>CM070787.1:44060054-45310054 GCA_036346955.1 Dipus sagitta
TGCTTTAAACAATACATTGTTCTTACTGGATTAAAGAAGGAGGTTAGGTTGGTCTCAGTTTTTCTGAGTATAAGTAATAATCTCATTTGTTCTTCTTTTCATGTCTGATGTTATGGGTATTTTGGCCTTCACTTTTTAAAGATGCATGTGCTTAGGTTTTGGGGGGTTGTTTTTTTGTTTGTTTTGTTTTTCTTTTTGTTTTTTCAAGGTAGGGTCTCACTGTAGCTCAGGCTGACTTGGAATTCACTATGTAGTCTCAGGGTGGCCTTGAATTTATGGCAATCCTCCTACCTCTGCCTCCCGAGTGCTGGGATTGAAGACATGCACCACCTCACCCATCTTCATATGTTTAGTTTTTATAGTGAATGATCTCGAGGCTTTTTCCATAACCTGGGTGTTATGTCATGAAAAGTCATTATTGGGCTCGCTATTTGTCCTGATATATTATAAAGAAACAAGATCTCTCTAGAGACCTTCCACTCTTCTAAGATCTTCCTTAAGATCCCTTGGGTAGAAGCATCTCCCAGCTCTCATGGTTGTTCCTAGCTTTCTTGAGTCAAAGCATGAACCTATCTGATTAAGAGATAGAAAGCAGGTATAACTGAACTAGTTCAATCATAGTTCATCACTGTGACTGAGGACATCACACAACTATGAAGAATGGACAAGCCACTGAAATAAAGCAGACTGGTATTACCCCACTACCTTATCTATGCTGTGATAATTCCCCACACATAGAGATAAGTTGGTTAAATTGTACTTCTATTTTAACTAAATTGCAAAACACTGTGTCATTCCTAAAATATCACAATGCTTCAATTCATAACAATCTATTTAGTTCCTTGCCTCTTAAATTGGTAATTACTTCTAATACTCTAATTTTTAGTTTGGAACTATTGTAGTAAAGAAAAATAAATTGAGTGAGAGTAATAAGAACATGATGAAGTATGATAAAACATTTTGTTTTCTGATAAGTGTTCATCTGTCCTATATCAGTGGTCATAGCTGAGTTTGTTCACTTATTTTTTCCTCTGTACACCCATTTGTAGAAATGTTGAGACATAAACTTACTCATTTTTTAAGATAAATTTTAATAGAATAGACCAGGTAATTCTTCATAGCCTTTGCCTTTCTGTAACACCCATAAGCCGAACCCGAACAGTACACTGCCTTCAGGTGGATTTAATTCCCAAATTACCATTGGCTGGGGACCTAGCATTCAAATCACCTAACTTAATGGGGGACACCTGAATCAAACCACCACATTCCACCTCTGGCCCCCATAAACTGATAAGCATACATGTTGTAAGATGCAATGCAGTCCAACATTAAAATTTCCTTTAGTTTTAACCAATCCTAATGATGTTGAAACATCCCCATAATCCAAGGTCTTTTAGCTGAGCTGTAATAGAAAAAGTTCCCCCAAAATCCATAATGGTACAGAATACACAGAATATATATTCTCATTGGGTCTCCAAACAGGTAATCCAAAAAGCCCACTTCACACTGCCCATGGCCATTTACAAAATGTAAAACCATGTTTAAAATTCAATGACCTTCTCTTTCTTGCATGTACCATATTCCATGTGGTGGTTTGAATAGAATAGATGGCCCCCAATATATTCAGTTGTTTGTTTGTAGATTGCATCTCTAGCCATCTGGCTGGAGGCAATGCCATTGTGTGGATCTTAAGGTGTGGTGGTGGGTTTGAGATTTCAATCTAAAGATATGCAAAGTGTGCTGTGCTGTGGCTTTTGGCTTTTAGGCTGTACTTCTCTTTTTCTGCTTGGTCCTGTGAAAGCAGGCCAGCTTCTTCTGCCATTACGGAACTTCCCCTGGATCTGTAAGCTCCAATAAATCCCTTCCTCCATAATTGTGTCTGGTCTGGAAGTTCATCTCAGCAAACCTGAAGCTGTCTGCTATAGAATTTGGTACCAAAGAGTGGGCTGAGATGCACCTGGCCATGTGCATGTTGATCTTTTGGAACCTTTGTTTTGGAGGAATAGGCATGGACTTGGTGCTTGCAACTGAAGATGTCTTCTGGAGTGTTAACCCAAGTTTTATGGACTATTCTGATGAGAGTCTGAGAATACTAAGTGCAGACAGCATTGAACTTCGAGGCTTGGTTTATGGGCTTTCTAAGAGGAAGGAAAGACTGCAGAGGACTTTGTTGGAACTAGGCTACTGGCGTAGTGGCTGGCTGCGTCCTGCTGCCCAGGCCCAGAGAATTTGATCAAGGTTAAATTTGTAATGGACTGATGTGCTTGGCTAGAGATATTGGACTGAGAGATTTAAGATTTTAAGCTGGAAAACATCAAGCAAGTTAAAATTACAGGCACTGAGACTGGTTTTAGGTTACTGAACCTGCTGTTGTCAAACACATTAGCAATCTTAAGGAAGATGGTCCAACTGCTTTACATTAAAACAATGGAAAGGATGCCTGAGGAAAGACTATCATAGAAATGCAAACACTTTTGGAAAGAGTTGACTGGAGAAGGAACCTGCTTTTCAAGGCTATGATTTGTTTCGTCCCTGAATTAAGAATATGGCTGTGTCCTGTGCAACTGGTATTGGTTTCAGAAGCATGAGAAATGTGAGGAGTGGTCGTGAATTGCACATGCTTCCAGGAGCCGCTGCTGAGATGCTGCATGTGGTAGGGCCTGATGCCCTGATAGGCTGAAAGAGCCTTTAGAAAATGTGAGGAGTGGTCATGAATTGCACATGGTTCCAGGAGCTGCTGCTGAGATGTGGCATTAGGCAGGGCCTGATACCCTGATAGCTAAAAGAGCCTTTGGAAGATGGACTGTGGTTTGCATGAAGACCTGAAGATGTTTTTTATATACCAGGACTGTGCAAGGGATACCATAGAGCACAGTGTTGGTCTGGGATGGAAGTGTTCCCCAGCTACTCTGCCCAGCTGGAGAGGTGGAATTGGAAAGTCTGGAGACTGTTAGTCTCTGGATATATTGAACTTGAACTGCAGAAGTTTGATGTTTGTTTGATGGTGGTTGAGTTTGCATTGTTTTATTCTCTCCTTGCTATGCCTTATACCAGTTGAAAATGTTTACTCTGTGCCTTTATATGTTAGAAATGTTTAACTTGTTTGATTTTACAGGTCTTCATATCTTAAATTGGTCAAGACTGTGGGGACCTTTGAAATTGAACTGAGTACAATTTACAATGTGTGATGGTTATAAATCTATTGGGGGCCAGGGGTGGAATGTGGTAGTTTGAATAGAATAGATGGCCCCCAATATATTTCAGTTGTTTATTTGTTTGTAGTTTGCATCTTTAGCCACCTGGCTGGAGGCAATGCCATTGTGTGGATCTTAAGGTGTGGTGGTGGGTTTGAGATTTCAATCTAAAGATATGCAAAGTGTGCTGTGCTGTGGCTTTTGGCTTTTAGGCTGTACTTCTCTTTTTCTGCTTGGTCCTGTGAAAGCAGGCCAGCTTCTTCTGCCATTACGGAACTTCCCCTGGATCTGTAAGCTTCAATAAATCCCTTCCTCCATAACTGTGTCTGGTCTGGAAGTTGATCTCAGCGAACCTGAAGCTGTCTGCTACACTCCATAATATAAGATGGGCTGCCAACTTATTAATCCAGTGGGGAATAAAGCTTATTTGAAGAGCAGGACACTGATTCAGCTTTAGGCCCCTTCAAAAGAGTTTGTGTTCTTCCTGTTGTCTCAATGCAGGTCAGCTGGACCAAATGCAATAACTATAATCTCTCATACAATTGCAACTGCTTATATCCCAGTCCAGGCAAAGCTCTTTCTTACCCCCATAAGCCAAACCTCACAGTCCTTAGTTCTTACTGCATTCAGGTCTTTTAATTCTGACCAGAATGGTCTAAAAAGATGTGTTTACATTACTGCAAGCCTTCTCTTAGGCCAACATTCAAATCCTTCTACCTTCCTCTTAAAAATGAGCTTCAAAAGGCCCAAAGCCATGCAATTAGGTGTCTAACATCAGTGCCCCCACTTCTGGTACCAACTTTACTGTTGCAGTCACGTTCACATCGCTAGCAGAAATCACCTGACCAACAGCATTTTTTGGGGGGGGTTATTTTGGCTTATAGACTCAAGGGGATGCTCCGTGATTCAAGGAGAAAATGATGGCATGAGCTGAAGGTGGATATCACCTCCTGGCCAATATCAGATGGATAACAGCAACAGAAAAGTGTGCCAAACACTGGCAAGAGGAAACTGACTTAACACCCATATGCCCACCCCCAACAATACCCTGCCTCCAGGAGACTTTTATTCCCAAATTGCCATGTGCTGGGGACCTAGCATTCAGAACACCAGTTTATGGGGGATACCTGAATCAAACCACCAGCGTTGTAAATGCTCCTTTTAAGATTGCATATAGACTCATTTCTGATCTTCTTAAATACTATAACTCTTTTCCTCCAAGTATTTTTCTGTTGCCACAAGAAACCAAAAGACTCTTATAGTCTATAACTTATTTCTTCCTAAGTTGCTTTGAAATGTTCTAACAACCTTTCCTATAAAATGAATGTTACTCATTGCACACTTGAGCTTGTTATAGGAGCCAAATTTACATAATAATACTTGAGCAAAACCTCCTCAGTAGAACTGAGGAAAAGGTTAATAGATCCATCAAAAGTAAGTGATCAGGAACTTTTGAGGCAGGTATGAGGTAAGGAGTAACTTTTCTTTTTTTTAATTCATAGGGAGGAAAATTCACTTTTTGCCTTGAAACAATGAAATGTTTCACACTGGAAAAATAATATGTATGGGGGTTGTGTGTATGTGTTTTGTGTATAATGAGTGATTCTGTTAGATCAATTAATTTTTATTGAATGAATAAAAGCTCCAGGAGATCCTACAAGGGACAAATAATTGTACATCAGAGAAGGTAAAAATGAAGTCAGAGTGTATTTGATTAGGAAGTGGCCACAAACTCTGCCCCATGTTGCAGAGAAGCAAACATAAATAAATTTGTTTCCAGAGGATGATTTCAAACAGCTACTCATTGACAGTGACCCAATAAGATTTACTTGTAAATGTTGACGTAGTAGATTTATGCATAAAGCAAATGAGCACAATTGCATATGGAAAAATGGGGAGAAGATCATTGAGGCATGATTATTAAATCTAACAGAAATATTTGAAGAAAAATAAGCATCAATCTATCATGATGGGAGGGTAAGAAAGGAGGATTGAAAGCTAGTTTTGTGATTCCTGCCTTCCCACATTGTGCACCCCAAAGTGAAAACATATGCTACCTATGGGTATGGGAGTAGTGTTTGTTTGTTTTCTAAATAAGGGAACAACATATAAAATTATCACTTTCATGAGGAAAATTACCATTTCCCTTTTGAAATGGTTAATCTGAGAATTAATGCTGCTCTGATTTTTGTGGATGCCCTCCGTAAGTGCTAAACTAGGAAATTACCTGGCTTTGATGAACTAGAGACCATCTGTCCCTCCAGAGGAATACTAGTTCTCAGAGTTCCAGAAAGGGGTGATAATGCATGTGGCAGAATGTGATATTAGGAAATTTGTCATTTAGGTATTCAAAACATTAGAAGGTCATATTTCCAACATAATTTTCCTATGATCTTTGTCATTGCCCTTGTTTGTATCTTGCATGTGAGGTCTTTTGGTTTCACCATCTTAGAACATTTATAAATGTCTCCCTCTATGCAAATCTGCGTTCTGTGCATATTTTAAAAGATCAGATGAGGCACTAAATTAGTTTTGAGTAATGTTGACACCAAGAATATTACAGATGTAAATTCTTCAGCTACTTTGAATCTAAGGAAGAAAAAGAGAGTCAAGTTTTAAAGTTTCTTCCAAGATTTCTAGCAGACAAATTGAGGGCATTTTTATTTTACTTAGTGAAGCTATGTTCGAAATAGTGAAAAGAAGTAGGGATGGAGAGATGGCTTAGTGGTTAAAGCACTGGCCTGTGAAGCCTGAGGACCCATGTAACACTCCAGGTTCCACATAAGCCAGGCACAGAAGGTGATGCAAGCACACAAGGTTGCACATGCACACAATATAGCTGATGCCTCTGGAGTTGGATTACAGTGGCTGGAGGCTCTTGTGCACCAATTCTTTTTCCTCTCTCTTTTGTTCCTTCTCATCAAAAAGGGGAACTCTGTTGGGATTAGTAAAGAACAGTACAAGTAACAAGTGGGTATATGTTTAAAAGAGATTGCATGTTGAGACATTATCGGAAAAGAAAGTAAGGCATAGCTAACATAAGACCCTGATGAAGGAAGTAATAGATAAAAAAGAAATGAATAAACATGATTCATAGCAAAAGGATTGGAAGATGTCTCACTTTTGACATTAGAATTCTCCATGTTCAGAAGAAAGACATGAAAAGGACAGTACAATTTTAGAGGTAAGCTAAACGTGTACCATTATTTTCACACATTCACTTGCTTCCCATTTCTCTTGCCATACAGGAATGCTGTGTTTATTAAGTGCTATTTA
Source organism: Dipus sagitta (assembly GCA_036346955.1). Lineage (NCBI taxonomy): Eukaryota > Metazoa > Chordata > Mammalia > Rodentia > Dipodidae > Dipus > Dipus sagitta. Next base: position 44,066,525 of record CM070787.1, read on the forward strand.
GTTCATTCACTAGAAATGTTTGATTATTAAGCACATTTAAGAGTGAAATACATCAGTGAACAATAAAAGCTAATATTTCTAAAATCTGGATGTACACAAGGCAAAACAGGTCATCTCATATCAGCAAGGGGAAACAGAGGTAATGAATAGTCTTCCATTAACTTAAATAGGGGCATTTTGAGCAACAATAAGAATAGTTTGCAACTGATTTAAACTATCAAATACACAGGGAATCTCTACATTTATATGCAATAGGATAAGTGAGTTCCTAAATAATCTGATTGTTGTCAGATTGTTTCTTTATGCTAGTTAAGGACAGTGAGAAATTGAAAGGCTGAGAAGAGGCTCAATACTCACTTTTAATAAGCAATAGCTAGGGATTCAAAGCCAAAAATTTTGTATTGATAGAGCCATCAAGAACTATATTACATGTACTCTAACTAATTAGTCATCTAGTTTGGTGTCTCCTACGTGATAAAGAGGGTATAAATACAATTATTGTTACCTTTTTCTGAACATTTCCTGAAAGACTCTTTTTGAATTGTCCCAATGAGGAATTTATGGGATTATCATCTTAAAAGAGAGAAATATTCTCAATTTAACAAAAGTACTATCACCCAACAAACACTGAACATCCAGTTTTAAGTGAGTCCATTTTTGTTGGGGGTGGCAAGATTTCTTAAAATAATTGATGGAGGATATAGCTCAGATTAAATACAAAAATAGAAATCCTCCATCTGGGACTTAATAAAAATAAGTGAGAAAATTCATTTGTGTCAATTTTATTTAATGTTAAATATATCTTAATCATAAGAGACACTATGATTGCTGCTTAAAGAAAATGTATGGAAGAATAAATAAAGATTTTGTATAAAAACACAATCACCAAGGTAGGTCTTTCATATTGTTTATTTTTATTTCAACCTTATCTATAATTTATAGCCATGCTGAAGAACATATTACAGGACTTGTATGTTTAGATTAGCTATATAATTCAGCATGTCAGTTATCTAACACTTTAATAATATAGTCTAATTCACAATAAAAATTAAGAAGTGAAGAGAGCATGGCACTCAATATTTATTTTTTACACAGATGCACACACACATACACACATATTGAGCAGCAAAAATTTGAGAACAAGTCTCTGGCAATACCCATGGTTTTAGAAAGTTCAGTAGGACAGGGACAGGGACATTTCAAAGATCAGTGCTGTCCCTTGCCTTGGGTCCTTCTAGGATGCAAGAAAGTTGCTGACATAACTGAATACACACCTGTTTATCCACTCTCCCCCACTGTTTCTTCCCCAGACCTTCTCCCTGTTCCACTATCAGAGGCTGAGACCCTTCTCCTTGGGCTGTCTGCTTCAGTACTACTCCCTGATTCCCTACGTGTAGCATCCCTTAGCCTTGGTTTGGGTCCTATTTTTACACACAGTGCTTCACTTAGAACAGCATTTTATAGCATATGTTGTGACTGACTATGTCTTTGTCCCTTTCCCTTGCCATACTTTAAAATGGTGTTTCTTACTAATATTCACATTTAGGAATTTAACTTAGTATAAGATAGTTTTAGAGCAATCAATAAATTCTCAATGTAATAAATAAAATGTGTGTTTGATTTCAATTTTTTAAGTTATTTTATTTATTTGGGAGAGAGAGAAAAAGAGGGAGAGAGATAGAGAGGATGGGTATTACCAGGGCATTAAGCCACTGCAGACAACCTACAGATGCATGTGCCACCTTGTGCATCTGGCTTACATAAACCCTGGGGAATCAAACCTGGGTCCTTTGGCTTTGCAAGCAAATGCCTTAACTACTAAGCAATCTCTCTAGTCCTGTATTTCATTTCAAATACAGAATTATGTCTAATGAAATAAATGCATTTATAATTGTCTTTGACATTGTCATTCAAAATGTGTTTCAATAAAAAACTAGAAATTATTTTCTTTGTTTAATAAATACTTGTGTCTCTGATACAGACAGCTGTGAGGAAGACAGTTTTACTTTTTATCATGGATTCAGAGGGAGTAGGCCATGGTCCTTAGGACTGGTGGTTCTGGCTCCATCATATGGCAGTGCATGACAGTGACAGCATTTATGAGAATGAGCTTGCCATATGGCTGAGAGGAACCAGAGGTGGAGCAAAAGATAACATGGTGGGGGATCAGGTAGAACCTTCTAAGGCACAACCCCAAGCTATGCTCAACTATTAAATTTTCCATCGCCTTTCAAAACAGTTACTTTCTCATTGCTAGAACACAATAATAGACCAAAAGTAGCTTGAGTAAGGACAGCGTTTAATTTGACCCAAGTTTCAAAAGGTAGAGTCCATTGTGGTAGGAAAGCAGAGCCAGAGTGGGAAACTACCATCATATGTTCACATCAGCAAGGAGGAAACAAGAGAGAGAGAGAACACTAAATAGGGCCAGACTAAATATCTTCAAGGTTAACCTATGGTAACACATGCCCTCCTACAAGGCTCCACTGCCTAAAAGGTTTAACCACCTTCTGTTCCACCAGCTGGAGATTAAATACTCAGGCAAGCCTATAGGGGTGATTTACATTCAAACCCTCACAGTGAACATCTGGGTAATAAGCATTGAATACATGTGTCTATGGGAACATTTAATATTCACCATAACAGTTCATACGTAATCTGTAGTGTTAATAATGCCTGTTATGCTAAAATTTTAACACTCAACTGTACAATGAAGATAGTGATGATAATAATGGTATTAATAATAGGATCTCCAAAAAAAATAAGCCTCACACCTAATTAAGAAAACTACATTTGGCACAAGCCTGCTTTTTCAGTTCCAGGGGGAAATTCCATTATTGAAAATAATTAGAACAAATCAACTGTTTTCATTTTTCTGTGCTGCCTTCTAACCCTTGAATGCTTGAATATATAATTTTACTATAGCCTTCATAGCTCATATGGCCTCTATTTTTAGTTTTAGTATTAATATCTCATCATAGATGTCTGGCATGGACAACATAATTATTTTAATGGCTGTACAATTGTCAATCCTGTTATAACAATGTAATTTACTTATAACTTTCCATATTATGCTTGGAGAGTGAGATTTTTTTTTAGTGTTTCCTATTTTAAATAGCTGTGCATTGAATACTTTGATATACACAGCTTTTCTACTTGTGAGGGAGGTATTTTACCTCAGGCTAAATTGTTGAGGTTAAAAAAAAAAACTATGTATGTCTGATATTTGAAACATTTTACCAAGCATTTCTACATGCCAGTATAAATATTAACATCAATTTAAATTCCTTTGCTAATTTAATACATACAAAATGAGCGAAAAAGATTTTAAAGTTCAGTATGTGTTAGAACATTTTTATAAAAACATTTTAGCAAACTATTGTGCATAAAAGTATACATTAAGGGGCTGCAGAGATGGCTTAGCAGTTATGGCACTTGCCTGCAAAGCCAAAGGACCTCGGTTCGATTCCCCAGGACCCACATAAGCCAGATGCATAAGGTGGTGCACACATCTGGAGTTCATTTGCAGTGGCTGGAAGCCCTGGCACTCCCATTCTCTCTCTATCTCCCTCTTTCCTTCTTTCAAAATAATAAATAGTATACATTAAAAGAAAAACATGGCATCAGCGATACTCATTTCTCTAAACTACTTCTTATCAAACACCAAATTTAATCTCACTACCAACTCAGAATTATTTAGTGTCCCTGTTCCAGTAGATAATGGTGTGACATTTGGTTCACATGAGTCTATATGAAATAGTATCTGATGTGGTTAATAAGACTGAAGAATGGGCTCACAGCTCAAGCACAACGTTTATTTCCCTTTTCCTTAAAACATATTTTACATTAAGTTTTACTCCAAAACATGGCAAATGAGAATACACCAATGTTATCATGCTTCACAAACTTTCATGAACTATTTCTCAGAGTGATTTTGTCCTCTTTTCTTCATTATCTGTTCATAATTAAATGGTATTGATTGCCACCTAATATTTATGCACATTTATGATGTGCAATGTTATGCTTTGGCTCAAGTGTACTTCAGGTAGTGATTGATTCAATGTAATGAGGATAAGTTTCAATTTAAGCACTTTTATTACTTTATAGTGAGTACATTTTAGTTCTTCTCTAAGTTGAGTATCAACTCACTGCCAACCCACAGAAAAACAGGACATATTTATGGCAGAGTGATTTCCTCTTTTTTCTACTGTCCGCCTGTTCTGTTGACTGCCATGCTACTCTCAACATCTATGAGACCAACTCTTTTAAATTCCTCTTATAAATGAAGCCATATGGGGTTTGTTTTTCTGTGCCTGGCTGACTGCTCTTCATATAACATACTTTGTGTCAGCCCTATTTTGCAAATGACAGGATTTTGTACTTTTACATGGTCTTGTGGAATTTGGTTTTGTGTATCACCTTTTTCCTTAGTTTTTATTTTTTCCATGTTTTCACAATTTCATGCATGTGCACAATGCATTTAGATGCCACTATTTACCCACTCTCTTCCCCTTTCCTCTTCCACTGAAGCCCTTCTTCATCCCATCTACTATTCCCCACCTACTACCATGCCTTATTTATTTTACGTTTACATTTATTTTACATCTCTTTGGAACTTGAAGGCTGATTCCCTACCCTGCTTGTTTCAACTACTGCTGTACTATAATGCAAGGGGTGTGTTTTTGCCAACATGGTCACTTCATGCTGCTGTGGTATATGTGTGGTAATGATATCATCAGCAGGGGAAGATTCAACATAAGGCTGCTCACCACAGCCTGAGAAGTTCCTACTTCAGGGACTGTGGTGGTTTGATTCAGGTGTCCCCCATAAATTAGCTGCTCTGAATGCTTGTTTCCCAGCTAATGGAGATTTGGGAATTAATGCCTCCTGGAAGCCGTGTATTGCTGGGGGCAGTTTTTTGGGTTGTATAGCCAGTGTCCTCTTGCCAGTGTTTGGCATACCTTCCTGCTGCTATTGTCCACCTGATGTTGGCCAGGAGGTGATGTCCACCTTCTGCTTGTGCCATCATTTCCCCTGCCATCATGGAGCTTCCCCTCCAGTCTGTAAGCCAAAATAAATCCCTTTTCCACACAAGCCGCTAGCAATATGAACCTGACTGCAACAGCAAAGTTGATACCAGAGAAGTGGGATTGCTGCTAGACACCTGACTGTGTAGATTTGGCCTTTTGGAGCTAATTTTTAAGAGGAATGTGGAAGGATTTGAAACCTTGGCCTAAGAGATGCCTTGCAGTACTGCAAGTACAGCTTGATGGACTATGCTGCTCACAGTTGAAAGACCTGAATGCTAATGGACTGTGAGGTTTGGCTTATGAGGATGAGAAAGAGCTTTGCCAGGACCTGGCTAGAAGCAAGGTGTGTGAGAGTCTTGCTGTTATGCACATGTCCTAAGAACTTGTGCAGGGTTGCATTGCATAGAAAAGGACTGATGTGAGCACAGGGATATGGCACAGAAAAAAAATGAAATCTTTGGGCTTAAACTGATGTCTGTTCAATTGCAATTGAGAGATTACAACCTTTGAGATTGAGCCAGTTTATCTGCTCTGTGGCAATAGGAATAATTTAGACCCTTTTGAAGGGGCCTGAGTTCTCAAAGAGTGTCCTATTCTTTAAAATTTGCTTTATTCCCCCCTGGATTAACAAAATGACACACTTTCTGGTATTATGGAGTATAGAAAATTCAGGAAAGAGAGGGTCATTGAGTTTGCAACATGGTCTTGTGTTTCAGAAGTAGTCATGGGCAGTATGAAGCAGGTTTGCTGGATGTCTGCATGGAGACCTGATGGAGCTGTGAGGATGGACTGTGGGTTGTAGGAGAGACTCAGTAGAGATGCCTGCACCACAAGATGGCAGCTAAGGAGATCTGCTGGCTCCTTATGAAGTTTTCCAGGATACTGAGTAGCCTAGCTGTAGGGCTGGAATTGGAACTCCAGAGACTTGTTGCTGGTTAGAATTATTGGACTAGAGATTTGTCACTGACTAGAGTTGTTGGACTTGTAGATACACAGTTTGATGTGCCCTGTTTAAATCTTTTATTGGTTGAATATTTCTTTGCTATACCCAATGTCATCTTTGCAGTATGAGTGCTTATTCTGTGTCCTTATTGGTTTTGGGGGGGATGTTTTTGGTATGATGGTTCAATTAAAAGACCATGGATTATGGGGATATTTGAACATCATTAAGATTGATAGTAAATATGGGGACTTTTAATGTTGGACTGAATGCATTGCATTTCACATCATGGATAGTTATCAGTTTATGGAGGCAAGGGATGGAATGTGGTGGTTTGATTCAGGCATCCCCCATAAACTTAGGTGTTCTGAATGCTAGGCTCCCAGGTGATGGAGATTTGGGAATTAATGCCTCCTGGAGGCAGTGAACTATTAGGGGTGAGTTTATGGCTATTATATCCAGTTTCCCCTTGACAGTGTTTGGCACACTCTCTTTTGCCTGTTGTCCACCTGATGTTGGCCGGGGGTGATGTCCACCCTCTGCTCATGCCATCACTTTCCCCTGCCATCATGGAGCTTACCCTAGAGTCTATAAGCCAAAGTAAACCCTTTTTCCACATAAGCTGCTCTTGGTTGGGTGATTTCTGCTAGCAATGTGAACCTGACTGCAACAGGGACCTTCACTTATGTGTCCTGAGAATCTTGACACAGTCCACAAAAAAGTTTCAGGGTTTGTCAAGTTGAAGCAAAGTTGGTGATTTTTTTTTAAACAAAAATAAGCTGTTGGGTGTGTACATTACTCAAAAGAGTATGTGACCTTAAGTGTTTATATATACATATAAAGTGCTTATATATATAAAGTGCTTATATATATAAAGTGTTTATATATATGCATATATATGTATTTAAATCTACAATACACATAATATATATTATTATGTAATATGTAATGTGCTCTATACATAATAAAATTTGTAATGCTGAAAGTCACAGAGTTTAAAGGGTATAATTTACAACCTGGTTCAAAAATTAAGCAAAGTTTAGCTGGGCATGGTGGTGCACGCCTTTAATCCCAGCACTCAGGAGGCCGAGGTAGGAGGATTACTATCAATTGATCAGTTCGAGGCCACCCTGAGACTACATAGTGAAATCCAGGTTAGCTAGAGTGAGACCCTACCTCAAAAAAAATATGAATAAATTAATTAAGCCGGGCGTGGTGGCGCACGCCTTTAATCCCAGCACTCGGGAGGCAGAGGTAGGGGGATCACCGTGAGTTCGAGGCCACCCTGAGACTCCATAGTGAATTCCAGGTCAGCCTGGGCTAGAGTCAGACCCTACCTCGAAAAACCAAAAAAAAAGAAAAAATTAATTAAGCAAAGTTTTAAAATTCACTAAAATTATGAACTTACATCTCTTAAAAATTTCCTTTTGCAATTAAAATTATAAGATGAGTCATGAGTTGTATTGGTTGGGTTTGCAGAAGAACGAAAAGGATTGACAGAGTTAAATCAAAAGTTACAGGTGTTTTGTCCTTGAGCATGGTTTATTGGCTGTTTCAACACTCTTGTCTTATATACTTCTACTGAAAAAAAAAATCTTAGTTTTGATTTCATAGTCTGTGAAATATTACCCTATTTTTGTTTCTTTTATATGTGGTACTAGGGTTTGAATGAAAGGCCTCATTCATGATAAGTATTCTCTCACTAAGCTGCATCCCCAGCCCAGGAGTTCTTGACTCTTGGTCAATGAGAAGCAAACAAGATCCTAGGATGAGAGACATCTTTCCTTTCTCATGACCATTAGTTTTGCATTTCTGTGCAGCCTCAATGGTATTGTTGAATCATATATTCTTTTTTTTAGAGTTTTTATTTATTTATATTTTTGTTGTTTGTGGTGGTGTGTGTATGTGTATGAGAGAAAGAAAGAGAGAGAGAGAATGTATGTATAGACAAGAGATGTTGATGTGATGTTGGGTGTCTGTCTCTATCACTCTCCACCTTACATACTGAAAAATAATCTTCATCTGAACATAATGCTCACCAGTTTGGATGTAATATGTAGTCAGTGATCCCCAGAGATTCCCAATTTCCATATCCCAAGGGCTAGGAACATAGGCCCTGGTTGCCACACCTGTTATTTATGTAGCTGCTGGACCTCTAATCTCAGGTCTTCACACTTGTGTGGCAAACATTTTACCAATTATGTCATTTTGCCAGCTTCCTACTTTTAGTTGGTTAAAGAAACTTTCATAGTGTATGTGATAGTGGCTGCAAAAATTTAAACTGTCTCCAGCAGTGGAGAAGAGTCCCTGTTTCTTCATAATCCAGCCAGGACTTGTACTTTGCATCAGTTGACAGTAGCTAATATTACTGGAATTCAGTATTACTTTACTGCATTTTGGTTTGCCTTTACTTAAAGATTTGAAATCTATTTTTAATTCACTTATTTACATGTATGTGTGTGTGTATTCACACGCATGAGTATATGAAGTTCTCACTGCTATAGATGAGCACTGGTCCAGCTTCATGTGGGTAGCTGGGGAATTGATCCCTGACGTTTTCGGTCTTTCCGAACAGACACCTTTAATTGCTGAGCCATCTTCCCAGCCTCTATATTTATTTTTACTTTGTTGTTGAAGGCCCTTGCTTAAGGTCTTTGACAGTATCAGATATCTTATATATACCATAGTAAAAATAATAATGCACAAATTGCAATGATATCAATATATCCCAACTATATCAAACATTATATACTGGGAATTGTTTTAAACATTTAAAGAGATAAGGACACATTTAGTGATGGCAGTGTCCAAAAATTGATTGTGGTGATAGCTGTTCTAAATTATACTAAAACAACATGAAATTCTACTCTTATAATAGATGCATTTTACACTATGGAAATTATACTTTACAAACTTCTTTAGAAAAGCGCCCTGAAGATGTTTGCAATGGCCAGCATTCATCACAGTCCTCTTATCATCAGATTATTTCTTAATTTGTTATACTTCCCTATTAAGTATTTATTATCATACTACTTATAGTGAGTGAGTGTGCCATAGGACATTGTACTGGGATGAATTTCAGAATTTTATCAGGTTTGTTGATGAAGACATGCTTTCAAATTTGAGAATGATACAGCTGGAAGGAATAACTAATAGGGTAGACTCCCAACCCATAACTTTGACTTATTTTGACAGCCTGAAAAACTGATCCCAAACCAAAAGGATGAAAATTACCAGAATATAAACGTAAAGTTTGGCACAGGACAACTTCCTCATGCTTGAAAGAGAAACATACCCAGGTGGTTTCTCAAGTAGCATGAAACAGGGAGTTTCTAAGACGTCCTAAGATGGAATTTTGACGAAAACTGATGACTCCAGTGACTCTATAATACCTACGGCTTTGGTGGCTACTGGGGCATTACTCCTCTGGATTTCCAGTGCTTTGTGTTTTCAGTGCTTAAAATGTCATAATCTATGTAATAATTGCTTTGCATACATTACCATCTCTTGTACTAGAAATGTACACAAAGAAACTATATTTACATCCTATAAAATGTTGAATTGAGAGGTACTGCCTCTTAATTAAATGATTAGAGAGAGGATTGTGAGGTAATTAATCAAAAGTCAGTGTTCTGTTTTAAACACTTAAGATCCTCATTCTAGTTTTACAATGCCTTACAAATTGAATGCAGTTCTTGAACTCTCTATAAAAGTCACAGTGCAAAAGTAAAGACATATACCACCTATGCATTTTGAGGATGGGGACAGTGATGATTTTACCAACAATAGAATTGGTTTATTTTAGCTTTATTCCCTTGGGAGGGATTAATTTCTGAAACTGTGTTCTAAGCTGTGGTGTAACTAATGAGCTATGTGAAAATGCTGAGAAACCAAAGGCTGGGGCCATTCTAGCAAAAAGGCTGTAAACTTGGTAGGAACAGCTGCTCAGTAAAAAGCTATTAGATCATCAGAATACAAACAGGGGATTTGCTGGAACACATGTGGTAGTTTGTATGTATGTCACCCATGGACTCAGATATTTTATTAAAGGTTGTAAGTTGCTTCTTTAGCTACCTTTCTAGATAAGGTGGTTGTCACTCTGCTTAGATCAGTGAAAGGTGACAATTCTGTTGCTCCACTATGGAACGTCTCCTGAATTTATAAGCTGAAATAAACTCTTCCTCCTGCAAACTGTCTCAGGTTTGGATTATGGAACTGACTGTAACAGAAATTTGGTACCGGAAAAGAAAGGTGGTGTTCAGATGAATCTGATTTGGGTCTTTTGGAACTTACATATAGGAAAAATATACATGGACCTGGTATTTTGGACTGCAGTAAGCTAAATTTTGTGAACTATTTTGGTGAGCATTTTAAATGGTAAGTACTGAGAGCTGTGGTGGCATATGAACTTCCAAAGGGGAAGGAGAGACAGCAGAGAACTTTGTTGGAACTGGGATCCTGTCATAAAGGTTGGCTGTGTTCTGCTGCCCATGTCCAGAGAATTTGATCAAAGTTGAATTTGAAAGTAATGGAATGATATATTTCGCAGGAGATATAGAACTGAAAGGTATAAGAATTAATGTTAGAAAAATTCAAGCAGTTAAAAATTACAGAGATGGGTTGTAAGTTACTGAAGCTGATATTTTCAAGCAGATTAGCATGATTAAGGCTGCTCCAACTGCCTTACAGTGAAATAATGGAAATATGCCTGAGGTGATTCCACCAGTGAAATGCTAAAGCTAGAAATACAAACTCTTTTGAAAGGAAGAAACCAGCTTTGCAAGGCCATGATTTATTTCTTCCCTTGAATAACAATGGGTGTGTCTCAACACATCTGGTATTGATTATGGAAGCATGAAAAATGCATGGAAATGGATCATGAAGTGCACATGGTTCCAGAAGCTGTGGCTGAAATGCAGCATATAGAGCAGGGTGATGACCCTTTGTCGGAGGCGAATGAGACCACTATAGGATGGACTAAGGTTTGAAATGGAGACACAAAGGTGTTTTGGATTTACTAGGATTGTACAAGAACTACCATAAAGTACTGTTGGCTAGGGGTAGAAGTTTTTGCCTTGCTATTCAGCCCAGATGAACAGATGGAATTTGGAAAATCCAGAGACTTGTCACTGGTTTTGGATGTCAGATTTGAACTATAGATGATTGATTCTTACCTGATGGTTATTGAATTTTTTCATTGGTTCAGCCCCTCCTGGTTATGCCTTGTAACAATGGAAATGTTTACTCTGTGTCATTATATATTGAAAGTATTTGTTTTGATTTTACAGAAATCACAATTAAGAGACAATCTTCAATCTCAGATGAGATATAGGATTTTGGAACAGTCTTAAAGTTTGTACAGACTATGGGGATGTTAAAGTTAGACTGGATGCAATTTGCAATGTGAGGTGGTTATGCATCTAGGAGGCCAGGGAATGTGGTAGTTTGAATATGTCACCTATAGACTCAGGTGTTTTATTAATTAAAGTTTGTAACTTGGTCTCCACCACCTGAATAGAGGAGGTGTTACTGGGGACAGATAAGGTAGGTTTTAGAGGCAGACCCCAAATCCAGTCAAGTAGAGAGGTTTGAGCTCTATGGGGATCCTGCTTGCTGCTGGATCATACTTACTACTTTTTGATGTTTGCTGGCTAGTGGTGGTTTCTCTCTCTGCTTGGATTTATGAATGGGATCCAGTTTCTTCTGTCATTGATGGAACTTCCCCTGAATCTGTAAGCTTGAAATAAATTTCTGCTTCCCATAATTGTGTCTGGTTTGAATGTTCATCTCAGCATTGTGGAACTGAATAATACAATAGGACATATTTTTAAAAGATATTGAAGTAATTGCTTAAGCATTGACACTGATGAGGGTCCCCAGGGTAATAGGAGTTAGGGTGAGGGGATAATACTATATGAACTGATATTATGTATGTATGTATGTGTATATATATACATACATATATATATATACATATATATATACATATATACATATATATATATATATATATATATATATATATATATCCAACTTATATACTTATAGACAACAAGCCATGGTATTTCCCACCCCCCTCCCCTCCTTGGCTTTCCCCTTCATAACTCTGCTTTCCATCAGATCCCCTCCCTCTCTCCATCAGTCTCTCTTTTAATTTGATGTCATTATCTTTTTCTCCTATTATGAGGGTCTTGTGTGGGTATTGCTAGGCATTGTAAGTTCTTGGATATGGAGGCCAAATTCTCTCCAGACAGTTGTATGTAAGAAGTGGTACCCTTTCTTTGGCTCTTGAATTCTTTCCACCACCTCTTCCACAATGGACCCTGAGACTTGGAGCCTGTGAGATGTTTCAGTGCTGGACAGTCCTCCATCACATCTTATCAAAACAATGTTTCCTTTTGTGTCATCCCAGTGGTCATCACCATTTGAAAAGAGAAGTTTCTCTAACCAGAAGTGAGAGTAGCATTAATATATGAGTATGAACATTTAGTGTAGTGCTTTCAGGGCAACTTGGTGAGAGTAATATATGCGTTTATCCAGACAAGGATACCTTATACCCCTAAGGCTCATGACCTCCCCTGCCATAGGCTGTTGATTAGGTTTTCACTACCAGGCATGTATTTGCTTCCATAGAGTGGGCCTTCAGTCCAATTAGAGAGCAGTTGGATTCCCCCAGAGAAGACAGGCCACTATTGCACTCATTATGTCATTTGTCCTGTCTGGCCAAACTTGAGGTTTCCAGTGTCCACTGTTTTCACCACTGAAGACTTCTGTCTCCCATAAGACTGCATACAATGTAGCTTTTTCCAGCTTTCAGTTAGCTGGGCTATAGGGAGAAGGTTTTCTGCTCAGCACCAACTTGATTTCTGAGTGACTTTGCCTCTCAGGCATGTGAAGTCTTAAGAAATAAGGTCTTTTCATATCTTTGTCATGGGGAACCAAGGGCTTTGGCAATAGCCTATAATGTTTTGGAGGCAACAGGGACCTCCCTGGCCAATGACTCACTGGAAGGTACCCATCCCAGGCACTGAAAATTTTCTAGTAACAATTTATGGCTTCTGGATGTGCCATTATTTAAGAAAGTAGATTTTCGTATATCTTATTTAGAATATCTTGAAATTTGATTGACCATCCCCCCACCTTTCTTTTATATAATCCATTCCCCTGACCTTGCTTAGGCCTTTCCCTCCTCCCTGTAATCTGTTCTTCTACTTACATATATACAATACCATCCTCTTAAGACCTTCCTTACAGCCTTTTTCTGCCTTATGGGCCTCTGCTACTGAGTTTTGGTTCAAGATCACACACTAATCTATATATTTGTAGCTAGGATCTGCATATAAGAGAGAATATGTGATGTTTGGCTTTCTGGACCTGGGTTACCTCACTTAGTATAATCCTTTCCAGATCCATCCATTTCCCTGAAAATTTCATAATTTCACTTTTCTTTACCACTGAATAGAGTTCCATTTTGTACATATACCACATGTTTATTATCTGTTCATTTGTGGATGGACATCTAGGCTGGTTCTATTTCCTAGTGAATGGAGCAACAATAAACATGATTGTGCAAGTATCTCTAAGGTAGTGAGAACAGTCATTAGGATATATGCCTAGGAGTGCTATAGCTGGATCATATGGCAAATCTATTTTTAGCTGTGTCAAGAACCTCCACACTGATTGCCACAATGGCAGTACCAGATTACATTCCCACCAGCAGAACAGAAGGGTTCCCCATTTACCACATCCTCTCCAACATTTATTGTCATTTGTTTTATTGATGGTAGCCATTCTGACAGGAGAGAGATGGAATCTCAAGGTAGTTTTAATTTGCATTTCTCTGATGGCTAAGGATGTAGAACACCTTTTTAGATGTTTATGTGCCATCTGTATTTCTTCTGGTGGGAACTCTCTATTTAATTGCATAACCCATTTTTTATTGGGTTGTTTGATTTCTTATTGTTCTGTTTTTTGAGTACTTTGTATATTTTGGATATTAATCTTCTGTCACATTATAACTGGCAAAGGTTTTCCCCCATTCTCTAGGTTGTCTCTTTGTGTATTCACAGTGCTCTTTGCTATACAAAAGCTTTGTAATTCCATGAGTTCCCAGTAGTTGATTATTGGTTTTATTTTCTGAGCAGTTGGGTTTATATTCAATATATTGAAGGGTTTACCCTTCATTTTCCTCTAGCAATTTCAGAGTTTCTGGTCTGATATTAAGGTTCCTGATCCACTTAGATTTGATTCTTGTGCATGGAGAAAGACAAAGACCTATTTTCATCTTTTGACATATAGATATCCGGTTTTCCCAGCACCACTTGTTGAAGAGGCTATCTTTTCTCCAATGAATATTTTTGGCATTTTTGTCAAGAATCAGATGGCTGTAGCTGTCTGGATTAACATCTGGGTCCCCTATTCTGTTCCATTGATCTACATGTATGTCTTTGTGCCAATACCATGCTGTTTTTGTTACTATGGCTTAAAATCAGTTATGGTGATACCACCAGCCTTATGTTGCTCAAAATCGTTTTTGCTATTTGAGGTTTTTTTGTGCTTCCAAATGAAATTTAGGATTTTTTTTCTATTCCTGTGAAGAATGCCATTGGAATTTTAATGGGGATTGCATTAAATGTGTAGCTTGCTTTTGGTAAGATTGACATTTTCACAATATTGATTCTTCCAATCTAAGAACATGGGATATCTTTCCATTTCCTTGTGTCTTCTACAATTTCTCGCTTGAGTGTTTTAAAGTTCTCATTGTACAGCTCCTTCACTTCCTTAGTTAAGTTTATTCCAAGGTCCTTTTTTTTTTTTTTTTTTTTTTTTTTGAGGCAATTGTGAATGGGAGAGATTCCCTGATTTCATTCTTCACATGTTGTTAGTATATAGGAAAGCTACTGATTTCTGTGGGTTTTTATTTATTTATTTGGCGTCCTAATACGTTGCTAAAATTGTTTATCAGCTCCAACAGTATGCTGGTAGAGTTTTTAGGGTATTTTATGTATGGAATTATATCATCTGAAAATGTTGATAATTTTATCTCTTCCTTTCAAATTTGTATTCCTTTTATGAGTATCTCTTGCCTTATTTCTATAGCTTAGACTTCCAGTACTACATTAAATAAAAGTGGGGACAGTGGACACTCTTGTTTTGTTCCTGAATTTAGTGGAAAAGATTCGAGTTTTTCACCATTTAGTATTATGTTGGCTGCAGGTTTGTCATAAATAGCTTTTATTTTGTTAAGATATGGTCCTTTTAGTCCCATTTTCTGTAAGACATTTATCATGAAAGGATGTTGGATTTTGTCAAATGCCTTTTCTGCATCTATTGAGATGACTATGTGATTTTTGTCCTTCAGACCATTTATATGATGTATTACATTTATTGATTTGTATATGTTGAAACATCCCTGCATCCCTGGGATAAAGCCAACTTGGGGTCAATAATTTTTTATATGTTCTTATATTATGTTTGCCAATATTTTATTCAGAATTTTTGCATCTATGTTCATGAGGAGATTGGTCTGTTGTTTTCTTTTTTGGTTCTGTCTTTGCCTGGTTTTGGTATGAGGGTGATGCTAGATTCATAGAAGGAGTTCGGTAGAATTCCTTCCTTTTCTATTTTATGCAAAAGTTTGAGAAGCATTGGTGTTAGTTCTTCCGTGAAGGTCTGGTAAAATTCTGGGCCTGTTTTTTTTTTTTTTTTTTTTTTTAGTTGGGAGACTTTTAATAACTGCTTGGATCTCTATACTTGTTATAGGTCTATTTAAGTGGTTTATTGCATCTTGATTTAATGTTGGTAGGTACATGAATCAAGGAAATCATCCATTTCTTTCAGGTTTTCAAACTTAGTTTCATATATACTCTTAATGTATGTCCTTATAAATGTCTGAATTTCTTTGGTATCTGTTGTAATGGTGACTTTTTCGTCTCAAATTTTATTAATTTTTGTTTCTTCTGGTCAAATTTGCTAAGGGTTTATCAATCTTGTTTATCCTTCCAAAGAACCAACTCCTTTTTACATTGATTCTTTGGATTAATTTTTTTTTTTTTGGTTTCTATTTCATTACTTTCTGCTCTAATCTTTATTATTTCTTCTTGTCTACTGATTTTTGTTTGCCTTGTTCTTCTTTTTCCAAGGCCTTAAGGTGGAGCATTAAATTGTTTACTTGTGAACTCTCTAATTTCTTAATATAGGCATTTAGAGCTATAAATTTCCCTCTTAAGACTGCCTTCATTGTGTCCCAAAGGTTTTGATATGTTGTATTGTCATCATCATTTGATTCTATGAATTTGTTGATTTCCTTTTTGATTTCTTCAATGACCCACTGATCATTAAATAGTGTACTGTTTAGTCTCCATGAATTTCTGTATGCACTGTAGCTTTTCTTGTTGCTGATTTGAAGTTTAATTCCATTGTGGTCAGATAGAGTACAAGGGATTATTTCTATTTTCCTATATTTGTGGAGATTTGCTTTGTGTCTTAATATGTGGTCTATTTTAGAGAATGTTCCATGTGCTGCTGAGAAAAATGTATATTCTGCAGCATTTGGATGGAATGTTCTGTAGATATCTGTTAGGTCCATTTATTCCATGCCATCATTTAATTCAGATGTGTCTCTCTTTATTTTTTGCAGGTACGACCTGTCAATTGATGAGAGTGGTTTATTGAAGCCTCCCACTATGATTGCGTTTGATGTTATCTGTGACCTTAAGTCTAATAGTGTTTGTTTGATCAAACTGTGAGCCCCCATGTTAGGTGCATATATGTTTAGAATTGTAATGTCCACCTGGTGGAGTGTTCCTTTAATCAGTATAAAATGACCCTTTTTATCTGTTCTCACTAGTGTTGGTTTGAAGTCTATCTGGTCAGATATTAGGACAGCAATGCCTGCTTGTTTCCTAGGCCCATTTGCTTGAAATACCATTTTCCATCCTTTCACCCTAAGGTGGTGTTTATCTTTTATTGAGAGACAAGTTTCCTGGAGGCAACAAATGCCAAGATCCTGCCTTTTACTCCAGTCTGCAAGCTTGTGTCTTTTGGATGGTGCATTGAGACCATTGATATTAAGAGTTATTATTGAAAGTATGCATTTATTTATTCTCACCATTCTTCTTATTTTGTAGTGTTTCCTGTTTTCCCTTTACTCATTTGTTTTAAATGTTATTTGAGTGTGGTTTATTTTTTTCTTATTTCCCCCTGTGTTTGTTTTGCTTTCTCTTCAGCATTAAGAATTCCTTCAAGTATTTTCTATAGAGCTGGTTTAGTTGTCATAAATTTCTTTAGCCTGTTTTTGTTGTGGAATGTCCTGATTTCTCCATCCATTTGGATAGATAGCTTTGCAGGATAAAATAATCTTGGTTTACAGTTATCTTTCAGAACTTGGAATAATACATCATTCCAAGCCCTTCTGGCTTTTAAAGTTTGTGTTGAGTAATCTGCAGTTATTCTTATGGGCTTGCCTTTGTAGGTGACTTGCTTCTTCTCTCTAACTTCTTTCAATATTTTTTCTTCGGTTTGTGTGTTTAGTAGTTTAATTATAACATGGTGAGGAGAGATTCTTTCCAGATTCTGTCTGTTTGGTGTTCTAAAAGCTTCTTGTATCTGCATTGGCATTTCTTTCCCAATTTGAGGAAAATTTTCTTCTATGATTTTGTTGAAAATACCTACTAAGCCTCTGGATTGATATTCTCCTTCTGTTATACCCTGAATTCTTATGTTTGATCTTTTCATAGTGTCTTGAATATCTTGAAATTCCCATTCATACCTTGCTATTAGCTTGTCTTTTTCTTTGTTGGACTGTATTAGATCTGCCACCTGGTCTTCTAGTTTAGATATTCTGTTCTCTCCTTCATCCATTCTACTAGTGAGACTTTCCACAGCCTTTTTTAATCTCATTGATTATATTCTTCAAAGCCAAGATTTCAGCCTGGTTTTTCTTCCGTGTTTCTACTTCCTCACGCATGTCTTGTAGTGACCTCTTTATTTCATTAAGCGGGTTTCCTGTGTTCTCTTTCAGAAGTTTGTTTTCTTCTTTAATTACTTTGTTTTCTTCTTTGATTCCCTGCATTTCTTCTCTGATAGGCATTTCGTCTAAACCAAGATTATATACCCTATAACCTGCCCTGAGAAGGAAAGAGAGATTAGCTTTTTCAGTGTAGGCTTGTGTACCTGTTTGTGTGTGTCGGGGGGGGGGGGGGAGTTCAGTCAACCTCTTACCTTTTGGGGTGGCTTCCAATATCACCAATGCTGAATGCCTGCCTAGATCCCTCCATGTTGTGCTGTGCAGCTCTACCTCTGCTGGCTGCACTTACACTGGGGGCTGAATGCTGGAGGTTCGTGTTTCTGATGGTGGGGGATGGGAGAGTTCAGACTTCTGGAGCTGCTCGCACTTTCAGTAGCTCTTTAGTTCACCTCAGCTGTCTTTTCTTCAGATTTCTTAACTTTGCAAGAAGGCTGATGGAGTTAAAATATCTGCTGCTTGGTCTCTGCTGATGCTGCTGCTGCCTGGCCCACCTGGAAGAAGTGTATTTTGCTGGGGTTTTGCTTAAATCTCTCCCTAGACTGGTTTGGCATGGTTCCTAAGCTGCCATCTTACCCAGAAGTCCTCAGCTATATATATATATATTTTTTTTAATAAAAGTTTCAAGAGAAGTGTTTAAAAAGGATGGTTAGTACAGAACTCTTTCCAACTTTTAGAGTTCCAGTTTTGTGTGAAGGGATCTAAAAATAACTAGAAGTCAGTTACCATGTAGTTATAAAAAATAGAATATGAAGTGTATTACCTTGATGATTATATTTTAAAGATGAAAAAAATGTACATGGTACAAAGGCAGCAAAGTATATAATTGACACTTTATTCTTGGTACACATTACCCACACAGGTATGAATTAGACTGAGATGCCATGTACATGTATCAGTGGTTAGTTACCTTCCAGCTCTTATGTATTGTGCATACATCCTGCAAAAATAACTTTTATTTTTATTTTATTTATTTATTTATTTTTTTCTTTTGGTTTTTTGAAGTAGGGTCTCACTCTAGCCCAGGCTGACCTGGAATTCACACGGCATTCTCAGGGAGGCCTCAACTCATGGCGATCCTCCTACCTCTGCCTCCCGAGTGCTGGGATTAAAGGCGTGTGCCACCACACCCAGTTCTAAAAATAACTTTTAAATCAATCTTCTAAAACATGAAAAGTTTAGATTCCTGACAGGTAACTTCTTCTTTATCTTTTAAGTCTATTTGATATCATTTTTACTATATAAAACTGAATTTCAACTCTGGCAAAAAAAAAAAAAATTCTATTTTTTTTCCCTCTTCTCACTGACAAAAGTAGCTTAAATATATATTGTCCTTCATTACTTCTTCCTCCTTCTTAGGTGAGATTTTTATCATCCCTGGCCAGAAAGCCCAAGCATTTTGGTCATATTTGTATGCGTTAAATTGTCAGAAATAAATTTAAAATCTTACAGAAAGCAAGCCAGCCAGGCATAGTGGCACACATCTTTAATTCAAGCACTCAGGAGGCACAGGTTTGTGGAACACTGTGAGTTTGAGGCCAGCCCAGGACTCTGAATGCCTGGTTAGCCTTGGCTGGAGTAAAATACTACCACTTGAATACAAACAAACAAAAAAAGAAGACACAAAATACACCAGAAACATTAAGAGATACCTCATCAAAAAAATGTATACATGGCAAATAAGTAGATAAAATTATGATCTACACTGTTTGTATTGGAAAATTAAAAAGAAAAACAAGATTCCCCTATATATTCTTAGAAAGATCTAAAAGCTAGAATTTTTACATCAGATGCAAATGGGAACATGAAACTCAAGCTTTCCTCCATTGTTGGGAGGAATGCCAAATGGCATACTTCCTATGAAGAGAGAATGGTAATTTCTTACAACAGTAAACATAGTTCATCCATATGTTCCAGGTATCACACAAATTGACATACACAATGAAGTTCAAAACCTATGTCTACATAAAACTCTCCACACAACTTTTTTTCCTTGATTAGTAGAAATTTAAAGATATCTAACATGTTCTTCAGTAGATAACTGGATAAACTGTTCAATATCCAGACAATGGAACATTATTCAGGTTGAAAAGAAATGAGCTATGAGTAACCTGCAGGAATCGAAATGCATATCTATAAGTGAAAGACATCTAAAAAGCTGTATATTAATTTATTCCATCTATATAACAATCTAGATATGGCAAAAATAATGAAAAAAGTAGACAACTCTGAATGGTTCCTAGAGAGTGGAGAGATAAGGAGGTAGAACAGAGTGTTTTAGAGAATGTCATAGTATGAAGGTATAGTGGTAGGTGCCTATCATTTTATTTATATATTTATCCAAACCCATATAGCAACAGACATTAGTCTCAATATAAAGTATGAACTGTGGTGAGGATATTATGTTAATGTACGTTGATCATTTTTTTGGAAATATACTCCTCTGGTCAGGGTTGGTGGTAATAGGGACAGCTATGAACACATGGTGTCATGGTTTAATTCAGATGTGCCACATAAATTTATGTATTTTGAATGCTATGTCTCCAGCTAGTGGCAATTCGGGAATTGGAGCCTCCTGAAGGGGATGTGTGTTGGGGGCAGGTTTATGTATGTTATAGCCACCTTCCCCTTGCCAATGTTTGGCAAACTCTCCTGCTGTTGTTGTCCACCTAATGTTGGGGGTAATGTCCACCTTGTGTTCATGCCATCATTTTCCCCTGCTATCATGGAGCTTCCTCTCAGGTTTGTAAGCCAATATAAACCTTTCCTCCACAAGCTGCTCTTGGTTGGGTGTTTTCTGCTGGCAACACAAAGCTAACCACAGCAAATGGAGAAGACAAGGTGTAAATGGGAAATTTTTGAAGATTTCTCTCTGTTTTGTGATGAATCTAATACTGCAATAAAAATAAAATATAAAAATTTAAATATATCTATTTTCTGTTAACAGCTGATATCTTAAGGTATACGTTTTCACATATATATGTGTGTGTATATATATATATATATATATATATATATACATACATATATACACACACACACACATACATACATATACATATGTGTGCGTGTTTAAGGTATATGTTTTCACATAAGATTTTTAAATTGTATTGTGAGATTGTATAGTGCCATTAGTTCCAGTAACTTATCTTGCTGAATTTTTCACATGTTCATAATGATTTGAGATAAATGTTTGCTTCATCTCAAATGAATATTATGCAGATATGGGATTTTAAAAAAAGGTGTCACCAGTTCCATTATATTATTGGGACTTGGGGAAAGGCTCAATACTACAAGTACTAGTACTAGCACTTCTTATCATACAGGATGAGCGTCTGAATTTGATCCTCAGGACTCACTTAAAAGGCAGGCATGTCAGTAAGCATCTTTATTTCCAGAAATGTGAAGGTGGCGACAGGAGGATCCCTGGTGTTTGGGGGCTAAGCAGCCATATCAGTGAGTTCTAAATCCAGTGAAAGTCCTTTATTACAAAATATATGATGGATGTGTAACTGAAGAAGGCACACTGTATTGACATACTGCCCCACAAACAGACACCCACACATATCCATGCACATATATACACATGAACACACACACACACCTTAAAAAAATCATGTTTCTATGTCTAAATTATTAACCTGTACCAAAGCATGCTTGTAGTTTCTAGTCTGAAGATACTTAGCTGAAGCTAAATTTAAATGAATAATTCACTTTTTAAACTCTTAATTTTTACTCTTTTATTGCAAATGTGAAGTAGGTATGATGTGGTATGT
Organism: Dipus sagitta; assembly: GCA_036346955.1. NCBI lineage: Eukaryota > Metazoa > Chordata > Mammalia > Rodentia > Dipodidae > Dipus > Dipus sagitta. Next base: position 44,088,296 of record CM070787.1, read on the forward strand.
ATGTGTGTGTGTGCACATATGTGCAGATGAAGAGCATTGCATGTCCTCCTTTATCATTTACCTACTTTTTTGTTTTGTTTTATTTTAATTCTAGTATTTTGATATTTCACAAAACCCAGAGATTCTGTAGTCTCTGCTCCCCACAGAACTTGGCTTAAAGATGAACATGTCCATTCCTACCTGCTTACCAGTGCTCTGGGAAATTGGATACAGTGGTCTCATACCCCCCCATGCCCACGTATTTGCACAAAAACCACTCAGCCCCTGAGCCATCTCTCCAGCCTCTCCTCTCTCTCTCTCTCTCTCTCTCTCTCTCTCTCTCTCTTTCTCTCTCTCTCTCTCTCTCTCTCTCTCTCTCTCTATATATATATATATATATATATATATATATATATTTAACTTGTGGTTTGTGTTGGGAGGGGTGATCATGTATATCAGTGCAGATGTATGCTTGCTACCGGACCTGTGTGGCAGTCAGAGAACAATTCTCTAGTTGATTCTCTCCATTCACCTTTTTAATGCAGAGTCTGTTGCTCACCACTGTGTTGGTAAGCTTCCAGGAAATTTTTCTATTTCTAATTCTCTACTTTCTGTAGGCTCACCACAGCTTCCAGCTTTCACTAGCAGTTTGTGGTATGAAACTCAAGTTGCTCAGAGTTGTGTGACAAGCAGTCTATACACTGAGCAATCTCCTCAGCCCCAAACAGTTCACTTTTGATATTTTGAATTTGGCCTTCCACCTAGGGTAATAATCAATGTTATTGTCAGTTTTTCATTACTGTCATAAAATATAATTAGTAACTCATGAAAATGAAAGGTTTGGATGGGTGTATTGAAGCACACAATTAATCCCAGCACTCAGAAGTAGAGATAGGAAGATCTCTGTGAGTTCAAGGCCAGCCTGGGGCTACAATGTGAGATGCAGGTCAGAGCTACACTCTACTCCTCCCTCAAAAAAAAAAAAAAAAGTTTTCTTTGGTCCATGTTTTTAGAAATTACAATAGATAATCAGGTAGACCTATTGATATTAAGCTTCTAGATGTGATTCTGAATGCTAATGTGTTAATTCAAAGTAGCTGTTCACCTCATGACCAGAAAGCAAAAGAGAAATAGTAAAGGGCTGGGATCCCACATTATATATAGACTTCCCAGTATGGCTGCTCCTCCTACAGGTCCACAGTACCTCCCATTAATTCCACCTGGAGATCAGTCCTTTAACACAACAGCATCAAAACTGAAGTTCTGTTCTCTTCCTAGATACACTAGATGCACTGCCCTTGGTGAAAATGCCATGGGGCTTGTGAACTGCATCTACAAAAGCAGGAACTGTAGTGGCCGATGAATATTAGATTGGATGTGATGCCTTGGGCATCTCTAGAGTATAGTGAACTATGAAATCCAGTGGAGATCTTAGAAACTCTTTTCATGTAACTCTTCAAATAAATGTTGACTCCTGGGCTGGAGAGATGGCTTAGTGGTTAAGCGCTTGCCTGTGAAGCCTAAGGACCCCGGTTCGAGGATCGATTCCCCAGGACCCACGTTAGCCAGATGCACAAGGGGGCGCATGCATCTGGCGTTCATTTGCAGTGGCTGGAGGCCCTACAGTGCCCATTCTCTCTCTCTCTTTCTCTCTCTATCTGCCTCTTTCTCTCTCTGTCTGTCGCTCTCAAATAAATAAATAAAAATTTAAAAAAATGTTGACTCCTGTGAGACATGAAACATTCAAATGAGGATGATTCCAATACTAGGTCATGGTGGCTCTTGCTTCCTTCACCCTGAACTGTCACTTGGAGAGCAGATGGCCTTCCAAAGAATATAAACTGCTGTGGGGACATCCTAGCAAAAGAGATTGCTGTATTCCTTAGGTTTATTCTTCAGCGGATGGATCCTGGTGGCCATTGTATCCTATAATAATCTTATAAGGTCGTTGTTTAATGGAGACTTAAGAACAATTTAAAACCTTTTTTAGATTATAATTAAACTAGTGAAATGTTTGGACTTTTGAAAAGCTTATTTATGGAAAGCACTTGTAAGCCTCATCGTAATCACTAATGCAATGGCAAACTATATAACTCTATTCTCTTTGACAAATATAATCGCTTTTTACATTAGAAATAAATTATATCAGGTCTTGGTAGCAAATTAATTTTGCAAAACAAACGGCATGGACCAGTAAGGGATTTTTTGTTTGTAAGAATAAATTTCGGTTGTCAATTTATGACCCAATGAATTTAAAAACTGAAAATAAAAAATAGGCTTATCAAAGGTGTGTGTCAACTCAGGTTAAATACTCTTAAATTTTTTCTTGGTTTCCCTTCTTATAGATACTTTGGCCAATTAACACCTTCAGTGTAATTATTCTGCTAATAAATAAATGTATTACAGGTTTTCTTTCTTGGACAATAGCCAAAATACACATTTTATAATACCTTAACATTCAAATACAACTATTTATAATTATCTAACACTTTTAAACATGAAGGTTTAGCAATTAACAATATGAGCTTATGCTTGCTAGGAGAGTGTACTAAACAAAGCTGAACTTTGGGACATGTGTGGCAGTAGTTTTCAACAGCTATACAGGGTCTTTGTGCATTAGTACATTAGAGTTCCCTTCAATTGAAATGAATGCTTACAAGTGAGAAAAGCAACTAATGTAATGCTATTTAAATTGAATGTAGGCTCCGTATTTAATAATAGATAGTCTGAAATCATAGATAAAAAGGAATGATAAATAATACAGTAGAGTCCAGCTCATTTATCTTCATGTCACTCCACAAAAATATGTTGGTTTTGATCAGATATTTTCCTGGCACAAAGCTTTCTTTGTTTATGTAAATTATTATTTTTATATGGAACTATTTTCCTTATAAGCATGAATTAAATCAATTTAGTTTTAGTTGAAATATTGAGAAAGCTCAATTTAAAGGTTTCTTTAAAAGCTTTGGCCAATCTTGAGAAAATGAGAAAGTTGTAGAAAATAGTGCTGTACTAATTCTCCTAGAATTATTATACCCTATCTAATAGTAATCACTAGAATGATAAGGCTTCCTAGACCTCACCAAGCTGTGAATGACAAATGAAACAATAGAATTGCATCATTTAACCATTTTCCATATTTTGAATGAAACTTGGAGGGCAGAGTTTAAAAAAAATACCACACATCTGCTTTTTTAAAATATCTTTTTATTAACAACATATTTTATATGGGTACATCATGTGTTGGTTCCCTCTTTTCCTTCATCTCTGCCCCCATCCCTCTGGGGACCCTCCTCAGTGGGCTTACAGATATTTCCCATGAGGTTGTGGGATATGCCTTGTGGGAGCAGCAATTTTTAATTTTTTTAATTTTTTTTTTCCTGTGGGGGAAGGAAAGCCTCTGGGCATGATGTTTCACCCTGTGGCTGTTAGATTTTTTTATGTCTCCTCTTCCACAAAATTCCTTGAGCCATGTTTTTTATTTACTTTTTTTTTAAATTTTATCTTACTTTTTTTTAACAGTGAAAGAGGCAAATATATAGAGAGAATGGGTGCACCAGGGCCTTCATCTGCTGCAAACGAATTCTAGAAGCATATTTCCCCTTGTGCATCTTGCTTACATAGGTCCTAGGGAGTCAAACCTGGGTCCTTTAGCTTTGTAGGCTAGCACCTTAACCACCAAGCCATCCCACCAGCCCTTGGGTGGCTTTTAAATCTATTTCAATGATGAACTCTTAGGAACCTCTGGATCTCCACTTTGGTATGTGTTGGGTCTGTCTCCTGCACCCTGACACTGGTTGTTAGGTTCACCATGGAAGCAGCTCTCTTGCTCGTTCCCCCAGTTCCTCTGTGGTTCCATCTGCAGCTTGAGTAAAGTGTGAGTGGGAGCTTATCTCCTCCGGTCACAGCACTTGCTGAAAAAGAACCGATTCTCCAATGGAGAGGAATCAGCATAGTTTAAATGGGACAAGCATTGTTAATTTAGGGAGAATCTGATGTATGTAACCCATCTTTTCACAGCTGCCTTTTATATTTCCATTCGTTTCCTTAATGCCATAAAATTAGTGAAAGAAAAAAAAAAAGTCAGAAGTTATTTCTGAGTTTCCAAAGCACAATGTCTGAGGAATTAAGGGAATTTAAGGAGTAATTTCAAATAACCAATTTAAGGATGATTACTAATTTTAAAATGACCCTACTCCAAAATTGTGCCAGTCAAATTAATATGTCACTCATAGGAAAGACTTTTTGCATCTTGCTAAGTTTAAGGTGTTTAAGCAGGGTGTGATTTTTATGCCTATAATATGCCATATATTTGTATACATATATATTATGGTTGAGGAAAATGAAAGAATGCAATCTATTTTTCTTTCTTCCTTTCTTCTATTTCTTTTTACTTTCTTGTAACCTTCACACTTTTTTTCTTCCTTTTTTTCCTAAGGATTGGGAGAGTCCAACCCATTTTTTAAATTTTTTTTAAATTTTTATTTATTTCTCTGAAAGCAACAGAGAGGAGGAGGGAGGGAGAGAGGGAGAGAGAGAGACACAGAGAGAGAATGGGCATGCCAGGGCTTCCAGCCACTGCAAATGAACTCCAGATGCATGTGACCCCCTGTGCATCTGGCTAACATGGGTCCTGGGGAATGGAGCTTCAAACTGGGGTCCTTAGGCTTCACAGGCAAGTGCTTAACCACTAAGCCATCTCTCCAGCCCAGTCCAACCCATTTTTACAATTGAGTTTTCCCAAAAGAATAAAAAGCATATATGTATTTGTGTGAGGATTGTGTGTAAAAGCTTAATCATTTCTGCTGTGTTTCATGTGTTTTTGGAGGCTCACATTCTTAAATGTACATGGTATGTAGGGAAACATGGAATCAAATGAGGCTGTATGATTTTTTTCTAGACGAAGATTGCTGCAATAGTAAGGTTAGAATGAAACTCTTCACAAGCAAAGGCGACAGCCCTCACAAACAGCAGACAGACAACTTTTCAACTCTATAGGAAGGAAGAAACAAAACAAACAGCAAAATGTTGACCAGATACACCAGGGGTTTTTCTCTAGAAGGCTTCTCATTTTCATCAGAGTAGGACTTTCTGTGGCAGACTCACTTCCTTGTGGAAACACATAACAAAACAGTCCTAATTGCTCAAAGCATACTGCCTTCTTCCGAAAACTACCAGAGCTCTCTCCTGCCTCCTTAGGTCATCTAAGATAACTTCTAAGGGATACACCATCAATTTTGTTTGTTAAGGTCCTGGTTCCAGCTTTACAATGGAATTTTAGTGGTCCACCCCAAGTTTGGCTTTCTCCATATTCATTGAATACCATTTTACAGAATGAAGTCTTTCAAAAACCCATGCACACTATGACCGGGAGATGGCTCTGCAGAGAAAGCACTTGCCCCTCAAGGCTAAGTACTTGAGTTGATTCTCAGAATTCATGTAAAAAGCCAGAAGCCATGGAGAGCTTCTGTTCTCTCAGTGTTCTGATGATAAGGCATAGACAGGAGAATTTGCCAGAAGCTCTCAGAAACCAGAGGAAAAAGAACTACAAAAGCCAATCAAGATAACTTCTGCCTCGAATGGACCAGAAAGTTCCCCCATACACTCACAGGCATGTGTGCAGCTGCACTCACAAACGTGAACGTACATACACAAATATTCACAAATAACTTTAAAACTAAAAAACAATGCCGGGCATGGTGGCACACACCTTTAATCTCAGCACTAGGGAGGCAGAGGTAGGACGATTACCATGAGTTCGAGGCCACCCTGAGACTCCATAGTGAATTCCAGGTCAACTTGGGCTAGAGTGAGACCCTACCTCGAAAAACAAACAAACAAACAAAAGCCTAAAATCTAAAATCCCATATTCTCATAAAAAACTTCTTTACAATGTTTTGTTTGCTAACCAAGTTACGTATCAGAAAAATCTTGAGCTGTGGAATATGTTTATAAGTTGTTTTACAGGCTTAATGTACATTATTAACTGTGTGTTGCAGCACACATTTGATACAGAAGCATGATATTTAGGGGCATAATCAAGTCTTTGCTAGTTCACTTAAAAACTTAGATATGATCGTGCTGATAGGCAAACTTCCATTGAACAAATAAGAAGCAAATGTATCAAGGATTCAAAAAGGATAGAATCTTCTACTTGGGAGCAAGAAACAGGCTTCTTCATAGCCTAAATCAATCTGCTGTGTTACTCAAAGGAAGATAGAGATCATGTTCCATATCTCTTTTACCTTCTTACTATTTAGCATCCACTAGGCCTTCAGAAATGTGCAGAAAATCTTTTAATGTAACAAAATCATCCCACACATGTATAATTATCATTGCTACTAAAATATAGTTTTAAGTAATGAAGAACTAAAAAGAGTAATGCCATAAAAATTGATTCTAGTGTGTTTTCCTTACCAACTGTGTGGCCTCTAGGATATTAATAAATAACCGGAAAAGAAAGAATACACAGGGGCTGGGCTCAGCAGTTAAAGGCATTTGCTTCCAAAGACAGCTGGCTCAGGTGCTTCAACCACCCATGTAAAGGCAGGCAGGTGTTTGCAGTGATAAGAGGACCTGCCATGCATATAACATACACACACACACACACACACACACACACACACACACAGTTAAAACATAAAAGTAAATAAATATAAGCCTTATTTTTTAAAGAATATATATAAATACCAATGCTTGTGATAAAGGGTTTACTATTGAGGGACCTAAGTGGTTATATATTCGTGATTATTATTATAATTTATTTTTTCCAAATGGGTAAAGCATTTTCACAATAAAGCACTAAGATACAGTGGACATTGGTCCCTATATCTAATAAGAAGTACTATTCTTTAAAATTGTACAAAGCCTCAGAGGCTACAAAAATCATCTTTTCAAATTTATACAATTTTGTTTTCAACTGTTCATCTTGTTTCTTTCAATTCAGGTACTCAAAAAGTCTCTAATTTTCATTGTATTGTTTATGATCACTGCTATCCAATGTGGTACAAATATCTCTAAAGATATCTCTAAAGATTCCCACTTTTCAAACCCTTTTAATAACACTGGAAATGCACTTTTGCCCAGAGAGTGGGAAGGTGACTCATCGTCGAATTCACTGCGTCCCATACCTTTATGGCACTCATGCATGCTTCACAAAGGCTTCATGTCTCTGATTATTTGTGAGTCTTTATCTTGTATCACAGTTCCATAATGTCAGCTTCTTAGTCAAAGATTGCCTTCACGAGTTTGGAGAGATGGCTTAGCAGTTAGTGTTCACCTTAGTGTCAAAGGACCCAGGTTTGATTCCCCAGGATCTATGTAAGCCAGTGCACAAGGTGGCACATGCATCTGGAGTTTCTTTGCACTGGGAAGAGGCCCTGGTGTGCCCTTTCTCTTTCTCTTTCTTTTTCTCTTTCTCTTCCTCTTTCTCTTTTTCCTCTTCCTCTCCCCCCCTTTCTCTCTCTCTCTCTCTCTTTCTTTCTCTTTCTCTCTGCCTCTCAAATAAATAAATAGAAATAAAAGTATTTTCTAAAAGATTGTCTTAAGTCTTGGAAGACATTTTGCCTGCCTGGGAATCAGAAACTGATAGTTTAAACTATAGCATGTTGATTTCAATTTGATTGAATTCTTTAAAAATTCTTAAGCCGGCCATGGTAGTGCACGCCTTTAATCCCAGCACTCAGGAGGCAGAGATAGGAGGGTTGCCATGAGTTCGAGGCCACCCTGAGACTCCACAGTGAATTCCAGGTCAGCCTGGACTAGAGTGAGACCCTACCTCGAAAGCCAGAAACCAAAAACCAAAAACCAAAAAAAGACAAAAAAATTCTATCCACCCTTCTAAGCTATTTCCATGACACCTTGTTGAAGTCTCTCTGAAGACAAGAAATATTGCCTCTGAGTCATAGTGCCATGGGCTCAGTAGATGCTCATTAAATACCCTGAAAATGTGGTAAGAAAAACAGGTTCTTACTTTGTAGCTACTCATTTTTTATACGACGTATTTTAAAGCATTGATAATCCCTTCTTTTAGAACATGACCCTAATATCAGAGACCTAATCAGGTCAGATTACTGAATGGCTTCATCCTGTGAGATCTCCCAAAGTGATCTTGTGGTACTGAAACAGAGATGTAATATCCAGGTGAACATTAGCTATCTTCTTCAGGTTCCCAGATTTCTAGAATCAGAGAACAGATTCCATTACCAGGTATATTGTTTTATAGTTTAGAAAAAGTCTTATCTGTCTTATTATTAATTTTTCTCTATAGTTTTTAATTTAATTCCATTTTGATTTTTTTGTGTTTTTTTCCCTTTAAGAAAATTTAATAAAATGAGATTAAAAAGAGGAAGACAGACAAACTTGATCTTAATGTCTTCTTTGAAGATTCCTAGATAGAGCCACAGGTGGGTAACCTGCTTAAAAAGCATAACCAGTGGTAGTTGTTGATAGGATGCCAAGAATATAGACAATGTATTTTGAACTATCACTTTTATGGGAACATGATCCAAAGACTTGAATGATACCTAGTTATACAGATTTTATTAGATGGACATAAAAAATTGGTTACCCTGGAGGCATTAAGATCTGTTTCTACTGATTAAATATGTTACTGGCATAAATAGAATTTCTTACAAACAGCTGCTCATTTTACTATGAACATCTTAAAGTTCTTAAGTTGTAGGCATAAATGTTTCATTTTAATTATGAATTGTTATCCCTCCCTCCAAGTATCAGCAAAATAATATACACATTTTCTTACTTTCTATGGGTAAAACAGATGATAAAATTGCCTTTTATGCTCAAGTTTGAAGAGCATTTTTAACCCTTAGGATTGCTGAATAACACCCCTCTCTGGCTTAACGAGGTCATTGCACACATGAATTCATATCAGATGCAGTTACTTGCACATGATGTGGCCTGTCAACATTCTGTTATAGATAAGGGGAGGGACATGGAAGACTACTTTCCTCCCTGATGAGCTAATGTCATTTAACATTGGAGGGGAAGGGGAGCCCTTCTTTCCTGTGGCATGGCCACTGGAAAGTAACAAGATGAAGGACTACAAGACGGAGGGAGAAAAGGAAGGGCAATGCACAGTACACATAACAAAACGTAAAAAAAATAAAAAATTCTATTCCGTATATTTATCTTACCATTTAAAAATGAATACTAAAATATTTGAGGCAGAGTTGATACACTAAGAACCTTGTAATTCCTACACATTTGTTCATTTACATATAAAGTATTATCTCTGGGACATAAGGAAACATTATGTTTGGGTGATTTATGAAGGCTTTGGAGGCTAAAGAGATGGCTCAGTAGGTGAAGTGCTTCTGGAATGAGCAAGAGCACCTGAATTTGGAGCTCCAGCAACTACTTGAGTGTGAGACAGTTATGGTGGCCCACTTGTGATCCCTATGATTGCTTGGAAGGCAGAGACAGGATATCCTCTGGGTTAGCTGATTTGCTAAATTAGCTAAACCAGTGATCTCTGGGCTTAAGAAAGTCTTTCTCAGTAAATAAGGTGGACTGTAATTAATGAAGGCACTAGATGGATATCAATCTCTAGCTTTTAAACACATGCATGTGTACACACACACACACACACACACACACACACACACACAAGTTTTGGAGCCAGGCCTGTAATCCTAGCTACTAGGGATGCTGATGCAGGAGGATTGAAAGTTCAAGTTCTTCCTTGGTTACAGAATGAATTCATGGCCAGCCTAGGCAAAACAGTGAGACTGTGTAACAAAATGAGACATAAGTTTAGGGTTATAAATAAAATGGTTTCCTCACATTCACATGGCCCTGGATTCAATCTCTAGTATAGGAGGAGTTAGGAAGCTTTCCTCAGACTTAAGAGCTGGTACATATCTAGAAAGAATGCTAGTGTGTTAACTCATTTTAGAAGTAAGACAGAACCCACACAGATTTAATTGGAAGGTTCTTACCAACTGATAGTTCCACCTTAAACTTCTTGGACCGGCGATTTCTGCACATAAATTTTTATTCTTGGGTTGGCTAGTATTACAAATAGAATTCGGAAGAAATGGTAAGTTTCAGTTTGTATCCCATCTTCCTTTGTTTCTTAATGACAAGACAGATTTTTTTTTTAATTTTTTTTCTTTATTAGTTAGTTTTGTATTCAGCAAATACAGTCAGTTTGGTACCATTATTAGGCTCATCCGTGACCTACCCCCTCCCCTTGGCCCCTCCGTGTTGAGGTATATGGGTCATGCATGGTGGAGTTAGTCCACAGTTATGGGTAAGCTAAATGTCTCTGCATATCATGACCCAACATGTGGCTCTGACATTCTTTCTGCTCCCTCTTCTGCAAAATTTCCCTGAGCCATGTTGAGTTCATTTTTGGTCTGCTTCAGTGATGAGGTTTTGGGAGCCTCTGAGGCTCTGGCTCTCTGATTTGGTAGGAACAACACAGATTTTTAATGTGCACAGATAAGATGTTATAATTACACACATGGCTAGTATGGTTATAAGAAAAGTTTCATTCAGTATAATGTAAGCAGAGATATCTTGAGTTGTCTTTTTTGAAGACTCTTTAAAACTAGATGATCCAGCTAGGAATCCACATATCATATTCTCCATTTTTCCTCTACTCTTTTTGCTGCCTGGAAAGCATTCTTGATGTTTAGGGCTCTAGTACCTGATGTGGGCCAAGAATAGTGACCTTGAGTAGTAGTCGAAAATGGAGAAGATTCATGAATCCTTAATTGATACTGATAGAACTGCTGTATTATCCTTTTATTGCATATTAAGATGTTTCTCCATGAGTCAAAGAGGAACTTTTATTTTAACTATTATAATTTTATTCTAATATTTATTTGAAATGATTTTGATGGAATTAGATCCACATGAATGATGCTGAGAGTACTGGAGTTTCAGCAGGTTGAAGCACTATTGAAATGAATGCTGTGTATCACAGTAGCTTTGAGGAATTCAGAATACTGGCAGATTAGTTTAAATTCTGCATTTATTTTTAAAGTAGAGTGATAGCACTAAATATATTTGGGTTACATCATGATGAAGAAATTCTTTAAAGTCCGCAACATATGGTTTATGTGCAATGTTTTTCCCATTAATGATAGTTCCTTGACCTACAGCAGAAATTCATAACCAACTCTCATTAATTCCCCAAATTTTATGAAAATTTTACTTAGATACCATTTTCATCTCTAAAGAGAAGTCCTTTAAATTATTAATAAAATCTTGACTTCAAGACTACTTTCAAATGGAGACTCAATATTTATCTGTAGAAAAGTCTTTTCTCCTGTAGCAATGCTAACAGAGAAAACTTGAAATCCACTTTCGACATTTTTTTCATTATCTTGTAAGCCATAACTGAAAATTTAAAATTGACAATTCCTTCACTTTTTCATTATGTAACACTATTTCCTCACCAAAACATTTTTGTAAAGTGCAGAGAAGGAAATAATCTTTCCTCTTTTTAAATTCAAGTAGGACATTTGGTGTTTTCTTAAAATTCTTAGCAATATGTTTTTCTTAAATTTTATTTACTTATTTGCAAGCAGAGAGATAGAAGAGTACTGAGAGAGAATGGGCATGCCAGAGCTTTTAGCCACTGCAAACAAACTCCAGATTCATGTGCATTTGGCTTACATGGATCCTGTAGAATCAAGCCTGGGTCCTTTGGCTTCGCAGACAAGCACCTTAACCACTAAACCATTTCTCCACCTCATTTTTTTAACTTCTATTTGGGACTTAAAATACCTTGAATGCAGCTATAAAGTCTAGAATTAATATTAAATTGTCAGCCATTTAAAATGACTTATTCAATATATGCTTGTTAGATGAAGAAACTTCTTAAGCCTTTTGTTTGTTTCAGTGGTGTATTCAGCACATTTTTACATGGCTATAGTGTCATCTGAAAAATAAATTTTCACTGTAAAGTAATTTATTAAGGAATATCTTCAAGTCAGACTAGGGTTCACCCAGTTGAACATGGAAGCAGTAGGGAGCAGAGGGTAACCCACAGTGCATGGCTGAGATGCATAAGCTTGCAACTTATTTTGTATCCCTAACCATCTAGGTGGCAATAGGAGTTAGATTTATCCATGGATTACATCACGAAGCTTAGAATTAAGAAGATACAAACAACTTTCTACCTGAAATTAGTTTTAGCATACAGAGTTTCCTGTGCAGACATTATAAAACAAAGAAAAAATGATCCCATATTCCTTTTAGAAAATAATTCAAATTTGTCATGTCATTCAGAGGTAATTGTTAAATTCTACCAATCAAAAAGTCATTTACTCTGCATGTATTTGATGTATTTATAATGATATTGGTTTAATTCTACTTTGTGGTTGTTTATCAGCTCATTTTATTTTTACTGGAGTATTGATCATTCTTAGATATTCCAGGAGAGGGAATCAAACATTCCAGGGATTTTAGAAGCTTTAGAAACTTTAAGAATAATGACTTTGTGTCCTTGCAAAGTTCAGAAGGAATTGGAAGACATACCTAACAAATTGAGACTACAGTATAAAATTTATTACTGATAAGGTGAAAACTATGACACTGACATTTGACTTGTGAAGTGCTTATAATTCACCTCAGAATAAAACATCTTGATCTACTCATTTCCTTGTAAAACATTTGGACAACTTCATTCCACAAGACTTTCTCCCACAAGACAGATTCTACATTTTGTTGCTTCAAGGGTAGAGCTAAGTACTCTGAATTGTAAAGGCCAAGTTCCAGGACAAAGGAGAATGGGCTGAAAGGTCTCTGCTGGAGTTTCTTCTTCCAAACTCCCAGTGGAAAACTCAGAATATTGTTCCGTTGGTCCGCCAAATGGGAATATGTGCAGTTGTGTAATAATTGTTCCCTTATATTAGTCATGGTTCTTCAGAGAAATAGAATTAATGGGATATATGTAGATACTTGAGGGGGTAATGTTGAGAACTGCTTTTGGGATCATGAAAGTTAATGGGCTACGCATAGGATCTCAGATCTGGCATAAGTCCCAGAGTCAGAATGTCCACGTTATAGAACAGAGCATTCACCCCATACTCATTTTGTTCTACCTGGGCCCTGAAAGTACTGAATTATTTTATTCACTTTGGTAAGAGCAACCAACATGTCTACAATCAACTACTACTTCAAATGCTTACTTACTTATCCCAAACACACAGGCACAACAAGAAATAATATTTTACCATCTTTCTGGGTGCACCTTAACCTATTTACTATAGTACATAAAATTAATATTCCTGAATTATGTCTTTTGTTATATGATACTCTGATATTTTAAAGGATGTCCTCAATTTATCCTCAGAGGTAATTCAAACCATCATGTATATATTTATCTCGCATTGAATCATATAGCAAATACTATGTCCAAGATTCCTGTGAACTGATCCCAGAATATGCAAACCAAACCCTGTAGTTGGTGTTCCTATCCCACCTTCATCTTCAGATGATGTAAACCATCAACTTGCCATTTTTGAGTCTGTAAATTAAAACCTTTTCTTATTTACTATTAGTGGCTCTTTCACTTGTAAGCACAATGAAAACCTAATGTTATTTATTTGCAAGTGTTCACGTATAGAAGCTCTGGCTATCTTAGAGTGTCAGAGCATTTATTCTCATAAGACGTGAGTTAAATTATGCTCACAATATGACATAGAAATTTCACATATTTTCTCTTGACATTTCTAGTTAGTATTATTGACTTCAATGTCATTTTCCCTTCTTGCTTTATTGAATATTGAAAAGTTAAAATGTGTTCATCTCTCTTTTATAACTCTATCTTGTTTCTTCCAGAGAACTTTCTGTGGTATATAATTTTATTCCCTTACTATTTTTTTTTTCGCTGTCTTTATGTCTACCCAGGGTCTAAAGCTTGTAACTGTTGGCATCTGTTATTATCTCTTCACCACCATAATTGGCACCATGCAGGTCATGACTGTGACTTGAGTGAAAACTGCCACTTAGTCATTTGTTCATTTCTTACTCAACTGTTTCTATTCTTCAACTGCAATCATTTTTTTAATTAGTAACAGGTGAAATAATTTAAAATGCCCCTTACAATTTAGCAAGTTAGTGTTTCCTGAGCTGTAGTTTGTCTTTTTATCTTCACAGATCAATTAGAGCCAAGTTTTCGATTTGGTGAGATCAAAATTTTTAATTTTTCTTTGTCTTTACTGAATGCTAATCTCAAGTCTATGAATGGTTGGCATGCATATCCAATTATTTGATGTTGTATTGGGCCATTGACATTTATAAAATTCACACTTAGGAACCATACAATCAAATTACAAGAAAAATAAATAAAACCAGGGCTAGACTGGGAAGATGGCCCAGTCAAAAAAAGCACTTGTCACACAAGCATCAGGACATGAGTTTAGACCCCTAGTACTCACAAAAAGTACTGGTATAGTGGTATACAATTGTAATCCCAATTCCTAGGACTCAGGGACAGGAAAATACCACAGGTTTCCTGACGAAATAATTCAGATGGCTCAATGAGCCCCAGGTTCAATAAAAGAACTTGCCTTAAAAAAATAAAGTGGGTAAGCCAGGGGTGGTGGCATATGCCTTTAATCCCAGCACTCAGGAGGCAGAGGTGGGAGGATCACTGTGAGTTCAAGGCCACCCTGAGAATACAGAGTGAATTCCAGGTCAGCCTGGGCTAGAGTGAGACCCTACCTCAAAAAGTCTAAAATAAATAAATAAAATAAAGTATATAGCAATTGAGGAGGCTTTGTGATGTTTGTCTACCCTTACCATGCACATATACACTTAAGTGTGCACAAGTTTGTTCACATACATGAACACAGACACTTACACCCCCCCCACACACACACACACAAGAAAATAAAGGAAAAAAATCACAAAGCAATGTCATAATGTTTTAAGTAAGTTTTCAGCTTTGTGTTGGGCTGCATTCCTGCTCTTATGGGTCACATGTTGCACATGGCTGGGAGACCTATATCCTGAAGATTCTTTTCTTACATTTTTCTCCACAGTGTTTACAACTCCTTGTTTTTTATCTTCAAGTTCATCATTCATATTGAGCTCATGCTTGTACAAGTTTAGGTGGAAATTCATTTGTCACAAGTGTCCTATTTTACTAGCAATATTTGTTGAAAGAATAATTCTGGATCTGTCAAATTGTTTATGTAGATTTTACAAAAGTTATTTTTGTGAAAATACCAGTTAACACTCATCATTTTAATGTTTCTGTTCCATGTTGCAAAAATGAAGCACTCAATTGGTGTATCAAATGTCTAATTTGTCAAGCAACATGTTTTATAATTCATAGATAGGTTATTTAATAAGCTTGTTAAGACAATCAACTTAGAAGATAAAACAGTTTTTTAAATTAAGGGATGGTCTAGATGTTTGTCACTTAAGAGTCTTAATTGGCCAAAACGCGAAATCCAACAATCTTGATTTAACATAAATACATTCAATTTCTTTAATGTTAAAAAGTATTGTTTTTGATATTATGAAAAGTTCTGCTTAAAAATAAATTGAATAGACAACTGAGAAATTTAATTGGCCCCTTTAAATATGTTCTTGGCAATAACAATAAAGGATGTCTTAAAAGTTAAAAAAAGTTATTTCTGCTGTTCATTAATACAGATTTTCTTTTTGTGGTGACACTTATTCTGCATTTGGTAATAATGGTGGCCCTAATATCTGGATGTCCTTAATGGCACTGAATGATCCCCATCATTGACATATAGTCTATATACCACAATGTAGATTACATATCAATACCACTGTTATTAAAAGCACTTGGTCATATTTATGTGTGTCTATTTTTGGTTTCCCTATTTGGATCCATTTATCCATATTCTTGTATCTCTGCCAATACCACACTCTCATGATTAATGCAGGTATATGGTTAGACCTCATTATTGGGAAAAGTGATTCTTTCCACATCATTCTTCTTTGTTTATTCTCTTTTTTACCTTAAATTTATTTGAGAGAGACAGAGAGAGAGAAAAAGGCACATAGAGAGAGAGGATGGGCACACCAGGGCCTCCATCCACTGCAAACTAACTCCAGATTGCATGAACCACCTTGTGCATCTGGTTTACATGGGCACTGGAGAATCAAGTCTTCAACCCAGGTCCTTAGGCTTCACAGGCAAGCTGTCAAGTACTAAGCCATCTCTCCAGCCCTTCTTTGCCTATTCTTGTAGCTATTATTTTTTCTGTCATTCTACATATATTATAAAATATTGTAATAATTTTATTGGTACATAATTATTGTATTCAATGATAAGTTTAAAGATGACACTTTCATATGTGCATATAATGTACTTTAATAATGCTTACAAAATCTTGTGTTGAAGTTGGAAATTACATGATTGCTATAGATTAATTTGAGGAGAATTGATATGCTTCTGCATCAAATCTTTTAGCACATGAACATGGAATATTTTTTATTACATTGTTCTATTTTTTAGTATACCCATTCTGTACATGTATTTTAATTTGTTTTTAATGATTGTAAATGGCATTATATATTTTTGCTTCTAAATTCCAATGACTTTAACATATAATTAACATATATTAATAGTTTACGAACATACTAACATCATGGCTTTTTGTCTGTTGATATTACATTCCTTATTATGGAACCCAACTTGGGGTTTTAAAAAGTTGTATCTACTGAACTTTTAAAGTTTAATATTGTTGAGTACATAACTCTGTGATGGGAACATGTTGGTTTTCAGCCCTGATTTTAATCTTCAGCCCAAGTAAAAGAAAGAAAATAGCTTCATATTAATCAGGTTTTTCTTCATTGAAGTAACACCAGATCTTAAAATTTTCAGTCACTTTCTTTCAGAAACCCATGCTACTTTCAGTGTAGTATTCTATAATGGCTCTGCTTAGGCCCATAAAATGCTTATTCTAAATATTCTTGTGAGACATGGTGGCACACACCTTTAATCTCAGCACTCAGAAAGCTGTGGTGGATTGATATGAGTTTGAGGCCAGCCTGGGGTAGAACAAGACCCTACCGCAAAAACACTTTTTATATATAATTTCTTGACATTTTTTAAGGATCATGACTTTTATTATTTTTATTTATTTTGAGAGAGAGAGAGAGAGAGAGAGAGAGAGAGAGGATGAATGAGAATGGGCCAGGGCCTCCAGCCACTGCAAACAAACTCCAGACACATGCATCACCTTGTGCATCTGGCTCATGTGGGTCCTGGGGAATCGAACTGAGGTCCTTTGGCTTTGCAGGCAGGTACCTTAACTGCTAAGCCATCTCTCCAGCCCTTTCCTGCTATTTTTGAGAATACCCTACATTGTCTTCCCTGAAATTCCCATCACTTAGATAGTACATTCTCATTATATTCTAGAGGTTTTATAAGTTTCTTTTCCATATGTATTACTGTAGGTTACTATTTTGCATGCTCTAGTTTCCTCAGTAAACTCCCCAAAACTTTTGATTTTCTCTTTCACTCTTAAACACAATTTATTTTGGTATTTGATTTTCATTGGAAGATTATTGCTTAATGCTTTATAATTAGGTATAACTTATATTTGGTAAAATACACAGACATGAAATGTTCATATCTGTCTTAGCATCATACCTACTGAAACAGAACATTTCCATCTCTTTATAAAGTTATGAAAGCTCTTACTTTGTAAGATCTCCTCACACACAAAGAATACAGATCTTAAAAGTTTAAACTCTATGCTCTCATAGTTCTATGCTGAACTTAATAACCTATTTCATCATCTCTCTCAGATTGTTCTATTATCTTTGGTCTTAGTATACCAATTAGTGATTGCAGTTCCTGATGGCTCCCATGGTGTGTGTGTGTGTTATATCTTAGCAGATTTTGCATTAATTATAGGAGACCCTTATACTTAGTATGATAGATGCATTCCTACACTGAAAGTTTAAAGTCGTTTCTGATAAATCTCAAATGTAGTCATAAGTTTTTGCATCTTTTTATAATAAGCTGTCCTATGAGATCACTGATTAAACACTAGTAAGTATAATCTTGAATTGTATTTCTTTGCAGCTTACAGTCATATTTTCTGTACTAACCTACCTCTTTGCTGCTGCAATAAATTCCCACTAATTTGGTGGCTTAAAACACCACAGATAATTTCTTTACCATTATAAAGTTGAGAATTATAAATTGATTCTGTAGAACTGAGTTCCTTCTGGAAGTTGGTTCAGAAAATTTAAAATTCAGTTAACTTTTAAATACATGTATATTTCCTAGCTTATGGCTTCTTCTATATTAAAAATCAGCAGTATTGCCTGACTGCCTCACTCCCTCTTTCTCTTTTCTCTCCTCCTCCTTTTCCTCTCTCATTGTAACACTTTCCTCTTCTATCTCCCTACTGCAAGTACCCTTGTGATTACATAGGAGTTATCCATACCATCTGAAATTGCTTCCCTACGATAAGATCTTTAAATTTACCACTCCCACAATGCCCATTTTATCACATAAGGTAATATATTCACAAGTTTGTGGGATTAGGTTGTAGACATTGGATGAAACAAGTTTTTCCAATCAATCCCCTCCATGAATTTTAAGATAACTCACTTAAACACTTGCATACATAAGGGACGGGGTTTTATAAAGTTCTACCGCTCATAAGTTCAGCTTTAACTGTAGCCTTAAATTTTTCTGTTTTGTACCTCATCTGTCCCTGCAGAGGGATAAAATTAGTACTTCAGCCTCCAGCTAGAATGTCTTGGTCAGTTTCAGGAAGTGCATTCACATTACCTAATATCTGCAACACTACATGCCAGTCTGCACCCATGGCTCATGCGGCACTGTGCCCTTCATCCACAGCCTCACCTTCATCTCACCCAGCAGTTTGTTTGCTTTCAAGATCATCCAGCCACATTTGCATATGTACCATTTGAGTATTTTTTTTCTTCGTGTTTGTGCCATCATATGAAGAAGATTAGTCCACCACACTTCTGAAAGTTCACCTTCACATTGCAGGAGAAGAGCAGGTGTCTGAGTCAAGTAAACTGCCTTCCTGGAGGACAGTTGGCTAATAAATGGCAAGTTTGAAATATATGGGTTTGTTCTGAGAGAAAAGCTCTTTCATAAATTCCAATATTTTGATGGAATTATTTGTTACTAATTCCTATTAGTGAATCACCCAATGATACAAGTACATGATGAAAACTACATTGTTTCATGGCTTTCTAACTTCAACACACACACACACACACACACACACCTTAGTGATATAGTTCAAAAAAAGCTAGTGGTCAAGGGTACAGAAGTGCTGCCATATTCACCTTTGGGAAGTGGCAGTATTGTGGAAGAAATAGAGGCAGAAACAGATATTGTGATGAACATCATGTGAAAACAGAGGAGAGCCTGATAAACTGTCCCAGTGGGTAGAAGCTACTTATCAGTGGGGAAGGAAGTAGAATAGTTTGGGAATACTTCATCTTAAAATAGTCATTACTGGATTGATAGATGGGTGAAATAGAGGGAAGTAGAGGTTGGACAGTTATGAGACACAGTAGCCATGGGATAAATGTACAGTCATGTGACACAGTATCCATGGGAGAGTATGAATTATACATTTAGGCAATTTTCATTACATAAGTCATTATACTTTCTTGTGTGTTTAAAAATTTTTATTATATGAGGTTTAAAGTCTCACCTCTCTCTTTATTAGAGTTATCATTCATTGGCTGCTTAGTGTGCCAGGCACTTTTAAGAGCTTCACAGGATTTAACTCATGTGACTCCCCCACCCCTCATCAATTCAAGGTAGACAGTATCATTGTCCCATTCCTACAAAGGTATGTTAAGAGAAATAGAGTAGCTGGTACAGGCTCAAGGCAGAAGTGGAGAATCAAGGATACCAGAATATATGGCTCCATAGTTTTCACTATGAACTTTCTCTGTTAGAACTACCACTTAAAAAAGGGATGGTTTGCCTTCATCGAAAGGGTATGTATGTAAAAGTGTGACAGGAAGAAGGGAAAATATATTTCATGGAAGGAAAAATAGCAAGGAAGAGGAGACCATCCTGGTTGATGGATGGAACATTAGCATAGAAACCAGCAAGCAATGGAGGGCATCAGTAAAATAAGTCATTAGGTAATGGAATATTGTATACATTTGTGGTATTTAAGTTTACCATGTAGTTCATAAGAATTATTTAAAGACTTTTAAAAAGCAAAGGTTATATGATGATTTCTATTTTGAAACTGGTACCCTAGCATCACTGCAGGGAATGTATTCTAAGTAGTGCTTTTCATTTTTTATTAATTTGAAGGTGAAAATGCAACAACAAAATCGAACAGTTCAAAGATCAATAAATGGTACAAGTTAAAATGTCTGCAAGGAACAATTTGGCTCTATAATATAAAGTGCATTCTGCAGAAGTTGAAAGCAACCCTAATCTGATAACCGTATCAATTTTAGTATTTGTGGATATCTAGAAGGAAGTCTTGTTATTCAACTTAAGACATCAGTAGGAAAACAACTTTCTGGCTTGTCCTGGACATTTTCCCTGTCCAAGAAGCAGTAGCATTCATGTTTGTTTCTTGTCTTCTCTGGTTCTGATCATGCTTCTGTGTATGTGTGTGGGGCATGTATGCATGTTTGTGTGATATGTGTATGTGGTGTCCATGAATGCATGTTTGTGTGCACGTGGGTGTGTATGTGGAGTGCACGCTGTACGTGTCAGGGGGAGGCCAGAGGTTGATGACAGATATCTTCCTCAATTATGCTCTCTATTTTTCCTGAGGTAGGGTCTCTCAATCAGCCCAGAGGTCATCCATTCAGCTAGTCTCACTAGCAAGCTTGCCACAAGGAACCTATCTTTGCTCCCTTCATGCTAGAATTAACATGAGTCTCCATGTCCACCCAGCATTTACATGGGTATTGGCATCCAAACTCCATTGCTTACACAGCAAGCACTTTTTCCACTTAGCCATCTCCTTAGCCCCAGTTCCTCACCATGTTTATGCCTACTTTCATTGGTTGTCTCAAGCCTCTGTTTCTGAGAAAATATCAGAAACTTAGAGTACTAAGTAATAAATAGTATTCATTACTGCCACTTTCATGTTTTATGAGAGAGTAGTGAGTGGTCCCAAACCTTGCAGTGAAGAAATTAAGAAATGATAAAGATATAGTGATAACTCTGATGCATTAAGAATATTCAGCTTTTGGTAATCATTGTTATAAAAATGGGTTATGTCAAGATGTGTCAATTCATAGTAAATATCAGGTGAGCTATTATTGAAGAATATTGCATTTATGTAGTTTCAAATGTCTCCCAAATTTTAATGGCAATTTAAATTACCAACAGCAGGCCTGATTCCTGCTGAGGATAAACTGTCACCTGTAAACAGTATTCTTGACATAAATCTTAATCATGAAACAACCAAAGATTAAGCTGAAATGTAAGCATGTTAGGATATGGAAGAGTGCTCCAGTAGTGTCTGCCACACACAAAAACTCAAAAGGTCTGCATAATATGGAGCCAATCAATAGGTTGTCATGGATGATGGAGGAAGACATAAAAAAGACATGAAAATAGAAGAAGAAGGGGTTAAGTGAAGGAGGATTGTGAAGGTATTATGCAATTTTTAATGAAGATTTTTTTATTTTAATGAAAAATCAAATGTCATTCTATAAAAATAAGTGGCCTAGATTCGTTGTAAATGCTAATGCCTCAAAGGACAATAAAGAGTGGAGAACTCTTTCCTATAAAAGAAGGTATGGTTACAGAAGTCATGATATCATCCTTAATTGGATCTTGGATCAGAGAAACTATGGGAACATGCAGCCAGGAGGAAGGACAGCTGTTATTTGTTCAATTGTGGCTAAATGTGAGTATAGACTATTTAGGAATTAATAGTTTTGTATCAGTAAGTAAAATTTGGATTGGGCCATAGTGACTATGTAGATGAATTTTTTAACAGGAATATTTGCTGCATCCTCATAATTCTTGTTTTTAGGGAAAAGGGCATCTTACCTACTGCTCTCTTTCAAATGATTAAGAAAGAGTATTATACACAGAGAAGGAAGCAATAAAGAGGGAAAGAATAAGGTAGCAAAATGAATATTTGCATTGATTCTAGGTCAGATTCATAATGGTAGGCATGCTTTCAACTTCTATGTATGTCTGTCTTAAAAATATGAATATAGATGATACATTGAAATTGGATAAAGTTGTTAAGTTATATTATGTGTTATTTCAGATCAATTTTATCCCAACAGTTATAAGGTTGTTATGTTTTATTTATTTGTATATTTATTTTATTTGAAAATGTCTCTAAAATGACAAAATCTGAATGAGCATTTCACGTATTAGAAGGCTAGGTGTGTAAAATGATGCGTTATTCTGTGGCTGTGACATGGCAAGTAAGTGGGCTTCAGATTCCTGAAATACAAGTTGGATTGGTGTTTAACAATTGCTTGCAATCTTAAAACATCAGATAGGCAAAAGAAAAGTGAACTGTGTGAATTTAGGCAAAAGTTTCCCATGAGAAGAGCTTTAAAATGTTCTACTTGGAGAGAGATGCTATCTTTGCTTGAATCTGTGACTAACCTTAGCCCTTTCCTCTGTATCTGGAAGTCAAGGTTGGGGGAAACAAAAGCATGTGTCATTTTTCTCAAAGCAACAAGAAACAGTGGAATGTGCTTTATGTTTCTATTTTACTATGCAAAGTCTATGAAGCAGTAGGTTTGTCCCAGTCTCAACAAGAGTCATTTTCTGAGGTAGCTCTCTGATGATCATAAATTAGAACTTTTGATTCAGCTCTGCTTCGAACAGCCTTCCTTGTTGGGGCATGTGCATGCTCATCCTCTGTCTGTGGCAGATCTGATAATAGATAGCTTTTTTTAAAAACAACAACAAAAACAAAAAGCAAGGGTTAGCTTTGACTCCTCTCAAGGAAAAGCCTAAACAGGGCTTTTTTTTTTTTTTTTTTTTTTCTCTCACAGCTGATAGGAAGGTTGCCAAAGCATAAAGTGAAAAGCCCCTGCCATCCACTTAGTGCCTGCACTCCCTGGAGCTGACAAAAGAACTCAAGGGCACAGCTGAAGGGTCCATGAAGTGCCATGCTAGTGAAAAAGCTCATTATAAATAATAATGACCTTACTTGATGATGAGAAATGCAGTCAACTTTTTCTGAGCCAGATGATGATGTGGAGGCTGCCGTAAGCAGCAAAGCACCCAGTCTGCAAGGCTAGCAGAGGCTGGGAGGGAGACTCCATCTCCTCCTCCACTCATTTCAATCAACAGTGAATTTAGTACGTGTTCACTAAATGTTTGTTGTGTATGTATTAAACAAAAGCAATTTAACACTACATATTTCCTCATGGAAGTCCATGAACTAGAGTGTGTTTGCATCAAATACCAACTCAGTCTTATACCTGTATCTATTTTAGGACTAAGGTTAGAATTCTGATAAGTGAACAGAAAAATCACTGTCCACTGTATTTAGGAATGATCATAGATATAGAAAGAAAATACATACTTGGAAGTACATTGAATTTAATTTGCCTTTGAATCCTGTTCATTGAGAATGTGGGAAGGAGGCAGGAAGCTGAGAGCAGGAGAGGCTGCATGGCATTAATATATTTATCAATATCTGTTTGTTTTTATTGGAATCAGCATCTAGATAGGAGGTGACCACGTTGAGGATGTATGTTGACTTTACTCTTTTCCTTAATGTATAGACTTTTTTTCCCTAAGACTCACATTTGTTTGCATGGATAAATTGGAATCATAATACTTTCTTGGTTTTTCAAGTGGCTTCTTGTGCTAAAAATGTTAATTTTTGGAGAACCTTATTGTCAATCTATAGTAAGTTTTAAGACAAAACAGTTCAGTAGGGTTTACTACAACCCTATCTAGGGCCACACCACAATACCTTGTCAGGTTTTCATTCTCAAATCTCAACAATCCCATCACACTTTACTTGGGTTGTGTTTTTCTTTTTTTAATTGATGTGTTTGACTGTGCATTGTAAGATCACTTAACAAACTCATCACCTCTTTACCAGTCATAAAAAACAAAAATCAATCTTCCAAAACTTGATGCTTACATCAAAATGAAAAACAGAACCTACTAAGGATAATGATTATTGGTTACTTCTTGGAGAATAAGAAAATTGGCTTGTACCTTTTAACCTATTCCTAAATGTTATCAATATAACTTTTAAAGTATTCTTTGTTTTTCTACATAAATACAATTACTATGTATGTTTTACGAATAGTGACACTACATATGTCAACAATTAGTGGTAGATATTGACTTTACCCTTTAGGACATTGGTCAGTTCAACGTCATTTTTGACATGTTCTAACATTGGCTGTTTTCTTCACAGCATTTTGTTTACCCAGACCCTGTGGGTCATTGATACAGAAGTATGAACATCTCTTGAAAATGAAGATGATCACATATGTCCTTATATCTATCCATATTTTAGCTAATATATATATATATATATATATATATATATTTACTGGTACCTTTACTGTTAGCTAGAAAAGCATTTAGTCACTGCTGCATTGATTGTCATTCCAGTGAGTGCCCTGGGAAGCAATTTTTGAACAATTACCTTCTTTTTGTTCCCTGCTGGAGAAATGTCACAGTTGTCTCAGCTTTTGACTCTGACTTTTAGTAAGAGATGTGAGGAATAAGAAAGGATAAACACTTTCTAGAAAAGAAATGAGCAATTGCATTCACATCTGGTGAATTACTGTTGGAGATTCCAAAGCATTTAAAAAATATTGATTAAGTCTCAACCTGTTGGGAAATTGTTGCCATAAGTTTCTTCTTGCTCTTGGTTTTGCTGAGACTCAGAACTTCACTTAACTTGCTGAATCTTGTCTTATGGCCGGAAAGAGACTTCAGGAGCCCCATTCCCCAGGTTCTTATTAGTCTTGACAAGTGTCACAGTCACAAAGCACGGCCTTGCCTTGCAACTTCAATACAAAGTCTGAAAGCAACACTATAGGCTCTGCCTTCTGAAATATCTTCTAGAGTAATAAATCAAGTTCTGCTTTTGCAAAGATAGGTTCTCTTGTTTGTGATTACTAATTGCTTTCCTCTTTCACTAGCCCTCTTTGTTATATTTATGTTGGCATTCATATTGGCTCAAACTGAAACTAAATGTAAATAAATGACATTCTGGGCTTAAGCTTTTACTATAAGTTACACTTTAAAGAGTATGTCTCTGGGGAGTAATGTATGAAAAATTGAAGGAAGTTGAAATTTTTAGTCAGTAATTATCACCTACCATTAAAAACTAGTGTAAATCACATGATGTCAAAGTGAATCTATCATATACCATAATCAAAGATGAATCAAAGTTAATTACCAGGCAAACTGAAAGTGAATAGAACTTAAAACCAATTAAACTATTTATTTTGACTCTAACACTGAATAAACACTTTAGTATTTTAATTTGCTCCTCTTTTCATCTGCTTCAACAATATGTTTGCTAATATGACTGAGATGTACAATCACTATTTAATTAACCTATTTTTGTCAGCACCTCACATGAGCTGCGTGAACTCGAAGTGCTAAAGGCTCAGTGATGATAATAGAGATAAAAATAACAAATGTGAAATTCGTGCCAGTCATCTTTACAACTTTCACCAAACTACAACAATACCCAAAAAGAAACAGCTACCTTTATGGAAACTGGGTTGAAAAACACTTGCAAAAACATGTAGAAGCAACACAAAAATAAATATTTAATAAAATTATGAGTTTAATTGCAGTTTCCTTGTTCCTGATGTTTGTTACTATTGACTATCATATGTGGTTTGCAGTTGCTAAGGGGACAACGGGGTTTGGCAGCCTAACTCATTTACTATTCATGTATTTTATGAGAGAGCTACTCTCCCAGATCCTATGGAAGTTATCACAGAACCATTGATGTTTTTTGCCTTTTCTACCTAAATACCAACATCAAAGCCCTGGTAATTCTAGGGGCATACTGACTTCTAATATAAATTTGTCTTATAGTAGATGAACATGAGATGAGAACCCCTACTTTTCTCAGTCTTTGTATAGGAGCATTAAAAAAGTGAAATGGGGCTATATCTCAATGTAAGAGTTGTTTCCTGGTATGTTCAAGGGAAGTTTAATCTACAGCTGTGGTAGGAAACAAACAAAAAAAAAGACCTAAGTATAAAAAGACTCTGCCTACAAAATCATAGTGCTCTGTTCATTAATACCGTGAAGACAAAATGAGGCTCTACACCCAGATATTTCATTCTCAATTAGATTTGATTTTTATATGATCATATATAAGCATTTTCTGGACAACCTGACCCTTTATTTTCCCTTTGATACATTAGCTATTTACTCTGGCTTATGAACACAACACTTCAAATTACCAAAGTCACAGCTTAGCAAGATATTGCATGATCCTCTCCATCCCCGCCCCCAATCGTAACAGGCCACCAGCTACAGATTTAGATCAAAGTGATATATATATATATATATATATATATATATTTTAGTCCATAAATTTGGCCATGAATTCCTCATGATCCTCCAGTTCCAGCCTGCTGAGTGTGAGGCATGAGCCACCACACCTACCTAGGGAGTCCACTTTTGAGCTCTTAGAAAAATATTGAAAGTCATTCCAAAAATCCTCAAAGACATGGAAGAAGGTCTTTTACTGCATAAAGGAGAAACTCAGAAAGAATCAAAGTGGCATACTGCAGATCACCTGTGCTTTTGCAACAAGATTAGAGTAACTCAGATTCTTGACTCCTTAAATGTTTCCCCTAGTTATCACATAAGCTCTTTAACTGCAGTTGCTTAGCATGTCTTGGCCTTTTAGTCCCATGGGTATCTCAGCCTTTTAATAGGTGACATATCAGCTGTTCTCCTTTTAACAGAAATTTTGTTTTATATCCCTAACCCAAGCTTGGGACAAGATTACATACACAAATGTCTCCAGGGGCTCAAAGGTTGTATACCTAGGCAAAGTCAGGAATGGCAAAATTTGTGGGCTGAGAAGATGGCTCACTGGGTAAAACACTTGTTTTGTTGGCATAATGACCTGAATTCAGATCCTCAGAGCCCACATAAATCCAGACATATAGTGTTGGCATCTGTAATCCCACTGTGTTTCTAGTGAGAAGGGAGTTGAAGACAAGAGTGTCTCAAAGCTGGCAGGCTAGCCAGCATGGCAAATGCAGCTGCAGACAGCAAGAAAGACCATGCTGCAAGCAAGGTGGAAAGTGAGAACCAACAATCAAGGTGGTCCTCAAGTGCCATTTGCAGAGAACCATGTCATTTGTGTATCCACACAAACTGATCATAGTACACATCTATCTATCTCTCTCACACACAATTTAAAATAGGAGTGATGGGCTGTAGGGATGACTCAGCAGTTAAGGCACTTGCTTGCAGAGCCAAAGGACCCAGCTTCAATTTCCCAGGACCCATATAAAGCATGAGGTGGTACATACTCTGGAGTTTGTTTGCAGTGGCTAGGGGCCATATCTGCCCCCCAAAAAATAAATACATAAAATATAAAAACAACAATTGTGGTAAAATGCATAAAATGAGTTCCATTAAAAAATACATTCTGCTCTTACTGCTAGCCTGACAACCAGCCCCAGATTGAGGGTGAAAGACAAGTAGAATAATCAAAACCTGTGAAAACAGAAATCCAGAGGTTACAAATAACACTTAAACAGACTTCCAACAGGCCTGTCATGGCCCAGGGAATATCTCAGATGAAGGGGCGGAAAGATTGTAGGAGGCACAGAGGAGGTAGGAATAGCCTGAGGATCGCTGCCCTGTAACCACATGGGGGCTGACTGAGGCTTTCATAATCCCACAGTGATTACCATAACCCATAAGAAGGACCCCCAGGGTAACTGGAGTTGGGACAAGTAGATAATAGTACATATCCTGTTATAATATAGATAAATTTTTTAAGAATGTTCACATTCAGATTCTAAAATCTCTGTTGTCAAACAAGGCCCTCCACAAACAACCAGGTGCACCACTGATGCAGAGGGTACATAGGAGAGCACTTCCAGTTTTGCCCCTGTGGTTGAAATGGGCAGTTCCTTCTAGAACAGTAGAGGTCCAGAGAACCAAGTCAGACCTCTTTGGAATGACCTGGGCTTTATGTACAAAGCAAAGCATGATATTTTTAGGGTTGTAAAATGCTCCCGCAGGGAACAGCTTTCATCCACCCAGTCTCCGCCAACACTACACCAGAAAGCACCTGCATATTGCATCAAATCCATAAGGGAAATGCTGCTGCAGCCTGCAGCCACCCTGGGAGAAACCTTAACAGATAAACCAAATCCTGGGCAAACCCACCATATATACCAAACAACCAGAGCTATGACATCCTGGAGTTCAGGAATTGCATAAATTTCCCACTGGGAAGTAAGCCTTAATCTCCACCCCTCCCCTTAAATCCACAGACAGCTGTGCGAGTCTCTGTACATTTGTGAAATGCTGAACACTTTTGATCTGAGAACCCACTTGATTTCCTAATCAGGTTCCAAGTGAGGGGAGCCAGTTAGAGATGTATGCAATTCTCCCAGTGTGCGTCTTTGATTCATGCGCTAATTACGTCGATCCTTTTGGGGAGTACAGCCACGGAGCTGGGTCCTCCTTGATTAATGCTGGCAGAGAGCCAGGCAGCGCGCAGCGCAGCCAAGAGCGGTTCAGCATCTCCAGTCCCAGCTGAGAGTATAGTCCCATTATCTCCCAGCTGCCTAAGCAATCCATAAGGGCCTGTTCTACGTGGATGATCAGTGTAGTGGAAGCAGGAACTTGCTGAGAGCTGAAATCCCTGTTTGATTTGCACATGTAAGGCGAAAACTGGGACATTTTCCTTTACAGTCTGTAAGTACCAGGTCCCCCCCCCCCACCCTCTTTTCTCCCTACAGTTCCATGTGAATGTGACTTTGCAAGCTGAATTTCATTTTCTGTTCTATTGCTCCTTGTTGAATCAAGCTGGTGAGACAGAGTGTTATCTGTATAGAGCTTGCTAGGTCTGTCAGATCTCTTATATAATTGATTCATTCAAGGAAATAAGGGGGCCTTTCGAAGTGCTTTTACAGGAGCTAAAAATTAGTGGCTTGGTTTACGACTTTGAAACACGGTTGCATTACCTGGGTTTCCCACAGTGGCTGGGTATGTATTTATCTTCTTCTCTACCCCTGGCCACTGAAAGAAAAATGTAATTACGATAAATGTGTATGTAAGGAGATCATTTTACATGTATGTGTGTATAATAGTAGCAGGTGTCGGTATTTCCAGACTTTAAGACAGTTTATTTCACTACTCTCTACTGCCACTAATAAGTGCACAAACAGGAAAGTTTCACTTTTTTTCTTCAGTTTGAAGTATTTATAAACTTTGTAAAAGAAGGGGAAAAGGTGACCCATGCATATGTACTTACAGACTATATAATTTTTCTTTTATTCTATGAGACAGTATTTAAAAATAAGAATCCGTGTTTAGCTCAACATTGCTTTTGAATGCACTGCTATTTAGGAGTTGATGTGAATTGAAGAAACAAACACACCCTACTTCATTATAGTTCCATATATCTTTATGTATCCTTGAGTACAAGATATCAAATTAGTGTTTATTATGCATGCAAAATTAATTGATCATATGATGCCATTAGAATTTAATAT
Source organism: Dipus sagitta (assembly GCA_036346955.1). Lineage (NCBI taxonomy): Eukaryota > Metazoa > Chordata > Mammalia > Rodentia > Dipodidae > Dipus > Dipus sagitta. The sequence continues at coordinate 44,117,942 of CM070787.1, forward strand.
TGTTAATAGTGTTTGTATGGGATCTTTCAAATGAGCAATGTCTCTGTGAAATTGGAGATTGTTATCACCGTGGAAAGGGAATTTGTGGATTTTTTTTTTTCTGTCTACAGTTCCCTAGCTTATATGTAAATTCTACTTTTCTTCCTGGATTGAAAGTGAAACAATTGAGCTAAAAATTATGGTAAATTTAGAATTTGAATGAAAATCTTGAACCATTTGAACCAATGGCCAGAGTTCTTTTATGCCAAAGTGATCTTAAAGTCATTCACAGCTGAGAGCAGAATTACACTGCCCACACTGGATTTGTGACCATGGAGCCTATAATTTTCAGAGTGAAAATACAGTTTCTTGGACACAGAGTTTAAGTCTCAAAGCAGAGAGAAACTGCAGTCTGTGAAGCACGGAAGCATCTCACAGAGTACGTTCTCATTAGATTCGTTTGAAGGGAAGAACAAGATAGAGAAGTCTCAAAATAGATAGTGGTCTCCTTGAGCACAGGTGTTCTCAGAGCTTGAGGTTTGGAGGGGAACAACACACCAGTAAGCAATGCTGAGCTTCTGGTGAGATGAGAGAACCCTAAAATAGCTGTGGTGCTTCTGGGTAATGAACAATCCCAAGGCTGTCCTGTCTCAGAACTCTAGAACCTGGATAAGATGTAAGAGTCTTCATGAATCCACTATGAAAATCTGAAATAGGAGCTATTTGGGTTTGCTGATTGCTTTTCATAGAGCAAAGAATGGCCCCATGACTTTCTTCTGAGCTGAGCTGACTTTTGTGTATGGTAACACTGAGACACCATTAGTTATATTTTAAATAATTGCTTCTGTTTATCTGGCTCAAGCACAGTATGGTCTTGTTTGAAAAGGATGAAAGAAAGAGAAATAGGGTCAGTTAGGGTCCAGTGGTATTTTGGTTTTATTGTCATTACTTTTAAACAATGGCTTGATTTCTGACTACCCAATTTAGTAAATGCTGTGTTATTTTGAATTATGCTTTTTATGGTCAGATGAATCCTACTCCAATCTTTTTTGTTTGATTGTTCATTTTTGCTGTTGTTGTTTTGCTGGTTTACTTTTGGAGGCATATTTTTCTCATGCAGTATTTTTGTTTGTTTTTTTCGAGGTAGGGTCTCACTCCAGCTCAGGCTGACCTAGAATTTACTATGTAGTCTCAGTGTGGCCTTGAACTCATGGTGATCCTCTTACCTCTGCCTCCCCAGTGCTGGGATTAAAGGCGTGAACCACCATGCCTGGCTCCCCCCTCCCCAGCTTCATGTAGTATTTTTTTTTTCTCTTCAAACATTTAAACATTTCAGATCATGTCTTTAGAAGCGGTTGTATATTTTTTTTGCAGCTAATTACCAAAAAGCTCAGGGAAGTATTTGTAGGTTATCTATTATGTTCTTAATAGTTTAGAAATGTTTCCAAAGATTTACTAAACATTGGGAAATGTCCTCCCCAGTTTTTCATCTGAAAAAAATGTGTGGGGGGGGGAGGGGCGCTCATCTGCTCTAGGGGCTCTTTGAGGGTCTGCTGGTTAACAGATGGGGAATCCAGATGGGTATTACATATACCTTGTAAGAGGTGCTTTTAAAACCATGGAGATTTGATTGCTCCTCAAAATGAGTTTAAAGTGCTATAAAAGAGATGAAGGGATGTGTTTTATATTTTATGTGCAGAGGAACTCTATCTCTATATGTGTCCGCATGTGTGTAAATCTGCCCAGTAGTCTCATAGAAAATATCTGTGCTCTCCCAAGTACAGTACCCACTAAGCTCCTCAGAAGTGTTGATCAAAATGGAAAAAAAAAATTATTTGTGAAGCAGAATATATCAAACAAGAAATATTTGTATGTGTTGGCCAAGAGGTCCAGAGATCTGGGCACATCATGAAGAGGGCAGTATAACTCCCTGCAGCGTTTGTTAAGTTTATAAGCAGGTATTCTTTGCAAACAAACTCCAATCTGGCCTCCTTTAAAAAACTGGGCCAGATAGTGTGAGGTGAAGTTCTGGGAATTATCTCCACAATAAGTGAAAAGTGAACTTGGTTGAATGAAAAAAAAATCGAATTTAAGAAACTTAGCATTTTGGATGAGCCTGAGTATTTATTTTCCAGCTACCTCCAACACAGGTTATCTCCGGTAGCAGGGGGACCTTGGGTGAATCTTGTTAACCTCACTTTGGACCCTCTAGCAAGGTGCTTTGCCTCTCTCTGCGTGTATCCGCATGTAAATTGCTGGATGATCTCTAAGATCCTTTGTTAGGAAATACTGTGATCTCAGAATATCTTTTTCTAACTGTTCACTCTAAGAACACATTTCAAATGTCCTAAAAGTAGGTGAAATGTTTTTGATTGTCAGGTTAAATGAAATAGTAATGTTGTTCCAGCCTCTGTATCCCAAGTACAGAGATTGTATAGGCTTTTGCTACTATTTCCAGCTTGTTCCTTCTTCCCTTTCTTGCTTGGTCCTTGTTTGAATTTCTTGCCTCTCTTCCTCCTTCCCTACACTATGCCCCGTTCCCCTCTTCCATTGTCTCCCACTATTCCTTTTCCACAGTGAGTTATTCACAAGTCAGGGCACAGTCACTTGCCTGCTCTTTGCATAACCTTTTGGTTGGTTATCTTCCCTTGGGCAAATTCTCTGAGATATAAATTTTAAATTGGTATATTGTTCTGTTCTTCATTGCACGTTTCTAGTTTTGGGTATGTGTTTACAGAGGGACCTTGAAAGTTCTGAATGTGTATATAGATCTCCAACTTTGTTTTGAATAATAGAATTTTTTATCTCAGTTTCTATTTTTTAAAACAGTGACTGAGCAGAATTCATTCTAATATGTTACACTAACCATATTTGCTTTTAAAATTAGATTTAATTAGATTTTGTAATAGGAGAGGTCATTTCTATATGGCTAGATATTAAAGATCTTAAATTTCAATTAAAAGGGGAACTAACTAAAGGATTTTATTTTCCCCAAGAAATGATCTTGTTACATATGGGAAAAGATTAACTACCTCATTAGGAAACAGATACCTGATAACATAGTCACATAAGCAACTTTTTTTGAATTTAAGCATGGTAAGAAAAAAAATGCTTAGGAGAAAATTTGTTGTGATCAATTTCTTCTAATCCCACAATTTATTTAATGCTAGATAAGTCTCTTAGTTAAAATGGACAGAGGATGAGATTACAAGACCCATTAATGTTTCTCAGAGCTTCCTGATACATTCAAAATAATTTGTGAATAAACAATTAGAGTGCCCTTGCTGTACATACTGTGAAAAGCTAAATTAATTTCAGAAGTTATATTTGTAGTACAAGGATTATAGTATTTCAGTTTCTTTCAATATTGGTTGAAATAGACTATGTATTGGCTGGGTAGCACTGGAATAACACAAAATAATAATATGGGCTAAAGCCTTACTGAACTGCTGACATGATGTTTCTGTGGTGTTTTTTTTTTTTTTTTAAATAACTCAAGAGTATCCTACAATGGATGCTAAGTGGCCATTTGAAGACAATAATAGCAAGGGTGGGTCACTCTTTTCCAGATCCAGCTAGTGTTATGATAGCTTTTAAGTGTTCATTGGAACACTCGTTTTCCTCTACTTTTGCCATTAGAGCATATCTGTGCATGTGGTTTACTGTGCTGCAGTTTGAATACCATACCAGTGTCACTCCTTACTGAATTTGTCCACTGTATTTGGTGTTTTGCATGCAGAATATAAAATTAATTTTCTAAATCTCATAAAACTGGGTAGACATCCGGCCTTTTAAGTAAGGCAGCAGGTCTATAATAAGTTGAATCGGTACTATGAGATCATCCATCTGTTTTATAGGTGTTCATCCTTCTGTGAACAAAATGAATTTGTATTCATGGACTATTTCCATGCAAAAGTATATAATGGTGACAGATAACATCTGATGATCTGTGGCTTTCAAATTCTTGATTATAAAAAGAGCAAGAAGCTATAGGGCTATGCTTTTGGTTGTTAAAACAGTACATCTGATGACTTGAGATGCTTGATTCACTTAGTTAATAGCTCCCTTGGTTTTTTGGATATTTTACAATGAAGTTAAGAGAGTAAAGAAAGTTGTAAATTAGACCTAGCTATGGCTTTTGGATTTATATATGCTTTCACATGGTTTTGTCTCTATTTTAAAGAAGAGATCCTGAATGTGAACATGAAGTTCCTCTGTTGTTTTGAGGGGGAAAATGAGTTGATTTAATACTGTAAGCACTACATCTGGAGGAGCTGCAAAGGAATTGTGCTTCTTACAGTTAGATATAAAATGCAGAGCTATATATTCATCCTAAAGCTATGACAGAATATAGAGAAGCTGATGGTGCGAGCCAGTAGATTTAAGACTTGTCAGAAATTTGAGCACCCTGAAAGTCAGATAAAAACAAACATGTAAATATGGTAGTAGGAGAATGAGTTTACTGTGATTGAAAGTTCTGTGGCTTCATGCTACAAATGAAAATTGTGGTGAAAGAGGGAAAAATGCCAAATATAAGGGCACCAAGACTCATTCCAAGAGTTGGCATTGCTAAATTACTGTGTGCATGATTAAGAAATCTGGATCAATGAAGAGATACACAGTAAAAGAAATGCTTTCGACTGTTGACTTTTGCTTGCTGATAATCTTCAATAATATAGTTATTGTAAATGAAGTAGGTGTTATGGCAGTAGATTCATATTTCCTTAATTTAATAAGGATTCCCAGAGAAATGTGTGGGGATATTCTATGTAGTTGGTAGATGTTGGTAAGAAAGTATCTGTGGAAATTGTGAGCGCTCTCTCTCTCTCTCTCTCTCTCTCTCTCTCTCTCTCTCATATTACTAATAAGTCAACATTATCCTTTTCTTATTTGTTATGTTTCTGATACACTACCCTATGTATGTATTTTATCACAAATGGTCGTAGGAGATTGTATGAAAAGACTGATTCCCTGGAGGCTTATTTCAGTAAATCACTTCAACTGCTCAGGAAGTAAATTTAACATTCTCAATGTAGAGAAAAGTAATATTACAGCACCATAATACTGAAGGACTCTTGCAGTCATTTTGGCTCATTCTTCCTTACCAACTATCCTGTTGGAAATATGTTCCTGCCTCCCAAGTATTGAATAAGTACCATTGTCTATTGGGTTGAATATGCAGTGTTGTCTACCGGACATGGACCTCTACGTGAGTCATGCAGACATTTTCTAGAGTGTGGTCTCCAAGCTGGTTAGAATTCAATCTGTCTGTGCTCCTGTGCCTTTCTGACTGGTAAAGCTGCTCACACACAGGCATAATGCCTGACTTCGGAGGTGAAAAAAAAAAAAAAAAAAAAAAAAAACATATCCCAGAAGAAAACAAAGCATGTGTTCAAACATGGTCCCTGGCATTTTAATGATGTCTGTGTAAAGTGTGAAACTGATCATTTAAGGTGTGTGACTCTGGTTTCCCTCTAGCTGCCTGCTGTGTGCTTAGAGAGAATAGCAACAGATTGAAACTGGCAAGGTCCTTCCCTAGAGTTCCCCCTCCTCTACCTTTCCCTGAAGGTATCCCCTAGGGTGTTCAGCTGATTGCTGTTGTTAACCTCTCTTGTACTATTATAGTTCTTGTTTAAATTATCATTTGTTGCATGTAAGTATATTAAAGAAACATGAAAGATTTAAAATGAGTTTAATTATTAGGAAGATGATTATGTAGGCTAACAGCTATAAGTATGTACATCTAAGATAAGATATTTTCCATATTAATATTGATTGTCAAGGATTGTAAGTAAATGCTACATTGGTGATAGTCTTTTTTTTGTTGTTGTTTTGTTTTGTTTTTTGTTTTTTTGAGGTAGGGTCTCACTCTAGCCCAGGCTGACCTGTAATTCACTATGGAGTCTCAGGGTGGCCTCAAACTCACGGCAATCCTCCTACCTCTGCCTCCCGAGTGTTGGGATTAAAGACATGTGCCACCAAGCCCGGCTCAATAGTCATATTTTTAAAACATTTATTTATTTTATTTTATTGAGAGATGGAGAGAGAGAGAATGGACATGCCAGGGCCTTCAGCTGCTACAAAGTAACTCAAGGATTATGCATCACCTTGTGCATCTGGTTTATGTGGGTCCTGGGGAATTGAACCTGTGTCCTTTAGCTGCTAAGCCACTCCTCCAGCATTTTTTAAAATTTCATATTTTTTAACAAATACTTTATATAACATGAACACTGATCAAGATGCTCATGAGAAATAAGAACTGAAATATTCTACTTGAGACACATTCTTGTTTTTTGTGTATGACAGTCTTCAATCTCAAAATATTCTGAACATGGAATGTTTGACAGTCTGGTTGGGGCTCAGAAAATTACTCTAAAGTATCTATTTTAGTAAACTTTGGGCTTCAGTTGGAAAAAAATGTGAAATTAATTTCTCAGGTGAATGTTTGCTAAGTTTAGTTAATACCCAGATAAACATTTTAATAAATATATTCAAGAAAATGTCTATGCACTCTTGTGCACACACAAACACACACACACACACACATACACACATATATGTAATCTCACACATGATTTCATATACATAGCTCAAAGTAAAGATTTGACCCAGAATGTAAACTTTTTAAAAAAATGTTTGTGAATGGATTTGAAAAGAATTCTTGGATATAGGAGATCTTGAGACTCTACCTTCTGAGTTTCTCTGCTTGAGTCTGAGAATTAAATGGATATAACCTAAATGGATATTCAAAACATGTACATGGGAGATCTCATAGGAGAATGAAGACCCCAAAATTGGCCAAACATAGGTTTCATATATTAAGTAGGCATGAAAGGAATTGTGGAAAATTATGCAAAATATATAGGAAAACTATAAGCAGATTGCTTCAGCACTGTGTGTTATATAGCATTTGCAGGGGCTTTTTACCCTGTCCCTATTGCTAAGAATGTTTCTTTCTCCAGTCTAACTACAATATCTTTCACCATAAGAGTTTGATCTTAGACTTTTAACATTTATAAAGGAAAGTCATGATATCTTTTTGTACCACTGTTTTTTTTTTTTGTTGTTGTTTGTTTGTTTGTTTTAACTTTAGGAAGGAATGAACCATGGGCCTTGTAAGATAGGAACAAAGAAACAAAATAAAATAATGATCCATGTCAGGCTCTCATCTTGTTCTTGTTGTTGCCTGATTTGTTTGTCTTGGTTTTTTTTGTTGTTGCTAGTTTGTTTGTTTTGGTTTTGTTTTGTTTTGTTTTGTTTTTTAGGAATGAAACTGAAGGTGCTTCCTGATTAGGCTGACTCAGCTAGAATCGAATTTCTACTTGGCAGAGAAAACCTGTCTGTGTAAGGGCTCTGTTTCCTTGTAGCACTTAGTATAGCTGACTCTATTCTCTTTTGTTCTGGTCTGTGGGAGCCTAGTACAAGAGCTCAGTTAAAATCAGTGTTATCTCATATTTCTTGTTAAATATTCCAGAATGACATATTTTGAGATATTATCTTCTGGAACATTTCAAAGATGACCCTGCCAGAGGTTATGTGTTGAATGTTGACACCCGGGATGATGTCTAAGCAGTGACATAGCTTCTTGGAATTTTAAATCTGACTCTAAGTGGCTATATTGTCTTGTCAGGTCATATTCTGACAGGACCAGAAACCTACTCAAAACAAAGTTGGCTTTTTCTTGTGTCTAAGAATGGAACCTTGGATATCCAGGTCCCTGTATACTCTTTTCTGGCTAAAGATCCACTCTTGATTTCTTTTTAAATTAATTTTTTTATTTGTTAAATAAAAACACAAGAAAATCCCTTATGTATCTAAACCAAGTCTGTGGATGCAAAGAAATGTTGAGTACATTTTCCCACAAGAAAAAAAAATAAAAGCACTTTACTTTCAAGTCGTAATACCCTTTAGTTGTCACCTCAGTAATGCCACAAGTACTGTTTGGGAAAACAAGAAACAACACACACACATGTACACACGTATTGAAGTACCTCTTGTCCGTAGCATTGAATATGTTTTGTTGTTGTTGCTGTTGTTTTGTTATTGTTGTTCTGTAATCCTGTTAAATTTTTGAGCCCATATGTACCATTGTGCTAGAGGTACAGTTCTTCACAATTCCATTATTACATTAATTGGCCATATAGTTCAAATAGCTAACATGGTTGAATTTAAAACTTAAGACACAATTGAACTAATACAATTACAAATTTTTCCAAAATAAGCATGACTTCAAAGAACTTTTGTTTAAAATAATGTAGCTAAATTGAATTTTCTTGTCCTTTCTGATCTACTATAAACAGACTATGTTTGACTCTCTGGGGGGAAAAAAAAAAGCTACATTCATGATTTCTATACCCATGTATTCCATTAATCCACTTCAAGCCCTAGTCTGATGTGGCTTAAAAATGACTCATGCAAACAGGTTAAGGTTGGACTCACAATTTTTCAATCGCTTTTCTCTGAGGCAGTCTCACTGTAGCCGCAGGCTGGCCTCGAACTCATGGTGATACTCCTCCCTCAGGTTCCCAATTGCTGGGAATAAAGAAGGTGTGTGCTACCAGGCACAGCTCAATTTTTCAATCTTAATTTGGATTGTTAAGAGATCAATTTCTATGACCAGAGCCACTAAGAACTTCTCTATTAGAGAAAGCAGATGTTTTTTTCTTCACCTTTGGCAAACTGCCAAGATGATACTTCCTTTTTCTTTGTGGTGTTTTTCAAGTCGGATCTCACACTAACCTTAGCCCAAGCTAATCTAGAATTCACCCCGTAGCCCCAAGCTGGCCTTGAACTCACAGTGATCTTCCCACCTCAACCTGGGCCTAAAGGTATAAGTCATCATACCAGGGCCAAGATGTTATTTCATTACAGGATTTATGAGGCTATACTTCACAAACTTGCAGGTTTTATTAAAGCGGGGGGTTGGGGGAGAAGAGAGAAAATGGATAATTTAATACAAATTCCAAGTCCCAAAAGTTTCTAAATTTTTTAGTGCAAGATTTACTTTATTACTGAAGCCTTTAAGAATTATCATGAAATTCTAACAAAAACTATATATACATACATACATATATATATATATATATATACATATATATATATATATGTATGTATATATGACACACACACACACGAATATATCCAACTCAAAAGCAGTACTAAGAAAAACCACCAGAGGCACACAAACTTTTTAAAGCATTTTTATACTATATTCAGAACACACACACATAAAATAGAAAAAGAGATCAATCGGCATGTATCTTAAAGTCCATCCAAGAGCTCAGTATCCAACAACCACGGAAGCTGATGCCTTTTTCATCGCTTAGTTTGCAGTTCACTTAAGGAGAAACAGAGATGGCTCTAGTTCTTAAAATCAAACTTGTTCTGCCAAAGCCAAGGCCCTGAATTTATCCAAATTATAGAAACATGCCTTCACTACACGTCCACCAAAATACCTCCCATTGAGATCAACAACAGCTTTAATTGCTGATTCAACTCTTCAAATTGAAAAAAAAAAATATATTCATACTGCTTCATCACCAGGGGCACCAGGCTTTTCAACTATCACACACTTTCCAACTTTGCCATATTTTTCACATTCCTCCTTTGTTTCAACTTCCAAGTCTTCATCTACCTCTCCGACAGGAACTGGGTTCCTCAGCAGCTGCGCTTTCGTAGGACACTTCAGTTTTTCAGTTCGTGGATTTGAATCCGACTTCTTGGGGGCATCCACAGCGAGACTCGCCCTACCCTGTTGTGTGGTCACCCGCGCTGATCGTGCCCTGGCGCGCGGGTCTTCTCCACTGGCACGTGCTGGGTGCCTGCTCGTGTCTCCCCTGACCCTGGCATTCCGGGAAGCCAGTCTGCTGCATGATCTTGTGTGCCACCGTGCCACCCAGGGTAGCCACGAAAGAGCAGCTGGGCAGGGCTGGAGATCCTGGTCTATTCGGGTCCTCGTATACTGGTAGGGGAATAGCAGGTTTAGAAGACTGTGGTGGAGGTCTTCAGTCTTCTTCATCAGGGAAATCACGAGGCAGCTCCTTGTCTTCGTCTACAAGAGATGAAGTTAGAGAGAAGGCAGCTCCTCCCATACTTTCTTTTCCTTCTCTCGCTCATCTTCATCAGAATCTGGGTCTGTTGGCCTTGAAAATCCGCTAGCTTCCTGCCTTTTTTCTCTTCTGTTTCCTTCTGTCTTTCCAGCTCCCGTTCCCTCTGTAGCTCTTCTCTTTGGAACTTCGCTACTTTCTCATAATCATTAGGACACATAAGATCCTGTTCATCAGCTAAGGGAAACAGAACTTCCCCTACCGAAAAGCCGCCAGGAACCGGGTCCTTCGGCCAGCCTGCTACGTGTGGGGGTGTGTCCACAATCTGCAGGTCATCTGAGGAGTCACCTCGCTTTAGGTCAATGACTGAGGCAAGGATTGCACTCTGTTTTGTCCTTTGTCTCTTTGCCTGAGTGAGAGCAGCCTTCTTCACCTACAGCTGAGACTGCATGAGCTAGATTTTAGACCAGCCTTCAGTTTTGGTGTCACTGTTTACCCCTCCCAGGTCATCGCACAGGGACATCTTTTCTGTTTAATGCAGACCTCCGGTAGCGGGAGCCCACCCACTGCTGGAGCCCGCCAGAGCTGCACTGACCCTCCCACTCTTGAATTTTCTGTCAGATTCTGTGAACATTCCTTAGAACTAAAGCTCTATTGAAAGTGAGAGAACCTGTCAAAGGCTTGCAAAAATCAGATTGAAAAAAAAAAAATGCTGTGAGGTTGACCAGTAGTTAAATAAAAATTAATCCTTACCTTCTATTCTTAACAGTGTCAAAATGTCTATACAAAATGTAGCTGCCATATAGGATTTACAGGATAAGGCTGGCACCTCTTACAAATTATAAATATCACCATTTATTTTTTAAAGTTTTAAAGCCCAATTCACTCCTCAAATCCATACACATGTAGTCTGTAACCTCTCTTCTAGTTACTAGGGAGATCTCTCACTGGTTAGGTTAGAAAACATAGGGGTTACAGGGTAAAGTAGCGTTAATCACAGTAAAATGAGTTAAGTGGTATTAAGAATCTATTCAGAGAACATTTAGAGAGAAACCTAAAGGGAGATTGAAGTAAGGAATGTTGAGATACCTATACAATATTTTCACACTGTAATGTATCTCATTAACTGTCAATTCATTGTGCTCAAATTTAAGAACCCACATTTCGCAAATACTATTATGTAGTTTACACAGATTTCAATAAATCTATTTTGTAATTCCCGAGTTATACAGTTTATTAAACTATAACTCCAGTTACAAATCTTACTAACTTTTAATATTTAAATATAAATGAAACCTGAAAATTGTCCGTCATGAGCACTGGTGTTGAAAAGGCTGGGTATGCTAGTGCACGCCTGTAATCCCAGCACTCTGCAGGCAGAGGGAGGAGAATCACTGTGAGTTCAAGGCCACCCTTAGACCACATGGTGAATTTCAGGTCAAAGGATAAAAGTGGAGATTTTCCCTTTTATTTCTTATATAACTATCTATTGGTACCTAGGAACTAATAGTGCAAATAGAGTAAAATCTTCACACAATTTTATTACATTTCAGAGACATAAATGATTTAATTTCCCCATCTTTTGGCCAAGGCACATCTTAAATTGTGTTTACTTTTCAATAGACATTTTAGAAGGTGTATCTGATGAAGAGTCTTAGAGTAAATGCTGTGGTGTTTAACCATAATCTTTTCCCATGTTTTTGTCCAGTGAATGGTAGGTGGTCTATTACCAGGGTCTCTGGCCTTTATTCATATCTATGTATGTGTATGTATGTATATGTATATATATATATATATATATACATACATATATATATGTATATATATATATATATATATATATATATATATATATATAATCAAAACGACTAAAAACATAAGCCAAAAATCTGATTTCCCTTATTAAAACATGTGCATTCTAACCAGTATCTGGGAAGGAAGAGCAAGGACACTGTTGCACAGACACTCTGAAGTTCCACAGTGGCTTTTTTTTTTTTTCTCATTTTATCACTGTTTTTGCTGTTGACAGTTTCTTTCAGATAAACACACATGCATTATCTAAGCTGATCCCATACAGGCCATAGGATGTTCAGAAGACAAAACAGTTTTCCAGATATTTTTGTGAACTTCAAATGATTCAGATGTAAAATGGTCAAGTTATTGGAGCACAGTGTATGTGGGGGAATTTGGATATAGGCCTTGGTGCTAGAGCAGTTTTTAAAGATCTGCTTCCTGAACAAATTCTGATTCTCCCTGGCCAAGAACTTAGTAAGTGATGTCTTGTTCACCTTAAATGATCAAGTGGACTGAGATGAGTCTTTGAAAATTATGTATAACTTTTTAAATATGGGGACAGCCATCCCTCCCTTTGTTATGGTCTTAAGTAGAGTTGAATTAGCATGTAGGGAAATAGTCTGAGCTTTTTGGAACAAGATGTTTTACAACTGAAAGTATTGTTACTATTAAAGATAATAATTTAAAAGTAAATATTACAGCTACTGAGCTCAAAGGAGCTTTTAGTACACCATTTCCATTTCAATGTGTAAAAAGAAAATTGGTATTAAAATGCATGGTGTCTGTCTACCTAGTAATTCCTTTCCCCCAAGTCTATTGACTTTTATCTCCCTTCTAACTTCCCTTTGGTAGCTCACATCCTTACCTAAGTATTGAAGAAGAAACAAGAAGATGACAGATTTGTCTTTTGCCCCTAACAGCTAAGTGCTGAGCACTGTGGAATGATTAAATCCGTCACTGTCTGATGCATTTCATTTTTCAGAAGCACCAAAGCTGTACTGTATGTAGCTAAATGCTGTTGGTTCTGGCTGTTGGTACACTTACCCTGATTATCATGATTTAAAGAACTAGTGAGAAGGATGATGGGTTCTCTTTGGAACCTATAGGCTCAGTAACCTTCCAAGTTTGCACCTTAATGAATCACAGGGTGTTCAAGGTTTTATTTCATTCTTAGGAAAGCAAATCACCTACAGATATCATTGGATTCATTCTGCACACAGCCTGCCTTTGAACCTAAGTGTGTGTGTGTGTGTGTGTGTGTGTGTGTAGTACAACTTGAGATTATATACATATATATTAAGCCATCTTTCTATATGACCATATACTAATTTATATATATGTGTAGGTGATGTGTACATTAATGACAATTCTGAGAAATTCATTATCAGGCAAGCTGTCATTATAAAAACACCACAGAAATATACATACACAAACTAAGATCATAATCTTGTGGGATCATTATAATATATATTATCTTTGACTTAAACTGTCCAAATGGTGATTGATGGTATATGGTTGTGTGTACACAGATGAATATTATATATATATATATATATATATATATATATATATATATATATATATACATACATACATACATACATACACATACATGGATATAGATGTGGAGATACACACATTAGGCACATGCAAGGCACTGCACAAGTGCAAGATCCATTGTATTACCTATAAGCACATACAAGTGATAGATTTTCATCATCTAGAAAACTCACCTTATGCAAAATCCTTCATGCTTCAAACTGATGTAGTACTTTAAAAAGATTTAAGCCAGACATGGTGGTGCACATCATTAATCACAGTACCTGGGAGGCAGAGGTAGGAGGATTTCTATGAATCCAAGGGCAGCCTGAGACTACATAGTAAATTCCATATCAGCCAGGACTTGAAAAAGACCCTACCACCAAAATCAAACAACAAAACAAAAAAGATTTATATTCACTATTAATAAGGTGCTTGTCTTTTCCACAGAGACTCTACCAAGTGATGTCATCTAACAGATCAATTGATTTAGAATATCTTGTAACCTTACATTAAAAGAGTTTAGCATAGCTCTTATATGAAAAATCTGACATTTTGATATTTGACTTGTAATTAATTGAACAATGCAAGTGTTTTGTCCCACATTTCCTTCCTTTTCTCATGCTAATGTGACATACTTGCTGTTAGCAATAAGAAATGTATATTACAAATGCCCAAATTTCCACACATCAGCTAGAGACAAGGAGAGAAAAGTGGTATGGACGGTGCTTCACACACAGTCCTTGTGAAGGTACAGGTTCTGACTCAGTATGACCAGGGCAGCATTAGCATCCTATATGATGTCAGTTTTGATTTCCTGCAGATAACATTGGAGTGATGATGGTAGAAACAAGTTGAATTTCTCATTCAGCCCACAGTGGTTTTTTAAAGCATGCTCACATTTCTTGTTCATCCTTATCTCACTTTATTGTCATCTGAAATCAGAAAAGAAAATATATTGGACTGACAATTCTATCAACTTGTCAACTAACTCAGTTTGCATTATAACACCTCATATCCCCAGTCTCTGCTTTCTGTCCTACACTGATCTGATACATCTTGACCCTGACATGCATGTCTACAGCTTAGTTATTCAAAGGCATGTGAAGTAAAAGACTTTGAATGATTTAGCCTTAACAGATGTTTTCTCCATTATCAGGGAAACTGAGGTATATATTAGAGACAAAGCTGATATGCTCCAAATGGAGTATTATGAAAGCTACTGTTGTTTATTTCTCTTTTATCATGTGGTTTATGAACGTGAAGTGCTGGCTTTTCTAATACCTGCACTAGCTAGGTTTCCACACTGCTGATTTCCCCTTAGGAACATTGCATATTGTATTGCTACTGCTCTTGACAACTCTTGGGAGTGAAACAGACCTTTCTTCTTCTTTTAAACTTTTCTCCATTTGTGACATGATGACAGCTGCCATGGGAATGGGGAAAGATAGAGCAATTTTTCAGAGTCCATCAAATGAAGGAGTTTTCAATGCTAGAACTTAATGAAAGTTGCTTCATTGTGACATGTGTCAGAGTGTTTGGTGATGTAAGTGTAGAAGGATATTTTCTGAAAGATTTATGCCTGAAGTCTGGATTTGAGCAGAAGGGATATGACCTTGGCTTTGAACTTACAAAGGTTACTCCCTATAATAAAATCCAGAGTCAGTATGAAGAGGTTTTTGGATCAGAAAGGAGACAGAGAGTAAACAACAGCAAAGAGATTTGGAGAGGAGCAAATATCACACTAGCATACATCCTTTCAACTGCATCTTATCCAGAATTCTCAGAAAGCAGGGAAGGTGGGTATTTAGGTGCCCACCCCTCTGTACATGAAAATTGAGATGGTTGATTTTTTTTCAGTTTTCATCAGAATGACCTTTTACAAAACAAATACTAAGTAGGTCATTTATTTTTATTTAAATGTGCATAGGAAACCCCACTATGAATATGTATATAGTTACCAGACTATGGAGAGAGGAGCAGTGAGAGAGGAAATGGGAAATGCTGATCAATGAGGGAGTGTATTTAACATTCTATAGGTAGCAAGAATCTACACCAAGAAGTTTAACAATTTTCACCTGAAGGAATGACACATGATGTCATGATATCTATTTCACCCAAATGAAATATTATAAAATATAAGTACTACATGACTCCCAGTTCATAAGTACAGATTTTGCTTCATATATTTATCCAAGAATAAATTTAAGTTTTAAAATACTAGGGAAAATTGAAATCTTCAATCAAAAAATTTTTTTAAAATTTTTTGTTCATTTTTATTTATTTATTTGAGAGTGACTGAGAGAGAGAGAGAAAGAGAGAAGCAGATAGAAAGAGAGAGAGAATGGGCTCGCCAGGGCTTCCAGCCACTGCAAACGAACTCCAAACGCGTGCGCCCCCTTGTGCATCTGGCTAACGTGGGTCCTGGAGAATTGAGCCTGGAACCAGGGTCCTTAGGCTTCACAGGCAAGCGCTTAACCGCTAAGCCATCTCTCCAGCCCCAATCAAATTTTTTTGAAATAACATTAGAGTTATGATTCTAATGATAATAACTAACACATTTAATGTAGAATTCAACATTTTAGTAAATTTTAGGAAATATGCCATGTAGTCTTCTATAACCAGCTTAGCTTTCTGCTTCAAGTCCCTCCATAGAGCATAACTGCTACAGTCCTTTCTACAGCCCAGTAGCATTTCATGTAATGAATATACAAAGTTTTTTTTTTTTAGTCCATTCCTCTTTTGGTGCACATTTAAGTTGTTTAAAGTATGTTTGGCTATTACAAATAAAACCCTTATGAGTGTTCTTGTGTGGGTTTGTTTAGTTGCATTCTGAGGAGTGAGATTGCTAGGTCTATATTAAATAGTTGTAATGAACATGTGTTTAATTCTTAACAACCCCAAAACAGCATATTGGTAAAAAAAAAAAAAAAAAAAAAAAAAAAAAAAAAAAAAAGCTATTTAAAAAGTCTGTTAAAGGACTGGAGAGAATACTTAGCAGTTAAGGCACTTGCCTGCAATGCCTAAGGACCCATGTTCAACTCTCCAGATCCCATGTTAGCCAGATGCACACAGGTGAGACAAGTGCAAGGTCGCCCATGACCAATAGGTGGCATAAGCCATCTGGAGTTCGATTGCAGTAGCTGAGGCTGTGACACATCAATTCTCTATCCTCCCTGTCTCTGTCTCTCTCTTGCTGTCTGTGTAAATACTAATAAAAAAATTGAAAGAAAGGTAAAAAGTCTATTAAACAAACTGCTGGACATTGATTATTTTTTCTTATCTGAATCAAGAACCTATGTCTTCCATTGTGTGTGTGGTGTGTGTACATGTATGTATGTATGCATGCATGTGGTTGCACTGTGTGCAGCTACATGTGTGTGCATGCGTATGTGCACATGTGCATATGTAGACCAATGTTTGATGTCAGGACATATCTTCTTCTACTGCCTCATCTTTATTTTCCTGAGACAGAGACTTTCACTTGAGCCCAGAGTTTCCAGGTAGAGCTAGTCTAGCCAGCCAGTAGCCCAGAGGATTCCTGTCTCTGCTTTCACTGGCTGGCATTCCAGCAAGCATTTCCATGCTGCTGGGGATTCCTGTTTGGGTTCTCACATGTGGGCAGAAAGTATTTTTGCCAAGGAGTCATCTCCCTTGCCCTACTATGTCTTCCATTGTTTCAGTCGCTATAAAATAAGTGTCTCCTCATCCTTTGGTCATTCTCCTCAATTCTGATAGCACCTACATACTCCCACAGTGCACAAATAAGAGTAATATGCTAAAGATTGGAGTACTTCTTCTATAAAATGTGAAAGTCAAGTATATGTACCTTAAGTAAGAGGTGTCTACAGAGTAGTTTACTTAGGACAACAGGACAAATATCTAATTTGACCCCAGCTCAAACTTTGTGAGGTTTAAAATACCTGAATTGCTGCTGGGCGTGGTGGCGCACGCCTTTAATCCCAGCACGTGGGAGGCAGAGGTAGGAGGATCACCATGAGTTCAAGGCCACCCTGAGACAACATAGAGAATTCCAGGTCAGCCTAGACTAGAGGGAAACCTTACCTAAAAAAACAAAAACAAAAAAACCAAAAACTCTGAATTGCAAGGTGAGAAATTGTGGATGAACTTGTCAACCAGTCTGCAAAATCCAAAAAGTAAATATTCAAAAAGACATGTGGATTTATATCCCTGAAGGTGCCAGTTGCCATAATAAAATTTAGATTGTGTCCATATTGTAATTATCTATATTGTGTATGACTATGATGGGTTGGATCAGAACACCTAGTAGACATGACTATATATGCACTGGGGACAGGGACATGATACGTAAAATATGCTTCATGGAAGGCTCTATGGATTGCTGTTGGTTACTCCTCCTGTGGATTAGATGTTTTCCAGTATTCTTAGGAGACTTCCTTTTTCCAATTGAAAGTAAGTTATAGGAAAGTTGTAAACATGTTAATGCTCACCAAGTAAATATATAGTGAGATTTTTCACCAAAATTATTCTCCTTGACATGACTCAAGAAAGGTAGAAAATATTGAGTGAATTTTTTTTTGTTTATTTTCATTTATTTATTTGAGAGTGCAGACAGAGAGAAAGAGGCAGATAGAGGGAGAGAGAGAGAATGGGCATGCCAGGACCTTTAGTCACTGCAACTCCAGATGTGTGTGCCCCCTTGTGCATCTGGCTAACGTGGGTCCTGGGGAATGGAGCCTCAAACCAGGATCCTTAGGCTTCACAGGCAAGTGCTTAACCATCAAGCCATCTCTCCAGCCCCTGAGTGAATAGTTTTTTATATTGTCAAATAAATCTTACTAAACTGAAGACATTTTTCAGTTTGAGTATCTGAATGACATAAAGTTTTATTTATTACTTTCCAAAATCAAGTGAGTATTTTATATATTTAGATACAAATTATTGATAGAAATTTGCTGTGCATTCTATATTACCAATTTATCCTCAGGCATCAAGCAAAAAATACAAGAGTTTACCTCATGCAGAATGTGTCACCACTCGTGCCTGTGATTTTCCTTTTGCTGGGATCATGGTTTTCCCATTTAGTGAATGTTATTATGAACAAATATACAAGGTGAACAATCAGTGTCAAATACTGGGTTTCAATGATGCATGACATGTATATGTGGTTATGAAATTGCCAGTGGAGTTAGTAATGAAGAATTAATCAATATTATTATTATTATTATTATTATTATTATTATTATTATTTTGGTTTTTCGAGATAGGGTCTCACTCTGGTCCAGGCTGACCTGGAATTAACTCTGTCATCTCAAGGTGGCCTTGAACTCATGGTGATCCTCCTACCTCTGCCTCCCGAGTGCTGGGATTAAAGGCATGTGCCACCACGCCCAGCTAATCAATATTATTTTATTATGGTGTATAAACACCTACATAAAGTATAGCATTCTGGCTTCTCCAAATGAATATTTTCATGACATACCTCATCATATATCTTGTAATCACTAAAGATTGAATTTGGATCAAACCAAAATAAAATTATGCAATATTTCTTGTACTCTCCTTCTTAGTGTTGAATCTAAACCTTGAAGTTAATCTGACTCAGTGGCTCATAGAATTAAGAGAAGTACATGGAAGTAAAGTCTATGCAGTGCATTGGATACTTTGTACTTTAAATTTACCATAGAAAGTAAGTAAAATTGTTTTCCTAATGTCCTCACTGGAAAATTACTATCAAAATAAAACATTCTTTGCATCTGTTACTATTTAAAAAAATGAAAGTTGATAGAGGAGACAAATAACGAAAATACAAGCTGGACATGGAGACTTGCTTGTAATCCCAGCACTAAAAAACTTACTGAAGGGAGCTCACAGGTTTCAGAGTAGCCTGAGCTTCTCAGGGAGACATGCATCAGAAAGCTGCCTCATAGTTAGTTATAGGTTTTGAAACATCTTCTTTTGCACATGTGTAACTCACAGAACTGGAATCTAAGAACAAACATATTCCATTTTCAAAAAGTTTAAATCACAAAGTATAAGTGAAAGTGTGGTAGATAGTCACTGCAGAAAATATTTATATCCCATAAGTTAACAGCAGCAGTTTTCATGTTCTTTCAGATGCATGATATGGGTAGCTTTATCTTTGTGTTGTAAAGTCTAGTTTTTTGATTCAATGGAGTCTTGCTATATTACCCAGACTGGCTGTGATCAGCTGATTTTAAGCCTTTTTCCTGCATCAGCTACCTGAATAGCTGGAACCCGAGTTGTACTCCACTACACCCAACTCTGGTACATTTATCTGTTGATATAGACGATATGTCTACTACTGGAGTTTTTGTTTTTTTGTCCTTAACATTTGCTTAAGTATGCATATGTCCATGGTTTAGGGGAGTTATGAAAGATCTAATTTTTCTGGAAAACTGGTGGGACTCCTAGTCTTACAAGCACACTGAAATACTAAGAGCAGAATGTATTAAATGATTGTTTCTTGTAATTTTGCGTGTGTACTCTGGGACATGGATGCTATTTCCAGTGTTGACTTTCAGTGTGAATTTACATGTATCATCTAAACTTTGCTGTTCTTCAGCTCCCCTCTTGGAAAGTAGACAATAAAGATTAGTTCATTATAAGACTGGTTCCCCTTCTGGCATTCCTTCAGGGTAAGTTTGCTTCCAGCTAATATGGGGGCCCTTGGGGTTGTTGCCTTTCCTCAGACACTGTGGAGCAGACACTTGGGTCACTGATCCTGATGTGAACCTTGGATTTCTTATGGTCATTACCAGTCTCTAGGTCTAGGCATGGTTATGCATCTGAGGGCCATGACCTCAGAGCCTTGGCCCTGTGTCATCTTTTTATCTAAATGTCCTCTGAAGTCTTAATTGGTCCCACTGTTCTTTTTCTGTATTCTATCACCTAAATGATCTTGAGGACTGGCAGTAAATATGAAAAAAGCAAAATTTTGTTGTAGTTGTTGTTCTAGAATTTGTTGTGTCTATAATTTGGTGAGAGGGTGTTTTGGTTGTAGTATTGAAATGTCTGAAGATTTTTGTATGTTACATGAGAAAGGGTGCTGGGGATATCGGAGTGTTACATTATTTTTTCTCCTTACAAGTAACATAAATGCTGGAAGCCTTGCTTCTGTAGAACACAGTATCTATACATAAGAATTGGGTGTGGGTGTTGCTTTTGTCATTTCCAAATCTTTTCCTTAAGGATTGATCTAAGTCAGATGACTTGCCATTTTTTAAAGCTAATTTTGTCAGGGTGCCTTTAGAAAGTTACTTGTCAAAAGATGCCTTCCCACCCAGAACTTCAATCAAAAAGAAAAGGTAGACTGATATTGCTGATGACACACTTCCCATGCCTTTAATACTTTACTCCCCAGCCTCTTTAGAGCCATCCCCAATTCCTTATGATGCTTTCTTTCTGATTCCGGAATTTCTGTTTGTTTTCTCTGTTCCTAAACATGTACCTTTACCTGGTGTTTACCTCCTGTTCTAGCTCCAGTTCTGAATTTAAAAACAAGCTGTTTCAGTGTTCCTTCTAAAACAACCAAAGTACTTTCAAGTCACTCCCCCCCCGCCGCCTTCAATTACAGTCTGATATAGGAAGCTATTGAAACTTCCAATAAAGCCATACTCTCCTCGAGACTCAGAACTTAGGACTTAGCATCACATCACAGCTCATGTGTAGATTGGACTGTCCCTTCCACTACAGAAACTCCTATGTCCTCTTTCTCTCATGAATTTTGTGAAGAGCCTCCCTGCTGCTTTATTCTTAATCTCAAACAGGAAGCCTACACAATATGATTCTTTATGTTTTAAGTCATTACTTTTTTATTAGAACTGGATTTTGGCTGTGTACCCTTGAATATGTCCATAAAATAAGATTATCTACCATGTTATACCACACTGAGGGCCACTGAATACCTTGCCCTATAAAATGAATATAGTACACAACAGAGATCAAATCACTTCTATTACACTATTACACTATGTATATATTACTATATATATATATTAGTGAAAAAAAAACTTATTTGTTTGAGATTGTAGTACCCCATTGATCTATTTCCCTAACATGATTTCCCAAAATACTTGCATGAGGTTAGTAAAGTGGTAGATCCTAGGGAACTGCATGATGGTGAGAGCTCAGTAATCTTTACTTGGCTAGAACTCATCACCTGTTGCAGAATTTCAAACAAGACTTTCTTGAATATTAACCCTTAAAAATTCCCAGATGCACTATCATTAGCTTGTAATATGATAAACTAGTCCCGCTTTGGATATCATATATCATAGCTATCTATTGACTACCCTACTTATATAAAATAGCCTATTTATAATATCTGTGTATCTGCTAATTTATAGTACATATATTGATTAATTTGTATAAATAACCCATTTGATGATAAGAAATAAACTTGAGAGGAGACACTATTGGTCTTTTGCCTTCTTGATCACACAGACTAAATTATTCTTTTTTAAATATTTGTTTTTATTTATGTATTTGAGAGAGAGAGAGAGATAGAGAGAAATAAAGAAAGAAAGAAAGAGAAAGAAAGAGTATGCCAGGACCTCCAGCTGCTACATACCGCATACACATGTGACACCTTGTGCCTCTGGCTTAAGTGGGTCTTGGGGAATTGAACCTTTGTCCTTTGGTTTTGCAGGCAAGTCCCTCAACTTCTAAGCCATCTCTCCAGCCCCAGACTAAATTATTCTTACTCTGTTCATCTTGCTTTGTTGATTTGACCCTTGAGTCCCTTGGTAACGTGACGACTGTGTAATAATTATGATGACTTTGAGCACAATGAGGTGACACTGGGAACAGGTGTTTCCAAAATTTCTTAAAACCTTAATGCCTTTTCATTTGCTTTGAATCCAGCTTGAATGTTTCTTGGTTGGTCCTCATGCAGTAGATGAACTCCCTGTGTTTGGTATATTTTCATCTGTGTACAGTGAACAATATCCCTCCTGTGAATCTGAGCTGTATCATCACATTTGTTCCTTGGCAATAACACTATTCTATTCTGCAGATACCTGTGTGAATATTAAGTAATCTTGTTTTAAGTCCAATGATTGGAGAGGAGCAGTAGTGCTTTCTTTCTCAAGTTTGTTATTGCCTCCCCAAGATTTCCATTCCATTTATGCTTTAGCTTAGAATTCACCCAGGATAAATGTAGTCCTGCTCTGTCTGGGGAAGCACACTATCAGTGAACTTCTTCATTTTGCTGGAATGCTCTATGTCCCTCTCCAATCACATTGGTTGATGGGCCTCTTCAACACAATCCTAGAGCTATTATTTACTTTTGACTTTTATTTTTCATCTGCATAACATTAATTTGGAAAAGAGTTTTTTTTCTTGTGAAAACATTTTTAAAAGAATATATCATGTGTTCTAGAAATATGATTTATCCAAGGAATTTATCCAAGGAGTCACTTCAAATTGTGCCATGTGTTGCAGTTAGCTTCTCATCGCTGATACAAAGAACCTGACCAAAGGCATCTGGTGGGAGGAAAGCATTTATTGTTGCTTACAAACTCAAGGGGAAACTCAGTGATGTCAAGGGAAAATGTGGCATGAGCAGAGGCTATACAACACCTCCTGGCTAATATCAGGTAGGCAACTGTAGTAGCAAAGTGTGCCAAATACTGGTAAGGGGACACTGGCTACAACATTCATGCAACCTCCCCCAAGACCACACCTCCACCAATAAGGATCCAATTCCCAAATTGCCATCAGTTGGGGATCAAGCATTCAGAACACATGAGTTTATGGTGGGCACCAGTTCAAATAACCAGACCATATGAAAAAATCTGGAAATAATTCTCTATGCTTTTGGGAATAGAAGAAAGTAAATGATATAATGCTTTTGCTGTTTTTAACCATGTATCCAGGATTTTCTGGTCTTTCAACAGCTTCTAAAGTTATTTTGATAAGGCATCTAAAAATGCGTGTATCATCATTGATGAGTCACATGCAAGTGGGTTTTTACTTTATAACAGAAGTGACTATAGTCATATGAAAGTGGAGGCTAAAGATAGGAAAATACCCTCCCAGGAATGGGAGAGCACATTTGGTGACACTTAGGTGCTCTTTGTCATCTGCTAATGTTTTCACTTGTTAATTAGAAAATAAGAGCTCTCTTCATATTCTGCCCTCACTTTGCTGACCAGAATTCCCACCGCCACCATGTTACTGTCATTTGTCTCCATATCACCATGGGCAATTTTGGGCCATAAAAATAAAGGAAAATGATGGGCTCCGCTGGGCAGGGGCTTGGCTGGTAGAAGCAGATTTTGTTTCATTTTGCTCAAAAATGGTCAAGAACCCATAATTATCCAACAAGTCAGGGAAGAGGTTGGAGCAACACAAAGGAACAGTGGCATGTCTGTCAGCCTTTGATCCCTATAGTAATAAGTCCTTAAGGATCCAAACTGTTTCTCATAAGATAATTAAAAGATCACTTCATTTCTATATTTTGTAAGACATTTTCTTCCAGATTTTAAGGCCAGTTAAAGGAATATTCTTTCTTTTGACTGGAATATTCATAGTAAGAAAAAACTAGAATATTAGTTATTCTTAAAATATATTTTTCTCTTTTTGCATGTGTATATGTTATGCATGAATGCATGTATATGTTCATATGTGTGGGAACATACATGTGTATGCACATACATTGTCCATCAGTGTGCATGTGGAGGCCATAGGTTGATGTTAGGAATCTTCCTCAATACCTTTTCACTTATTTTTGAGAGTGGGACTCTAACTGAATCTAGAGCTTGAAAGTTTGGCTACAAACCTCGTCATTGAACTCCAAGAATCTTTCTGTTTCAACCTGCACAGCACTGGGATCTCATGTCTGAAATGCCATGTTGGGCTTTCATACGGGCTCTGGGGATCCAATGGCAAGCATGTTCCTGAGGGAGCCATCTTCCCAGCCCCAAATCTATATTTAAAAAAAAAATATTGCAAAGAGGTTAGCTAATGAAAGAAATGTAGTTTTATACAAACATTTTTTAAATGTTTGGTTTCACACATATTACTAACTAGGAGAAAATAATATAACAAGAAGCATATTTTATTAAAAACACAGAATTTACCAATAAAAATGAAAATAATGGCACAAATTCTTTGTAGTTAGTCTCTTAACCATTATTATGTTTAGACTGTAATGCATTCATAATAGCTATTCCTTCATGTTTCAGTAGAGAAAATGCATGTACTCCCAAAGTTTATCTTTAATAATTGGATAATCATGCTGCTTAATATTTGGGGAAGTTGAGAATGGAATTTCTGAAGTAAAGACAGTGGAATAGGTTAAATGATTACTTCCTGGATGAAGTGTGAATATACTCACTACCCTGATAGCTAGAATGTTAATCCTGTTTCATTGTTGACTTTCCGTGTGAACTCATACATATGGTTTGAACTACTCTCGGCTACTCTCTCGGAAACTGGAGAAGAAAGATTTGTTCAAACTAAGACTGGTTCCCTTTCTTGCATTTCTTCAAAGTGAGTTTGCTTCCAACTAATGTGGAGGCCTGTGGGGTTTTATTTTGTTTGTTTTTTGTTTGTTTGTTTGTTTGTTTGTTTTTTCGAGGTAGGGTCTCACTCTAGCTCAGGCTGACCTGGAATTCACTATGTAGTCTCAGGGTGGCCTCGAACTCACGAGGATCCTCCTACCTCTGCCTCCTGAGTGCTGGGATTAAAGGCACGTGCCACCATGCCTGGCTCGCCCATGGGGTTTTTGCCTTTCCTCAGAAAAGTATTTGTTGAGCAGACACTTGGGTCATCAATGCTGATGTGAACCCTAGATTCCTTGTGGTCATTACCAGTCTCTAGGCACCCTTATGCATCAGAGGGCCATGACCTCAGAGCCTTGACCCTGTGTCATGTTTTTATCTAAATGTCCTCTGAAGTCTTCGTTGGTTCTATTCTTCTCCCTTTGATCCCTGTCCTGACCCTTTAGAAGTCTTTATTCAAAAGCCACTTTAGTCCTGAGAACTAATATTAAATGAAGAAAATTCTCTTACAATCATTGTTTCCTTATAACTACATATTTAATGTTTGGAGAGGGCAAGTTTCGGTGCTACATGGAAATTTCTGTAAGGATGTATTTGTCTTAAATGGGACTTTCATGCTTCTTGCTTGCTCTATCTCTGTAAGTATTAAAACTCTGACTGCCTTGCCTCATCTGTTTAAGAAAACAACACCTTTTCCTTTACTTAAGAATGGAGACTTGGTATTGCTTATGTCCTTTCCCAGTCTGCTTGAGGATTGCTTTAAGTTAGGGTATATAGCTTTTTGTCACAGCTAATTTTGTCCATGTATCTTTGGAGCTACCTGTCCAAAAGATGTCCAGTCACATTAAATTTTCAAAAACTAAATATGGCACGTTTTAGAATAGCTAGATATATTGTTGCTAAATAGTTCTCAACTAAGAAAAGATACATGCTAAAGATTTTTATACAAGGTTGATATGTATGTAAATAAAATTTTATATCTAATCCATAAACTTGTACAATTACATATGTAAATTAATAAAATTTAAGTAAGGGGAAAATAGAGCAAACATTTTGGCTTTAATGATGGCTTATCTTCCCCTCCTGTTGATCCTCTATTCTGTGCCCCTTTTAAAATCTCATCCTGTGTCATCCTATAGCTTTCTGTGTCTGAAGCTAGAATCCCTGCTTTTTCTCTCTTTCCAAATATGTGTCACCTCCTGCTATGTCCCCTTACTTCTTGGTTTCAGCTTTGAATTCTCATATTTGATCACGGATGATCCCGTGTTCTTTCTAAAATAATCAGAGCACTTTCAAGTTTCCCTTTCCACCCTGAAAGCTTGTTGTAAGTTCAGGCTTTCACAGATATGGAGACCATCCTTTTGTCTCTTCAGAAAGTTGCTTGATTTTTTATTTATTGTTGTTGGAAATAATCTCACATGTATGTTCACTGATTGATATGATTGTCCCTTTCCAGCATATACTTTTCTGCAGTTTAATATACTCCTCACTGGTGTTATGTATTAGAGACCTCATTCTCTATATCAGGCCTGGACAAGATCCCTTTACTTAATTGTTTAATAATTTAGATAATTGTTTTAAAATTCAAGTCACTTTTTCTGTTATGCTTTTGAACATTTGAATAAGAACTAGAAGCCTCTGTCCAAGCATGACTCTGAGACCCTCTCAAAACAGACTGAGTTGAAAAATGTATCTTTTATGTGTACCCTTTCAAAATGAGACAGGTAAGAATGGGCTGATCTTCGCAGTATGAAACTATCTTCCATTTTCCTGATGCTATATTTTTGAAGAATTTTTCTCAAAAACTGTGGTGGTTTGAGTAAGGTGTCACCCATAAACTCATGTGTTCTGAATGCTTGGCCCCCAGCTGATGATAATTTGGGAAGTGGATCCTTGCTGGAGGAGGTTTTGTTAGGGCTGACTTAGGGGTGTTATAGCCAGTTCCCCATTGCCAGAGCTCAGCGTACTCTTCTGCTGCTGTTTTCCACCCACTGTGGCAGTAGTAATGTTCAACCTCTCATATCTTGCTTTCCCCTATCATGAAGCTTCCCCTAGAGGCTGACAGGCAAAATAAATCCTTTCCTCCCATCAGCTGCTTTTAATTGGGTACTTTATCATAGCAACAAGAAGGTAACTGTAAAAGAAGATCAAGCCCATTGTCTTGCTATTGGTGTAGAACAAGATCAATGCGATGGTTTTCTGTGTCACCAGGAGTAGATGAAAGGCCTCAGTATCACCATCTTGGGCATGAACCCTCTTTTTTCTGTAGATAACTATCTAGATATTTCTCAGGCAGGGGATTTGAGAGTGAAGCTGGGCACAGACATGTCTCCTACCATATAACTCAGAGGTGACATTTATATATCGGGGAATCATTTCAAAGCCTTCCAGATCTATGAGTAAATTTCAAATCTTCAAAGTTCAACTGGGACAAAAGTTTACTCAGATGTACTTGTTCATCCCTGTTGGTAAGCCTAATCCTATTGCTTGTAGGCTGTCTCAGCCTTGCAGAGCTAAAATCACTATTATAGTTCCCCAGTGAATGGTGCTGATATTTGATATCAGAAGTTGAGACAATTTTCATTTAATTCACAGTTATTTAAAAGAGCTTGTCCTGAAAGTCAGTGTCTCATGTAGGAGATATTAAATTTGTTTTTGCAAATATATGAGTACGATTTGACCTCATGGAAATGAGGTCATATCAAAGGAGTTCACAGATTTTTCTGAAAAAAAAATGATGAAAATAAATACATTTTAAGATATGACATATGATCTATTTTTCTAGGTCTGCAAACATAGCTCTTTTCTTTATATCAAAAGTACAACCTTTGGAATCAAGTTGACACTTTAGAACATAACGTTTGGTATGCCAAGTTCTAGAACACTGCTCTCTAGTTCCCAGTTTGGGTATTGTGCTGGGTCTAGGTTATAAAAAGTATTCCTCATTTCTATGCTGAGCATTCACGTCTGAAAAATGAAGTGAAAGCCAGTATGTATCTCATGGGGTTTTATGTCTGCTAAATGAGTGGTAGATTTAAGTTTAATTAAGTAGAGTTAATAAGAATTAAGTCTAGCTAAGCTTCGATATCCTTACTGAATGCTACTGTAGTGTTTGGAAAATTGCACAGATTTTTAAATTTCTGTAGAATTGTTTCTAAGCATATATATTCTACAAAAAATGTAGAGAACTAAGCCTCCCTTCTTTCCATATACTATAATAGTCCTGATTTCAATTGGAATAGATAGTTGAAATACTGTCTCAGAGCGTGTAATTGTTTGAGTCACCGAAATGAATCCATAGGCATTGAAGGTGGAGAATTGAGTTGGCAGTTCTGAGATGGTACCTGGGAAGTCCACAGGGAAACATCAGGATGGAGATATAAGGATAATGAACACTCAGAGGTCTTGTATTTTGAGTGAGCTCTGTCTATAACTTAGCCATTGGTCACCAGGATACTTTTTGATTCCTTTTGACAGTAACTTGATTTCAAACACAAGACTTCAGGGAAAAAAAAAATGAAAGGGATACATTTTATTCTTACTTGGCCAAATTCATTAAATTCCCCTTAAATCTTCATCTAAGGTAATAATCTTGGCAACAGTCGTACTTGAAAATTGTCAAGGTATAAATCCCTAGGGAGATTCAATATATGAAGTCAACATTATTTACACTTAGAAAGCAAACTTTGACATTTTGTCCTTCACCACGCAGTCCTGATGCAAAAATCAATGAGGTTTTCTCATTTCATAAACTTGATTTCTTTTCATCTTTTCTACAATAAAGGAAAACTGATGAAATTAATGTTCTAAGTAACTAGATTCTCAGACTTTGCTCCCTGATGCTGAACATCTACATACTTCAAAGACAATGAAGAATCTGAAGGTTTTTGGTTTATTTTTCCCTTCTGGTAATTGATATTCTAGGATAGGAAACAGTTTTGCATCAAATGCTACTCTGCCTATAACTGAATATCTTTTGTCCAAAAGGGCCTGGGCAAAAAGGGTTCAGATTTCAGGGTGTTTGGGGGAGGTGGTATTGTAATATCTGCATATACTCAATAAGGAATTTGGAAAATAGCACATAAGTCTAAATACAAAATTTATTACTTTAATGTGAACCTACCTTATACTTATAATATGAAAGAATTTTTTTTTTGATGTGAGACTGGATTTATTTTTAATTTACAGCTGAGGTAGGAATGGCTGAATGAAAGCTAGAGACAATGAACCACTGTATGATTGATGAAGATTTTTTTTTCAAACAAAAGTTTATTGTAATGTACGTCAGACTGTAAGACAACACTTCATTCTAGTTACAGGAAGCAAAAGATGTTATGACAGGAAATCCAGGTGTTTAAATAGGAATGGATGAGGGCCACCCTCAGGTCTATGGAACAGCTTACATTTTGCCAGATTTCTTAATTCCACCTGTGGCTAGGGGTCCCTTCCCCAGAGCCTTCACTTTCAGCTCCTCTAGTTTCTTCTGTTCCTCCTTCTGTTTCTGCTTGAAGGCCTGACCCTCCTCACCCAGCTCCCTGGTCTACTGCTTGGGTGTCTACTTGCCACCTTTGTTGCCCAACATGGCACCAGCCCACGTGAAGGTAATTTTGATACGTATTTGGATGTACCTGTGTTAAACTTTGAATACGTATACGGCCATATATGAAGTTTTCTCCTTGCTTCATGTCAACATGCAACACAAATTTATGTTTTGTGAAATTTCAGTATTTATAATTTTATAAGAACCTGAACTTGTGTTATGCATGTCACTGGTCTCTCAACACTTGCAAGTTTAGAGATGGGAGACAACAGAGTAATACTTTTCATCTTTGGACACTCAGTTATATTAAGAAGATGATCTTTAAGCAAATAGACTTCATTGTCAAAGTAATTGTTGTAGGAGAAAAACACTATGTCTTGAACTGAATCATCTGTTTAGCACCCAGTATATTTTAAACTGGCAGATAATTTTTTAAAAAATATTATTTATTGATTTTTTAAATAAAAAGTTGTACTCTTATACCCTCTTCTCCCTTCCCCAATTCTGCTGAGGGTCTTATTTGGTGGGGTTGTTATTATTCATTGTGGGACCAAGAGGCTTCAGTTAGTCTCTGCGGGAGGGGTGGCCAGCATGGTGTCTCAGTCTATTCCTGCCTACCCTGATTCTCATAATCTTCCCACCCCCTTCTTCCACAATATTATCTGAGCCTTGACAGGCAAGATAGGGATCTAATTTAGTGTTGCTTATGATGTAGCCTCTGGATCTCTGTTCTGATGAGGTTTGAGTGACCACAGTGCCTGTTGCCATCTCCCTATAACTGGTTGTCAGGCTACCTGTGAGTGTAGTGTTCCTCTGACAGACAATCTTGTATGTAGAAATCTGCAAAAGCCCCCCAAGGAAACCAACATAAATGGCTGCTAGACAATTTCTTTGCCTAAGTGTGTATTTCTTTTTTCTGTTTAGTAATGAACTTGAAGATAGGTGTGGTTGTATCTTTTAGGCACCAGATAGAATTTTCATTACATGGAGTTACATCATCCTGCCCAGCACTCTCAGGCAAGTCTCCTGACAGGTATTTTGGAGCCACATCTCACATGGGCACGATTAACATCTGCCTCAAAACAAAGAGAAACGTACTGAGGGAGACAAGAGTATTTGCCTGTAGATCTGAGGGGTGATGTGCGGGTAGAGGATGAATATTCATTTGTTCTGTTTTCATACCAGGCACTGAATGTCACAGGATGTCATTTACTGTTAGAAGATAATTGCTTCAAAAATTATAGATGTTTAAATATTATATGTCCTTTGTCTATGGGAATTCTAAATGTGGCTGTGTGTGGTGGTGTGCATCTGTAATCCTAGCACTCAAGAGACTAAGAGAAAATGCTCTTGAGTTTGAGGACAGCCTGGGCTTCACTTAAGTATGAGGATACTTTCTTTCCCTGCATAGTAAGACCATATCTCAAAAAGAAAACAAACGAAGATTCTAAATATGTATACTTTTCAAAAATGATATAAAACTATAGTTGTTTTATAAACATACTTTAATATCTAATCATAATTATTGAATACTAGAAGCAAATTTTGGGACAGCATAAAAATTTTAATGAAGTTTTATATTTTCCATTTCACTGTTTCAAAGCTTTACCTATTTTGCAGATGATAAAGCCATGTGCAAGACTTTGCTTTACTACTTAATTCCTTTATAAGGTACAAAGTGTTTTGCTGTTATTAAAATAGTTACTAAGTAGTATGTTGAATATTTTCATTACATAAAAGAGTGATGAATATGTAAATGCTCTATGGTTTAATGGTGTTTATTATACTGACATCATTCTAGATCACATCACAACTAAACACAGTTACCCAGAGCTCTAGTTAAGTACTTTGTGCTATATGCTTACTTAATTTTTCTGTTTTCTTTCCTCCCACTAAAAATGTAGAGATAAAGAGAAAATAAGAAGGGCAGCAGACAGCATTGTCAATTATAATTGTATCTTAATAACATACCAGAGGGCAGAAATCCTGCAACAGTAAGCTATTACTAGAAAGCACTTATTTCACAGTTGAGGTAACTCACACTACTGAGGTCTTACTTAATGTTGAGTAGCTAGAACTTGAATCCATATTTGTGCTTTCTCCTCTTGTTGCCCAGCTTTCTACAGAGATTGTCTAACACTCTAGATTACATAAAAAAAAGTCTGAGAAATTGCTGGGAGACTTCAACTGATTTGTATTTTGAAAAGTCTTTAATGGAGTGACTATGCTTTCATTTTGGCACTGGCCTGCAAAATTGGCTGTACAAAATTGAATCGTTTCTCTGGTTTCATTTTTTTTTGAAGTGTATTTTATTTATTTCTTTATTTGAGAGATAAATAGAGAGAGAGAGAGAGATAGAGAGATTATAAGCACGCCAGGGCTTCCAGCCACTGCAAACGAACTCCAGATGCATGTGCCTCCTTGTGCACCTGGCTTATGTGGGTCCTGGGGAATTGAACTTGGGTCCTTTGGCTTTGCAGGCAAAGTCCTTAACCATTAAGCCACCTCACCAGTCTTCTGGTTTGATTTTCTGTTTCCTAGAATAAGTTGAATTAATAGTATGGAACCATATAATCATATAATCAGTTTCTTATGACTTACAAACTACTTAGCATGCTTCATTTTTTTTTTCAGTTTTTATTATTTTACAACAGAGTGTTGGGCTGGCCTGGAGCTCACTGTGCAGTCCATGATGGCCTGGAGTTGTTAGTCCTCTTGCCTCCTCTTCCTAAGACTTGTGCCCTCAAGCCCAGCTTCATTGTGCTGTTATTAACCTTGTTTCTCATATAAGTTGATGGAAATAAGACTTTTATATGAAAAAGTTGGGTAAAATACAAAAACTTGGCATTGAAGTCTTTAAAGCACTTGGCATCACCTACTTCTCCTAGAACAGGACCGGCAGAAAGTAAACTTTTGAATTTTAATAATAGTCACTGTTCCTGCCACTTTGTCTTCTGTATGTGTCACATATCATTTTCTCAAGATACTTGCTATAACCTCTCCAAGACATTTGGTTTAAAATTAATTGGCAGTCAATGGCAGAGGGTACAGTCATTTAAATTTGCTGAACCAAGCACAGTGGCCGGTACCAGAGTGCATGTCAGAGTGTCCTCAGACTGCCAAGGGCAAGAGCAGGTGCCAAATGAGGCTGTGCTGGTGCTCCAGTGGTAGAGGACCCCTCAGCTTTTAATTGGCTGGCAGTGAGTGTGATTGCCATCTTGACTGACTATCCAGGATACCATTAGGCAGAACCACTGACCTTGACAACTCTTATATTTGTCTATGTAGAATTGAGATGCTAATCTAAAGGGTATTTCCTAGATGTTCTTGAGTATTTTAAACCAGCAATGTGGAGTTGAATATAGGTCATTAAAACTAACAGTATGCATAGTGACCAAAGACCAGCCTCATTCTCTATAGGCACTAGCCTGCCTTCTGGTTAATGGTACAGTGCCCCTTGCCATTTAATGTCAACATTTGCAGCATCATTTATATTTTTAGCTTGAACATAACTGCAGATTAAATCATGTGGGGAATAGCTTTTGATAAGATCTGGAAGGATGCTAGAATTAGGCTAGGTGTGAAATAGCTATAGCCGCCTGGCCTCTCAGTCACCCGTCTTATCTCTAAATGAATAAGGATCCTGCAATTATACTTTAAGAATTTCTAGTGGTCATGCAAGCAGAGCAGGCCTTCCCAGTTTCCGAGCTAAAAGATTTGACTGTGAGATGTGCTTTAAGGTCCAGAGAAGAAAAGTAGCATAGAGAGAATAATAGAGGATAGGAGACCTGCTCTCACTAAGGAACCAGTATCAGAAAATCTTCTACCAAGAAAGAATTTAAACAAGAAATAATCTCCTAGGCACAGGATTTAGGCTTCTGCATTCTCTTGCTATTCCTAACTGTTTGCCTAGCAACAGCTGATATAGTACAAATTTTGCAAAATGTCAGATTGAGAGCTCCAGAAGGTTTATTTCTGCAGGAGATTAAGGTACAAATATTTCCAGATTAGTTTCGGGGTGGCAAGATCAATTCACAGCATGAGACTTCTTCCAGCACAGAGATGTTTTGTGGCATTTTTTCTTCCTTCATAAACGAAATGACAAAATTGCCACTTAAGTCAAATGGAAGAAGTCAGAATGTGCTTGTGTTAGGTGTCCTGGGGAGCAAGTGGTAGATTTCCTAGGATAGATAGCAGGTCAGGATACAGGAAGGGCACCAAGTGTTTTCTGTAGCACTGAAAGATTAGAAAATATCTGACCACATTTCTGTTGTATCCTTGATGACACTGAAAAAAATAAATCCACCGAACCTGTTATCACTGCGGTGAGCATGTATCAAGACAGCTGGAATAGAATTCATCACCATCAACACAACTTGGTTTCATGAAAAGTCACATTGGGACTGTGTATGTGGGCATGCCTTAGAATAAACCTAGACAATATCTTAGAAGTTACTTTCATCTCCAGTTTCTCTTGGAAACCTATCTTTGTCAGTTACGCAGAATACTAGCTCACTGGCTGCATTAGAATGAACATGAAAGGAGAACATGTTTATTTTTATTAACACTTTCATACATATTTGCAATGTATTTTGATCTTACCCCTCCAAGTTCTCCCTTGTATTTCTCTCTCCTTCTACAAAAAACGTTCTTTAGCATTGATACATATTAGTATATAATTGATGTTCAAATTTCAATCCCCTTTCTACTTTAGTGCCTTTTTTTTGACCCACTTAGTTAAATTAGAGATACTTGCATGGGCATGAGCATGAGTGGGATGTTATTTGCTGGTGAATGGGGAAATTATCAGTGGCTGCACCACTGCAGAATATGACCTCACCTCCCTCAACTAGTGTTAGCTGCCCTTAGTCACTCTAGGAGTCATGGGGTCTTATAAGCCCTCCCCTCATCCACAATGACATGTTAACTGGCTCAATCGTAAGAATACATTCTGCCCTAAAAGGAACACAATTGTAAAGCTATTAAAGCCATACTAAAGAGCTAAGCACCTGAACTTGTATGTGGAAACATTGCTTGGTGAAGACAGAGCTGTCCACTTAAAGGTCTTAGACTCAGAGCTAGCTTTTACAATAAAACCTAGAGGAAGACCATTTTACAAACAATTGCTAAGGCATGTGAGTCCAAGCGTATTGAAATGTTTCCATCTTAGGGTTGTATTTCAGTCAGCAGGCGCCTTGACCCCTACCCCTGGGGAATTGGGCCCTGGGTGGAGGGGCAGTAGCAGTGAATGCTGGTCTAGGTCTTCTCCTTGCTGAGCACTCATTCCCAAAGAGACGGTGGGCCAATTGGATCTTCAACTTCACATCTTCATTGAGTTTAGCTTCCAAAGGGATCCCAGAGAAATAAAAGAAGACAGCTGTGGTGGTTTGATTCTGGTGTCCCCCATAAACTTAGGTGTTCTGAATGCTAGGTTCCCAGCTGATGGAGATTTTGGAATTAACACCTCCTGGAGGGAGTGTATTATTGGGGGGGGGGTGCTTATAGGTATTATAGCCAGTGTCCCCTTGCTAGTGTTTGGCACACTCTCCTGTTCCTATTGTCCATTTGATGTTGGCCAGGAGGTGATGTCTATTGTCTCTTCTCATGCCATGTTTTCCCCTGCTGTGATGGAGTTTCCCCTTGAGTCTGTAAGCCAAAATAAACTTGTTTTTTTTTTCCCAAAAGCTGCTCTTGGTCAGGTCAATACCATTTTTTTAAAAAATATTTTTCTATATTTACTTGAGAGAAAAAGAAGTAAAAAGATGAAGCTAGAGAGACAGGATGAATATGGCCTGCAGACACTGCAAGAAAACTCCAGAGGCATGTACCGCTTTGTGTATCTGGTTTTATGTGGGTACTGGGGTATAAAACTTATACCATCACACTTTGTAAACAGTGCCTTCAGCTGCTGAGCCATCTCCCCAGACCTCAATACTAGTTTGTACCCTTCGCCTTACTCCATGCCCTCCTACCTTCTACCCAGTCATTAATAACACATACTTTCTATATTCATATCTTTTTAAGTTGCTACATATGAGATCAAATGTGTGACATATGTCTTTCTGTGTCTGGCTTATTTTACTTAACATCGTGTCAAGTTCCATGTTCCTGCACATGACAGTTCCTTCTTCTTTGTGGCTTAATGATAGCCCAGTGAGAGAGAGAGAGAGAGAGAGAAAATGTGTGTGTGATATTTTCTTTATCCATTCACTTGTTAGGTACCTAGGTTGATTCTATTTCATGGTTATTATCAAGATGCACACAAATACATGAGTATATATGAACCTGCAAGTATATGCTGATTTCATTTCCTTCAGCTTTACACTAGAAGTAAGATTCCTGAACCTTGTGGTAGATCTATTTTTAATTTTTTGAAGAACCATTGTACTGTTTTCCATTGTTGTGTCCCATTCTCCCCATTGCTCTAAAATGGTTGGTTCCCTTTTCTCCAATTTTTATTTATTTATTTACTTATTTTTAGTTTTTCAAAGTAGGGTCTCACTATACTCCAGGCTGACCTGGAATTTACTATGTAGTCTCAGAGTGGCCTCAAACTCACGATGATCCTCTTACCTCTGCCTCTCGAGTGCTGGGATTAAAGGTATGTGCCACCACACCCGACTTTTCTCCAAAATGTTTTAAAAATTTTTTTAGTAGCCAACATAATACTGAAGACTCATTCCTAATTGCTTTAGTCCTTGTATTCAGCTCCACATAACTCAGATGAACTTCCAAATAGACACACCTTATGGGAGAAATAGAATTTATTTTGGGCTTACAGATCTAAGGGAAGTTCCATAATGGCAGAAGATATTGATCCCCCTTTCACATATCCAAGCAGAGAGGAAAGCCATCAGTAGCCAGCACTAACCCAAAACAAATGGGCATCAAACCATAGAGACCTTATAGCCAGCGACAGGGATGCGTAAGGTCAGAGGTAAGGGCTACTGAGTTCTCTAAATTGGCTGATATATGTAGGACACAATGAGTTACAACTTGTGATACTTTCACATACTAACAAACTGTATGCAAGAACATGAGAGTGTTTTTATAGAAGTCAATATAAAATAATTTGTGGGAGGGTGGAGGAAAAAAGACCAGAATATTGGGAACTGCTGTTGAGCAGCGAATATTCCAGAGTGCTGATAGAATGACAATTCCAATTGTCATGTTTGTCAAAAATAAGGTTAATCCCCTGTTTTCTCTTCAGATGTATAAAGCTTTAACCTTCTAAAATAAGTTGAAATAACACATTTTGAAAAATAGTGATTCCAGATATTTTTTGTTTGTTTGTTTTTTGAGGTAGGTTCTTACTCTAGCCCAGGCTGACCTGGAATTCACTCAGTAGTCTCAGGGTGGTTTTGAACTCAGCAATCCTCCTCCCTCTGCCTCCTGAGTACTGGGATTAAAGGCATGCACTGCCACTCCTAGCTTGATTCCATATTTTTGTTGGTCAACAAAAATGTATGTCTGTCCTGTTTATTAGCTGAGTTGATTCCTATGACTGATATTCTCTCTCTCTCTCTCTCTCTCTCTCTCTCTCTCTATATATATATATATATATATATATATATATATATATGCATATATAATATCACAGTGTCAATAATGTTCTGTGGGATTGCCTAGTTTTAAAAATTATGGACTCTACCCTAACCTTACAGAGCTTGCACCTAATGAAAGAATTAGTATGCAGTTATAATTCAAGTTGGTATTTTATGGACAGCACATGAAGGAGACTTGGTAAGTTTGATCTGTGAGTGTGTAGAAAAGTTTTCTATTTTGGAAAGTGACTGTTGAGCTGAGTAGGAAATAGATAAAGGAACTATCAAAAATGCCATTTAGATGTAAAAAAAAAAATATGAAGGAGAAAGAAAGAAGCTCTGCATAAAAACTCCAGTTGACTTAGAGTTGTATGCCAAGGAAAGTGGAGATGTGACTGGAAATGGCAACAGGAATGGGACTACAGATGGTCTTGTGAGGGTGTAAAGTGCTGTGGGGTATAAAGAAATAATATTTAGAAAAGTTTAGTTTCTTCTATCACTCACTCTGTATTCTTTTTTTTTTCAGTTAATTTTTTTATTAGTGACTTCCATGATTGTAAACAATATCCCATGGTAATGCCTTCCTTCCCCCCACTTTCCCCTTTGAAACTCCATTCTCCATCATATCTCTTCCCCCTCTCAGTCACTCTCTCTTTTATTTTGATGTCATGATCTTTTCTTCCTATTAATGATGGTCTTGTGTAGGTAGTGTCAGGCACCTTGAGGTCATGGATATCCAGGCCATTTTTGTGTCTGAAGGAGCACGTTGTAAGCAGTCCTAGCCTTCCTTTGGCTCTTACATTCTTCCCGCCACTTCTTCCACAATGGCCCCTGAGCCTTGGAAGGTGTGACAGAGATATTGCAGTGCTGAGCACTCCTCTGTTACTTTTGCCAAGCACCATGGTACCTCTGACACTGTTCTTGTGATCCATTGACTACTTTGATGTGCAGCCTTCCCACCTGCAAAACCATAGTAAAGATTTGAATACAGTCTTTTATCTCATAGTGGGCTAAGCTGAGGGAAGATCACCAAGCTATTGAATGAATGTCAAAATTATTAATTTGAACTAATATCTGTATTTCTTGAAAAAGTACTAAGTATTTAAAGAGAAAATGCATACAAAGCCTAGGCAGAAGCTCACATTAGGAGAGAAGTCTGAGAACTGAAATTTGTCATCAGGCTGGATTTTCACATTCCAACTCACTCATTCTGAGATCTGTGCTGTTTGCTATGTGATATTTAGCATGTATTTTTCTCATTTCTCATATCACATTAGTTGAACTCGTTATTTTACTGTGTATGAGGCAGATTGTCTGTACTCTCAAGACTGGAACCAATGTCTGATCCAGTGGCACCCAAGATGTTACAAGCAATTCCTCAGCATCAGCAATTCCTGTTTCTTCCTCCACTCAGCACACCTGGGTGGGCTGGTGCCCGATGTTTCAGCCCCTTGAGACCATGAGCCAATCAGGTCTCTCCCTTACACAACTGGGTCTGAAGGCAAAGTTAGTCCTAATTGGATGTATGACCCATACAAATGAGCCTGCCACATGTATAATCATTATCTTGGATATTCTGGTGCCTGACTCTCCTGATCTCTGCTTTGGTGAGCTCTTCCCCATTCCCAGATTGGTTGGGAAGCTGAGAGGAGGAATTCTTTTGTCCGGGTACTTTCTTGTCTTGTTACATGTATGGATTTTCTCTAGGCTCCAAGCCCCTTACTACCCAATTTATTAGCTTTCTTTTCTTTCTTTCTTTCTTTCTTTCTTTCTTTCTTTCTTTCTTTTTTTTTTTTTTTTTTTTTCATTTTTATGGTAGGGTCTCACTCTAGCCCAGGCTGACCTTAATTCATTAGGTAGTCTCCATCTGGCCTTGAATGCAGCTATCCCCCTACTTAGCTCCCCCGAGTGTTGGGATTAAGGGCATGCACCACCGAGTCTGGCTGTTAGTTTTCTTATATGCACAGGTGCAGGGCATGCATTTTTATGCTTCAATTCATGTCTGTGTGTGTGTGTGTGTGTGTGTGTGTGTGTGTGTGTGTGTGATTGGTACTGAAGGAAGGGGTGGAAGTTGGGATGAGAGGGTCTTTCCTGGTTTCTTTTTTTTTTTTCTTTTTTTCTTTATTAGTTAGATTTGTATTCAGCAAATACAGTCAGTTTGGTACCATTATTAGGCTCATCTGTGACCTACCCCCTCCCCTTGGCCCCTCCTTGTTGAGGTATGTGGGTCATGCTTTGTGGAGTTAGCCCACAGTTATGGGTAAGATAAATATCTCTGCATATCATGACCCAACATGTGGCTCTGACATTCTTTCCACCCCCTCTTCTACAAAATTTCCCTGAGCCATGTTGGTTTCATTTTTGGTCTGCTTCAGTGATGAGGTGTTGGGGACCTCTGAGGCTCTGTCTCTCTGATTTGGTAGGAGTTGATTTTTCTCTGTGTTGATCTCCTTCCCCCTTGTGGTGGTATCTGGTTCATCAGGAAAACAGCACCCTTGCTTGTTTTGCCAATTTTTCTTAGTTTCAGCCGGGGCCCTTTGGAGGTATGATGGGGTGGCTCTCTCCTTAGGATCTACATCAATCTGAAAAAGAGAAGCAGATTCTCCAACAGAGAGTAAGTTAGCACCAGGACAAGAGAGATAACCCTTACTTTCTTTATAGAGAATTTAATAGGTGTAGGCCCCCTTGTAGCCCATGATTGATGGTAGCTTGATATTGGCGAGTGGGCTTATGTTTGGATATGGTTCTGACTTGTTTCCCAGCTCCAGCTATGGGTCCCGTACCACTGAGGAGATCAGTTAGCCAAACTAAGAGCAGTTGGTTCCCCACCATTGCTGTGTGCCACTATTGCACTTGTGTGGGCACCACAACAGGTCATTTGCTGCTAAGTAGGTTAGACCATGAGTTGCTTGGACAGATATTGGTCATTTTCCCCCAGTCGCCCACGTAGCACCTTCTGGCACTAGACGCGCTGACTGTCTGGGGACTGACTCTCTTCCAACTTCCAGCCATGCTATTCTATTTTGCATGTCAACCACATAAGGTATTTTCAGCAGTAGGGTCTTACCACTAACCTTCGGTGGGTCATCAAGTACTCTGACAGAAATCTGTCTGTCTTTTAGGAAACCTTGTAGGTCTCTCTGATCAAAAGCTCATTGTGGAAGATAGGCCCATGCTGGTACTGGGAGTTACAGGTCAGTGCCCACTAAGAAAATGAGGAAAAAGATAACTAATATACAAAAGTTAGAGAGAAGAGAGAGAGGGTGGAGGGAGAGGGAGAAGGAGGGAGGGAAGATGTAGAAGATTAAGGTTAGTCTTGATCTTACCCTCTCCAATGTCTTGTGGTTCAGGTGTTCCCTGTAAGGGCCTGGTGAAGGATCAGCCATTTGGTCTGTCTTTTAGTAAGTAGAATTTTATGGTACCATTGCCGTTTGGGTCTAGATTTGTGTTTCCCACCCCTTTGATGCCCTCCCCTCCCTTCCATCCTAGTGGCTAGTCCATGAGATGCTTGCTGGATATGTAAGGTATCTTGGGTAGATTCAGGTTAGGTGCTGTAGGTGAGTGAGACTATGTGGTGATTTTTTTTTTTTTTCTGTGATTGGGTAAGTTCACTGAGAATGATCTGTTCCAGGTTCAACCATTTTTCCTCAAATTTCATTGTGTCATTTTTTCTTACTGCTGTATAGAATTCCATTGTGTAGACATACCACATCTTAGTTATCCATTCTTCTAGTGATGGACATCTGGGTTGATTCCAGCACTTAGCTATTACAAATTGAGCCACTATAAACATGGTTGAGCAAATCTCTCTAGCCTGTGGTTTGAAGGTTTTAGGGTAGATGCCCAGTAAGGGAATAACTGGGTCTGTTGGTATCTCTATACTCAGCTTTTTCAGAAGTCTCCTTATTGCTTTCCAAAGTGGTTGTACCATCCTACATTCCCACCAACAGTGGATGAGTGTTCCTACTTCTCCACATCCTCGCCAGCATTTATTTTTCCTGGTTTCTTAAAAGCATGTCAGGCAGGTGGAAGTTGGAGGAATTGGCTTGAGCATATTTACCCCATGGTCTTGCAGCTGCCGTGGAGTTTGGACAGTAGACTTCTCAGAGCTGTGGTGTTCATACTGGGGACACTTCCACTATTACAAAGTTATCCTGGGGAATCTATCCCTGTTGACCCATTCCTCCAGATACTTCTTTCAGATAAGCACCATGCTTCATGCCTCCTAGGATGTCCAAAGATATCAGGAGTCAGTTTCTATTTGAAGAGGTTACAAACATCATGAAGTGTTAATAACAAATTTCTTAAAAATCTAAAGGAGGCTTCATTACGTATCCATAGTATGACATAAAGTAGTACTAAGGAGGCCAGCTTGATTGCTCTATGTGAAATCCACGGTTGACTGAAGAGGCAAACTTGGAGTTTTCCTTAGCAAGATCAATTAAAATGAACTTTGCCTTCTGCTTATTTTAAGGCTGCAGAAGTGGAGTACATGTAAAATGTATGGGATTACATACCCTGCCTGATTTTTAGCGACAATAGACTTGACTGACAAATTCACAGACATTTCTACAAGGTATACTCAACTACAAAATAGCCTAATGTACTAGATAACAATGTATGAAGGAAGCCTATCTCATACAGGCTGACCACTGAAGCAG
Organism: Dipus sagitta; assembly: GCA_036346955.1. Taxonomy (NCBI): domain Eukaryota; kingdom Metazoa; phylum Chordata; class Mammalia; order Rodentia; family Dipodidae; genus Dipus; species Dipus sagitta. The sequence goes on from CM070787.1 coordinate 44,159,555, forward strand.
AAAATGACTGTGAAAATTTTATTTGAAATCATTTTCTTCTATGGAACAAGTTGTATTGTGTTTTCAATTGTAAAGACACATTCAGAAACCTGCTTATAACATTTTATATGTGTATTTGTGTGTGTGTGTGTGTATGTATGTGTGTATATATATATACATACATACATACGTACATACATGTATACAGTAATTATATATGCATACTAATGACCATAATGTATATTACAACCAACTTTCATTGCAGTTAAAATGTGAAAGTATAAATACATAAATGATGAGTGTTCCATTAACCTAGTGGGGTTTTTAGGCTATAAAATGAGGGAAGAAGAGAGAAAGAGGAAAGAAAGATAAGAAGGAAGAAGGGAAGGAGAAAGGGCAGAAAGAAGAACTGCCATATTCCTCCTGCATTCTGGCTATATGAGGAGGAATGTTTATTTATCAATACTTGAAAATATAACTTCCAACATGCACAAGTTCGTAAGTCACTAGCTGTTGTGGTTTCTGGAGGGTCAGATGCGAAGGGACTGGACAAGATCTTAGGTAAGCTTGAGAGCTTTGAGTGTTTTCTGTGAGTTCATGTTAATGCCAGCAAAAAAGAAGTAATATGTTTCTCCTTCACCTCTTTTCCTGGTTTCTCTGAACATGCTCGCCATGCTTTTCAGAGTCCTTCATCAACTGTGTGAACACAGGACACTTACAAATCTTGCTGCAGGGGAGCGGGAAGTTGACGCCAGGGTTTGGAAGTGATAGCAGTCCATCATTGTTGGATGGTGTGGTTGTGTCAACATTGCCAGCAGCACCACAGGATGCTTTCTGTGAAATGGACACACAGTGAAAATACATATAGAATATTTTTGTAGTTAGTGAAAATTTCTGAAAATGTTTTCCTAATATTTTGTTCAACACTTGAAAGATCATTTCAATGTATTTATGTGATTGTTTTTCTCTCTCTCAAGATCTTTTCAAGATTTTGTTTTGTTTTGTTTTCCCTGTAACATGGATTTCATGAGATGCCTTTAAAACAGTTTGAACCTGAAGTGAGAGGCTGGGGAAGTGTGATAAGAGCTTAACTCTATGTACAGGTATATCAGCACAGGCACCCAAAGATGTACTTTTCCAAGATTTTTCTTTTTTCCTTTTCTTAAAATACAGCTCTCAAAGAGGCAGCAGTGATGTAGAAAGTGAAGGGTTAGTGGGTAAAAACAACAACAATAATAATAACACTTGAACTGTCTATGGGCATATGCATGAAAAATTTTACAGAATTCAATTATTCTGACATTATTTTAAGCATTTAGACTTTTTAGGCTGTTGTTAAGATTTCTAAAATACTTTTACCTTCAAAATTTGTACTCTCACAAATTATAGATATATTCTCATACAAGTTTTTATAGATAATTATTTCTAAATTTCTTTAAACAACTGATATTACTACATTCTTCTACTAACATTTCTCAACTTCTAACTAAAGGACAGTGTTTGGTGTCAGAAAAAGTTGCAATGTTTTCCCTATTGCCATTTTCTTATTTTTAGCTTTCTTTAATACTACTCGTAGCTCTCATCCCAATCTGTGTGGTAAGAACTGATAAATGGGAATAATCATATACCCCCCCTCCTCAAATTATTGTGAGTCTATGATAGGCTGTTGAAAACTTCTGGTACTAATTGATGTCAGACAAGTGCCTACGGAAAAAGAGCTCATGATTTTTATCATTTCTTCATATTTCCTCTTCAGGATATGGATTTCAGTGCAAAAAGGAAACACAAAAGGAAGAGATTTACCTATGCAATTCCTTTTATTTGATAAGAAAACTCTTATATAGCAAATAAGAGTTATATAAGAAATTTTCAAATTTTTTGAATGATATTAAAATTTGCATACAGTCATCGAGAAGATACAATGAGAAAAATATGTGTTTCATAAGAAATTAGACTGTTTTTGACGAAAATGGAATCATGGGGAAATATGCACTAAGGTGAAAGTTCCCTTAGAACAGACCTTTGACTTATTGAGTTCCAGTGTGTAACATGTTGGAGGTATTCAACTTAAATTAAAGTGATTGTTTTGAATTGATTATATTTGGACAAATAATGACAGGATCCAGACACATGGTTTTTGTTTCATTTGTGTTGGTTTTGCTTGTTTTCATTTTGTTGTTCCACTTTTGTTTTGAGTTTTGCTATTGCATGACCTAGAAGGCTGCAAACAGGATCCTATATTATGAGGTTAACTAAGAGTGGGATAGTTCTGTTTCCTCAAATTCCACATATTGTAAGAGAACTAACTATCAGTTTGCCCTAGTAGAGAAATGTTGATTTTAACACTGCTTTATTTTGCTATATGGGGATAAACCTTATGTATCCATTATTTCATGTATTTCTCTATACATCTCCAAAGTGTGTGGTAATGTCTTCATTTAATAGAGGAAAAAGTAGAAGATAAATAGCTTTTCTGAAACATATAAAATCAAGATTTGAATTGAGGTATATCTCACAAAGCTATATATATATATATATATATATATATATATATATATATATATATATACACACACACACACACATACATACATACATATTTACATTTATATTCCCTGCATCTTTTACCTCGCAGGATTTGCCTGTCTTCTATATGCACTCACACATATATATGTATATAAACATATATATATATATATATACACACATATATATATGGTGCATATATACAAATATATGGTTATATATATATACAGATAACTATTCTTACTTATTACTTATACACTTACCCATTGTCTCAGATTCATTGCAATAATATATTATTTAATATTTCTCTCTCAACCAAAACATAGTAATGTTTATGAGCTTGTCTTATTCCTTGCTATCTCATACCTCATGGCAACTTCTAAAATCACCTAATAATTTGTGAGTATAGAACATATTTATTCAGCCTTTGTATTTGTATACACTATCATGTCATGTGTTTTTGTTTATTTGCATGTGTGTGTCTATGGATACATGCATACCTGCTCATGTGACACACACACACACACACACACACACACACACACGCACGCTTGTACCAGGGCCTTTCAGGCACTGCATATAAGTAGGAGTTTCTTTTACCACTTTTTTGCATCTGGGTTATGTGGATGACTTAGGAATTGAACGTGTGTCATCAGGCTTTCCAAGCAAGCACTTTGCGATTTTACTTTGAAGTCTTACTTCTGCTTCTGATGAAGTTGATAGTGACTCTCATTTAGGTTTCTCTGTATCTGATTTGGCTGTCAGAGCACCTGGCACCCTGTGCATCATGATGAATGTACTGGCAAGCTTTACTTCCCCACTAAGTGCATGCAGGTAAGAGCCCTAAAAGTTGTGCAGTTCTCCCGACTTTAAATCTGACTCCTAAAGGTACTGGAGTGTTCTGTATTTACCTTTAGTGTGTCCTCAGTTTAAATGATTAAAACAATGTCTGTCACTGCCTGTTGTGCAGCATGCTTCATTAACAAGGATTTATTTGGGAGCTTAGCAAAAATGGCATGGTGAAGCACACCACCAGGCAGGAGGAAAATAAATGTGAGATGGTTGCAAAGAAATTCTCCTCTTTTCCTCTGATGAAAGGAGTTTGAGAGTTTGTGGAGTTTACTTCCCCAGTACACAGAAAGCATGGGGAAGAGTATGGCTTATGGTTGCTGTCAAGACTCCCTATGTGAGTGAGGGCCTGTACTCTACTCCCATGTACAGAAGGGAATCCAGGGAATTCTTACCTTGACACCAGGTCCTCCCTGATCTGTTACCTCCCAAGCTTTGCCCCATCCTACTTCAACAAGTTTTCCTATAGAAAACCATGCTTACCTTTTCTCTTTTTTTTCTAGAAAAATACAGTTATAATGTTTTTCTTTCATATTCTTTTCAACAAGTCAGAATCTTCATTGTCATTTTACCAAACAGAAAAGTGAGGTTAGTGGAGGTTAAATGACTTGCCCAAGGTCAATAGCTAAGTAGTAAAGCTGGGATTTAAACCTGGCCCATGTGATTCTAAAGCCAATGAGCTCAATTGCCAAAGGGAAACAAAGGTGTTTTTATTTCACTTGCAACCTGTATTGATTTTGTCACATCTACTTGAAAGGCTCTGTTGAGAAGACTCTGGGACTGCCCTTGGGCTAAGCAAGAAAGTATCATAACTAATTAGCATTGTTTTCCAAGGAGAGCAAAGAGAAGAGGGGATGCCAGGAATATTCCTGTCTTGAGCTATGGCTTGTTTTCTTGTTTTTATTATAATAAGAAAATATTTGGAATTGCAAATCATGATATTATTTGATTTAACCCAAGTATGAATGTGGGAATAAGCTAGAAAGTAGAAAGGGGGCTAAGACAGGAATTGTGGATGATAATAAAACACATGTAACCAGAAAATGAAAATGTGAATACTAGCAACAGAAGGTCACACTTCGGAAGGGAACAGGAAGATGGAACAGAAGGGGGGAGGAGGATCAATCAAAACAAATTAAGTATTAAAGTGCCAAAGAAAACTTAATGCTTTGTATGCTAATGACAGATATATATATATATATATATATATATATATATATATATATATATATATATTAGATTAGATGGATGGGTGGGTGGATGGATGGATATAAGAAGAAAAAAGGGACTGGAAATATGCCTTAGTGGTTAAGGCACTTGCCTACAAAGCCAAAGGAACCCAGTAGTCACATAAGCCAGATGCACAAGGTGGCACATGTGTCTAGAGGCTTTTTTTTTTCCAGTGGCTGGAGGCCCTGGCATGTCCATTCTCTCTCTCTCTCTCTCTCTCTCTCTCTCTCCCTCCCATTTTTTCTCTCAAATAAATAATTACAAAATAAAATATAAAATAGAAGAAAAAGACAAAGAAGGAGAAAAGAAGGTATGAAGGAAGAAAGGAAGGAAGGGAGGGAGCTAGGAAAAATTAAATATCTGGGAAGTAATCAGAATAGAAAATAAAATAACTGTGTTTTTTTAAATTTGCTACAATTGGCTATGATTCTAATGAAGAGCATACAAAACCTATTTGTGAGAATTATAAGAGTGGCTATTTCTAGGGTGACTTTAGTTATAATCTGCTGGCCACCATCATCAGTCATCATGCCATATATTTGAAATCTCATTAGACTATATATAAAAATGATGCATATAAAGTATACCTCAGTAATCTTAGGAAAAATGAAAGTTAAATTTCTGCTTCGATTATTCATAATACTAATGATAATTTACATATCCTAAAAAATGAAAATAATGCTGTTATGTACCTTAAAGTATTCATGTCGCTTAAAACAAATATAAATGTGACTAATTCATAGTAGCAATACCAGTACTTGTAATAGCTGTCATTTACAATTTCCTCAGTATTACTTCAACAATACTATTTAAGAATTTAACCACATATCACATTCTCCTTTTTTAATACCTGCATATTTATGAGCACCACCCAAACATGTAACCTTCATCTGTATGGAGAAATGTAAAGAAAATCAAGTGTTAATGAACGTACTCAATGCATATAAGTTTCATCTGTGTGGAGAATTGTGAAGGAAAGCAAAGATTATAGTACATGGATTTTTCTTTCTATTTTCAGCTAAAATTAATGTTAGAAGCCTCAACTCTTATTTGGTATTTAACAGAATTGTTCAGTGTTCAACATGTTTGTGTCCTGAATGAATAGCACTTATTGAAGTTGATGGACTTTAAGGTATACTGGAACATATCAATAAGATTCACTATGGTTGGGAGGATAGGGTGGATTTCTGATATGTACTAACCAGTTTAAGAAGTGATTAAAACTAAGAAGAAGAATCACTATAAAAAGAAAGAAAAGAAATAATCCAAGGCTTATAAAAGTTAGTAGCAGCTGGGCATGGTGGCATATGCTTTTAATCCCAGCACTCAGTAGGCAGAGGTAGGTGGATCACTGTGAGTTCAAGGCCAACCTGACTACATAGTGAATTTCAGGTCAGCCTGATCTAGAGTGAGACCCTACCTTGAAAAACTAATAGAAAAAAAAAACAAAAACAAAAACAAAAACAAAGTGGGGCAGGTGGTCCTTTCAACTCTGCTCTTAAACATCATCAGAATCATCCACTAGTTAGGTAGTAGGACATAAGTGTGAATGTTATCTCATCAATGCCATTCTATTGCATATAGGTGTGGCTTCTCAAATTTTTACTCAGACCCCTTATATCTTCTTTATTTTGCATTTCTCAGTCTTTCCTGAAGCAACCAAATGAATGCAACTGAACAATAGTCATGTTCTTGCTGTTCTTTGCAGACTACTTATTGAAATCTCCTGTAAATTAGGAAATACATCACATATAGGAATGGAAATATTTCTCTTTGTAAAGAAGAAATCACATACAGAAATTCAAGTAAACTGATTTCATTGATGGGGTAGGTTGAATGAGAAATGTTCCTCAAAACATTATCATGTTTTGAATTTTTGGACCCCAGCTGGTGGAAATTTGGGAAAGTTGTGGAGCCTTGCTGGAAGAGGTGTGTCCCTGGGAGCTGACCTTGACACACCCAGCCCTACTGGGCTTTCAAAGCTCACTCACTCTTGCTACTTCCTCACAGATCATGTGACAAGGTGTAATGCCCAGTCACTGCTCTGCCATGCTTCCCCATGTGTATTTGTGACTGAGGTCTCAGTTCCCTGAGGCAGCATCAGTCACAGAATTTTAAACCAGTGGATCTTGAACTGATCTGATGGATGGAGAGCTCAAAGTAGGAGAATGTGTCAGAAACCAAAAATGGTCCCATGATGACAAAGATGAAACCTCCCCTAGAAACTGTAGGATAAAATAAACCTTACCTCTCATATACTGCTTGTAGTCAAGTGTTTTGTCCCAGCAACAAGATTATAACTGTAACAGATGACATAAAAACTAAATCTGTATTCAAGAAGCACTTTTAATTTAGTTACCATAATCAGAAAATGGGTAGATGATCTGCATTCCTCATTCAATTTATGATCTATCTTGGATATTCAGGAATATTTACTACCTGTTGAGTTTATAACATCTTGTGGTCAGAAACCTTGATCTGATTCTCTTTATAGTTTGCATATTACAGTTTAATAATTAGTATTCACTAAATTATCCATTGATTGAATGTTAAAATTTCAATATTTTTTCATTTGTCCTTCCATATGATTGGCACATGGCTTTCTGTGGAAGCCTATTTTATTTCTTTGTTTTTTGGTTTTTCGAGGTAGGGTTTCACTCTAGCCCAGGCTGACCTGCAATTCACTATGTAGTCTCAGGGTGGCCTTGAACTCATCGTGATCCTCCTACCTCTGCCTCTCAAGTGTTGGGATTAAAGGCATGCACCACCACACCTGGCCTATTTTATTTCTTGCTTTTAGTTCTAGTCACCACTTCTCCACCATTGTGATTGATGCACTCTCTCATTATCTAATTGTAGAAATAGAAAATGTTCAGTTGTACAACTAGAAACTATACTTGATCCTTCAAAATTTTTCTTATCTTTGTTTTTTTGAGGTAGGGTCCTACTCTGGCTCAGACTGACCTGTAATTCACTGTGTAGTCTCAAGGTAGCCTCAAACTCACAGTGATCTGCCTACCTCTGCCTCCCAAGTCCTAGGATTAAAGGTGTGCACCACCACACCCAGTTTTAAAATTGTTATTTCAGGAATGATCCTTCTCTAACTAATGATTAGCACAAAAGTAAATGTTCATTTTGTCATTATACATGAGGGAGAGGAATTTCCTCAGAGGCATGCTGTCACAAGACTATTTCTCAATTAATACTAGCAGATTCAGCTCTAAAACTATACCATACTTTGCATTGTAAATATTACACAAAGTCTATACTTCTGCTCACTGTCAAGCAGATTTGCTTCTATAAAAAGGCAACATGAAAAGCAGAGGTAGAGAGAAAAGAGTCACCATCAAATGTTATGTCACACTTTAAAAGATATGTTATTTTCAGAAAAGAGTTCATTGCTTTTAGCAAAAAGTCAGCCACTTGAAGTAGGAGGAATGTATTTAAATACTAGCTGTATTGATTTCTAGATATTTGACCTTGAAAAAGTTCCATAGCCTCTCATATTCTAATTTCCAAAGCTACAATTCTATAAAGAATGGTGCTGCTTGACCCTAAGAGTTTTATGAATGTTGAAATGAGAACTGAATATAAAAACTCAGAGTTGATCCTCAAAAAGATATAGGCACATTTAATCTTTACTTTAGATGCAAACTGTTTAGTAGCAGCTTACTCTGACCATTTACTTGTCTATGTCCTTATTCAATTCAAAGATGAAAACAAACTTCCATTCCTTTCTTTATAAAGTGGGCTACAAGGAGAACAAAGGAGCTGAATTTTAATCTATGTGTAAACCTTAACAATTAATTATGCATTTATATAGCTAACACATTTACAGATCAGGTGGTTTCCCCAAACTACATAATTGCTGTCAAAACCAAAAAGAACTCAGTATGTGTAATTCTAAATCCAGTGTTTTCCTGCTTTGTCTTACTGCCTTGAAGTTTTAAAAAATGTCCTATAGGGTTGGAGAGATGGCTTAGCAGTTAAACACTTGCCTATGAAGCCTAAGGACCCTTGTTCGAGGCTCAATTCCCCAGGACCCACATTAGCCACATGCACAAGGGGGCGCACATGTCTGGAGTTCATTTGTAGTGGCTGGAGGCCTTGGTATGGCCATTCTCTCTCTCTCTCCCCCTCTCTCTCCCTCTCCCCCTCTCTCTCCCTCTTTCTCTCTCTGTCACTCTCAAATAAATAAACTAATTAAATAAACAACAAAAAATGGGCTGTAGGTTGGAAGTAGGCTTAGTAATCAGAGCAGTCATTTAGCTTGCTGACCAGAGGAGACAAGCAAAGAAGTAAGATATTTTGGGCTTGTGAGGATTTGAGGTAAAACTGATCTCTACACAGGGAAGTCAGCTTTTCTCTGGTCCTTTCACTAGTAAAAGTCATTTCTCCTCTCCTCATAGCCTTCAGCTGAATTACAATATCATAGATACACTCTGAAGGCTATTTGCAGACAGGCGACTGATATTTCCTTCTGCCCTCTTTTCCCTTGTGATTCCTTAACAAGGAGAGCTAGGAAGCCAACTCTATTAAGTACCCAAGCTCGGAGGCTTCCACACATTGTCCTTAATCCTTCTAGTAAACATGGAAGTTACATAGTCTTGCAGTCATCATAAAAATGAACACATATCTGGAGCATGGTAAGTCTAAGATGAGCATATACTTCCAAGGTGTCGGACTACACTTCTCATTGCCATCATTGCTATATGCTAATGCAGAACTACTGCTTCTTGCCTCATGGCTTTGCTATTAACCAGTCTTAGAATGTCTGTTCTCCACCTTTTATCCTTCATGACTCATTCATGCAACCCTTTTCGAGAGAATTCTTGAAGTCCCTGTCCCCACCCCACTCCTAGATGAGTTCTATGAATTTTACTTTATTTTTTGTCTCCTGAGAACATTATACTTAATAGACTCACTGTACACTTTACACCAAAATAAATTTACTGGTTTATTTGATTTACAACTCAATTGGGAGCTCACTGAGGACAGGACATGTCTCTTTTACACACCCAATGGCATACATTTTCCCTGCATAACAATCTATACTTTTATGTTAAGCTGAATTGATATCATCATACCATGAGCTAAATCCTTAAAATCATTTTAATTTAGCAGCGTGCTAAAGCACATGCATATATGTGACCAGCCTCTATGTGAACAATACTGTGAAAATGACCTCTGGATAAAAAACTGAATCATGCTTTTGTGTCTGTCCGTAGTTTACCCTGATGCCTTCCATAGAACTGCTAATATCAGATTCGTTTAAAAAGTTTAGGTGAAATTTTTCTGTATGTAGGTATATGAAAAAAATATGTGGAATATGGTTATTCATCTATTTCTCACTCAGAGAACAGCCACTATATTGGGTTTCATTGTGTAGCATCCACCACAGGATTTATGACTCTCAGTCCTGGGCAAGATCTCAGAGTTAGTGCAGTGCTGAGTATACTACTGTGTACAGCGGCCTTCCAATAAAATGGAGAGCTCGTGCTGCAGCGAGGTCTATTGCCTCCATAACTCTTTGCTCGTCTCACAGCTTTCTCTCTGGTTCTGCAGGAAACCCAAAATTATGAAACTTTCTATCCTGCACCTCAGTCCCACATGAGACTCATGAATCTCCAGGTCCTTCAGAAAACCTGGTGCTTCTGTTCTACTGTCCACAAGAAAAATGATTGTCAAGGACACATTTTTTTTTTTCTGATTACGAAGAGTGAACTGTATGTTCCCAAAAGTAAATAAGTGCCTAAAGGGTTCTTGAATTTATCCATCCTTAAAAATCTTCAGCTCTTACAAAACATACACTGTAAATAGTATCATATCATAAGCTAAATCTTTATCTTGAATTGGATACATTTCCTAAGCTAACTTTAATTGCTCTGAGAAACTGCTTAACATTGTAGATCAATCTCCAGATCTGAGATGACATTACCCTGGAAAAATTAATTATTAATACTCTGATCACTCACTTAAGACATTAATAGTTTTCATTGATCAGCATATCCTGTTTATCTAAAATGGCCTAATCACCATGTATGTTAGAGGAGCGTCTGAACAGATCCAATTAGAGACACCAACCACTTTCCCCCATGTCAGCAGATCATGGGTTCAGGGTCTCTTACTTCTTTACAACGTATCAAGCCTGGATTCAACAGAAACCAAGCTATTTAAAGCTATGAAAGAAAAATGAGTTCTATAATGATGGCACCTTGCTTTCTTTTATCTTCCTGGTAAACATGAAAGCTTTTCAGTAGCCATGCCCTTTGGATAGAGACTAAGGGCCCTTAATTGTCTGTCTTGTATGGGTCCATGATTTCACATTATTCTGTTCTCAGTGCTTTCCTCATACATGTGTTTGAGATTAAAGGTTGCAGGTTATTTTCAGCTTAAAAATTTGAGACTCCCACAATGTGCACATATGTCAAAAACAATTAAGTTATAAACCATAAATATACACAGTCTTTGCCAATTTAAAATGAATATTAATTATTTTTTAAATAGCTAAAATTTAGTGAGACTGCAGTAATAGTCATATCTGGAAATAAATGTTGCTGTGTAGTTTTCAAAGACGTTCCATTGATTTAAGCAGGACCTTATCCTCAAAGCACCTTCTCAGGGAGGCAGAGTGGGCTGGCATATCCTACCCAACAACTGGTTAAACCAGACACACAAACACAGTGTAGTTTCCTAGTCTTCTGATTCCCTAGAGTTTGTTGCTATTGTTTTATATTTGGTGAACTGATAAATTGGCAGAATCCTGCCCAACTTTCACACTCTTGGAGGAACTTATCTCCTTGGTTAAGGCCTTCCAAACCAGAAAACGTCTTACTCCCACAATAACAGTTTATCTACTGTTATTTGAAGTTGTAGCTATCTGCTCCTACTAGAGCATGAGATCCTAGAGGAGAGGGATAGTATCATATTCTTCTGGGTGGGTTGCTTATGTCTTGCAAGAGGAAGGAACTCTGATCATCCGTACATGGCTGGCTGCTGGCTGTATGGTAGAAGAAAGGTGAGTGGAGCCAGGCTTCACGGCTTACACCCTGAATGCCAGCACTCAGGAAGTAGAGGTAGGAGGACTGCTGTGAGTACTAGGCCAGCCTGGGACTTTGGGACTCCAGAGTGAGCTCTAAGTCAGCCTGGGCTAGAGAGAGACCCTTCCATGAAAACATAAACCAAAAAATAAAAATAAAAGAGTGGACGAGAGGAAGCACACTGAAGTGGTTGTTTTACTGAGGCCATAACACACATCACCAGTAGTAGCAAATGATTTTCTTTTGTTTGAGTCATGATATATTTTTAAAAATATATTTTGAGGCTGGAGAGATGGCACAGTGGATGTAATAATTGTCACTGATAGCATGAGGACCTGAGTTTAGATTTGCAGTAGGCATGCAAAATGTGGGTATAGTGGTATGCATCTGTAATCCCAGTGCTGGGAATGCAGAGGCATGGGATCCCCGGGATTTAATGACTAGCTAGTCTAGCCATGTTGGTGAGCAATATGTTCTGTGAGAGGCCCTGTCTTATAAATAGGTGGAGAACTATTGAGGAAGATACCCTATATCAACCTGTAGACATCACACTCTCACATGCATATGTGCATCCACACCCACAACTGTATGTTCACATATGGTGAGTATTCCTGCACACCACACACAGCAAACAAACATATACACAAAAAGAAAAAAAAGATATAATTCAAACCAGTCTCTAGCTTTTGTAACTTGATACATTTTCAAAATATAATGGTAAGTTTCAAAATATAATAGTAAGTTGTGAGTGTTCCTAAATCTCTGGAGCTGGGTCCTTCTGAATGAGCTGAAGAGAACCTGTATTCTTCAGTCTAGACCTGTCCTAGTTCTCTGGATTGCTAACTGATGCCCACTTACTTCATTTTTTTTTTTGGTTGTATAGCTTTTCATGTACAGAATAAAGAGCTTGTCTTTATTTCAGATTCATCCTGCTTCAAAATTTCCAGCTAATGGAGAAATTATTGTCCTTAATTGTGCTTTGAGTTTCTTCAAAATAATCCAGTTGAAAGTGACTCATAGCTGCTAAGATGTATTTCAGTAGACACTGTATTTATGTCATATTCTGTGTTAGCTCATATCTCTACTGTGATAAAATAACCAATGCACGCTATTTATGAACAAAACAGGTACATTTTAGCTCATAGTTTTGGAGGCTTAAAGTTCAACCAGCATAGTATAGCTTCTGGAAAGGGCCCTGGAGTGATGGCAAGAGTGGATGCAAGAGGAAGAGATCACATTGTCAGACAAAGGAATAGAATGAGTGCGTCAGAAACTGAGCTTTGTCATAATAGCTCACTCTTTGAAGAACGTGTGAGTCCAATGAGAGGTACACAGATCCCTTCTGAAGATATAATCAGTTCTCACTAGACACTGCCTCAAGAAGGTTTCACCATCTCCCACTCTGCACACTTGCACATGTATGGACTATACTCTTTCAAATTACCTTCAAACCATAGCACATTTTGAAAATAAGATTCAAAGCATATGCTTTAGTCAATAGAGTCATCATAATTTTCCCACAAATAATTTTATTCTGGAAGTTTGCAATTCACATTAAGGTCTACCAAAGCTAGACTTATTTAACTTATACTGTACCAGTTGTTCAGTATTTACTTCTCCAGATTTAGTATTATCTGGAAAATAAATAACTCAAATAAGAACAAAAACAAGAAATGACCATGTGAACCACAGTTTATTCCACTCCCTCTATATTAATTCATCCTTCATCAGACAACATTCTTGTCTTCATTCAGAACCCACATGATCATACCCGTTAAATCCTTGTACAAGTATTGTTTGGAAGATAGCTAGGTGTGTTGGTCCACAGAAGACCCAGCTTTTGAGAAGCTGAGACAGAAGGATCATAAGTTGAATCAGTGTGGGCTACATACCAAGATTCTGTCACCAAAAATAATATAGGAATTATTTGCCCTCATATTCATAATTTTAATAACTTTCTTCTCTTTCAATAACAGTTTTGTATAAGTGCATATTATTCATATTCAAGAAAAGGCAAATTTTCAGAGCCTGAGCCCACAAGAGAAGTATTCCCAAATCTCATTGTAATGTCTCTTCTTTCCCACAGATTAAAGGTTGTTCAAAACTTAAAAGAAGCAGAAGCAGCGATTCTATTCACTGGTTATTGGACTTGAAACTCCTTTGACCTCAGAAACTGAAGATGAGGTTGCCATGGGAACTGCTGGTATTGCAGTCATTCATGTTGTGCCTTGCAGGTAGAGTGTCATTTCAAACTTTTTGATTTAAAAATGCCACTGTATTTCACACTAATTCAAAAGTGGGCCTTCACTTTAGATGGCAACGATAAAATGGCAAGAGTGCAGGCTACTCTGATGAGCATTTGCTGACGCGGGTTGAATACACCCTCCTGGTGGCCTTTCAGTGGCTCCTTTCATGGTGTTGTACCCAGACATGGACATTGATGTTTCACCTGTCCATCTGGTCTTTTTAGAGTCTTTCAAGCCATTATTTAGTTTGAAAGTTGTTATTTTTGCTCATCATGGTGCTCAATTGTATAGACCTATTGGGCAATGAAACGCAGGACACAGTCTGGGGATTGCCTTCTTTGCTGTCTGTGGATGGAAGTTTATCTTGGAACCTCTTTCAGTGTGCTTGCCAGTATCGCTCCATCTTTTGGTTCTTTGTGTTCTATTTCAATGAACCCATAGGTTAGTGGGAGCTAGAAAGTAAGAGGACAGGTTTTTACCATATATTCAATTCCAACCATTAGAAAAGGGGCTTCAGGAAGTTCACGTATATGGTTTATTGCTTTTTCAGCTTTCTGGGAAGTGGGTACTTAGCACTTGACATGTGAAATTCCAGAGTTTGATGCACTTTCAGTCCAGCTTACATTGGAAATTGTTTCCCAGATTGGCGTAGTATGCATGTTCAGGGACTTTTTATAATGTGTATGGTTTACCGACATTGTTATTTGGTGTTAAGTGCAAAAGGAATACCTGCATATATGTCTATTTTTTACAACATGAAACAAATATGACTTTGGGATCACAATCATTTTGATAAATGCATTCATTCAAGCTTCTCTGAGGACTTTGCACTGAGCAAGCCAGCTAGGACCTGGAAGTATTTCAGGCTCGCACTGTTCTTAGAGCTCTACTTGCTCATGGGGCGGGTTGTTTGATATCATTGTAAAATCAAACACAGGATATGGCAGCAAGAGCATGCATGGACCACAGGCTCCCTGTATGGTGCTATGCTAAGCATGAGTGCTTAATCTCATTTAATTCCTCCAAGACTCCTTTTAGGTAAGTATTTACTATTCCTTTTAATTCTAATAACTGGAAATATTGGTGATAGATCAAGAAGTTGGGAAACTCATTGGATGTCACATTTCCTTTACATAGGAGAACTAAAATAAGCCCAAGAAGCCCTTTGACTATTCATTCTTTCAGCAATCATCAAAATTTCCCAACCCTTGCTTGTAAATGAATTCTTAGAATTTCATGTTTCATTCTTCTATGTGCTTTGTTATTCATTTATAAATCTTTTACTTTGATCATTCTTTAGTTTTTTTTTTTTCATTTTAACTGTTTGTATTTGTTTGGTAGTCTTTTAATATTCTAATTAAAATATTAAAAAATTTGCCTTAGTTGAAAATGCAATATACTTGGTAATTCATAACTATGAAGATTTTAATATCTCTTTTAGAGATATTATTTATCTTGCTCATATGTTTAGAACCTAATTCTCTCCCATACTGGCGATATCCCAGGCTCCATGCTTTGACTGCTTTTGCCTGGCATCTCACTCCCTACTGACCTCAAGTGAGACCCCCCCCCCAGCTTTCATTACTCATTACTCTGTACAAATGTATTCTTTAAACCATAAATAGTGAGTAGAGTTATCAGTATTTATGTGCAGCAAAGTATGCATTGGGCACAATGTTCTTTCTTTCTTTGTCTATTTGCTTGTTTATTTTTGTTTTTTTGAGGTAGGATCTCACTCTAGTCCAGGCTGACCTGGAATTCACTATGTAGTCTCACAGTGGCCTCAAACTCATGGTGACCCTCCTACCTCTGCCTCTCATGTGCCCAGATTAAAGACATACACCACCCCACCTGGCTAGCACACATTATTGAGTAGATATCAAGAAATTAAGGGTTAGCAATCAAGAAAACAACCAGTCAATTAATTTGTGTTTTGAAAGCATGCAGTTCTCCCCCAAGAATGTATCTATAGTGTTCTTGTTGCTGTAGTTGCCATTGTAGAATCAGTGAATTGATTGTTTACCATTTTATTTCAATGACAGTTTTATACATGTATGTTATGTATTTTAAACATAATCCCTCAGGTTACATACTCTTGACCCCATTCCATCCCCCTTCCACTGAACCCCTTCTCCCCAGATAGTCCTTCTTCATGTAGTAATATTTCTCTTTGTGTGTGGGTGGATGGTTGGGTGGGTATGACCTTCTAGGAATGATTCTCCCATCCCTTCTTGAGGCATTACAGGTAGTTACTAGTGGCCAGAGAGGAGGAGACATTCCATGTAGTGGTATAATCACTAATAGGACCCATATGCTCTGGTAAGTAACTCCCACCTGTGTCATACAGCCATTGGTTGTTTTCATGGGACTTTTCTGTAAACTGTTTTATATGCCATTAACATTCCATCACCCATATATCTCTTTCAGAGTGGGTAAAGTTAAGCTTTAATTAACGCTTTTATTTTCTTGTTATTTGTCTTGGATTTCATTAATTTTCATGGCACTTGGCACTGTGAATGTTGAGCAGATTTTTTTAACTGCTCTTTTTTTATTTTTGTGTTTCACCCATATTTTTCTATACTTCCTTAGCTTTACACTTTTTGGTGAGTTTGACAAGGAAAGTATGCTTGTCTATTATGTTTATCATAATTAGTAAATCCCAAATATCCATTCTTATGATCATTTTCTACAAATAAGATAAAAGATCACTATATATAAATGGGCTTACCCTGCTATGGATGCATCATTTAAGAAGGGATAATTATCCTAGGTATTGATTATAAATTTTTAGTATAATGGAAATCATATCTTTTTTTCTAATATAAGATTCAGTCTCTAGTGATAACTTAAAAATGAAAATGTGACAAATAATGGTGCCAGTAAGTAATCTAAACCTTGGAACATGAATGTAAGTAATTGGGTTTATTCATGTCCTCCTAGAGATAATCAAATCTGGAATGACAATACCCTCTAACCAACAGAGCCAGAGAACTAAACCATGACTATGACATTCTTACAGAATTCTGTGCACCTGGTCCATAGCACTTTGATATTATATGCATAATCTCATATTTATAATACCATCATCCTAATGAGTAATATTTGGATTGTTTTTTTCTAACAAAATGAAAAAATAAGATTTTTTTATTAAAAAAGCCTGTACAAAGTAAATTAAGCTGGTCTGCATTCATTTACAAATCCCAGTGAGCTACTTTCTCATTTTCCCTAAAATGGTTTTCCTGCAACAGAAATTATACTAACTATTATAGTTACCTTCTCCCTGCTGACATGAAGAACTCAACCAAAGGCTGCGGATAGCAGGTTTGTTGTTGTTGTTGTTTATTCTGTTTTGGTTTTGGCTTACAGTCTTGAGGAGAAGCTTCATGAAGGCAGCGGAAAGTAATGCATAAGCAGAGGTTGGATATCAGCTCTGCCATAAATGGTAGAAAACATCAGCAGAAAGAGTAAGTTGAAATCTGGCAAGGGAGAGCTGGCTATAACATTCCTAAGCTAGTCCCAACAACACAACTCCTCTAATAAAGCTCCTCCTCCCATGTTGCCATCAGCTGGGCACCAAGCATTCAGAACACATGAGTTTATGGGGGGACATTTAATTCTAACAACCACACTGATACACTTGGATTCGAGGTCCCCTACCCAAAATTCCCTTTGTCAAGAATGTTCTTAAGAGTTTAATGGCCTTAAGTTTCACCCTCTGATTTTCTTCATATCTACCCTTGAGGGCCCTTTAATTCATGACTTTTTCAGACCATAGTAAATTAAAAAAAAAAAATAGCAACTTCCCCCTTCACTAGCATCTTCTACTCTTCCAATTGCTGAAGTTTTCTTGAGAATTCTAATCAATATTTGAAGAATGGTCCAGTTTTTTAGCTTACTATAAGCCAAACTATTTTTAGCTAATTTATGACAAGTATTTGTCTTGTGTTCTATCCACAGCATCTGTTAGTCAGTAAATATGTATTAAGTTAATGTCAATAGATATGCACTGAGTGAATAAATGCTGCATACTGGCCAGTGACAACACTGCTATGGGCATAAATTACTCTTGACTCACTTATATAATAGCTCAGTAGAGAGCTACTTATGAGGCTAACCCATATATGTATTCTGAAATTAGATTTAAACATCTGTAATATTAAAGTTTTCTTGCATACCTGGGAATGTGTGTCATATGTTCTAGGTACTACACCCATCTCATCCACTCTGACTTAATCTAGAGCTGGGGTGGACTTTTCCTATATTTCTTAGGCTCAAGTCTTTCTCTTTAATAAATACAGAAAGTTATGAGATATTAACCCTCTGTTTGGGGCAGTTCCAGCCAGTAAGGAATGACTCAGCCTCTTGTCCTATAGAAAGTCATTTCTTAGACATGCTTTCTTGAAGAGCCTTACAGATTTCCAACAGAATAGAGTCTCAAAGTCCCACTGTAAACAAATCACAGTTAGTAGAAGGGAGACACATAGACACCTAGTATTAGTAGTCAATATTTAGGAAAATACCAGGCAAGAAATGCAGCTTTGTCATATGTATCCATATATATGTATATATCCATATATGCCTAAGTATATAATTTTTGTATATATCCATATATGCCTAACTATGCTTGGACTTACACAAGTACAAGTGCAGATTACACCATATATTTTGTTTTATAAACACCTAGATCCTGCATTTGGATATTTTTATTATTTCTACTATTTATTAGCTTTATTATTTTACCAGACGTTGGAAAGTCATTTTGCCTGTCAGTGATTTTTCTGTACAATGAGGGGGTAGAACAGATGGTCTCTAATGTCCTGCTTTCAACTTGTAAAATTTGTGATTCTATCCAAACTTATGGTATAAGATGGATATGTGTATGCTTCAGGGTTAGAGATAAGTCTGGAATTTTATTCAACTAATATGAAATTTCATACAGGTCATATGTTTGACCATGTGTGACTGATTCTGTTCACACTGGCAGAGTTTGAAGGAGAGAGTAAAAAGGCTGGTCCATATGTTCATGTGCAGTGAGAGGCATGAAGACTTAAAAAACCCTCTATAAAAGAGTGCAAAAATGCATAATTGATGCATTTTCAGATGATTGTGGATTCAGAGAGGCTAAATTGATTCCCAGTATTCTGTGAAGCATCTTACCAACTTTAGCAGTAATCTGTTTGAGAAAGTGCCCTCTTTCTAACTGCATGCCTTTTCTTGATTTGCTCTCAAAACTCTGTGTTGTTAATACAGCTGCCCCAGAGGGTTATCAGTAGAGTAAAGATCTTGTATAATTCATGAGAGATACACCCAGAAATTGGTAAGTGTTCACAAATTGTGGAGCAAGGAGGACCCAGGGTGTAATATATTCAATCACATGGACATAGCTTGAATGTATGAAAATAGTAATAAAGAAAGCTAACCAAAGATCAGTTCCTGCTATAAGAGCACAGGGAAAGAATTCTTAGTGGTCTCTCATAAAACTTTTTAGGAACAAAAAGCTTATTGTTGGTTTTAAGTGTACAAATAATTAACTGGAATTCCCTGTATGTGTTGATAGATTCTTTTGAGAATATTCTTTTTACTTAATTCAAACATAACAAATCATAGAAGCAACACACATCCTCATGCGTCCCTCCTTCTTCATCATGCCCCTCTGCCCCCACTGGGATGTAAAAGCATACAAGAACAAATGTTAAGACTTGATCATACAGTGTAACCATGTCCAGGATGTCAGTTTCCAAGATGTTCGTATTGCCACCAGAACAGACAGAAGAAGAAACGATCAAATAATTGCAGTTATAGATAGATATTAAACCTAGTCTGTGTTATGTTCTTGCTAAAATACTATGTTTAATTAAGATCACAAGAGAGTAGAGCAAATGCCAGTTTCTGTTTAGTTACTGCAAAGGGTAGTCCTCTTATTTTATTGTTTCTCTTTTCTAAGAAACTAGCTTGCCTTTGTGTTACATTCATGTTGACTGAATTCAGAGCATAGGTTCCTATTTCACTTGTGCTCTGTCATATCGATGACCATGAAATGAAGCCCAGGGTGGGAACATTTTAGCCAGGAAGACAGCTATAAACTATATTAAAAATACAAAGACTTCAGTAATAAGAATTCAAGAAAAGAGTGGAGCATGTATTCCCAGAAAATAATAAATATCAAATATAAAACTTATTTTCAATATTAATTTTTGTATTTAAATATTTTCACATTGGGAAAATAATAATCAAAAGTAGAGATAAATACAGAAATTGGCAGTGGCTTTTCTATCCTCTATAGTAGCAGGCTAGCAAACAAAAAAATATTAGAAATATTCTATTAAAAATCTCTCCTACAGTAAAGTCATTAATGGCTTCATTAGATATGCCCAGCCAGGCTAAGCATTTTCACTGTAAATAACACAGGGAACGTGGATAGAGTCCACTTCATATATCTTGTAGAAACAAATGATACAGCTTAGATTAATGAAGCAAATTTGGAACAAGAAAGAAAAGATGAACAATAAGCATGTAAATAGTATATACTATTATTGTCAAGTCACTGATGGTTCTTTTTGAAATGTGGATTAATGATGCTTCCTGGAGCATGAGATTGAGACACAGGAGTAGCTGGTGGCCTCTAGACTCCTGACAAAACTGCCACCTGGAAACTCAGCAGCACTGGTAGTCAAGAGCCTGGGCTCTGCAATGACATCACACCTGCTGCTTATCTTTTTATAAAACTATCAACTATTGACCTCCTAAAAGTAAATCTGTGGAGTAGCATTAGTATGACCTGGTAAATTATGAGCAATGAAGATTTTTGGGCCCAGCCAGACATATAAAATGAGAATTTTTTCTTGTTGTTTGTTCAGTTGGTTGGTTTGAGTAGGTGAGTTGTTAGTTTCATAGTGTTTTATTTTTTACTTTTGGTATGAGATAGTGGCTGAACAAAAACCACAGACTGACTTCAAAATCCTTGCTAGGTACTTTAGGCTGGCCTTCATCTTGCAACCCTTCTTCCACATAGTCCCAAGTGTGGGGTTCACAGCGATTGTTGCCAAGACCAGCCAGAGTAATTTTTTTTAATTTTGCTTCAAATTTTTCATGTGTATGTTAATTATGCATGTTTACATGTATATGTGGACACATGGATATGTCAGAGTGCATGTGCATGTGTGTGTATGTGTGTACGTGTGTGTGTGTGTGTGCACAGAGACCAGAGATTAACTTTGGGTATCTTCCTCAGTCACTTTCCACCTTATTATTTGAGACAAGGTTTCTGGTTAAACATGCGGTTCACCCATTTGGCTATACAAGGTAGCCAGAGAGCCAGACATTCCCTCCTGCTCCCCAGCACTGTGATTATAGGCACACACCAAACCTGGCATGACAAATGGGAACTGAGGATCCCAGATCAGGTCTCCGTGCTTGTGAGACAAGTGCTTTACTTATTAAGCCATCTGCCCAGAATGAGAATTTCTACATGTAACATATCTGTGTTTCAATGAGCCTATCAGGAGATCCTTGGGCTCAAAGATAGGGAACTACCCAGTATCTTCTTGACAGACAATTAAGGCAGACATTGTCATCATCCCATATTAAAATGTAGGAATATGAGAGATGAATAACATATTCAAAACCAAAGCCTAGTCATCAGGTTTCATAGAGCTGTGATTTTCTTCTTTCTTTCTTTTCTTGTTTTTTATTTATTTATTTTTTTGGACTTTTATTTCCACTTATTTTTATGCTGAATTTACTCCCATGCCATATGTTTTTGTTTCTTCAGTTTTTTTCTGGGATATCTGTCTATTGTACTCCTTTGGCTTAGGAACAATCTGTTCCTCTTCAGTGAGGATCATCTTAATGTGGCAGGGAGAGTTTAGGAATGGTAAAATCTTACCATAATCTCTGTAAGTACAATGGTGCATCTTGGGTGCTTAGTTCAACTGGAAATACTTAGTGACCAGAGTATCCACATCCAAACCCTTACATTCAGCATTACTCTCTGTGTTTTTAAGCATGTACAGCAGAAATTCAGTACTCTTTTTGGGCCGCTGACCCTGTGTCCAACCCCACTGTTTAACCTGGGCACACCTACCAACTCCACCATTGTACCACCAGAATAGCACACACTGCTTCTTTAAAGTGACATCTTTCAGATATTTTCTGGCTTTTCAGATATGCTACCCTTGATGGTCTGGGCAGTTTCACATGTGAACTTGAAGTGAACATGAAGATTTGAAGCCATGATTTGCACTTTTTGAGGGGTTTTCTGGGTCAAGCAAGCAGGGAACCATGTCACATGTCACCCGGAAGGGAGCATAACATTGTGAGCTGCTTAAATGGTGCAGTCCAAGTATTTAATGGTACCAGCCACTGATTTTCCTTGTTTCCTGGTTTATATATTACCTTTTATCCAAGTCAGAATGCTTTTCAGAGTACCTGATAGAACACTACAGATAAAAACGTAGTGGTGGCTGGGTGTGGTGGTACACATCTTTAATCCCAGCACTATGCAGGCAAAGGTAGGTTGATCACTATGAGTTTGAGGCCACCCTGAGACTACACAGTGAATACCAGGTCAGCCTGGGCTAGAGTGAAACCCTACCTTGAAAAACAAAAACGAAAACAAAATAACAAAAAAATAGTAATGGCTATTCATGTTACCACAAATGCCTTCATAATTTACATAACTTAATCTTTTTGACAAGTACTTGATTGCTGCCTATGAACTACCAGTAGGTACTCTGATGAAATAAATGCAGAAATTATTACTCCTTAATTGCAAAGGAAGATAGAAATATGTTGTAGAATATTTAGATAATAGGATATAAGAGAAAACATCCCTTGAGTCTACAAATAGAGTAAATTACCCATCATTTTGGTAAATGATCATATATAATATTGGATATGAATTCTGTGCTTGAAGAGATAAAACAGACAAGTTTTCATATTTAGCAAAACCCCTAGTGTTTTGTCAGATTTTCTGTGTTTTCTCAGAATAATCAACAATACTTTCCCTTAAGGAAAATGACATTATTTGGTTTAGAAATAATTGACTCCAAGGCAGAAAGCTCTTCAGATCAGAATTAAGATGTATTTCTGAGGTTCTTGTTTCTCAAGCAGTTTGGAAAATGCCACAAAAGAAGCCCTCTCTAAAGAACTTTTTTAAATTGGTCAGACATTAGGCACTTAATTCAAGGTGCTCTTGAATTCCTGATATATAACCATTACAGAGTCACCAAAATATGAATTGGTGTCACAAAGCTACCATAATAATCTGCCACCAATTTCAAGGCCTAAACACCACAGAAATCTGTTCTCTCCCAGTTCTTGAGGCTAGAAGTCAGCAATGAGGATATCCTTGTACGCATGATGTTCCTGGGGAAATGTGAATAGATATATATCCACCTCTGATACAAGGCTTCAATGGTAAACCAAAGAAACTATTCACCTCTGTCTAAACTAATGAGTTTAGTGGGGTTACTTATAGGACTACAGGTGAGGGTTTACTTTGAGGAACATGGATGACTCAAAGGCAGCTGCCTAATTTATAATCCTAACCCAGCGTGGGTGATGACACAAGACTTAAAACCCTGGATCTCCCTGTTCAACTCGTAGGTAGTTTCATTGAAGAGTGTCCTCTTCCCTAACAATTGTTTACTCATTTTATAACCTGGGAGAGGAGCCTTTCTGGCTGCTTCTGAGGTCTTCCAAACTTCTTTCCTTCCTCCAGGAGAGAATATTTCAGTTTGAAGAACATAGCAATCTTCAGAATCCTATAGTGCTCTTGTCCTGAGGTCCAGCTATGGCTGTGACCTCAATGTTCTGTGGCTGTGGATGCTACAGAAGGTACCTCATTCTGTCTTTGTCTTCACCTCACTTTCTCTGTGTACACAACTCTGCCTGCCATAGGGTATTGAGAGAAAAATAGCTCACTGGTAATTTTCTCATGATTATATGGTAAATAGCATATATATTAGGTAAAATCATTGTTTCATTTTTCTTTTACCTTTTCTCCAGATTTGAAGTTACATATGTGTCTCTCCTATTATTTTAAAGGCTTTTATTTCTATGTTTGAAAGCATAGAGAAAGAGAAGAGAGGGGAGAATGAGAGAGAATGGGCACACCAGGGCCTCCTGCTACTGCAAATGAACACCAAATGTCTGCGTCACTTTATGTATCTGGCTTTACATGGGTACTGGGGAATCACATCCAGGTCGTTAAGCTTTGCATGCAAGTGCCTTGATTGTTAAGTCATCTCTCTGCCCCTTACATGGTATTTTTAAAAATATTTTATTTTTATTTATTTATTTGAGAGAGAGAATGGGCGTGCCAGCTCCAGCTGTTGCAAACAAACTCCAGACACATGTGCCACCTTGTGCATCTGGCTTATGTGGGTCCTGGGGAATCGAACCTGGGTCCTTTGGCTTTGCAGGCAAGTGCCTTAACTGATGAGCCATCTCTCCAGGCCCTTATGTAGTATTTTTAATAGATGGTTCTAACAGAGAAACAAAGGAATGACCTCAGAGTCTAGTGTGCAGCTGTCTGTAGCTATGCTATAACCCCATCCCGTCTAGTCTTCATAGGAGTAGAAACCCAAGTTGGTATTCCTGGCCTTTCCTGATAAACTGGTAAGAGACTGGTTCATATATGAAAATCTGGTAATATGTTGACTAAATTTATGTGTGTGTATATATGTGTGTATGTATGCATACATATTCTTTTTTGTTTGTTTGTTTTTTGATGTATTGTCTCACTCTGGCCCAGGATGACCTAGACTTCATTATGTAGTCTCAGCCTGGCCTTGAAACTCATGAGATCCACCTACCTCTGCCTCTCAAGTGCTAGGATTAAAGGTGTGTGCTGCATGGCTGGCATAGCACATATTCTTTTTTTTTTTTTAAATTAAGAACAAACTTAGTGTGGATACATCAAGCGGTAGTACCATGTTTTCCCTCATCCCTGCCCCCATTCCACTGGGGCCCTCCTAAATAGGATTGTTAGTATTTCCCATGGCGTTATGGGTTTTGCACTGTGAGAGCAACAGTTAGTTAATGGGGAGAAAATGCCGCTGAGTATGATGCCCCAACCTGTGTCTCTTACTATCTTTTTATCCCGTCTTCTTACATATTTAGATTTATTTACTTACAGGCAGGGATAAAGAGAAGAGAATTAGAGAGAGAATGGGTACTCCAGGGCCTCCAGCCACTGCAAGCAAGCAACAGATGCATGAGCCACTATGTATCTGACTTTACATGGGTACTTGGGAATTGAACATGTGTTGTTAGGATAGGTTTTGTAGGCAAGTATGTTAACTACTGAGCCATCCCTCCATCCCCCAAAAATGTGTATCTTTTATGTAGTAAAAAAAGTGAAACAGTGAAAGCTGATACTGTTACATTCCCTATCCAGAAACATGAAATTACACTAAGCAAAACAGAAACCACCTTTGCATAAGGATTCCTGGTAGTGCTGCTAGTAGATGTTCCGGGATGAGAACAAATCAGATCTGCATTAACTGATAAATGAAGAAACAAAACATAATAGAATCACATAGTAGAATATCATTTAGCCATAAAAAGTAATTAAGTGTGATGCATGTGACAGCATGGACAGACTTCGAAAATATCATTCTACACCTAAGGCTGTGTCCTGTGTCACAACAATACTGAACCCAGAGGCAAATCCGCTGAAACAGAAGCTAGATTTGTGTTTGTTCAGAACAGGCCTGGGACAGGACAAAGAATATCTCATACTGCATATGCAGTTTCTTTTTAAGCTGATGAAAATAATCTGTAACTAATTAGTGGTGAAGTTTGTGCAAACCAATAAATGTAGTAAAAACAACTGAACATTTCTAAAAGGTTGAGGTTTATGTGTTAAAAAATAATGTTCTGAGGAAAAGCATAGGTAAGTGTGTTCATACTATCTTCTGAGGGTCTCATATGTGAAGAAAGTATTACTCAGGACCAATTTCTGCTGCATGTGGTAAGCAGAATGACATACTCGTGGACCTGTCCCAGTTCTCTTTGTAGACAACCTTGGTTTGTCCAAAGCCCCAGAGATAATCAGAGGCACAAGCAGAATCCAGTACTAGCTTCTCCTCAGCTATTCTGTGTGGGGAGTCCCTGCTGGGTAGGCACAACAGTTCACTAGTCCCTACTCCACTTCCCAGAGCAGCTTCTTCAACAAGATTAAGGGAAGAAATCATGAGTCTCCCTCACAGTGAATTCTCTCAAGTTATTTCTCTTTGGGTTCCATATTGGATTGCTCCCTCAGAGCAAGAGCACAGATGTTTCCTCATCGGGAAAGATGACACATGCAGGTGGTTCTGCAAATGACACCTTGGTGAAGTGTGTACATTTCCAAGGAAGGCGAGCATCTCAGACACTAAGGTTCTCTCTGCTCTTACTCAGAGCAGTGACCACAACTAAAAAATGCTTCCCTCTTGTTGGAAGTGTGGCCCAGTGTCAAACAAACCATCAAACATAGAAGGAAACCTTTCTTTAGTTTTTTTTTTTTTTTTCAACGTGGGGTCTCACTCTAGTCCAGGCTGACCTGGAATTCACTATGGAATCTCAGGGTGGCCTTGAACTTGCAGTGATCCTCCTTCCTCTGCCTCCCAGTGCTAGGATTGAAGGCATGTGCCACCACACCCGGCTTCTTTCTCTACTTTTTGAAGAGTTATGAATATCTGGCTGAGGATTGATGTTGCTTCAGCAGTCAGAGAGTCAGATTGCCAGGTTTTGTGCCCATACATTCTAGCCCTGTTTGGGGGAAGAAGAAAAAAAATGCAAAGCAAAAAGATAAATTCATTTTCCCAAGTTCACAGAGCTAATGGCTTCCAGCACAAGAATAAAATACTGAGAATGTTTAAGTTACTTTTATCAAAGTGGCAATTTTTTTTTCCTGATTTGATGTTTATACTTTCTTTCTTGTTATATAACATGTCTGAACCCTATTTATAAAAATGAACATGACTTTTTAAATTTATGGGTGTTCTAGCCAAATGTATTGATCACCTTCTTCAGCTGTTTTCAGACAATGGTCTTAGTAAGTGTTGGCAACAACTTGTGTACTGACATAGAGCTTATCAAGACATTTTGGGTTAGTAGGAAGAATTAGTAAGTAATAATCTTCCAATCTCAAGCAATTTGTTTGAAACTCATATGCTACAAGACTTAAATGAGTAATTCAGAAAAAATTATAAAGTTTCTATAAGTTGCCCGTAGTAGCCTTGACGCTGAGATGACTCTAGTTCAATACCTACCTCTAAGTATAATTCCTATATGTATGAGCTTTTGTAGGTTGTTTAATTTTGAGACTGTAGAGATACTTAGTACAGTGGCCTGTTTCTATTAATATTTATTTCTGAAAATACAAGGCATTTCATAGGATATATAATTTATTTAAAATATATGCATACTAAATTTAATGATATACCAATTGTATAAATTACTTTTTAAAGATTTTATAATTCATTGTATTTTTATAGAAGAATAATTAAAATGTTAAGCATGTTACTTTCATATCGCTGAATATATAAATTTATATTTAAGACAATATCAGTAGAAATGACAATCCATAATGCTATCTACCTTTGCCACTTTGAAATCAAAGTATGCATTACCATCAGGAGATCCTGGATTATAGTTTGAATAGAGAAAAAGAAAACTTAGAAGGGTACTCAGAGAGAATGCTTTAGCCAGATGTACTTTCTTGCTATTCTATCGTGAAATAAGCCAGGTAGAATGGCCAGAGAGCTGGAGTTTAGCTTATTGTAATGTAAACTCATAATGGACCAAGTCACAGCTTTCTTCAATCTCTTTTTTTTTTTTCCTTAAAGGAAAGGAAGAAGAAAACCAAAGTGTTTGCTATTGTTCTAACCTAATTGTATTCTCTAGCCTGGGTGGTATGTCTATAGTAGTTTGTACTTATTGTGTGTAAGGTTTCATGCTTAATTCTCAGCCTCAAAAAATATTACATGATTCTTTTTTTTTTAAATTTTTTTGTTGATTTTTATTTATTTATTTGAGAGTGACAGAGAGAGAGAGAGAGGCAGATATATATAGAGAGAGAGTGGGCACACCAGGGCTTCCAGCCACTGCAAATGTACTCCAGATGCATGTGCCCCTTGTGCATCTGGTTAACATGGGTCCTGGGGAATCGAGCCTTGAACCGGGGTCCTTAGGCTTCACAGGCAAGCGCTTAACCGCTAAGCCATCTCTCCAGCCCTATTATATGATTCTTATAGTAAAGCTGTTCTTATTATCTTTATGGACATACATATAGTATTTTACATGAATATTATATTTTCCAAGTTTTTACTCAGCCAATAATCTGTTAACATTTAAATTAGACAGTTTCAGAAATGTAGGAAAATATGGCATCACACATTTAATATTTTATAACTGACTCTGTTTTGCCTCTTCTCTCAGTTTTTATAGTAACAAAGAAAGACAAGGTCATCATTTCAGATGAGCATACTTATATTAGAAACAATAGTAGCTGTCATCTCTGTCTTCTTCCCACTGTTGTAGATGTTTTAAAGGCTTCCTATAATTTTTATTGTGAATATTGTCACTAGTGTATTAGCTATGGACAATTAAATAAGTGAACAACTTGACCAATTCCAGGTGTAATGGCTTATCTTGCCAGTGAACTTGACTGGACTTATAATCAGCTGGGAGACAAATCTCTGGGTGTGTTTGTGAGAGTATATCCAGAAAGGTTTAAGTGAGGCAGGGAGATCCACCATGAAGGTGAGAAGCACCATCTCACATGCTAAAGTCTCAAACTCAATAATAAGGCAAAAACCAGCTGAGCACCAGCATTCATCCCTCTGTCTCCTGACTCTGGATGCAATCTGACCAGTCATCTCAGGGTCCTGCTGCCACAACTACATCTGCTGTCACCACCATTCCTTTCCCCCCATGGTGGACTATACTTTAAAACTGTGCGGCAGAGTATACCTTTCCTTCCTTCAGTTGCCTTTAGCAGGTATTTTCTGTCATTGATAAGCAAAGTAGCTAATATACTAGGTGTCTTTGGCTTACTTTATCTTGGCCAACAACAGCCTCAGCTTACTATAGTCCTTCCAGTTCAACACTCTAGTTCAACACCGCAGTGTCTCCTGTGCATGAACTCAACCTTTCTGAGCCTTCCTCCTCAGTTAGTGATTTGCTCCCTTAATATGGAGAAAGCCAGATTATTCTGTGAAAGGTGAGCTCCTTTGCTTGCTTTAAGTGTTGTATGTAGCTGCAGCAAGCTGATTTCTACCTTTGCTACAAGGAGACATCCCTCCCTAACTCCCAGCATTTTATTTCCTCTTGAATTTATTGCCTTGTTTGCCTCCACCCCCTGCTGTAATATTCATTTTCTCTCCCCCTGACCTACTTACTTATGTTCTTTCTCCCTCATTCCTGCCCCCTTTGTTTCTCAGTCTAATTATACCTTCGCTTAGAACACAGATTTAAAGCTAATGAAATTGTCTTTAAACACACCTTCAAACTCCAACTGTTCACCTCCTTCTGAGTTGAAATGAGTAAAGTTTTAATGTATTTGTTTAAAATTCACTAGAATAACACATTCATATATGACATGTACTTTTTATATACTCCTTTCTATGCTTCTTTGCAAGTGTGAAATACTCTAGCAAAATCTTGCTCATAGAAAAAAATACTGTGCCTTCAACCTCTCATAGGAATAATGATAATTCAAAGCAGAAAATAAATTCCCATCTACACTGAGCAAAAGGGTGAATTTTTTTAAAGCAGTCATATTTGTAAGGCTCAGCCATTTTTGTCATAATCTGGTTTGATATTTTATGTAGAATTTGGGTGAGAAGTTATGAAATACTGACAAGACAGGTGAACATGATTTGCACAGAAGTGATCTTTGGGAAATAGAAATTGTCAAGTGAAAATGAAATCCCAGCCCCACCTCCCATTCTCTTTCTTTCTCTTCAGTTCAGTTCTTGGAACCCTCTTTAAGAATGCTCTTCTCCCCAGTGCCGTGATATTTACACATAAACGAGTTGTAATGTAATATTTATCTAACTAGATAAAGCCGAACTTGAAGTTAAGGCTAGAGATTTTATGCATTTCCCTTAGGATTGCGGCTACTTTTGCTCTACTCAGTTGCATTTCGGATGAGGGAAAGAATAAAAGAAAATGGTTACTAATTGCACATTATAATTCCCGATAGGTATATTATTATTTAACCTTGATTAATTAAAAAGTAGGCTATAGGGCTGGAGAGAAGGCTTAGTGTTTAAGGATCTTGCCTGAGAAGCCTAAGGACTCAGGTACCCGTGTATTCCAGATCACAAGGTGGTCCATGTATCTAGAGTTCCCTTGCACTGTCTAGAAGCCCTGACACACCCACTCTGTCTACCTGCTCTTTCTCTCTCTCTCTCTCTCTCTCTCTCTCTCTCTCCACCCTTTCTCTTTCATATAAATAAATAAATAAAATATTTTTAAACTAAGGAACAAATAAACTTAAGTTTCTTAGCAATTAGAAATACGTAGTTTTGAGCTTCATAATTTATTGTGGTCAAAATCCATAGAGGCTACCTTTCAATTTTAAGACTTTCAGCAAATCAGTCAATCACTTAGGATTCAGATTCTGTATATGGAAGCTTATGGGGCTATGCCCAAGTGAAGTTTCTAAGCCAGTGTTTCTCAGATTTGATCATCATCTGTTTTAGACCAGTCTGTAAAACACTATTGTTATCTTTTGCTTTAGTTTATTTTTATTTTTTGTTACCAAGTCCATTAAGAGTTTGATCTAGAAAACATCACACTGCTATTAGCTGCTATACACAATATGTAAACAAATGTGTTACAGATGGTCTTGTCCTCAGAGCAGGGAGGCTCAACCCTGGGATTTCTCCATGAAAATAAGAATAGTGCAGCGGAGAGGTCTGAAGACATGATAGTACCATCTGAGGCTTTATTTTTACTATGACCAGAACTCAAAGGGAAATTGTCAAAGGATAGTGACTGATTCTTAAGTGAGTCAGTATTCTTTAATGCCTGTTATCTGTATGATTTAAAATTTATCTCACATGCCAGCACTGTGCTTGCCTCACCTAGGACATGCTAAAGTGGAGAAGCAGTAACTTCTAGGCTAAGCATCAGATATTGTAGTGGATCACCCTGACACATCCATGTAAGCTAGCTGTAACGAGTCAGCTAGGTCATGTTTTCATGTGTGATCACTTACACTTCCTTTGTTATTTTTCACATATGTAAATTACAGTTATAATTTTTAACACAATGGGTTATGTATTATTTAGTAAAAATCAAATCGGGACCAAGATGTGTAAAAATACTATTGTTATAATTTGACTTCATATCCAAAAGGCTCCATCTTTTTAATTCCCTTTATGCAGAATATGAGGAATAATTTAACTCTGAAGTGGGGCCCTGAAGCAGGACAACCTGGCATATAATACTGTTATGACTTCAAGCACATAGTGTTTTGACACTGTGCTGAGGATCTGTGGCAGGAGCAGAGCTTACACTGTAACACAGAAACCATTTATAAAGTTGTAGGGAAAACAGTTGGTTCTTCAGTGCAAAATTTGAGTTTCCTTGGTTTCAGTGCCAATTATTTTTGTTCATTGATATGAAATCAGTCTTTTGTTTGTCCATCCACTGCTGTTATCATTATAATTCCAATGGCGAAACAGGGATTATCAGAATCATGGTAGCATTAGAATATAAGGATTGTTCTCTATTATGGGGTTTTCCTGTATAAAATTGTAATAAAAGCATTTTTTAACCCCATACAAGGTTTTAGGACAGGAATTTGGGAGCACCTTAGCTAATGGTTTTGCTGAAGGGTGACCCAATAAGATCAGATATCCCAGATATTATCATCACACGAGGTTGCAGTTGTTACAGTCTTGCCTTACATGAGAACATCCAATTTCTACCTTTATATTTAAAAATGGTATTAAAAAATTGTTTATTTTTATTTATTTATTTGGGTGCAACAAACAGATGAGAGAGAAAGAGGCAGATAGATAGAAAGAGAATGGGCGTGCCAGGGTCTCCAGCCACTGCAAAGGATCTCCAGATATATGTGCCACCTTGTGCATCTGGCTTACATGGATCCTGGGGAATCCAGCCTCAAACAGAGGTTCTTGGGCTTCACAGGTAAGCGCTTAACCACTAAGCCTTTTCTCCAGCCCCAAAAATGTTGTTTTTGAAGATGGAATACTAAATAATGGGTTTTGATATGGCATTTCATGCACACTTTATTCTTGTTCATCCCTCCCTCACTCCCATCCTCTCAATTGTCTTCTTCCTGTTACTACCCCTTTAATGTCCCACTATCTTAGTCTCTTTTCCCCTGCTACCTCAAGTAAGATCTTTTCTGCCCCTCTCATAGCCCTCTTTGTAGTTTTTCCCCACATATGAGGTAAATCATGCAATATTTATCTTTTTGTGTTTGTCTTATTTGATTAACATATTAATTTCCAGTTTTATCCATTTACTCTTAAACTGTTATGATTTAATTTTTCAGATAAATAAATTCCATTGTAAACAATATCAGATTTTCATTACTCATTTCTTTATGAATGGACATCTAATGTGATTCCATTGGTTAGCTATTATGAACAGTATAGCACTTAACATAGATGTGCAAGTATCTCTGAAATTTAGTCCTTTAATAGGCACCCAGGACTGGTATAGCTGGATCATCTAGTAGTCCTATTTTCAGGTTTTTTTTTCTTTCCCTTTTTTTTTCTTTTACTTTTCTAAGAAACTTCCATAGTGGTTGCTAGAGAAACTATATCAAATTATATTTCTACCCACAGTGAAGATGGGCTCCTCTTTCCCTACATCTTTGCCAGCATTTGTCATTTGGTTTTCTGATAGGCAGTCTGACAGGGGTGAGATGGAATCTCAAAATAGTCTTATTCTTTCCCTGTTAACAAAAACGTTGAATATTTATTGGCCATCTGCACTTTTTCCTTTTCAAGAACCTTATTTTCATTTCATTAGTCCATTTACTGTTTGGATGTTTTTTATTGATAGTGTTTAATTTTTTCATATATTTATATTCCCTGGATATGACCCCTCTCTCTGATATATAGCAAGAATGCCATCCTATATGCTGTCTCCTCTCTCATGATTGTTTCTTTTCCTGTACAGAGGTTTTAGTAGTCACATTTGTCAGTTATTGGGGTCATTTCCTATGTGCTAGAATATTTCTCAGAAAGTTCCTGTCCAAGTTTATGTTTCCAGGTGTTGCCTTTGCGGTTTCAAAGTTTTAGGCTTTATGTTAAGGTTTTTGATCCATGTTGACTGTGTGTGTGTGTGTGTGTGTGTGTGTGTGTGTGTGGTCAGAGTGATGAATCTAATTTCATTGTTTGCATGCATATATTCAGTTTTCCCAGGAACATAGTTTTTGATATCTCTTTTGATGGCTGGGTCAGAAAAGTGTTTGTTTTGCAAGCATAAGAACATGATTTTGATCTCCAGAAAGCATATTTTAAAATGTTATGCCTTGTAGAATATACCTGTAATCCCAGAAGAGGGAAAGTTAGAAAGTAGATACAGGTGAATCCCTGGGCTCACTGACCAGCCAATCTACACTTACTTGGAAATGTCCAAGGTAGGCACATGCACATACCTATCTGCCTCAGGATGTTTCTACTCACCCTATGTGGTGGTTTGAATAGAATAGATGGCCCCCAATATATTCAGTTGTTTATTTGTTTGTAGTTTGCATCTCTAGCCATCTGGCTGGAGGCAATGCCATTGTGTGGATCTTAAGGTGTGGTGGTGGGTTTGAGATTTCAATCTAAAGATATGCAAATTGTGCCTAGCTGGAGTTCCTGAAGTGTACTCTGGCTTTTGACCTTTAGGCTTATACTTCTCTCTCTCTCTGCTTGGTCCTGTGAAAGCAGGCCAGTTTCTTCTGCCATTATGGAACTTCCCCTGGATCTGTAAGCTAAAATAAATCCCTTCCTCCATAACTGTGCCTGGTCTGGAAGTTCATCTCAGCGAACCTGAAGCTGACTGCTACACCCTGTATCTCTTACAATCTTCCCACCCATTCTCTAGCAATAATCATGGAGCCTTGGCATGTCTGCTAGCAGTTGAGTTTAGTGTTCTCTGTAGCCTCTGCATATACATGCACAAATTAGGTAATGATAAATTGTGTGGGTTTATGTTATTCTATCCCATTTGTCTACTCGTCTTGGTTCCTTACATTTGCATAGAAATCACTTTACTCAGGTCCATCCACCTAATTATTTTAAAAGATATTAAAAGTATCATTTGAAAAGGACATTTTTTTCAGCAAATGATGCGAAGAAAACAGGATATCCACATATAAAAGAATGAAGTTATATTCGTACATCAATATGTTATTGGTATTATTATGGGTCTGTAGTATCATTTGAGATGTGATATTGTAATAATTTCTGCACTAAATTTTGCTCAGAATTGCTTTTGGCTCTTCAGGATCCTTTGCACTTCCATTTTAGAAATATTTGTTTCTACATATGTAAAGACTGTAATTGAAATTTTGTCGCGAATTGCATTAAATCTATGGCTTGCTTGTGCAACTATAGCAATTTCACCATATTATTCCTGTTGAGCCAGTATAATGGGAAGTATTTCCATCTTCTAGTAAACTCTTCATTTTATTTCTTCAGTCTTAAAGCTTATAGCTTAATAGTCTTAAACCCCCTCCTTTATTAGGTTTATCTATAAATAATTATTTTTAAATCTATTGTGAACATGATTTTCTTCCTAACAAGTTCATTATTGGTATGTAGACAAAATATTGATTTTTCTCTGTAATTAATTTATTATTTTTACATAGATTATAGTCTTACATTTCCTCTCCCCTGGCCTCCATTTCCCTGAGGGCCCTCCTCATGTTCACTGTGGGGTAATTGGGGACTCTGTTAGTTTCT
The DNA here is from genome assembly GCA_036346955.1 of Dipus sagitta. NCBI lineage: Eukaryota > Metazoa > Chordata > Mammalia > Rodentia > Dipodidae > Dipus > Dipus sagitta. Next base: position 44,194,355 of record CM070787.1, read on the forward strand.
GGGGGTGGGGTGTGCCTAAGGATATTTCTACCCACCCTGTGGCTCTTACAATTTTCCTGCCCCTCTTTAGTAACAATCCCTGAGCCTTGGCAGATGAGAGTAAAATACTGAACCATCTAATCCACTCTTACTGAAGCAGTAGCTTTTTGAACTCTCTTGCTGTTTAGTGATTGTTTGATACAACTGTGGCCTCACTATTTAGTGCATATATGTTTACAATTGTTATAGTTTCTAAATGAATTGTCCCCTTTGTTAACAATTAATGGCCTTCTTTATGACTGCTAATTAGTGTGGGTGTGAAATCTGTCCAGTATGATAACTGCTATGCAAGTTTGTTTTCATCTTCCATTTGCTTTACATGCTGACTTCTCCCTTTTGATTCTGTTTGTGGGCATCCTTGCATAATGTGTGAATTTTAAAGACAGTGGACAGTTATTTTTAATCCAGATTATATATATGTGTGTGTATAGATTACATATATGATATGTATATTCATATATATACATATATACATATGTATATATCATGGGATATCAGGGATAGAAGACAAGGTAAAGACTTTAATATATATGTACATATATATTCTATTATATAATTATATATAACATTAAATATAATATATTATATACATATATAGATAGATAGATTAAAGTCTTTACTTTGTCTCCTATCCCTACTATTCTTTCTTTGGCTTGGTCTTATCTGTGGTTGTTGATGCTATCCACTGAGATTTATACTTGGTTTCTGACCTTTCTGTTTGTTGATTTTTCAGTCTCAATTTTCTAGTAGAAATTTTTCTTCATAATTTTATTTTTTTATACAACATATTTTATTTATTCAACAGAGTGAGGGGGGCAGATAAAGACAGAGAGAGAACAGGCACACCAGGGCCTCCAGCCACTGCAAGTTTATTCCAGACACATGTGCCACCTTGAGCATCTGGCTTTATGTGGGTACAGGGAAATTGAATTCAGGTCCTTAGGCTTCACAGGCAAGTGCCTTAATCACTTAGCTCTCTCTCCAGCCCTTCTGTTGTGGTGGTGGTGGTTGTTGTTGTTGTTGTTGTTATTATTATTATTATTTGAGAGAGAGAGAAAGAGAGGCAAAGAGAAAGAGAGGCATAGAAAATAGGCAAGCCAGCCCTTTCATCACTGCAAATGAATGTCAGATGCATATGCCCCCTTGTGCACATGTGTGGCATTGCATGCTTGTGTCACTGCATCTGGCTTACATGGGACCTCGAGATTCAAACATTAGTTGTTAGGCTTTGCAGACAAGCACCTCAACAGCTAAGCCATATCTCCAGCCCCTGTGTTTTCTTTCAATTTCCCCTGTCCATTGTTAACCATGTAGTTTCCTTTGCTGACTTTCCTATTTGTGTCCTAAACTTATGTCCTTAGTCCACCCATCTGATTGCTGAGTTCTTATTGGTCCTTTCAAAAGGGAGGACCAAAGCCGGGTGTGGTGGCGCACGCCTTTAATCCCAGCACTCGGGAGGCAGAGGTAGGAGGATCGCTGTAAGTTCGAGGCCACCCTGAGACTCCATTGTGAATTCCAGGTCAGCCTGGGCTAGAGTGAGACCCTACCTTGAAAAACCAAAAAAAAAAAAAAAAAGGGAGGACCTGCAAATTTTTCTAGCATTTCAGCTATATCATTATCTTTTGTTTCTAGCATTGTGCTGACATGAGCATGTGGAGTTGTCAGAGTGGCTCATTTTCTCATGTTTTATTTCTTTGTTGCAGGTTGTACATCTGTTAGGATAGATGCATCCTCTGATTTTTATGAACCCCTCCTCCCCACTCTCTTTGCTTTATTTTATATGAGCCTTCTTGGTGAGTTGTTAGCACTCCGTTTTGTGTTTCCTACTACTATTTAAGAGACAGGACAAATGAGTAACATATACAATACTAAGATAGCCATCCTCATGTTAACTTACTGTAGGAAATATCTATATACCTGTATGCCCAATAAGGTTCGTAGACAGAAGCACTAGGGTACTGATTTGGAAAGTATGTGTAGACACTTTTTTATTGCTAAGTCTATTTAAAAGTAAAAAGTAAAAGAGATGGCTTAGTGGTTAAGGCACTTGCTTGTGAAGCCTAAGGACTCATGTTGGATTACTCAGATTGTATGTAAGCTAGACACAAAGGTGAGGCAAGCACAAGGATGCACATGCCCACTAGGTGACACAAGCTTCTGAAGTTCAATTACAGTGGCTGAGGCTCTGGCTAGCCAATTCTTTGTCTTTCCCTCTGCCTCTCCCTCCCTCTTTCTCTAAAACAGAAAATAAAAATAAAAAGTAAAAGGAAAATGTGGAAACATGAAAGTTGGAAAAGAAGAAATCAAGTATGAGTGAGAGGGAAAGTATATGGGTTAAAGGCCTGAGAAAAAATAAAGAAGCTCTTATAAAATAAATGCAAAAAATGAAAGGAAAATTATAAAGTACTAGTAAAGTGTGATACTAGCTAGAGCTAAGCAACTAACAATTGAAGTGCAAAATCATAAATTAGAAAATAAAATCATAAATAAAATGAAGTGGAACATAACATCAGTGGCTATTCCTTCCTAGTTGGGATGAATATTTTCTGCATCACTCAGTTGTCAGTTTTACTTATCTACTTATTTATTTTTATTTATTTATTAGTAGGCTTTGGAAAAGCAAAGTCTTATAGTCTTAATAGCTTGAAGAAGTTAGGTCATTTTGTCCTTACTGTTGAGAGGAGTTACTTTGTGTAATTCCACTTTCTGCAAAAAATCCCTAGTGTCAGCAACCATCCCACATACACAAACCTGGCAATTTTACCTCATCTCTGTTGTGCTGGGCTCATCTTTCTCATACTTTTCTGAGCTTAGGCTCAGATATGGAAGTACTTCTTGGTGTTTTCTCTGTAGTCAGATCTTCTCTTCCGATGTGCCACAGTTCCTGACGAAGAATACTCGCATCCACTACTAGATACTTTACCTAGTTTAACAAACTTCTCAGGCTGCTTCAGGATGGTATCAGAGATTCTCAGTTTCACACTCCCCTAAGCTTTTTCCACAGTCTCCACATCCAGCCCATTCTTCCATCTTTGTCCATGTATCATCCAGTCTTCACGCAGTGACCCAAGGGTTCATGTACAACATAACCCTATCATTATCCTTTTGCTCCTTAAGTGTAAGAGGCTTACTATTACACATGTGGCAGGTTACATGCATGTTCATGGCTTATATTGTCCTATATGATTTGTTCTTGGCTTTATTCTACAAGATTGTCAGAAAGACAACATATCATCGTCTTTCTGCCTTTGTTCTGCTAATCATCCCATCTTAAATGCTCTTTCTTTTTATTTTTAATTTCTATTTGCTCAAGTGTATGTGTGTGTGGTTATGCCCGGGCCTCTTGTCACTGCAAATGAAAACCAAATATCTGTGGCACTCATTGTGTCTAATTTATGTAAGTAGCATGGAATTGAAAGCAAGCAGTGAGGCAGAACAAGCAAGTTCCTTTAACCACTGAACCATTTTCCCAACTCCTTGATGGGTCTTTCTCTTCCTGCTTAATTTTCTATCACTTAGTTTATCTTTTTCAATTAAATGTCTCTCTATCAAAGAAAGCCTTCCTAGTAAAACTAAGAAAGAGCCCTAACATTTTCTTGTTTTAAAACAAAGAGATGTATGGTCTGGGCTTAATACCCCAATACACATGTAAAACCGGATGCATAAGGTGGCACATGTGTCTGGAGTTCAATTTCAGTAGCTAGAGGGCCTGATAGACCCATTCTCTCCTTCTTTTTATCTACTTCTCTCTCTCTCTCTCTTTCTCTCTCTCTCTGTCTCTCTCTCACACACACACACACACACACACACACACATACTAAATCATAAAAATACTGATATAAAGCTGGTATATGATAAATGTACAAATTAGTCTTCATTCTATGAAGATACTCATAAAGGTTCACCTTTGGAATGACTGAAATCATTGGCACAATGAAAATAATTTGCATATAATCTCCCAAATATTTGTCATGGCCCTTCACAAAGAGCACCGCTCCAAACCATGCAAGCAGCTAGTAACCATAGCATGGTGAGTTTACTTCATGATGGTATTTTATGAATAAGAAATATTTTGCCCACAAAAATAACTCTTCAGAGGCAATGCATGTGTTCATTGGCTAGATTTCATCATCTTATAAAGTGTATATTACTGAGATCATATTGTACAAATACATATAATTTTATCTTATATTTTAAAAATAATTTTCACAAAAAACATTGCTCTTGATTTTATAAATTGAGAACAGTATATAACATACCACAGTATTTCTTATAAGGAATGAAATCTAATTGATCTCTTCTCAAAGTACAGTTACTGCTTTGTTCATCATGGCAGCTAGACTGTAAATTCCAAGTGAAGAGAAAATATGTCTGTGAGTTCATTACTACAACTCCATGACCATATTGCTGGGAACCTTGCAGATGTTAATGAATGTGCTGAGTAAATGTAATATTAACTTTATTATCAACTGACAGTGGTCCTTAAGGAGAAATATGTCAAGTGTTCTGGAACTTTCAAAACATTAGGAATATCATGATGGTTTATATGAAGACAGATTTGAAGAGTGGGTAGGTTTGTGACAGTTCACACAGCACAGTCTTTTGAAGCTGAGTGGAGAATGAGATGTCTGTTTCTAAGGCAGAGGATAACAAAGTCTCAATTCGATTGTCTTGTAAAGAAGATGACAAAGTGGGTTTTGAATGACAGATGTCTGAACTTTATTCCAGTTCCTGATAATCAGTCACTGGAGGTTTTTGGCCTCATCCTGCTGTTCTAGTGTGCTGGCTGTGTGTCAGGATGGTCAGTGGACAAGGCAGCCTGTGACTGTTTTAGGCACCTTTATTCTACTGCTCCTCACACTATTTACATCTTTTCTAATAAAGGAAAAAAAGAAGAACATACAAGTGCAATTCAAAATATGTATATTTATTCTGATAAACCTAATGAGAAGGTTGGCATAAACATTCTCCAAAGTGGTTGTTAGAAATTTTAAAGGCTTTTAGAGCCTGAGAAATTCTCACACAGGTGTTAGGAAGTATATTTGGTGGGTAATAAAATAGGTACTTTGTGTACATTTATTTTGCTAATTTATTATATTGTATTGAAGGGTTATATTCCAGTAAATGAATATCAAGGAGAGAAACAGAATCAGCATTGGAACTCTGAATGTAATTTAAATATCTTAAGCAAATTTCTCTTCTTACCAGGCTTGATTCAATTTTACTAAGTATACTGTCTATTAATTATTCTTTCTTCACACCTACACAGATAAAATCATACCTACACACATAAAAAAAAAGAAACCATGTATTTAACCTATACATTTTCTAAATGTCTGAGAACATCTTTTTTATGTATCAAGCACAATATATTCACTCAAATCTATTGGTTTCATTTATATGTTTTAGTGGTTGTTCATGGTCATTAGTGAATGGAATAATGAATAATGTCACATGCATTCAAATATTCAACTGTAATAGTAGTTACTATTTATTTCTCACCCAGTATGTGACAAGGCATTTAATATGTCTACTTCTAATGATTTCAGAGAATACTAGCTACATATTTGGAGATTACTCTATTTTAATAGATAAGAAAAGTAAAGTCTAGATATAATTTATACATAGTCACAGTACTGATGAACAAGGAATTGTGGTGGAAACTTGTATTTGGAGACACTGAAATTATTAGGCCAGTAACTGATTTTTAAATTAATGAGATAATAAGGTTTTATTTGATAATAATATGTAGATTGGGTATTTTAATAGAAAAAATAGGACTGGAGAGATTGTTTAGTGGTTAAGATGCTTGCCTGCAAAGGCAAAGGATCAAGATTTCAATTCCCCAGGATCCATGTACGCCATATGTACAAGATGGAGCATGTGTCTAGAGTTTGTTTGCAGTGGCTGGAGGCCCTGGTGTGCCCATTCATTCTGGTTTGCACGCGCGTAAGCACTCTCTCTCTCTCTCTCTCTCTCTCTCTCTCACACACACACACACAAATAAATAAATAATTTAAAAAGAAAGAATAGACCACCCTTAGTTTGTATTGCTGTAAGTCCCAAGAGAATGCTACTTCCACTTGCCTATACATACATTTTGAATATGTTTTATGGAAGAGAATATGTATAGTTTTTTTTCATATGCTTTTGTACTAAATGGCTAAAGCAAGTATGCCCTTATATCTAACACAGTCTGATAAAGTATTAATCATATGGTAAGGAAGATAGTTACACACTATGTCAATACTATTATCATTGACTAAAGTAGTCACATGTTTTCTCATTATGTTTCAAGGAGTTCCAAATGGTTATACATGTGCTTATATGAAATCATGTAATTCAGTATATGTCACAGCATTGAAAAGGGCCCAGGTTCGATTTCCCAGTGCCCGTGTAAGCCAGATGCACAAGGTGGTACATGTGTCTGAAGTTCATTTGTAGCGGCTAGAGGCTCTGGTGGGCCCATTCTCTCTCTCTTTCTCTTTCTCCATCTTTCTCTTCAATAAATAAAAATGTTTTGTGGGAGGCTAGGAAGATGGCTTAGTGAACAAAGCATTTGCTGTGCAATTGTGAGTACCAGACTCTGTAGCAGGCATCTGTGATCCCAGCACGCCCTGCACAAGGAGGGAGGTGGAGAGGGAGAATCTGATGAAAGGTCAGCTGTACTGGTGAACAGAGCATTGACCAAGAAATTCTGCCTCAAACATGGTGAGTGGCAGGGAGTAATGCCCAGATGTTTGTCCTCTAACCTCAACACACAAACCAACAAGCAAATGCACACACCAGAAGATGTTGGATTTTCGTCCCTGGCCTCTTAAGGATATTGTTAACAGTTCTCATGCAATTTAAGCTCCATTTGAGTCTATAAATGTCCTATACATGTAAAGACAAATCCCATTATATCCACATCACAGACTAGGAAACCAGTATGGAGAAACTTAGACATGTCAAGACTTACCATAAAGGAAAATCTGAGGGCTCATAATCCTCTATCCCATGCAGGGATTTGTCAGGTTTAGCCTGCCTATGCCCTAAAACGCGGGTCTGTATTCTTCTCTCCTATCATCTACCATGCTACTGAAAAATAAGCTGACTTCCTAGCCCCAGGGAAGCTATTTGAAGGAATTCTGGAATGCAGCTTCCCAGCACCTGGAGACATGTGGAACACGTTACAGTGCCTCCCTCCCACAGGAGGAGCTAGCTACTGGCTGCATGGTGAGCTTAAGTGTGGGTACAGCCCCTTCCTACTGGGTGAGCATGGAAAGACTATTCTCATTGTCATGCAGTCCAGGTCACAGAGTGAGTGCCCAGGATTATTTGATAGTTCTTCCCATTTAAACTACAACAGTGGGTTGACAAGATCCCCAAGCAGACAGATGTAACATTTTCTCAAAGCTGGGCACCTGTTAGACAGTGTCTCATCATTTACTGCAAGAGTCGCCGTAATTACCGTGAGAGTTATTTATCATCATCTGTCCTATGTAGGTGGCATTACACTATTACTGGGGAAAACAAATGAACCTGTCATGGTTTCTCCCTTCTAGGAGTTTATAAGATGACATCATTCTCAAAGACTAAACTTGGTGAATAAAAAATAGCTCTATGGCACATGCCTTTACGTGAAGGCATAACAAAAAACAATAAATAAAGAAATCTTCTGCTGATTGCAGGCTAGGATAAATGTTAAAATAGACCTTATAAGAGTATCAGTATACCTATTTCCTTAGCTGATTGAAGCATATTGACTTAAACCTAATTCCTACAAATGTCAGTTTACACATAAAGCAGTTTACTAATCTAGTTACTGAATGTTCATGGAGTATGCTTATTTAATTTTAACCTACAAATACAATGGGCATTGATGTTCTTTAGGTTTTCTCCAATTCTTCATTTATATAAAGATGACAATATTTCCAAATAATGTGAAGCTGTAGATAGCAACAGCTATCATTTGTTTCTCTGGTGGCACTAATCAAGCAACCTATATTTATGTATCCATATGTATTTTTTGTCTATACCTGTAAGTGCTGTATCACATACACATTTTCCTATGCATCACATACACATTTTCTTATGCATTCTATTCATTGTCACATCACCATAGGAAGATAGATTCTTTTAGATACTAAGAAAAAAGGGGAAATCCCATGTTTTCTCTAATCACTTTGATAGTGAAACACAACTTAAATCTACACAATTTGACATTTAAAAAGCCTACATTTTTGGCAAGTATTCAATACTATGTGTATTGTAACTTGTGAAGCAACCCTTGTAGGTATAACTTTAGTGCAATAAATGGCATGCTTTAAGAATTGTAGATTAGCTCTACAGTGAACTGGTTACCTATCTGATTATCAAACATACCTCTTTCATTACTCTAAAGTCAGACCAGAGTCAAATGTTTAGTAAACGTATTTCTGACCTTATTTGGAGAGGAGTGTATTTCTCTGTTACCACATATAGTCTTCATGAACTCAGAATTTTTTTTTAATGAGATTTCACTGAATGAAACAACTAGAGCTGCTAAGCAAGTAGGAGTACAGGACCAAGTCACAGTGACCAAATGCGTGCTGTGCAAGGCTTACCCCAGAAATCACAGCCCGTATGTCACAGTTACAAGGTAATATAGTATACAGCACTCACTCTTTCCCCAGTTCTCTCCTTTACCATTGTCATAGCCAGGACTTCAGAGACTCCCATGGAAATTTCATTGAAGTTAGTATTATATTAGAAATTCACTAGCTTTGTAAACACTGAATTACAAAGAAAGCAAGAACGTCTTTGAATGCCTCCCTGCATTTGGATTGTGTTTTCTAGACTCCTTATAACACTTATTTGGTGTTTTAAAGAACCTTTGCCAAGTAACACCTCAGTGAGAAAACTTTAAAAAAAAAACTAATAAAAATGCAAAGACATTTCTGTTCTGACACAGGGCTCATGAGTCATAATTCTGATAAACTTCAGCGGAGGCTTAGGTAGCAGGATGCATCTGGTGACTGCAGCCCAGCTGTTCCTCAGGAAAGGTGCAAAAGAGAATCGGCTGCCTGAAGGCATGAAAGATGGCGCCTGAGAGGTGATGCTGGGTAACCAGAAAAGAGCCAAGTAAGAGGAACAGCAACCTAAACTACAAGACAACATGTATCAGGGATTTGGGCTTTATCAGATCTTAGCAATGTGTGATGGACTTGACAGCCTTCTCCAGACTCTTAAGACAGCCTCTGTTTGCTCCTATTGAATCCTGAAGCTAGACATGTCAGAGCCACACATCCGACAGAAAACACCCATAGGAGTTGGGGAAAATTAATTATCAAGTTTTCTTCTCTCCCTCTACTTCTTGATGAACTTTTTTTTTTTTTTTTTTTTTTTTGGATACATCAATTTGTAACCAGGCTGCCGTTGAAAGTTTCTTCCATGCTTTGGTTGTCTCATGAATGGATTTTTGGAATTCACTTTAACAGCCTTCCTCTCCGGGGCTATGTTGAGGTCCTATTAACACACTGGAAATTGAGCAGGTGTGTCAAGCTCGGCAGAATTTTATTCTCTCCTTGTGGCTTTCTCCAGTGGCTCCCAGTATCAAACATGATTGCTCCTGCAATTTGAGTTTTTACTTGGCTCTGTTACTGAACAGGCTTGTTAGTCCTATCACGGAGTTGTCAATGTTAGGAGTGCTGAGTAGTTCCACACACTATAAATGACAGTGGTTCTAGCTCATACGATCTCATAGTCTGAGTCATTTTGCCTTTCTTATACAGGGTGTTGTCGATTTTAAGGAAGAAAATGCATAACAAAGCATTGGAGGAATAAAGAAATTGAGAAAAATTCTGTTTGCCTCTCAATAGTCTAACTTCAGAGCATTAGAATTTTAAGTAACCCATATTGTGTTTTCTGTTTTGTTTTCAATTTTGTTCAACTTTTATTATTTATCTGTGTCTGTCTGTGTATGTATATGTATATAATGTGTACATGGACATGTACACATTGCATAGCACTTGTAGGGGACACAGTATGACCTCGAGTGTTTCTCCTCTCCTTCTACCTTCTTAGGACAGAAACTTTCTCTTTTTAGAGACACAGAGAAAGAGAGAATGGGTGTACCAATGTTTCCAGCCATTGCAAAGAAACTCCAAATGCATGTACCACTTAATGCATCTAGCTTTATGTAGGTACTGGGAAATTGAACGCAGGTTGTTAGGCTTTGCAAGCAAGTGCCTTACTGCTGAACCATCTCTCCAGCCCAGCTCAGAGGTCTTTCTCTTTTTTTTTAATTTTAATTTTTATTTTTATTTTTATGAGAGAGAGAAAGAGAATGGCTGCACCAGGCCCTCTAGCGACTGCACACAAACTCTAGACACATATGCCAACATGGGCATCTGGCTTACATGGGTCCTAGGGACTCAAACCTGGGTTCTTTGGCTTTGTAGGCAAGCGCTTTAACTGCTAAGCCATATTTCCAGCCCTGGAGTCTTTCTTGATGCTTCTCCTTGAAAGTTTTTTTTTTTTTTTTTTTGAGGTAGGGTCTCACTCTAGCCCAGGCTGACCTGGAATTCACTATGGAGTCTCAGGGTGGCCTCGAACTCACAGAGATCCTCCTACCTCTGCCTCCCAGTGCTGGGATTAAAGGCATGCGCCACCACACCCGGCTCTCCTTGAAAGTTTTTAGATTATCTTTTTAATTTTTTTTGCTTATTTTGATTTATTTGAGAGCAACAGACATTGAGAGAAAAAGGGAGGGAGAGAGGGAGGGAGGGAAGGTGGGGGAGAGAGAGAGAGAGAGACAGAGAGAGAGAGAGAGAGAATGAATATGGGTGTGCCAGGGCATCCAGCCACTGCAAACAAACTCCAAGATGCATGCACCACCTTGTGCACCTGGCTTATGTGGGTCCTGAGGAATCAAGCCTCGAACTGTTGTTATGCTTTTGTTTTTCATTCCTGGCTTTAAAAATTATTTCTGATCTAAGGGAAACAGGTTTCTCTCTATATATGACAGGGACATTAATGCTAACTGATATGTCTTGGGTATTTAGTATGTGCTACAATGTTGTACAAAGTTCTTTGTATGCGCTATTCTATTTTCACCTGCAAATTTGGCCAACCAGTACTGGCCCACAAACCCTATGTAGAAAAGGCTCACTGTTAAGGGTCTTGCTTTTAAAGTAGACTTGGAAGTTTGCCTTATAATTGAATTTGCAATTTAAGAATTAGCTTTACTTTATGTGTATATTATAGATCAAAAATTTAATAGTACTTCCTAAGGACACAGTATACAAAAGACTGTGAAAATACTTCTTATGGAATTCAGAGATGAAGGGTGTCCATATATAGGGCCATGGTGGGTTCCACTTCTTGATAGAATTATGAGCTGTAGTTTTCATTACCACATGTTCTTTACTTTTTGTTTAGTTGGCATATGCATATGTATGTGCTATACATACATGTGTATATGTGTTGTGTGCACATGCATGTCTGTGCTAGTACATATCAATGTTGGGGCCAGACATGACATAGAATGTTGTGGTAGTTTGGATGCATGTGCCCTATAGACTCAGGTGTCACTGAAACTGAGTTTGCAGCCTCAGCCCCTAGGAAGCAGGAACCTACTAAAGGGGGTTGTGTCACAGGGGCAGACCTGAATTCCAGCTCAATGGTATTCAGGGTATTCAGAGAAGTCTGAGCTCTGCTGTGGTCCCTGCACTTTATTGCCCATTCATGCTTGCTGCTTTTGAATTTTATGGCCTGTTTGCTTGTTTTTCTCTGTTTGGATGTATGGAATCAGCTTCTTTAAGCCTTGCCCTAGATCTGTAAGCTTGAAATAAACCCCTTCTTCCCATAAGCTGTGTCTGGTTTGAATGTTCATCTCAACAAAATAAAGCTGTCTACTACAAATGTCTTCCTCAATTTTTCTCTACCTTAAGTTTTAACCTGAAGCTGACCTATTCAACTACACTAGCTACCAACACCTGGTTCTGTCTCCCTCCCCACTGCAGGAGTTCCAGGTGTGCCTTGGCATACCAGGCTTTTTCTTACTTGTGGGTTCCAAGCTCAGGTCCTCATGATTGCAAAGCAAGCACCTTACCTACTCAACCATCTCCCGGTCCCACTCAGACTTTTAAGGATGATCAAACTGAAGCTTAGCAAGTTAAATTAACTTTTTAAAACTACATAACTGGTAAGCGGTAGAGAAATAATTCAAAACTCAGTATGACTGATTTAAAATTGGAACTATGACATCATACAATATTACTATCATCAATTCTCAGGGGATTCATTTTCTCAGGGACCAAGTTTTGGGCCCTTTTTTCTATTTAAACCCATTTTTGGAACCATGGAGGTTATGGTGAATCATTAGCCCATGTGTGGTATTACTGTTCAGAGTCAGAATACACCAGACAGCACATCTGACTTCTCTGCTTTGATCACATCCATGTATTTTCGCTATCTTTTGTAAAGTAATTAATAGCATCCATCAAACTTGTCTTGGTTAAAACTTTGACACAGCAGGGAATCTCTGGATAAACAGTCAGTCAAAGAAGATGATTACTTAGATAAAATCATATCATCATTATTCATTATTACATTTGAGAGTACATTATTGTCAATTCTCTCACACAGATCAAGTTCCTGAGAGAATTAAATGAAGAGTGAGGCATTTGTAATGAATTAGATGAAGTTTTACCTTGCCTGAAGCTTCAGCAAGTTATGATGAGGAGCCTAAAATATTGATATTGGGAGCTTTCTGGTCTTCAATTGATAAAAATTTAGAAGCTAGGTCTGGGGAGATATCCTAGTGGTTAAAGCTGCTCGCTGTGCAAGGCTGGAGACTAGTGTTTGGATCCTTAGCACCCATGTAAAGTGTCACATGCATCTGTGATCCCAGTGTGTACATTAGACAGTCATATTTGTGGGTCAGATATATAGCAGTAATTCCCATATATGACTAATGAAATTTGAAATGCAGTGTGTTTCTCAATGTTGAAAACATACAACAGTTAATTCAGTATTTGATTCAGAATGTATTTTAGGATCTCATAATTCAGAAGATAATGAGAAATCTTATAACATTATGCAACTGCCAGTTTACTACAGAGTTTTTCTTTTGATGTGACAATCAAATATTTATACTATAGAAACAAACTCCTACAGTAAAAAAAAAAATCAATGTGGAGTTTCAGTGACTTAGGAGTATGAATAAAATGGATAAATAAATATTAGTGCATATGTACTAAGAAATAAATAAAGGAAAATGAAAGCATATGTAAAATGTATGGCAAGTAGTTGCCAAATATTAAAGTCAGATTTTTTGATTAATGATTTATGTCTCATATTGCTAAATATTCTTTGTTGTATGGACTTGGGTACTCAGTGGTAGAATGCCTGTCTAAGTACATGTGTGTGCTCATTCCATATATCTTGTCCCTAAAAATGAAATGAAGTATATATGGAAACTACAATCAAGCAAAAAATAAAGGGCTCAGTTATTCCATTTTAAACAAAATATTTTCTACTGTCTTGAGAAACTTATTATACTAGATGAGAAACATAGTTTCATGTCCTGGTTATTCCACCTAATAGCCATGTGTGTCATTCAGTTTATACAATGTGATCTAATCATGCTAGGATAAAAACTTGCTCTAAGACGTCCAAAGTACAAGACTGAATTGGCATGGGTGATGCAGCAGGCACTCTGCCATGAGGTCACTCAGAGATGTAGCCTAGTGTGAGCTGCCTCCAACCCCACTACATCACCCCATGTGGGGGGACATTGAATGTGACAAGTCATGTACCTTCTTTACATTCATACCTAGAAGTGACACAGAACTTCTAACACATTTCGTCTGCTTCACCAAGCCACATAGTCAAAGAAAAGTAGAGTTATACCACCTATCTTGCCTGTCCATGATGGGACCACTAATCATTCCCAAACTGCATGATTTTGTATGATGCTATAGTATATCTCAACTTCATTACTCTATTAAAAATATGTGAATGACTTCAATGAGTTGATGTCTCCACCCAGGACATGTGTCTCTAGTTTTGGATGTTCTTGACACTTGGGTAAAGAACTTTTCACTCATTTGCTAAATATGTTTAGCTCTATTTGTATCTATAACAAGCTAGAATTTTGAAACACTGAAAAAAGCAAAAGTAAGCAACCCCCCCCCCCCAGTTTCAGGGGCCTTAATTTTTTAATCTTCTAATGGGCTTGGCAGTATACAAACCAACTTAAAACTGTACAATAATTTATGTGGTGAATAGCTCTAAGAAGAATAAAGCAGGGCAGGTATTTTCAAGGTAAGGACATGCATTTTCTTTATTTTAAAATTAATTAGTTTTGTATTCCGCAAATACTGTCAATTTGGTACCATTATTAGGCTCATCCATGACCTACCCCCTCCCCTTGGACCCTCCTTGTTGAGGTACATGGGACATGCATTGTGGAGTTAGCCCACAGTTATGGGTAAGATAAATGTCTCTGCATATCATGACCCAACATGTGACTCTGACATTCTTTCCGCCCCCTCTTCCACAAAATTTCCCTGAGCCATGTTGGGTTCATTTTTGGTCTGCTTCAGTGATGAGGTGTTGGGGGCCTCTGAGGCTCTGGCTCTCTGATTTGGTAGGAGTTGATTTTTCTCTGTGTTGATCTCCTTCCCCCTTCTGCTGGTATCTGGTTCATCAGGAAAACAGCCCCCTTGCTTGTTTCTCCAATTTTTCTTAGTGTCAGCCGGGGCCCTTTTGAGGTATGATGGGATGGCTCTCTCCTTAGGATCTACATCTATCTGAAAAAGAGAAGCAGGTTCTCCAACAGAGTGTAAGTTAGCACCAGGACAAATGAGATAGCCCTTACTTTTTTATAGAGAATTTAATAGGTGTAGGCCCTCTTGTAGCCCACGATTGATGGTAGCTTGATATTGGCGAGTGGGCTTATGTTTGGATATGGTTCTGACTCGTTTCCCAGCTCCAGCTATGGGTCCCGTACCACTGAGGGGATCAGTTAGCCAAATCAAGAGCAGTTGATTCCCCACCATGGCTGTGTGCCACTATTGCACTTGTGTGGACATCACAACAGGTTATTTGCTGCTAAGTAGGTTAGACCATGAGTTCCTTGGACAGATATTGGTCATTTTCCCCCAGTCGCCCATGTAGCACTTTCTGGCACTAGACGTGCTGACTGTCTGGGGACTGAATCTCCTCCAACTTCCAGCCATGCCATTCTATTTTGCATGTCAATCACATAAGGTATCTTCAGCAGTAGTGTCTTACCACTAACCTTTGGTGGGTCATCAAGTACTCTGACAGAAATCTGTGTGTCTGTTAGGAAACCTTGTAGGTCTCTCTGATCAAAAGCTCATTGTGGATGATAGCCCCATGCTGGTACTGGGAGTTACAGGTCAGTGCCCACTAAGAAAATGAGGAAAAAGATAACTAATATACATGAGTTAGAAGAGAGAGAGAGGGAGAGGTAGGGAGGGAAGATGTAGAAGATTAAGGTTAGTCTTGATCCTACTCTCTCCAGTGTCTTGTGGTTCAGGTGTCCCCTGTTAAGGGCCTGGTGAAGGTTCAGCCATTTGGTCTGCCTTTTAGTAAGTAGAAACTTATGGTACCATTGCCATTTGGGTCTAGATTTGTGTTTCCCACCCCTTCGATGCCCTCCCCTCCCTCCCCGTCCATCCTAGTGTCCAGTCCAGGAGATACTTGCTGTGTATGTAAGGTATCTTGGGTAGATTCAGGTTAGGTGCTGTAGATGAGTGAGACTATGTGGCCATTTTTTTTTTCTGTGATTGGGTAAGTTCACTGTGGGGTGATAAGCATTGTTGCACTGTAAACAAAGGGCTGTCATAACATGAATTTAAAATTCTGTGGCTGCTCGGTGGACAATAACTTACAGAGTAGCAATGATGGAAATGCACCGGAACTGGGTACCTGTTTTGGTAAAGCATTTGGATAAAGATGATTTGGACAAGAGAGGTAGAAAGAGTCGTTAGAAACTGTTCGAATTTTTTCTTATTTGCAGAGAGAAAGAGAGGAGCGGGGGGGGGGGGGGGGTGGATGAATGGGCACACCAGGGCCTCCAGCCACTGCAAATGAACTCCAGACACATGTGCCTCCTTGTGCATCTGTCTAATTTGGGTCCTGGGGAATTGAACCTGGGTCCTTTGTTTTTTTTTATTTTATTTTTATTTTTATTTTTATTTATTTATTTGTTTTATTTATTTGAGAGAGAGAGAGAGAGAGAGAGAGAGAAGGAAGCAGATAGAGACAGTATGGGCACATCAGGGCCTTCAGCCACTGCAAATGAACTCCAGACACATGTGTCCCTTTCTGCATCTGGTTTATGTGGGTCTTGGGTAGTCAAACCTGGGTCCTTTGTCTTCACAGGCAAATGCCTTAACCAGTAAGCCATCTCTCCAGCCCATAATATCACTATATTTAATAAACCTAGTGTTTCTATTTATATACTTATATGTTTATATTTATATATTTATAATAGGTTTATTAGATATAATGTCTAATGAACTAAAATTATTTGATAAGAATATTTTTTCTAATCAGAAAATTTATTCCAAAAAAATATCATGTGCTGGAGACATGACATAGCAGTCAAGATGCTTGCCTATGAAGCCTGAAGGTAAAGGTTCAGTTCCTCAGTACCCATGTAAGCCAGATGTACAAGGTATCAAGTATGTCTGGAGTTTGTTTGCAATAGCTTGAAGCCCTGACATGCTCATTTTCTCTCTTCCTGTTCGCCTTTCTCTCTCTTTTTCTCTCTTAAATTTATAAATAAATATATAAAAAATCACATACTAGTATACTAATTTAAAATCTCTCTGTGTCTTACTGTTACCAAAATCTGGTTATATTTTCTTTTTTTTTATTTATTTTTATTTATTTTTTTTTATTTTTATTTTTTTTATTTTTTATTTTTTATTTTTTTTTATTAGTCAGTTCTGTATTCAGCAAATACAGTCAGTTTGGTACCATTATTAGGCTCATCCGTGACCTACCCCCTCCCCTTGGCCCCTCCTTGTTGAGGTATACGGGTCATGCATTGTGGAGTTAGCCCACAGTTATGGGTAAGCTAAATGTCTCTGCATATCATGACCCAACATGTGACTCTGACATTCTTTCCGCCCCCTCTTCCGCAAAATTTCCCTGAGCCATGTTGGGTTCATTTTTGGTCTGCTTCAGTGATGAGGTGTTGAGGGCCTCTGAGGCTCTGGCTCTCTGATTTGGTAGGGGTTGATTTTTCTCTATGCTGATCTCCTTCCCCCTTGTGCTGGTGTCCGGTTCATCAGGAAAAACAGCCCCCTTGCTTGTTTCTCGAAGTTTTCTTAGTTTCAGCCGGAGCCCTTTTGAGGTATGATGGGGTGGCTCTCTCCTTAGGGTCTACATCTATCTGAAAAAGAGAAGCAGATTCTCCAATGGAGAGTAAGTTAGCACCAGGACAAATGAGATAACACTTACTTTTTTTTTTATATAGAGAATTTAATAGGTGTAGGCCCTCTTGTAGCCCACAATTGATAGTAGGTTGATACTGGAGAGTGGGCTTATGTTTGGATATGGTTCTGACTTGTTTCCCAGCTCCAGCTATGGGTCCCATACCAGTGAGGGGATCAGTTAGCCAAATTGAGAGCAGTTGGTTCCCCACCATGGCTGTGTGCCACCACTGCACTTGTGTGGGCATCACAATAAGTTATTTGCTGCTAAGTAGGTTAGACCATTCGTTGCTTCGATAGATATTGGTCAATTTCCCCCAGTCGCCCATGTAGCACCTTCTGGCACTAGACACGCTGACTGTCTGGGGACTGACTCTCATCCAACTTCCAGCCATGCCATTCTAATTTGCATGTCAATCACATAAGGTATCTTCAGCAGTAGGGTCTTACCACTAACCTTTGGTGGGTCATCAAGTACTCTGACAGAAATCTGTCTGTCTTTTAGGAAACCTTGTAGGTCTCTCTGATCAAAAGCTCATTGTGGATGATAGCCCCATGCTGCTTCTGGGAGTTACAGGTCTGTGCCCACTAAGAAAATGAGGAAAAAGATAACTAATATACAAGAGTTAGAGATAAGAGAGAGAGAGACAGGGAGAGGGGAAGTGAGGGAGGGAAGATGTAGGAGACTAAGGTTAGTCTTAATCTTACCCTCTCCAGTGTCTTGTGGTTCAGGTGTTCCCTGTAAGGGCCTGGTGAAGGATCAGCCATTTGGTCTATATTTAGTAAGTAGAAGATTATGGTACCATTGCCGTTTGGGTCTAGATTTGTGTTTCCCACCCCTTGGATGCCCTCCCCTCCCTCCCCTTCCATCCTAGTGTCTAATCTAGGAGATGCTTGCTGGGTATGTAAGGTATCTTCGGTAGATTCAGGTTAGGTGCTGTAGATGAGTGAGACTATGTGGCGATTTTTTTTCTGTGATTGGGTAAGTTCACTGAGAATGATCTGTTCCAGGTTCAGCCATTTTTCCTCAAATTTCATTGTGTCATTTTTTCTTACTGCTGTATAGAATTCCATTGTGTAGATATACCACATCTTAGTTATCCATTCTTCTAGTGATGGACATCTGGGTTGATTCCAGCTCTTAGCTATTACAAATTGAGCCGCTATAAACATGGTTGAGCAAATCTCTTTAGTCTGTGGTTTGAAGGTTTTAGGGTAGATGCCCAGTAAGGGAATAACTGGGTCTGTTGGTATCTCTATACTCAGCTTTTTCAGAAGTCTCCATATTGCTTTCCAAAGTGGTTGTACCATCCTACATTCCCACCAACAGTGGATGAGTGTTCCTACTTCTCCACATCCTCGCCAGCATTTATTTTTATTTGATTTTTTGATGCTTGCTATCCTTATTGGGGTAAGGTGGAATCTCATAGTTGTCTTAATTTGCATTTCTCTGATGATTAGGGATGATGAACATTTTCTTAAATGTATGTTTGCCATTTCTATTTCTTCCTCTGTGAACTGCCTATTCAGCTCTTTGCCCCATCTTGTGAGTGGGGTGTTTGACTTCTTACTGTTTAGATTTTTGAGTTCTTTGTAGATTCTAGAGATTAGTCCTCTATCAGTTGGATAACCCACAAATATTTTCTCCCATTCTGTGGGTAATCTATTGGCTTTGCTAATTGTATGCTTGTCTGTAAAGAAACTCCTCAGCTTCATGTGGTCCCATTGGTTGAGTGATGGTTTAAGTTCATGAGCTACTGGGGTTTTGTTCAGGAAGTCTTTTTCCATTCCTATATCATGGAATGTACTTCCTAAATTTTCTTCCAGTAGTATTCGAGTTTCTGGTCTTATATTGAGATCTTTGATCCATTTGGACTTGAGTGTAGTGCATGGTGAAATGTGTGGGTCAAGTTTTAGTTTCCTGCATATGGTTATCCAGTTTGTCCAGCACCATTTGTTGAAGATGCTGTCTTTTTTTCCAGTGTATATTGTTTGGGCCTTTATCAAATATCAAGTAGCTATAGTTGCTTGACCCAAAGTCCGGGTCCTCAAGTCTATTCCATTGATCTATAGTCCTGTTTTTATGCCAGTGCCATGCTGTTTTTATTACTATGGCTTTGTAATATAGCTTTAGATCAGGTATGGTGATGCCTCCAGAGGTATTTCTTTTGCTGAGGATATGTTTGGAAATGCGAGGCCTTCTGCCTTTCCATATGAAATTTGAGATCATTTTTTCTATCTCTGTGAAGAACACTGTGGGGATTTTAATTGGTATTGCATTAAATCTATAAATTACCTTTGGTAGGATTGTCATCTTCACAATGTTAATTCTGCCTATCCAGGAACATGGGAGGTCTTTCCATTTTCTCAAGTCTGCCTCAATTTCTTTTTTGAGTGTTTTTATGTTTTCATTGTGTAGATCTTTCACTTCCTTGGTTAACGTTATTCCAAGGTATTTTATTTTTTTTGTCGCAATTGAAAATGGGACTATGTCCCTTATTTCTTTTTCTGTATCTTTGTCCTTTGCATAAAGGAAGGCTACTGATTTTTGTGCATTGATTTTGTATCCTGCTACTTTGCTATAGGAGTTAATCACCTTCAGGAGTTTTGGGATGGAGTCTCTTGGGTATCTTACATATATAATCATGTCATCAGCGAATAAAGCTAACTTAACTTCCTCCTTTCCAAATTGTATCCCTTTTATTTCCTTCTCCTGTCTTATTGCTTGAGCTAGGACTTCCAGAACTATATTGAAAAGCAGAGGTGAGAGTGGACAACCCTGTCTTGTTCCTGATCTTAATGGGAATTCCTCCAGTCTCTCTCCATTAAGTATTATTTGGGCCTTCGGAGCTTCGTATATTGCCTTTATTAGGTTAAGATATGAACCAACCATGCCAACTCTCTCCAATGTTTTGAACATGAAGTGGTGTTGAATCTTGTCAAAGGCCTTTTCTGCATCTATCGAAATGATCATATGGTTTTTATGTTTAACCTTGTTTATGTGGTGTATTACATTGACAGATTTCCGTATGTTGAACCACCCCTGTGTTCCTGGAATGAATCCCACTTGGTCAAGGTGGATAATGCTTTTGATGTGTTGTTGGATTCGGTTTGCAAGGATTTTGTTTAGGATCTTTGCATCTAAATTCATCAGGGAAATAGGCCGGTAGTTTTCTTTTCTTGTGGCATCTCTGCCTGGTTTTGGAATTAGGGTGATGCTAGCTTCATAAAAGGAGTTGGGTAGCTTTCCCTGTTCATCAATTGTGTGGCACAGTTTGAGGAAGATTGGTTTGAGTTCTTCCATGAAGGTTTGATAGAATTCAGCTGAGAAGCCATCTGGTCCTGGGCTCTTCTTTTTTGGGAGGTTTTTTATTACTTTTTCAATCTCCATGAGTGTGATGGGTTGATTGAGGTGATTAATCTGCTCTGTGTTTAGCTTTGGTAGATGGTATGTGTCCAAGAATTTATCCATCTCCTCCACATTATCCAGTTTTGTGGAGTAGAGGTTTTTGAAATAAGTCCTGATGATTCTCCCAATTTCACTTATGTCTGTTGTGATCTCTCCTTTTTCATTTTGAATTTTGTTAATTTGAAGCTTCACCTTTTTTTGCTTGATCAGATTGGCCAGGGGTTTGTCAATCTTGTTTATTTTTTCAAAGAACCAGCTCTTTGTTTTGTCAATTGTCTTAATTGTTTCCTTGGTTTCCAATTCATTGATTTCTGCTCTGATTTTAATTATTTCTTTCCTTCTGGAGCTCTTTGGGTTGGATTTTTCTTGTTTTTCCAGTGCCTTTAGGTGGATGGTTAGGTCATTGATTTGGGACCTTTCTGTCTTTTTTACGAAGGCATTGAGTGCTATGAATTTTCCCCTGAGGACCGCCTTCATTGTGTCCCATAAGTTTTGATACGATGTGTTCTCATTGTCGTTCAATTCCAGAAATTTTGCAATTTCATTTTTTATTTCATCCACTATCCATTTATTGTTTAAAAGTGTGCTGTTCAGTTTCCAGGTGCCTTTGGGATTCTTGGTGGGTCTTTTATTGTTGATTTCTAGCAATATAGCATTGTGATCTGATATCATGCAGGGAATTATGTCAATCTTCCTAAATATGTGGAGGCAGTCTTTGTGACCCAATATATGGTCTATTTTAGAGAATGTTCCATGGACTGCTGAGAAGAATGTGTAGTCTGTGGACTTGGGATGGAATGTTCTGTAGATGTCCGTTAGGTCTAAGTGATCTATGGTTTTGTTGAGCTCTCTTACTTCCCTGTTGAGTTTCTGTTTGGATGATCTGTCTATTACTGATAATGGTGTATTGAAGTCCCCAGCTATGATGGTGTTTGTGGTTATTTCTGTTTTATTGTCAAGTAGGTTTTGTTTTATGAACTGTGGTGCCCCTGTGTTTGGTGCATACAGATTTATGATTGTAATATCCTCTTGATGGATCGTTCCCTTGATAAGTAGGAAGTGGCCTTCTTTGTCTTTTTTGATTATATTTGGTTTGAAGTCTATTTTATCCGATATTAATATAGCTACACCTGCTTGTTTCTTATTCCCATTTGCTTGGAATACTGTTTTCCACCCTTTCACCCTGAGGAGATGTCTGTCTTTAATGGTGAGGTGGGTTTCTTGAAGGCAACAGATTGAGGGGTCTAATTTTTTGATCCATCCTGTTAGCTTGTGTCTCTTGATGGGTGAATTAAGGCCATTAATATTTAGGGTAATGACTGTGAGATTTGATTTGATCCCTGCCATATTGTGATGGTAAATGTGGGTTGGAGTTTTCATGGACATTGAAGTTTTTTGTGCCTACTCTGAGTTTGGTTGTTGTGATCCGCTTCTTGTAGGCAATTGTGTTTGATTATTTTTTTTCTTCTCTGTGTAGGATTTCCTGAAATACTCTCTGTAGGTTTGGTTTTGTGTTCATATAATTGTAAAGCTGAGTTTTGTCATGGAAAGTTTTTTGTTCACCATCTATTATGAGGGATACTTTTGCTGGGTAGAGTAGTTTGGGTTGGAAGCCATAGGTTTTTAGACTTTGCAGTGTTTCATTCCAGGCTCTTCTAGCTTTCAGGGTTTCCATTGAGAAGTCTGAAGTAATTCTGATGGGGTTACCTCTGAAGGTGGTGTGCTGTTTTTCCCTAGCTGCTTTTAGGACTTTCTCTTTGGTGTCAATGTTTAGAGTCTTAATAATAATATATCTTGGAGAGTTTCTCCTTTGGTCCAGTCTGTTTGGAGTTCTATTGGCTTCTTGTATCTTGATGGGCCTTTCTTTTAAGAGATTGGGGAAGTTTTCTTCAATTATTTTGTTAAATAAGTTCTCCATGCCTTTGGTCTGGATTTCTTCTCCTTCTGGTATTCCAATGATCCTGATATTGGGACGTTTAACTGTATCCCACAATTCCCTCATGTTCTGTTCACAGGAGCTTTTAAACTTACTGAAATTTTTGAACTCTCTAACTGTTTCTTCCATCTTGTCTTCCAGATCAGAGTTTCTATCCTCCACTTGGCTGACTCTATTCTTGAGAGCTTCTAGTGAGTTTCGGGCTTGTTCAATTAAGTTTGCATTTTCTGTTATTTTTCTATGTATAATTTCCATCCCTCTGTCAAGCTCCCTTTTCACATCAGTTTCTGATTTTCTTGATGATTCTTGGAGTTCATCCTTGCATTTCTTTATGTCTTCATTTAGCTTGGCCAGCTGATTTTTAAGGTCTTCTTTTTTTTCACTCTCCCTCAAATCTCTTAACTCTCTTTGAAATCCTTCCATTTTCTTATCTAATCCTTCCAATTTCTTATCTATTAGTTCTAGTTTAGTGATGGCAGCATCCACACGATTATCGGCCCTTTGTTGCTTTCCTGCAAGTTCTACCAATAGGTTGGTTAGAGTTGCATTGCTCATAGCTTCAATGTGGTGTTCTGGTCCTATTTGTTCTTCTATGTTTTGGTTAGAAGTATTCATTGTGGGAGTGGGTGATCTAATTGGATTTTCTTGCATTTGATTATTCATGTTATTTCTTTTGCGCTGTGTTCTGCCCATGACAGTGTATGGGCAGATAAGTGGGCGTATCAGCCTGGGCTCAAGAACAATGGGAATCTTATGCAGCCTGGGGGCGTTGCCAAGAAGCCTGGGCTTTGGCTGTCACTTGCCAAAGCCGCCTATCTACTGCCTGGCAGGGGCGCCGAAGTTGCCTGAGTTCTCAAGCGGTAATGTGCCAAGGCTGCCTGCGTTCGAACTAGGAGTGGCACTGAGGCACCAAGCACTGATGCCACCCGAACTCTGGCTGGGCACGCTGGGAACCGGCAGCAGTCTGCGCTCCCCCGCCACAGGACAATTGTGAACAGCCGCGCGGCAGACAGAGGGCGAGTGGACGAGAGTGCGGAGCAGTCTAAGCTTCTGCACGCAGGGAATAATCTCACTTGCCAAAGCCGCCTATCTACTACCTGGCCGGGGCGCCAAGGTTGGTTGAGTTCTCAAGCGGTATTGTGCCACAGCTGCCTGCGTTCGAGCTAGGAGTGGCACTGAGGCACCAAGCACTGAAGCCGCCCAGACTTTGGCTGGGAACGCTGGGACCGGAAGCAGTCTGCGCTCCCCCGCCACAGGACAATTGTGAACAGCTGCGCGGCAGACAGAGGGCGAGTGGAGGAGAGTGCGGAGCAGTCTAAGCTTCCGCACGCAGGGAATAATCTCACTTGCCAAAGCCGCCTATCTACTACCTGGCAGGGGCGCCAAAACTGTTTGAGTTCTCAAGCAGTAATGTGCCAAGGCTGCCTGCGTTCGAGCTAGGAGTGGCACTGAGGCACCAAGCACTGAAGCCGCCCAGACTTTGGCTGGGAACGCTGGGAACCGGAAGCAGTCTGCGCTCCCCCGCCACGGGACAATGGCGGCCCGCCGGTGCGGCAGGCAGGTAGGGGGTGGCACCTGAGCTGACGCAAGCGAGAGATACAGTCTGAGCTTGTGGGACTGGGCACACTCAGTAGGTGGGCGAGTGGACGAGGGTGCAGAGCAGTCTAAGCTTCCGCGCGGAGGGAACGAACGGCGCGCAGTGGCAGCCGTGCGGGCTCCGGAGCAGCAGCAGCGGCAGGGGTGGATCTTTGAACACGGCGGTTATTTGGGGCGAGGGGTGCCTACCCGCCCGAAAGGGGACCAGCAATTCCCTGTTCCCCCACCTCTGTGCCCTCCCAGATTTCTCTCCCCTAAAAGCCACTATATACCCTTAATATCTTGCCTTTCTTTCCCCGGGATTTGCAGCGCAGCTAGGCAGTCGCCATCTTGGCCGGAAGTCCTCGAACCTGGGTCCTTTGGCTTTGCAGGCAAATGCCTTAACTGCTAAGCCATACCTCCAGCCCTTGAATTTTTAAAAATATTTTTATTAACAACTTCCATAATTATAGACAATAACCCATGATAATCCCCTCCCCACATTCCCCTTCACAAATCCACTGTAAATTTTATCCCCCCCTCAATGAGTCTCTTTAATTTTTATGTCATCATATGTTCCTCCTATTATGAGGGTCTCCTATTATGAGAGCCTTGGCTATGGACTGTAATATTTTGGGCACATCAGGGACCTCCCTGGCCAACAACTCACTGGAAAGTATCTCATATCTGGCACTGAAATTTTTCTAGTAACAATCTATGGCTTTTGCATGCACCATTATCCAAAAAAACAGGAGGTTTACATATGGCTTATTCACAACATCTTAAATTTTCATTAGTCCTCCCTGCACCCTTCCTTTACTCAGTCTCTTTCTTTAACCTCACTTAGACTTTTCCACCACCAGTACTCAGTTCATCAGCTTGCTTATGTGCAATACCATTTCCTTAAGTCATCCACTCTCCTCCCTCCCTTATAGCACCTTTCTAGCTTACTTGTCTCTGCTACTGATTTTTACTGCAACTTATATACAAGTCTAAATAGTTTGCATTTTGAAGATGAATCTGTCAGATTTCTAAGTGAATTAGATAGATGTTGTAACTCACAACAGTCAGTGTTACTATATTAATTTTATACCCTTATACAGGTTAGGCATCTCTTATCTGAAATGTTTAGAACCAAAAGTGTTTCAGATTTTTGGCTTGGAGAATATCTGCATATGCATAATGAGACATCTTGAGGATTGGGTCCAAGTCTAAACATACACCTCATTTCTGTTATGTACCTTATATTCATAGCCTAAAAATAATTATATACAATAATATGAAAAAATTTGTCCTTGAAACAAGAACCTCCTGCTGGGAGATGACAGTAGACACTGAAGACACTCAAACCTCATAAAATCAGAAATTTGAGGTTGCTGACTTTGCATCACTAAAGGAAACTTGTAAGATGATCTCCAAAGTTTAGGAAAGACTGTGGAAGAGAAGGAATGAAAGATTGTAAGAGTCACAGGGTGGGAAGATGTCCCCAGGTATCCTTTCCCCCATACAAGGAAGGTATATACTTTTCAACTTATGCCATGTAAGTTCTCAAAATATTTCTTATTTTAGGGCATTTTGGATTTTGAGGTTGAAGTTGCTCAGATCCTGTGATATTAGCTGGTAGCATGTCAACTACTAATGCTGGTACAGAATTGCAGCTTCAGTGACTCAATGGTAGTTGTAGGCTTGAGATCTAACTAAAGGAGGCATATTATAAACAACCCAAAATAAATTCACCAATAATAAAAGAGCAGCAGCTAGTGTTACAAAGATATGTTAAACCTGGGGATGTGAGCAGTTTAAGTAGCTACTTAGAGGAGAGAAAGCCAATGTGGTCAGAACTGCAAAGTCCTGCATTGAGAGGGTGAGAAGGAAAGCACACAAAGATAGTGCAAAAGTTGGAAGTTTTAGTTAGTTAGGGGAAAAAAATGTGTCCTTGTACTTTAAGCCTAGAATGAGTGAACAAAGTGGACATTGTTGATGTAGGGATCAGATTACACTGGTCTTCACAGCCTGAGGAAGTATTTTGACCATAATTCTCTGATTGTATGTATGTATGTATGTATGTATGGTAAGGTTTCAAGCAGAGAAAACTGTAACTTAACTTAGCTTTTAAAAAATATGCTGTACCTGATAATCAGGGTGTAGGAGACAGACCCTGAGGATACGCAACACCTACCAAAGAAGAGCTCCACAGGCTCCTAAGAGCTCATCACTGAAGTACATTTAAAACTCACCCACCATGGCTCAGGGAATTTTGCATAAGAGGGTCAGGAAGATTGTAAGAGCCATTGTATGCTAAAGCTACACCAAACTTCTTAAAGTGGTTTTCTTCCTATAGTATTTAATTTAACTTCATTTATTATGATATAAAAATTTATATCCTTGTTCAATTCTTAATTTTTTTTAAAATTTTAGATATTTTGTTAAAAACAGAGACATTAAAATATATAGTGTAGGGTAGGCCCACTCAGGGTCATCATCATCAACATGACTATCTTTTACCCTTCCATATCTTGTCCCACTGGACAGCCTCAAGGAGCAGTGACACAGGGGGAGCTATCTGTCATCTGCTATGAGAACAATACCTTCTTCTTGAATCCCTCCTGAAGGACCTGCCTGAGGCTTTTTTACAGTTAACTTTTTGAAACAAGTATAAGGAACACATTGTAAAATAGTGATACAATAGTAAATATATTCACTAGAATCACAGTAACTTATCATTATCAATTATTATGTACTAAACACTGTATATATGTGCATGCACTTTTATATGATTACATGTTCACATGGCAATCACCATGAACACGTGATTTACACACTGTACTGGGACATCATGGTGGTTACCGTATATCCAAGTAGTAAAAACTTTTCATCCCCAACATAATTTTAAGGGATTACCATCAAACCATACATCATTGACTGAGACATAATTATGTTGCATATGACAGTATATACACATGAACATATACACATATACATGTTAAGTATGAAAATGTGATAGTCATACACATTTTAGAGATTTTCTATAAATAAAAGTAGTAAGAGGAATGGAGGAATCCTTAGCTAGATCTCCCCTAGTTATATGCTATAAAAAACAAATCTCTCTCAAGCTAATATATGAAATGTCAATTGAATCTGACATTACAGTGCATCGGGTATTATAATAATGAACATTTATGTGTGATAGAAATATATTTAATAATTAAATAATAAAAGCACATTTTTGGTATTCCTTTTTCCCATGAGTCATATTTTGATCCTTATGTGGTATTTAATTGGCTACGTATCTACTCATTTTATGACTGACAGGACTGCTTTTAGATGAGATGCTAGCTCTTTAATGTGTAGGGGGTCATTTGAATAACATCACATGGATTAATTATAAAATCTGCTTACAAGGGACTAGAATACCTTTCCCGATGAAATGTGTGGTGTTTTTGAATCTCCCTACTGACTGTGGAGATTACTTTAGTTTTTCTGGCAATATTTATCAACATTTGTGCTAGGAATTAGTTGCAGGAATTCAAGGCACATAAAAAACAATTCTGGTGGTTGGCCCAGTGTACACACTTGTGTCCCTTGAATTGAGCACTGCTAATGAATGCTTAAATCTCTTAGTAGAGGGATCATTTGTGTGAGTGGAATTAATAGAAATGGGCATTGTAACATCAACTCTCTGATTCCCAGATCCTGTTACCATTGAGAGATTTCACATACTAAATATTCTGTAAGATGCTAGCTTTCAAGATGATGTTCTCAACCATCATATGCTGTGTTGGTGTTCTTTCATCTTGTGTGGGAGGACAGTCAGTAACAGAAACTCAAGAAACCCAATAACACTTCAGCCAAGTCACATTGAGCCACTCTGTGGAAATATTGATTTCTCTACTAGACTTTCTCAGTGATCAAATGCATTTGCTTCATGTGCTTACAGATACCACCAGGGTTTGGAATGTGTCCTGTTCAAAATTCATGTTGAAATTTAATCCCCACTGTGGGGCTTTTAAAGGGCAAATAAAATCATGATAATGAACTTGTACCTTATCAGAAAACTCTAAAACACTATCCAAAGTCCTTCAGTCACCTTTGTGCAGCTGCTAAATCCCATGTCAGGCCAAAATGTCCCAGTTGCAGAACCTCACTAGACACCAGACCTGCTGATGCCTTGACATTGGACTTCCTAGCCTCCAAATATGACCCATAAGTTAGTGCTTAGTTTTGAAGTACCCAGGGCAAGATATTTTTTATAGAAATAAGAACACACAAGACAGTTTTAAGGTAGCATTCCAAATGAACAGGTATCTGTACCTATAAAGTACAGGTGGTACTAAAGAGCATATTAGATAGAATAGCTCTGTGTTTATAAATTATTAATTTAGAACTATAGTCCTTTCATTTTGTATTCTCTTAAAGAATGTGATCTTTTTTGCTTTGACCCTTTGAAATCAAAGTTGATTTGACTTTATGATTGTTCCATGCCTACTTTTAGCACAGTTTCTGGTACATGGTAGGTACTGTCATGTCTGTTGGCTGGATAAAGTATTTTCATAAAATGTAAACACATTTGAATGAAATGTAAATATAGAATAGCACATTTAAATATTTTAATTTCAATTTATTTGTTTGAGAGAGAGAAACAGGCAGATAGAGAGAATGGTTGTTCCAGGCCCTCCAGCCTCTGCAAATGAACTCCAGACACATGTGCCACCTTGTGCATCTGGCTTATGTGGGACATGGGTAATACAACCGGTGTCCTTTGGCTTTGCAGGCAAGTGCCTTAAACACTAAGTCATCTCTCCAGCCCTAGAATAGCACATTTTGAAAATATCTTTTCATATTTTTTATAACCTTACTGTTTTCTTTTTCTTTTTTTGGTTAATTCAGAGTCTTGCTATATTAAACCAAACTGGTCTTATACACTCTGTGCCCAAGCTTGATTTGAACTTACAATCCTCCTACCTGAACTTCTTTTTTTTCAATGTTTTTGTTGTTATATTTATTTATTTATTTGAGAGTGACAGGCAGAGAGAGAAATAGGCAGGTAGAGAGAGGGAGAGAGAATGGGCACGCCAGGGCCTCCAGCCACTGCAAACGAACTCCAGACGCGTGCACCTCCTTATGCATCTGGCTACCTTGGGTCCTGGGGAGTCGAGCCTCAAACCAGGGTCCTTAGGCTTAACAGGCAAGTGCTTAACCGCTAAGCCATCTCTCCATCCCTACCTGAACTTCTTGATGACTATGATTACAAATGTGTGCCTGCATGAGTGGCTAATATATACCAGTTTTTACTGTGGTATTTATTAGTGTCTGCTCTGCTCTGTGTTTTCTTGTTTCTTTATTGTCTATCTCCATCCATAAGGTGTGTTCTTCAAGAAGACAGCTTTTAATGTCTATACTGTTTCATCTGGAATATTGCCTGTCACATGATAAGCATCATACACATTCGTGTGTGTATATATATGTAAGTTGAGATGAAATCTCACTTTGTTTCCCAGCCTTGTCACCAACTCTTTGGCCCATGTACTCTGCCTACCTCAGCCTCCTGAATATTTGGAACTACCGACATGAATCATCATGCTCAACTTGCATATTATTTCCTAAGTAATACACTTATTTGGTTTGTAGTAACTTTGGAGCACATTTCTGGAGAAAAAGCAAGAAATATAAATCCTTCTTTAATTTTCTTCTCCTAATATTATACTGTAGAAATGAACATACTGAGAATTTTCTATGAGAATGTTCTGGATTCACTCATGTTTTTCTGATCAAGTCTGTTGCTCCCAAGTAGAAGATCATTTTTATCCCATTGGACTTTGTGGAAATCTGCTTTTATTCATATTGGTATATGGCCTAATGAAGTTTTTGAAGTTGCCATCTTTTACCAAAAGACAAGTATATCTAAGTGCATCTCTGATAGGTCTATTCTTGTTTGGATGAGATCATTTTATTTCTCTGGTCAGCAATCTGAAGGGGCTTTTTATGTGTCTTTAGGAACTTAAGGCCATTTTTAAATTGCTATTGCTAGACATGAAGCATTTTAAGTCTTCCCAGATAATTCAGTCTTCAGTCCTAGCTCTTCTTTGATGTCCCTGCTTTTACTGTGTGCTGATTTCCTAACCTCACCTTTTCTGCAACTATTTTCACTGAATCATGCTTCAGCACTTGTGAATACTCATGATGATTTGCCAGCTAGTAAAACCTTACACTTTGTGCACATTGCCATTGGGGGGGGGGGTGGACTAATGTGCTATAAATATGCAATTTCTTCTTAGAGCTCCAAGTCCTAGGAAAAGACAAGTATATGAAAAAGTTTTGTCTTACTTTTATTTGTTTGTTTTTCCTTAAAAATTTTCTAGGCATCTTATAAACCTGATATCAGGAGGTTTAGAATTATGAACATGCATCCAGGCAGCAAAGCAGCGATTGTGATTATATATATGGGCCTTTTCTGAGACCATAGTAATATTTGCTGTTGCCAAAAGAAACTGACATAGTAATATCCTACCATGTCTTTCTTGTTCTTTAGCAGATGATGGGATAATACCTGCATGGGAGAGCTACTGCATGTATCCACTTTGTGAACTTCAAAAATACTCAAGATGTAAATATATTCATACTCTCCCTTTCTTTCCTGCACTATCTGGCATCTACCTGACTGGACTTTGTTAATATCTAATGGGTGATATGTAGGCTAAAATGAGCCAGGGAAGGTTGTTTGATATTATTTTTAAAGGCAGTATGATTCTTATGGAGGAGGGAGGGTTGTTTTGTTTGTTTGTTTTTATGTTTTTTTTTTTTTAATTTCTTTGCAAGCATTGTCTCTGTCTATCTCCTTTCTCTGTGCCAGGGACTCTAACACCTGCAAACAAACTCAAGTTTCATGTGCCATTTTGTACATAAGGCTTTTTGTAGCTACTGGGGAATTGAACATAAGTCATCCCAGTCATTAGGTTTGCACTCAAGGGCCTTGACCACTAAGTCAGTTCTCCAGGCAAATTCTGATGAACAGGGAAAAGTTAATGAGGGTAGGTACGGAGAGTGGACAGTAAAGAACAAAGAATTTTCTAAGTAGCTTTCTATAGGGCTTAAAACTTTTGGGAATAGTGGTTGGTTAAGAGATTAAGATGTGTTTTCTCTCTGCAAAGTAATAGGCTGGTCTTATGGCATCTCTTGTACAGATAGGTAGCTAAGCATTTAATTTTTTTCCTTTAATTAATTTTTAATGTCAGATGAGTATTTGAGTACAATAAACCTGTGGTGAGATGAAATATAGCTTTGCTTTATTTCTTCTTGCTACATAGCAGGTGAAATATTATAAATCTGTATCCATGAAGATAGTTATGCTATAATTGCTGATGAAATTCAATGAAAATGTAACCCACTGCTTTGAGCCAGCCAAAGATAAAAGATCTTTTGCCTGTCCGAATTAGAGGTGTCATGTGACAAGCCTCATTTACATTAATTTACTCTGTTATTCTGAGACTTACTACTTGTTTTCTAATAAGATAGCTGCCTAATTCTATGCTCCCAGACTCTATGACCAGTGGGGAAAATATTACCAGACTTCTCTTCCAGATATATAAGCATTATTTTGAAGTATGAATAGAAAATCTAATTGTCTGATATAAAAATTTGATCATGTTAAAGGATTATTGAATTTTTAAAAGAAAACAGGGTAAAAATTTAAAATATTTATTTATGTATGTATTTGAAAGAGAGAGAGAAATAGAGGTAGATAGAGAGGGAGAAAACGGGCATTATATAACCTCTGCAACCACTGGGAATGAACTCTGGACATGTATACCACCTTGTCCATCTGGCTTGGCTTTATGTGTGTACTGGGGAATTGAACCTGGGTTCCTTGGTTTTGCTGGCATGCACTTTAACCACTAAACCTTCTTTCCAGCCCCAAAGAAGGTAATTATTTTTTAATTTCTACTTGGTAATGAATAAATCTTGGCAGATCTGCTTATCCACAGTGATAATCATGCAACAAATGCTAAGTATCTTCTGTGTGCTAACGACTATGTTAACAATTGCAAACAGAACAACAACTGAGGCAAGTGAGAAAGAACATAAGTAGGTAGGGCAACTACTAAGGCCATAAAAAGTGAGATAATGAAAAATAAGATAGCAATCTCCTGTGTGACTGCTTCCAGGGGTTAAGGAAATGGAGTTAAAGCTAAATTTCTTTTAAGTTAAAAAAAATTAGGTGAAAGGAGAAAAGAAAGACAAGATGGAACTAGATTGATGCACACTCGAGGGAGCTACACTCTTGTCATTAGAAAACCGTAAGCTAAAAATTAGCCTGAAATGTGTCCGTAAGGAAGAGAGGAGACAGTAAAATCTGGGATTATTCAAGAGATAGATAAATTACATGGGACTTTGTAAAAAGAAATAAAAAAAGTTTATATTGACTCCAACTATAATGGGAGTTCATTAGAAAATTCACACACTGGATGAGAAGTAGGACAGGTTTTGTAGGGAAATGAGCAAAATACAGTTTGATTATTGTCTAGGTGAAAGATGGTGACGGAAAGACTAAACATGTGAAATTAAAATGTATTTAAAATGGAGATTCAGTCTACTTATGAGGTAGGATGTTAGGAGTAAGAAAGTGAAGGAAGGGTTACATATGTAAATGCCTTGCTTAACCTCAGGATAGATGGAGTAATTGTTTTCTCTGTTAAATCATAAGCAGATGTGTTGGGACAGATGTCAGGATGAAAAATTCTGCTTTAAGGTTAAGATGTCTTTCAGACATCGTGTAGAAAGAAACCAAATAACCAGTAAAATACGGCAGCCCAGGAATCCAGGAAAAGACCATGTCTGGAGATAACAGAAAAGTGCCCACATGATTTTAATTAATTCCACAGTGAATTCTAGATTATAATTTGAATAACTGAAAATTGATGAGTATTTATTTATTGAATCATTTGTCTTGAAAATTTTGTTGACAGCACAATTGCTGAAAACTTAATTGATTGCTCATGACAAGCAAGAAGTGATGGCTCAGTGCATCAAAGTTTACTGAAAGATAAAGTTTGATAAGATCAGTTTAGGCTTACTTTAAAAATTCTATCTGCATATCACTGTTTGGGATCAGCAATAAAATTCTCTATTTTCTTTATAAATCAAACAAAGACACAATTGTTAATAGTCTATGTCACTTTAATTAAGCCCCCAAATAAGGCAAGCATTGCAGTCATTTGTAGTAGGGTATTGCATAAGTTGCTAATCAATGAAAAAAAAGCAACTAATTAACAAGCCACCAGTCAGCATTTTGAGCAGAAGTTGGTGACTTTTAGCTTAATTAAACTTTGCAGGTGTCAGTGATGCTTTGAAAGAATCTTTAATCTGTTTGTGCCCAAATCCCCCAGATCATCTTAACGTCTGTGCCTGTTTAAAGTTCCTATCTATTTTGAGGTAGGTAAAGGGATTTTGGTTTCTTAAAATACTTTGCACTTTCCAAAGACTATTTCTTGCCCAAATCATTGAGGTTTCTCTTGGATTAAGGAAACAAAATGAAATTTGTGAGCCACTTGACCCCAAAATTGGAAGACTAAGTTGTTTTATTGAAATAGAATTAATTTACATACCATAAACTATTTGGTATAAACTTTAATGAGGTTTGATAATGTATAATGTTATAAAGTGGTCTATACAATATAATAAGAATATGGCAAGTTTTAAAGTTTGGGTAAATTTCTCCATGATGGAAAAATGAGCTTGTGTGGGGAGCTTGGATTTGCAGAGCCTATAAGGGTGACCTGTGGGAGGATTGGCATTCCTTTTATTCTAGTCCTAAAATGTTTTCATACATCTGCTAAAGCTACCATCAAAAACAGGCTTCTAGATAGGATGAATGAAAGATTAGGAATAATCCACCTCTTAAATAACATTTAAATACCACAAATTCCTCTGTAATTACATTATTTGGCAAAAGGTAAGACTTCCATTTATTTAGGCTCTCCTTTTATTAGGAGCAGTTCTCTCATGGCTGATACAAGGGATACACAGGCCCTTTTATTATTATGGTGATACTTTGTATACTTTTGTGCAATTTGGTGTCATTTTCAAATGCTTTATTAGGAAATAGGCAAGGACTAATATGTGAAAGTTAGGTAGACATGTTTGTAAAATACTTATCGTATTGGACATATGAAGTTATTTGAAATATATGCATTCATTTGTATAGGTATGTATCTACACATGTGGAGGAATATAGTGCTTAGAATAGTGAATATATACTACTCAGAATATACACACATTGTTTGTGCACACTCACATATCATTTTTAATAACCTGTGGCACAGATATAAATTGTCAACATTCCACAAATTTGGAAAAGGAAACACAGCAAAGCTAAATAGTTTGCTAAAGAAACTCCAGATAGGAATCAGAAGAGCTTTGATAAGGAATACTGAGTCTGGCTTCAGAGCTCTTCCTCTTACATGATATGTGTCTCCTCCCAGAGCACTTTATTATTGGCAGGGCTCATACCACATGGCTCATTATTTACCATTTACCATGAGTCGTCTTGAAGTCATCTTCATGCATGTCTAAACCAAAAAAAAATTATATATACATATATACATATGTGTGTGTGTGTGTGTGTGTGTGTGTGTGTGTGTGTGCGCGCGCAGTTTTCTCAGGAATCTTTCCTTAATAGTGACAGGTGTTTTCAGAACAGTGATGACAAAATGTCACAGAATAGTAAATGTGAAATCTGGAAACAGGTTAGAAGTGATATTGTAACATAAGACTGTATAGTTCCATCCATTTTTATAATTTCATTCTTCTTTACAGCTTATGCATATGACCATGTTCTTTACCCTTTCGTCTGTGGGAGAACACCTAGGCTGGTTCTGTATTTGGCTATAATGGACAGTGCAGCACATATAGGAATGGATGAGCAAGTTTCTCTGATTATGTTGACTTAGAGTCCATCAAGTACATATTCAGGAGTGGGATGGCTGAAACACATGCTTGTTCTATTTTTAGGTGTTTGAGGGTGATTGCCATAGTGGTTGAACCTACTAACATTCCCACCGTCCAGGTGCAAGAGCTTGTTTCCCCCACATCCTCACAGTCTTTGTGCCATATGTTTTCTAAAGAATAGCCATTCTGACTAGGGCATAATAGAATCTGAAAACACTTTTAATTTACATTTTTTATATTTACTGAGTATTTATTTGTATTTTTCCTCTGAGAACCATCTATTAATTTCCTTAGCATTTTTATTGATTGGATGCTTTTTATATTCAATTTAGAATTCTTTACAGAATCAGATAAATATGGCATGGATGTTTTCTCATGCAGAATCTAGACTGAAATATGTATATATGTGGGTATGCATATATGTATATGTAGCACATGGAAGTAGGAAGTGGACTTTGAGGGGAAAGAAGAGGTGCAATGTGAGAAGGAGATCAAGAGAGGGTCATGGAGTATATCTCCCATAAAAGCTGAAGGTGGCACCATTTGGGATAAGGAAGAGAATCAGTGAGAGGCATTGGGGAGGGTGGAAGGATTAGGCTGGGTGAATAAGAGCAAAGCCTGTTGATATATCTGCATGAAAATGTCGCATTGATTTCCACTTATTTGCATGCTAACCAAAATATGAGTATACAAATAAAAGTGGTAGCTCTTCTAACTGATAATTATAGAAAATTAGAAAACTATTATGGGCTCCTGAGCTAGTTACTTATAAAACAGGAAATCTGTTCCATGGTTGGGTTGACCATGCTGCTCCTCCATGTTTCTTCATAATAACAAGATGGTAGTGTCTGTCCCATTGGCTGGAGTTTCCATTGACTTGAATATTTGTAGGCTGTAACTCCATTAAGGTAGAAACCATGCTCTTTACATTTGAATTTTTGACATCATTTGGGAGGCTCCATGTTATCTCAAAAGCACATATTAAATTTAGTGTGGGAGTGAAATAAAAAAAGAAAGGGATAATACTATGTTTCCCAAAAGAGTTGTCATGAAGATCAAATGTGATAAGTGAGATTCTGTTCTCAGGCTCTAGCTGCCAGCTGTAGGATGACTAAAATGCCAGCACAGTGCTCCTTCTAGTAGCAGTCTATATTGACTCAAAGGCACAGACTCAACAGAGGAATAACATAGGGAGTAAATATTTTCAAAGGAACAGCTTGAGGAATAGATTGAAAACATTCCATTATTCATCTATGGGGAAAACATTTGCAGTACTCACATACACCTTGATTTTCTGTTTCTATTATCTCCTCAAGTCTTTCAAAACAGTTTATCAAAGACAGTTTGGCTCTTAGGTCACCACTGTAAGATGACTGGCATCAGAATGACTATTTAGTTAAGTAATGAGAAAAGGATCAGGTTGTATTGCATCTGGTTGTAGGGTACCAAGCAACATATTTTTCCTTACAGAGAAGGCTTACTATATGCCTGATAAAGGACACAAAGGGACAAGCACTTTTTCTATGAAATGTTTTTTGTATTGATCAGACACACTAATAACACACCATAGACTACCAAGAGTACAAGTGTTTCCTCCATCTCCCCTGTCCATAAAATGATGCAGTGAATTTGCTGTGCCTTGATTTTTTTTCTCAGCAGTGCTCCAAGCTTAAGTATTTAACCCCTTGAATTTGTGAATCTTTTGTTCCTAAGATAGAGACTATGCTGCTTTTCTCTACCTGGTGTTTCTCCTAACCCCATCTTGAAAGAGTATATTCCCAAATACATATCCATGTATGGGCCATCTCTAGTCTCCAGGGAGCTATAAAAATTGGAATAAAATCAGTCATTCATTTGTTTAAGACTGTATGATTAAAATCAAGGCAAGACCATGCTATATCAATTCATATTTTACTTTTTGTTTAATGTTAGCTTAGCTACATTTGTGATAGAAAAAGTAATTTTCAACCTAGATAGCCTTTCATTTACTAAGGGTCTAGGGAAATCTATTTTGTAAGAATATGATGGGATAAAATATCAACTCAATTCCTTTATTCTAATCACAACAGAATCAGTTGTATAAGATAAATATTGCCACCAGTTGAATTTAATCCTTTATAATTGCATGGATTTTAAGGCCCTGTTTACACAAGAATGTCCTTGTGCATAGAATAAATAGGATATTATAAATTTTGAACACTTAATTTATATTGATATATGCATGTCACTAGACTCTACAGAAGCCATCCCCATATACTTATTCCTCCTTCGAAACAAGTATGTGAACTTCACAATGCCTTTGTTAAATATTAAGTTTGGTTAGGCAACATATTTCCTTGTTATCCTGTTCTTGAACTTGACTTTAAACAAAAGGATAATTGCATAATTTTAGATTTGAAACTTGGCTTTAAGCAATATATGTTTGAACATAGATATATTACTATTACTTGCGAAATCTTCATTTTTTCCTTTATAAAAATTAATTTTAAAAATACCAGACTTATAAAGTGATCAGGAAGATAAGAAAACAACAAAAGTCCTGGCAGATTCCTGGATCCACGGAATTTTTAATGGATGTTAATTTTTCTTACACTACTTCTTGTCACCTCTTCACTAACGTACATAGAATATAATGTTCACCATGGCAACTATACTGGGTCCACCTGAGATCATTCTATGGGGGAACATTTCATTCAGCCTATCCTCTTCCTCAGATTTTTAATTGTTAGTACCCATCTGAGCATCTGTCTGCCTATGACAATACCTGGAGAAGTTTTAACCTCTATTCTATACAATACAAATATCATAAGTGAAGAATGATTGAATTAACGCCATAAAATAAGAATCAAGTAGTGTTTATATGTGTTTAAGTTGTACAATTATAATTGATATATCAATAGGTTGGACATTAATTTATCTTATACAAAATAGTTTTTAAAAATCTTCAGCCAAGAATATGAAACCCACATGAATCCCATTAAGATTTAATTTCTCAGATAATTGATATCCTCTTGGGCTTCAATTATATGTCCTTTTACCATCATGACATCAAAATTGACTGAATGTGTGGGTTCAGGAAGTTCACAGTAAGGGGCCTTGTACCTGATGGACTGGTGAAGTTGGACTTACAGATGTGCTCTAATTGTTTGAAAGCATACCTTTCTCTATGTCCACCCTTGTTCTGTATGCCTTTTTAAAGTTTTAGTTATTTATTTATATAATTTATGAGAGAGAGCATTGGTGTGCCAAGGCCTTAGCCACTGCAAATGAACACCAGATGTGTGTGCCACCATGTGCACATGCACAACCTGTGTGCATGCGTCATTTTCTGCACATGGCTTATGTGGGTTCTGGGGAGTCGAACATGGCTTCACAGGCAGGTAACTTAACTGCTAAGCAATCTCTCCAGCCCCTATGTGCCTTTTGACTTGCTCTTTCAAAATGTTGCTTTTTATTTGTGTTCTGTACTCAAGAGTCAGTAGTAAGAGATTTTAATCATTATATTTTGGTAGATGGATGAACTTCCAGAAGGGAAGCCAGGTGAAAATGTTCTTGTTGGGCAAGAATATAGCCTTCACTCTGCCAGGGTAACATGGTTAGATATTTGGCTGAAGGGAGCATAACATCATTTACCAGTAATAGATAATATCCTGAACTGAAAAAGTGGATAATATAGTTTCTCAATGAAGATCCATCAAGCTCAGTTGCCCATTGTTGAGTGTTTGCGGAAGCATTTACCTCTCATGTTATAAGAGATACCTTGAAGATTTTATTTGTTTTGTGAAGTAAATTAAGTTAGTTTTATTTAGTATGTTTGGGTGATTATTACTTCTGTGTCTTATAGAAGGATTCTGAGAATAAAGAGGTAAGAATGGTAAGAAGTGAAACAAGTAATTTTTGAAGCAAAGGAGATGGATAAAGCACCCAGAATATATGGGAAATTATGGTGAGAAAATATCGCTTATTGGACGCTTTAATAGGTGCCAGACCCTTTGATAAATCCATATGCATTATCTCTGCCTTCTCTAAAGTAACCATATAGAGGTGAGTGTTAATATATCCAATTACAGATGAATCAGCAGAAGCTCAGAGTAATCAAACTTTCATGCCAGATCACACAGCTGGTGTGGAACAAGAAGGAATTGATTCAAGAATGCTCTGTTTCAAAGCCAGTGCTTCTAAGAATTGTACAATCTTATGTAAAAAATGAAAAATATGTCAGCAATGGGCCATGCAGACACTTTTTTCCCTTTCCCAGTATGGATTTTACATACACATGTAGTAACATGATTTTTCCGTTAGTTATCAAGTGGTTACCTACAAGGAATGAGTGAAATAAGAGCCCCACATTAGTTGTAGGGAACAGATTGGCTTATACCTTCATGCAGAAAACTACTTCTTTACTTATTGAAACATGACAAGACCCCTTCATGTCTCAAGCTGACTCAAGGCTAAGGCTCTGCTGGACCTGTGAGCACTGAATATTAACCTTTTGGAGGGTCCTTTATTGAGACTCATTTTCTTTTATTTCCATTTTTATTCTCAAGTTTTCCTTTGTGGTTTTCTACTGTCATGTTTTGCCCATTCATGGTCCATATATTTTT
This sequence comes from Dipus sagitta, assembly GCA_036346955.1. Lineage (NCBI taxonomy): Eukaryota > Metazoa > Chordata > Mammalia > Rodentia > Dipodidae > Dipus > Dipus sagitta. Next base: position 44,234,300 of record CM070787.1, read on the forward strand.
GTCATTTTAACTCCTGGTTCTGAATCTTGACAATCATTTCTGAGTGTTATGGATCACTGCACAGGGATTGGAGTGGGGGGCTATTCATCTTTCTCCAACCATATGGCAGCTTTTTCCTGGCTTCAGGATGATATTTGGCTGGTCTCGTGGAGCTTCCTCCTCGAGTCTAGGTGGAAGGGGTGAGAACAGGTCAGGGTATAGGTAAACATAAATCAGGTTTGTGCAAACAAGCGTGATGAATGCTGGTTCCCAAGGTACTCTGCCTTTTGTCAAACTTATATATTAGGAGAAAGGGCCGTGTGGCATGAATGATGAATCATAAAAACTGTTCCCTGGTGAAAGAGCAAGCAAGCACTGACACAGTATCCTGCATTCATCACCCCGCTCGGGACTACATAGTGAGGAACAGGAGCATCTGTATCAGCTGGAATGAAACAGGGAAAATTGACAACAGGGTCTCCTAATAGGAAACCAAATATATCAGGAGCTGGAAGAAACAGCATCAGATACATCACAGTGTCTTATCCAGGACATACAGGTAGAAAAAGTAAATCAAAAAATGCCCTCTATGCTCATTAACCATCAATTTGATGTTTAGTAGTTCCTTCAATTACACATGAGAAAATAATCACATATTTTTTTTATTTTTTTTCTTTATGGAAATTTTGCGGAAGAGGGGGTGGAAAGAATGTCAGAGCCACATAATTTTTGTTATAGTGGCTGTACCACCAGAAGTCACTGATTTATTCAAGTGTACATTATTATAAGTGATCCAAAACTGCTTATGATGCTCAATAGTTTGAAATCCTAGGTTTATTAAATTCACCAGTAGAAACAAGCATATTTATTATAATTGAGGTGATAGGGATCAAACCTGGGCCTAAAAGTGCCAGACAGTACCTACTGTTAGACTACTACACCCTCAACTCCAGAACATATAAATCTTTTTTTTTTTTTTTTCTGTTTTATGAGGTAGGGTCTCACTCTAGCTCAGGCTGACCTGGAATTCACTATGTAGTCTCAGGGTGCCCTCGTACTCACAGCGATTCTCCTACCTCTGCCTCCTGAGTGCTGGGATTAAAGGATTAAAGGCGTGCACCACCACACCTGGCTCACATAAATCATTTTATCAAGCAATTTAAAATATTTCCGTACTTTGATGTAAAAGAGTCTTTTTAAATTTTTTTGTTTATTTTTTATTTATGTATTTGAGAGCAACAGACAGAGAGAGAAAGATGCAGAGAGAGAGAGAGGGAGAGAGAGAGAGAATGGGTGTGCCAGGGCCTCCAGCCACTGGGAACGAATTGCAGATGCATGTGCCACCTTGCACATCTGGCTTACGTGGGTCCTGGGGAATTGAGCCTCGAACTGGGGTCCTTAGGCTTCACAGGCAAGCATTTAACTGCTAAGCCATCTCTCCAGCCCTAAAAGAGTCGTTTCATAAGCATATATGTTATTTTGTTTGCAAAAATGTTACTCTGAAAAAGCATCTATAGTTTTCATGAGAATACTAAATTTCCCAGGGAACAATGTGAAATAAACTTGCAAGCCGAGCTTGGTGGTGCTCACCTTTAATCCCAGCACTTGGGAACTCAGGAGGCAGAGGTAGGAGGATTGCTATGAGTTCAAGGCCACCCTGAGACTCCATAGTGAATTCCAGGACAGCGCCTAAGCTAGAGTGAGACCCCATCTCGAAAAACAAAACAAAACAACAACAAAAAGGCTTGCAATTCTTACCATGAGATGCAGATTTTTAAAAACTATTTTGTATCAATTATGAACTTTACAAATTGTTTGTTGGTCTTATTCTCTTCATATTATCCTGTTACTTCCTTTCTTCCCTCCTCACCTCCCACTGAGGTCCTCCTCAGTATAGTTGTTGGTATTCACCACAGGGGTCATGAATGCATCAGTTAGTCTCTTGTCAGACAGGGGGATGGGACAGTGCCTCAGGATACTCCTTCCTACCTTCTGGCTTTTATAGTCTTTGTGCACTTTCTCCACATTGTTCACTGAACTTTGGAGGGTTTGTTATAAGTCTACTTTAGTGTTGAGCTCTCTGCTTTGATGAGTTTTGAGTGAAGCTTTTAAAGTTTTAATATTTCAAGACTTGCTGGAGGAAGAAAATGTCTGCTTTGATATATTCAGTATAGCATATGTAGTTACACGTCAGCATGCACCATGAATAATACATACTCTTGGCAATAATGCCATACCTCTACTGTTCACAATAATAATAATAATGCCATAATTCTGCTTCTCAAAATAATAATAACGCTGTACTTCCACTGCTCACACGTATGATATGGATGGCAATGGGGAGGCCCAGGGAGAAGCAGATGTGATCTGGGTAACAATGCCTCACCTCCACTGCTCCCACCTTATGATGAGGATTGCGATATGGAGGTCCAGGGAGTACCGTGAGGTAATGATTTTCAGTCTAACCTTTCGCCTTGGCTTGTATTGTACAGAAGGAGAATTCATTGGCATTATGATTTCTGGCCCTTGAATTGGGATTCATAGGTCTTAACTTTATCTGTACACCTTGATTATCATGTGACACTAGAGAAAAAATTTCCCTTCTGAGTACTCAGCTTCCTCAAGTAAGGAATGAGCTAACTTATAGCTCTATAGTGTAGACAAAATGAAATAAAAGGCTTGGAGAATTTGGAACATTATAAATACCTACTAAGAGTAGCCTTTATCACTAATATAGTTTAGAAGCTAAGGATGTTTTGTTTTTACCAAACATACTATATTCTAAAGTCATAAAAGTTGTTGCATCAGGCAAGCAATATGTCTAGGCTTCTATAGCTCATTAGCATTTTTCACATTTACCATGTCACAGGGGTATGACTCCAAGGGGATACCATAAATACTTCCATGTTTCTATTTATAGTCTCAGTGTTTGCAAGGTCACTCATCCATTAACCTTGGTCCTCACTCCCTAATTTGCTCATTTGCTAATGTCTTGTGGTTTGTGCTTCCTCACCTACTACTCTGATGTGCTATGTTGGTGGGGTGGCATATACAACCACTCTCACAGAGCAGAGCTTGGTGAGCACCAAGTCCCAGGAAGCTGAGGAGAGTATGCCAACTGACTTTGAAGGTAGGGACTCTGATACTACATTTTTGTCCAGTGTTGAAGGGAGTACAACTCTATTCATAGTGTTTGCAGTCATTGGTTTAAAATGTGCTTTGTATGAAGTTAGTGAAGTTGGCAGGTATTCCATTCTGACGTCTTACAAATTATGTTTATTTTTCTAGTGATCAACTTCATTAAACTGCCACATTTTCTTAAATGCTTAGTATACACTTAATCTAAGGAGTGTGGGTAGTAATAGACCCTGCTTACCAAAAGGTTCTGTCATCTATTTGAATAATACTGTTATTAGCTGAGATGTATTTTTCTTTTTATTTTCACAAGCAGATCACACCTAACTAGTTAAAATGGATTCATTATTAATTTTAAGATGAACAGATTAACCAACCATATAGAGCCTTCAAAAATTATTTTATTTATTGCCTTTTTAATAAAACCATTGCACCCTACAACCCTTCTCCCCTGCCCCAGTTCTGCTGAGCACCTTCCACTGTGGGGTTATTTGTATTCATTGTGAGGATCAACAGGCCTCAGTAAGTCTCTACAGGTGTAGGGGGTGGCAGTGCCTCAGGCTATTCCCACCCACCCTGAGGATCTTACAATCTTTCCACCTTGTACAATCTTTCCACCCCATCTTCCATAATGTTTCCTGAGCCTTGACAGGCAAGATAGAGATCATATTTAGTGTTGATTTCTCTGTAGACTGTATCTCTGTTCTGATGAGGTCTGAGTGACCATTGTGAATGTAACCATTTCCCTGGAACTGGGTTTTAGGCTAGCCATGAGGGCAGTATTCATTCCACCACTTCTTTTGTAATGAACTCTGGGTGGAGAAGATGAAGAGGATGTGACCCTTCTGGTAGACAGTGCACTCTCTCTCCTTGATGCATCCTTGATCTCCACAGTATACTCCTCCATCTCTAAGATTCTCCAACCAATAGTGAGATCAGATTTGTAATTGAGAATTGATATAGGAATTATCAATGGATGTGATTTATGATGCAGTGGCTGAAATGTGACCTATAGATGCAGTATCTAGTCCTTGTCTTGAACTTGGCCAGGTGTTTCTCTCTCAGGTGGTTAAGCCGTTGTTTCCTGCAGCACTCCCCACTGAAACACAACTGCAGTGAGAAGGCTACTCATAGTTTGATGGACTCAGTCAGTGTTCCTTTTCACCAAAATTAGCTGATCATCTATTTTCCAAAGTAACAGATAAGTAAGCAGGAATTTGGCCACAGAGAAGGTATTGTGAGCAAGCCAAGTACGAGGTAGATAGTCTTCAAGAACACTGAGTAGTAGGGATAAGGCCTTACCTGTATTTTGTAGATGGTGTAGGACGCTTTAAGAAACATGGCTCCAGCCACCAACTTTGCAATGTACCTGGATGAAAAAGAAAAAAAAATCTTCTTTAAAAGGATTGATTCATAAGAATATTTTCCATCCTGGATATAATGCAATGGATATCTGATGTACCTTTGTGCCAATCTGAGTGACTATTGAGAGAAGATTTCCAAATTTCTCTGATTGCCATCAGCAGGTAGTGATGACATGGGAATTTTCCCTCCTCGCCTTTATCAGTGACAGTAATATGTGAACAAAGCTCCTTCTGTTCCCAAATTGGAAGGAAATCAGATCTGAGTTGTCAAAAATCAGTTGAACATCCTTCAACTTGTAGTTTTTGTCTCATTGGTAGACCGTTCAAATTGCATTACTAAGAGAAGCCTAATCTTATGATATTTCAGAACTAGACATAAAAAAAATTCATCAGAAAGATTTTCTCGCTGCCCTCCTGCCCCGCCCCACCCCACCCCAGGTGTGAAAATTTGGATATAGACATAACAAAAGTGTAAAAAAAATTTCAAAAAATATATTATTTTTCTGAAGAAAACTTCCCCAGATGTTTGTCTAATATTTTAGATTGCTTGTTAGGGTTAAAAATCCAACTGTGCCAATTAAACACCTTCAGAATGGTTTAATTTGGAGCAATTATCTGAAATTGTGCTCTAATAAAAACAATGCTTAAAAGTAGTTTCTGTTATGAATTGAATTGTATCTCCTACTAAATTAAAGTCCTAGCCTTCCATCTAAATGTATTTGGAGACAGAGTCTTTAAGGAGGTCTTGAGATAAAATGGGTATAGGCAATGATACATCTTTAAGAAGAAGGTATAACAGAGATACATGCAGATCAAACCTTATGTGAGGATATAGAAAAGCATATCTCCCTTGAAGCGAAGGAAGGGTCCTCAGCAGAACCCAACCCTGCCAGCACCCTGATAGTTTAATCCAGCTCTAGAAGTGTAAAGGACAAGTTTTCTGCTGAACTGCTCAGGCTATAGCATTCTAGTTTTACAATCTGCATACACCATCTAACTTTAAAATAAACATTGTTCAAATAGCCCATCTTTTGTGGACTTGTCCATTTCCTAATAAAGACATTGATCCTGCTCGTTCCCATGGACCTTAACAGACTGGCTTTTGGTCTTCTCTGAGAGTGCACCAGCTCAGAAGTCTGATGTCATAGCTTTTCAGTTTAAAAGGAGGAGGCCATGCCATAGCATGACAGCTCATTGTTCCTCCTTCATGCTCTAAGATTCCCAAAACATGCCTATACCTTTTGTCATACCTAAAACTGATTGATTCAAAATATGTGACAAGTTTTACAACCAATGCTATATAGTTTTTGATCAAGAATTAATTCCATTAGACATTAACCTATGACTGTTCTCCTTCCCATCCTCCCAAGAAATTTATTTTATGATTTCTCCATTTCTCTTCAGGAAAATTTCTATTATATATCAAATTATGTTTTCGTTCCTTACTTAAGTTAAGAAAACAAGGACCTCAAACCAAATTTGGCCTTCTGGTTATTTTTAAAAATAAAGTTTTATTAGAATACAATCATATTCACTGGCTTTTGATTATGTATGAGCCACTGTCATGCTGTGGAGGTAGAACTCAAATATCATAAAGAGCTAAAGAAATCCAAGTACCAAAGTATGTGTTATGCATATACAAAACTAGAAATATTTCAAGGAAAAAAATTTCTGATTCTTCCTATTTATTAGCCATTTTACTTAATAGCCCCCAAATATTTTTGTCTCTTAGTAGTACATAAATCAAGTATAATGGTAATAAGCTAACATAATATGGTTAAGTTTGTTGTCATATTATAGTAAAATCTGAAAAAAATTAATATAGTAGATCCATATCTACATAAGAGTTTATGTGTATGTATGTATATATATATGAATATGTATGTGTTTATGTATATGTCTATAAATATATATAGATAGATATATTTTTTTACATATGTATATGCTATATATTTAATCAATCTTAAGGTTGATTGGATTTACTAAGAAGCTTGATTTTTAAAAATTTAGCTGGGGGCCGGACATGGTGGCACACACCTTTAATCCCAGCAATCTGGAGGCAGAGGTAGGAGGATTGCCATGACTTCAAGGCCACCCTGAGACTACATAGGTAATTCCAGGTCAGCCTGGACCAGAGAGAGACCCTACCTCAAACAAACAAACAAACAAACAAACAAACAAAATTTAGCTAGGAGTGGTGACTCATGCCTATAATCCCAACATCTGAGAGACTGAGAGAGAATCAACATGAATTTGAATCCAGCCTGAGCTGCAGAGTTCCTAGTCATCCTGGTTTGGAGTGAAATCTTGCTTCAAAAACACAAAACAAATTATTTATACACATACACACACATATATATATATATGTATATATATGTATATATATATTTATTTATTTATTTATTTTTATTTATATATTTATATATAATATAGTATATAATATAATATTTACATATAATATTATTTATGTATATGTTTATATATTTATATATATACATATATATACGTATATATACATATATATTTGTACATATATATATACAAAGTTCCAATTTACATATATGTACAGACTTATTAACATTAATTACATTTTTGAGTTCTCTAAAATATATTTTACTACATTTGTTTCACCCATGCATGTTTTTATTTTTAGTTGATCCCATTATAGAAGTTTTACCTTGCCTTCCCACTAGATCTCATTCCTATTGGCTGATATGGGAGTGTCATAAGACACAGACTCTTATCTCTTTCCCAGAAATTAATTAAGCCTTGGAAATGTTTTCCAAGAATAAAGTCTCTGATGCAATGCTCAGTGTCTATTTCCACACTGTAACTTCTGACTGCCAGGAAGCCAAGGCAAGAAATTAGCTTGAATGGGCTGGAGAAAAGCAACCAGTAGTTCCAGGGTTAAGATTAATACTGAGTGATGGGTTATTGTGATGACTACTTACTTTTGAAAGACTTCATTTACTATGTGATAAATGCAGTTCATGGACTGCTTTGGTTAGTGAACCTCACAGTGATTGTAGTAACCTCCAGAGATGAGCTGGGTGTTTGTAGGTAGTACAGAAGGAGCAGCACACAACCCTGGGTAAACAAAACACCTCCCTAGAGTTACCTTGTACTGTGGGAGACCCACCTGCCATTCCCCTTGTTATTGAGAACCTGAGACAAGTTTATTTTTCCACCTGGCTCTGCATCAGCTTCCACATTATTGATAATGTGCCAGGAAGTATACTGAGGGCTTTGCTTGTAAATTTTAAACTTTTTATCTTAAGAAACAGAAGTTAAATTAGCTAAGAGACATTAAATACAATTTAACATGAATGTATAAGAATCCAGAAATTGTGCAGTATTAAAAACTACTTCTGGGCTGGAGATATGGCTTTGCAGTTAAGGCACATGCCTGGGAAGCCTAAGGACCCCAGTTTGATTCTCAAGGTCCCACATAAGCCAGATGCACATGGTAGCTCATGTGTCTCAAGTTTGTTTGTAGTGGCTAGAGACCCGGGTGCACCCATTCTCACACTCACTCTTTCTCTCCCTGTCTCAAATAAATAAATAAAAATCTTTTTAAAAAAAAAAAACACTACTACATTTTTCCTTGGGCTGCATTGTTTACCTTCTCTCCTCATCTGTAATCCTATCAAAGACCGAGAACATTTTATTACTTGCTTACTAACTATAGTGATTCTCAGGTACACTATGCTATGTAAACATACCTGATTCTGAATTAAATTTCTAGAAAACAACTATAAAGACAAGAACCTTAGGTTAGTGACTGACATGTTACCTTCCATTGAAAATTCACTTCTGACATTTCCATAACATTGACAGAATGTGCATTTTTTTTCACTTGGACAATAGATAAAGTGCCTTCTTTTCCTTGGAGGACATGATGCATATACAATACACCCTTTTCCACAGCAGAATCATGCTCAACATTGCTTGAAAAGATAATCTCTCTGAAGAATGTCAAGTTTACCTCTCCTCAGGCTCACTGTGGTACACGGTGTCTCAATGGGATCATCCAGGGACTTTTAGAGTGTGACTTATTCATATAAGCTAAACTTACCAATGACAACAAAACCCTATACCATGTGGTGATGATATTAGTAGCAAGTTACACGACCTCTACACTTCTGACATTGCACATGCTCTGTAATACCACTGTCTTTGTTTTATGGGTGATTAAACAAACTCACAAACATAGAATAAAATGCTCAGCCTAAACGCTCTACTAATGAATGCCCAAATCAGAATTTAAATGCCACAAATACTATTAACCTAGAGATGCATTGTCTTAAGCATTCAAGCACCATGACAGAATATGTATATGTATGTATCTACAGAGGTTTTTCTAAAGGCTTCTCTTATGCTGAATGCTGGTGATAGTAAATGAAATCATAAAAACAGCTGGATCCAAATGTTCTCTCATCAAACTCAGTAGTCTTTGCCTTAGAAAAGTCTTTAAGAGAAAAATATCATGTTCATAACCTAGCTCACATGAGGTTAATTCACAAAGTCAGTGGCCTTTGCTTTTGACCTTAAACTCTACCTCTGCATTAAGGATGAGAAAATGGGAGGGATGATTTGGTCTGTCCCTTGTAGAAAAATGGGATATTCAGACTTAAGGAATGTAGTAGAAACTGAAACTTTTGTGCTTTAGTTTCCATTACCTTTTGACATTGTTGAATTGGTAGATGAAGAAATTCTTTCCCACTCTCTACAAATGATATCTTATCTCTCACAATCATTGTTTTTCATGAGCAGATGAACGTAGTACTTGGAAAATGATTTAAATTGTTTCTGAGTTCTTTGGAGGGTCTCATGTAAATTCATTAGTAGCTCTGGAACCATCTAGTATGCATTTAAGTAATGAAAAATGTATTAGTTTCACTACACAAATGTATTAGCTTTCACTCTGTAGTTAAATGAAAAATGTATTAGACTCTGTATATAAATATATTATCATTCACTCTGTGGTATATTCTCTTAGACCTTACTCAACATGAGCTATTCTGTAATACAAACACTGTTTAAGTACTCATTCCTGGAGAATTATACTCTTTAAAAAATAGCAAAACATGTTTCTTTATATAGTAGTATTCTTTATTATGATAAGTAGGCATTTCTTTCTAAGAAAATGAGGTTTAAGAACATATGCAATGATGGTTTGGGGTAGAGTGGTGGAGATTTAATCTATGAATAATTACATTCTTTAATCTTATCAGTTTTTTATATTTTAAATATTTTTATTTATTTGTTAGAGAGGGACAGAGAGAAATAGAGAAGATATATGTATTCCATGGCCTCTTGCTACTACAGACAAACTCAGAAGCATGAGCATGTTTGTGTGTCTGGCTTTATAAGGGTAATGGGGAATTGAACCCAGACCATCAGGCTTTTCAAGCCTGTGCCTTTACTGCTGAGCCATCTTTCCAGGCTTGAAATGCACTTTTTAAAAAGCTAGAATTGGGACTAAAATTTTTTGTTAAAGAAAAGATACAGCATGAACTCAGCTATCAAAAAGCTTATTGTATGTATAGCTTAGAGATTTCTACATTGCTATGGAATTTTTAACTTTCCATTGGCCATTGCTTTTCTGATGAACAATGTTACTATAGTGTATTTTAATGGAAACCTATTCACAATTTTGTTATCCTATATAACTTACATTTCTTTGTATCTATATATCTTTGAAAAATAGTTTTTTAAAAATTTTTGTTAGGTCAATCTGATTATCTTCAAAATAAGACACATGCAACCATATAAATAAGAAAAGACAGAGCAGTGGCCAGTACCTGCTATGTTTGAATGAGTCCCCTAAAGTTCCTGTGTTCAAATTTAATCATCAGAGCAACAGTTTTGAGAGAGGTACCATAAGTGGTGATTAAGTCATAAGCATGCTGCTCCTATGATTATAGTATTGGTATTATAATAGGAATGAATTTATATAACACAGGAGAGTGAGTTCATCCACTCTTTTTGTTAGTTATACTGATACCATCTAGGGGGTATTGGGTTCGGTTTCTCTGTTAACTAATAAATTAAATGCTGGAAAAGATTTTAAATAATATAGTATATTTCAAATAAAAGGTAAAGAAAGCAGGCAGAACAGATTCCTGAGGGAGTGTCCTCAGTGGGAATGGACCTTTAATTGAATGAACATGAAGACACTGGTTGGTCCATAATGTATAAGTACTACACAGGTCCCAGAAAGCCTGACAAGCCAGCCTGCCTGTGGGAAAATTCACTTATGCCAGGAAGAAAGAGGAGGTGAAGTCATCCTCTTTGTCATCTTGAGTTAGGATATAGACACCTACCAAGGGTACTTTTTCTCTATTTTTCTGCCTGGCCATGGGAACTGTCTATCTCCCACAGTGTTTCACTACTCTTCCCCCTCCACCTTCACCATGGGCTAACATGATAAGAAGGCCTGAATCCTTGGGTATTCCATTCTCCAGAACTAATATGATTAGATTCTACCCTTTATAATTTCTTCTCTGTTTTAAGATTGTTAAATGAACTCAAGTAGTGTCAGATATGATTACCAAAGTATTTCCTCTTCATTTTTATCTCATACTTTTTATTTCTATTAAATATCTTGATACTAGCTGGGTATGGTGGCAAATGCCTTCAACCCCAGAACTCAGGAGGCAGAGGTAGAAGGATTATTGTGAATTCAAGGCCACCCTGTATCTACATAGTGAATTCCATGTCAGCCTGGGCTAGAGTGAGACCCTACCTTGAAAAAAAGATGTCTTAGTCATGACTTATTTTCCTGTTAAATACTTTTTTTATTTCCTTACTTTTCTCTTTACTCTCTCACCAATAAATTAGATGGTAAAATATATAAAGTATAAGACAGACTTATAAGATAGTATTTATAGCCTATATGGACTAGACAGTCATTCTACATACATGTGCGACCTACAACCTGGTACAGAACAATTCACCTCAAGTACAGCGAAAATCATAAATTGTTTTTCACTAAATTACCTTAGTTAACCTGGAAATTAATTACTTTATAAATAAATAAAAGACTGCTTTCATGGACTTGGTTATTGGTCAATATGCATGATCCCTAGCCTAAAGTCATAACTTTAATGCATTATAACTCCTCCCTCTCCCCATATCCACACTGACATCCAAACATACTATAAAATACTAATAGCACAAGCAATGGGTTTTAAAAATCATAAGATTTTAGGTAAACAATTTTCCATTCATTCAAATGTTAACTCTCTCAAATGTAGTTGCTTTAGAAATATAGTACACCCAATGTACATGTCTATATCAGCTTTTAATCATTTGTGTATATCATATGCAATTCTCATTTTCTTTATCTAGAATCCTAAAATATTGAATAAGCTCATGTCTTCATTTGTGTTATCTCCAAAGCCATTGTTTCTCAGACTGTTCAATGCATGGGGCCCAGTGTATCACCCTAAGCTTGGCTCCTGCCTCAGAAGGAAGTATCACTGAGCTTTGAAACTTCCTCAGCTGTAAGGTTTCATGATGTGCATTTGTCCCCCTGTTTATTGCCAGCCTGTTTATTCAACTTCCAGGAGTCCCTGATTCATTGCCATGAGCTTAAATGCTTGACTACAGTCTTCCCCAAGTGTTTATCACAAAGCAGTCTTCCTGACCTCAGATGTACAGTCCATCTGTCATTCCATCCCCATGCATACCACTGTCTTTTCTTAAATTTCTAGTCCAAAGTTATAGGAGCTGTTCCTGTCAGTTCTCCCTCTAATAATTATTTTGGCTTTGACCACTTGTGGCCCTCATGCCTAAAGTCAAAACCCATTGCTTTTAAACAGTGTGACCTTGGGTAAATTACTAATCCTCCCATCTATAAATTTTACATTTAAGTTGATAAAGGATATGCCTTCAATGAGGTAAATATATAAGCTGTGGAACTAGGGTGAACAACACAGATTATACTTTATTAGATGGTACTTGCTCTTTTCCCCTTTGTTGACTTAAATTTCTCCTCACCAGGGGGAAAAAAAAAAAAAAAAAAAAACCATCCATTCCCCTCTGTCAGAACTTACTCATTCATGATACCAGGTAAAATTTTGAAATATGTCAGTGTTCTCTGGGTACTTTTAATTCAGTCATCCTCTGTTCCTGCCTCTCCTTTAAACTTCTAGATCCACAGTGGTTCTCAGTAGTGTTCTCCTTCCCTAGCACAGCTAGAGAAATAAAAGGTTTTCATTAGTAAAATAGGACCATGAAAAGAAGGGAAGATATCTTACAGAATGGTTGAGGGCAAGAGAGGGTAATGGAATACGTGCGACATAAAAGCAGAAAGGAAGACTATTTGGGGAGGAAGAAGGAAACCAGCAAAAGTGGGTAAGGGAAGACAGGAAAGGGCTCAGGTGAGAGTGAACAGCAAAGTAGAATGTATGAAAATGTAAAAATGAAACTAATTACTTGGTATGCTAACTTAAACATTGTACTTGCAAAAAGGTTTTCATTTCAGTTTGATTTGGGCCTGACATAGCCATTTTTCAGCCCTTCAAATCTAGGATTCAATTTTACTTGACCTAAGAAGAGTATAGTATATGAACTAAATATTGTGAAATATTTTCATTTTATTACTTAATAATATAAATTCAGGGTTGGAAAGATAGTTTAACGGTTGAGGAGCTTGCCTGAAAAGCCATAGGACCCAGGGTCAATTCCACAGGACCCATGTAAGCCAGAAGCAAAAGGTGATGCATACATCTGGAGTTCATTTGCAATAGCTGGAGGTCCTGGCGCACCCATTTTATCTGTTTCTTTCTCTCTCTCTTTCTCCCTCCCTACCTATTTCTCTCTCTGCCTGTCTCTCTCAAATAAATTAAAATAAAGCATTTTAAAAAATAATGCAAATTCAGATATGTCATTATGCTTTAAAGCTGTAAATATAAACACTGGTAAGTTAATTTTATTGAATTATCTAAGGCATGTGGCATAATGCCGAAGGGTACATATATATGATGATGTATTATAGTAAAAGAAGTCAACATAGCCGTCACCTCATGTAGCTTCCATTCTGTTTATTTTTTTATGCTTTATTTGTCTTTGTGTGGTTGTATGTGAAAGGCAAAACAACTACATGTGCTCCCTTTGCTTGAATTCCCTACTCAGGATCATTCTATTTTATTCTATTCATTGTATTTCTAGATTTGTTCATCCTATATATCTTCTAGCTTATTTCTATAACCTGATTATCCCTAGTTCCTCAGCATCCCCTCACCCTTGGAAGCCACTCTTTTTGTTCTCTCTCTCTCTTTGTCTTTCTCTCTTCGTGAATGTATCTGCACTTGCTTTTTGAGAAATACTCCAAATGTAGGTGATATGATGTAACATTGTATTTTTGTGTCTGCATTATTTCATTTACCATCTGTCTTCCAGGATTACTGATGTTGTGACCACTGCCAGCACCTCACTCTGTTAAAGGCTAAACACTATTCATATATCTGGGTACCAAAGTCTCTTCATCCATTTGTCCACTGACAAATATCTAAGATTTTTCCATACCTTGCACATAATGTTGTGTTGAATGTGAGAACATATCTTTTCCAGGTGTTGATTTTGCTTCCTCAAGATATATGTCTGGAAGAGAGACTACTGTGTCATAAGCTAGAGCTAGGACTTACTAATATTTTTAAGTGTGCTCACAACCCTAAAACCATTTCAGAATAAAATTTTATATATGAAACAAATATAGCAAATGAAAATTATTTAGCTAGACATGTATCATCTGATGGCTAAAGGGCCTAACATCCTTGTTTTCTCCCTTAAATCTGTTTCACTTGAAACTCCCAACTTCAGAAAGTGGCAACTGTACCTTTCCTCCTAATCTTAGGCCAAAGCCACAAGTTCCTCCATATTTTTTCTTTGCTTTCTTTATATCTCCTAACCAATATATGATTATATCTTTTAAATATCGTTCATCATCTTTATAGTTCTTACCTATATTCATGCAAATATCCTAACCTGAGAAACCACCAAGATTTTCTGTTCTATGACTCAAATATACTAACTGGCCTCCATTTTGCTCCTTGCAATCTATTCTGTCCCCTTTTCTACTTGTTTTTACCTTTGCTCATTTCACTCTATACTTAACAAAACTATTAGGATAGCCATTTTAAAAAATTAAACTAGAATATGTCATTTCCCTGTTAAAAATTTGTTTACTTATCCATTTTTTTAAATATATTTTATTTATCTGCAAAGAAAGAGGGGAGAGAGAGAGAGAGAGAGAGAGAGAGAGAATATGGATGTGCCAGGGTCTCTAGCCACTGCAATCAAAGTCCAGATGCAAGCATCACTTTGTGCATGTGGATTTATGTACATACTAGGGAATCAAACCTGGGTCATTAGGGATTACAGGCAAGCATCTTAGCCAATGAGTCATTTCTCCAGCCCTAACTCTCTGTTTTAACAAAAGCAAAGACAAAGTCCTAACTTCATCACCTCCACTATCTCTGTAACTTTAAAAAAAATTTTTTTTGTTGTTCATTTTTATTTATTTATTTGAGAGTGACAGGACAGAAAGAGGCAGAGAGAGAGAGAGAGAATGGGCATGCCAGGGCCTCCAGCCACTGCAAACGAACTCCAGATGTGTGCGCCCCCTTGTGCATCTGGCTAACGTGGGTCCTGGAGAATCCGAGCCTCGAACCAGGGTCCTTAGGCTTCACAGGCAAATGCTTAACTGCTAAGCCATCTCTCTAGCTCCTCTGTAACTCTTGATCTCCAAATTCCACACTATTCTCCATTCTGTTCTGTGCTAGTCCTGCCTCGCCTTATCCTAGTTTCCTTCATAACCTTGTCCTACTTGTCAATGTAGCAAATTTGTGCCTGCCTTCTAACTTTTGACCTATTCTGTCATTTGCTATAATCCAAATTTTCACTCAGGTTAATATGTGCCCAATTCCATTGAGGCTGATTTAGGCTTTTATCCAGGCTCTTCTGACACTCTTCTCTACCTTACCCTCTAAACATTCATGGATACTTCCAATCCTTGTATCTTCTCTATAATTTGATAAAGTTACAGTTTAGCATATATGTCACCCTCTAATTATATGTGTTTATAAGATCTTTAAGGGCCAGAATCTTTCTATTTTTCACTGCAAACAGTGCCTGGCATAGAAAAAGCAAACAGTGAGTGAATGAATGGGTGGTTGGATAACTGCATGAAATTTTACATTTTTTTCTCTGAAATAAACTAATTTAGGAAAAGATTAATACACTTGTGTTTGGTTGAGTGGGGAATTCATAACAGCTGCAATTTCTATAAAAGGCACAAATACAGAAGGGAAAAGAAAAATCTCACTGGTTAGCAGGCTTTGTGCAGATAAAGCCAAATTATTGAATGCTTGCCTGAATAGACTGTTTGTTTAGACATCTTTTTTTATGTAATAGCTCAACAAAAAACTAAGCAATCTGACTTCCACCCCCTCACCTCTTGCTAAAACTAGAATTGTTAAAAAGACACAGAATATATACTTGGTTTTTAAAGAATTTAGTTAATTGAATTCAATGAACCCAAAACACTCACATTGAAAAGCATCAACATTTATATGTAAAGCAAAATCTCTTTTTGCCCGGCTTAAAGGGCATATATCTGGGGGCTAAAGGATTACAAATGAGTAAGAGAAAAATCTGACATTGCTTTGCTTTGCATGCAAGCTTTGTCAATTGTCAAACGGCAGTGTTGGGAAATTCGTTACATGATAGGATACTATGACAAATTAAAGAGCTTAAATTGAACAACAAAAGAAAACAAGGATACATTCTACATGCAAACTGCTGTCCAAAAGCTGTAAAGAGAGAGAGAGAGAGAGAAGATATGTGTGTTGCACTATTTAGGATACAGCTGTGTTTTCAGGAACCCTGTAAGGCCATTGTTGTGTTAACATGGAAAGAAAGAGACTTCTCCATAAATGTAAATAGACAGTCTTGTGCAGAACTTTGTCTGGCAGGGATTATATAATCAGGAAATGGTGGATTGGTGGAACAATGAGGATGTGCAAAGAGAAAATACAGCAAAGAATTATGGGTTCCTGATGTAGGGAATGGAAAATCAGAAAATGGTCAATGTTCATTGGGAACGTTAACAAAAAGTAAGCAATGACTGTACTATAAATTGCTAGACTCTAGAGAGTTCAGTGCCCAGGGGTATCATTTGCATGCATGAATGCCCATGTGTGTGTTCAAACAGGTTTACCTACTAGACACTTTTGTGTGCTTATAACTATTTGTCATATGTATACCTATACTTATCTGTGTATGTATATACATATTGATGGGGACATACAGAGATGCTTGGATGCACATTTAGTATGCATATATGAAAAATGCTAGAAAAGTGTGCAGTCAAAAATACTAATATCACTATTCAGTTCTTGACAGCACATTTTCCACTCTTGAGAGACAATCTCTTTAGGAAAACTGACTTTGGAAATGTAATGGCCTTTCTAACAATGCAGCAATTTCTCATATCATATGCTCTCATCAACCCCTCTTTGTAAATGCTTCACATTTTTTTATGTCACATTTTCTCTGTGATGGACAGTAACATTAGAGTACTAGACCTCAGGTGAGAGGGGAAGAAAATAAGGATGAGTAAGAGGAAATTTGGAGGGTGGTTATAAAGATAGCTGATTTCTCAGTTCTGCCTTGGCAGGCAACAAAGAAGAATGCTGCTGGGTTATTTATTAAAATCTACATTCATGACTACCTACAAATCAACATGCCACAACTCTGAGAATATGTTTTCTTTAAAAATGCACCAAATGCATCACATTTTAATGAAAGTATGTACTGTCATGTAGTTGACCAAATAATTCATAATTATCATAGATATTTTGACTGTGATTTGTATTGAAAATGCTACTGAATTCATCTATAAACAGAGTTTAAATGATTTATCTATGCATGTTGGTGCTATCCAAAGAGAACATATTATACACTTTTGACAGAGACATGAAATCAGGAAATACAAATTGTCTAGAACACAGCATTGCACTTAAATAATCAAGGTTATTTTCTCTAAATGCAGGAAATATTATCATTAAAACAATCTCCTCTGGGTCTGGGTTCCTTCACAGGTCACTGTGTAGGTGGGTGCAGCAGGCAAGAGTAGGTAGGCCAGACCCCTGATTCCAGGCTTCTCCCACCTCCCTGGACTGGGTTTCCTACCCTGGTCTGTTTGCAGGCAGGTTTGCCCAGTGTGGGGTAAGTAGGCCAGACCCCATTCCCCAGCCCCTCCTTGGCCTCTGGTCCTGGAAGGTCCCATTGTGCCTTGCTTCGGAAGACCTGGTCCCTGTGTGAGCTGTGGAATCAGGCTTTTGTTCTGATAACCTGACTGGCCACTGGGTACTAACATCCCTGTTCACCTGAGTCAGAAGTTTCATGGGCTAAAGGACAAAACCTTGCTTCCTCCTCAATAAAAAAGCCAATGAAAGTCAGGAAACTGAGAGACTCCACCAAGGATGCCTAGTCCTACAATGGAAGCCTCCAGAGAAATCAACTTAATTTATTCCCAACATAAAAACATAACAATTAATGAGACCCTGCTTTAAAAAAAAATCGCTGAACTGGAAGCAAACCATCAAAGAACCAACAATCATATCAATTAAATTGAACAGAATCATCTTCTAGAGCATTAAGCTTTTGAAAATAGGCTTAACTTGATGAAGTAAACACTAGAACCCTCCAAAGAAATATGAATGAACTGAATGTAAGTCAAAAAATGGAAGATCTCTACAACCAGTTGATTAAGTTTAATGAGGACTTGATCAAATGCAAGAATGAATTCCAGAAAGCATCAAGAAAATCAGAACTTGAATTGAAATTGCACCTCAAAAAAGAGATAAACATGATGCAAAATAACACAACAGAAAACAAAAATCAAATAGAAATTATAGAAAACTCTCTAGAGCCCCTCACCAACAAAATTACTCATGTGGAAGACTAACCCTCTGACCTGGAAGACAAGACAGAAGAAATTGATTGGGAGACCAAAAACTTTGCTAAGTTCAAAAAATCATGAAAACAGAGTACACTGGAAATGTGAGACCCTAAAACAACCAAACAATCCAATCATGGTTATAGCAAAAGAAGAGGAAATCCAGGCCAGAGACATAAAGAGCATATTGAACAGAATTATTGAAGAAAATTTTCCAAATCGTGCAAAAGAGAGGCCCATCCAGGTAGAACAAGCCCACAGAACACCAAACAGGCAGGTCCAAAGAAGGCCACTTATTACTCATCAAGGGAATCAGCCAGCATGCACACATCACAATCATAAATATTTATGCACCAAACACAGGTGCACCACAGTTTATAAAACAAAATCAATTTGACAATAAAATAGAAATAAACACCAACACCATTATGGTCAGAGACTTCAATACTTCACTATCATCAATAGACAGATTATCTAAGCAGAAAATGAACAGGGAAACAATTAAGCTCAACAACATCACAGATCAACTAGACCTAATGGAGATCTACAGAACCTTCCACCCCAACTCTATAGAATACACATTCTTCTCAGCAGCCCACAGAACCTTCTCCAAAATTGACCATATATTAGGCCATAAAGTGTGACTTCATAAAGTCTGGAAAATTGAAATAACTTCCTGCATCATATCAGATCACAATGCTTTAAATGTGGAAATTAACAACAAGAGGCACATCAAGAACTCCACCACCTCCTGAAGAATAAGGAGCACACTTTTAAACAATGAATGGGTTATGAAAGAAATCAAAAAACACATTGTAGAATTCCTAGAATTGAATGATTATGAAAACATAACCTACAAAAACTTATGGGACACAGGAAGGCAGTTATAATGGGAGAAATCATAGCCATAAATGCCTTTGTTACAAAGACAGAGAGATCCCAAATTAATAACCTGACTGTCCACCCAAAGGCACTGGAAAAATGTGCAGAATCCAATGCAAGTAGCTCCACATGGAAATTAATAATCAAGATTAAAGCAGAAATTATCCAGTCATGGTGGTGTATGCCTTTGTTCCCAGTACTCTGGAGGCAGAGGTAGGAGGATCACCATGAGTTTGAGGCCACCTTGAGACTACATAGTGAATTCCAGCTCATCCTAGACTACAGTGAAACTCTAATTCAAAAAAACAAACAAACAAAACAAACAAACAAACAAAAAAAAAACAAAGAGAAGAAGTTAATGAATTGGAAACTAATAAAACAATTTTTAAAAACTGATGAAATGAAGAGCTGGTTCTTTGAAAAAATAAAGAAGATTAGCAAACTCTTGGCCAAATTGATCAAGCAAAAAAGAGAGAGAGAGTGAGAGAGAGAGAGAGAGAAAGAGAGAAGTCTCAAATTAAAATCAGAAATGCAAAAGAAGAGATCACAGAAATGAAAAGGAGAGATCACAACTGACATCAGTGAAATTGAAAAAATCATCAGGGTATACTTTCAAAACTTCTACTCCACAGAATTAAATAATCTAGAAGAAAAAGTCAAGGACCAGATGGTTTCTCAGCTGAATTCTATCAAACCTTCATTGAAGAACTGAAACCAATTTTTCTCAAAGTGTTCCACATATTTGGAGACCAGGGAATCTTCCCCACTTCCTCTTATGAAACTAGCATCACCCTACTACCAAAACCAGTCAGAGATGCAACAAGGAAAGGAAACTGTAGGCCTATATCACTAGTGAACTTAGATGCAAAAATCCTGAACAAAACGCTTGCAAACCGAATTCAACAACACATCAAAGGCATTATCCTCCTTGATCAAGTAGGCTTCATCCCAGGGATGCAGAGATGGTTTAACATGTGGAAATCAATCAACATAATACACCACATAAATAAATTGAACCGTAGTAACCAAGTGATCATCACAATTTATGCAGAGAAGGCCATTGACAAAATATAACACCACTTCATGATCAAAACAGTAGAAAAGAATAGGGTTTATATCTCAATACAGTAAAGGCTATATATAAAGCACCCAAAGCCCAAATAATACTTAATGTGGGAAAATTCAAGGAGTTCCCACTGTGATCAGGAGCCAGGCAGGGGTTCCTACTATCAGCACTGCTTTTCAACATAGTACTAGAAGTACCAGCCCAAGCGATAAGACAAGAGAAAGAAATAAAAGGGATTCAAATGGGAAAGGACGAAGTCAAGTTATTCCTATTTGCAAATGACATGATCCTACATATAAGTGACCTGAAAGTTTTCATCTCAAAACTTCTAAATGTAATAAATTCCTTCAGCAAAGTGGCAGAATACAAAATCAATGCACAAAAATCTGTAGCTTTTCTATATGCAAAGGACAAATATACAGAGAAAGAAATCAGTGAGGCTGTCACATTTTCAATAGCAACAAAAACCCTAAATACCTTGCAATAACACTAACCAAGGATGTGAAAGACCTATATAATGAAAATATAAAACACTCAAGAAAGAAATAGAGGAGGACTTGAGAAGATGGAAAGTCCTCCCGTGTCCATGGATAGGTAGAATTAATATTTGGAAAATGGCAATTTTTCCAGAAGAAATATTGAGATTGAATACAATACCAATCAAAATACTAGCATCATTCTTCAGAGACTTAAAAATGATCTCAAAATTTATATGGTGTGGCAGAAGGCCTCAGATATCCAAACATATCCTCAGGAAAAAAAAAAGAAAAAACCTCTAGCATTATCACCATATCTGATCTAAAGCTATATTACAAAGCCATAGTGACAAAAACAGCATGGCTCTGGAATAAAAATAAATACATAGACCAACCGAACATAGTTGAAGACCAAGAACTTCAGGCAAGCAATTACAGCTGGTTGATCTTTGACAAAGGTGCCAATAATGTAGACTGGAGAAAAGACAACATCTTCAACCAATGATGTAGGAAAAATTGGATGACCATATGTAGAAAAATGAAATTAGACTCACTCATTTCGCCATACACAAAAGTAAAGTCCAAATAGATTGAAGACCTCAATGGAAGACCTGAAGCTCATCAGTTACTGGAAGAAAAAAAATAAGAGCCATTCTCCATGATAAAGGACTGGGACAAGACTGACTGAACAAAATCCAAGTAGCCCAAGAAATTAAAAAAGCACTCAACCAATGGGCTCTCATGAAGCTAAAAAGCTTCTGCACAGACAATATACCATAAGCAGAGCCAATAGATTACCCACTGAATGGGAGAGAATCTTTGCCAACTATACCACTGAAAGAAGCCTGTTATCTAGAATCTACAAAGAACTCAAAAAACTAAACAATATAAAAAAAAAAAAAGGCTGGAGGGATGGCTTATCAGTAAGGCATTTGCCTGCAAAGCCAAAGGACCCAGGTTTGATTCCCCAGGACCCATGTCAGCCAGATGCTCAAAGGGGCACATGCATCTGGAGATTGTTTGCAGTGGCTGGAGGCCCTGGCATGCTCATTCTCTCATTCTCTCTCCCTCTTTCTCTGTAAAATAAATAAATAAATAAATAAATAAAGATAAAATATTTTTAAAAAATCAAACAACCCTCTCCAATGTGAGGCAAATAATGAAATAGGGAGTTCTTGGAGGACAACTATGAGATTCCACTTTATCCCCAGTAAGGATCACAAACATTAAAAAAAAATCAAATGAAAACAAATGTTTGGGAGGATGTGGAGAGATAGGAACACTCAATCACTATTGGCAGGCATGTAAGCTGGTACAACCACTATGGAAATAAATGTGGAGACTCTTGAAAAGGATGAATATAGAGTTACCAACAGACCTTGTTATTCATTTAAGGACATTTCCCCTAAAAGCTCCACATCTCAGTTCAGAGATATTTGCTCAACCATGTTTATAGCTGTTGAATTCATAATACCTAAAAACTGGAATCAACTCAGGTGCCCATCATTGGAGAAATGGATAACCAAGATGTGGTATATTTACTTGATGGAATCCTACTCAGCAGGAAGAAAAAAAAATGGTATAATGAAATTTGTGGAAAAATGGTGGAACTTGGAAAAGATCATTCCAAGTGAACTCATACAATCACAGAAAGACAATTGTCCCATGGTTTCACTCATCTGCAGTTCCTAACCTGGATCAGCTTGAGTTACTGACATACCTGAATAGCATTTTGAGGGTTGGGCTTATGGCAAGTGGAAGGGTCAGGAACACAAAACTGAACCCAAATTAAACTGGTATCATTAAATCATATATCCTGGAAGTCAGACTAAAAGGTGGAACCCTGAAGAGGACGTTAGGGTGTGCACCTGAAATGAAGGGCCCATTAGAGGATGGGAGCTGGACCTGAGGAGATAAACGACCCAGTGCACTCCACCCTGGTCTCAGCTGAAACCACAGAGGAATTGGGGAAATGAGCAAGAATGCTGCTTTCTTAGTGAATCTGTTATCAGCGCAAGGGTGAAGGAGATAGACACTGAGATATATACTTAACACTTACCAAACCAGAGATCCAGAAGCTTCTAGGTGCCCATCAGTGAAATAGATTTAAAATACTCCCAGCATGGCTCAGGAATTTTGTGGAAGAGTGGGGGCAGAGAGATTGTTAGCAAGTTTGGACATTCTGCACAGACATTGACTCTTCCCCCGCCATAATACACGACCCACAATCCCCATGGGGTTGACCTGTATCTGCAATGAAGAAGGCCTCTTCAGAAAAGGGGCAAGGAGGAAGGAAAGGATGGTACCAAGATGTGTTGTTTACATATTAAATAGGTCCATATCTAATAAAAAATATTAACATGAATCAAATGTGTGTAAATATATATTTTGTTATTATTATTTTTTAGTGGGAAGTGATAGATTTATCTATTTTAGTGCTCTGAACTCCCAGCATTTTCAGTCTTCCTGTTAGGACTTATGCAGGATTTTTTTTCAGTAGGTACAATTGCACACCATCTTCAGTATGACCTCATTCTATAGTCCTGATTATAAATAGTTACTCAGAATAGCCCCACATTGTGGAAAACCCTTGTACTACCATGAATTACATAGCAATTTCATTTGCTAGGGGTGAATTTTTAGAATCTTGCTCTTTGCTAGTTTGCCAGAGCTTCCATTATGCCAGCAAGGAAAACGTTCAGAAGCTCAGATTCTATCATAGCCTGCATCGACAGATGGAACTTTGAAATCCAGTCAGATTGCCAGCCATGTTCACATTATGCTGAATAATATATTCAATTATATCTGCACTTCTTTCACACCTTCACTTTGGTGGATCTCAAAATATTTCATGAAAACTTGGAGAATGAAGATTCTCTCACTCCTCAAATTAAACACAGAGATTATATAAAGTATACTGCTACTCTTCAGTGCCAAGTCTTCCAGCCTTACCATATTTTTGTATAGGTTACTCAGAACAGGTATGTGTATACATTTTTCTGTGTTTGTTTATATTGTGACCAAATCTAATATATCTGTTCTACATTTTATGAGTCATCTGTCCTCCATCTTTCCTCCTGTTGCTCAGTGAGACCACATGCATTTATTTCTAGAGGTAAAGGCAGACATTTATCGCTTATATTATTCTTATATCTGATCTTATGTTCGTTTCTCACTCATCTCCATTTTTATGACTCTGTGACTCAGTGAGTATGCTGTGTTCCATGTTTTGGCATTCATTTCAGAGTTTACCCTGCATGCTTTGGTTGAGTAACCTTACCACTTGTGTCATTGCATCCTCTGGACCATGTTAATGGGGGCAGAATATACATCTTAGAGGACAGGTATCATTATATCAATACCTTTACATTGCACATGACAACCTGTTGTATGGCAAGCCTTCAACAATGTAAGCTGAACTGTATGTCTAAGGTACCTTTTCATCCCCATCTACCAATCAATCACTTACAGTGGAGTGATCTAATAGTGCTTCAGTCTTAGGAAGCTGTTATGAGACTGTGTTATGTAGTCTTATTTGTGTGTGAATCCATGTTCTGTGTTACTGAGAATTTCTAGAGCTTCTAGAAAAAAAAGCAAACAGTGTTAGAAGGTGAGAGTTGGAAAAAGATATTAAACAGGTGAATATATGGCATCATTTCAGATTGTTTTGAGGGCAAAGAAGGAAATAAAAAAGGAACATATTATATAGAGTAGAACCACGTTACTGCTTTCCCTTCCCTTGCAGGAATGCCATGGCTATATCTGTGTTTGCATGCATCCTATATGTAGCTGCCACAAAGATATAGAATTGTTTGGCATCTTCTTTAAGAGCCACTTCCTCTCCTTCATTCAAATTCATTCACTTATACATAGACCTATTTTCTACTGGCTTCTTACCCACCCACCCCCATTATGTCTTCTGTTCTTTTCAAATTAAGAGCACAGTCTTCCTGGTATCAATGGAATACCAAGACACTGTTGACAACTGTGTTGCTTCTTTCTGATTCCCCTTACTACAGCCTAAGAGCAGAGACCAAAGCCAGGACATCTGTCCTTGTATCTTACTCCATGGTGTGTAGGTGTTCTTGCCAAGAACAGAAGATCAGATAAAATATCCAGTAAAGGTAAATTCTTATTATTTCCCCACAGGAAAATTAAAAAGCGGTAGTGGAGATGTTTTCAACAACATTGCAAGCTATCATTGATGATTTTTAGTCCAGAGATTGGGAAGTGGTCCAGGACTACTGTTTTCTCATTAAACCAGAAGAAAAGTTTTGCCTGAATCAAGGTTGTCATTGTTGCAAGTTGCACTGAATTGGTTTTCTAATACTTTCAGCTCCTGGGTTTTTCTCAGAACTTCTCTAAGCTCATCCCAGGATGAATACTGAGTGGAAGGGCTTTAACCTACTGTGCAATTCTTGACCTATTTGTCTGCATCTAAATGCTGATGCACCTTTTTGCCCATCCTCTTCCCCGTGAAACACCACTGTCGAAATCTCAGTTTCTGACCATGTGGGAATGGGATTTTCTAATTAATCCATGGGTTTGGCTCCCCATTTCCTCTATGGGATGTTTACAGGAGACTCATGAGTACTAGGGCATTTGGTATCTGGGTTCTGTGATCTAAACTCTTGGATACTAGACAAAATCTTAGTGTGCCCAGTGCTAAGCATACCAAAGATAGCTGAAGTTTATTCTGTACTGTATTTGAGTATAATATAGACAATCACAGTGGTTTTACCTGGTCTAAAGGAAAACAACTAATTTCTCACCTATTATTTTTCAAACACTTCACATTACCTGTTCCCAACACACAGGTTTCATGAATGAATATTTCCTTTCCCAGATAATTGTTCAAAATTCATTTTCCTAAACTAAGGAATATAGTGATTAATGGTGAAAGTGTACATCTTCCGTAAGCAAAATAATAATAATAATAATAATAATAATAATAATAATTTTAAAGATGGGTTTTAGGAGGGACTTGTTGATAGTACTGAAAACATTTGATTAAATAGATTTGATTGCCACAGATAAATTAATGAAGATGGGCACACTTTACCCATTTTCCTTTCTTATTTTTCAGACCTGAAAATTGCTGAGACTTCACATCTAGCCTGTGTGAATGCATTAAGTGTTTCAGAAATCAACATTTCTTATCAATTCATTGTGCTCTTGGGAAAAAGCTAACTTGTGACATTATTTCCTTATGCTCTAGAAAACTGATAATACCTTATTGTACATCAGGAGTATAAGCAAACTTCTTCATTATAAAAAGATTCTTGTGACAAAATCTGCAAAGAGCATTATGTTATTAACTGAGACGTCTGCGCTTACAATACAGCTTTTCCAAGACATTTTTGTTGTTGTTGTTGAGATATAGGTGGTTGTTTAAGACAATCAATTTACATAGAACAATTTATTCTTTTTTCATGCTGTTAAAGCAAATTGGTATGTAATTAGATTTATATACTGAATAATCTCATTTGCATATCCAATTAATTCTTCCTGTTTTAATTTGCTAGGGTTGAATTCACATTAGTAGTAAAAATAACACTTAAATTATCAAGGCCTTGAGTTTTCCTTTGCTGTAATTTGTTCAAGATGTTCCATTTAAGAATTGGTTCCCATCATTCTTTATAAAATCTACCAGGAATATGTGAAAGACCTTACTTAAAAATACCCTCAGCCAAAACACATGGAACTGAAGTTCCTCTTCGTCCACCAGGAATGCGGTGATGGATGCTGGAAGTGTACCTCTTGCCTAATAAGAAGCCAGATTCCAGGACTCAACCTCTGAGCTCTTTCTGCATTTCAGAACACATTTTAAAAAGGCACTTATGGGCATAGAAATGACATTTCTTCCCAAGTGCTTTACATTTATTTTGCCGTTACAGCACTTCACCTACCATAGGTTATGCCACAGTAGATATTTAGGTAGAATAGGGAAATGTATGACCTGGAGATTCCCTTTCATGAGAGCTTTATATTTAATGTTCTCATAGACTTTGGTGAACAGTAACTCATTTAAGGAGAATAATATATGCCACCCAGAATTATGATGATTTCAGAAGGCACAAAACAGTAGAGTCAGGCTATTTTATCTTTGGGTCCCACATCTGTAGATTTCAACTGTGGTGGATCAGAAATGTTTTTTAAAGGTTTGCTATACTGAATAGGTACATACTTCTTTGTAATTATTCCTATGATCATACTATAACTACTATTTTATACCATTGACATTGCTTAAATTATATACAAGAAAAGATGGTGTACAAATACTCCCCCATTTTACATAAAGGGCATGAGCATACTTCTGTTTTGGTACTGAGATGAGGAGTCCTTGAACCAACTAAATACAGATACTGAGGATGACTTTGTATGGACCTTATTAAAAAAAAAAGTGGTCACAAACAATAATAAAAATATTTGTTTTGTAAGATTCAGTAATATTTTATTAAGATTAGTGAATATTTGTTAGTATATTTTTCATTACTTAACCTAGATTCAAATATTGGATAAGTAGTACAAACAAGTTATGTAATCTTCTATGCCTCAGTTTCATCTGTAAATTAAGAAAAGTGAAAGATACTTTGTAGAACTATGGTCCAAATCGAACATTAAGTATATGTTAAATGTTTGGAATATTTCCACAGCACAAAATAAGATTTCAATAATTGTTATCCAGGGCTATAGCTGTTATCTCTAAAGAACATGTGCACATAGCAGTGTTCTTATCATTACATATTACCAGGTGTTTGAGATTGCTCAAGCTGTCAGAACAAAGTAACACGGACATTTACTTTTTCAGAGCTCAAGAGGCTGCAAGTACCAGGCTCAAGGTATCAGCCATTTAAGTTTTTTCTTGAGGTAATTCTCAGAGTCTTATATTTGGCCACCTGCTGTGTCCTCACATGGTCTTTCCTCTGTGTTTATAACTACCCCACTCTTATGTGAATACTAGTGAGATTGGATGAGGGCTCACCATGTATCTAGAACACATATGCCATCTCTGTGCCTTATCTCTAAATCATTGCCCATATTCTGTAACTAAACCCAACTGTGCGAAATCATTCTTTGCTTCTCATCCATCAGATAATCTACCCAGTGTGCCAGGCTCATGCAATAGAAATGTCTTAACTTATGACACAGAGACCTATATCCTCAGGTTTTCTACTTACACAAATGTATCCTTAACACAATTTAAATTCAGGCAAGTCATTTTGCCTCTGCAAGACTGCAATCTCAGGAACAAAAGAAAGCTAGACAGCAGAGGGAAAATAGTTTAGTAAATTATAAATTGTTATAAAGATACCATCTATCTCTGATAATGAAAATATTTTCTATTTTATGATTTTATGATTTTTGTTAGTTTAAAGTTATTAATATTAAATGGCTTCAGCACTCACTTTAGGAAAGCAGCAACCTTGTTAAAGCAGTGAGTTCACAATTAGATGCAGAAACTTTTAAATCTATTTTAAAGAAACTAATTTTTAGTTGACACCTGTTTACTAGGCCCTGCTTCCTGTCTTCTACTGTCATCTCTGAGCATGTGTATAACAACTGTACAGCAAATGCCCTAGATTTTTTTTTCCTTTGGTCACAATACCACTTTACCTTGGGAACTATCAAAAATATCATTTTATCAATGTCACTCTCTTTACTTAGAATGTCTGCATCCTTTGGGTGACTTTCAAAGAGGCTACCAATATTTGAAAATCTTGGCCAGCTTGTTCAGCATCTTAATACTAGGAATGAGTAACCTGGAAAGATTTTAGAGACATGGAATTGTCATTCATTCATAGTGCTACTATGAAAGAACAGTGATTCTGTACTAGGGTACTAGTAGCTTTTATAGATAGATTTCTGGCACAATTAAGTTCACAAGTCAGGAAAACCTTTATATTTTCTAAGATGTGGAATATTTTCTAAGATGTGTTATGTTTTCTAAGATGTGGAAAGGCTGCCAGTATAAATACTCAGGAGGGAACACTA
Source organism: Dipus sagitta (assembly GCA_036346955.1). Lineage (NCBI taxonomy): Eukaryota > Metazoa > Chordata > Mammalia > Rodentia > Dipodidae > Dipus > Dipus sagitta. The sequence goes on from CM070787.1 coordinate 44,263,166, forward strand.
TACTCTGTGTAACAGAGTTATCCTTTTACATACTTCCTTGCCATCATGCTCCTTCAAGTCCTCTCTCTGGGTGATAAACAGGAAAGGGGAAGGAAAACTTCCTTTAGGATACTCTCTTGACAATTTTTCTTCCAGGGGATATGTTGTATCTTCAGTCTGTGGCTATCCTTAATGCTTTACCACCTATTTCTCCCTAAATATGTTTTATTAACCAAAAACACCTTTATATGTTGTCAAGCAGTTCTATCAAATTCCCATGGAACCTACAAGACAACACCCTTTCCCCATTTGTGAAAGAAGCCTACTCTTAACATATCCTAGGTGTTATATTGAAAGAAATTATCTCTTTTTCTGATTGTAAAGAATTATTCAAACCATGAGGAAAGTTGAGAACAAGAAGGAAAAACTGCATCTCACTACTTTTTCATTCATAGACCAAATATTTCAGAAGTCCCTGTTAGTATGATTGTTTACTGAGAATTTGTTCTAGGAAGACATAACCCTTGCCCTCATGGGTCTGCTAATCTACACAAGTACAGCTCACCCTTCATACATGAAGTGCTGGGCAGATAGTGAACACAAACTGAGTAGCTACAGTGAGGTGTGGTACCCAACTAAATCCAACACTGCCTAGGCCTGTGATGCAGAGGAATGTGAAATGGGAAGAATAGAGAAATAACTGCTTGAGGAATATGCAATTGTATCTAGACACATAGAAATTAAGAGAAAACTCAGCAGTTTCCAAGTAGTAGTGGTACTGTTTTATGGTATAAGGCAAAAGACCAGTAGTACTGTAGTCTTTGTGGAACTGGTGCTTCAGGATGTTTATGGCTTGGATGCACAGTGGATTTCTCAAAAGAAAAGTTGTGTTCTATTCGACATTCTATTGTTTTGCTTCCCCCTTTGTCTGAAGCTTTTATGGACTTCCTCCTTTGGAATGCTCTTAATGACTTATAGTTTATCCCTGTGAGTATATTGAGTAAATCCTTGTCCTTTGAAGTTGAATTACATTTTTGGCAATTGTTCAGCTTTTTTATTTTTAGAAACCTTTTCAGAGCCAAGTCACAGTAAATGTTGGTACTCATGCTGGGCAAACCTGCTTTATGGTTGAAAATGAATTGTGACTATAAATTAATGAAGCTAATTATGTGGGTCATAAATCAGCTCTCAGTAGGTTTTTAAAGAGGAATTTTAAAACTTCAGTGAATACATGTGAACACGTTTTTAAAAACTATAAATCACTCTATAAAAGTATGATTTTTTTAAATTTTATTAATCATTAAGTTATGTCTTAACACAGCTTTAATGCTCAATAAATATGCTCTAAATTATCCTTTTATGTACTAAGTCCATTTCTTTTAAGATTATTCATTTGGTGGTATATGTTTGTTAAACAACTGAGCTCTCTTCCATATTCAGATCTAAGGTCCAAATGAACCTATCTTAAGAGAAATGTGAAACAAAGAAAGTGAAACTCAGAAAAAAGAAATAAGTAACATACTTTAATATACATACACATATATACATATACATATACATATATACATATATACATATATACATATATATATATATATTCAAACCTTCTTTCATGTACCACTGCCCTAAGATATTTTTCATCAAATAAAGTTTGTTTTTATTTTTTTGAGAATTGTAACTGCCTAAAAAAGGCACAGATATTTTGAGTACTAAAATTAGAGATTTGTGCTTAGACATGTATAAAATGGGTTCTGAATTTCTACTCATTATTTATTAGCTGTACATGAATATGTATTGTGCTTTATATCAAATATTAATATTATATATAATTAAGCTGTTTCATATACTCAAAGAATTAATGTATTGCATTCTATTTGTAGTTGGTTAAATATATGAAGGTGAATTTTAGATAAATTGTTTAAAATTCATAATAAAGAAAAGAAATTAAAGTATACAATATTTTGTGTCTGAAATGCAGTTATGATGGTTTAATCTCAAGTATTCCACTGTAGTAATAACTTTTTAATACTTTATTTATTAGGTATGGACATTTATTTGTAAACATCGTATGTTGGCACCATCCTTTCCCTCATCCTTGCCCCTTTTCCAAAGGGACTCCCCTCATTTTGTATATGTCATCCCCGTGGTGATTGTGGGTCGTGCATTGTGGGGGCAGCCATCATCCATGGAGAAGAGGCAATGTCTCTGTGCACAATGTCCCAAATTGAGGCTCTAACATTCTTTCTGCCCCCTCTTTGGCAAAATTCCTTAAGCCATGTTGGTTGTGTTTTAAAAGTCTACTTCAGTGATGGGCTCTTAGGAGCCTCTGGATCTCTGGTTTAGTACATGTTGAGTGTCCTCAGTGTCTGTCTCCTTCACCCTTGCATTTATAGAAGGTTCACCAAGAAAGAAGCACTCTTGCTCATTTCCCCAATTCTTCTGTGGTTTCAGCTGGGGCTGTGGTGAAGTGCGATGGGCCATTTCTTTTCTCAGTTCCTGCTCCCATCTGAAAAAGAGAAGCAGATTCTCCAGTGGAGAATGATGTCAACACAGATTAAATGGAATAACCATTATCAGATTAGAGGGAACTTAATGAGTGTAGTCCCTCTTGTAGTCAGAGATTAGTGGGAGTGTGATATTGGAAAGCAAAATCATTATCTGGATATCATTGACTTGTTTCCCAGTTCCTTTCCACGGAGTGGATCTGCGAGCCAATCCAATAGCAGCTGGTTATCCACCATGGCTGTGTGCTACTATTGCACTTGTATGCCCATCATGTCAGGTTATTTGCTTCTGAGTAGCTTAGACTTTGAGTTGCTTGGACAGGTGGTCATTTTCCACCAGTAGCTCATGTAGTACCTTCTAGCACTAAAGGTTCTAACTGCTTGGGGACTGTCTCTCTTCCAGATTCCAACCAGAACTTTCCATGTTCTGTGCCAACAGCATATGGTGTCTTCAGCAGTAGGGTCTTACCATTAACCTCTGGTGGGTAATCAAGTGCTCTGACAGAAGTCTGTCTTATTTTGGGAAACCTTGTAGGTCATCTGATCAACAGTCCATTGTGGGTGTTAGCTGCATCCTGGTACTGGGAGTTCCAGGCCAGCACAAAACAAAGAAAATAGAAAAAAAAAAAAAAAAGACAAGGGAAAATTTAAGGTTAGGCTTCATAACATCCTATTGAGTGTTCTAACTTTTAGTCTGTCTTGCAGGATAAAGAATTCTATGGTACCAGTTCAATTTGGGCTGGGTTTTGTGCCTACTCTTCCCTCCCCCCAGCACTCTTCCCCTCTCCTCAAGCCCTACCCTACCTATTGTCCAGGCCTCAAGGTGCCTATTAGGTATGTCAGCAACTCGGACAGATCCAGGTTAGGAACCTCAAATAAATGACACCATGAGATGATTGTCTTTCTGTGATTATGTGCATTTGCTTAGTATGATCTGTTTCAAGTTCGACCATTTTTCTACAAATTGCATTGTGTCATTTTTTTCTTACTGCTGAGTAGAATTCCATCATGTAGACATACCACATCTTGGTTATCCATCCAGTGATGGGCACCTGGATTGATTCCAGTTCCTAGCTCTTATGAATTGAGCAGCTATAAACATCCTAGAGCTAATATCTATGAACTGAGATGTCGAGCTTTTAGGGGAAATGCCCAGTAAGGGAATAACTGTTGGGAATTCTATATTCAACCTTTTTAGGAGTTTCTATATTGATTTTCAATAGTGGCTGTACCAGCTTACACCCCACTAAAACTGAATGAGGGTTCCTATTTCTCTACATCCTTGTCAACATTTGTTTTCATTTGATTTTTTAATGTTTGTTTTCCTTACTAAAGTAAGGTGGAATTTCATAGTTGTTTTAATTTGCATTTCCATGGTAGTTAGGGATTTGAACATTTTCTTAAGTGTGTACTTGCCATTTGAAATTCTTCCTCTGAGAACTCCCTATTGAGTTCTCTGACCCACTTTTGGAGTGGGTTGTTTGATTTTTTATCATTTAGGTTTTTGAGTTTTTGTAGATTTTAGAAATTAGGCCTCTGTCAGTTGTATAGCCAGCAACTTTTTTTTCTCCCATTCTGTGGGTAATCTATTGGCTCTGCTTATGATATGTTTGTGCAAAAACTTTTCAGTTTCATAAGATCCCCTTGGTGGAGTGATTAAGTTCCTCAGCTACTGGGGTTTTGTTAAGGAAGTCTTTCCCCAGTCCTGTATTATAGAGATCTTCTCCAATTTTTTTCCCCCCAGCAGTAGAAGATTTTATAGAAGAGTCTTATATTGAGGGCCTTTACCTGATTTGGACTTGATATTTTGTGCATGAGGAGATGTGTGCGTATGGTTTCATTTTTCTGCATATGGTTATCCAGATTTTCCACCACCATTTGTTGAATATACTGTCTATACTACTATCTATGTTATTGGGAGCTTTGTCGAAGATCAAGCAGCTGTAGTAACTTGACCTAAAGCCTGGATCTTCAGTTCTGTTCCATTGGTCTATATTCCTGTTTTTATGCCAGTAGCATGCTGTTTGTGTTACTATGGCTTTGTAATATAGCTTTAGTTGAGGTATGGTGATGCATCCAGAGGTGCTTCTTTTTCTGACGGTATGATTGGATATCTGAGGCCTGCTCTGAGATACTTTTGAAAAAATATTTCATTTATTTGTTTATGAGAACAAAAAATGGGAAGATATATATAGAGAAAAAAATAGGTACACCAGGGCCTCTAGCCACTGCAAATGAACTCCAGATGTGTGTACTACCTCATGCATCTGATTTTATGTGGGGACTGGGGAATCAAACCTGGATCTCTTGCCTTTGCTGACAAGTGTCTTAACTGCTAAACCATCTCTCCACCACCCCCCCCCACTCAAGATATGTTTCTTTCTCCTATTTCTTTCCCAAACCTCTGCCTATTTAACCTCTCAGTGTACATCTTCCTCCTTGGACTATTCCCATATATATGGATTTGAACAAGAATAATATAGTTTTCTTTCTATTTTATTTCTTGTCTTTTTCTTGAGTGACTAGTTGGATATGATACCCATATGATCAACATGAAATAAACAGACTTGTAATTTCTTTTAGTTGTGTTTTTCATAAGGAACAAGTGAGCAGATCCTTTGAATCAAATATAGACTGAGTTTTTTGGTTTGTGTGTTTGGGAGGTATAAGTGGTTCCAAAGGGCCAGCTAGGAATTGGAAAACAAGAAGTTTGGGAATATACTTGGTAATTGGGAAGTGGTGGGTTGAAGTGGTTGTCTTGGTGTTATTTTTGTTTTGTTGCCCTTAGCAAATGATGACAGGTCTTGTGTTTTCAAATTTACCCACTGCTTTACACTTGAAAGCAACTCAGGGATGAGTCCTGTCTTATTCCTCCATTCCAAAACTCAGCTGCTGGAATCCAAGTGGAATTTGGAATAGCATTGAAAGCAGAGTTTTTAAAAAAGCACCATTGGTTCAAGTGTGTACAGCTGTTGCCAGATGCTTTCTTAACTGTTGTATTTTCTTAGAAAGTTCCCTCAAAATCAGCAGGTTACAAGATCCTAAAGTAGGATTGTACCATTTTAGTTATACTTTTACCTTAAAATCATATTTTCTGTGGAAGTTACAATGGCCTAAATCTATGGGGTGTATTATAATGCTTTTTGTAAGATGTATACACTTAAAAAAAAAAAAGAGCTCATAAAGCCAGGCTAAGGGTATTAGTTCTGAGAGTAAACCAATATGGTGTTATTTCTTTTCAAAACTTGACTCATTGTGCTGGAGAAATGGCTTAGTCTACAAAGCCAAAGGACCCAGGTTTGATTCCCCAGGTCACACATAAGCCAGATGCACAAGGTGGCACATACGTCTGGACTTGGTTTTACAGTGGCTGAAGGCCCTGTCATGCTCATTCATTCTCTCTCTCTCTCTCTCTCTCTCTCTCTCTCTCTCTCTCTCTCTCTCTGATAAAGTAAAAAGAAAAAGAAAAAGAAAATAAGGCTTTAAAAAAACTTGACTTATTGTCAGTAAGAACTGAAGCCCTGCAGTATTCATGTGAAGTATTTATCTTGGATCAGGAAAGAAGAGTGTTTGAGAAGACTGGGATGAATGTGTAGGTGACTTCTTTCTATGCCTCTTTTCCTCAGTCCTTTTAACCCTGTGTCAGATACATAAATCTAACTTTGTTTGAAGAAAGGAATCTGAAGACCTTCCGTGTATATCTAGATAGTAAGACCTTCTTTGTTCATCATCACCTACCGTATTGGAATGGATCTTATGCCCTAGCTAGGAAGGAATTTGATCCACTGACATTTTACATACAGCCAAGCATTCAAGATACTATAGCAATTTGTGAAGAAAGAATATCGCAGAAGTCAGAATGCTTTTAAGACATTCACTACACACTTGTTTTTTATGAAATCCTTAGTCTATCTAAGGTAGAAAGTCACATATCAATTTCTCCCTGAAAAGTCATACCATAAATCTTGGTATTTCAAAGAATTTAGAAAAACTTTTTGATTTCTCTTCTTCTCAGCATGACACAGAATATTATTAATAAGCTTACATTGCCTCTCGAACCATTAACTCTGATGCAAGCTCAGGAATGTTTTACTTCAGAGATTCACAGTTATAACTGCAAAGGGAAATCTTATCTGGTAAAGAATTTTTGTGCACTATTGCATCATTCACTGTGTGTGTTGCTCTTTCTATTTTTACAATTTTTAATGAGAAGCTGCCTTCTTTGTTCTCTATGCCCTTCTTTGTCAGAATGAGAATGGTAGTCAGAGTTTCTCTACTGTTCTTAGAAAAGTTGAATTAAAGGTCTTGATTTCAATTTAATCCACTGTGACATTATCTCACATTTATCATTGACTGCATTTCTGTGTTTCTTTTTTCCTTGCTATTATAGGAATCAGGACAGGTCCAAAGGATTGAGCATGCAGACAGAGACTGCTTGCACAATGAGCCACTAGTTCCACTAAAGGTGGTAGCAACACACCAGGGTGCTAAAAATTGCTATGATATAGAAAGGGGAGTTTAAGGAACTTAAAGTTGGGCTGCAGAGGTAGTTCCATCAGTGAAGTGCTTTTCCCACAAGCAAGAGGACCTGGGTTTGATTCCAAGTAGCCGTTTGAAATGTGGAGCAGAGCAGTGAGCTCCTATTATCTGAAAGCTGGAGAGATGGAGACAGAAGGATCCTAGTGGTTACATGACAAGCTCATATGGCCCTAATGGGCGAGCCCTAGGCCAATGAGAGTCTCCATCTCAAAAGAAGTAGGCAGCAGTCCTGAGGATGACGCCTGAGGTTGTCCTTGCACATCTGCACACATGTTCACACATACGTGCCCACATACACATACATTTGTCCATACATGGATGTATTAAAATTAATTAAAAATAAAAAATATATTATTTAAAAGAATTTTAAGTATTGGGTTTTCCTATATGCATTTGAAATAATGCAACATGAATATTTTGACAGCATGTAGTCAAGTACCTTTTCATGCCAGAAGTTGTTCATAAAACAAACATGCAAATTACAATATTATTACCAAGGTACTTTTGACTCCGATTTCTAAGTTTGTTTGTTTGTTTGTTTGTTTGTTTGGTGGTGGTGGTGGTGTTTTTTGAGTTGTTAAGTTTCAAGCACTTGAAGGCCCATCACTTGGAGGAAGTTTTTACTTTTTAGCCTTTTTAACATTTTTTGCCCCCCAAAAGTGTTTTGGTTTAATTCTGGATTCAGTTGGCCAGAGGCATCACTAGATTGCCTGCATGGGTCTTTGTGTAGGACCTATTTCACCCATTGTAATCAGAGATTATTTTTCTATGACTGATCAATGTGTTTTCTTCAGTGTAAGTAAATTCTGAAGCCAGCAACTATATGTGCTCTCTGAGTGAACTCTAGATAGTAGCACAATACCTGGAACACTGTGTACTATAAACATTTGTTAAATAAATTAGTGAATAGATACATTTTGATGATTTAATGTGACAAATTATTCAGGGGTCAGTCTCAAAAAGAAGGTCTCAGCTAGTTAATATCTTATGTTTGCATACAGTAGAACCTCAATTTAAAAAAATGTAACTGGAGCTCATTGGTTGTAGGTAAATATAATTGTGTATATCTACTCAAGTAGTCAATGAATTGTGTAACAGCTTGGGGTTAACTATTGCTCACTGCTTATAGGAAAATATAATTGTGCATATATATTCAAATAATCAACAAATGATGTGTCAGCTTTGTTCCTTTTCCTTTAGTAGAACGGCTGTCAACTTCATCCAAGGCGTGGTCCTGATAGTTTAGGTGAATAGCTCATTGGGAGTTCTGGTCATATCCTTCCAAATTCACATGAGCAAGTTCTCTGAACAAAATTAACCTGTACATAATACAAAATAGTTTAAGACTAGAGGGGTGGTTTGATATGACCTGGGACCATTCACCCACACCTGCTTGACAATGAAATAAGTTACGTAATAACGCATCCAACTGTGACTGTTTGGAACAATGAGACACTTGATCAAATAGCATATTTTCTATTCCGGGGGGTGAGGTAGCAACAGGTGCCTGTTAACATGCCTGCATGTCAGAAAATCAAGTGGAAATGACCTCTGCCTTTGAGGCAACTATTGAAAACCTCTTTTAAATTGAGTACATAAGCCAAGATAATATAGGCTGTTTGATAAGAAACATTAGAAAAATCTATAACATGAAGCTTTTTATTATAGGTTTATTACATCAATCTCTCCAGTGGGTAATGGAACTTGTAAACATACTCTTATGTAGGAGTCTCCTTGCGGGCTTTTTATTCATGCTGAAGTAAGCACAGAAAACTTATTTGCTGTCAGGGTACATTGAATTTAAGATTAGTATTTATTTTGGTTCTGAGGAGGTTTTGCTTTTGTGAATTGAAATTTGGATCAGCTGCATGAAAACAAGATGGGACTACAGGGAACACAGGAAGTAAATTAGTTTTTTTTTTTTTTCTTCTAAGTCTGCACTCTGTAAGCCCACATATTTGGTTAACATAGGGCGCATGTGTGCTGCTTCTCAGATGGATGAGTCATGTGCTGAGTTTGAATATTTCTGTTTCTGTGGTTTGAGTAAGAGAGATGTTCAAAATATTCTGCATTGGCTGGTTTCTTATGCAGGATGTTTTAGAATGACAAAAATTAAGGTTTAAGGAAGGAAATATCTTAACCTCTTTTATCCAGTGACATTATTTATATTAGGTGAGCATGTGTGAAATAAAACTGTCGATGTTCAGCCATACTATACATTGTGTAATGTAGAAAAACAACATTGAAAAGTCATTCCAGTCCATCCTAACACTTGGATGGAGTACATCAAGCATGAATGGAGTAATTTGATCCCAGTTAAGATCACATTAGTAATAATGGTAAATGATTATGACATATTACTAAAAAGGTAGATATAATACTAAGTCAATCTATAGGTGTTACCTTACTTAATTCTGATTAGACACATGAATATGAAAGCAACTATGATTGAAGCTTTCCTCTTATAAACATAAAAAGTAAAGCTAAGAGAAATAAGGTATTTTACTGAGGTTCATGCAAGCAGACTCAAAATCTGTCCTTATATGTGTTTTATTATTGTTATATGATCCCACTTCATCTTTTTTTTTTTATTTGAAAGCGACGGACAGAGAGAGAGAGAAAGAGGCAGATAGAGAGAGAGAGAGAGAGAGAGAGAGAATGGGCGCGCCAGGGCCTCTGGCCACTGCAAACGAACTCCAGACGCGTGCGCCCCCTTGTGCATCTGGCTAACGTGGGTCCTGGAGCCTCGAGCCTCGAACCGGGGTCCTTAGGCTTCACAGGCAAGTACTTAACCGCTAAGCCATCTCTCCAGGCCCCCTCTTCATCTTTTATGATTATTTTATTGTTATGACTTTATATGACTTTATAGCATAAACTTAGTGCACATAGGTCATATTCCCATTGGTTTATACTCTTATATCTCCTCTCACTCCCATTTCTCTGAGGACTCTCCTCAGTTGGTTTTCATTTTGGAGTCATGAATATAGCAATCTCAGAAGGAGGAACAATATCTCTGGCTCCAACTTCTCACCCTATGGCTCTTAAAATCTTTTTTGTATCTCTTCTTCAATGTTCTCTGAGCCTTTGAGGGCATGTTATAGGTCTACTGTAGTGTTAGACTTTCTGCATCCTCTGAATTTCGGCTTTGATGACTTTGAGTCTGTCAGTGCCTACCACCATCTCCCTGGAGGAGGTTGTTCTGTCTGCAGTGAGAGCAGCGTTTGTGTTTAACTCAACACTGCCTCTGTCCACTTCATATCATCATCCCATTTTCTTAAATTGTAAACCCATGAACCATTTCTACCATTCTTTATCCTTATAGATGTTTGCAATTTAATCTCAACTATCATGTACAAAGTGGATAGTATCATTCATATTTTATCAGAAGGAACAGAACCTTGGAGAGTTGGAATGATTTGCTCTTAGAAATATGAAATGACCCAGTGTTGCTTCACTTGCTCTTCATACCACTCCTTCTTAACTGAAAAGTGCATGCTCTCCAAAAGAGCATGTTCAAAGTTCTCAGATTTGAATCCAGAGCATTAATTGCACATCATGAATCCATAGGATTAAACAACTCTTTTAAAAAATTATGAAGCGACACAGAAATCTAGTATTTCACGTCTCATTAATGATGTCTGGTTTAAAAACAATGCTATCACAGAGAAACTCTATTAAAAAAACAGTATACATAGTTTGTATCATTTGAGGCAGATTTGTTCCTCTGTTGAACACAGTTCCATTAGGACCTTCTGAAAACAGGAACAGAGAGAAAGCCTATTGGATCTTTCCATCTACACTGAAGGTGCTCTTGTCAACCATTATCATGATTATTGAGTTGTAACATCTGTTATATGAATGTTCACGATGCTCCTTTATTATGATTGCATACCTTTTGCCTTAATTTGACTTGATTTCTAAAATATCTGAAAGTGATACTGAGGCCATAGGTACTTTTTTGTAGTTCTCTAACATCTAAAGTTTTATATTATCTAATGTAGTTTTCCTTAGATAGGGTGGCATGTGAATTCAGCCTCAATGTACATAATCTTTTAGAGAGACAGTATAGTAAACATAGCACTATGTGAATGTCTAAAAAGCCACTCCTGTTCAACTGAATGAAACTGGGAATGAATGGTTAGAGCTGGCCTGAACAGCTTCATTTCCACAGCTATAGCTTGTACATGAAATCCGATTTCTGTTTGTCATATATTGGCTTTTAAAATAGCATGACAGTTTGATGCAAAGTCACTGGGCTTTGGCAAATCTCTGTTTCTTATGGATGAAGCCATTTACATTTCTTCCCAGGCTGTTCCATCTGTCAACAGTCTATCTGAAGAGTGACCCAATCTGGTTGAAAGAACCCAGCATTTTAAAAAGTGTAAAGCCTAAGCAATTGTAGATTTTCCAAGGTCTGAGATGGTTTATAAGTGATAACAATACTGCAGTCATACAGTTGGAATATTTTTGAAGATAGAGAGCTATAAGTCTACATGGACTTACTTAAGAAAGATGTATAATATTATGGATGGTAGATTCAGTCACAGTGTAATATCAAACAGATATTTCATACATGCCAAGATAAAGCTGAAAACTATACAAAATAAACAGCATGGGAACACCCTAGATAGCCAGGACATTTTACTCCAGATAAATTCCCTCTGCTTTTAAGAGTCTAGAGCAATATTGTATATTGGGTTCTGCTTCAGGCTTGTCTTAACACTGCCATTAATGACCAGACAATTAAAATTATAGTATATAGAAAGTTAGCAAGGTAAATTTAAGACTCTGAAGTCATATGAAATTCCAACATCAAATTGAAGTGATATTGAATTTTGTGTTGGGGATCATACTGGCTTCTGGGTATCTCTATAGTACTAAGAATCTAGATTGTGTATCTGTGAAAAACACACACACACACACACACATGAATGAAATTTGACAGACTGGAGCAACAATATAATCCCATTCTGTGTTTGGAACAAAGAACCCTTAACGTGATGAAGTATCTTACATCTGGTTCTCCCAACTGGGTTCTTCTCCAATGCTCTCCCAACTAATAATTATAGTGGATCATTTACTGAACATTTCCTACATCCATCCCTGTTTCAGACTGTTCACATGATTTGATTTTATAGTTAAGGAAACTAAAGTACAGAGTGAATTAAATAAGTTTGTGTTCTTCATACTGACTACCAAGTTATCTTTCTTTAGATGAGTAAAAAGCTGCAGTCTCTCCAACTCATTCTTAATGGAAAACAAAACAAAAAAGCAAATCATGCTAAGTGTGGTTTAACTGCTCCTCACTCCTCAGCTCTCCTTCTGTTGGAAGACAGGTATCCCAAAGTTGGGGGGACTCTAGTGTAAGTATTCCCAAACCTCATCAACCCTTGAGTATTTGAGTGAGCTATGTAATTTATGCATCTGGGACTGAAATAAAACATTTCCAGAGTTTATGTAGCATATTTCTGCAATGTTTATAATAGTCAAGTTCAGCTTTGTCCAAAATATGCTCTGTGCATCATTTGCTTTCAAGATGCACTGGGATGGAAGGGGTAGGGACTGTGATCAAATATTTTTGAGGGAAAATGTGTATGGGATTATGCTCATTATCATATGAAAGTTTTAGAAATTTCTGTAATAAGGACACATGATTTTTGAAATTTCAGTAAACACAAAAGCCAATCCCTGACACTGTCTTCTTTTTAAAAATCCCTAGTAATACTTCTGTAGAACAGATTTGTGGAAAGATGCGTGAGAAAACTCTTAATTCATTTCACAAATACTTATTGAACATCTCTGTGTGTGTGAGAGAGAGAGAGATTTAGCTCATGCAGTTATAAAAATTGCAGTTCTCTAACTTCATGGAGCTCACAAACAGGTGAAGGAAATGAGCTTGTAAGTCACAGTTATAGTACAGGGTGGGAAGTAGTGTGATCCGCAATGAGAGCATGTAGATATAGAAATTCAGACTTCCTGACCTGCTGCTTGTCGAAGAGTAGTTCTCACTACTGTCTTGGATTACTTCTAAATTATGAGGCCTAATATGTTAAGCTTTACTGCTCACTGATTTAAGGGTCAGTGGAGGTGAGCAGAAAGAGCAGTGGCCCATGCACTCTTTCAGGTGTGCAGGCTAATTTCCTTGTATAATTTTTAAGATGGTTTTGGATGGATTGACATCCAGTCAATAAATAAGCAGAGAGAAAAAAGAAATGGGCCTTGAACAGGAGGCTTTTATGAACTAGGCCTGAAAAGATGCTTCACTGTCTTTCATGGTCTGGCATCTAGTGCTCATTCACATGGCTATAACTATGTGTAAGAGAGCCTGGGAAATGGGTTCCAGCTCTCCATCCAAGTAGATGAAATGAGGTATCTACTACCATGTGTGGAGAATAGACATGGCACTATGGACAATCTAGAAGAAAGTAGATATGAGTGGAATAGAGAGCACATGTGCAGAATAGTAAAAACTAGGTTACAGAAATAAAGAATGAGAGTTACTGGGACATTTTATACTATGAAAAGCAGGTTGAATTGTATTTTTTTCAATGATGGTAAATTATTCAAAAAATGAAAATATATTGAATTGGTGAAAGAAGTTGTTAAGTGGAATACAGTGCATATAATTAATAAATTAATGAGTAATTATATTTGTGAATAGATGATAGAATCAAGAAACATCAGCAGATAAATTATTTCTGACAAGCCAGTCATCGTGGCCCACGCCTTTAATCCCAGCACTAGGGAGGCAGAGGTAGGAGGATTGCTGCGAGTCGAGGCCACTTGAGACTACAGAGTGAATTCCAGATCAGCCTGAGCTAGAGTGAGACCTTACCTCAAAAAAAGAAAAAGAAAAAATATTATTTCTGGTTTGAGGACCCACTGGATGTGGGAAGTGAGGAAGAAAGAGTTAGAAATGTTTCCTGGACATGTCTGAATACTTAGGCCTAAGCTTGATTAAAGAGGAGAAATTTTAAGAGGCTGGAAGAAGCTTTGTGGTAAAAGGTACTTGCAAAGCATGATGGTCAAAGTTTAGTTTTCCAGCACACACAGAAAGCCAGGTACACAAATAGTGCAGGTGTCTGGAATTCATTTGCAGTGGTAAGTGCCTTGGTGCTCCAATTCTCTCCCTCCCTCCCTCCCTCCCTCCCTCCCTCCCTCCCTCCCTTCCTCCCTCTCTCTGTCTCTCTCTCTCTCTCTGTCTCCTAAATAAATAAACATTTTTTTAAAAAAAGAATAAATTTTTAAGGGAAAAAATAACAGCCAGTGTGAACCCATATGGACATTCCAAGAATTTGAGATTTGAGGTCTTGCCAGGCAGTAGGTTTCCTTAAAAGTTATCAAGTGAATATAATCTCAAAGAAAAGTAAGGTGATATAGAGGGCTGATACCACCCCTAAAAACCAAAATTTAAAGAGTTTCAAAAAAGATATCTTTTTTTTTCTCTTTTACATAAAGAGCCTAAATTGGAAACAAGGAGATTAAAAAACAGAAAATTCAAAAACACAATAGGAAACAGCACAAATTTCCACCACTTGGTGAATACATAAATCTTTAAAATAAATAGTAATGAGCGGTAAAAAGGAATAAGGTAGTGAAGAATGCCTTAATATGCATGAGCTTTGAAAACACGCACTATACAGAGTAAGGTAGTTCTGTTATGAACACCATGTATTATATGATTCCCTTTCTATTGAAATAGTAAATTGAGATGTAGAAAGATGGTCTAAGGGAAAGAGAATGACTACTAATGGGCATAAGAATTCAGGAAAATGATCAAGATATTCTAAGTTTATGTACTGATGGTTGGATAGTCAAATAACTGAGAACATATTAAATTTTGTTATCAAATTTATTGAAATGATGGCATCAATTGAGGAAAAGAGATAAGGAAGCAAATTCCAGGAAAACTACATGATATATCATTTGTCCTCTCACAACCTTCAGGAAAGAAAATTCTATTACTTGTAAATGTATTTTGGTTGATAATGATATTTAAATTACATATATATTTCAATTATATTTAGATTTTTATTTTATTTGTAATTGGTCATATTTTAAAGCACTGAAATCACTACATATAGCTTTTTCTTCTTAAGACTATTTTTCAATGAATTGTTATGTTTATTATAAGGAATGTAGGGAAGTTTTATTTTATAATAAAGTATGTTTGATATCAAAAAATTTAAGAAAATTTTCTTGGAAACAATTGTCATTGCATGTGAACCTGTATCCTCCTATGACCCATAATAGTAAGTTTACTTTCCATTTACCCAGTCACTTCTGAGACCCCAAGTGAATCCAGACAAAACTTATCAGAGGGAAACATTTGTCATTTTCCATTTAAATTCTCATCTAAGATATTCTCCATGTTTTCTTGGAACTGCAGAAATACCACAGTTATACATTATTTAGTAACCATCTTGCTTTGCAAAGGTCACGTTCATATTATTCAAAATGTGATGCTTAGTATGCAAAAACATTTGTTTCTTTAAAAAAAAAGAAGCAGAATATGATGAGTGAAACTAACTTTCTCTGGAAGAAAATATCTCCTTTCCTCAGCATTTGATTTGTAAGTGGGTTTGGCTTCATTAATATTTAACCATCTTTTTAATCTGTATGTCAGTTTTTATTGCAGCCTGCTTCTGTGGAGATTTCCTTTGAAATATCAATAACACCCATTCTTCACTCTAACATCAAAACAAGGGCTGTCTCAGGGGGACAACTAGTTGCATTTCATCTCTAGGGATATAATTATTTTGTGTTTATCCACAGTTCCTCCAGGGGCTGATGATGTAGGACACCTTTCTTACAGGCCTTTGTATTTCAAAAGAAGAAGCTCATCTGTTGGTGTTGTGAACAGTAATTTGAACGGTCTTGCATCATGCTTGTGAAATGTCTGTTGGTAACCAAGCTGGGTGCAAGTTCTACTTTTTCACTACAGTGGTAGTTACACCTTTGAAGCTGTATTAGATGATCTTTTCAAGATGTTTTTCTATGGGTTTTAATAATTTTACAGAGTGTCTTTTCTGTTGATAGGTTTTAAACATTTAAATTCATTTCCGAGTTCAGAATAAATCAGACTAGAGAACAGAACAGCCTAGTTGATCTATTGGCATAATCACAGATACCAATAAAACTACAAATAGGACCTCAGAATCAGTATCATTGGAAACTGACAATGAGAAATTGACATTGACATCTTTGAAGAAAGCCTGTGTCTCTTTCATGAAAGTTGGGAATTTTTACTTTGCAATTGATTGGCAGAACCTGAGTGAAAAAAAATCTATTTCAGGTTTCATTTGTGGTAAAATAAATTCCTATATTTTAAGTATGAACCTGATTAAGTGATTACTCTTGGCTTTCTCAGAAGAGAATACAAAGGCTGATGTGGTAGTAAATAAATGAAGCTAGTACCTTAAACCTAATGGGTCAAAAAATATGACATTTTACATTTTTTTCCTGTTGGATACTTGTAAGCAGGAAATGAGATAATGTAGAACCATGTCTCTCCACATACTAAACTTCTAACATTGTCCTGTGTTTATAAAGAAGACCTGAGGCATCAGGGAAAATGATCTTTCATCTCCCTTTTCATGAAGATCAATTGTAGCTTTGCTTGGTTCTTCAAAGATTCCATGTGCTGGTAAAGAATAGTATCCATTTAAATGGAAAGACTTTGAAGTTGAATGATAGCCTGTAAATTACCAAGTTCATAACAACTGGTTAGGTGCCTTTACAGCATGCATGCTAATCTGTACAGGTGGAACACCAAAACTAACAAGAGAATAAATTAACATGACTGTATATCAAGACTTCTTAAAAGAATAATCATGTATCATCTGGTGGATCAGTTACTTTCTCATTGCTAGGATAAAATACATGTCCAGAAGCAGCTCTGGGAAGGAAGGGGTTTATCCTGTCTTACAGTCCTAGAGAGTAGAGTCCATCATGGTGGGGAAAGTATGGTAGGAGCCAGAAGATGGCATCACATGGTCATGTCAGCAGGGACAAAGTAGAAAGAACTACAAACAAGACTAGGATAAAAACAAAAATTCAAGGCTCACCTCCAGAGACATGCTTCTTCCAGCAAGGGTCAACCTTCAAAGGTCCCACAGCTTTTTGAAACAGCACCACCAACTGGATATTAAGTGTTCAAATTCATAAGTCTATGAGGTGCATTTTATATTCAAACCTCCACATCTTGTTTAGATTTCTCAGTTCAGTATACTATGTATTTGGGGCCACAGAAGAATTGTTTGCATGTCCTTAGTTATTAAATATTCAGGTGAGTATTGTATAAGAAGACTAGCTTAAGCACCATGGTCACTGTTTATGATTCTATAAATAGGTCCTCGTAAGTTTTTTTTCTATCTGATTTATGAAATGGTATTAAGAATGGGCACCTAAAATATTACTTTGTTCAAGGAGCCACCATTTTCTTTTTTAAGATTATTGTTGCTAAGTGGCTCTTTATGATCATTATTGTTAATTTTTCCAAATAACATAGTGTTAACCCAGGAGTGGTAGCACACGCCTTTAATCCCAGCACTTGGGAGGCAGAGGTAGGAAGATCGCCATGAGTTTGAGGCCACCCTGAGATGACATAGTGAATTCCAGGTCAGCCTGGGCTAGAGTGAGACCCTACCTTGAAAAGAGACAAAAAAGATAGTGGTGATTGACTTGTTAACTTTCTCTTCTAAAAGAATGTTCCTAATGCAATGGCCTAAAGAGAAATATTTTTTTAAAAAAGAGAATCTTTCCATTGGTCATGGTGGAAAATACACTTAAGTGGTTTGGGAACATTTTAATTCATTAACCCAGTGCTAGTTATATGAAATCTATTATGCATTAGCCACCCATTATTGTAGGACCTGGGGATACACAGGGGTTAGTATTTACCCTCTATCAGCTTTCACTCTATTGAACTGGAGAATGGCATATATAAGTGGATACAAACCAGTTTAATAACACTAATGATGAATATTCAACATATAATGAGAAAGACGTCGATTTAAAATGTTCAGTCTCATCTATCTCACCCTCTTTAAGTCTCAAGGAACCTTGAAGAAAAGAAGACAGAAGTAATGTAAGATCCAAAGGACAGGGAGGAAGGCTTTGGAACATGCTGTTACATTCATGACCTCACAGAGGCTGTTGTTTCCTACATAAGACCTGGCTAACATTGAGCACATGAACATTTCATCATGGATGATGGAGGAGGGAAAAAGCAAGGGCATCACTGTAGAAGAGGGACTGGTTTGAAAGAAGATGGGGATTCATGGACCTAACATGGGGGTGGAAAGACAAAAAAGGAAAATGGGAAGCATTCTGATGAGACTACATTGTGTACATTGAGGAAGACTGTCAATAAACAGTTGAAGGGGCTGTGAAGGTGGCTCAGTGGATAAAGCACTTGCTTTACCCAGAGTTCAATCTTCATGCCCCATATAAAAGGCTTCTGTAATCTCAGCATGCTGACAGTAAAGTGGGAGGCAAAGACAGCAGAATTTCTCAGAAGCTTGGAAGCTCACTGTAATCACAGCAAAGAAACAAAGTGAGAATGAGAGAGAAACTCTGCTTCATTGGAGGTGGAAGGCAAGGAGTGACCCGGGAAAAGGTTGTCTTCTCACATCCACACATGTGTACACATACACACACACACACACACACACACACAAATTTTCTAATTTTAAGTTTAAAAATTTAAATCCTATAATCAAATTACCTGCCTTTAAGTATCTGTCCTTGGAAACTGCACGCTTTATTCAGCAAGAATGAAACAGGCATGAGTTAGCGCCCTCTCAGGAAGTGAGCACACCATTCTCATTTCTTGTCATCAAATAACCTCCAGGTTTAGGGTACCATAATTCCTACATGGACTCATGAGAACATTCTTGTTGAGGCAGATTACAAAATAGGACCACTGTTTTTCCCATGCTGGTGTGAATGCTTCTTTAAAATGTCACTGTGCTATTTCACTCTGGGTTTTGGGCTGGGAAGATGACTCAGTAGTGAAAAGCATTTGCTTGCAAAACCTGAAAGTTGAGGTACAGTGTCCCCAGTGTCCACATAAAGACAGATGCAGAAAGTGGTGCAGCCATCTGGAGTTTGCAGTGGCAGGACGCCCAATGCACCCATTCTCTCTCTCTCTCTCTCTCTTTCTTATAAATCAATAAAAAATATATTTAAAGGGGTAAAGGGGCTGGGGAGATGGCTTAGTGATTAAGGTATTTGCCCGCAAAGCCAAAGGATCCTGGTTTTATTCTCCAGGACCCACATAAGCCTGAAACATAAGGGGCCTCATGCATCTGGAGTTTGTTTGCAGTGGCTGGAGGCCCTAGAGTGCCTATTCTCATATTCTCTCTCTCTCTCTCTCTCTCTCTCTCTCTCTCTCTCTCTCTCTCACTTTCACTCTTTCTTTATAATTTAAAATATATTTTTAAAAAGAGGTGAGTGGCTGGTGAGATGGCTCAGTAGTTAAGGCACTTGCCGAAAAAAACCAAAGGACCCAGGTTTTATTCCCCAATACCCATGTAAAGCCAGATACATAAGATGGTTCATGCATCTAGGGTTTTTTTGCAGTGGCTAGAAGGCACTGGTGCATGCATCCACCCCATCTCCCCCCCCCCATCTCTCTCTCTCTCTCTCTCTCTCTCTCTCTCTCTCTCTCTCACACACACACACACACACACACAAATAAAATGAAATAAAGTAAAATATTAAAAATATGTGGGCTACAGGCTGCCAGCCACAACTGCTAGATCTTTGAGTGAGGCCATCTCAGACCTTCAGGATAACCAGGTTACTCTTCAACTTAATGTTACCACATGATGGACTCAGAAGAAAGCACCTTCAGAAATGTGTCCTTACTGTTTGAATTACTCTGTTTTGGAGTACTTTGTCATATACAGTAAATCATTAAAGTATGTATCCCATGTAATCCACATACCTCAGAATGCAAAAATTGACTTTTTAATGAAAAAACAGATTTCTTAAATTACTGACCCCTTATTTTAAGAAAGGTCCTTCCTCCCTGATCTTACACTTTTATCTCCTCTATCTTTCATCTTTTCTCAAGCTCATCATTATAGACACACATCTTTACAGTCTTCTGAACTTTTGTTGTTTCTAATTCCTTCTCTTCTCTTCTAAGAATTTGTTTTTTTAACATTTTATGTGTTGGTATCCATTTGATAGAGCAGTTATCACCTAGATATACTCTTTCCAGCAAGATCTCTGATTTCCTCAAACACAACTAGCCTCATAACCAGCCAAAACTTACCCAATTTCCCTCTCATCTTCTATAATAGGATCTGCAGCTATTGAAAATTACCTTCTTTGTACTTGTATTGGTGTTTGTTGTTACCATATTTATAAGAAAGGAAACTTCCTGTGATCAGAAAAAAGACTGATGGGCTACTATACATATCTCCTTTTTAGATGTACATCAGATAGATGGGTAAAGTAGTCATTCTGAGTAATGGTTCAGTATCAGATATGAACATAGGTCTTGTGTAATGCTAAACATTAAAATACTAATACTTATATGTTTTCCTATGTGTTGTCCTGTCTTATGTGCATTTCTTTCCAATCTACTAAGCATATTATTTCCATTATCACCAAGCAATCCCAATGTTCTAAATCCTAAACCTATCATCTTTTATCAAGAAGGAAACAACATCTTTTAGAATTAACATACAAATTACTTGAGATTGAAATTTATGGACTTTAATTCTATTTCCCTTTAAAAACAATACACTGTGCCACTATCATCCAAGTAAGTGTTACTTACATTACTCTTGCATTTCCATCTTTCCCTCTCACGTAATCATGTTTCACTTACACTTGAATCCTGTGCACCAATCACCTAGTGCACAGAGTTGATGATGTAACCACCCATTGTTAGTGGGATCACCCATGTCATCTGAAGTATCAGTTACAGCTACAAGGAAAAATTCCTTGAAGCAGACCATAAAGATTCGATGGGCAGGAGTCTGCATGGCTGGAGTGGGAAACAGAGAGAAAGGAAACTACATCGAAGTTTTAAAATATGGTTTTCAAATTTTACTGTAGTTAGAATAGAAACATTTTGGTGAGAAAAAAAAATTTCCTGATAGTCCTTACATTACTTTTAACCTTTTCAGAAATGTTACAAACATAAAAATAATCCCATTAAAAAGATATAAAGAGAAAATGACTAGAAAATCCCTTCCTTTCTCTTCCCTTTATATTTCTTTTCTAGTTGAATAGCTAGATCCTCTAACTGGACACCAATCTTAGGTAGTATGTGGCATTTGTCCTCAGTTGAAAGCTGCTTTGCAGACTAAGGTTACCTATATAAACAGGCTTCCAAACTACTGCAAATGAGGTCTTCTGGGATAGCAGAGATGTACAGTTTTGAACTGTCTATGAAAGGAATGTCATGCAAATCAAATAACTGAAATTTAGTAACAGGTGATAACAGTTCAGGGATTAACCCATGGATTCTATTGAGAGGCTTAAATACCTTCTTGGATGAGCAGAAATTGTTTGAGAACTGAAAGTTATGATAGCACAAATACATATTATACACAGAATTTATACTAGCTTTTGCTTAGCAAAAACTCTAGGATGTCTGCTATTATTATGAAGATAGCTGGAACATCACTGGATGGCATGCTTCATTGTTAGTTTTTGTTTAAGCATTTTAAACAGTTGACTCCAAATTCCCTGCAGATGGTGGTGGGAGCCAGCAGGCATTCTAGTCAGTGAGAAATCAAAGTGAACTTCTAAAATAGCTGATTCTTAAACTTGGAGCAAAAAGGAGTGGATATTAGAAAAAAATAAAATGAACAGGTTTCCCCTGATGCATATTATAACATGTAAATCAAAATAAAAAATGCAAAGCTGTAGAATTTGTGATAAACACAGTACTAGGTATTTTACATTCTAGAAATATAAAATATTTAATCAGCCTGTTAGCAGAGAACTTGAATATTAGCTTCCACCAAATCTCTTTAGTAGATAATAGCCTCAGAAATGCAGACACATGTGTTTTTCTCCAACAAAGCTTACTGCAGTTATTTCCTAAATAAATTATCATGTCCATATTAATGATTCAAACTAGAAAAAAATAAATGCACATGTTTTTTTCTTAATAGCCTATTCCACAGTGTGATGATTATTATCTTGCAATACCTAATATTATTTATATCACAAGGATGATTGTTTTAATATTATTTGGGAGAGAGTAGTGATTATTTTTATTGTTAAAATACTCTCTACAGATTTTTTAAAGTATTTCAAACTCATAAGTCCCTGATTTTATGAAGAAATTCTTATTCTACTCTGCTGGGAAAGAAACACCATCTTTTTTATTTGGTCACCTTGTCTGTTATATTGTCCTTAAAAATATTATTAATGATTTCTTTTATCAGTGGAAATGTTATCTGTTGCTTCATATGTTGTTAACTATATGTTAGCATATCTCTATTAATTATAAAAAGTCAATATTATGTTCTTTTATCCTCTTTTCAATGCTTATTTTTGTCTGTATTTGAGCTCTAGTCTGTACAGATGGAAGTAATGGTTATGTGTGTTGGAGTAAAGAAATAAGTGACTAGAACTACAAGAAACATTTCTGGAACACAAAGTCTATGTCCCCAGATAATTCTTCTAATTTATTTCCTATGTTGTATATTCAGGTATACAAGATTCTCCCAAGCCATGTTTATTTGGTTGAATTATCAGTATAAAATGAAATAGTTCAAGGTATGGAGCTTCTCCAGATCTCAGTCATGTGAGATAGCTAAGCAACTTCATCAAATGTCCTTGATGGACAAAGAATAGTATATCCTATGTGGAAGGCCCACGTTAAGTCTTTAGAGCTATATAGTTGTTCTTGTGACTCAGAAAATCAATAGACATGATAACTTCTCCAACCTAATGCCTCCTTTCCTTAGTTGGGTGATCACAATGGTAAAAATGCAGCAGTAGGGGTGGGAGATGGATTGGTGGTTAAAAGTGCTTGCTTGCAAAGCCTGAGTGCCCAGGTTCAATTCCCCAGTACTGACATAAAGCCAGGTGCACAAAATGGAGGATGGAATTCATTTGTAGCGGCAAGAGGCCCTGGGGCACATGCTCTTTCTCTCTCTCTTCATAAATAAATAAATAAATAAATAAATAAATACTTTGACTTTCAGTTCATTGAATTCCATGCAAATTAAATAAGCACACAATAGGGCTTATGAATCTCTTCAATGAGGTGCTTAATTTCCCATGTTAATCAGCCATTTTCTATCCTGTTTCTCTTTTCTGCATATCTGTCAAATGCTCCGTAATTAAGAATTATTCTTAATTACAAGGTTTATGTGTCGTTTTATTTCAGCGGTAATTAATTAAATTTAACACTAATCATTGGGGATATTGCCTTTTCTACACACACAGTGTTGCTTAATTATTGGAAAACCTTGAATCCTTTGATTGATGGGGGTAGGGGATATTGATTTGTTTTTGTCTGGTATGAGGCTGCTCATACTGAATAGAATACTCAGCCCATCAGCCAGACAAAGAAGTAGGAAGCATTTTTTTTCTCAGTTGATAAAGGACAGGGAACAAATGTACTCTGGTCACTCAGTGCATTATGTGAAGTCTCAGAGGTGCAAAGAAGTGTGATGATTATGGATGAAATTCGATCCTGGTAAAAAGAGCCAAAGTAAAGCTATTCTGTAAGAGTCCTTGGATACTTAAGACAATAGATTTGCCAGTTTTCCTGTGTGAAGGATTATACTAAGGTCACCCTGAGCTGACCACCTGGTTAAAAGAGAAGAGACATCCAGTAGCCAAATCAGGAAAGGAATGTCTTAACTCTTTCTTTCTGCTTCCCATTTTTATAATAATTTGTGCATTTTCTGTTTATACATCAAGTATTATTTCCTTAGAGAAGTCTTCCATGAATACATGACAAATTTCCTTGATACCACTGGTCCTTATTGTAAGTGTAGTGTAGTTGGCTGATTATTTGGTTGATAATGTGCAGAGAGCAGCGCAAAGACCTTTTCTAGTTTACTTGTCAATTTTGTGTTATTTGTTTAGCTAGTATTTGACATGGATTCAAGGCTAAGTAAATTTCTGGATGGATGAATAAAAATGCTTATTAGCTACAGAATATTTGAGATACATTTAGGTATTAAGTATGCATTATTTCTGGGCCACTTTGTCATTAGCTGCTGTGAGGAAGGCATAGGTGAGAAAACACTAATCTGCACAATTGAAAGTCTGTTATTGAGTAGAGAAGAAATGTATCAAGTAAATAGGATAGAGACTAGTTTGTAATACCTGTTGTGATAGAGATTTGATACATTATTATGAGAATACATAAGAAGCAAATCAGCTCCATTCAAAACTACAGAGCTTATTTGAAGTCTGTCTTAAGGACAGTTCTGGACAAATGGAGAGAAATGGAAAGAGCATGGTAGAGAGATGTGACTAGATGAGCAAAGGTCAGATGTATAACTGAGTGTGACCTCACTGTTCTGTGGAAGATTGGGAAACATAGTGGTGCTCAAAGCTTGCAAGGGTAGAGTTAAAAACACCCCCACACTAGCATCACAACACAAATGGCAACTTGTTCATACACATCAGCAGACACTGTATTAACTCTTCTTAGAGTCTGTTAATGGTTAGAGATGTGCTAATGCTCAAAATCATCACAGCATAGTTAGCAAATATTAATATCCTAAACAGGTCATGACAGGTCAGTGACTCAGTGAGCTATGAAATCTCTATAGAATAAAGCACTAAGAATCTCTTTAAAAATGTATTTTAGAATAATATTTAATAGCATAGAGGAGTACTTGAAAATCAGTGTACAAAATGTGATGAAAATCCTAATATAAAAGTCATATTAATTAGGGTTTTGTTCATTTGTGGCACCTAGTGCCTTCCGTATGTTAAGAAGTACTGTGCCACTCCTAACTCCCTAGAGTTTCAGTTTACTAGTTTAAAGATAAAGAAGTTTAACCAATGGAAAGAAGTAAATAACAGTAATATGCTAATTTTCTAACATTAATTACATTTGAGGGAAGCATTTGCAATGGATTTCCATATTCTTCAGTACATTTTTTGGTTCTTCTTATACGTGTGCAGTGGATCTATTATTTTAAATCAAAGTTAAACTTTCAGCTGCTGGAAAAAATAAGTTATGGGTGATATCTAAGACAGAAAATATATGGAAGAATATTCTGTAAAGGGCTGGTAGGGATTCAAAGTGGTTTTAAATGCTAAAGTGAATAGACTCTAAGCAGTGAGAATAAGAGTAATTACAAGATATACCCCACCCAAGGATTTTATAATCTAATTGAGGAAACAATATATAAATTGGTAATAACAGGGGCTGGAGAAATTGCTTAGTGATTAAGGCACTTGCTTGTGAAACTTAACAGGTTTGATTCCCCAGAACCCACATAAGCCAGATGCACAAGGTGGTGCCTGCATCTGGAGTTCCTTTGTAGTGGCTAGAGGCCCTGAAATGCATGCTTGCTCTCCCTCTCTCTCTCTCTCTCTCTCTCTATCTATCTATCTCTCCCCTCCCCTCTCTTTTCCTCTCTCTGTCTCTCAAATCAGGAAAAGTTTTTTAAAAAGTGTGTCATTGCTCCTCCACTCCATCCCTGCCTCCTTCATCTCTCTTAGCTTGAAAATAAATAAATTTTTAAAAATTTAAAAAGAAAAAATGTTGCAATAACAATGTCATAAGACATTCTACTGTGGAGCAGGACGTTCTAAACTGCCAAAGACATGACCATGACCTGAAAGTTTAAAACAGAGATTAACCTCTTGAGTAATTGCATAGTTTTTCAGGATTTTTGTTGTTTCCCCTTGAATGGTATGCAAGAACTCACTAACTCTGTATTTACTAGAATACTAGCAAAGGTGAAGGTTAATTACAAAGTGGGGAGAAAGGGAAGGACCAGCATATTTACATATCTAAAGATCTAGAAACTATTTTCTTGTCTTACTTCCTGAGCTGTGTGTCTTTCCATGTATACATTGGCTATACATTTTCCCCACACATGATTAGTTATATATAGATTAAATAGATAGATGTAGATGTTATAGGTATGTGTGTGTGTGTGTTTATTCTATGGGTGTAGGTTTATATGAACACCTACACAACACAGCATATACATATGTATCAAATGTTTCTCTAGAATTCCGTTTCCATGGAAAATGATTATGTAAACACACTGAGTGGGTTTGACATTTTCATTCTATGTTGCTACAGATCACCTTCATAGTAAAATTCTCTGGAATTACTTAGCTGATGAAAAATGTATACATTATTGTCATTGAAAATGCATTGTATCTTTAAAAAAAAAGAATATATTTTCCAAAATACCATAGAAATAATGCATTCCACTGTTTTTTTTTTTTTTTTTTTTTTTTGGTTTTTCGAGGTAGGGTTTCACTCTAGCCCAGGCTGACCTGGAATTCACTATGGAGTCTCAGGGTGGCCTCGAACTCACGGCGATCCTCCTACCTCTGCCTCCCGAGTGCTGGGATTAAAGGCGTGCGCCACCACGCCCAGCTTCAGCTTTTTTTTTTTTTTTTTTTTTTTTTTTTTTTTTTTTTTTTTGGTATTGGGCATTCCACTGTTTTGTGTGCCCCTATAAACTTATAAGGAGAACTGGAGCATTTATGTGTTTACTTAATTTTTGTGCTTATTCTTAATTTTTCCCATTAACAAATGTTTAGAGCTCCTGTACCAGTGGTAAACTGGTTGATGAGTGTAGCAGGGAAATGAGGTTCAATTAATTCTCTAAAGTTTAAGCACATTGATGCTTTTAGCATAATTAAAGTACAGTTTTTATTGTTTTGAATGTAAAATATCATTGGTAAACTCATGTTTTTGAATGCTTATTCCCTGCCTGGTGACACTGTTTTGGAAGGCTGTGGAACCTTTAGGAAGTGGAGCCTTGCTGGGGGAAGCATAGTGCTGACAGTGAGCCCTGAGGTGTGATGTAAACCTGGCTCTACATCCTATTTGCTTTCTTGTTCTTCTTTGTGCCTCACGTGAGATGTGCTGCAGCATGTTTCCTACCCAGGCCTGCCGTGTCTTCACCATCGTGACAAAACTCCCCCTTGATACTGTAGATAGAATTAAACTGTTTTCCTCCCATAAGCAGTTCTGGTTGGGTATTTTGTCCCAGCAACTACAAAATAACAGACTCATCGATTGAGCAGACACTTATGATTTCTTGGAGCAATTAGGTGATCAAAGGTGTTGATTTTGCCTCTTAAGCAATTCTAACTGTGGATTGTGGTTTATGGACTGGAAGATCAAGGGCATCTCTACTAAAAGGTAGAATGGTAGTCTTGGTAAACTTTGTGATAAGGAGGTAACAGATCCCTTTATTTGGGTATTGAAAAATATTAGTACTTCTAAAATCTATAAGCCCAACACATTGTAATTAAATTTATTATATGTATGAATTCTTTCTCTGCCAGTCCATGTGTACTTAGATTAGAAATCTCTACATTAGTGATTTGTTAGAATTTGAATATATCACAAATTACTAGGAAAACAAGGACATTGTCACCTAATTAAAAACAATGAAAAACTCTCTTAACTGTGTTTGGAAGATGGAAAGAAACTGCTTCAGGGAACCTGGCATTGGGAGTGCACAGTACAGATTGAAAGGCAAGGGGATCAAATTCATAATTGCTAAAAATCACACACTGGACCTTATATCATGGGTACATTCCCTTGGGTCTGCCTCTTAGCCATTGTAAGTCCTCAATTTATTTGAAAAAAAAAAAGTCCAATCTTCCCAGTTTTATTTCAAACAAAGGCTTTTAAGAACAACACCATTTTGCTCTTAACCTTCACAAGGTGTTTTTCCTTTTGCTACCAGCCTTCAAGTATGCACTCAGCACCAGGTGAAACCAAAGGAGAAAGCAAAAGTCCTCCCCAATCACTGACCTGTCATTCAGAATGATTGAGGTCTGTCTGGTCACTTTCTTGTGTAGGGACATTTTCTCTCTGTAGATTCCCTATAAGTCAAAACAATCCGCCACTATTATTTTTATAGCATGTCCATCTCTGAGAGTGTCAAAATCTTTCCAACAAGGATTGAAATAGAAAGACAATGCTTTGCAGGACTTGGGTAGAGTTATTTTCAAACAGAAAAGGAAAATGACAAGAAGAGATTGAGCAGAGTAAAAGTAAAGATTGGATGCAGACTAAAAAAGTCAAGATGGGATTGATAAATCCTTTATAAATCAATCTCTCCCTGGCTTTCTCTCTCCTTCCCTCTCCCTGCCTCCATCTCTCTCCCTCCTCCTTCCTTCCTATTGCTCTCTATTCCTCTCCTACACACTAAATGACAGTCTCAGCAACTTTTATCTAGAGTTTTGATGAAGTGAGCTGACATTAATTTTTAACAATAGATATATCATCCCATGCTGCTACTTCACTATACAATTCCATTGGTCTTTCCCAGTACATGTCCACACATTAAAGATTAAATGACTTAATGCATACAAACACTTAGATCAGTGTCTGACATGTATGGACACCCTTCAAGGCTTTTGGCATTATTTATTGATGTTTATGATGGTAATGAAAAAAATGGTATAGTGTTATCTTGTTTATTTCTTTTTAATCATTTGATATTTGAGTAAGCCAAAAGACAGGTACATACAAGTGGCCAGTCTAGTCTTGTAGTCTGACACTTAACAATAAGTTTTGTATGCTTTGGAGTGGAAGATATTTTCCAAGTCTCCCTTACAGGATCACATGCCTCAAACTCCCTTATGTAAAGCATGAATCACTGGGATTTATTTTACATCTCCTAAAATAGGATTCACTCCTCATACTGCATTTGTAAGAATTCCATGGAAATGGTTCCTATGCATACACAAATTTGAAAGCCATTTCTCTACTGTGCTGAAATAGCTCAGGTTTATGCATTGTTTGTAGATTCTATCTAAATGGGGGGCTTTAATTTGGTGAGAGCTCTGTGGAGGAAAACATTGTTTCTCAAATCTTTTACAATTTTCCTGCAATTAACATATATTCCTTTGGATTCCATTCTACCAAGGATAGGAGCCTCCATTTAAAATTTAAATACTTGGGGAAGCCATTAACATCCATTAGCACTCCCTCCCAGTGAATGAGATATTTGAAAGTCAATCATTCAACAAAGCTTCAAGGGGACTAGGGAAAGATGAATGAATCCCATTGAGTAGCAGAAAGACCAGCCTGACCAAAGCCTTGCAGCTGAGAATCCAAGAGTCAGCAGAGGAAACCTGAAAACACTGGGATCCATCCCAGGCTGCCAGAAACCAAAAAGTAGAGGTAGAGCTCACCCCCAAAGGACAAATTTTACCTCTTTCCCAGTGTGATAGATAGTAGCCTCTGCTGATTGACACAGGCACTTTAAGACTTCATGTTGTGCTGTGTATAATGGTACATGCCTATAACCCCTGCATATGGGAAACTGAGGCAGGCAGATTTTGGGTGCAAGGCTAGCCTGAGCTACACAGTAAGCCTTTGTCTCAAGAAAACAAAATAATCAACAAAAAGGCCCGTGTGCTACAGAATTCTGTAAGTGTAACAGGAGTTTAGGGCTTTCTTGTCAATAGACCAATGCACCAACAAATTTAGGGCACCCCAGATTCTTATGAATTTGAATAATTAAATCCATAAACCAGAGGGCAAGAATCAGAAAGTCTTTATTAGATTTAGAAAAGGAAAGAAGGGACTGGAGAGATGACTTAGTGGTTAAGGCATTTACCTGTGAAGCCTAAGGACCCAGGTTTGATTCACCAGTACCAATGTGAGTCAGATACACTAGGAGCACATGCATCTGGAGTACGTTTACAGTGGCTAAAGACGCTGGAGCACCTGTTGTCTCTCTCTCATGTAAATTAAAAACATAAAAGAAAGGAGGAGAAAAATGCAGAGAGCCCCTGTTATGTGGAAGGCAGGAGGAGGTAGAAAGCTCACATGGGAGTAGGGGTCAGGGTACTCATCTTGAGCATCTCGTTTGTTTGGGTACTGGGGAATCAAACCTGGGTCCTTTAGCTTTGCAGACAATCTCCTTAACCACTAAGCTGTCTCTCCAGCCCTCTACCAGCCAGTTTTAGTTGGTACTAGCACCTGTCCAGTTTTATCTTGCCTACAATTGAATTCTTGAAAGCTATGGGAGAAAACCAACAGTGTACAAATTGGTGCCACTAAAACATTACAGTGTTCAAGTAGAGATGCCCAGAGAACTGTTAAATATATCACCTGAGCTTTAGGCATGAGAGCCAAACAAGAGACTTAGTGTCCTAAGAGGTCTTAGACTGGTAGCATTAAAGAAGACACAAGTAGGCATGGCCCCATTTGAAAACTATGAATTTTTCATTAGCCTATTGATATTTGCTTACACAGTTTCAACAGTTAAATATCAGAAGTTCTAACTGAAATATCTGAACTCCTGTGTTCTCTGGCTGATATGGAAACAGTAGAGTAATATTCTTACCTGGCAACAATAATTTCAATCAGAAAAGGAATTCCTTTTAATAGCATGCATTCTCCATGATTCTCCAAATGTCTCAACATTGACTCATAGTCTACTTTGCTCATTTACACACCTGACTATCTGGGTTACTTTGCATTTACATGTCTACCTTTCATTTAATTCTCCTCAAGCTTGGATGGTCAATCATTTACAATGAATTGTAGGTAAATGTGCACAGGGGAAATTTTCTTTGGTTTGCTGTTGCGTGAAAGGGTTTCACTACATAGATCAAGTCATCGTCAAGCTCTCAATCACCCTGTCTTTGCCTTCTCAATTCTAGGATTACAGCATTGCCAACACACCTGGCTCAATAAAGGGAAAAGTGTCACTCGATAAAAGTATTTTCTTCAGGTTTTTTTGGAGGCTTACAATCAAATATTAGAGTGAAAAGAAACTTTAGCAGGTATTTGATGAGCCATTCATTTCATGCACAAGAAAGTCCCTGAAACACAGATAAAGTGATTTTCTCAGACCCTGAGGATGAAAGTCTGGTCACAGGTTCTTCCCAAACTTGGGCTCCTTAGTCATTGGCATTCATTTTGACATATTTGCATCTTATCGAAGAAGAAATCTCAATAGGAACCCAAACTCACCAAAAACAAAATAAAACATGGAACTATATTTTTAGTGTATTAAGATAAGAAAGGATAATATATGAGTATTTTGAAGGCATTTCAGATTTATTTCAATTGTGGTTTGAATAGAGCCTTTTAAAAAATAATCTGCTATTTCTACCTATTGAGAGAAATAGCTATTTCCACTATATTTTCCTTTGGGTTTCATTGCTTATTTTTCTCCTAACACAGTTTGCCATCCAACCAAATTAAAGAGTCTACAGGTACCACCCTCCACCCCAGTATCAAAGGAATCATTTGTTGTGAAACATATGAGTTGTGCCAGGCTCAGCACCAGCCAATTACTGATTATCCAAGCTGTATTTTATCACCCCAAATACATAGAATTAAAATAATTGCAAATGTGTATATGCAGACAAAGAGAAATGTATAATAAGCACACAGCTTCCCGTTGTTGGTGAGAGCTCAGGGACGTTTGCTCTGGAGCTATATGGAATTTCTGGTTTTTAACAAGGTTCTTAACTTGAGCCCACATTCATTGAAACAGCACATGAGTGAAGAGAGCTTGATACTGAGGGACAATCTAGCAGGGTTAAGCCTCCAGGTACATTAGAGGCATAAAATTCTCCATGTAGTAACCTGCTGAAAGTTTGACAGAAACACACATTGTGATCAGCCCTTCTGCTCTCCTTGGGTATTTGTAATACCTCTGGGATGGATGACACCATTTTCTGAGCTCAAGCAAATAATACCACCATTTCTGTGGCCAGCAGGGTGGTTAGAATGAGGCATTAAGAAATTGAGCAGACTGGTAGCTTAGAAATCATTACATAAAAGAACAAGCACAAGATGAGATACAGTGTAGATCCTGAGGACAGTATAAAAAATCATGCAGAATAGAGAAATTTAACTGAGCAGAGAGGTCTGGAACTTGTACACATAAGCAATGAAGAACAATGTAGAAAACCTATTTCCTTTAAAGCATCTTAGTCATGACACCCAAGCTCCATCCAATTCCTAATAAGTTAGTGAGAAAATTGTATTTATTTTCTTACTAAATAGCCACTAAAATTGTATACAGAAACAGAAAGGGTTTCCAAATCCCACTTTGCCATTGACGTTGTCAAATCCCAATGTTTCCTTGGGTTTTGGTAGTTCCCAACTCTCCGTTGCTGGAAAAATGAATCCTCACTGGAGGTTCAGCATCAGTACCTGGCATAGCCCATCCTTAGGTAGTAGAGCAAGCCTTTAGAGGAACAGGCCACTCCTGCAAAACTGCACTCCCACTCCACCTAAAGAAATCTTGCTTTCTTTGCTTCTTGTTTTTTGTCCTAGCCCATTTTTCTGCAACTTTCTGGAAGCAACT
The DNA here is from genome assembly GCA_036346955.1 of Dipus sagitta. NCBI lineage: Eukaryota > Metazoa > Chordata > Mammalia > Rodentia > Dipodidae > Dipus > Dipus sagitta. The sequence goes on from CM070787.1 coordinate 44,295,678, forward strand.
TACTTTGCACTAGCCTTTTATAGCACCTTATGGGAGAGAGGATATTAGAGAAGCATGAATCTGAAGGAAAGTAGTAGTTCATAAGGTGACAAAGGAGTGAACTCTATGAAATCCATTCTGGGATTAGCAGTACAGAGAATGAGGCAAGAAGGGTACATTTTTAATGCAAAGCTCTGCCCTCTCCCTTATGTACCACCATGAAAATTCAGGATCTTTTTTTTTTTTTTTTTTACAGGTACTGAGAACAATCTATGCTTCATTCACTACTTCCAGCACACACATAATGATTGACAAGTTTGTGTTTATTCATGAAAAGCCAGTCATGTACTATAAAATGTGCATGCATGTGTATATATGTGCATGCACACATGTATATGGTATAAGTGTGTCCGTATGTGTATTAGACACAAGAACTAATATTAAGTCTTCTCACTATTTTCTATTTATGTTGTTCAGGGAAAAAGTAAAACTATTATTCTTAGAAAAGGACTCATATTAACCAATGAGGTTCAGACAAGCAAGTGAATATTTTCTCCCTTTTTATGCAATTTCCAATTCCTTAGGTAGGCTATTGGAGTAATGGATTTTCCAATCCTAAGTTTCTGTACTCTTAGTAAGTACTGTGTGTCCAAAATCTACTGGGTATTTTTTTCCAACTACCATCTTAGCTAAATTGCATTCTGTGACAGGTAATGAGAAACAGACTCACTCTACTTTTGGCAATGATATCTTTCTCCAGTAAATATGTCCACTGGGAGACAAAAAAGTCTGGGGGAAAGCCCCAAAGAGGTTCAAATTAGTCAAATTTAGGAGAGAAACATTCAGTATAGTTAAATGAACATGAACAATTCAGACATGCACTCCTTGCTATGTGATCTTGGGTAAGTTATTTAATGCTTCACTTTAATTTGAGTACATGGAATTAAGCACTGCCATCACAAGTTAAGCAGATAAGCAATATTCAGTTCAAGAGAGACTTGGTGCTGTTGTGGCAGCATCTTCATGTATAGGGAAGAATCAGTATTCACCATAAAGTAACCATCTTGGCTGTCACTCATTTTATAGCCATAATCTTTCTTTTTTAATTTTTTTTGTTTATTTATTTAAGAGTGACAGACAGAGACAGAAAGAGGCAGTTAGAGAGAGAGAGAGAGAGAGAATGGGCACGCCAGGGCATCCAGCTACTGCAAACGAACTCCAGATGCGTGTGCCCCCTTGTGCATCTGGCTAACGTGGGTCCTGGAGAATCGAGCCTCAAACCAGGGTCCTTAGGCTTCACAGGCAAGCGCTTAACCGCTAAGCCATCTCTCCAGCCCATAGCCATAATCTTTAAACCAAGGCCTGCAGAGCACATTCTGTCAGTTCTTTTTCTTTAGCTTATGATTTTAGTTGATGAAAAAGAGAAAGCTTATTAATATTTTCTAACATATGAAAGATGATAAAATTCAAAAATTGGAGCTCATCAATAAAGTTTTGTTGGAACACAGGCCCACGTATTCCTTTGCATGTTGTTGTGAGCTATGGGGTTGAATACATGTAACAAGAAATCTTGTCTTACAAAACTTTATATATTGTGTGGTCTTTTTTATAATGGTACTGAAAATTGAACCTAGGGCCTTGTACATACTTAGGTAAGCAATGTACTACTGAGCTATGTATCAAGCACTCTTTTAACTTTGTATGTTTTGAAACAGGATCTGGTTAAGTTATCTAGGCTGGTCTTAACCTTTTGACTCTCCTTAAATAGACAGGGTTAAAGGATTGTGTCACCAGGCACAGGAATGTCTGGCTCAAACCCACCATAGAGAATATGTATAAGAGAGCAATTGAAGGGCTAGGAATGTAGCTGAGTTGGCTACTTGCCTAGCTTATGCAAAGCTCTGGGTTCAATCCCCAGCACTGTACAACTTGGACATGTTGGCACATGCTTGCTATACTAGCTCTTAGGAGGTAGGGTCAGAGCAGTCAGAAGTTCAAGGCCATTCTCAGCTCCATAGCAAGTTGAAGGCCAGAATGAGCTATATTAAAATTTGTGACAAAAGGGATGGAAGAAGGGCCAGGTGAGAAGGAGTTAAATCACTAATAACCCCCTTTGCCCCTGTTAACTATACCATGTTCCTTACTTTTGAAGGCAAAGTTTGTTTTTAACAAATGTTTGTCTTAAAATATATGGTGTCTCTCTCCATTGGCACCTGCTCTGTCCTAGCTCAGTTTCTCCTCTTTCAGAATTTCTTTCAGACACTCCCTAACAACTTTTCTAGATCTGTGCCTTATATGCCATAGTGATTACATTTCAAATCCCATGAGCCATAAAATATCTCCAGAGTTTATTGACAATCTGCCCAGTACTTTCTAAACTGGCATGAGCACCAAGAGACTGATAGTTGCAAAGATAGTTAAAGTTAGGAAGCTGATGAAAAGGGAGAAGAGGAGATGAAAAAGTGAGTGCAGTTGAGAAATGGAAGGAAAGTGGGAAAGAAAAGGAAAAAGAAGAGGATGGTTCAGTTTTATTCCCAGAGTAGAATGACTGCAGGAGTTCTGTTTTGTCAATAACTGACTAGATGGACTAAAAATAGAATTTCTATCCATTAAGTCTCTGGGAATGAGAAGCTACTAATCCCAAGATCTCATCCTTGTACACTGATCTTACATCATGCTATTTACCTGAAGCCATTGCCTCTGGGGAATATGTTAATTAGCATAACTATCAGCAAGAGTAGCACATGAGCATACTTTAAAACATATACATTTTGACTAATAAATTGCCTAACAAAAGAGGGTTAGATATAATTTCTTCTTTCTGAAAAAATATGCGAGATAAAATAAACAGTTAGATCTTTTTAGGTTGTTGTTTCTTAATGAGCTCAGCTAAATCTGTGCAATTTCTAATTACAAATAATTTGATCTTTGTTACATCACACACTGGTATGTTAACATATTAAACCAGTGCAATCTTACCTTCTTAATCTTTGCAGAATATGCAGGTAGGATGAGTGTCCAGCCCCAGGGTGAGGGTTAGGTAGAACTGTGCAACCTGTGCATTTTTGAATTTGTGTGTTGCATAAATTAAATTTTAGATTCTTAACTAAGTTGAGTAGCACACTGAGGCACAGGAGAAGTATTAAGCTTCTCACAGGCAACTGACAATTCTGTCTGCTTATTCACTAATATTTGAAGATGTAATCCCCTGACTAAGTATATCTGCAAATAGCAGAAGGAAAAGTTGGCCAGAAGTAGCTTTGCATCCAGGAGAGTCTGACTTGTCCTCTCTGGAAAGCAAGGATAACCCACAATGCCCAGTACTTTTCCACTACTACCCATGTCCTCCCTGAATACACTCCAGAACACTTGCCATTTTTTAGGCCTACTTGGTCATTGCTGGAGTTCAGAGAGGAGTTATGCCTGGAGGATTGGGCTAGAGGGAGGAAAACTGGTTTTCTCACTTTTTATAAAACGCGGGTCTTTTCTATTTTTTCACTTGCCTCTCTTTGTATTATGGCAGGAAATTTGGGATTATATTTATGTCTCTCAGATGTGTAGTTTACTCCTTTGCTAAAACTTCCAGTGACAATATATCATGAGATGCTTTCTTTGTAAGTATTCATTTGTAAATATCTCTTGTCAACCACACACTGACACTTGCAAACACTGTTTGTTTTTGAGTCTTATGGTAATTCTGGCAAGAAAGGAAAATAATCTTATAGAAAAATTCTGAATAGTATAATATCCATTAAGAAGACAATTTATTTTGATTTTCTTGTATTTTTTAAGTTTAAAGTCATCTTTGTAGTCTGCAAATACTAATTTGGCACTCCTTCTATGAAGGTTTGTTAGTAATTTTGTTTTTCATTAAATTTCTTCTACCATTACCTTATGAAATTTTCAAACATACAATGAATTCATAAGAATGTAAGGGCAAGCACGTCTGTGCCCACTAGCTAAATCCTACTTTCAATATTTTATTATTTCTATCTCTTCTTGTACCCATTCATCCATCAGTTATTTTTGTTTAAAGCATTTCAAAGTAAACTGCAGGTGTACATGTTTCTTTGTAAATACTTAGTATGTGGATTATTAATACTTGATATTTTCTTATTGTTTACATTTGAGGTAAAATTTGTATACAATGACATGAGCAACTTATAAGTGGTTATTTCTTTTTCTTTGGACAAGTGCATACAACTTTGTAAATTAAACCCTAATATTGAAGATTTTCATACTGAGTTTATAATTTTGCAATCACACACACACACACACACACACACACACATAAAATAGGTGCATGGGCATCAAGGAGAGGAGTGAGTACACAAAAGATTTACTGAGAAAAAGGTAGAGAAGTCCCAAGTTTCAAGGTGAGAATGCTTAGGATTTTGAGTTACAGTTTCTGCATTAAGAGTTCAAAGTAGCAGGCAAGCTAAGCAGACAACTATGAGCAGCTACAAGCAGGGAGGAGCATCTTTGGAGTATAGTATTTCATGAGGGCACAACTGTACCTCCCACCTCCCTAGTATGTCTTTAGTTGAGGGGTAGTCTTTTGACTGGATGAGTAATTGAAGTCCCAGCTGGATTAGCGCTTAATAAAGGGGACAGTTGTCTCTGGCAAAGAGAAAGCGGCTATTTCCTTCATGGGCCAAAACAAAAATTAATGGAAAGTCCTGATTCTTCCATCCACCTCCCTTTCATATGAGATTTTACATCCAGTGGCAGGAGTAATTGTGATGTTCCCCAACTGATGTTACCAGGGAAACAGGAGGTATAGCCTGTCCTTCAATGATCTCTAAGCCTGCTAACTTCTGCCTACCTGCAACACTAAATATATCAACATATGCAATACCACCCTAGAAAGCTTTTTCTTGTCCCTTCCCAACCTGAGTTGTTTTAAATCAATTACAACAACAGAGTAATTTTTATAAGGTTTTCTTTATAGCTCCTGAAAGCCAGGAAAGTATGTCAGTTAAATTCACAAAATAATCCAGAATAGATTTGTTGAAGCATGAATTTATGAATGTCTGTATCTTGAATTTCCTCTTGAACATGTTCAGTGACACTGAGAAGAGCCTGATTAGTTGTGATGGTGATGCAGGATTTTAGAATTCAAGAGGGGTCTCCCAGAATTTATGAATCCCAAGTTTTGGGTTCTTTCCCACTGTTAATAAAGAATTAATAGAGATGGACTCAAGAAGAATAAATAATGAATTATTAAGTATAGCAAGGGAAAATCACAAATTGGGGGGGGGGTTGTAAGGGAGTGAAGTAGGTAACATGCTCTCATGTGGAAACACTGTACAGTTTATAAGGTTAATTTAAGAGAAATTGAGGTCTTTAGAGAAAGACTTGAACAGAGAAGCAAGCACGTGGAAAGTAGAATTTAGATGTATTTGTGGAGAGACTCAGAAAGAACACACCTTATGCCTGACCTGTGCTTTCCTGAAGAAGAAGACTATCAAAGACTAAGAGAAACTGAAGGCTTCGGGAAGGGAGGGAGAGCACTGGCGGACAGCTGCAAGCATGTGGCTGGAACTTCGATGTATAAGCAGAGAGACTCGGAAAGAACACACATGGCATCCATTAAAGAGGAGTATCAAAGCAGAAACCAAGAAATTCAGAGGAGAAATGAGTGATGAAGAAGATTACACTTGTAGTTACCCCAAATTTAGAGTAGCTATACAGGTAACAAGTCTACAGTGAGTGAGAGCATTCACGTGGTACGTTCAGAGACCAGAGGAAAATCATGTATGTAATCAAAGTGAAAAGTTACCCCAAACTATAACGCAGAGGCAAGGAGACAAATTTAGATCAAGAAACAATGCTAACAGCCAAGACTGGTGGTAGAGGCCAGACTCACATGTGTCAGAACAGCAAAAAGTAAGAGCCAGAGAGACCCATACACACCTGTGGTCACACCAGAAAAGAAGAGGAAAAGAGGAGATGGGAGGGGAGAGGACAGAACCGGAGGGGTCTGGAGGTAAGGAGATGGAAGGGCTGCAAGGCCATAACCTTTAGAGCATCAGATTCGGGTATGTCAGGGGAAGACCTGATTGGCTAGTAAATTTCATAGGTGGATCTCTGAGCCAGGGCCTCCCCCCCCCATCCCCCCCCCCGAAACTGTTTTATTCGGTACTGTGCTAGACTGAGGGCAGCAGGGGGTGCTGTGGATCAGTCTCTATCAGACATTGGTTCCATTTTTGCCAAGAGTTCCATGTTCTGTTCTTGTGCCAGGGCAAGGTGACATGTGGGGTGGCACCTTTTGGTTCTCTTTGAGCCTCAATCTCTAACTGAAGTTCCCTTTTAAACAAAGCTAGCTTTCTCCTATCCTCTTTCAATGGGAACTGTTATCTTCATTCTAATGGTCATGAATCTGGGTTATCTAGTGACTATGTCTCCAACTTATTGCAGTCTCATAGGTTCCTTACTTGTCTAGATGTTTGTTGTGCTGACTTTTTCTGGAGAGATGAGAAGAAAGTTTTATTCACCCTAGATTGGGTACAGATAACAGACCACAGTTGAATTTGGCAAGCTAATGAGTTTACTCAGGTTATTTACAGAGCAGGGGCAAGGAATTGCATACAGGAGCATTGGCAGTTGACCCCAAGCAGCTGAATCAGCACAAGTCCCACCCCATCATGGATAAGGACTTCACTGAAGCTCCATTACAGAGTCCCCCTTCCAGTTAACCTTCTACTTTCTATATCCTATAGCATCTCCCAAGATTATCTGGGGCTGGGTTGGGGAGCAGGAAGAAGTGATGGCTGAAATTCTGGGAAAGAGGCCCTCCCTTTCTCCTACTGATGAAAGATTTAGGGGCTCAGGAAGAGTCTCCCAGATGTGTTAACTACAATTTTGGTGCCTTATCCTATTATTATCAAAGAATTTATAAAAATGGACTTGAGAAGGATAAGTTAAGAATAGTTAATATTAATTAAATAATAAATCAATCAAATAATAAACTAAGAATTGTTAAGGGAGAAATTATAAATCATGAGGTTTATTCAGGGGTATTTGGGATCTGGGGGAATACTGGACCATTTTCACAAACATGTGGAGGACAGAGTCTAGAAGCCCATACAAAAATATTTAGAAGAAACACACCCATGTGGAAGGCACAGCCTCTGCCCTGAGCCTCCACATGTAAGAAAGTTAAAAGATTAAGCAGTGATGGCTTTAGGAAGAGTAGCAGAGGGAAGGTACCAAAGGAGAGACTGGGAAATTCAGATGAAAAATGAGTAGCAAAGGGATCCGTAGAGTTATTGCGCCTTGAACTCATGTGGAATCAATCCAACTCTTATTATGCGGAGATCCATTTCAATAGTGAAGATTCATATATTGTGCCCACTGTCCTAAGTCTCACCTTCTTCAGGCCAAGCATATAGAACTAAGGGAAATGTCCCCCAAAAGCATTGGTCTTCACAGTGCTATTTCGTCTGTCTTGAATATCTTGTATAACATTGATGCCCTCCTCATTTCATTTTGCAACAGGGCCTGTGATAGACATTAGTGAGTAATAATTAGGAGGTCAGCATAGGGCTGTCCAGATGACTGAGCATAGTGCTGTCTAGATGACTAGGGCACAGCCTCTGTTGTCCTCCTGTATATGCATGGCAAGGAAGAAACTGTTATCTTGTCAGATTGTTTCCATATAGCACTGCAAATCACATCAGAGATAAGTCTTGGTTACTAACATCATATGATATGATGGTCTTATGTAGGTTGTGTCAGGCACTGTGAGGTCATGGATATCCAGGCCTTTTTGTGTCTGGAAGAGCAGATTGTAAGAAGTCCTACCCTTCCTTTGGCTCTTACATTCTTTCTACCACCTCTTCCACAATGGACCTTGAGCCATGGAAGTTGTGATTGAGATATTTCAGTGTTGAGTACTCCTCTGTCACTTCTTCTCAGCACCATGGTGCTTCTGAGTCATCCCAAGGTCACTGCCATCTGAAAGATAAGGTTCTCTAACCAAAAGTGACAGTAGCATTAATATATGAGTATGAACATTAGAGAAGTGATTATTGGGTGGTTTGGTGAGCATAGTACAAACATTTAGCCAGACAGCAGCAGACGTTACACCCCTAGGGCTCATGACTACCCCTGCTACAGCTTTTAAGTATCAAGGATGTATTTCCTCCCTTCCTATGGAGCGGGCCTCTAGTCAAATTGGAGCGTGGTTGGTTTGCCCCATAACAGATGTGTCACCATTTCACTTATTGGCTCATTTGGCCTGACTGGCCAAATATAATGCTTGCCATGTCTACTGTTGAGTATCTTCACTGGTAATTTCTTTTTCTCTCTCCCATTGAACTGCATGCAGTGTGGCTTTTTCCAGGTTTCTGTCAGCTGCTGTACATGGAGGAGGTTTTCAGCTCAGCTCCAGCAGGATTTCTCAGTGACCTTTCAGCCCAAGTATGTGGAGTCTTCAGCAAGAATCTTACCATCTATTCCTAGAGAGAACCCAAGGGCCTCAGCAATGGCCTATAATGTTTTGGGGGCACCAGGGACCTCCCTGGCCAATAACTCACTGGAAAGTATCCCATCCATGGCACTGAAAATTTTCTAGTAATAATCTATGGCTCCTGTGTGTTCAATTGTCCTAAAAAGTAGGTTTAATATGACTTATTTATATCCTCTTAGATTTTGATTTTTCCTCCCTCCACCTTTCCTTTACTCAATCTCTTCCCCTGACCTCACTTAGGCCTTTTCACCCCCATAAATATGTTTTTCTAACATATATATATATATATATATATATATATATATATATATATACACACACACATACATTCTATTAAGTCTCCCCTCCCTTCTATTCCCTTTATATCTCCTTTCTAGCTTACTGGCCTCTGCTACTGAGCCTTCCTACTACTCACATAGAAGTCCAATCATTTGTAGTTAGGATACACATATGAGAGTCAACATGTGATGTTTGGCTTTCTGGGTCTGGGTTCCCTCAACTTAGTATAATCCTTTCCAGGTCCATCCATTTTCCTGAAAATTTCATAATTTCATTTTTCTTTACCTCTGAGTAGAAAAAATAATATCTGAGCTGTTATCTGTCCAACAGGTAGTGATATTGCAGCCTAACTAAGTTAGCATACCTGGCCCAGGCATCCAATTTATGATTGATGGAATAGCTTAATTTTAGACAGAAATTAATGATGATTGTTTAAACTACACTGAGACTAACCACTCAGTCCCAAAGCATACTTTCTGGGTTAGAAGTTCAGGTTTCCAAGGCCTAAGACTTGTTGGAAGACTTTTAGTATGGAGAATATCCATTATTGTTAATATACAGAAAGACATTTCTGGAACATTTTTATAACATGTTTTCACTCCTGGAACCCTGTCTCCTCTGAAGTTGACTGTTCTTCAATCAACCCAGTTCATAATGTTGCACCTGGATTCTCAAATGCCACTTCAGATTAGACCTGTGCCCCTGGAATGGTGTGTTACTTCATAGAATTCTGCCTGACATTTTCAAGTACAACTCACTTGAACTCGTAAAAGTCAGGTGTAAATTGAGAGTGGGTTTATACCTAAGCCTTTTTGGTGAATTTTGGTATTATACTTGGAACTGACATTTAGAAAATAACCCAGTTGCCCTTAGAATTTGTCTCCTGCTCATTCTAAAGTGTGTGTATATATGTGAGTGTGGGTATGTAATGGTGAAAGTGGTATGTTTGCTTCCAAGTAACTAGTTCAGAATATTTCTGGTGATTTCAAACATCTTGTTTATTGGGTTTGGAACATTTTTTAACGGAAGTGAGAAGTACATGAATTCAATGATTTTAGTAGGGTGAACTCCCAGGAGAGGAGATGGGCTCTGTTGAAATCCCATTTGTTGTCTGAAGATGTGAATGGCTATGTGGCTTGGCCTTGTAATCCTAATTCTTCAACAGAAATGTGTTGATTATTATAATTTTAGACATAGTTGGTGTTCTGCAGCAGAATCTCTGCTCAAATTCAGAGCATCTATGCAGACTTCTGCAATGGGTGAGTCGAAGCAGATGAGGCTTCCTCTCCAAGTGCCACAGTAAACAGATGGAATGCAAGCTGGTTTTGACTCTGAATGTCTCTGAGCAGGAGCCCATCTGTGTGTCTGCCCAGCTACTCTGCTATCACAGTATGCTTCTGAGCTGTGGAGCAATTCTACAATAAGGAATAGATGCGGTAGCTACGGCTCTGCAACTCTTGAGGTAGAAATTTAGTACACATGTGAAATCTGTCCCAGTCACAGAGCCCTTATGAGATAGTTATTTTCAAAGGTAAAATTAGAAATGGAATGGCTGGAGGGATGGCTCATTGAGTACAATGCTTGCCATACAAACATGAGGACCTCGGTTCAGATTCCCCAGAACCCAGGTAAGAGATAGGTAAGGTGACACATGCCTGTAATTACTGTGCTAAGGAAATAAAGACAGGAGGATCCCTAGGACTTGGTAGCTAGCTAATTTAGTAAAAACAGTAAGCTCTTGATTCAGTGCAAGAATGTCTCAAAAAGCAAAGTGGAGGGCTGGAGAGATGCTTAGCAATTAAGCACTTGCCTGTGAAGCCTAAGGACCCCAGTTTGAGGCTCAATTCCCCAGGACTCATGTTAGCCAGATGCACAAGGGGGCGCACGCATCTGGAGTTCATTTACAGAGGCTGGAAGCTCTGGCGTGCCCATTCTCTCTCTCTCTGTCTCTCTCCCTCCCTCCTTCTCTGTGTCACTCTCAAATAAATAAATAAACAAAAAAAAAAATTTTTTTTTAAAAAGCAAAGTGGAGACATAGCAAGGACATAGAATCAGCCTAGATGCCCATCAACAGATGAACAGGTAATAGAAATGTGGTGAATACATAAAATGGAATTTTACTCAACTATAAAAAAGAATGAAACTTGGGAAAACTAGGAAATTTGAAGGAAAATGGATATATAAAGAATTATATTAAGTGAGGTGACTCAAACTCAGCCCCAAACCACATGTGTTTTTTTTTTTTTTATATGTGAATCCTAGCATGTAGTATTTAAATATATGTATCTAAAGAGGCAGAAACATAGGTAAAACCTAAAAAGCTTGAAAGGGTATCAAGAGAGGGTAAAACGAGGTGAGGAGGAAGGTGAGTGGGAGGAGGGGAAAGGGAAACACGCTACAACATGTAACGAGAATGAAGGGGCGTGTGAGAGGGAATAGGGAGGTTGGAGATATTGGGGGAGTCAACTAAGACAGTGTTTTAAAATACCATGATGGTACCCGGGCATGGTGGCACATGCCTTTAATCCCAACACCCAGCAGGAGGAGAGGTGGATCACTATGAGTTCAAAGTCACCCTGAGACTCCACAGAAAATTCCAGGACAGCCTGGTCTAGAGTGAGACCCTACTTCAAAAAAAATAGCATGGTGGTATATTAGAATAAAATAATAATAAGGTGGAGAGCAAATAAGGAAGATACTTGACATCAACATCTGACCTCCATATGCATGCATGGGTACCTGCACACGTGTACCCACACACATACGAGCTTGTGTGTGTGAAGGCATGTGTGTATGCATGAACACAGACACACTGACACACACACACACACACAAACACACACACTGACTCACTGGAGAAGAAGCTAGTAATGATAACCACATATAACTGTTCTTCATGATTCCCCCATTTTAGAAAAAAAATGGAACTGTGACCCAGAATCCAGTCACATAGTTACAAGAAGAGATGTATCAAGAATTGCAGGTGCTCTTGAGCCCCAATATCATCCTACTGATGGAGAGTAACCAATGAATGAACAAATCACATTGGCAGTAAATGGGAAATCCAGAAGTTTTCATCTTTTTTTTTTTTTTTTTACGATTAACAAAGATGAAGCTTAGAGGCTCTTGGACTCCTTCTTATACTTATTCTGTCTTACTTTTTATATTCTTGGAAGGAAAGACCCTTGATGTATTTCTCTCTTGTAGAAATATTCATTAGAAAGTTGGTTTGAAATTAGCCTGTCATCTGATTCACTGAGATATAGTTAAAATAAATTCACTTAGTAAAACAAAGAGGGGAGAAAGGGTGTTATCATGTATGTGGATCAGTTCCAAGAGTTTGATTCAGTTTAGTTATTAGTTTCCCCTACAGCATGAGATATTCAATTAAACCTCCCTCAAATTGGCCATAAATTTCAAAGAAAATGAACAAAGTTCCATTTAGCAAACAATCTCTGTCATAGAATGTAATAATACAGCACAGTAAGAATGAGTTTCACCTGTGAACCTGAATGAAGGTGGATTCTACTTGTGATTTTTGTCTTTGTGTGTGTTTGCTTAAATTAGGTACAGTATGTCCACTCTAGACTAAACGTGGAATTTTTTACAAGCACAGACTATGTGTGTGTCCATCCACTGGGTATTATCCATGGGGCTGTGTATGCTATGCAATGACTCCACCCCTAAGGCATATCCACAGTTGTAACAGAAGAGTACATTACAGAAAACTTTCACACTGATTTGGTTGTCTAGTATGAAATCTTACATCTTTCTCTATTAAACAGAACTGATAGGATATGAGTCATGTCTCATACTCATTCTCCTATTTCACCAGAACCATATAAAACATTTTTATATCCTTTGCTTGGGGTCTTCCCTGTAGTTCTGTCCACTCAACATCTATGGAGTTGATGCAATTAGGAATAACCCACTCTGAAAAATTCATCTTGTTTGCTTTGAGCAGGAATGATTATTGGCACTGATGTGGGTGCTGGAAAGGAAAGATAAATCAGATACAGATGGTCCATTTTTGTAACTTATAATCTAGCGCATGAAACAGGGCAGAAATGAGGGAGAAGACATACTGAGAATCACACAGCAGGATGTCATAAGTGCTGCTAATGAAAAGACGTGGATTATCCACCCCAGACTAGAATATCCTTGATGAAAGGGCATTAGAAGTGCAAGTATGAATGTGCTGATAATCTACTTATTCAACTTGTGTTCTGTTTCTTTTTTATTTCAAATGATTTGATCCAGAACAATGAATGTATGATGCAGAGGAAGGGCATCCAAAGGATTTTAACAAGTGCTTCTAAGAGTAGACCAGTGTTTATATCCTCTGCCTCACCACAAATTTCACTGATGATGGAACTGGGGCCCATCAGAGTAACTCATTTACTAAACAGACTGGGGTTTCAGCCCTGACTTTCTGATTCCTTCTTTTATGGTTGTTTCCAGAATTATTTGTTTAGTTAGGATTATTAGGCTATGAGCAATACTAACAGACTGCACAATTTAAACAGGAAAAGAATTCATTGTGAAGCTAGTGGGTGTTCCTAGAAACTATGAAGAATGCAGAAACTCAGACTCAGAAGATGGGTACAATGAAAGACTTGGGCAATGATGAAATAAACAGTATGCTCAAGAAAGACACAGCTAATAGGATGAATGGGCTGTACAACTTGGTTGTTTTTCTATCTCTATTATTTTGTCAGATCCAAGCTATTAGAGAGAATGTCTTATTGGCTCAGTTTAAATGTTATGTTAGGACCCACCCTTTTACTAGTGGACAGATGAGTATTAATTTTACTCCACTGTGAAAGGACTGTGAAAGTGAAGAGGAAATGCCACTAAACAAACCAGGACGAGGCTGGGAAAGACCATATAGTTTTGAGTGTAGGCAGATGTCCATTAAAAACAAATCAAGGGTGCTGGAGAGATGGCTTAGTGGTTAAGCGCTTGCCTGTGAAGCCTAAGGACCCCAGTTCTAGGCTCGACTTTCCAGAACCCATGTTAGCAAATGCAGAAGGGGGTGCATGCATCTGGAGTTCGTTCAGGACCCATGTTTGACCCTCCAGGTCCCACATAAGCCAGATGCACAAAGTGATACAAGCACACAAAATTGCACATGTGCACAAGATGGCACACACATCTGGAGTTTAATTGTAGTTGTTGGAGGCCCTGGTGTGCCAATTCTCAGTCTCTCTCTAAAAAAAAAAAATAAATAAATGAATCAACTAGGGAAATGCATAGCTTATATGGATAAAGGAACAAATGATTTTGTAGGTCTAAATTTAAAAAAAGAGATGTACATTTTCTCTATTATGCTTACAATAAGACAAATACATCCTAAATGTTCAACCAAATGTGGTCTAATCAGTCACAGCTTCTTGTTTTACCTTGTGCCCTCTAGCATGCAGACGATTAGACTCAATTTGACAGAGCTGGAGTGTAGTAGATGCCCTCTATTAAGGTGTGAGAAATATGATAGGATTTACCCCCAGGTTTAAAGTGTTCCAGGACAACATTTGGGTTAGTTCCCTTCAGAAAGCAAAAGTATTTTTGAGAAAGGACAGTGTGATTAATGTTACCTGGAGGCTAAAGCATATGGTGTGGTTGTGTGTGCGGGTGTGTGCAGACTTTCGAGTGCTAATGCTCTGTTTGGAGAGACAGTTTAAGACAATAATATGTTTTTCAGCACAAATTGGCTGCTGTAAGATGTTATAAAGCCATTAGGGATTTCTTTTATAGTTGATCCCATACACAGCAATCTCCTGCCTGCCTTCCCAAAGGAAATGTACTAAAATAGGTTTCACTTGCAAACCCCAATGATCTTGGATAAAACAGCCTTTCTTTCTACCCTCAGCAATGCTCTACCAGTGCTTCTTGAAGTTTTTTACTGGCTGTGAGAGAATTAGTATTCTAAGTGTTTTACCTATATTATCTCACTCACTTATCATGCCACCATGAGACAGCTATTTTGACATGAGGAAACTAAGGTTCTGGGAAGATTTAGTAAAGTGCTTAAATAACCCAATATTTATCTTTTAGAGCATCATACTCTGCATGATTATTTTTTGCATTAAACTAGTGGCATTTTGGGAGCAGAAGTGATTTTTCATTTGTACTTATATCATGTGTGCCTAATCTATGACCTTGTATGTAGCTCAGCTTGAATAAACAGTTGAATAAATAAGAGTGATACTAATATGTGAATTTTGGGGTTCCTTGCCAATGTACCAATATAGTATGCCTATGCACCAATAATTTTGGACTATCATTGAATTCTTTCCTTGTGAATTCAAAGAATGAAATCTATAGAGCAGACATTAAGATTCAGAAAGATTTTATTATAGCTTAGAGCTTTAACAAGTGAGAGCTTTAAAAGAAGGGTAGCCTAATGGAAGGAAGACATAGCTCTTGCCCAAGAAGACAATATGGCATTTGAGAAGCCCCAAACTTAAAGAAAGATGAGAAAGCTGGAAATAAGGCAACACATTTGCTCAGGAAGGTAAGAGGTGATTTAGGAAGCCTACCTCAAGACTAAGATTGGGAATTTTTATGTGAGCACAGTGGATGGCAGGCTGGTTTAGCCAGACTAGTCCTGGCTAAGTGTCTTGGGCAGGATTTCTGGAAAAGGGGTTCCCAGAAATAATTCTCTAGGAAGGCCTTCCTGGAAAGGAGTGGAAGGACTCCCTAAGGGGCAGAGATAAGGGAAGGCCAGAACCTTCAGACATTATCTTACCTGTAGTAAATTGTAATGACCTAGATTCTGCCTTAAAAATCCAAGGATAATTCCTACACTTAGCCAAGAGAAAGCTATTTAATTTTGGGGCCTGCCCCCCTTAAGCTGCCTAGACAATAGTATGAGTATGTAGTGTTTATGCATCACTGACTATAATAGCTTAATGAAAGGGGAAAGATACCTAGCATTTTCTAATTTGTTTATTGCTTTCATACGCATCAGCTTGCTTGATATTTTTTACAAGGAATACATTTCATTGCAAGACATTTTTGTTCCTGTATTTTAGCTTAAAAATCTCCACAAAGTTGTAACTTGTCTACTTAGACATGATTGTAGTAGTTCTTAGTTATTAAAGGGTTTGATTCACAATGACTTCTTCAGTCAATTTTAGTATCTACACCTTCTGGAAGATTCTTATTTATTATCACAGACTCACTACAAGAAGCTAAAATCAAAGTAAAGCCATGAAGTATTAAACTTAAGTATTGTGCTAGGGAGATAGCTTAGCAGTTAAAAGAGCTTGCTTGCAAAGCCTGACAGTTGTGGTTCAGTTCCTAAGATATCTATGTAAATCCAGTGGCACAAACATCTGGAGTTCATTTGTAGCAACAAGAGGTCCTAGCATGCCCACTTTCACTCTCTCCCTCTCATCACTCTCTTTTTTCCTCTCTCTCTCTCTCTGTTTGCAAATGACAAACAAAAAATTTGCTTAAAAGAGAAATGTAACAATCATAGTTGTTTGTAAACCAGTGGTAACATCACAATACATCAAAATTAACGCAAAAGTGATAGCACAATACATCAGATTTAACACAAAAGATAAAAAACTATCCAAAGCAGAAAAAATCATAGCTTTTTAAATTATACAAGCATTGAAAAAAGAGTTCAGTATTACACTACATTATAAAATATATAATAGCATAAGTAGAGAGAGCAGGAAGGAGGAAACTTGAATTTAGAAAATTTTCTACCCTTATGGGAAAAGAAGAGATAGGAGAGTTTGACTTTCTTTTCAAGTTGATGTTCATTTATAACAAACTCCCTCTTACTACTTTTGAAGACTACTTTCACATAAATAATGACAACATAAGTAAAATAATAGAAAATAGGATGACAATGTAAAATTAATTTTAAAAATACTATTGAAGTGATCTTCAATGGTTTTAGAAGGGAGGAAGTAACTCTATGGTTAAAGTGGATAAGCCTGACTATCCAATTCAGGTAGACAAGGCTGGTGTCCTTTATGGACCAGAAGAGGAGTGCTATTTAACAGGCACCATAACCACGTAGAGGATTGTCAAAACATGGACCACTGCTCAGATTCTCAGATCTTAGGAGTCTTGTAGCCATGGGTGGGCCACTTGTCTCGGTTCCAGGGTAGTGCTGCTACTGCTTATCTGGAAAGTAGATTCCAAATTATACTTTGAGTCTTAAGTGATCTCTAAATCCCCAGAAAGGAAAAGGCTTGGTTACAGCCTTTTTTACTGTTAGAATGCCATGGAATCTTTAGAAAGTAAGCCTACTAGAAGGAAGTTAGATCATTGTTGGTATACCCACAAAGGAGATATTGGGACCACTGCTATTTCCTTCCTTTGCTTCCACAGTGCTATGAGGTGAGCATTTTCCTGTACCACATGCTTCCATCGTGATACATTACTGAGTTACAGGCCCAAAAGCAACAGAGCCCTCAGAATTTTGAGTGTTTATCCTTTTGTTCTTTTAGTTGACTTATGTTTAGTATCTTGTCGGTGACAGAAATCTGACAGTTACTCACTATCCTCATACACTGGGAGCCCTCTCCTTGAAGTTTTACTACCCATGACTGATAAACAGAGAGCTAGGTTTCTCACTATTCATGTGTTGTCTGGGTTTTTTTTTTTTTTTTTTGTTCTGGTGGTGAGCATTCTATCCCTTTGGGAAGTATGAAAGCTACTGTTTTGTTGGGACCTTACATTGTGTATAAACATGTGTCCAAATTATTTAAATATGGATTTGGTTACTGGTCATCAAATTGACTTCTTTTCTTACAGTTTACACAAACTTTACCATCTTTTAAAATATTTATAATATTTTAAAATATTTACTTTTTTATGTATTTGAGAGAGGGGGGTGGAGTGAATAGGCATGCCAGGGCCTCTAGCCACTGCAAACAAACTCCAGACGCATGTGCCACCTTGTACATTTGGTTTATATGTTTCCCAGAGAATCTATCCTGGATAACTTTGACTATGCAGGCAAGTGCCTTAACCACTAAGCTTCAGGGACAAATTGACTTTATTTATTTATTTTTTGGTTTTTGGAGGTAGGATTTTACTGTAGCCCATGCTGATCTGGAATTCACTATGTAGTTTTTTCAGGGTGGATTTGAACTCATGATGATTTACCTACCTCTGCCTCTCAAGTGCTGGGATTAAAGGTGTGTACCACCACACCTGGCCAAATTGACTTTTAAGATAAATTAATAGGATTAAATTTTATAAGACAAAAACATTTAGGAAGAAATGAAATGAGATATATTAAGACTTTAATGTGTGGTATATTTCATTGAAAATAGCTACAACTAATGATACTTGAAGTTTTAAATCTAAAGAGTGTCTTTCTTATAGCATGCTAATGTATAGTTCCCTTATCCTACTCAACTTACATGGTAAGACTGTGGATGATGGTGGTATCATTGACCATGACTATTAGTCATAGAACATCTGAATTCTACAAAACATATTCATATGAACACTTTATAAGACACAAGGTGCAAAGTTCTCATATGCCTCAGTAGAGGTTAGACATCCCTTAATCTGGTAGGATAACCAAATGTCTATAGTAGTTCATTTTTAAAATACATGTCATAGAATAGAGCAAGCTCCAAAAACACTAACACATACACAGCATTGGCATTACTTTATATTAGCAGATGCTCTCATTTATACCTACCAATCAGAAAATACTACATTGTCTCTTTTTGTGGTTACACAAGGAGAAAGGACACATGGATGACTAATGGTAAGTGATGTGCTCCAAAATATAAATGAGTATGGAGGAGGTTCTGTGTTGACTCTTACCATTATTATTGTTTGGGGCTGGAGTCACATTTGCAGTTGTTCTTCATGGCAGATGAGCAGGCCCCCTGTGTCATCACCTAAGGCCAAGTTGTTTCCTGACTTTGTGTTAATATTGCTGAGGAGAAGCAGGTGATGATTTCATTGCAATAAAAAAATAGCTGAAATAGCTGTCTGTTATTCAGGCAATCTACCTGTGGTTATTTGATTTCAGCATTATGGCACAATATTACCTGCAAAATCTAAGTGGGAGGTAAATGAATACTCATATGCAAGCCTCTAAAATTTTCTACATATTTGAAAATTTTCACAGTGAAGTGAAAGTTCATGAAATTAATTGTACAGAATTGCATCTAGCTGACTGGATGAATCCCAGCTGTCCTGGTAGTACTTTAGGTAAATTCCTCAAACTCTATACCTCAGTTTATTCATCTGTAAAATACGTGTACCTGCCTTGAATTACTGTGTATCCTAGACTGGCCTAATACTTGCCATCCTCTTCCTCAACCTCCAAAGGGCTCAAGTGATGGTACATGAAGAGAAACCATACCTGTTTGAAACTTTAAAAAATGTTAAAGTCTCTGAATTTTCAGAAATATGACTGGATTTTATGAAGTCAGTGTGTATAAGACTAGACCTTTAGCTGTAATTAAAAGTACACTAGCAATTTTAAAATAATGTAGTTATTATGTTTCAATTTTGTTTTGCATAATGTCATTTTTAGAGAGTGGAATTTAAAAAAAAAGAAAACCTAAGTATTTTATATAATAATAGTAGTTGATTTTCTTCTTATTCCTTTTGGGTGCTGAGAAAATAGAACTTTGAAATAAATAGTTTGATTTCTGGCATGGAAGTCAATTAAACACTTTATGACTAAAAATTTCCCATAGTTAAAGTTGCAATAAGTTAATGTCATATTTACCACTGACTTGAAAATTAATAACATCAACTTAAAATACATAATATTTTTATCTTTACCAATGCCTTAAAAATAGTACTGACACAATATCTTCAGTTACTTTTGATATAATGTTATTTTTAAATAGAAAATGGGGCTTACAACACAAAAGTCATTTATATCCAAACATTTCATGAAAAGCAGTCCATGATTTTTACACTTAATATTTATCAAAATTCACTCATATTGCTCACAACAAATAGTTACAATTACTGGGTGGAGTAGTATCAGGGTACTCCACTGGAGACTGCTTGTTCTTCAAAGAGATGAAATAAGAGTTTGAAAATTAGGTTATTTCCAGCTGCTTTGCTGAAGCTCTGGGGTGAGAGCACTCACCTGCAGTAATAAAACTAAGAAGTTTTAATAAAGGAGCCTATTGGCATGTGTCTGCAGTTCCAGAACTGTGGCTTGAAGTCCCATGCCATGAATAATCAAAACATAAAATTTGGGAACATTTTTGGACCTCCTGGAAAGACAATCTTCCTACCCAGAGAGTAGAACACACACACAGGAGTGAAAGTGAGAGAGAGATGTTAGTATTCCCTATTCTGCAAACATGAGTATACTATTCTAGTCTATGCTGAAGTTAAAAATGAAGCATTCTTATTGTTTTGTTTGTGATGTTTATGTGTGATAGTATAGGCATGTGCATGCCATAGCATGCATGTAGAGTGCAGAGGACAACCTTCACATGTCAGACCTTGCCTTCCACCTCATTTGAGGCAGGTTCTCTTCACTTCTCATTGTTAACTGCTGTGAACACAGTGAGCTTCTGAGTTTCTTGGAAATTCTCCCATCTCTGTCTCCCATCTGCTCTTCAGCATGCTGGGATTACAGAAACCTGCCATAGCCCCTGGCATTTTTGTAAGTCTTTGGATAGAAATGAAGAACTCATGCTTGAGCCATAAGTCGTGCATCCACTGAACCATGTCCCCAGCCACAAAATGAAGTTTTATTATGGAAAGAATAGACAGACAAATAATAGATATAGGTAGATAAGTATAGATGATGGATATAGATATAGGTATATATGATAGGTATAAATTTAGATAGTATACATAGCTATAAACATCCCATCCTACTGTACAGTGTCCAAACAGGAGACCTCATTAGTCCAGTCATATATCTTTGGCTTTCTGTTTGGTGCTGTACTGCAGAAAAGGTTTTATATCTTAATGGCTGTTTCCTGGCTCCTTTCATCTTCTAGACAGAATGATAGCATATCGCCTTGAGATATCCTCCAGACTACCGTACTCACCACCTAGTTAACCTTACTGAGAAAAGATGAGTTTTAAGCCCAATCATCACACATTTGGCTTTCATGGAGTGCAATGTTACCAAAATGCATACTGCATTTACAACAGACAAAATCTAAGTTTTAAGTCGAAGGAATTTATTCATAGTACTGTTTTATGTTTTTAGTTTTGCTTGATTATTTTTAAATCTGGAAAGGGAGACTGGTGTGATGGTTCACACACCTAATCCTAGCATTGAGAGTCTGAGGCAGTAGATTGCCAGGAATTAATGACCATTCTGGGCTGTATAGCAAGTACCAGGTGATATAATTTAAACATATCTCAAAAAAAAAAACCAACCATAACAAAAGAAAAATCTGAAAATTTATACTCATTCTGGTGTGGTTCTCACTATCTAGGGAGCTGTAAATAGAAAGAGGTGTTTGGGATCCCACTCCTAGTTCATGATCATGATATGATTGCTGAGGGTAAAAATGGTACACCCCAGGTGGTTGTACGGAGAATGGGAATTGCTGGAGCTTAGTTCCAACAACCACGGCAGGCTTATGTAGCTCACTAAGGCCAGACTGCTACTAAAATATGGAAATAACCTTCTTTCCAGTTCTATAGAAATCAGCAATTTTTTCAAACCTTTTAAAAATGTTTTCAATAATTAGTTACTGAAGTTACATAATGCATGTTTCCCAAATTATTGTTTATGGCTAGAACCCACTTATATTAACATAACATGTTTATCACTGTATAAATGCTGTAAGTTTTTCTCTAGGCAAATCATTGATGGAAAGTGAATCACCAGCACTAGCTATTACTTGAACCGTGATATAATTGGAACCACAGTTGACACATACAAAACACGCTGGGAAAATGCCTTGTACCTGCAACAGTGTGTCACAATCACATACAGTTCAGTGATGAATTTTGGTGTCTGCTGGTGTAGGACATGAGCATGATTTTGACTTAGGGACTTTGATGGTTGTCAGTTCTCAGAAAACTCCAAGTAATACATTATGTAAAAGCATCTATCCTGCCGGGCTGTGGACAAGGCAGTTCACAGATGCTCATCTTGGCTAGACACAAGGAGTAATTGGAGAGGAAAAAGAATAAAACCGTCAGGAGTACTTTTAATTGTATATTGTTGTGGCAATTTTGTTCTGGCTTTTGTTGTATTTTAATAGTGACAGCTGCATTCAGAATTTCTTGTTTCTGTAACTTGTATAATTTCCTTTTCCTGAAAGCTCTATGTAGTTGTGACCTGGTCTTTTGTCTCCCTGGTTTGACTAAGCAAATTAATATGGCTAGATGGATAAAAGGCAATTGATAAAAGGTGTCAATTACATTCACTTTTTAATATGAAGAAAGCATCTGATCTTGTGGTCTCTCTTCAATGCTATTTAGATATGATTTTATTTTTCTGGTCATCCAGATTGTCACAAATTAATTAAATGCTCCATTTCTTTTACCTAATTGAGGCTACTTTTACCTCGGGTGAATAATTTTATCATGTTTTGACAAAGAAAATTTTTTGTGAGTGACTATGTAGAAACACCCTGAACAGCTCTTTTACATCATTTGCTGGTGTCAAAGACTTCCCAGACACTCCTTTGGGAGTTATTTCCTTTTGAAAAGGCAAATTTCTTTCTTTTAAGACATACAGCATGAACATGTACTTGACCCTAAGCTTCAAAACATAGAAATCACCTTTACCTATAAGGTACAGTGTGCATTAATTAAATCAATGAAGTGTCAGGCTGTGAGATTAGTGGAACTGGGGATTGGGAATTGGATACAGGTAGGGTGAATCCACCTGAAGAAGCTGATATTTTCTGAATGAACTAGTAGAGGCTGTGACCTTCAGAGTCATTATTAGTGTTTGATGATTTTTTTTTTTTTTCAGGAAAAGTAGTGTCATTCACAGCTAGAGGGTTGCAGACACAGATAGCTATAGGGGCCAGGTACAGAAGAACACATGGTACAGAACACATGGAGCTGGCCAAGCAGATCATAATTTGAATGAGACAGAGTCCACTAAGGGCTTTGGAGAACAATTCCTCTTCCAAAGCTCTCTATATGTACTGACTTCCAGCAGGTTCTAGTCTCATACAAAGCCAGCCCAGTGTCACATGAGTCTTATATTTTATTTTTTTTAATATTGAATTTACTCATTTGAGAAAGGAGAGAGAGAGAATGGCATGTCAGGTCATACAGACACTGCAAATGAACTCCAGATGCATGTGCACCTTGAGCATCTGGCTTACGTTGGTCCTAGGGAATCAAACCTGGATCCTTAGGCTTCATAGGTAAGGGATATAACTGGTAAGCCTCTCTCCAGACCCTAGATTTTCTTAAGAGGAACTTTGTATCTGGACTTATTTTTTAATGTTGGAAATGTTTTAAAATTAGGAAAATAAACAACAGAAATTCAATAGATAACGTGGGCCAAAGTTAGAAAGAAATTTTTAACATGATCTATTCCAGATTCCCCAATTTTTTCTATATGAAACAGGAGAGTAGAAGAACATTATGTAGAACCAGAGAGAGTTTAGGAAAATGAATAGGTTGCTGATAGGCAATAAGAGGGTTCTATCAATACTGCTCTCCAAGCTATAAAAGCTAACCTCAAAGTGTACCAACATGATGGAAAGAGAATTACTATCACCTGCTAGAGAACTTGTCACTGAGGGCTGAGTATCAGGCTAGTAACAGGCAAGAATTATAACAAAATTACAGAATATGGAAGAACTCTTGAAAAAGAATAGATTCCAGCTCACTGTGTACTAAGGGTTCATAAACCAACAAATAGGATAAGTAATGCATAATTCTTTTCAGTAGCTAGAGACAGAAGCTATTCCTCAGTTGTGTTTGGTACAAAGACTTTTCAAAAACATGAACACTCAGCCTTTTTTCAAATCTTCCTTCATTATATTAAAAATTTTAATAATGTTATTTATTGTACAGTTCATCAGAAGGCTGCATGGTTCATCTCTCTTGCTGGTAATGATAGATGAATCATCATCCAACATTTACTAAATTATATAGTCATTAAAATGCAGTTCATAGAGACTGTAGAAACATAAAAGGTACTTATCAGTGCAAATGCTTGACACAAATGGTGTATACATCGTTATTGTAGTCATTATTGTAGCTGAGTTGCAAAAACATGAAGGAAATATACCAAAGTAGCTGTTAAGAAGGGGAAATTACATGTGTTTTTTGCAATTAATTTCATCTGAATTATCATACAGCTATATTAATTTCAATTAAAGTATATAACTATCAAAATAATAATTATTTTAACAGCTGCTGAATATTTGGCAATGTGCCAGTTGCTCTAGGGAGATAAAATCCTATTCAATTTTCTAGGGAAGAATAGGACATCTTTCTCCTTCCTATTGCAAGTCATCACAGAACACCCCTCTAACAAAACACAGATTGGGGCTGGGGAGAAGACTTAGCAATTAAGGAACTTGCCTGCAAAGCCAAAGGCCCCAGATTTAATTCCCTAGGATCCACGTAAGCCAGGTGTACAAAGTGGTGCGTGGGTCTAGAGTTCATTTGCAGTGGCTCGAGTTCCTGGCTTTCCCATTCTCTCTCTGTCTCTCTGTCTCTCTCACACTCAAATAAATAACTAAAAATAAAAAAACTAAATAACAAACACATATTAATAAAAGCACTCAGATTCATTTGAGACAAATTTTATGTGACCCGAAGCCTTGAGAAATGAAAAGTCAGAAAAAGAGGGAGGTCATATTTTCCTGGTTAAGTTTGCTGGCGTGGATAATTGTGTGGAGAAAGGAATACACAAAATAAATTATAATACACTGTAAGAAGCTGGGCAAAACTGAGCAAGACATGCTTGTTTTAGTTTATCTTGGAGTCTTTGTCTTTGTTGTTTGTTCTCAGTTCAGGAAGGAGCACAATAGAATAAGGATCTTAATATCTATTTAGAGAGAAAATTCTTTTATGGTTTATTCCAGGAGAAAATGGCAGAAGGAGATCAAAGACACTTTCCTGCTTCTACTATTTTGTGAAATGACAAGATACCATGCTTTAGGATAGTGTTTCCTGAACCCTACAGATCAGTAAATTCAGAATTCTGAGAGATAATGGAAAGTATATGAAATGATGTAAATATTAATATGAACATAGAATAGGCTTTGGTTTCTTCCAGACCCCAGTTTTACTTCTACTCTAATTTTGTAGGCACAGGGCTTGACTGACCTTTCTGTATCTCTTTCTCATCTGTGGAATCCATATGATGGTAATACCTTCTGAAGGACTGAAACAAGAAAATGTGTGTAAAGCAATTATCAAGGAACTGGTCATGTAATTCTCTGTAAATGTTAGCCATTGTCATGACCATGATGAATCTTAGAGTAATTAGCAACAGCATCAGCATTTGAGTCACCATAGTACTGATGGTGGTGATGAACGTCGACCATTTACTGAGGAGTATGCTGAGACTTGCACCTGACTATTCCCGACCTTACACAGGAGTCCCTTAAAAACAAATTTTGCTAATAACTATTAGTCCAGCATTATTTATAAAGACACTAAGAATCAGAGATTAAGTACTTGTCCCAGGGTTAGAGAGATGGCTCAACAGTTAAGGCGCTTGCCTGTGAAGCCTAAAGACTCATGTTTGATTCTCCAGGTCCCACGTAAGCCAGATGCACAAGGTGACACATGTCTGGAGTTCATTTGCAGTGGCTAGAGGCCCTAGTATACCCATTCTGTCTCTCTCTTTCTCTCTCTCTCTCTCTCCCTTTCTCTCTGTCTCAAATAAAAGTAAATTAAAAAAAATTAAAAGAAAAGAACTTTTCCCATTGTTTCACAAGTGAAAGAACAAGAAGAACAGAAATTTAAAAACAAACATTAATGGTTCCAAAAACAGTACTAGCCTCTGTTTAATAAACTCAACAAGCAGCTTAGGAAATGACATAACACTATATAGCTAAGAGACAAGAGGGAAAAGTAATGGAGAGCCATGTCTTCATTAGCTGGATATCCAAGGGTACTGTATGCTAAAACAGAGCCTGGGAACAAGCGAGGAAGATTTTCTGCCTTTAACAGACGCAAAGGCCAGGTTGTCAAACTTAAAGAACCAAACCTCATCTAGAAACAGTGCTGAGTAAAGTAAGTATTCAGCCCCAAAGACTAAGCTATGACATGTACACATCGAATAGGCAGCCCCCAAAACTGCCAGGAGGCCGTGAGAGCTTGCTTGGCCTTGTGTTCCCAATAGAAAAATAAAGTGATAAAAAGTAGTTTAACTGAGCGAAAAAGAAAATTGTTAGTTGTCATATTATTGGAGGAAGGATGACCTTTTGTGATGTAGATTTCTGAAGTAAAATATAAGAATAATTTATTAAAGATTAGAAAACTTTTGACATAAGAAAATGCCTTAATATCTATATTTTTGGGGGGAGCATAGTATTTTCCCGATGAACCAATCAAATTTACTCTAATTGCTATGTGCAGATTAGGTACTTTTCAGGATAACTATAAAAATGAGGAGAAATGAGCCCACCTCACAGTATTCAGCTTAACTCCATCTTATGATGCATATGCACACCATTTATTCCCCCTCCATCCTTGCAATGAACAAAATTAGCTTTGTTTTTCCACTTCCATGCAGTGAATAGAAACAGCCTTTTGTCTCAAGGTAGACTAGAACATAATGATTCACTGCAAAAAAAAAAAAAAAAAAAAACTTGTGAATATACCTATGAATTACCATTCTAGTGATAAGCAAATTGCTCTGTTCTGAAGGAAATTGATATAGTTCTGAGGAATTTTGACCTACTCAGTTTTTTCAGATGATCAATTTAATGCCTAGTAAGAACAGAGAAACAATTATTAAGCTCCTAACAGAGGGTACGCGGAAGTTGTTCTCGTTTACACTGCCGTGACAGTTAAGAATCCAAGTTAGCATAACATTTCCTGGCTTCTGCCACGTCTCGCTTTTCATGGAGGGCTGCTTAGAGAGCTACAGCTTTACTTACACAAAACTCAATTCAAGAAACTACTGGTTGGGATTCCCATTTAGTTCTATACTTAGTAATCTTAGTGTACTTGATGTTTTGGATTTGTTGTGAATAATTTTTACATCTATCTTATAGAAAGTTTAGTATCTCTATATGCAATTCCTAAGAAAGAGGTTAATTAAATCACCTCTTACTCATGAAATTAATACTGTAAATTTATCTTAAATATTTCAAAGGTGACCTTGAAATTAGGAAAGCTAAACTATGGTCTTCCTTATTATAAATTCATTGATATTTATCCGTACATAGAGATTGGTGAGGGGTGAGAAAGAGGTGAGAGAGGAGTGTGTTGGAATAGATTTTGTATGTGAATCTCAGGATCTAGAAGATTCTAAATCTTTACTTTATTAGCTTGAAAACTGTGTAGTACTGGGTTCTTCAAATGTCTAGAAATTTAATTGTGTGAGTCCATTGTGGTCTTCTTTGGGAGGTAATTTTTAGATAATTTCATGCCTTAAGGACTAACCTACTGGGCTTTTGTGGGTTCTTTAGCATCAGGTATAAACATATATATTTTCTAGTCATCAGCTTTCTGCATGGAGTTGAAAAAAAAATAGTCTCTTGATTCTTCCATTCCCTGTGCTGGTAGCTGCTGTTTACTTACTTGTACATTTGAACTGTTGTTCCTTTTCTGATATAACCATTTGTAGATTGCTTTTATAGCTTTCTTTAAATTAGATGTAATTATTTGAACCAGTATTTCTCTCATACTTGATTTATTTTCACTTTGTGTCCTTTCTTTAGTTATTCTTTTATTTGTTCTTAACTCCCATGTTGATCTATTTATTCATAATATGAAGATCTGATTATTTCTCTGATAATTGCTATATTGAATCATGTAAGTCCTGTGTAGTATTCTAATTAGCATTTTGAAAATATTTTGTAGTTTTCATTTTCATTTTCTCCTTAATCTGTCAAGATTACTTTTAATTACTAAGTGTTTTGGGGGGGGTAGTATATGTCTTATTTGTAATTATTGTAGGTTTTTATTAAAATGTATCAAATGTATGTGACTAACAAACTCATTTTTGACTAAGGAAAAGTAAACAAGTAGATATTGCTCTAAAGTACATTATTTAGAATAGAATAGATAAATTAGTCATATCTCATAATAACTATGAGATATTTCTCCATATTTTTTGCTACTTTTACCTACCAAATTGCAAACTAACATTCATAAAGACCTTCTAAAGGAAATAGGTACTAAATATGGTAAGAGAAAAAGAAATTGTGAAATATACTCTAAAGGATAAAGTCTTTATGGAAAGAAAACAAAACTACATGACCCTCTTTCATAGTCTATATTCTAATAATATGGGCATATCCTCACACTATCACTAATAACATGAATGTTCCACATATATTTTTAATTCAAGATAATGTAACATTAAAATTACATATCAATATTTGTTGTTGACTTTAAAATTAGATAGCAATATTTAAAGAGTATTTTCTACATTTTTATCAATATTTTTTTTTCACTGTAGGAGAAGTTGGTTTTTTGAACTGCTGTGGGGACATTTTTGGTTTACCTTCTGTTGTTTTTGAAGGGTAGAGAAAATTGAGTTTTGGAACTATTGTGGGGAATTTTTTTTTACTGTTGTTGCTTTTAATAGCCGATATACTGGAGGTGAAGTAGTATCTCATATGATTTCATTTCAGTTATTTCTTTTTTGATTTTTCAAAGTAAGGTTGTGTTACTCTAGTCCAGGCTGACCTGGAATTCACTATGTAGCATCAGGGTGGCCTTGAATTCATGGTGATCATCCTACCACTGCCTCCCAAATGCTGGGATTGAAGGCATGTGCCACCATGCCTAGCTCTCATTTTGGTCATTTCTAATGATGTTAAACATGTTTTTATGTGCTCACTGTCTATTTATTTGTCATTTCAGAGATACAGTTATTTGTCATTTTGGAGATATAGTTATTTAAGGCCTTTATATATTTTTTTTGAAATTACAAAAGCATAATTAAGTTATGAGTTATTTCTATTTACTGAATAGTAAACTGTTACCTATCATGCAGTTCCCAGATATTTCTCCCAGTCTAAATTCCACTTTCAGTGCCTCATCAAGACTCATCAAGACTGGTTATAATTATTGATTTTAATTACTATAACACCCAACCATTATTAAGTTTTTTTTAGCTCACCAAAAGAGCCTCATCAGTATTATCTCCACAAGTATATCTTGTCTTGGTCACATTTTTTGCCCTTTAACTTTTGTTGTGTTTGAAAGCACAAGTGTTGCAGACATTTCAGTATCTTTGTGTGAAATGGTTATAAATATCCCTAGTACACACTGGTAATTTACTCTAGAATATATCGACTGGACTGTCAATGGCGAGCTCTTAAATTCCCTTTAAGAAAGTGTTAACACTTGCTCAACTCCTATATCTGCATGCCATCTGGTAAAGATCCCAAAGGTTTAATAATGAGTAGTTCCTTCTCATGAAAGCAAAACTTAACTCAGTCAAAAATGTTTGCATTTTTACTCAGTCTGTTTATGGAGATTAATTTCTAATGCCGTAACAAATAGATTTTGTCTAATTTCTTGGGGATATGCAAAAAATAAGAGCCACTGTGTTGCTTGAAGTATATATTCTTACTACTTTTACTATTATAAAAAACAAATTCCCCTTAGTTATCAATTTTCTCTTATTTTACATTAAAATTCTTGCTTTTAATTTTAAAACTCCCCAGTACTCTAATGCACCAACAAAGGCATTTATCTTTGCATTGAAGTTTCTAATATAAGGCAAATCTATTACCTTTTATCTTTTAAGTAAATGAGGACTTGTGTAAATACATGAGTAAAATGAGTAGATTAGGTGTGGGATTATGAACCTTAAATCCTGTGTGGTCTTCCTAGAAGTGTTGAGCTTCTGGAATTTGTATAACATTTCAACCTTATAGTACCACCTCATCTTCTTATCACAGAGCTGTATGATTTAAAACAATGATAAGAACTCCTTAGCAAGATAATATAGTTTTCTGACTGTTAGGTCACACCAGGAGGGCAACAGAGACACAAGGAAGTGAGTCATCCCCATTCCTCAAGGAACTGCCCAGCTATTATCCCTTCCTTGCCTGACAATGCCCCAGGTCTAGGTTTCCTGCCCCTTATCTCCCTCCTTTTCACTTCTGGTCTCACACCCTATGGCTAATGTAAAGAACAAACAGTTCCTTCCCTTCCTCACCTTCCCCAACTGAAGAGCCCTATATAGTGCACTATCTGTAATCTCAAAGTGGACTGCTCTGCTCTTCAGAGTCAGTCCTGGCAGCTCCTGTTCTTTCCAAATAAAAGCTTCCGTCTTTGCCTCAGAGGGGTCTCTGTGGAGTTGGTCACTCCTGAACCTTACCTTACACTGACCAGCAAAAAAAAAAGGTTTAATTACTCACAATCTATATTATGCTTAATGAAGTATGAAGGATGAAGGAAGAGACCTTACCTGTCTTGGTTCACTATATACTCAGAATGTGAAAATAAACAGATTATCAGAAAATATTTAGTGAATGAATTAGTGTGGAACAAATTTTTCTTTAGTGATTTAACATTAGAAATACTATTCTTATAAATAATATGGCATTTTCAAAAGAAAATTAAAAATAGACTTTCTTGGTGGGACTAGCTTGGCTCATGTAGAGATCTTCCAGAACCACCAGTTCTCACCACACTTAATAGACCTTCAGGGTATTTAATTCTGCTTTGTGCCAACTTGTACTGGACACCAGGTTATTTCATTTCTTTGTTTCCTCATTCATTGGGATAGATCATTGATTAACAGAGTGCCAGAGAGAATACTAAAGGCTAGGAACAAGACCACACTAACTTAGGCTCCTATCTATTAAGACATTATAAACAAAAGACAAGTAAATAAAGTGCAGATATTCCTTGACTTTTCATAAGGTTTCTCCTGATAAACTATTTCAAATTAAAATAGTATTAGTCAAAAATGTATTTCAGTGACTGAAGAGATGCTCAGTGGTTAAGGTGCTTGCCTGCAAAACCTAATGACCTGGGTTTCATTTCCTAGTACCCACATAAAGCCATATACACAAAGTTGTACATGCATCTGGAGCTCCTTTTCAGTGGCTGGAGGCCCTGCTGTGCCCATACTGTGTATGTCTCTTTTCTATCTCTCTTGCAGCTTGCAAATAAATATTTGTTTTTAAAGAAAATATAATTCAGGGACAGAGAAGTAGATCAGTTGGTAAAATGTTTGCCAAGTAAGCATGAGGACCTGAGTTTGATCCCTAAGCCCATTTTTACAAAAAGTCAAGTATAGTGGCAGGACTTGTAAACTTAGACTTAGGAAGGCAAAGAAGATACCACTGGCCACAGAGTCTAGCTAACTAAGTGAATTGCAGGCCGCTGAGAAACCCTGGCTTAAAAATGAAATGAAGTGCCGGGTGTGGTGGTGCACACCTTTAACCACAGCACTCGGGAGGCAGAGGTAGGAGGATTGCCATGAGTTCGAGGCCACCCTGAGATGACCTAGTGAATTCCAGGTCAGCCTGGACTAGAGTGAGACCCTACCTTGAAAAAAAAAAAATGAAATGAAGGAGAGAGCATGAGGAACTCTGCCTGAGATTGTCCTCTGGCCTCCATACACACATGCCTGTGTACCACACATACTAGAACACAAACACACATGTAGGAGGGGAAGTCAGAGAATTGTACTTAGCACAGCAAACCTATTGAACATCATATCTCCATTCATCCCACCTTTATGTAAGTGCTCAGAAAACCTACATTAAACTATAGTTGAGCAAAATCATCTCCTACAAACCCTATCTAATAATAACAGGGGATCCACATCTTGCGAAATTTATTGAAAACCACACTGAAAGTGAATGGTCGTGGAGTTATTTTCCACTAATGTACAGCTGAAAGCACACCAGGCCTTATGAATATTTGAAGCATTGACCTAAAATTAATTGCTGGGTGATAGGGAAGCTATCATGACAGGTTCATCAAGTTCTGACTGGGAGTGTGGCTTCCGGCCATTCCCTCGCATCTAGAGAGAATATAGTATGTAGCAGTAGCCAGAGAAGAGACTGTACTTCAGAACTGAAAATGTAGTTGATTACTGAATGCATATCGCTTTCATACCATTGTAAAATTAAAACATCAGATGCTGGGCTGAATGTGCCATTGTGTAGATCACAGGGAGCAGTATGCTTTAGAAGTAGAAGGAAGGCCATTTTGTTAGAGGGAATGTGTTGTTGCCTGCCAAAAATGTAAATAAGTTTTGTTTATATGACACATCACACTTCATTGTTTTTGCTACCCAGGAGAGAAAAATGCCATGACATCAAACGACAGGAAGCAATCAACAAGGTTTGCACTCCTTTAACTCCGTTTTCCATACAGACAGCTGTTACCCACATTCATGCCAGCCCTGTCTGAAGATGGCCTTTTTAATTGTCTAAACTTTCTAAATCTAAATGTTAAAC
This sequence comes from Dipus sagitta, assembly GCA_036346955.1. NCBI lineage: Eukaryota > Metazoa > Chordata > Mammalia > Rodentia > Dipodidae > Dipus > Dipus sagitta. The sequence continues at coordinate 44,327,931 of CM070787.1, forward strand.
TTCACTCACTCAGACATCTAAAGGAATATTAAAAATAGATGGAGTAAGACTTACATCTGGGCTTTTGTATATTCAACTAAGTACCAAGTTCGGGGGACAGAGAAACAAATGTGCTTGTCCACTTTGTTATTTTGCTAGAAATAAAACTTTTGTGTTCTTGATTTACATTTAAAAACTCATCTTTGCTGCATCTGGACCCCTGAGAGATAGGCATGTCTTTCTGTCTATAGAGAAACATTAAACAGTAACCAAGGGCACTTTCTCTTTCATACCCCTAACTCTTCCTCCCCCAGCAAGCATCACTCATGAAAAAGGGAATTTGTAAATATTTACTATTTTCTTCCTTCTGAAGGAGGTCTAACTACCAGGCACTATTCTGAGAACTTGAAATGTATTAAGAAACATTTAGCTGTCACAACTCTGTAAATTAGGTTCCATTTGCCTAAGTAAAGAAACTGAGGTAGAATAAGTGGCTTGCTCAATCATGTATAATCATATATAGCATTTGTGCTCTCATAAAGCAGAAATAATTCTTAGTGGGCACTGACCTGTAACTCATTTGTATTCCTTTTGAAATAAGAATGTCATCCAGTTTTGTCCTACCAGTGTATTTGTAAGCAAATATTTGGTTCCATTTCACAGACTAACATCTAAAGGGGAATTGGCTTTAGCATAAACTAACTAGACAAGGAGCCTTGTTGCTATTCAATTTAAATGGTATTTAGAAGAAATTCTGGACTTTAGATTTTCAAGCCACCCTTGAATACATTATGATTTTACGGGATACTGGGAAGGAATGAATGTATATTGCATTTGAGAAGTAAATGAATTTAGAGGCCCCAGGGTAGAATGCTGTGGTATGAATGTTGGTGTCTGCTCAAAATTCATCTTGAAATCCTAATCATTACGGTGATAGTAATAGGAGGTTTGGACCTTTATGATTGGGACTTATAAAAGAATCTAAGGAGATTCTTTGTTCTATTCACCATATACACAGCTTAAAAAAAAGGAATCAGAAAATAAGCTTTCCCAAGTCATCAAATATTTCCACAACATGATCACAGACCAGCCTCCAGAACTGTAAGCAAAACTTTTCTGTTTTTTTTTTTTTTATATATATACCCAAATTATGGTACAGCAGTCCAAGTAGGCTGAGGAAGCATGTAAACTTGCAGTGTTTTCCCTGGACTTTACTCCTTTACTGCACGTATTTCATGCCACACTAATCACACTTCTTTTTGATGGTTTTGATTAACTTTTCAATATCAATGGGTATGATAGATTTGTTAGGAAATTAATCTTCTCTGAATTTAGTTTAAGTAGGTAGTATGTGTACAAAAATTTATCCATTTCTTGCAGATTATGCAATTTTGTGGAATAGAGGTTTAGAAGTAAGTCCTGATGATACTTTCAATTTCACTTAATCTCTGTTGTGACCTCTTTTTCCATTTCTAATTTTGTTAATTTGAAGCATCTTTGTCACTTGATCAAATTGGCCAGGGGTTTATCAATCTTGTTCATGTTTTCAAAGAACCAGCTCCTCATTTTATTGGTTTAAAAAATTGTTTTCTTAGTTTCCAGTTCATTAATTTCTGCTCTGATCTTGATTATTTCTTTCCATTTGGATCTTTTTGTGTTGGATTCTTTTTGTTTGTCCAATGCCTTTAGGTGGATGGTTTGGTTATTGATTTGGGATCTCTGTCTTTTTTATGAAGGCATTGACTGCTATGAATTTTGCTCTAAGGACCACCTTCATTGTGAACCCATGAGTTTTTGTACGCTGTGTTCTCATTGTCATTCAATTCTAGAAAATTTGCAATTTCATTTTTTATTTCATTCACTACCCATTTATTGTTCAAAAGTGTGTTGTTCGGTCTCCAGGAGCTGATGGAGTTCCTGGTACATCTCTTGTTAATTTCTAGCTTTACAGCATTGTGGTCTGATATTATGCAGGAAGTTATGTCAATTTTACTAAATATATGGAGGCAGGCTTTATGTCCCAGTATACGATCTATTTTGAAGAAGGTTCCATGGGCTGCTGAGAAGAATGTATAGATTTTGGGTAGAATGTTCTGTAGATGTCCATTAGGTCTAGTTTATCTACGGTGTTGTTGAGCTTTATTACTTCCCTGTTAATTTTCTGTTTGGATGATCTGTCTAATGATGACAAGAGAGTATTGAAGTTTCCAACTATGATGGTGTTGGTGTTTATTTTTGTTTGTTTGTTTTTGTCAAGTAGTTTTTGTTTTATGAATTGTGGTGCACCTGTGTTTGATGCATAAAGATTGATGATTGTGATTTCCTCTTGTTGGATCATTCCCTTGATGAGTAAGAAGTGCCCTTCTTTGTCATTTTTGGTTACTTTTGGGTTTAAGTCTATTTTATCCAATATTAGCATAGAAAATGCCTGTTAGATTCTTATTTCCATTTGCTTGGAATATCATTTTTCACCCTGAGGAGGTGTCTTTCTTTAGTAATGAGGTGGGTTCTTGAAGACAACATATTGAGGGGTCCATTTGTCTGATCCACCCTGTTAATTTATGTCACTTTATGGTTGAATTAAGGCCACTAATGTTTAGGGTAATAACTGTAAGGTTTGATTTAATTCCTGCCATATTGTGGTGCTTTATGGGGTTTGGTGTTTTCTTAAACTGTGTAGGTTTTTGAACCTTCTCTGGGTTTGGTTATTGTGCTCTGCTTCTCATAGGCTTTTTATGTTGTTTGTTTGACTCTTCTATGTGGAGAATTCCCTGAAGCAATCTCTGTAGTTTTGGCTTTGTGTTCATATAGTTATAGAGCTGAGTTTTATTGTGGAATGATTTCTCTTTCACCATTATAAGGGATAATTTTTGCTGGGTATTATAGTTTGGGTTGGAAGCCAAAGGTTCTTAGACTTTGCAGTGTTCCATTCCAGGTCCTTTTGGCTTTCAGGGTTTCCATTGAGAGATTTCAGGTAATTCTGTTGAACCCAATATTCAGATCATAGGTATAGCAGGAGGGGAAGAAATTCATACCAATGATATTGAGAACTTATTCAACAAAATTATTGAAGAAAACTTTCCCACCCTCTCAAAATAGAGTCCTATCAAGATACAAGAAGCTAACAAACTCCAAACAGACTGGACCAAAGGAGAAACTCTCTAAGACATATTATCATTATGACTCTAAACAGTGAAAACAAAAAGACCTAAAAGCAGCAATAGAGAAACAACATATTACATATAAAGGTAACCCCATCAGAATTACCTGAAATCTCTCAATGGAAACCCTGAAAGCCAAAAGTGGACATTTAATGTATCCCACAATTTCCTCATGTTCTGTTCACAAAAATTTTTGAAATTGTTCAAAGTTTTGGATCCCCAAACTGTTTTTTCTCTCTTCTTCCAGTTCTGAGGTTCTGTTTTTCACATGACTGACTCTGTTCTTAAGGACTTCTAGGCAGGTTTTGACTTGTTCAACTTGGTTTGTTTTCTGTTTCCTTTATCTGTGTAGTATGTTGAGTTCCCTTTTCTGGTCATTTTCTGATTTTTTTTAATGACTCTTGGGATTCATTCTTGTATTTATTTATGTGTTATTGAGGTTCTCTCTCTCTCTCTGTCTCTCTCAATCTCTCTCTTCTTTGGTTCTTCTTCAGATCATATAACTTTCTTTGGAAGATTCCCTGGCTTTTTTGTTTGTTTGTTTGTTTTGTTTTTTCCATTACATCCAATCTAGTGAGGATAGCATTTATACAATTATTTTTCTGCAAGTTCTGTCAGTTGCTTGGCCACGGTCACATACCTTGTGTTGTCATCTTTGAGTTCTGATCCTGTTGTCTCTTTTATGTTCTGATTAGAGAATTCCATTGCGGAACTAGGCAACCTTGTTGGGGTTCCTTCCATTTGATGTTTCATGTTGTTCCTTTTGCACTGTGGTCTTCCCATCACAATGTAGGAGTCTTATTTAATTCAGGAGGAAGCTGTACTTTACCCCTAAAGTGTCTTCAGTGATTGTTCCCTTTTATATTTGACTAGATTAGACTTTTGATGGCAAGTGGGCCTGTCTGCTCAGGCACAAGCTGTCCCCAAGACCCTGGTGGGGACACGGAGACCTGGTGGAGGGGTGGGGAGAGGAGCCTGGAGAATGTATGATCTTGGAGGTAGGTGGCAAGCAGGGAAAAGGATGGAACTGACCCATGGGTGGGTAGTGGAGTGAGGGATGGGAAGGCATGGGGGGTTGGGACAGCATGGGTCTGGTGACACGAACCTGATGGCATGGATCTAGTGACATGGATCAGATGGCGAGGACCCAGTGATACAGACCCAATGGCTGGACCCAGTGGTGTGGACCTGGTGCTGCAATGGGGTGAAGGGGTTGAGACAGTGCTGCTGTGATGGGAAAAGGGAGGTAAGCCACAGGAGGGAGGAAGGAATGAGAGCTGGTTGGCTCAGGAAAAGGTGAGAGGTGTTTGACCTGCTTGTAGGTAGCCCAGGAGCGAACCTTGTCTGCAGTGGCTGGGATAGCTGCTTAAGGAGTTTGGGAGACTGGTGGGCTACCCTGAAGCATGGGAATCAGAGGATTCTGTGTTGTACCCTTTCGTGCCTTCTGACCCTAAAAACACACAGATCTTGCCTGTTATTTCCCCGGGAGGTGAAGCATAGATGGGCGGATGCCATCTTGACATGAAGTCTGTTGGTTTGTTTATTGACCTCTCTGTTGAATGGACTTTGGTTCAGAGTAGGTTTGGAATACATCCTCAGTGCATGAGTTAAAGATGTTAACATGTTGTCCACTCTCAGCTGTTTTGGACTTGGTTGGCGTGTCGCTCCAGTAGACAGATGCTGACTGAGAACATTGGTTTCACTCCCCTGCTCTGTTGTTAGGTATCTCTGAGAAAAGATCTGGGATTCATTTGGTATTGAATAGGACAGGTGGATGACTTTTTCAAAAGGTCCAACAACTCAATGGCCATGCTTTTTACCCTATCTTAAAGAAAGCCAAGAAAATGTTTTCTCCCTCGTTTGAGAAGCCTGTAAACTCATATTGCAAGCATTACTATTTCCATTTGTCTCTTCACAAAGAGCAGTTTTTCTTTCTGTTTGCCCAAATCAGTGTACATATCACTTTACCTCATGACAGAATGGGATTGAAAATGCAGAATGACCAATAATTAGATGCAAATGTTATGCTTGTCATTTTAAAAGATTATGAATCTGGGGCTGGAGAGGTGGCTTAGAGGTTAAGCACTTGCCTGTGTAGCCTAAGGACCCTGGTTCGAGGCTCGATTCCCCAGGACCCACGTTAGCCAGATGCACAAGGGGGCGCTCGCGTCTGGAGTTCGTTTGCAGTGGCTGGAGGCCCTGGCGTGCCCATTCTCTCTCCCTTTCTCTCTCTGCCTCTTTCTCTCTGTCTGTTGCTCTCAAATAAATAAAAATAAAAATTAAAAAAAAAAAAGACTATGAATCCCCTCTTTTTTTTATATTCTTTTGAAGATAGGATCTCACTCTAGCTCAGGCTGACCTGGAACTCACTATGTGGTCTCAAGGTGGCCTCAAACTTACAGTGATCCTCCTACCTCTGCCTCCTGGGTGCTGGGGTTAAAGGCATATGCCACCACACCCTAGCTGAATTACCTCTTTCATGAGGTTTTCTATAGAGGATTGTTTAGGACAAAATGCCCCTTCTGCATATCAATATGCTATTGAAGTGAAAAAGAATAACTTTGTAATTTGAGAGAATTAGTAATGAGGTAGTGTGTGATGAGTCACATTTATTCAATCAGCAAATAGGTTTTCTTGTATTTCCTTCTAAACAAAGTCTCAAGACACAAATATTGATAAAAATATCCCTGAGGGATGAATTTACCATTCTTCCCCAGTATGTCTGTAGTAAAAGGAAATAATGCTACCGATATTCAAATAGTAAGTAGAGAACATGCAGGGTACTATGGAAAATTATACACTTTGTAAAATCAGAAAAGCACAGTTATGGTTATAACTCCATCAGTGAGCAACCATGTGACTTTGAATAAATCATTCAATCTGGAAAACATTTGTTTCATCTCTCAAAAATAAACTTTGAATTAAAAAAAAACTCTGAGGTCATATATAATGGTACTATTTTTACCTAGTGTTTTATTCCCTGTACATTGCTATAATGAAATATCTAAAAATGTGTGGTTTATATGGAACAGAAATATGTCTATACCCTACAGGAGGCTGGAAAGTCCAAGGTCCAGGTGTTACTGATGGCCTCTATCTTAGTGTTTGCAGGTTCTTTGTCTTATTCAAAAAATTGGCAAGGTATAAATGGATTGCAAAGCACAAGAAATTTTATGAGAAAATAAAAAAAATGTATGAAGGACTGAATATGCTGTAAGAAAGCACCAGGCTCTTTGAGCTAGATTTCTGAAGAGTAATGGGTTATTGTTTGGGGCTTTTTTTTAATGTGGTCTATGAGTAGGAGGAGCTGGTTACTAAGAGGTATAATTGGGTGATTCCCTGTTGTGATTGACAGGTTTGGGTTATGTAAGATTTTCTATTTTGTGCATGTCCTTTTCCATGAATCTGAATTTAATCATATGCATACCAAATTATGTACAGGCATAAGATGGTAACTCAGTTATTTTCCCTAAATGTCTACTCAGAGGACACAGTTGGCCCTATTGTGTATGTATCCCGAAATAATCCAGCCCAGACCTATATCCTGACCTTAGATATACATGGAACATGAATGAATATAAATGGGGTGTTACCAAATGGTTGCTAAGGGGAGTAACTTGTTTTTATTGTTTAAAGCAAGTATATTGGCAAATTGATACAACTGACTGGCCCAGATTGTTAGTTGCATTGTTAGGAAAGGTCTCAATTTACTGCTGTGTTGTAACAGGGAGTCATATCATCAGGTGCCTGGGCTCTCTTTTCATCTTTTCATCTTCTTATAAAACCATTAATGTCTCCACCCTCATGAACTCCTAATGCTAATTATTTATAACCTAATAAGAATTACTTCTTAGAGATATCACATAAACTTTGGTGAGATATATTCAAATCATAGCAGCTCTGATCCAAGAACAAATTGGTTCAAGTTCTTGTTCTGTATCATGAGGGTGGCTCATATCCATCATCAAATGGGAGGGAGCATAAAAAAATTACACAAGGCAAGACCTTCTGAGTATTTATGCTTAACACAGTATATAACATCAAGGCACTGACAGATTCACTTAATAAATGATAGTTATGATTGTCACTGTTCTACATGGCTCTGAATAAGATACATAAAAGTGCCCTTTTGAGAAAGGGTATGTCTAAGTTGTTTTGTGGTTTCCTCACAACCCTTTCGCTAACACTGAGCATGTCTCTACCCACACAGAATAGTTGTGGGTTATATTTGCCCTTTTACAACAGGACTTTCTGGTTTCAGTCACTGAGAATTATAGAGCACAGATTGGGTTTACTCACCAACCAAATGCTAACATCCCACCTGGGTGACCCATAATAAGAGCCCATTGCCTGCCATGAACTTTGTCTCAACCTATTTTCCTCTTCCCAAGTTCACCATGCATATTATGACAGTTTGGTTTCCTAAGAAACAATATGCAAAATAATTAGTTACATCCCAGAGAGGAAAGCATACAAAATTCAGAGTTAGTAAATTTTTTCCTGTAAGAAATATGTTGTGAGAGTTTTTTCTTGAACAACTCCCAGATTATTCCCTTTCACGCTTCCTAGTATATATATTGATGCGTTCACTCCATGCCAAATTAAAAACCTGAAACTTGTGAAGAAAGACAGAAGTGGGGTACATTAGCTGCCAGAGAGACAGGTGCAGAAGTTCATGAATATTACTTGAGGAGCTGCAGTGCATGAAACATGAAGGTACTGCCTGCAGGCCCTCTGTGTTTGTGGCAATTTAATGTCAGAGAAGGCAGTGGAAACAGAGGGTGTCACTGAGGAGTTAAGATGGCAGTGGTTCACTACAGAAGGGCTTAAGGCAGATGGTCCCCAAGAAGGTGTGAGGTTAGTACTGAGAGTTGAAAAGGCATCCTACATACTGTGGTTTTAATATTTGTTTAATCACAAAGGAGGATGCTTTGGCTCTGGGAAACTTGGGAATGCAGTTTAATAAAGGGTTGGTCATTTCTCCATGTCACACAGAAGCTTAGACAACTCTAGATCATGGTATTTTAAATGCATAATTTTAAGAGTGTCATAAGTCATAGCAGGTCTTTTAAAATAATTTTCATTGTCTACTATATAGAAAAATATCTCCTGATGAGCATGTGTAATGTGAAAGGCTCCACTCATTGGAGTCCTAGATCACAAGCATTTCCAGCATTTGCTTTAAGTGCGTCACAAACGCTGCCTTGCCTCAGTCATGTGTATTGTCATTCAGACGGTGTTCAAAATAGCCAATGTAGTCATTGACATTTCTGTGCTCTGTCCTTCCCAAAGTGGTGGTGGTTTATGAGCTGGTGCAGTGACATATGCCTATCATTCTTGATATTTAGAATTCTAAAGTAGCCTTCATGCACATATATGGGGTAATGCATTTGTACACATATATGCATATGCCACACACACCGTACCACACCTATTACACATGCATGTACATACACAAAAGGAGAAGAGTTCTCTATTTATTTTGATGGAGGAAGTTTACTAATTTTTAAATTAGCATGCATAGTAATAGGTTGCATTCTGGAATTTTCATACCTACATGTCATATATTCTTCATTTTTAACTCCTGAGAATATTGTTTTGGGGTACAAATGACATGCAAAGCATATTAAAAGCATCACCACTAATGAATTTTGGCATGAAGCTAACTGTCCTCAGAATGGATTAGCATGCAAATTTATATATGTGTGTGTATGTGTGTGTGTGTGTGTGTGTGTGTGTTTTCCAAACATAAAATAGTGTAGTGCGGAAGGACATGTGAAAGATTCTATGTGTTATAAAAGATATCAGACGGCACTCAAAAGTACAATCCAATGTAGACCAGTAGTTGATCACAGGAGTATTGAGGTTTAGGTTTAGGTATAGGCCCATCAAGTAAACTACTGAATTCTGTAGTCCCCCTTTACAAGAATCCAACCTTACTGATGTGCACTCACACCTGTGCAATTATTTTTGAAGAACAGTCAAAAGGAAATAGAAGACAGAAACTTGCTCACTGCAGAGTTGCCTCACTGAATCAGCTCATGCTTATGTTTCCATGAACATGGTGCCAATTAGGACTCACTTAGCAGCAACTGATAACAGGAGCTCAAAATGGTTTAAAGGCCATGATTCGCTGACATACCTTGGAATCTACTAAGACTTGCTTTGGACAAAACATGTCCTTAGCTCCAACAGAACTCAATCAATCTTCTCCTTTAATTTTGCTTGTTTTGGTTTCATTCCCTTTGTCTTTATGTGGGGTTAGGAAGCTCCAGGGTTCCTTCTATCAAACCATACAAGATTGAAAGAGGGGTTTTCTTTTCCTCAATTGTTTCATAAAAATGTCTGCAAGGGAGACTCATTTGCCATAACTAGGTCACATGGTTAGAAATGGATACAACCAAGGAAATAGGTTTTTAACTGATCAGGTGCTGTGTGATATTTTCTGGAAAGATGTGAACACATGTCTATTCACCCCAGTTTGGGCACCAATGGCAGACAGAAGGAATTATTTTAACCAAATCTAATTTGGTGAACCAAAGAATTTAATAAAAACGCCTGCCCTCACATGGGTGATGATTCATGAAGGCTAACTCCCTGGATCTCCCTACACAACATGCAGGCAGCTCTACTGCAGAGAATCTCCTCTCCTTAGCATTTGTTAGTTTATATTACTCTGGAGAGAGGCATTGTGAATCTTGCAACTCCTAGGAGCATCCTGAATTTTGCAAGTTTTGTTTGCTTCCTGTGTCTTAACCTGAGGACAATCCAGTGGAGAATACTTCACTTAGGAGGAAATGGCTACACAACGGCAGGCGTGAGTGTTCTACTTTTGTCCTAGGCAAAGGATTTTGTCTGCCCAAATCCCTTCAGTTGAGAGTGTAAAAGCCTGGTTCACCAGAGAAAGAGGACAATGCTCTTATATTATTTTAAAAAGAAGCAGTACATTCCATAGCAGAAACCAAAGATGTCTTGTACATTTGTCACTCAGAAATGATATTGAATGAATCAGTGACCTGACAGCTCATTTAAACTTCCTTAGCCAAAATCAGTCAATCAATTATACACATATATGACTTTATATTTTATTTCTTCTCATTAGAACTTAATAATACATCTGGATATGCATCAGAAAGTTAGCACCAGTGGATCACAGAAAATTCTCAGAACCATACTCTGTATAAAGTTGTATTGATGGATATATCATAATGCATTTGCCAAATCCATAGAAAATACAACATGAGCTATCCCCTAGGTGACATATGAACTTAGTTCATAAAACCACATTAATACTATCTCATCAATTTTTTTTAATTTTTTTGTTTGTTTATTTATTTGAGAGCAACAGAGAGAGAGAGAGAATGGGCGCGCCAGAGCTTCCAGCCTCTGTAAACGAACTCCAGATGCGTGCACCCCCTTGTGCATCTGGCTAACATGGGTCCTGGGGAATTGAGCCTCGAACCGGGGTCCTTAGGCTTCATAGGCAAGCGCTTAACCACTAAGCCATCTCTCCAGCCCCTATCTCATCAATTTTAATAAATATACCATACTAAATCAAGATATATAAAGTCTGGTTATTAAAATGTAACTAGTTATTGCCTATCTCTTCCTATAGAATAAACACTCCATATGTTAAAAATATTGTGTCCTTGGCACACCGCTATTGCCTCCAGGTAATGTCTGAGTTCTGCACATAATTGAGGCCCCAAAACTGATCAGAAACTATTTGGGTCACTTATGTTTGAGAATTAAAATTCTGTCTTGTTTTACAAAAGAAAACTGACCCATAAAACATGCCCACTGTTATATAACATCCCCAGCTGAGTCTGGGTCAGCACATCATAATCAAACGCCTTTGTAATTCTGCAACAACACACATGAATATCCCCACTGACTATAAATAGCTTCACCCAAGTTGTCGTCAATTTTGTCTCCAAATAAGTTATGGAGTTTTTGTATCTGTTGAAATTGCATCTTTCTGGCAACAATTGGGGTTTGAAGTTAATGTCACCCCATGACTTATTCTTAGAGGACTAGTTAATCCACTGTTCCCAGAATGTTGCAAGGTTTGAGGTCAGAGTCAGAGTAGGATGGGTTGATACAGTACCTTTGGCTGCTCTTTTCCAATTCTACAAATCCTTGCACAGTGGAAAAAGTTTCTCTGAGGAGAAGCCACTTTGCTCTCCCCATACTTCCATATCCCACAGTCATTTCTATAATGTACCATGATGTGGTATTAGGACCTCATTATTAATGACTGGGTGGATGGTGGTGGCAATAATAGCTTGTTAATTCAAGAACAAAGATACGGTACATAAAGAATTCACTTCCTACTTGTATTTTCTTTCACTTTGAGCTTTCTAACAGATGCCAGCCATTATTAGACTTCTCTATTTCTCCCTATTTAAAATGCTCATTAGAAGCAGTTGGAAAAAAAAAAATAAAAGAAGAAGGTAGATGCCAGACCAAATAAAAGAAACATTTCAACCTTTCAGTAGACATGTATGTCTCTTCTAATATTTGTTTTACTCCTGTTGTGTTCAACTGAACAACCAGATAGAATACTTATTTGGTACAAACACTGCACATTGACTCATTTAATCGCAAGCAATTGTGTGGAGCCTGAACATCCCCTGCTACTTATTTAATAAATACTAACAACCCTAATCATGCCTATGATGATTGTGTGACAGCTGTCCAAGCATCATTCCTGCAATGATTCTATTGTAAAGGAATTCTCACCCAGGAAAATCAAATCACCATTATGGCATTTCATTTGCTTTTAGATTTCCTTACATTATTGCACATACACTGGGTGAATAATTTACATCTACAGAGATGCTGCTGATTTCACAGGGTTTTTATTTTGTTATTTTGTCTTTTTTTTTTCCAACATGAATTTCTGTGATCATTATAAAGGCTATAGAAGACACAGCCCTGTGTGTGCCCTTCCTGGAACATTTGGGTAGCAGAATGAGGAATGGTTTTCCTATTGGACATCCCCCTTAATACAAATATTAGAGAGACAGTGAGATATGAACAGGACTCTGGGAATAGGTCCAACATACCAGCATAGCAGAATTTCTTCTCTTGGTGACTTTGTTCTGTACTTCAATGAGACTCCATGTCCCCACTGGTTACACAGCATAGTGTTTACTCTGTATTCCTCCACAACTGTACAGGGTACAGAGTAAAAGTCTCAACACAGCAGCCACTCTGGTTCACACAAGGATGCTTGTGGGCATACCTACTGCAGCCATCTACCAACCCTCCAAATGTGACCCAGATATAACCCATGCCTACATTCATGCACTCTTTCCTGACTGACGTTCTAAGCTCATAGCAAAGCCTTTGTGGTCACCATTAGATGTCACAGAGTTAACTTTAAAGTTTAGAGTGTTTCCATTTAAGACATTTTTACCAAAGACTGGGTGTTAAATTAGGCTGGCTATTTGATATCCCAGGAAGACAGTCTATTCAATCCCAGATCTTTGACAGTCATGGATGGTGTCACTTTCTTGCTTGTTACTAGAATATTTCAAGCAGAATAGAATCTGGATTTGGGGTTTATCTGATGCAGTCACAGTATAGCAATCCTGTTCTTTCTAGCAGAGTTGAGTTACTGAGTTTGCTGCAGATGGAAATATCACCAGTGGAGACATGCATTGTCATAGGTCTATGCTGAAGAAATGTGTTCTTCAGCTCATTTAGTAGTGACAAAGTCGGTTCTCACCCATGGACCAGAAATGTACAGTGCGGATTCTCATCATTGGGCTCTTTCAGGCTTATAAGTCTGAACAGTTTGTGTACGTTAAAATTAATAAGTTTAAGTACTAGTTTTCAAACTTAAGAATGCACAAAATTTAACATAGGTACTTGCTAAAAGGATGATTCCTAAGTCCTGCTAATGAATTACAGAGGTCCTAAAAGGGCCCAGGAATCTGTCTTGTGACATGCATCTCACACTCAGGTAATATTGACATAGGAGGGTTTTTTCCTTTAATCTACAAAACTGTGAGAAATGCTTGCTTTGGACATAGCTTCACTTTACTTTCTATCAAGTTACTTTTTATGAAATGCTTATACCCAGAGTAGACCTGTTTCCTCATTTGATTCAGCCCTTTTAATGAGTTTGTTCATGTTTTAGCAACTTTTGCAAATGCTCACAGATGCCCTAGTAAACAAAATGAGCTACATTCAGCATGGGTGGACACTTCCCAGGTCCTCCCTCCCCCACACTGGCTGCTCAGGCATGTATTTCGGATAGCTTTCACTAGAATCTGATTTTCTATGCCCTTCTTCCAGTGTACTTGATACCCACATCTCTGCCACATCTCCACTTTCTTTCCTGAGTTACCTGTCATCTGAGATTCTCTTATTTTTCTCTGCTGAGCCCCAGAAAACCTCAGGCTATCCCTGTTCATTTCACTTCCCTTGCCCAACTTCATTTCAGACAGCTGGGTAACAAGTAGTAATCCTACCTGGGGAGGATTCTTAGGAATATGAAAGAATAGACTGTGTTAATTCAAAAATAATAATAATGAAAACATGATGGCTAATGCTTTTAATTCCAGCAATCATGAAGCTGAAGTATAAGGATCACCCTTTATTCAAGACCAGCCTCGACTACTGATTGAGCTCCAAGTCAGGCTAGGGCTAGAGTAATACCATGTCTCAAAAATTAAAGTGATAGGGGCTGGAGGGATGGCTTAGCCGTTCAGGTGTTTGCCTGCAAAGCCAAAGGACCCAGGTTCGATTCCCCAGGACCCACATGAGCCAGATGCACAAGGGGGCACATGCATCTGGAGTTCTTTTGCAGTGGCTGGAGGCCCTGGTGCGCCCATTCTCTCTCTCTCTCTTTCTCTCCCCCTCTTTCTCTGTTAAGTGAATAAATAAATAAAATATTAAAAAAAAAATTAAAGTGATAGATCACTGGTACCCCCTAACAGCAAATAGATTATGTGATACCTGTGCTTTGAAAATGGTTTTTCTCAGAGGGTTATTTTTCAGGGAAAAATTATTTTGTTCCTACTAAAGGCATAGTCCATATTTTGCCTAGAAAAAATATGATTGTGATTATCCAGCATCTCCTAATCCAATCTAAAATTGTGTGATTCTGTACATCTCTTTGGGTAATCTAAAAGTTTAGATATCCCCAATATTATATTTTCTATCTGAGATGTTTAAGGGAAGCTGTAAGAAGTTAGTTGACAAGCATATTGATTTTTGCCTTTCCTCCAAAATATAAGATTTTGAGAAAAAACAGATCAAATAGAAAATAGGATTTCAAAAAAATAAAGAAAACTCTAGCTAAGAGCAATGTTTTCTAATAGTTTTCAATATTTGATGAACAGAAGCGGAAAAGAACTAGTGTCCATGCAATAGCAGCCTGACCTTTCACATAACTAAATTTTGGCCCTATAACTGGATTTGTTTTTCCAAGAAACCCCAAGGGTTTACAAATCTTTGTTGAAGCAAGAAAAATGGGTTTCCTCTGGATGTGTCTTCTCCCTTCTCTTTAAAAAGATACAGTGATAGCTGTATGACGACTCACACCTATAATCCAGCACTCGGAGCCTGAGGTAGAAAGATCACATTGATTTTAAGGCCATCCTGGGGTTACAGAATGAGTTCCAGGTCAGCCTGGACTACAGAGAGACCCTGTCTCATAAAAAGAAAACCAAAATGCAGTTGACTGAGAAATGGATCCACAGAGCCTCTGTTGTGTTATTTGAGCCATAGGCCAGAGACCACTAAACCAGGTTCTGCCCCCACTGCCCTATTCCTCCCTCCCTCCTTCCTTGCTTTCTCTCTTTCCTTCTTTCCCTCCTTCCTTTTCTCTCTCTTTTCCCTCTTTTTTCTTCTTATTTCCTCTCTCCTTTCTTTCCTTTATTTTTGTGGCCCATTGAGTTTAATAAAGGTTGCTTGCATGAAGATGGATGGAGGATTATTGACTGGAGCATTGGCAATGTACTAGTGGCTACAATACTGTCAAGAATGACTCTGCCTCTCCGCAGCAACTATTAACTGCCAATAGCTTCTGGGGACGGGTGGGGCCAATTCCAATTCATGATGGAATGATGATGTGTCCAATCTTGGGCAGGTCTGTTTAAAAACTGCTTAACCCTGAATTTGTATAATCTTTCTCATCATCTTCAAACTAAAGGCATCAAAATAAGATATTTTCAAGAATCCAGAAACAGCAAGACTCTCCTAGTGGGAGAAATTAGCCCATGATGAGAAGTTAGCAGAAGCAATCATTCATCAGGTAAAGTGAGCTTTCCATGGAGCCAGCAGGACTTTACAGATCCAGATGTGAGGGAGTGAGCTAGTGGCCAGAGAAGTTGCTTTTGATTATATCCGCCTTGACAAACTTGGTGCCCGGAATACAGGGCTTAGGACACTGGTACTCCTACTTCTCTGGCAGCACTGAGTAATAAATCACTTTTGTGCTTCATCACCACTCCTGTGCCTGATACACACCCATCCATTTTCTTTTGTGGTTTTGTTTTTGTTTTGTTTTCTTCTCATTATGTAGGCTATAGTAGACTTCATCTTACAATCCTCAGGCCTTAGCTTCCTGAGTACTGAGATTATTGGCTTTTGCACCACCATGCCCAGCCATCTATGCTCATGGTGTGGATCAGTTTTATAGTTTTGGATATTTCACCTCTGAATATGAGTCTGGGTATGAGCTAAAATTATTTCTCCTAGTTTTATGAGGCAAAATTGTGATTTGCATTTTGCTAAAACCAGTGACTGAAAGTGAGTTTTCAGGCAGTTTTGTCAAATTTTCTGTGGTAAAGCTATGAACAGGAAGGCCTGTATGTTTACTTCTCATATTGTTGTGTGCAAAAGAGTCACCCAGAGTGCTAGGTTTTATAGTAATTATAAATGTCAATTCTTCTGGTGTGATCAGTCCACTTGTGATTTAATAAAACAAGTATAGCATGATTACATACTGGTGGTCTATAATCAGCTTTGAAATAGTCCTCTGTCATTTGCTGAAATGCCCCCTCTTTAGACTGAAAATAATATTCATTCTTGTGGTTTCATAGAACAACTTACTTTTATAAAGTTAAGGTTGATCTTTATCTTCTAGACTTTAAAAATGGCATATACACAACTTTGTGTGTGTGCTTTCAAGACAGTTGAAAGTCACTTTGTGGTTAGGATGCTCAGAGTACACTCAATGATGCTTCCTTTCTAAGAGCTCCCCTCATATCTGTTTCACTGAGGCAGGCTACTCTTGGTTGTGGTAGAATAAAACAACTCTTCTCTAAAAATACTGGCAACGCAGGTCCAAAGTTTTAAAGGCTAGGTTATCTGCTTTCTACACTTTGGCAGCTAATGTTCCGAAACTCTCCATCCAACTTCATAAATCCCAATAGCTCAAGCAGGAAAGACTTTGGATTTCCTTAGCTAAGGACTGAAATGCGGTTTCCTTTATGCTAATGTTAATTTTCAGGCAGTGAAATTGGATAACCAAGAGAAAATAAAACTTTGGATGGAATGTGTTATTTATAACAAATGCAAAACATCATTATTATCAATTCTTGTTATAAAATACAAGGAAAAAATATCCTTTTGTTATTTAAATATGACATGGCTGCATTGAGAAATAGTACAGATGTGAATCCACAGCCTTCCCAGCTGCACCCTTGGTAATCATTATGATTTTTATTCTTATTTGGAATTACTAGTAATAGACTGTATATTTTGGTGTGAAATTCAAATCTGGGAGCACTGATGAATTGAGATGATTGATATTATATATACACACACATAATTTTGGAATTGGGGACAACAATGGAAATATTTTTTTCTCTTAGAGAAAGGCTATAAAACTTGCTGCTATATTAGTGATCTTGATAAAGAATACATTTCATTGAACTAGATGTGCCAAAAATGTTACTAAATTTTTCACTGCTGGAATGAGATGACCTTGACTGGTAATTTAAATTTGATCAAATTTGTGCAATTTTCAAGAATCTGAAATGTTAATATAGATTGTGAAATATATGGCTTCCATCCACAGGTATTAGAAATTCATGCACGTATGCTTTTATTCTGTGATTTTAAAAAAATCTTCTTTGATACCTCCTGTATTCTTTGTTTAAATATCCCATTGACTTTGGATTTTGCATATGGAGTCAGGAGAATATAATGGCGGCAAGATAACTTATGACATCTTTGAGTGTACATTTCATGTGTATGTGAATGCATATTTAAGTGAAATTATGTATCTTTATCATTTTTTAAACATTTTATTTTATTTATTTATTTGAGAGAGAGAGAGAGAGATACAGAAATTGGCAGATAGAGAAAGAGACAATGGGCTCACCAGGGCCTCCAGCCCTGTAAATGAAAGCCAGATGCATGTGCTCCCTTGTGCATCTGGCTTATGTGGGTTCCTGGGAATCAAACTGAGGTCCTTTGGCTTTGTAGGCAAGTGCCTTAACTGCTAAGCCATCTCTCCAGCCCCTACCTTTATCATTTTTAACTAGTGTAAAATGACTGGCCTCATCCAGTTTTGTTATTTTGTACATGAGAAAATAGAGGCAAGATAGAGTAGGTGATCTCCCAGGGGTTCTAAAGTCAGTATTTAAACACAGCATTGGGTGTGGTTTGTCTATATGAATCTTCACACCACAGTAATGGGCAATTGTTATTTCTGTTCAATTATCTTGTATTCTCAATTATTCTTATATCCCAACCTTATGATAATCTTTTATGTTTCTTCAGATTGAATTAAAAATCTTAAAAATAATGATCTTTCCAGACATCACTTCATCTCCAAATCAACTCATTCCATTTTCCTCTGCTCCAATTCACCTGACCAAATTCAGTCTTATTGTATCTGCTATCAAAAAGGATTGGTTATAAAGGTTTATTGAGAGAACAGTTGTAGTTCACACTCTTTAAGATACTGTGTCTGGGGAAAGGGACTCTCAGCAGCAGGGTGATGATTCCTATCACTTTACACTTGAGCCGCATGTGTTTCCATCTCAGAACTTAGCACACAATGCCTAAGTAAGATAATTGGATACATTAAATATGCAGAAAAACTTTAAGTAAAATAAATCCTTCTGAACCTTGTATTTAATACCACAGGCTATACAAACATGTACATAATACAGTCATTATCTCCAAGAGCTTACAATCCAAAGGGGTAAGAAGAGAATGGATGCTTTTGATATAAAAAAGAGAGGAGTCTGTGGGAAATAAATTTTTAATCTTAATTAATTTAATTTTATTATAAAATAATATTTAATTTTAATTAACTAATTTTAAAATAACGTTTATAAAAAGAAGGAAAAGGCCTATAAGAACCTATTAGGGGACAAGAAAGAATTTGGACAATGCTTTCAAGAATGAAAATCACTTTCATGAGCATAAGTGATGAGGTGCATTTTGAACAAGATGTTTATATGTTGCATATTCCTTAGAAACATATGTGCCCTACAGTGCACTTCACATACTTGTAAGTATATAGGAAGTTGGCATTGCTCTGTGTATAAGCCCACCATCTCAAAAGTCTGAATTGGTTATAGGTCAATTTGTATCCAAGTCACATGTGGCACTAGCTCTACAAGAGTTAAGCAAAGCAGACCATACATAGCTCCCTGATGAATTGATTTTAGAAAAGGAAAGAAACTGCTTTTTTGTTTTCCTGATGAAAATCAGACTGGTAGTTTGCTCTTTATTTGCCATCACGGGCATTTTAAATATATGTTATCAGTATATAGAATACATAATATATAGTATATTAATAAGGCAATAATAAATCTATATCATCTGGTATATGATATCTTATATCATATACTATTTTCATATACTAGATGTATTTTCATATACTAGATGAGACTGTTCCTTATTATCAACATATTTAAAAACAATTATCATTGTTTATCTCCAAATACATTTTTTACTATGGAACAGAAAGTTGTTCTATTAGGGACATTGCACAGCCATCCAAATGATAGCAACGCAAAATAAATGCAGTGGAAGCACAGAATGTGAACAAAGGGTGGGATTCAGAGAGATGAAACAATAAGACATATTAGAAAGAACAGGAAATGCCAGGCAGCCCGTATCTAGATATTATTAGGGAAATAAGTCATCTACTTGAAAGAGGGTAGCCACAGCTTCGTGTCACAGTGAACTACACAAGGCTATTCTTCAATGGAAAATTCTGTTTAGAAGCTGAAAGTGGATCATAAACATCAGTATTCTCTATTTCTTTCTTTCTTTTCATCGTGGTACTGTCTGTTGCTTCTGCTTGGAAGATGTTCTTCATTATGTACATTTTCTCTTCTTGTTTCAGATGACTACACACTGCATGGCCCAGTTTTTATTCAAGAGCCAAGTAATATAATGTTCCCTTTGGATTCTGAGGAGAAAAAAGTGAAACTCAATTGTGAAGTTAAAGGGAATCCAAAACCGCATATCAGGTTTGTTAATTTCAATACAGATGATTTCATGGGTGTCGTTTGTACTTTTAAAATCAGCAAGTGAATATAGAGTATTTACTAAGGAAATCTTTTAGAAAAGTATTGTAGGATAACTTGAGAAATCTAAGTAATTGATTATTTTGTGACAAAAGTACCAAACTTTTATTTCTGGGAGTATTAAGAATTAAATATTCTTGGGCTGGAAGAATGGCTTAGCAGTTAAGGCACTTGCCTGCAAAGCCAAAGGACCCAGGTTTGATTCCCCAGAACCCACAAAAGCCAGTTGCACAAGGTGGCACATGCATCTGTAGTTGGTTTGCAGTGGCTGGAGGCCCTGGCCCACCCATTCTCTTTCTCTCTCTCTCTCTTCCCCTTTCTGTTAAATAAATAAATAAGTAAATTTTTAATAAAAAAATTAAATATTCTAATAACTTTAACATTGTAAACCTTAACAACTTTTGACATAAGAAAATGCCTTAATATCTATATTTTTGGGGGGAGCATAGTATTTTCCCGATGAACCAATCAAATTTACTCTAATTGCTATGTGCAGATTAGGTACTTTTCAGGATAACTATAAAAATGAGGAGAAATGAGCCCACCTCACAGTATTCAGCTTAACTCCATCTTATGATGCATATGCACACCATTTATTCCCCCTCCATCCTTGCAATGAACAAAATTAGCTTTGTTTTTCCACTTCCATGCAGTGAATAGAATCAGCCTTTTGTCTCAAGGTAGACTAGAACATAATGATTCACTGCAAAAAAAAAAAAAAAAAAACTTGTGAATATACCTATGAATTACCATTCTACTGATAAGCAAATTGCTCTGTTCTGAAGGAAATTGATATAGTTCTGAGGAATTCTGACCTACTCAGTTTTTTCAGATGATCAATTTAATGCCTAGTAAGAACAGAGAAACAATTATTAAGCTCCTAACAGAGGGTACGCGGAAGTTGTTCTCGTTTACACTGCCGTAACAGTTAAGAATCCAAGTTAGCATAACATTTCCTGGCTTCTGCCACGTCTCGCTTTTCATGGAGGGCTGCTTAGAGAGCTACAGCTTTACTTACACAAAACTCAATTCAAGAAACTACTGGCTGGGATTCCCATTTAGTTCTATACTTAGTAATCTTAGTGTACTTGATGTTTTGGATTTGTTGTGAATAATTTTTACATCTATCTTATAGAAAGTTTAGTATCTCTATATGCAATTCCTAAGAAAGAGGTTAATTAAATCACCTCTTACTCATGAAAGTAAGGCACTTGCCTGCAAAGCCAAAGGACCCAGGTTTGATTCCCCAGAACCCACAAAAGCCAGTTGCACAAGGTGGCACATGCATCTGTAGTTGGTTTGCAGTGGCTGGAAGCCCTGGCCCACCCATTCTCTTTCTCTCTCTCTCTCTCTTTCTTCCCCTTTCTGTTAAATAAATAAATAACTAAATTTTTAATAAAATGATTAAATATTCTAATAATTTTAACATTGTAAACCTTAACAATTTCTAATACATTTTACAATAAAAGCATCATTTTGATTTGTATCAGTAAAATAGGCTAGATCAGAATCCAGGGAAGTAAGCTAAACACTATTTGTCTCCTTGACACATGTGATCCAAGATCTGTTTTTTTTTTTTTTTTTTTTAACCTTACAATGACAGGATTATAAGACAAAGACTAACAAGATTCAGCTCTCAGGAGAGTATAACATGAGAACATTCCAAGAATGACTCAGGAGTACAAGGTCTATATCCACTGGGTAAATTTAAATAAGAAATTATCTTGCTTTCCCAAAGTAAAGCAGGATTTAGGGGTGGTAGAGGGCACTTCCAGACTTGTGAATCTGGACTTCTTGGTTGTTAGCATATTTTTCACAAAGAGCTAATAAAACATGGACTCAAGAAGAAAAAATTATAAATTATTGAATTTATTTAGGGAGAAATTGTGAAGTGTGAGGTTTTTGTATTTTTTATTTTATTTTGTTTTTTAGGGAAAATTGGTATCTAGGAATAGGCTGGAGCAGTGACACATGCACCTAGAAGACTGGACATAGAGGCCCCTTTAAAGAGCAGACCAGAGAGGATTTAGAAATAGTGAAGGGGCCTGGAGAGATGGCTTAGAAGTTAAGGCACTTGTTGGCAAAGCCTAAGGACCCAGGTTCAGTTTCCCAGTACCCTAGATAAAACTAGATGTACAATGTGGCGTATGTATATAGAGTTCATTTTTAGCAGCTGGAAGTCCTGGTGCACCTATTCTCTCTGTCTCTTCTATCTCTCTCTGCTTATAAGTATATAAAAATATTTTTAATGAAATAGTGAAGGATTTGGGGATCAAAAATAAATCACACATATAATAAAAGTGAGAAGGTGCTCCAAAATCATGACACAGACAGAAGATAAAAACAAACATACTTAAGTGAAGATAACTATTCTCCCCTTCCAAGTAGTACAACCTCTTCATCAGACTCAGATGGGTAAGCAGAGACCCGATTGCTTCATGGATTAAAGGCACTGAGGAAGAAGTAGGAAGTTTCTTCTGGGCATGTTACTGGCAGCCATCCTGAATGAGACAGGGTCAAAGGCAACTTTCAATTTGCCTTTGGACAGAATGGCATCTCTTTGTTCCTCTTTTGGCTTCTGTCTCTGACTACTTGAAAATAAAACTCCCTTTCCTGTGTCTCCTTCAGAAGCACAGTAAATGTTAGTATTATCTTATTTTAAATCATGAATCTGGATGGTTGTCATAACAACTATATGGGAGGATTGAAGGAATTCCATAAAATCAGTAGAAAAAGACAAGCAAAATTTGAAGGGAAGAGACAAGAAAGGAGTGGAGAAAGGGAAAAATTGTGTTGGTAAGAGTCAGTAGACAAGAAAAATTAGGCAGAAACAGCATCCAAAGAGAAGACTTAGATCTTCCAACCGTAGTTGAAACTTTCAAACTGCAGACATAAAAAGCCCAATAAGTTTCAAGCAATATGAATTAAAATGAAATCTCATCTAGAACAGTGAAACAGCAGAACACCAAACCAAAGAGATAATCATAAAAATAGTTGGGGCTGTTGAAATTGTTCATTAGGAAAAGCACTTGTAACACAACCCATTCAGTCCTGAGTTTGGACCCCCAGTGCCCACATAGAAGATGGGTGTGATGGAGAACACCTGTAATCCCACTGAAGGGAGGCAGAGACAGGATAATGTATAGGGTTTGCTAGCTAGATAACTTAGACAAACTGGTGAAGCCAAAGTTTAGTGAGAAACCTTGCCTTAAAAAATAAGGTTGGATAGCTAGAGAAATCACTTAGCAGCTAAGGTACTTGCCTTCAGAGCCTAACAACCCAAGTCCAATTCTCTAGTGCCCACATAAAGCTGGATGCACAAAGTGGTACATGCATCTGGAGTTCATTTATATTAGCAGGAGGTCCTGGTGCACCCTTTCTCTCTGTCTCTCTTCAATCTCTTCTTATGATCAAATACATTACATATGTATGGTGGAAACAGTTAAACTGGCAATTGACTTCAATAATGACACAAATGAACAGGACAAAGTAGGCCCTACTATACTGAGAGAAGTTGACTTTTAAGGGTATAGGTAGTAGAAAAGGAGAACAAGTAATTGGTATTATTAGAAAGACCAAGAGTTAGAAATGATATGATGCCGAGGAAGTTAACTCTTTATTTTTATTTGTAATAAATGTATGTGGTGTGCATGCATCTGTGTATGTGTGTTAGCATGTGTGTGAGTACGCATGCAAGCATGTATATGATGAGACTGGAAGCTGACATTGAGTGTCTTCATCACTTTCCACTTATTTACCAAGGTAGGGTCTCTCTGTTGAACTCTAGGCT
Source organism: Dipus sagitta (assembly GCA_036346955.1). Classification (NCBI taxonomy): domain Eukaryota; kingdom Metazoa; phylum Chordata; class Mammalia; order Rodentia; family Dipodidae; genus Dipus; species Dipus sagitta. Next base: position 44,351,372 of record CM070787.1, read on the forward strand.
CACCAATTTAGCTAGTTAAGTTTGCTAGCTTGTCCCCAGGATTCCTTGCCTCTACCTCCAGAGTGTGAGGATTACAGGCTGATAGCAAGTATTTATATGGGTGCTGGGGATCATAACTCTAATTCTCAGGCCTGTGCAGCAAGCAGAGCCATTTCCCCAGCCCAAGAAAGGGAACTCTTAGGTACCATTAGTAGGAATGTAAAATCAATACAGTCATTACAGAGAGTCTTCATCAAACTCAAAATATCCACCTATCTACTGGTATATGCCCAAAAGAAATTAAATCAGTATATGAAAGAGGTAACTGGGCTTCCATGTTTGTTTTAGCAATTTATGCAATAAACAAAATATGAAATCAACTGGGATATTCATCAACAGATGAATGGGTAAAGAAAATGCCATATGTGCACAGTAGAAGATTATTCATTCATAGCAAGAACTGTCCTTTCATTTTCAGTGTGTGAACAGAGCTGGAGGATATTATGTTAAGTAACAATTCAGGCACAGAGAGACAAGTACTGTGTATTCTTACATACCTTACACAAATACAGAGTAGAAGAGTGGTTAATGGTGGCTGTGAGAGGAAGAGGGCTATTGGGAAACAAGAGCAAAAATGCAATTAGAAAGGAGCATTAACTTCTTATTTTCAATAGCACAGTAACATTACAATTTAAGTTTAACATTCCCCACACAAAGAAATGCTGTTTACCCTAATTTGATTACTACACATTGTATAAATGCATAATATATCAAACAATCATCCTGTACCCATAAACAGGTACAATTTGGTGTGTACATTAGAAAGTTTTAACATGAAGAGAATGATTGCCTGTAGACACACAAACAATAAAATTGGATTGTAGCAGGCTCTCACTAAGAAAATTTCAAATGAGGTGAAATAAATATGATCCTGGATAGAAGACTAGAAATGCACAGAAAGTGAAAAAAAAAAAATATGATAAATGTCAGTAACTCCACATAAAAATTGATCTTCTGAAACCAAGAGAATAATAAAAATAATACTCATTTGTGAAAAACCAAACAACAAACTTAAAATTTATCATAGTATTAGAAATAACTTATTAAAAAAAGAAATAACTTATAAAGGTCTTTCTGGAAAATGGATTGCTCATATCATTAATTAAATCAATCAATAAATTAATAAAATTGAATACCTACTATATGTTATACACAAAAATCTATTCCAGATGAATAGAAACCCTAACTGGGACATTTAAAATGTTTTTAAAAGAAAACAGGCCTATATATTTGTTACTTAAGGAGAGAAAAATATTCTTTTTAAGATTATATGAAAAGTACAAGTCACAAAGGAAAGTATTTAAACTTATAAATTGTAAAAATTCTGTTCAGGGCTACAGAGATGGTACAATATGTAAAGGTACTTGGTTTTTTGGACTGATAGCCCTATTTCAATTTCCCAGTATACACATAAAGCCAGATTCACAAAGTGGTGACACATGTGTCTGAAGTTTGTTTACAGCAGCAGGAAGCCCTAGAGTGTCCATGCTCAGTTTCTCTGTCTATCTCTCTATCTCCTATTTCTTTCTCTCAAATAAATAAAAATAATTTTGAAAAATTCTATTCAATACAGTAAGTTGAGATAAGCAAAACTGAAAATTGCACTGGGAAAAAAAAACCTTTTTAGTATATTTATTATTGCTAAAGAATTGATATCAAGAATATTTTAAAAATTCCCACAAATAAAAAATGTGCAACTCAAGTGACCCAGTAGAAAAATGACAAATAACTTAAGTGACTTCCTTATTAGAAAAACGAAAACCAAATGATCTATTCACCACAGAACATGTCTGTTGACATCTTTATGAGCAGTGATGTTGTAGACAGCACCATATTTCTGGGATGAACTTCCAAACTAGGCACAGTTTAGGGAAAAAGAGATTCATTTCAAGCTTACAAATCCAGGGAAGTTCCATCCAAGAATGGTGGTGGAAGCTGGCTCCTATTCATAAATCCAAGCAGAGAAAAACCACTACTGCCCTGCAAGTATCAAAAGCAACAAACATAAACCAGCCAGAAAAAGGAGCCTCAGAGTATAGACCTTTCTGCACACCTTACGGCTGGAATTTAGATCTGCTTCCAAGCACACCTTTGTGACTAATCCCAGGATCAGCCTCCGGTGATACCTACTCCAACCAGGATGCTGGAGACCCAAGTTAAGAGCTTTAATAAAACACCTGAGTCTATGGAGGACACTCAAATTACAACCAGCAACATATGATCAAAAATAACAATGGTAGCCGGGTGTGGTGGCGCACGCCTTTAATTCCAGCACTCGGGAGGCAGAGGTAGGAGGATCGCCGTGAGTTCTAGGCCACCCTGAGACTCCATAGTGAATTCCAGGTCAGCCTGGGCTAGAGTGAGATCTTGCCTAGAAAAACAAAAAAAACAAAAAAACAAAAAACAAAAAAAAAAAAACAATGGCAAATGCTTTCATGTTTACTGACTTTTTTCTTAATGAGTTAACTTTTTATATTTTATTTTTATTTATTTGCAAGCGAGAGAGACAGGAGAGACAGAGAGGGACAGAGAGATGGAGAAAGAAAGAAACAGAGAGAGAGAGAGAGAGATTATGGGCACACAAGGGCCTCCAGCCACTGTAAAGAAACTCCAGATGTGTGTGCCACCCTATGCATCTGGTTTTATATAGATACAAGGGATTCTAAGCAAGAGCCTTAAACAGTAAGCCATCTCTCCAGCCCATGTTTACTATCTTAACAGTAATTTAGAAGGCTGGCATTATGTTGGTAAAAATGTAAAACAAACTGAACCCTTGAACAATGCTGATTTATTGAAGCCACTGCTGTAGTAGGAAGGACATTTTCCTGTAAAGCTAAAGGTGTGTATACTGTTACCCTGTGCGTATAAGGTCTATTACTTATTTATTTATTTAAAGTAGAAAACTTTGTATGGCCACATCATATGTTGGTACCATCATTCTAAGTTTTTGATATATATTTGGAAATAAACATAACCTGGTACACACAGATGAGATAACCCCACATGATAGATAAAATGAGCTGTAATTCTACTGTTATGTGTTCTTCCTACTTAGGTTACAAGAAAATAATTTTGAAGAAACTGCATGTCATAGAAGACTATATTAGATATGATTCCCTATTTATAATGCACAATAGCAGTGCAAAGAAGACCTGGGAAGATTGCTCAGTGGTTAAAGTTCTTGCCTGCAAAACCTGTTCGCCTAGGTTCATTTCTCTAGTACCTACATAAATGCCAGATGCACAAAGTGACACATACACTTGAAGCATGGTTGTAGTGGCAAGAAGCCTTGTCCTACCCATTCTCTCCCTCCGTCTCTCACTCCTCACAAACAAAAATATTTTTTAATGTACTACAAGGATAGAGAGAGTGAAACTTTACCTTTGTCCTTTTAGGATTTCCTGAGGACCAGAAAATTGAATTGACCTAAAAGAGACAAACAGAAAAATAGCATATAAACTCATAAAATATAAGTTATGAGGCAAGGAGTTTCTTACAGGGAAGCAAAGATATAAATATGCAATTTTCATTAAGCATTTATACAATAAATTGGATGGAGAGTAGTAAATTATAAGAAAGTAAATGATGTAAGGCTAGAATAAAATATTTCAACCCGGTACAATTTTCTCTCTCAACTTTCTATTCCTGATAATAGCATTGTTACTTTCCTGCCAGTCTATGGAGAACAACTGTCACATGAAACTTGCATTTCATAATTTCTTTTAGAAATTATGTGAAAATCATAGTGATCTCTTAGTTATGTCACTTTTGTAAATATCTTTACCCCAGATAGTCCAAATCAGCTTATTTTGGGGTGGCATGTTTTGAACACTTCTGTAGTATGCTACCACACATGATCAAAAAACAAAAAAAGAAAAGAAAGAATACCTATTCAAAACATAATTGTAACAAAAAAAATCTAAAATTGAAGTTATAATTAACCATTAAGAGAAGTATGGTTGTAATCAAAGTAGATATGGGAAACTTCAGCAGTAAATAATATTCATTTTTCTTGGACTAGGAATTCACTATGTAGTCTCAGGGTGGGCTCGAACTCTCAGTGATCCTCCGACCTCTGCCTCCCAAGTGCTGGTATTAAAGGCGTGCACCACCACACCTGGCTTAAGGATTTTTTTAATAGCATAGTTTGTATAAGGATTATTTTGCCTCCATTCAAAATGAATGTTAAGAAAAAGTTTAAACACTAATGAAAAAATAATAGCACATTTTTTTTTAAACAAGCAAAGAAATATATAGAGTGTCACATACTAGGAGAGATTTGTACCATTAGGAGGGATTTGCAGGAAAAATGGATTTGAACTGGGACACAACATTTGCTGTTATGGTCATTTGATTTTTGGTTTTATTGGTGCTTTTGATTACTGAACCCTGGGCATCATTTATGCCAGTCACGTTATGTGTTCCACCACTGAGCTAAATCCCTGGCTCAGTAGTTTACAAATAGGCAGACGACAAAGGCATTTCATAAAAGTTCAAGGAAAGCTGTGTTAGCACAGTGGGTATTATTTTAGAATATACTATGTATTCCATTCACTCATTGAACCATAGAAGTTTTTACCTTATATTTATTTACTTATTTGACAGGGGGAGTGGTGGAGAGAGAGAATGAGTGAGCCAGGGCCTCTTGCCATGGCAAATGAACTCCAGACACATGGGCCTCTTTGCGCATCTGGTTTTACATAGGTACTGGGAAACTGAATGAACCCAGGTCATCAGGCCTGACAAGCAAGTGCCTTTAACCGCTAAGCCATCTTTTCAGGACCTATTGCAGTGGTTTTCGAACTAAAGTCCAGTGTAGATGGAGCTGGCTCAAGTATTACCTTGGATAAACAATAGCAGTGTGTGTACCCAAGATATGTTGTGAACTGGTATATATAGTACGTCACTGAAAACACATTAACTAGGAAAAGTGTTTAAGGAATCACATTAACCAGCTATACTGTGGCAGACACTACAAAGATTTCAAGCATGCGAAGATTAATAAGCATTGCTCATGTGCTGCGTGAGAACTGCGGAGATACAGAAGTAGTTGGAGTACTGCGATTTCAATGTGGGTAAAGGATACCCTCTTTATAGAGCAACCTGCCTGGGGCACGAAGGACAGGCTAATTTGGGATGGGGAAAATAAATACTAGTTGTGTGTGAAAGTTTCACAGAAAGATATTTTAACTCTGTGAAAGGCCATATGGATAAAGGCATGCATTCTACCAAAAAAAAAAAAAAAAAAAAGACTACCTTTAATTCTCTAATTAGAGCAGACCCAGCAATTGAGTCAGTATGTAATTTATCATCTAGCACAGGATATTTGTGAAAGTGAAAGAACATTGTTAATAATTATTCCAGAACATTAGCTGTAAACTCCATATCCTTACCAAACTGGAATATACAGTTGTTCTGTACATATTATAGTAAACTCAATGCTAAATTAATGACTTAAAAATGCATTGTACACTAAAAGCCAATGCAGGAGTCAAAGGTTCTTAGATACACTAACTGATGAGTTAACTGATCCTAGTTTAACTACACAGCCAAGCATAAGTTCTGCTGTTAGCAATACATGAAAACAAATTTTGCTGCAGAATTTGGCACATTGCTGCTTTGTTTGTCCCCAGACTGTGACCTTTAATTAGCATTGCTTTTGTAACACTGTGTTTCTAGATATAGGTCCTTGCCTTATTATTTAAAACAAGCTGTGAAACAGAAACCTATTATGTTTTTAAAGATTGCAAGGAGAAGCTGTGGAGAAAACTTTTAATCAAATGCATTAGTAATTCTAAACAGTTTGCAGTTTCCTTGTGACATAAGAGCAACCTGGACCTGCGACAGTAAAAACTCCATCTTGCTGAAAGAAAGAACAAGAGAACGAATGGAGAGATCAGGCATTTTCAAACGCCTTGCTGGCTGAACTTGTTCAGTCTTCAGGCGAAGAACACATAGGAGAGATTCCAGCGTGAGCTCTCCACAGGGATCTCCAGCATGTGGGTTTTCCTCAGATACCCTCTCTGACCTCTTTTCTTTGTGTTTCTTCCCTCTACTGAGCCATTTTCTTTACATGGTCTCCTGCCCCTCAGTTTTAAAAGGATTGACCCAGACCCAGAAACATTTAAGAAGTTTTGACTCATGCCAACTTCCTGTGTATGGAAGTTCTCTAAGGACAGGTGACATTACTTATTTCACTCAGCATTCCTTTCTAGACAGAAGAATCCTTCAAGTACTTTGTTAGAGTACTTGGGCTGTGAAGTTTGCATTAAGCTGAGTCTGCAGAGAAGAAATTCCAAGTCAGAAAGGCCTTATACCTCCCTCAGTGCCAAGTTCAAATAAGAAAAAAAGGTTTTGCTATAGCAGATCCCATAGACACCTTCACAAAAAGTTTGCAGAATTGTACCTTGTGGAGATTCACAGTAGAGTGGCAATGTTTGGCTATTTTAAACCTTACTTTCTGGAGACAGTTGAGTCATTGTACCCCAAAGTAATTTAGAAATTAGCTTACAAGACACCAGTTTCTCTTGCCCTCTGGGAAAAATCTCTTATTTGCTCCAAATGAGCTTTGTGTCTGTATTACCAATACTTAAGGCATTCCTCAAACATTAAAAGTAAATTGTGAATTTTTCAAGTGTTTCACTCTGCAATGAGAAGAAATTCAGTGCAATCCACATTCAATTGGAATGAACACTGACTGCACTGTAATAAAACCTGGCGTAATGTTTTGTGATGGAGACCAAACTGCATTTCTCAAAAAGCACTCTATTTTCTAAATAATCCCTTTCCTTCTGCTGTTGCATGTTAAGGCAGAAAATAAAGTAGATTAACAGACTTTGTGCAAAGCATTTGGTTTGAGTTGAGGAGTGTAGACAAACCTAGGAATGGCATTCTTGCTATAAGCACTCCTCTAAAGACTCAAATAGTCCTTCTCCCAAATTCTGTACTTTGCTTGCAGCTCACATTATATTGCAATTTCCTCTTTGAGTTCTTAGATTTGTCATATTAAATTGCTCTACTATCATTTGAAGTGAGAGTTATGGCTAAGACGTGATCAGCTGACTGAAAACAAATGTCTAGGGCAGGCAGTCAGTTCCAAAGATTCATGAGCGTATAACACTCCTGGAATAGAACCCGGTCGTTCTCTTTATTGCTTATTACTTTGTTGTCTGAGTCGGAGCACAGAGAGAATTACTGTGGAGCCTAAAAACATTGTCAGTTTCTAACATCCAACTTCTTATAAACAAACACGTAAAGAGCTATGTCCTATTTTGTGTTTCTAGCCCACTTTTTCTCAGGCTGCAGAATTTTACATTTCAAAGACACAGAGATGAACAAAATAATGCTGCTGCACTGTGGAATGCTAGAATGGTTCATAAATTGTGTGTGTGCTCAAACTCAAATATCTCACAGAGAAGGAAACGTTGAGTCCATTGCAACCAGCAAGTGTTTACTGGGCACAGTCAGAGGGTCAAGTTGTAGTTGGCTAGAGATAGACTACTAAAGGGATTTCTCTGCAGTGAAAGCAAAATTCTTACAAAAAGGAGTAGAGAAACATCTACGGGGCATTTTATAAAGCTTTGATTCAATCTGACTAGGAATAAAGAAGAGGTCTTCCCTGGAAGAGATATCTTGTAAGACTGAATTTGGTGCCAGGCATGGTGATGCATATCTGTGATCCAAACACTTGGGAGGTAAAAGCAAGAGGATCAGGAGTTCAAGGCTAGCCTCCAGTAAATAGTGGGTGTGTAGCCAGTTTTGGATTACATGACACCATATCTCAAACATATGGAGAGAGAGAGAGAAAGAGAAAGAGAAAGAGAAAGAGAAAGAGAAAGAGGAAAGAGCTCAACTTTGAAATATGAGGAAAGTCTTTATATATTTGGTTTTATTGATGACAGATATTCAAAATTTTAAAACATACTCTCCTTAACAGTTTTTCCACCAAAATTCTTTTTTTTTTTAGTATTCACTCATAACTATAGTGCCCCAAAATGCTATAAAGGAATATACAATGTGTGTGCATATATTCACATCTATTTTAGATGATGATTTTTTATTTTAAGGAAATATGAATTTCTTATTTTCACTACTATTGTTGATTAAGATCAATTTTATTTTTGTTGTATTCATTTCTTTTGGTTTGATTTATGTGATTGCTCCTATGAGGCATACTCAAGTTTGGCTGCTTTCATTATATGATTTTCTTTGTAGGATTTGTAGGGTTGGATGTAAATAAGATAGCCATGGTGTGGTACTGGTCCAAACATTCCTAAGAATTCACATGACTTCCTTACAGGTGTTTTGGCTAATATAATCTTTCACTCTTTGGAATATCATTGGCTATGTAAACTTGTATGTTTTCCATGAAAACTGTAGGTCTTCTTATCATAGCTTAGCTACTTAAATCCAAGTCTTCCTAAAACTAATTTATTGGGCTTATTGCTACAGTCAGACTCACAAGTTAGCCAAGTAAATAAACATTCTTACATTTTACCTGATAGCTGCAACTGCAGTTCACTGGGGCCTCTGATCAACATTTTGAGTGCTAGATCTTCACACTGATCTGGGGTCAGGCAACTCTATATCAATAGGGTTCCTCTGCCCTGCAATAAGCCACTTTAGTCATATTAAGGACCAGATCAAAGCAAGTGCTGCAATCTTACCAACTATTCAGCAATCTACTCAAAAGTGGTATAGTCTGTCATCTGTATAGACCTATTAAGAGAATGACTGCAGGTTAGAAAAATAGATTTGACGGAAATGTCAAATTTAAAGAAATTTGCACATGGTGTTATGGGAAATTTGTCCCCCTGAAAAAAAAAAGTAGCGTTTATAGCATCTTAAGTAACACAACACAGATATCAAAGTTGAGTGATCATGATTCTGGATATGGGCTTTCTCCGTAAGCATGAGGTTTCACCATTGCAAGGGAGAGCATTGCTAATACTTTTTAGTATGCTTCAAAAAGTTCACAAATGAAATTTCATGTTTTCCATTGCTTTATGTATTTTCAACATTATAGAAATTTTGATTAATATTACAAGGCTTCATCTACTGGTGTTTTTATATTCTAGGTGGAAGTTAAATGGAACAGATGTTGACATTGGGATGGATTTCCGCTACAGCATTGTTGAAGACAGCTTGTTAATCAATAACCCCAATAAAACCCAGGATGCTGGAACGTACCAGTGCATAGCAACAAACTCATTTGGCACCATTGTTAGCAGAGAAGCAAGACTTCAGTTTGCCTGTAAGTAGCAATTATGTCATGCTGCAAATGCTGTGAGTGTGTGTACCATTATTTAAATAAGTTTTTAAAACATTCCCTTTGAAAAAATACATAAAATTTTAATTTATTATGGATCTTCTTTGCTCTTTATTCACATTTGGAAAATATTTTATTTGTAGAATGAGTTATAAATATGAATGGAAAGAAGTATGCTTCTGCTGTCATAGGGATTGAGATGGTTTAGTTATGTGACAATGCGATTATAAGATGCTATGCATAAATAGACATTCACATATACATTGAAGTTTACAACATACTACAAACATACATATTTTAAATAAAATGCCTTTAAAAGGTCATTTAATTGCCAGTAACCTATGATTTGATAGACTACATTAACATAAAATTCAGACTTGGAGCAAATAATCCCTGAGTAGCCAATTAATCAATTAATGCTACATTCTCCATTTTTTACTTCATGCAGTAGGAAAAAGTTTATAAAACTACTTTAAAATTAGAGAGGAAATATTATTTGCCTCTTATATTTCAAGTTTATAATATTAAAAGACAAATTAAGGTTTCTGCTCCATAAAAGTGTATATGTGAAGGATAGTAGAATCTAGAAATAGCAAGTTGAAAATAAAGCTTAAAGATCAAGAACCATAAGCAAACCTTTGAGTATGGACACCTATGAGGATTGATGTTCAGCTGTAGGTAAGGGTTTACATATTTGCCTATGCTTATATATTTCCTCGTGTGAAATCCCACACATATAAGAGTGTACTACTGCCAAGGCTTCATAATTATTAAACCTGTAGGTAGTCACACTAAAGATTCTCATTAATAAATCCTCTCTAGGAACCCGATATCAAATATGCCTAATATTCATCTAATATTGCTGATTGGTGGCACTTTTATTAATTGAGATATAAATTTTCTACAAATTAGTTAATTGTGGGATTCTAGAGTTATCTCATCTGTGACTATCTCCTAAGGTAGTCATCTCAATATTCTTAGGTACACAGAGAAATAGGAGGATAATATGCCTGATTAAGTGCTATTGTGCCTAAGTACTTACTCCTCTTGGTTTAGAAGATAATGTTTGTCCTTATTTTTTTTTTTTTAGTAATGGCAAATGGATATTACTAGATTTGTTCTACAATGTAATTATGTAATCATAGATGCTCAGAGTAAGGTGACTCCAACTACTCAGCAAATGTTATGATTCTTTGATTTTTGGATTTCCTGATACAGCAAAGTTTTAAGGCCACTAAGAACAAAAACTGGCTGGGCTGGAGAGATGGCTTAGCGGTTAAGCGCTTGCCTGTGGAGCCTAAGGACCCTGGTTCGAGGCTCGATTCCCCAGGACCCACATTAGCCAGATGCACAAGGGGGCGCACGCGTCTGGAGTTCGTTTACAGAGGCTGGAAGCTCTGGCGCGCCCATTCTCTCTCTCTCTCTCTCTCTCTCTCTCTGTCTGCCTCCTCTCTGTCGCTCTCAAATAAATAAATAAACAAACAAAAAAAATTAAAAAAAAAACTGGAGATGGACGTAGCATTACCAATCATTTTTCTGTTGTTTAAAAAATTCATTAAAAATAAATTATGAGTCATCAAGATTATTCCTTCACAAAAGTAGGCAATTTGACTATCAAAAAATGCTGAAAGACAAAATCTAGTATGAAATAGAACAGTTTACCTCAGAGAAATGTCCCTCTAGTAGGTCAGCCTGAAAAGCAGGATTTGGAATCTCACTAAGTCCACATTATCAGGAATAGAGGCAAATATACAACATCCACCATCCAAAGTCTTTGATTATGATCACTCAGTTTAAAAAAATATGCTGACAAATGGTCATCCATCCTTCATACATAATCTTGGCACAGTGTCTTACACAAAGAATCCTATACAGTAGTTTGCTCTGCCATTCAAAAATACAAAAAAAAAAAAAAACTACTTAAGATATATAAATTTGTATCGTTTTCACTTCCAACTCTTGTAGGAAAATAGTTAAGTTTCACCTATGTGATAGTATATCTTGTCCTATAATTCTTTTCTCCTTTACTCTTAATTGTTTTGATTTATCTATTAAGTTGTGACCTTATAAAAATGTATACAGCATCATCCTTGTGCCTAGATCTTCAAAGAAGACACTAGAAACCATTGTATACATGCAATGAGCTTCTACTGCAATTAATGTAGCTGGCAATATTGTCCATTTTTCAAAAGCACTAGTCTCACAGGATAACCTCATTTTGAAGATGTGGAAAAGAACCAAATTTTAACATTATGCAAAATTTAAGATTTTTTTCATGAGTCTCTCTTAATATACAGCTATCTAACATCTCATTTTATTAACCTAACTTCAAAATATGTTTCTCTATGAAATGAGTTCTCCCACTTATTGACCCTTTGTTTTATCACATTTGATATTATTTTAAATGTAGCTTTTAACATGGAATATTGACTGTCTTCCTTATACAATGGTAGCAGAAAATTTGATAAATATGCCTACATTTAAATGACTGTTACAACTTGTTGACCAGGATATAGACCTATGCAGCATACCTCAGGAGAACCTCCAGTAAGATGAGATCAGAGCTGGGGATGGTGGTTCATGCTTATAATACCAGTAATTGGGAAGCTGAGGTGGGAGCATCTCAAGAGTTCAAAGTCAGCCTGAGCTAAGTGAGACCCTGCCTCAAAAAGCTTAACCAAAACAAAAACAACAAAAAAGTGAGGCCAGGTCATTATATCATTAATGATTACACATTCTTCCTCAACCTGTTACAACTTTTAACAACTCTTCTACAATTAAACCCCTGATTTTTCTTGTATTTCCTTACAATGATGAGAATCTGTGATAAAATCAAGACATACTATTTATTTAGTATTCTATCCTTCCTGGTCTCTATCTTCAAGTCCTTCTTTAACCATTTATCGTGAAACAGCCAGAGTCATCTTTTAAAAATGTAAACTAGATCATTCTACTTTCCTGATTTATACTTCCTACTGTGCCTAGAATAAATTCAAATTCATTACCAGGTCTCATCTTAATTTGTCAAATACTCACAATTTTTTTTTTTTCCTGTACCAGATGTTCATTCTCTTTTGCCTGATGAGCTTCCCCCACCCAATCTTTCAAAAGACTAACTTCATATAATCCTTCATTATGGTTGTGGTTTGACTGTAAAATGTCCCACATTGTTCACATGAACATTTGGTGTCTGCTAGTGGCACTACATGGGAAGGTTGTGTAGCCATTAGGAGGGGACTTACTGGAGCTACTGTGTCACTAGGAGAAGGCCATTCAGTTTTATTGCTCAGCCCCTCCTCCTAATGTTCCTCTGCTTCCTGGTTGTAATGTGACAAGTCGGCATGTCATGCTTTCTCCATGATGAAACTTCCTCTTGAAACTATAAGCTGAAAATAAACTGTTTCTGTCATTAAGTTGCTTCTGGGTCAAGTATTTGTTCCCAGCAATGAGAAGGTAACTGATATCATTCCCAACTTTTGTGTAATCATCTCAGTTTTTCTAAGACCTTACCTAACATAGCAAAAAATACCTATCGTCTCTTTTTCTCCCTACCTTCTGTTGTGCTCAACTTGAACGTCACAACATCCCCTATTTCATTTACAAGAGTTAATAAAACCTGAGATAATTTTGTCCTTTTTCACCCTGAGGAAAACCCAACACACTGCTTATTATTATTATTTTTTTAATGAGAGAGAGATAATTCCCATGCCAGGGACTCCAGCCACTGCAATAGAACTCCAGACAGAGTGCCACCTTGTGTGCACGTTCTACCTGTGTGGTTGTGTCACCTTGTGTGTCTGGCTTACATGAGACCTGGAGAGTTGAACATGAATCCTTAGGCTTACAGACAAGTGCTTTAACCGCTTAGCTGTCTCTCCAGCCCCCCATTTACTTTTGATTCTTCTGAAGATTTAATTTCTAAAAGTCCTGAGATGATCTTCACCATAGTGCATCTCCTGAGTTTGTTCCAGTTTATATAGATCAAGGAAACCCTTTATTGATTTGCCATTCAATACCAGAATAAAAAAATATAAATAATAAGGAATGGTGGATTTTTTTATAGGACTATACTTCTGATATCATACCAATTTTCTGGAATTAAGATTTCTGATCCTCAATCTACAGTTGGTTTTAAGGTGCTTTCTTTTTTTTTCCAACCTTTTAAATTTATAAGACAAAAACTTGAAAGATGTCACCTATATTCAAAAGCCATTTTTAATTGGCCGAATACTTTTTTCAGTGAGTAAAAAAAAAGTGAGGCAGTAGCATCTTTGAAATATTAGAGTTCTTTCATACCAAGCATTTTTTATAATCATTGAGGAAGCAATGCTACTTTTTAACCACACTTACTGCCATAAACAGTGAAAATGTGTCTTCATGTGATTGTTATATATGAAAGGAAGTTCGTAGGTTTCTTAGCTCGCATCTTTTTAAAAGTTAAAAGGAAGATTGAAGTAACTGAATTATTCACTGTTATTATAAAGCTATAGAAACAAGGGAATTCAGCCTTCCATTCTATTGTAGTACAACCTTTCTCTCTACTACTTTAGACCTCCTTAATTCAATAGAAAAACATGTATATTAACCTTTCTGTAATGTTCAAAATTTCAAATTTAATATTTTACTTTTATGTATTTATTTTTGAGAAAGAGAGAGGCAGACAATGAGAGAGAGAGAGAAATGGGCACACCAGAGTCTCTAGCCACTGTAAACAAACTTCAGACACACGTGTCGCCATTGTTTGGGTACTGGGATATCAAACCTGAGTCCATAGGCTTCACAAGAAAGGCCTTAGTCACTAAGCCATTTCTCCAGCTCTCAAATTTATTTTATATGCTTTCTGTTAGTTTATACATAGAACTGATATATAAGGTAGATATTACTATTCATAGTTTATGAATTATTAAAACTTTCAATGCTGCTTTTGTTGATAGAATTTGGTAGTGTCTAACATTTTTAATTAACATCATTAAATTGAATTAATTGACCTAGGCAAAATTTCTAGTTCACTAGAGATGATGCCTCTAAGAATCTATTCTCCTCCTAATGTTTTTGTTCATGTAATGTCTTAAGAATAGAATTTTTTCTTTGATTAAGCAACACAGCATAATTTGAATCCCTCTTGATGAGGTAGGGACACTTTGGCATGCATTCGCTATTGTAATGTAATGTAATTTGGAGCACTTTGTTTTTCAGTGTCCCCAGCAGTACCAGCCATGAGCAATCACCTCCCCTGCTCCCTTCCCCTGCTGAGCACCTCTCTACCCTTCGGTTTCACCTGGGGCTACACAACCTGACTGACTAATTTGCTCAATGCCTGGCACTTAGTAAATTCATAATAAAAGTTGTTAAATGAATGAATAAAAAGGAATTAGACATTAAATCATCACACATAAGGAATGAGGAGAACTGCTGAGTTCAAGGACATTCTAAGCGGCTGTTGGAGTACTGTGGAGTCATGTGAAAGCCCTTACTCTCTGTAATTGTGCAGATGACTCTTGACATCTTAATTCCAGATGTCCATGTGTGCAACAGGGAAAACCTTATACATGAGATACATTCAATGTGGCTTCATAGGAAAGGTGACCTGAAGTGTTTAAGGCTGGCTTTCCTTTCAACTTCAGTGTAATTCTCCAAACCTCATCTATTCTGTTGACTTGCTGATACCATGAGAATACATAATGTGTATAATAATTATGCATATATTTGTAACTCAAATTTTAACGAAATTGGTTTCAGGTTCTATAATGAGAATAATTAATAACAATATTTCTGCTTGGAAAGTTAAGAAACAAATAACCAATTTATTTTAAATAGGTTATAAAACAATCTGAATATTGATATTTTATGGTAAATAACTGTAGATTGGTTTATCCCCATGCAAAAATTGACATGCTATTATAAGTTTCTTACTCCCATATCGTTCCTTCCTCATATCTGAAAATGCTGTACTTTAAAAGTATACCATTATGTAGAACTTTCGAGAGAATAATCTAATAACTTTGATTATTAACTTGTCAGACTGATTGCTTAATAAACATTGTGTGGGGCCTTGTTCCTGGAAGTTGAGCTGTTTAAAACAAATTAGCTCTATAAAGCAAAAGACTTTAATTATCATCTCAAGTTGTACATGACTATAACTCATATATAAGTAGATCCAAATTGTTCATGGTAAAATTAACTTTAACAAAATCCAGTTAGTTGCCTGCTACAAGGAGACTGGCATTGTCTTGCTCAGGGCCCAAACTAATGCAGTTCTGGAGGAAGCAATGACTGGTTCTTGGCTTGTGCTTTTTTTTTTTTTTTTTTTTTTTTGTGTTATCAATATAAATGTCTTTCTTTTTTTTTTTTTATTAGTCAGTTCTGTATTCAGCAAATACAGTCAGTTTCGTACCATTATTAGGCTCATCCGTGACCTACCCCCTCCCCTTGGCCCCTCCTTGTTGAGGTATACGGGTCATGCATTGTGGTGTTGGTACCTGGCTTAAGATAGGAAGGAAAACTAGATTGATATACCTTTTCTACTCTGCATTTGCCCATTTTCTACATGTGTTGAAAGGAAGAAGACAGAACATGAAAATATTGAAAAGATGGGCTAGAGAGATGGCTTAGCGGTTAAACACTTGCCTGTGAAGCCTAAGGACCCCAGTTCGAGGCTCTATTCCCCAGGACCCATGTTACCCAGATGCACAAGGGGACACGCATGTATGGAGTTTGTTTGCGGTGGCTGGAGGCTCTGGCATGCCCATTCTCTCTCTCTCTCTCTCTTCCTTTCTCTCTCTCTCTAATAAATAAATAAAAATAAACAAAAATAATTTTTTAAAAGAAAAAATATTGAAAGGATGGAAGAAGAAAAATACAGGTGAGTGGTGAAGAGAATGGGGTACCAAACCCATTTATAAGACGAGAGTAACTAAGTCATGGCATACCTACCTAGGATGTGTGAAACCCTGGGTTCAGTTCCCCAGCAATGCAAGAAAAAATAAAATCCACTCTGAGTTCATTTAATTACCTTTATCAGTTGTGTCACCCAATGTATTGTATAGTGAAACTCTCAAATGAATGCATAGCAACTGATTAGATAAACTGGTTGAAAATTCTTCCTTATGGCTGTTACAGCCAGCCTGGTCTGAATTTTCCTTAACTAAGACATGCTGTCAACTCAGATAATGGTGGGGATTGGGGTGGTGATAATTTGAAAGTATTAAACTGAGAATGCTCTATTGTATTTACACTGAGCATTTTGTTAGCCTTGTTCTTGATCCCTTATCATCTCTTCTGTTTAGTGAAATTTTAAATGTTCATTCTTTTAAGCATTCAGTAATTAGCTTATCCTTCATATCCAAAGAGTAAAATGGGCAGTCAATCAGAACAATAACTGGGTGTTTGATAGTTAGCCAAACTCCTGACTGGCTTGTCTGATTTTTTAATTAGTGCTTAAATAGGCAGAGTTTTGTTTCTAAGCAATAAAATGTTGACAGATAAGTGGATAAATAATTTGTGAGTGTTTATATCAATTAGGACTTAATTTTGACAACTGGAGAGATGGCTTAGTGGTTAAGGCACTTGCCTGCAAAGCCCAAAGACCCATGTTTGGCTCCGCAGATCCCATGTAAGCCAGACGTACAAGGTGACACATGCATAAGGTTGTGTATGTGCCCAAGGTGGTGCACTAGTCTGGAGTTTAATTGCAGTGGATAGAGGCCCTGGCCCTGCCAGTTCTCTCTCTCTCTTTCTCAAACAAATACCAGTTCAACTCTGAGTTATATAGAAAAAATATACATTAAAAAATTAACTTTGAGAAAATTTGGATATCAATACCAAAATCAACTCTTTTTCCTCAAAGAAAGAATAATTTTTTTTTTTTCATTTGACTAGTTGGAAGAATTCTGCCCCAAACTTGTTGAGTTTCTCAAATAATGCTTTTAGTTAAATAGTTTCTGCATAACTCTGAGAAATACATTTTTGCTATTTCTAAACCAAGCACCTAATCTATATTATTGGGTGATAATACTCTAACAGATTACCACAATAATCCTCCTAAAATATACCTGTTTAGAAATTGTAAATGTGACCTTGCCTTGAAAAAAAAAAATCTTTCTAGTTAGAACAAAAGATCTAGGAATGCAATCATCCTGAGCTAACCAGGTAAATCTTAAATGCTTTAGAAAGTGTTCATGTAAGAGACTGAAGAGAAGATGCACAAGGTAGAGGAGAAATTGTGACTTTAGATACTTCAGAGTTTGGAACAGGACAAGAAAGTGACTACTGGTAGCCACCAGAAGCTGAGATAAGCAAGGGATTCTTCCTGGATCCTCTAGAGAGTTCAGCTCTTGATGATACCTTAATTTTGGAATGTAGCCTCCAGAAATATAACAGAACACATTCTGTCTGAAGCCATCAGATTTTTGCTAACTTATTTGGGGTGGTACCAGAAACTAAACAAAACAATATATACATAATTCCTTTCCTGAACACTGTGATCAAGAAAACATATTCTAATCAACATGATCAAAATGTGGTATTTTTGTAACTTAGCTATATTAGTATACAAGGGATGGTATCTAGGAAATGGGAAATTACCTGTGCACATTTTGTGCCAGACCATGCCTTTCACCCAAGAGTATAATGGCATTTTGAACTTCAAGTACTATAACTTGACCAAATCATGACAATAGTAGTTACAGAAAATCAAGCAGCAACCTTTCCCTTTCCCCGGCACATTTTATACTCCCACTTGGAACAGGATTAGCCCTTTCTCCATAGGGCAATAAATCGAAGTGATTTAGAGTAAGTTGTTGGCCCTGAGTCCCTCTCTCTGGATTTTTTTCCTTTTTGTAGGTCATTCTCCCTGAATTTGACCCCTTTGTCTGGTGCTCTAAAGCCCTACAAACTGACTATTATTGCATTAGAGTGTCTGACCTACCTGCAGCTGTAACAGTTCTTCTGTGGTCTCACAAGCATTGTTATCACTTGTGCTGTGACATTTCTAGCCTCAGTGCCAGCAGGGTTTAGCTTCTGCTGTCATCCCTATCAGCCCTTTCCCTGAGTGGGCTCTAATGTGAAAGAGCCATTTACCTCCTAGCTGACATGCATTTTATGCACCACACCAGCTAGTCATTTCCCAGCCTGTATTATGCAGTTCCTTGAGTAAAGCATGCTTCAGGGTTCAGAGATTAATTCCCGTATTCAAAGGCATCATGAAAAGGTGTGTGTGTGTGTGTGTGTGTGTGTTTTCCAAGAACTAAATTATTTTATGAGAGTTTTCACCAGTGATTAAATTCTGTGCGAGCTACTAACCTTCTGTGGATGGCACTGCAGGTCAGCAATTTATCCCTGAAATATGTATTTAGGATACACACTAATTATGATCAGAGTATTAATTTGCTCCCAACACTTGCATTGTTATATATCATTAGCATTTCAGATTGGTTCATTTTCTCATAGCACCTATTTTTTCTCATAAATGGAATGCATTCTCATGCAGTGAGCAGTCTATTAACTTGGGCTCATAAAATTTAGATTAATCATGCCATAAAGACCCTTCTTTGAAAAGCCCTGTAAGGAGTTTGCATGATGAGATGGGGCATCAACAAATGGATTCTTAACCTCAGTAGTTGCTTTCTCCTACTTTTTTTTTCAAACGTTGACACATAAATGACAGAAAGTCCTGACTAAGTTGGTATACATTAATATTTTTAGAATAAATACAGCAGAATGAACAATAAATGAATGAACTAATGAAAATTTATAAGAAAAAGAAATGTCTTGTCCCTTACCACTCTATACAGTTATAGTTACTCTGAAACATTTCATTTTCTTGAACTAAAAAACAATTTTTTTTACTCTCCCCCCCAAAATATTCTCTAAATAGTGTTTAAATGAAATACATTTACTAAGGAAGTACTAACTTTTACTTTCAATGTCATACTGTTTTGGTTATAGTTTCATTAAAATATGCTGCATGTCTTATAATTCTATTTATCATGTACTATTCAGTGAGTTTAGTACAGTACTCACTAAGGTGTAAAACCACCACCACTTTCAAACTTCAGAATGTTTTCATCACTCTAACAAGGCACCCCATACCCACTCACTGTGTCACTCATCATTTCTCTTACCTCCTGACAGCCACTATTTTACTTGCTCTCTCAGTGGTTTTTCCTGTTCCGAATATTTCATAGAAATAGAACATCTGGGCTTTTGTGACTTGTATCTTTCACTTGACATAACGTTGCCCAGTTTTATCATGTCATTACATGAGTAAAGGTTTAATTTAATTCATCAAGTGAAGGGTATAGGGATTATTTCCATGTTATTTAAAATAGAGATTTATATATTCACACCAGGTGATGATCATTCCTCATAGTTCTTTAGTCTCTTACTTTCCACTAGTTTAGGGACCTCTTAGAAACCAGGCTACCAAAACTAGTAGATGTTAAATCTTTTTGTATATAATGGTGTAATTTTCCCATATCATTTAAATCAGCTTTAGGTTACTTGTGATAACTAATACAATGTTATGCATTATTAACAGCTGTTATACTGCATGGTTTAGCATGATGACGAGAAAAATGGCCCATACATATTCAGTACAGATGCAGTTTTTTTAAGAGTTTTTTCATCATTGGTTTAATTCATGGATACAGAATTTATGAATGTGAAGAGATGACTCCATAATTCATAAATTCTTCTAAATTTATTTAGAGCTTTTACTCTTCTCCTTGGCTTTGTGCCTGCTGTCCCATTTATCTGGAACCAAAGGAAAGCTATGATGTTAAGTAGGATGGATATAATAATAATACTTTAGAATTGTGTAAGTTATATAGCATCTTTTAGAATTCTGATGCTTCAGTATGTCTGGTCTGGCTTATACTTTTTCACATGAGATTCTATATTTTCTTATCTCTCTTGTTTTCAAGTGGTCTACTATTTCTTGTGCATACTATAATTAAAAGGTATTGTTTGCATGATAATTTCACCAGTTTATAAATCAGGTTGAGTCTGTTGTAGTTTGAATGTGAAATGTCCCCCAAAGGACTCATTATTCAGGGCTGGGTCCTCAGCTGGGGGGTGATTGTACCATGAGGCCTGTCAACTCATCATTGGATAAAGCCATTGATGGATTCATCAGTAGCATTACTGGGAGGTGACAGCATTGCTAAGTGGGGTCTGTGGAGCTAAAGAGATGGCCTAACAGATGGTTAAAGGTGCTTACACCACAAGCCTGTCAACCAGAGTTCAATTCCAAGCAATACATAAAGACCTACTCAAAGTGATGCATGTGTCTGTATTCACAATGTGCAATGTGCATACAGCAAAAGGAGTTGGAGCCAGGAGAATCCCAAACCTCCTAGAATAGCTAGATAGACCTTCCTAGTGATGACAAAAAAGAACTACAACAACAACAACAACAACAAAAAAAAAACAGACAAGCCCTGTCTCAATCAAGGTGCAAGGAGAGAATCAACACCCTGAGGTGATCCTCTTACCTCCACATACATGGCACATGTGCACAACACAAAATTTAAAAAGTAATAATAAGTGGGGTCTAGTTGCAGGAAGTAGGTTGTGCCTTTGAAAGACAGATCTTACTCATGGCTCCTTCCTCACTGTCTCCTTACTCTGCTTCCTGGCTACAACAGGTGAGCAACCTCTGCTTCACTTTCAGAGGTGAGCAACCTCTGCTTCACACTGAGAGGTGAGCAACCTCTGCTTCACACTGAGAGGTGAGCAACCTCTGCTTCACACTGAGAGGTGAGCAGCCTCTGCTTCACACTTCTGCCCCTGTGATGTTCTACTTCACTTACAGAAGAAATGGATCTAGCCAACTGTGGACTGAAAGCCCCAAAACTGTGAGCCAAAATAAATCCTTTCTCCTGTTAAGTTGTTTTCCTGGGGTATTGGGGTATTTGTCACAGTAAAAAAAAAAAAAAAAAAAAAAACAGTTCCATGGTTTTGTATTCATGTTAGCATTAAATGTTAGTATCTGACTCCTATCAGGTATTCCAAGGTTGTGAACACAGTTTGTAATTGCATAGGAGTCAATATCAGTAATCAAAGCTTGATGTTTTAAAATTTTATTACTCTGAATTTGGTTTTGGTTTTGAACCCAAGACCTTATCTATGCTAAGCATGGGCTGTGCCACTAGGATACAAGCATCTCTTTAACTTGGGAATGTTTAATAAGTAATTATGATTCATTCATTACCTAACTTGACCTTTCTTATGTATGATTTTTCATGTTAGCACCTTTGAAAAATAGCATATCAATCATAATAGTTTGTCAGCCCTTGAGTTATACTCAGAAAAAGAGATTTACCTTTTTTGTTTTGCTGTGTTCCCATAAATATTAGTGAATAACAAACTGATAGATGGCATTGTATTACATGCAAGGACTGCATCATTGGCCTAGAAACACAGGAAGTTGACATCTGGCAGGGAAGAGAGCAACTGACCAAGCAAGCTGCAGTGTGTTTGATCATTAGGAAGATTCAGGACCTTACTTTCCAAGGCAGAAAGGATAGAGAGTCTTTGTATTATGTGGTCCAGACAGATGTTATAGGAAATATCTAAAATGGAGAGAAAAGAACTAGTTTTCCAAGAAAGGGTAAAACATTGAACACAGGTAGCATTTATTCATTTTATATTTTTCTGGATGTCTATTCTTCAGAGATGGTAAATAAAATTAGGCCTAGTTTCTCATCTCACAAGGCTAATTTTCTCCTAGAGAAGAAAAATGTTCTCTCAATAATCACACAAGATATAGGTAGTCAACAATGTGGTAAATGCTGAGAAATGGCTCAGGGTCTATGATGTCTATGACAAAAGCATTTCTTATGAAAAACATCCCTGCAAAAGTCACCATTGTGATCTAAAGAATAGGTAAGGACTAGCAATGAAGAATTTCTGTATAGAAAACACAGAGTATACAAAGGCATTATGGTTGCCCAAGGCGTTTATGGGATTCATGCACACCTGCCTATATGACCAAAGTGCACATTGCCAGGGTGAATGCAAGACAGTAGATGATAATGATGGGGAATGAGGTCAGGGAGGAATATGTCTCTGTTTTACTTCAAGATTTTCAGATGTCACTATCTTTAAGCCTGTCACTTTACTGATTAAACTTAGGAAAATTCTCATATGCTTCCATAAGATATGTGTTTGAAATCTGCATGGGACTCAACACTGCAGAAGCCCTCTAGAAGTCCATCCACCAGCTCACACATCTGCAACCAACCAACTCTAACAGAAGCTAACATGTCTCACTTGCTAAGCATATGTTAACAAACTATAAGTTCTATTCTAGCCTTTGCCTTGATTTTGGGCATGCATATTCTCAATTTTCTTCTTTTACAAAGGAGAGAACTAAGGCATGAAACTTAAGGTTCACAGAGCTAGGAAATTGAAACTCTAGTATCTGGTTTCAGGGCATTTAATGTCATTGTTGGCATTCTTGATTGCTACTACACCTCTGTAGTTTGCTATTCTTCCTACAGTGACAATGCATCTCCATCAGTGGAACGGTGTGCTCAAGGAACTCAGAATTCAGTTTGGAATTTGGTGCTAATGAGATAGACAAATTCCATTTCTCAGTTTTGGACTGTTAACTCCATTTGCACTCATGGGTAGAGAGGTTAATCCCTGTTTCTCTTTTCTGCCAGTATGTGACAGTGCTGGGTTCTGTAGGAAGAGGTACATGAAAGGGTTTAGCCTCATGAATCCTATACCTTATTGCTCAGTTTCTGCTGAGATGAGAATGTGACAATGGAGAGTCTCATAGAGTCAGGAAAAGTCACTTACAGACTATGCTTCAGAATGGAGTTCAATGACCTCCCCAAGCTGAGGAGCCATGTCTCCTATTTTCCTTGTTTCATTGTTTCAAATGGCTATTGTAAAAGCAGAAAACAAGACAGGAAATATATGTAAAATATATGATATACAGGAGAAAAGTGTCTGTTTTGATTTTCTAGAGTTAGGCAGTTAATTAGCTAATACTCAGTGTCATTTGAGTTTTTGAATTTATTTAATAATTCTAAATTATTAATAATCAATTAAATGTGTTCAGCTGTAATTGGGTCTTATCCTTTGAAGCAAAGGTTTTATGTCTGTGAGTAGTAGTGTATAAGTTTCTCTTACCATATTTCCTGGCTGTTGTTTATAAAACAGAAGCTCACAGAGAACAATCTGCAGACTGATAAATCCAGTACCACCTGGAGAAACCTAAGTCCCCCGTTTGGTAACCTCCTTTATGTGTCAAGAAACACATGAAGATTTTATTAATTTAAAATAGCCTGAAACAAATATCTAGCACTATCTCTTCTGTGATGACACTGTGCCCATACCAAAAGAAAACAACAATATTGGGTGCTAGGAAGGATAATTCAGTAACTTTAAAAAGAAGAAATATTCTGTGGATGTAGGGATTTTGGAAGTGGAAGGATCATAACTTCCCAGGATTTTGTTGCTTTTCCATAGTTTTTCCAAATTACATTTTTCTTGAGAAGTATTCCTTATTACCACTTCTGTATTAGTTAGGGTTCTCTAGAGGAACAGAACCGATATAATGAATTGTATTACAAGGGAATTTACTGAATTAGTTTACTACAGTCCAATAACAGCAGATTGCAGGCCTGAGAGTCAAGGAAACTGGTAGCTGCTCAGTCCACAGGCTGGATGCCTCAGCAGTCCCAATCCAGCGCTGAAGGCCTGGAGGTGTCCTGGAGAGATGCTGCTCTTCATTCCATGCTGGTCTTCGGTCCACACTGGAAATCAGCAAGCAGCATGGCAGCTGGGTGGGAGGGGAGGAGAATATCTTTCTTCCCAGAGCTTCTTTTGATAAAGCCTGCCTTCCAATAGGGACTGCCCTACCCGGGGCGAAGGGGTCACTCTGGGGGAAGGATTCCTCCTTTAGTGAATCCTTCCTGGAAGCCACCTCAGAGACCCACTTATGAGGAATGGCTATGGATTCCTAAACAGATCAAGTTGACAAACTTTACCATCACAACTTCCTATAAATAACTTATTGTCCAAAATTATAACAGGGCTTGTTTTGAGATTTTGGTTCCATGTTTGAGCACCATCTCCTTCTCTTGTCACCCTAGCTAAAGTGACTGTCTCTCAATAAGACTTTCTTTTATATCTTCCCTGAGTATAGCCTGTAATATCTATCTATGGGTTTAGATGTTGTCAACCCCTCTGAAGATTTCTCCAAACTTCACAGTGTTCATGGCATTTGCATTACATGAGTAGGTGAGTAAGTCACTCTACAAAGACAGGGCTACAAAGGGAAGCTAGCAAACCCTCAAAAGTTTCCCACCTTGAAGCTGAAGATACAAAATGAACTCTGAACATAGATGAATGTGATTACATTTTAGAAGAGTTATTGGCACATGGGAGGAGGTAGAGCAAGTTTCCCAAGCTTTCCTTCACTACCAGCAACTGGGTGATGAGCAGTGTGCAGACACACCCCAGTGGCAGGGCAGCTCTACTGTTCTGAGCTTCTACTATTGCTTGTCAAAAATAGATTGATTAAGCAATCAGCCTCAGCTATTGAGGACCAGTCTTCTTAGTGAACCACTAAAAAGAAGTCTATGCAAACATTCTCCACTGCCTTGCTTACTTTTTATTTAGTTTGGCTATCAACAGACAATAGAAACAATAATGAGTCTGGAATACTTCACAGTGAAAAACACAAGGCTCACTGGAGATGTGTTCTTGACTGAGAGAGTTCTTGATTGGAGCTCCAGGCCTTGGGTTCTGATGACCTTCCTGCCTCTGTTTGGCTCTATGATTTGTGCCTGACAGTGACAAGTAGTCATGTTGGTGACAATGCCTATGGCTCTCTGCTACTGAGAACCCAGCAACTGAGACACTTTAGTGTACTATAGGCAGCAGAAGCTCATGGAAGCTTCTTTTTTTTTTTTTTTTTTTTCTTTATTAGTTAGTTTTGTATTCAGCAAATACAGTCAGTTTGGTACCATTATTAGGCTCATCTGTGACTTACCCCCTCCCCTTGGCCCCTCCCTGTTGAGGTATACGGGTCATGCACTGTGGAGTTAGCCCACAGCTTCTTAAGAAAATAGCTTGCTCCCTTTCTCTACGTATGTATATGTGATATGTACATATCACATATACAATTTTCTCTTGAAGTTATTGAAGGAATTGAAAATATTACCACATTTGCTATTTGCTAAACAAATGGCAAAGCTAGAGAACATTTGCATATAAATGTGCCATTGAATTGAGGCTTTTAAATAACTGAAATGTAGGTAAAAACTGTGAAAGAGTGGCACTTAGAGATGAACAAATGAATTACATCTGTGGACTCTGTTGTTATGGCTTTGAACATCATTGCCATTTCCTGAGGAAATTAAGCTTCACAAATGTATCCTTCATTTGACCAGGTGGCCTCCATGCCTCTAAAATGAATGGGGAAATCTAGGAATATAAATTATACTCATACCATAACCGTTTTCCTCTTAACCTTGGCACTCATGTAAAATAGTGTATTTTAAGTTCACTTTGAAGGTTAAACAGGAAATCTTGTCCAGAATAATTAATATTCAAGCAAAATTCCGTGCCGCTACTATTACCAGGTAGGTGATCTTGCTAATTGACTCAATATTAAATGTGTTAATTATGGACTTGATTGAAATTATGGTAGTAAATCAATAAGAGCCAGTGAAATGTTTGCCATCTTATCCAGCCAGCTATAGAAAGCCAGTTGCATAAATGTAGAGGGCCCTAGAAGCTCATCCTCCAAAGTCCTCCAAACATCCTGCTGATTTTTCGCTTCCTGCTTTGTAATGGTGCTGAAGACTCTGAGGTTTAGAAAGTTGTCATCCTGTCCACAGAACATCCTTTCTTCCTTTCTGTCCACCTCTTAATCTTCTCTTTGCTACTGCAAAACACTCTCATAGCTTGGAAGAATAATCAACAGGGAAACTGTCGATACTGTTTTACTGTTTTGTAAGTACTTCAATGGTTATGATATCTTTTTGATTTTTATAAAGCCCTGTGAGGGGGGGCGGAAAGAATGTCAGAGCCACATGTTGGGTCATGATATGCTGAGACATTTAGCTTACCCATAACTGTGGGCTAACTCCACAATGCATGACCCGTATATCTCAACAAGGAGGGGCCAAGCGGAGGGGGTAGGTCATGGATGAGCCTAATAATGGTACCAAACTGACTGTAAAATAAAATAAAATAAAATAAAATAAAATAAAATAAATAAAAAAATAAAGCCCTGTGAGGGGTTACTTTGCATTTTTATCACCATCTTACCCATTTTCTTGATAAGGAATGTGCAGTTCAGAGATAGAAAGTTGCCAATCGTGATGACTTCCTTAAGTGTGTACTGGTCAAAATCTTGGAATCAAACTCAGATTTAGGCTTCAAGCCTTAATGTTTATTTGCTAAAATACATCTCTATGTTCATTCAGAATGAATTATATTCAGAACCATAGGAACAGGTCTTTACTAACTGATTATTTGACATCTGGAATGACCTGAAGATTTTAGTGGCCACTTATTTCAAAGCTAGTTCCCATATCCTATGATGAAATTTATACCAGTCAAAAGAAAAATTTAATAGGGTAGTGTTTATCCAATTAAAATATAATTTTCCTCCTATCTGATATTCCTCCTTTTTCTTTTTTACCCCAAGTAGGGTCTCACTCTAGCCCAGGCTGACCTGGAATTCACTATGTTGTCTCAGGCTGGCCTTGAACTCACAGCAATCCTCCCACCTCTGCCTCCTGAGTGCTGGGATTAAAGGCATGTACCACCACACCCGGCCTCTGATATTCCTCCTTTTAAAAATATTTTATTTATTTGTGAGAGAGAGAAAGGCCTAAAATTGGTATGCCAGAGCCTCTAGCCAATGCAAGCAAACTCCAGATATATGTGCCATCTTGTGCATCTGGCTTTCATGGGTTCTGGGGAGTTGAACCTGGGTCCTTAGGCTTTGCAGGCAAGCACCTTACCCTCTAAGCCATCTCTCCAGTCCCTTTTTTAAAGAATTTTTTTAAGTTTTTAAGTTTTTTTGAGAAGATCTGAGAAGTTTTATCTTTTTTGAATTGATAGTCGAAGTTTTTGGTCTTAGTAGTGGTAATTTTAAATGTTAATGTTTAAAAACATCTATGTTGATCTCATATACAAACCTTCTTTTTCTCTTAAAATACTATTTGGGGCTGGGTTTGTAGCTCAGTATAGAAGAACTTGCCTAGCATACTCAAGGTTCTGAATTTTATCCTCAACAACTCTGCCAAAAAAAAAAAAAAATCTATTTGTTCCATTAACTTCCAAAATCTATAAATCAGTGTCTATAAACAAATAAACCATTCTATAAACCAGACTATAAACAAATCCAGATGATAGAATGTGTGGCAGGTGAAAGTGCTTTTTACCTGCACCGTAGGCCCTTAGAAATCATAAGATTCGAGGGAGTGCAACAAGTTGACTTAAAGTAGCCAGTGGGCTGCAAAGGCAGGCAAACAGCCTTCAGGGATAAATGACAGTCTCTTAGGTCATCCCAGAGGTTATGTGTGGGCCTCAGTGCCTGTGCTATGTCTTACTGTCCTAGTTATGTTAATATAGCCTGCTAAGGATGAAATAGTAACTTCCCTTTCATCTCAGTCCACTTAACTTTGGACATAGCTGTTAGAACTTTGCAGCTATTTAGGATAAAGCCGTGTTGCTTGAACAAGACCCATCAGCTATCTTCAGTCCCAAAGAAAGTGTATGTTATAACATACTTATTCTGGCTTGTTGAAGGCCAGGGATCTTGAAAGATGCAGTTTCATGAAAAGCAGTATCATGTCTGCCAGTCTTTTCTGAAGGACTATGGTGCACCTACCATCACTGCATTAGCCCATGAAGATTCAGAAAAATAGACCAACAGGAAAAAAAAAAAAGAAATCTGGAATTAGAGCTGATCAGTGGACTCAACTCAAAACAGAAATGTAGAAGTGTTAGGTGATCAAGAAATGCTGATGCAGAGGGAATAGTAGGCGTTCAAAAACAGCAATTAGTGGGTGATAAAAGTGTTCAGAGGTATTCTGTTGCCATCTGAGGCACAGTTCAGATATAGGACCCAGAAATACATTTATGTATACTTGTGTTGGGGAATACTGCTTGATTAGTAAGTGTCTAAGTCCCTGTTCACCTGAGTGGTCTATAATGGAAAGATCAAAAGAAGAAATGTCTGAAAGGAATAAAAATTACTAAGAGGAAGCATGCCCTCCTTCAATGACAAACAAAGGCATGAAGCATTAATTCCAACACATTATATGTGTGGTGTGTTATGAAAGCAGCACACACCCCATTCTGGGGTCCACAGTAGGCTCCCCAAGAGTGATGTTGACTGAGCCAAGTTTTGACAGATGGCTGACAGTTTAAAGAGAACTGGCAAAGACTTTTATGCAAGAAAAGCAGATAGCCCGAATTTTCATGGATATGTAGGATACAGGAAACACCCTATAGATCAAGCTTATCAAATATGGTGTGGTACATGGTAGGGAAACAGGCTGGAGAAAGGGGTGAAGGTCAGGTCTTGGAGGCCTTGTTTGACATGCTAATGAGATGTAGTTAATCTTTTGGTGACTAATTATTTCAGTGTCTTAAACAAGAGAGTAATAAAAGCAGGTTTGCATATTCAAAATTGATTACTGTGACCTCATTTTGGAGCATGCATTTAAGATGCTAGGTTATCATGGTCTGAAAGAGAAAAAATAGTTAAGAGAAATTTATAATATTCCAGCCAGTAAATGATGACAGTTTGTTCAAAGATGAAGGCAGTGGAATTAGAGGAGACATTTGAAAATACTGATGCAATAAAATAATCAGGATCTAGATGGTTTGGATGAAGTTAATAAGAGAGTGAGTATGAAGATTCTCCTCAAAAGGTCTTCAGTGATATGGGTTAATCAGCGACTGTGTTTGGAAGTAGGCATATCTTTAAGTGCACCTCTCATCTCTTGCCAAATTCTATGATTTGTCTTCAAAACCTGGTTGTTTTTATGAGTGTGAAAAGGCCATCACTAATAATTTTCCCAGGGCCAAAACTGTAGACTACATTATCTCATGACCATTAGGATGTAAAGTCACCTCCTCTATAAGATATTCTCCTAGAAAGGAGCATGCCTAACCAGACATTTGAGTATCAAAGGATAACACATTAACAGGATTGAAAATTTATGATAAGCCCACATGCAAAGGTTAGAATTAAAACATTGAAAATGCCTCAGATGATCCCTCAAAACAAGGAAGAGCTGCAGACAAGAGCTACTCAGGTGAATGCTAGGTGAAGTGGAAGAAGGCCTCAAAGGAGATGGAGAGGTAACAGGAAGAGAAGGTGGAAAACAGGAAAGCACCAAGGGCAGACCATTCAGTAAGTGGTCACCAATGTGCAAGTGGCCAGAAAATCAGGTCAAGTCATAAGTGAAAAAATGCCAGTCAATGTGGAGACATGGGGCTGGGTTTTGTCAGAGTGATTTCATGCGGGAATGAAATCCCGCATGAACTCTGAGTGAAGTGTCCTAGGAATACATGAAAAGCAGAAGGAGGAAAGTAACAGCCTCCTTGAAGAGAGAAAGAAAGGGAGACACATCAATGAAATAGATTCAAAGGAAGTTTTTTTGTTATTGTTGTAGTTCTAGTAGATGAAATTTTCACTTATTTTATAAGCTTAAAGATCAAGTTTAAAGATGTATTATCTCAACAATAGTACTCTTCAAATTTGAAGATTATATAATTTTATTTAGTGAAAATGGAAAGAATAATATTCAATGAAGCATTTGTCTCCTCTCAGGACACATTTTTTTTTATTAATTAGTTTAGTATTCAGCAAATACAGTCAGTTTGGTACCATTATTAGGCTCATCCATGACCTACCCCCTCCCCTTGGCCCCTCCTTGTTGAGGTATATGTTGAGGCATTGTGGAGTTAGCCCACAGTTATGGGTAGGATAAATGTCTCTGCACATCATGACCCAACATGTGGCTCTGACATTCTTTCCACCCCCTCTTCCACAAAATTTCTCAGGACACTTTTTAATGGAG
Organism: Dipus sagitta; assembly: GCA_036346955.1. Taxonomy (NCBI): domain Eukaryota; kingdom Metazoa; phylum Chordata; class Mammalia; order Rodentia; family Dipodidae; genus Dipus; species Dipus sagitta. The sequence goes on from CM070787.1 coordinate 44,381,747, forward strand.
ACATGTTAGTACAGAAGGGTTATGTCAGCCCCAACCCTATCTTCAGTCAATCTGCCAAGCTTGTTGCTTTCAGATGGCTCCAATGTTCTGCAGAATCCTTCATTCATCCATATAACTCACCTTATGGTATGTCCCTCATGTCTTCTACCTTCTAATTAGGCTATTATTCATTTTCTCTTATGAAATCACAGGAGGAATCCTATTCCCTCTATGAGTAATAGACTAAGCATGAATGCTCTTCATTGGTTCTTTGAACATTTAGCAAGCAATTGGAATTTTTTGTATTTTGAGTTTTAGGAAGCTTTTCATAGTATTACATTTTAGCCTAGTGTATACTTCCATGCTCTATTGAAGAGGGAGAAAAACAAAGCATCACTCCTTAGGTTAGTAAGTATCTCTCTCTGATTCTGTTTGAAAAAAACTGCAACAGCAGTGAGTACTCACGAAGGTTTGGAAGCAAAGTGTGACCATATCCAATAAAACAATGTCATTTGGCTCCAAAATGTTTATTTAATACTGTTTTATTATTTTTATTAACTGCCAAGAATGTGAAGAACATGCTCTTTTGGAAAGTTTATGAATTTTCCTATTATTTCCTGTTATGAAATTTCCTTGGACTCCACATCAATTTCCATCAACCTACAGGCTAACCATTCATTTTGGAAGTGTCGACAGCTATCTTAGCTGTGCAGAGGGCTGCTTGCACTTGTACTTTTCCTAGCAGGCTGGTGGTTCTCTTCATTCACGGTGTGTTCTGTGGGGCAGTAATGACTCTCCTGCAGACATAAGTGATAATTTGTTTTTGCATCTTTAGAGCATTAAACTTGTAAGATCCCATCCATAGGCTTCATACAGTGACTGTAACAATTAAGCCTTCACACAGAATCCTTCAGTGCATTGAATTGTTTTGCTTCAGAATTCAAATACAGCTCAGTCATTTTATTTCTGGCAGTCTTCTTTGTTTTTAACTTTTTATTGACAACCTCCATATATATAGAAAATATACCATGAACAAAATCCCCTCCAAATGCCCTCCTTTTTCCCCTCTCCTATACCCTTTCTACCAAATCCCTTCTTCTTTCCAACTATTCTCTCTTCCTTTTTTGATGTCATCATTTTTCTTCTCCTATTATGCAGGCCTTATGTAGCTAGTGTCAGGCACTGTGAGGACATGAATTCCACAACCATTTTTGTGTCTGGAAGATAGCATTGCAAAGCACTTCTCTCCTCTTGGCTCTTACATTCCTTCTGTCACCTCTTCTGCAATGGTCCCTGAGCCTTCGAAGAAGTGATAGATGTCTCCCTCTGTTCTGAGCACTGCAATGTCTCTTCTTCTTAGAGCTGTAACGAAGTTTGTGCCTCCCCAGTGCTCACTGACATCTGAAAAGAGAAGCTTCTTTAGTCAAAAGTGAGAGTAGCATTGATAAATGGATATTTAAAACCTAAGTATTTAGTGGGCAGTTTTAAGGGAATAAAATATACATGTAGCCAGATGTTGTACTTACCTTTGTGTTGTTGGATGAACACCCAATCAGAAACACCTTCTGGGAAGAAAGGGTTTCAGGCTTGAAAAATTACAGGGAAGGGCTAGAGGGACAGCTTAGTGATTAAGGCACTTGCTAGCAAAGCCAGAGGACCCAGGTTCAATTCCCCAGGGCCCGTGTAAAGCCAGGTGCACAAGGTGGCACATGCATCTGGAGTTCATTTGCAATGGCTGGAGGCCCTAGCATACTCATTTTCTCCTCTCCTCTTCTCTTCTCTTCTCTTCTCTTCTCTTCTCTTCTCTCTCTTCTCTCCTCTCTCTCTTCTCTCTCTCTCTCTCTCTCTCTCTCTCTCTCTCTTCTCTCTCTCTCTGTCTTCTCTCTTCTCTCTCTTCTTTCTTTCCCTTCTCTCTCTCTTCTCTCCCCTCTCTCTTCTCTCTTCTCTCTGTCTTCTCTCTCTCTCTTTCTCTCCCCTCCCTCCATCCCTCCCTCAAATAAATAAAATTAAAAACAATATTCCAAAGAAATACTATCAGTGGTGGAAGAAACTGGCTCTCACCCCAAAATTCAGAGAGACACCACCAACAACCAGCACCACAAACAGCCAGACCTCGAAATGTTCTCAACACACGTAGTAGGACTGTAATACAAGATCAGCCCCCAGCGACATACCTCTCTTCCATAGCAAGGTGACACCCATTGGCGACTCAAGTTGTACACTCAATCTTATTTAAATAACTGAGTCTATGGGGCCATACATTCAAAACACCCCACCAGTATCTTCTCTAGAGCTTATGACTTCACAAGCCATAGGCTTTTAGGTTATGAGTACCAGGCAGGAATTCCCTCCCATGGAGCAGGCCTCAAATCCAATGTCATGGTCATTCTCTTCTCTCTCTTAAAATAAATAAATATGTACATATTTTCAAAAGTTTCCCAAAAAAGGCCTAATTTCTATGATAAAAGAGACTATTTTTTTGAATTTAGGTATATCTTATGATTAAAAGAAAAAAAATTATATATATATATAATATATATAAATTATATATATAATATAATTATATATATATATTATATATATAATTATATATATTATATATATATAAAATTATATATATATATATTTGGCTTTTTGAGATAGGGTCTCACTCTAGCACAAGCTGTCCTAGATATCCCACGTAGTTTCAGGCTGGCCTTGAACTCATAGTGATCCTCCTACCTCTGCCTCCCAAGTGCTGGGATTAAAGGCATGCACCACCATGTCTGATTAAAGTCATATTTTTTATATATTATATAATTTAAACATAAAGCAAGTATTAATCATGATTCATGCTTCTACCATGAGAGAAAATATGAGACTACTCCATATCTACATTTGCCTCAGGTTAAGTATGTGTTCCCTCTTAAATTTAAAGAGAGCTTGGAGATGGCTAATTATGGTTTCATTCTGAGCATTTCTGCCTGTCTTTGTAAAGAGGGCTTTGCCAAGTGTACAGCTGGACATGATTTGACGGAAGAAAGGTTTTCTTTAGTTAATATGTTTTATTACCCAGCCAGGACTCATGATCTTGGCCCTCCCTGGTATGAACCCCCCAGGAAAAAAACCAGGAAGACCAACTGAGGCACTAGCTTCTCCATGTACTGGAAATTAGCCCCATCTCAAGAGTTGCTGTCCCATAGTGGTATTCTCTACCACACAGCATTTTCACTGGAGATGTACGTTTATTTGTGAGGGATTTTTGTCTGTCATCTCCAAACACTGGCTCTAATATATATTCTTTTACCCAAATTTTATACAAAGTTTTGTCAATGTGACCAAAACGATTCCAAATGTACCTAACTGAACAGTTTATCTTTTGCTCAATGAGCCTTTTAAAAGTGTTTCTCACTCAAAGATATCCTATCACTATTTTGTTTCCTAATAGTACTGATCTTTTAATTTTATGAAATAAGGAATCCAGAAATACTTCATTCATGCCAAATATATTTCTTATATGTATAAGAGGAAACCATGATATAATTTTATAAAGATTTTAGAGTTTATGCATACAATATTTTTCTAGACCAGATAATTTACAATTTACAAAAAAATGTTTTAAAAACACAATTTATGCCCAAAATGTGAGCCACCAACCTTTTATAGCAAGTTTCCACCTGAAAAAAAAAAATCTCCTATACTCTCAGAGATAGGGCTACAAATCTTCTTAATTTTCCTGTGTTTGCAACACATAGAACTCTTCTCTGTTTTCTGTACTCATGTTTCTTATGACAATTTTAATTTACTCTAACCATGACTACATTTAGTAAGTGCTGTTTCAGACAAGAATTGGAACCAATAATGATGAGCTCTTTTCTACAGGATCATAAAGACATCTGTTTTTATCATGCTGCTTCTTTTCAGCTTACCACAATGCACAGCATAGCCAACACAGTGCTCTCAATATAATGGAGGATGGAGGGGAGGAAAACAACATAGCTGACTTTTAATGAGAATTTTTTAGGGCTTTGATCAAGCAGATCCAAAATAATTTATCTTATGATAATAGCAAAAGCAAATTACTCACAACCTTATACAGTTAAGAACTGTCACACAATTCCCAGAGCTGTAATACCACTTTTTATATATGTGCCAGAATCAAGTATATAACATTTGCTATTAGTTGCTAAGGAAAAAATTATAATTTCAGCTCACATCCTTTTCTATCGTCATTCCTCTTAAGGCCCACGTAGTAGCATATATTTCCTTTATATTGTTAAATAATCAACAAGGTAATTGTTTTAAGTATAATTGACAAGGAAAGCAATTTAAGAAAGCAGGCCATGTTTATGTTTATTTGGGAGGGACTTAGAATTAGAGCAATAGTTATATTGACTTAATTGTGTCAGAATAACTTGAAACTTCAGAAGACATTTAATGGCTTACTTTTCAGGCATTGGTTATTAAATTAGGAATATGGTTATTAAATTAGGAATCAATATGACTATTTTTACAAATCATGGCAAGGGCTGATAAGTGATGTTTCAGAACACTGGTGGCATACTGACTAGAATCCATATATTTTTTCCCCTTACTAGATATGGCTCACTGTGGTACATTCTATCATTTCTATGAGACTCCAGTGTTCCCTTCTGAGAAAGTATGATAATAATGCATGTGCTCTTCTTGTATGTTTCATGAAAGATAAGCAGAATAACCTATTTGAAGTCTGTAGTCACCTCACAGAAAGTTGTAATGACTATTTGTGCTATTATTAACAATTAAATTAGGGGAGACCTTGAGATAATTTTGAACACCTTTGTAAAGATAAATGACTTACAAGGTGGGTTAGCAAATATGGCGTCCAATTGTTACACTATAAACTCTCAGTGAGGCATAGAGTAATGAGGGAATAATATGCGAAATTCAATATTTTACTCATTAACTTTAAAAACAGCCTGACAATCATAATTTTAAGATTAAATGCTCATTGATAAAATCATAAACCTGAAGGGGTGTGGTAGTTTAAATAGATGGCTATACATATATATTTCTTTTTTTTTCAATATATCAGTATTTTATAGTTTGTAGTTTGCATCTGCAGCCACCTGGCTGGAGGCAGTGTCACTGGGCAGATCTTAAAGTGTGGTGGTGGGTTTGAGATTTCAAACTAAAGATATGCAAAGTGTGCCTAGCTGGAGTTCCTGAAGTGTGCTGTGCTGTGTGGCTTGTGGCTTTTGGCTTTTAGGCTTGTGTTTCCCTCTCTCTGTGTTTGGTCCTGTGAAAGCAGGCCAGCTTCTTCTGCCATCATGGAACTTCCCCTGAATCTGTAAGCTTCAATAAATCCCTTTCTCCATAACTGTGCCTGGTTTGGAAGTTCATCTCAGTGAACCTAAAGCTGTCTGAGTCAAGGGGTATCTTAATTTTACCAATTTTAATGGCCATTATGCAACTGGACAGAAAGTACTGGTGTATTCACCTGCCATACTCTGAGCTCTTAGGTGCTGTGTACAGAAGTAAGATGAAAGTAGCCTGCCCCATATATTCACATTGTAATAACACACAGTGAGGACACATAGTGATAAGAGAACTACTCAAGATATTTTAAATTCAGCTATAGCAAGTACCTAGTCCCTATTCTTAAGTGCTTTCCTGGCATGAGGCATTCTAATTCCTGAATCACCTCAGTGAAAGAAATCCTTTGTGCCTGGTACGCTATGTGAAATTAATTCCCCTTTCTCCTCCACCAAACTCCAAAGAACCAAGTTACAATCTCCAAGGACTGTAGACTTTTCAACTTAAATATGTTCACTATGAGCTTGCTATTTTCTTTTTTTGTATCTGAGTTTTGCATAAGAAGAACTGTGAAGTTTTATTTATTTATCTGTTTGCAAGGTGTGGGTGAGCAAAAGATAGAGAGAGAGAGAATGGACATGCCAGGACCTCCAGCCACTGCAAATGAACTCTAGATACATGTGAAACTTTGTACATCTGGCTTTACATGGGAACTGGGGAATCAAACCTTGGCTGTTATGCTTTTCTAGCAAACAACTTAGCCACCGAGCAACCACTCCAGCCCTATTTTGTATTTTAAAGAACAATTTTCCAAGAAAAAATAATATAGACTTCAATCTTATAAGACCTGGCCATCACACCCTGACCAAATAAAAGGTGAGACATAATATTTGGCAACTACTGCTAACACTGACTGCCTCCAAGTGAGGTATGCCTTATCACCACTTTGATTGTCCATTTAACATGCAGTTATACTTTGCTAACCTCACTCAGTTAACATTCCTTCCTGACCCCTATCACAGAACAGGTTTGTGGCTTTTTCAACCATCATGCATACTTAAGATTATATAGTTGAATGGGTGAAAAGATAATTACTACTTTCATTTCTTTAATAATATAGTATCATTTCTTGAGAAAGTATGTGTTATAGAAAAATGATCTTTTTTAGAGTCTCTGCATTATAAATCTTAAACAATGCAATGTCTTTGCTGATTTTAATTATCTCTCAAACTTCCAAGCCCAAGTTAAGTCAAATGTTTTGATCTGAATTTAAATGCAGAGAAACATATTACACGGTGCTAAGAACTCTGGGAAAGCAGGGGTGAAATTAGATATGATTCTGCTGTAATTTCTAATGAGTAGGAAAGGGAGAAATAAAAAAAGAGATGCAGTAAAGCCCTTCTTTTAAAGTGAAAAGGAAAGAATATACCATGACATCAGCTGAAATTGTGTGTCTGCCAGAAACCTGAACCAGGAATAAAGGGGCTTTCAGTCTTTGTTCCTGCAAATCAAAATGCTGAACTCAGTAAATACCATTTATATTATTTCTAACCTTCATCTCTCCCTTTGAAAGCTCTGCCATCTTCTATCATCATTAACAAATTTAATACATAAAACACCTTACACATAAAAATGGAAGGGCAGACACTAATATAATAGTGTGCTATGATGCAGATCTAAGCTATCAGCTGTGTGTGTGTGTGTGTGTGTGTGTGTGTTCTCCATATGTCTCTGAACACTGTACTAACTCTTTTAATCTGCCTTCCATGAAACATCTTTTCACCAAATGGTTTCCTGGTGGCAATAAAGAGGTGAAAGTACATCTCTATAACTGATTCCTACCTCTTTATTGTGTTTCTTTCCTTTTAATGGAAAGGACTAGACAGTTTACAAAGAGTCCTGCCTTCCTTACTTAAAAAAGAATTAGTGTAAGTCCCAACATTCTGGCTGTTTGTCTAAGAAGTTGTGATTTACCACTGAGCAGACAGGAGTCCGGGTGCCATGATTTCATTTGGAGAACAAAAGCCAGTAACATTTCACTTTGAAAATCTCTTTAGTGTTCATTCCCTGTAGCTTCCAGGATAAGCTACTACTTTTTCTTATTTCTCCTCTCTGTAATACATAATAAAGAAGAAGAAAAGAAGGCATGTGTTCCAGAGCCCTGTGGTGAGCAAAAGCAACTAGATGCTTAAGAAGTGCTTTCTAGGGTAGCCAAGGGCTGAGGTTTCTTGGAATCAACAAGGCATTTCTCGTGACCATCTCCACCCATCAGTTTACTTACTATGTAAGGGATGCTAAGCCCCAGCGGTCTACTTCCCTGACTTGAAAGGTGAGAGGATGGAGGCTTAAGCATGATTCACCTTGAAGGAAGTCACAGGGGATAGCTACAGTAGTATTGCTTTTACTAGGGACTTCCTGCCTCTCCCCATCACATGATTTCTTTTCACATTGGTGTCTGTCTCCAGCAGTGTGTCACTGAGTTTACTATGGCAGGGGATCTAGGGATGCAGCCAAATGAGAGGATGAATTGTGAACCAGAGGGAAGACTCAGACATTAATTGTGATTTTTCTTTTCTCAGCATGATCAAAATTTCAAACTTTAAAAAGAACTATCTTTTCCCCTTACATTAATTAAAACTATCCATATTTTAGTTCTGTTATGCTTATAATGCTTAGACAAATCCAAAACAAGTCTCTTGTCTTGAATATTATAAAATAGCATTTGAATGCAAAGACTAGAAATTAATAGTCACATGGAAAATAAAACTTTTGTTTTGGCATTTTGAAAGATGACTTTCTCATTTCAGGGTAATTGTTGCTGTTCATAATCCATGAGGCTGATGTTTAATGAAAGGTCATAATGAATGCTATATATTGGCATTACTCTGATTTTCCTGCTTCCTTTTCAAGTTATACTATTTGTAATAAAAATGTTACCCATAATTCCCAAAGAAAGGTCAATATACTATTTTGTTAACTATCATTAATCCAAGAGTCTTTGTTTGTTTGTTTGTTTTTGTTTTTTTATAAACATTTGTCAGAGAATAGACAATTGTCTTATGATTTCAAGCTGTAGTTTGTAAAGATTGATTTCTTGGATCATAATGTCTGCTGACAATTTTACATGCAGACATTGGTTTTTAAAATGGAGGTAGTAACAACCAATATTTGTTTATTATTTTCTCATGAGTTTGAAACCCTCACCTGAGTGTATACAACTTAGAAATGAGTAGAGGGACAATAGAGATGAGTAAATGTTACATTGCACCATAACTGTGTGCTGTTCCACATTCAGTGTTCTGAAAGTAATCTCATCATTGTGCAGGGCAAACACAACACACTAGGCTAATGTCCTCGTATTTGTCACAGTTCATTGAACATTTAAACATATATTACCTAGTGAAATATTGCATAGAAGAAACATAATTAACCTCATTTCTTAGACGATAAAACAGTCTTTGAAAGATAAAGGTCTTTTCATGAAGTCATGTAACTAAAAATCAATAGAAATGACTCTCAGGGAAACCTTACTCTGATGTCTATAGAACTATAACTGTGGTCTCAGGAGAAAAGGGTAGTATGATGAGTGTATGGTTGATGGTTAAAAAATATTACTATAGTAGCTGGAAAGATGGTTCAGTAGTTAAAGGTACCTGCTTGAAAAGCCTGACAGCCTGCATCTGGATTCCCAGTACCCACATAAAGCTATGTGCACAAAGTGGTGCATGCATCTGGAGTTGGTTTGCAGTGGCAGAAGGACCTGACATACTCACTCAGTCTCATTCTTTTTTTCTCTCTCTCCTTTAAAATAAATAAAATAAATAAATTAAAAATTTTAACATAGAAATTAGTAGTTTGCACTTCAGGCCACCCTTAGCCCTTGGAAAAATGGCTTTAAGTGGTGGCTAAATAATTTAGTTTTCAATCTGGAGCAATTATGATTTTATGCCTACTATGGAATCTTCCATGCTGGATTCCAGGATCCACATAACATGAAATATATACTGGTAAATTCATCCAAACAGGAAAGGTGAATTGCCACATGTACATTCTGTTTATCCCTTTGGGAACAAAATGAGCGTCTGTCTTATGCAAAAGTAAGAGCAGAGCATCTCCTCTCCCTGCCCTTCTCTCTCCTTTTCTGCAACATGAGAAGGATCCAACAACATGAGTCATTTTAAGATGTCTTCTAGATGTGATATATCATTAATATGTGTGACTGAATGAAAGTAACTCATTTCAGGCTAGGTTATACAATGAGTCAAAACTGAGATGATGTCATAGGAAAAATGACCTGAACCTCTAGGAACCCAGAAGAATTTTCATGAAGGGAACAGTAGTCAAGGAGAAAGAGGTAACCCCAGCTGGAGCTGTCCTGAGGTAGAAGGAGTAGAGTTTCAATAGCAAGCGTCATTGGATGAAAATTCATGCTCCCCTTGCCATGTGACAGTGGTCTTACTTTGAGCAAGTTGTTTAAACTCTTTAAAACTTCTTTTCCCTCTCTGTATAAAAAGGAGAGTGCAGGACTGGGCAATGGCTCATCAGGTAAGAGCTCTTGCCATGAACGCATGAAGACCTGATATGCCCTGAGTTTGATTCCCCAATATCCACTTAAACAGGTGGGTATGGCCGTCCAGGCCTGTAGGGGGTGGACACTGGAGAAATGCTGAGGCTCAGTGATCATTCAGTGAGAGGCCATTTCTCAAGCAAACAGTGTGGAAGAATGATAAGAGAGGATACCCAGCATTGTGCTCTGGCCTCCAAGAGCATGCATGTGAACTGCATGCATCTGGCACATACACATGTAATATATATATATATATATATATATATATAGAGAGAGAGAGAGAGAGAGAGAGAGAGAGAGAGAATGACTCATGTAACGAGATAGATTTGAAAATCCAGACTTATGGCTCATAGCCACATTCAGTAATTAATTTATCTCCTATACATAGGAATGCAGCTTTGACGATAGGGAAGATTTTTTTTTTTTTTTGATGAATCCTTTCTTACTTAGTACTTCAATGATTAAACTTGAGGAGTTCCTGCTTGTAATATCCCCTCATGACATCTTCAATGGCACTAGACTCCCCACAACTCTAGTCATTGTAATTCATCAGTCTACTTATAAAGAGTCTAGGCACACCCATTTATTCCACAATGATGCACTGATATTTACAATGTTTTCAGAATTGGACAGCAGAATCATACTAGTCAGAATTATCCACAGAAAGAGAAGTAACTAAAGAGAAAGAAGAAAAGAGATTTGTTATGAAGAGCTAGCTTATGCAATCATAGCGATGGCAAAGTCCTATGCTTTTCTACCTGTAAGACTCAGAAAAATCTGGAATGGCATGGTGGCTCAGGGCTGGAATTCCAGGTAATTAGGAGGTTGAAGCAGGAAGATCACATGTTCAAGGTCATCCTGGACAATTTAGTGAAGTTTACCTCAAAATAAAAAGTACAGTGTGCTATAAATACAACTAAGTGGTAGAGTATTTGCTCAACATACATACGACTATAGGTTCAGTCTTCAGGACAACATAAGAAAAAAAAGACTCAGGATAGGTGATTTTTATAGGTGCCTTCTCATTTCTTAGACAAAACACCCAACCCAAAGTAGCTTATGAGAAGAAAGTTTTTATTTTGACTTCTACTCCGAAAGGAAAGCTTTACGATGGCCCAGGAAATCATGGCATGAGCAGAGGCTGGGCATCACTTTTGCCACAGCAGGTTGAAAATAGCAGATAGAGAATAAGCTGAACTCTGGCAAGGGATAGTTGTCTATAATGCCCCAAAGCCCATCACCAGAAATACACCTCCTTCAGCAAGCCTCCACCTCCACAATTGCCACCATCTGTGGACCAAGCATTCAAAACACATGAGTTTATGGGGGGACATCTGATTCAAACCACCAAAGCAATGGTGTAAGTCCAGCCTAAGTCTGAAGGCCTCAAACCCAAATAATGTGATGTTATAAGTCCCAGTCCAAGATCCATACAAGGTCCATGTCTTACCTTAGCAGGCAGGCAAGAAGTTGAAGGGCAAAATACTTCCTGTGTTTTATTACAGTTCAAGCCTTCAGTGGATTACATGATGCTAACTGACCCTGTTGAAGACAGAAGTCTCCATCAGAGTTGATGGATTTAGGCACTAATCTAATATGGAAACTTGTTCACAGACACATTCAGAAATAAAGTTAAATCAGGTGCCTCTTGGCACACTCAAGTTGACTCAGAATTAATCATTACAAATATGTACAGCAAGAAAGTTCACTGGTTTGCTGGAACTTATGTAGTGGAGGGGCTGCCAGCTTCTCCAAAAATCGAATCCATAAGGTAGCGTAAGTGGTGATTGTGTAAAAATGCTGCTACTTATGTGATATGAGAATGGGAGAAAGTATGGAGTGGCCAGGAAAGACTTCACATGATAGTACCACAAAATGTAGTTTGTGATTCTTCAAGTACTGGCCCAACTGGTGATGTGGGTATTTGAGTTTAAAAGACAAGAAGTGATTCTTTCCCTCACCACCACCACCTACTTGCCTGAAATTATGAGCAGTATAAGCAATTGTCAGAACCCAGTCCTTATGTTTTTGAAAAGCCTTAATTATATTGAGGAAAAAAAAGAGAGAGAGAGAGGGTTTATTAAAGCCAAGAGTGGCAGAGTGGCATGGCCTTAAGAATAAGTACATTTTGCCTGCGGTTTCCAGTATTTAACAATTGTTAAATCTCTTTTCGTGAACTGCAATTGAATTGTGTCATAAATATCATCATAGTTCAGCCAGAGCAGCTTTCCTGGAGAGCAAAATCTAGGGTCAGTCTTTAAGCCAAAAATAATATGTTAACCTTCAGTGAATGACCCCCATAAAGCATTCAAATGATTCTATTTGTATTTGAACTGTTTGTTAGTGCTGATGCATAGAAAAACTATTAGAAATTAGTATAACAGCAAGTTCATGATATGAAATGAAGAATAGTTTGATTTTGACAGTTAAGAAGAAAAAGAAAAAAATAAGGATATTTCAAGAAAATCAAATACTGTATCTTTTTACACAAATAAGAATTATGAAGATGATTTCTGAAAGAGGCATATGACCAGAATTAGTTTACCTCTTAAGAAACAAATACACGGGCATCCAGTTCTTATAACAGGCAGGAATTACTGGTATAAAAGCCATGAAGCTTATATGCTCACTGTCTGGAGCAAGGGCTATGTTATGACCGAGTTGCAGATGTTGGTGTCGGAGTCCTTGAGTTCAAATTCAGTCTCTGACACTTTCCAGTTATGTAACAAAAACAGATTATTCAGCTTCTCTAAGTCTTTTTCTCATTTGTGAAACAGGGACCATGTTGCACATCCTGGATGAGTTCATTGATGCACAGCATGCACCTATCGCAGCCTGCCGTAGTGTCCACAATCACACACTGTGTGGTAATGATGAAAACTAGGCCATCACATCTATCCAAAAGAGCTAGCATAGATTGGGACTCACTGTATACCTTACAGTATTATAAGCTTCTTACAGTACCAGCTCTCTTCATCCTTACACAAATGTATGACAAAACTTAGGATCTTTGTGTATTATAAGAGGCAAATGCAGCACAGAGAAGGTAAGAACTTTCCTAGGTCATACAGCTACTTAGTGGTAAAGCAGAATATGAACTCTACTACCATGACTCCAGAAGGCATGGTTTTATCATAACACTATGCTTTGCTGTATATCATTCTAGGTACTGTTAATGAAATAATAGTCCCAATTATTAATCCAAAGTAGTAAGAAACACAGTCTCTTCAAATGATGCAAATTCATTGCCATGAGTTTGGTTTTGGACTAGGTCACTTTCAGATCCTTCTCAGCCTGAAGTTGGAGTTCTACTATTCTGTTTTTGGAGCCCCTTTCTTTCCACTCTGATGTGGAGCTGAATATAGTTAAGTTGCATATAATTATGTTTAGGCTGGCATTTATTTGGCCAAATGCCAGGAGGAGGAGAATGGAAGAATCTAGTTTCTCAATGAGGTATAAGTGACATCTTCCTCCAATAGTGAAACAGTAACTGTTCAAGAAAATTGATATGATTCCTCCCATTCTTCTGTTCTCCTTGTAGCAGAGGCCTGCTTCTCTCACTTACATGCTAGAGCCTAGATATCTGTTGATACTGGACTCTCCCATGCCCATTTTATTCCCAAACAGTCTTGAAATCTGTTCTGCCTTCTACCTAACTGAATTGAGATTAGATTCCTCCTTCCTCAGGACACTGGCCAGTGACCTTAATGATGTTCACATCACTAGTGGGAAAAAATAATTGGTAAGTGACTAGCTCAGATTTCTCCCTTTGAAGCCCTGCCTGGTATCTAAATTCAGTGTTATACCATAGTTCAAGTGGGCTTTGGGGACTAGAGAAACAATGGGGACACCTCAGTGAAAGGGATTTTAAAATGTAAATTGTCTTCTATGGCCTGTGGCCTCCTATTTGGCTGCCATTCAGTCATTTCACTGAACGACCTAATTTAGATTTATTTAACACAACAAAATATAAACTGATAGAATATGCATGACCTCACAATAAAATGATAATATGGAATGTGAGGATATGAATTATTGATTTCTCAAATGTCACAGATATCTAGTCACAACATCCTTATCCAGTTAAAATAGTCCAAATCAATCAGACTTTAAAAAATGCATGTGAAAGATGCTTATAACAGAGTACCAGTAACATTATTTGTCTTTTGGACAATGTACTCTATCTGGTTAAATTATTTTCTAATCAAATTGTAACCCCATTCAAAACTTTTAAAGGTTAAATTAGAAAGCAGTTACCCACAAAGGCTCTAAAATGTAGTCTTTAGAATGCCAACCCTCAAATGGAAACAATGTTAAACTCAGACCCTTTTTGGATACACTATTCCTCCAGGTTGCTCTGTAGCCTGGTTGTCATCCCAGGGACAGTAGAAGTAAGAACCTCTGTATTTGCTGAAAGAATGACAAGAAACCATTCCTTTTAAAAAGATCTGACCTGGAGAGAAAAGGTTCTCTACATGGTTCAGTATACCAATCTTTTCAGACACAAAAAGAAAGGGAAATTTTGATTCCATTTTACCATTTTATTTCCGTTATGCTTTTAAGAATTTTTCTCAACCCATAATTAGGAGACTGTTCATGATATGTGATGCTAGATCCACTTTGTATCTAGTATAAGCTCAAGACTCCTAGAAATTTGCATTACCAGTCAATAAAAGGATAATATATATATTCAATCCTGGTTGACAGCCAGATTATACATAGTTCAATTTTGCCTCTAATTATTAGCTAATATGCCACTAGGCAGATTATACTCTGAATTTGTTTTCACATATGCAAATTAATATTAATTATGAAACTTTGGAGAAGTTATAAGGATTAAAGATATGAAAGTGGAGAGCTGTGATTTTTATTATCACTTTCCACTTTATCATTAACTTGCCATGTCTCAGAAGTCACCCCTGACCGTGTTGTTCAGGTTTTTCAAGAGAAAACAGAAATCTCAGAAAGCATTCTAGACAGATAAATAAAAATTTAATAAAAAATATTTCTATTTTAGACCTGGAAATGTTTATATTTGGTTGGAAAGTAAAGAATGACATTTCCATGTTCTTAAGCCAGCCTTATCTCTGGTTTTGTCACACTAGAAGATTGTCTATGGTTTTCAGTCACGTGGTAGAGTTTCCAAACGAGTAAGCTCTTTCTTGGAGAAGGTGCTGTCGATAATAATAATGAGTATAATGAGAGTAGCAATTGCCTTTTGGTGGTTTGTATTTACCATATGCCAGTATGCGTGATTTGCAAGCAGAATCTCACTTCATAGATAAAGAAAATCATTATCTCTTTTAAAAATGAGAAACCAAGTTTAAATCAAACGAAATCATTTATCCAGAATCACATATTAAGAAGCAATGTTAGAATTCAAACCTAAGCTCCTCAGACTCTCACTTTCTTAATGTTCCTTCTCTCACACTGGGACCAGGTTTACTCTTCAATCTTTGGGGCCAAGTAAAGGGAATAGTCAGGGCTGACTGAACTGAGGAGAGAGAGGCCGTGGATGGTCATAGATCTTCAGAGATCAACTGAGCAGGTTAGCTGCCTTCTATCAGGTAAATGGCCTGACCATCTAGGACAGATGCTTCTTATTCTTTTTTTTTCTGCAAGATCTTCAGATATAGCCATTTCACAGCCTCCTTCCAAGGTAGGGGAGCAAAACTGGTCAAGCACAGCAAAGTAAAAGCCTAAGTGGGCAGATGCGCTCTGTGTGGCACAAACCCGCAGCTGACAAGCTTGCTGTGAGATGTTCTGCTTGAGAACTTTCTGCTTAACATAACAGCCAAAAAGTTACCAGGCCTTAAGTCCAGGAAAATCATTTTGCTTTGTACTAGTCAGTGTTAAATAGATGTATTCAAGCCTTTAGAGAGAAAGTTTCTTATCATAGATCTATCTATTATCTGTATAACATTGTTCACGGATGGTCTTTTCTGCCATCCATAAATTTTGTATTTTCTTGACTTGCCTCTCTTACCAGGAACATGAACTTGTTTATATGCAAATTATGCACATGAAAAAGATAAATTTTGGATCATAATCAGAATCTGCCATCACCAATTTGCAGAAGTAATCGGTATTATTATTTTTGTTTAGATAAGATATAAATGAAATTGAATGTAGTTGCATAGTTATTATTTTTTTCTTCCCTGACACCCTTGTAAACTCTATCACCAGAAAAATCAGAGTGTCTTTAGCATGTTATACACTGAAGGATGAAAGAATGAAAGGGAGACTAAGCTCTCAGTTTCTACACTCTATTTTCTCAAGAACGAGCCATTCAAACTCTGTGAGGTTATTAAAATGTTTTTTATCATATAACTCATAGGATTATTATAAGTAATTATCCAAATGGTAGTGGTGTTTTATTATTTATTATTATCATGTAGTTAAAAATATTTTCTAGGGCTGGAAAGATTGATCAGTGGTTAAGGCACTTGCCTGCAATGCCTAACATTTCAGGTGGTTCAGTTCCCCAGTTACCCATGTAAAGCCATATGCACAAAGTGGCACATGCATCCAGAGTTCATTTGCAGCAGCTGGAGGCCCTGGTGTGCCCATTATTTCCCTCCAGCCCTCCACTTAAAAAATAAATAATTAATTAATTAGTTGAAATATTTTCTAAAGAAACTGATCTTTATAAAATGAGTGTTACTATAGCACAATACCAACATAGTATGTTTTTTCATAGACTATTTTAATAAATGAACCTAAATTTGGTGGCTTGAAGGCAACACAGCTTTATTTATTCATAGTTCTGGAAGCTAGCTGTACAAAACTTAGGGATGTATTCCTTCTTGGGAACCTCAGGGAAAAATCTTTTCCTTGTGTCTTAGCTCCCAAGGGCCTGACAAAGTCTTCCTCATCTGTGGCCTCTTCATTCCAATGTCTACTTGTCTTTATATGCCTCTTCCAAGGTCCTCTACTTACCTCTTCAAAGACACTTGTCATTGGTGGAACCTACTCAGATAATCCAGAGTATCTCAAAATTCTCAATTAGACCTTTTCAATATACAGTCATACTTACATGTCCCAACTATTAGGCTGTACATGTATCTATTGATTGGTGAGCCATTATTCAACCTTCTCTACCTGATCTTTGCTTATTCATCTCTGTACTTTCCTGGCATGAACCCACATGTGGACCTTGTAACAATGGGAAGTATAGGAGTGGACTGGGTGAATCAAATAAAAAGAATCTAGTACCAAAATTTGGTAATAATACCCACATATAGCTGTTTCTTTTAATCTCAAAGCCATATCATTTTGGAACCTATATTCCTTCTAGCCTAACAGACATGACATTATTTTGTTTTAATAGGTGTAGCAGTCTTAGCTTAGAAGGAAGTACTTTGGAAGTGTTTAAAACTGAAACATGCATCTTTTAGTTTTCTACAGAATGTATTCTAATTCTGGCTGTATACTTCCTAAGCAAAAAAATGCTTGAAAGCCAATTGAATTAACAAGTGAGTTCATATTTGGTCACATCATTCCACTAACTGTGGAAGTCCTTAAGGAGAAATCAGCTATGGAAACCATCTCACCAAGAGACACCTGTCACAACTAATTCCATTCATTTAGTACTTACTTCCAATATTGGAAGATATTTCCTTGCTCCCCCCAAAATAGAGAAACAGAAACAAATAGATCCTTACTTAAAATCTTATCTTCAAAGTAGCTTTAATATTTTTAAATTGTAAAAAATTAAAATATATCTATACTGTCAATGTTCAGAATATGTATTCTAAACTGCTACTATTTCTAGAAACACTTCCTTAGCAAACAGAGCTTTGCAAAACAGAGTTTAGCCTTCACAAAAAATAGGGACATCTCTGTCATATCACCAATGACCTGAGACATGTAACCTCCTTGGGGAATTATTATTGTTTTCATTATGTTTGGCAAGGAGCAGCAAGTTCAGTTGCTGAATTATTTCCACATTACAGACAATGAAATGAAGAAAGCTAACCTTGTAACAAGTGCCGTAAACAACAAATTGGAGTTCAAATGAAAAAAATATTCAAAATTAGCTTCACTCTAAGAAGAAATAGGTTGGTTTATTGTAAATAGATGTCATACTTTTCAGTCTCAGTTTCTACCACACTTCTGCTTTTTCTCCAAAGCTGCATACAAGATGGGATAGTCATCTTATCTATTCATCAAAGCTATTAATCCCTATTATTAACCTACACAACCTTGTCAAACAAGGTCCAAAAGCTTGTTTTAAGACCTTCATACTACTATTTGCAGTGAGGCAATTTCCTCACTTCTAGCATTTACTCATAACTGTTGGCTTATTTTCATCTATAATGGAAATAACAACTTTGTGTTTTACTGGTATGGAGGTCCTTAATTATTGGTGATTACCTTCATGAATATGGCATAGTGCTGGTCTTATCAAAGACAGCACACATATGGAGAACAAAAGTAATTTTATTTGCATTTCTTTTTATGTGTGCAAGTAAGTGGAGGCCAGAGGACAGTGCAGGGTGTCGTTGCTCAGGCATTGTTCACTTTTTTAGACAAAGGGTCTCTCATTGGTTAGACTGGCTGGCACTTGAGCCCCAGCATTCTTCCTATCTCTGCCACACCCGGGATACTTGCTGGTATTACAAGTGGACTCCCTTATTTCCACCTATTTTTGATATGGGTTCTCAGGTCTTCATTCTTACACAGAAAGTACTTTCTTGACAGAACTACCTCCCTAGCCTCTGATATGCATTAAAGAATTTTGTTTTAAATATTTTTATTTAGAGCCTTGCCTGGTGGTGCACGCCTTTAATTCCAGCACTCTGGAGGCAGAGGTAGGAGAATCACTGTGAGTTTGAGGCCACTCTGAGACCCCTGAGATGACAAAGTTAATTCCTGGTCAGCCTGGACCAGAGTGAGACCCTACCCCGAAAAACCAAGTGTATATATATATATATATATATATATATATATATATATATATATATATATGTGTGTGTGTGTGTGTGTGTGTGTGTGTGTGTGTGTGTGTGTGATGTAATTTATTTTGGAGAGAGAGTTTAAGCACATGCAAGAGAGAGAGAAAGAGTGAGAAAATGGGCATTCCAGGGCCTCCTGCCATTGCAAATGAACTCCACATGCACATGGGCACATGGTGGTTTATGCACCTGGCTTTATGTTATGTTAGTACTGGAGATTCATACCTGAACTGCCATGCTTTGCAAGCAATCAGGTCTAAACACCAAGCAATTGCTCCAGCCCCATTTACTACCTGAATTCTTAATCACTACTATTTCAGACATGTTCTACAAGCTTTGTTCCCCATTGACCTTTCCCAGAAGCAATGCTTCAACTACCACATACCCATGCCTTTCTACTCACTCCATTTGTGGGTACCGGCATGCCATCAATTCACTCTGGGCTGTGTCCTAGGACAAGTAGTGCGTCATTCCTCAGGTACTGTCCACTGTTTAGACACAGGGTCTCTCATTGGCCTGTAGCTCACCATGTAGGCTAGACTGGCTGACCACTGACCCTCAGGGTTCTTCCTATCTCCGCTATATCCAGAATACTTGCTGGTATTACAAGTGTACACCATTATTTAATATAATACAAAATAAAACACTTCTTGCCTTGATCACAGCTCCTCAATATGCAGCAAGGCATGGGTATTCTGGTTCTGTGAATTTAAGTGAGATGAATGCTGTATATACATAACTTATTCCTATGAGTGCCTCAAATTCATAGAGAAAAATGACCAGTTATTACCTACCTCATTGCTGGTAGGCTATGATTACTTGGACATATCAAGTAAAGACATGTAGTAGTGGCATATATATTTTTATTCATGGTGTCTAAAGCATAATGACATTCAATATATTTTAAATCCACCTTATCTTGTATGATTATTTCTATCAACTCATCTCTTTTAATGGTTTGGAATAAATAATGAAAAATGGGCCAGGCTTTACTGACTAATTAATCTTTTTAAAAAAGTTTAATTCTACTTGTAATGTCTGGTGCTGGATCCATCAGAAGAAATATAGTGACTCGCAAGCTGTTGCAATACAATTGCATTCCATGAAAGTTTCAGAGGACACTGTCAAAGCAGCAACAATGAGTAGGTGGCAGGGCTTGCTTCCTTGCTTTCTGCAGGACTTCTGGAAAATCTGCAATGCCACAGTGTGTATTGTTTGTCCCCAAAGAGATTATACAAAAAACTCATTCGGTGATGAATCCCTTCCTTGTTCATAGGAAAGCAGTTTTTGCAAAACAAATTTTGCTGTAATTATTAACCTAGAGCAAGAAAATAAAAAGAAAAGAAGTGAAAATGTAAGTATGGATTCTAACTTCAGCTCTGCCGCAAACAATGTACTTTAAGCACATGACTTGACAGCTCAGGGCTTCAGCTTCCTGGAGGAACCAAAATAAATGATGTCTTGAGAGCTTTGAAAACTGTCTTAGTCTGTTTAAGTTGCTATAATAAGCTGCCATAGAATGAATGACTTACAATTAACCAAGATGCATTTCTGGTAGTTTGAGAGCCTAGGAAGTTCCAAGTGCCAGCAGATTTGGCATTCAGTGAAGACCCCTTCCTGTTTCAGGACCACTGTCTTCTTGGTGTGACTTAATGTGAAGAAGGAGTGAGGGAGCTCCTTGGGAGCCCCTTGTATAAAGTCACAAATCCCATTCAAATATCCAACCTCCAACTGTGAATTGGGGGGAGACATCAACATTGAGTCTGTAAGAACTTGAAATGCTGTAATTATTGACCCATGGTTAAGAAGACTGTAGGTAATATTGACATTTTCATTCTATCCATTTCATAATGTTTTCCTACAGTAAGAATTATCAAACTCACTGGATTCTTTAAATGGCTAAAAACTCTGAAAAAAAGTGACAGTTTTGAAAGTATACTACTCAAGAACAAATAAAACTTGGACCATCATAATTGGACCTGACAGGCCAACACTCTGATTTTTTGCCCTACATAAAGAGCTAGAATATATTGTGCTCCATTCCAAAGTTTTTAGGAAAGTGAATGACTAGAGTTTTAAAAGACTCTTATCTTTTCCTGATGGCATGAGCTCAAGAACCTGTGCTCCTCTCTTGAATGTCGGGTGCTGTCACTGGAAACAAACACATAATTTCTTCCCAGATAAGGCAAAGACATCAGACAAAAGGACGACGACACCCAAACTAGTTTTGGTGAACCACTGAGTTTACTGGGGTTTCTTACAGAGCAGGGTGAGGGCTTGCTTGCAGGAGCAATAGATGACACAAAGACAGCCACATCCCTTGGACGACAGCCTCCTCATAACTGATTTGACTCAAAAGCAGGTGAGTTACCAGAAAGCCCACCCCAGCAGAGAGGACAACTCATGGGAGCTCCGTTTCTGCCACACACTGCACAACCCGTGGCAGCTCAAATGGACTCTTCCCATCTCCAAGCAGCCATTTTCCCTTTATATAAGCCTTGGGGCAAGGCTTTGCAACCTTTCCCAGACTTGTTGACTTCTTGAGTCTCCAGAACTTCTCTCCTTCCTCACAGCAAGAAATGTTTCAGTTTCTTATTGACTTAAACTTAGGGTGTGGTTGAGCAACCTCTAAGTTTCAGGTCTCGGCTTCCTGAATCAGAGCCTCCTTCCTCTCTTCAGTTCAGAGGAATCTGCTCCACAACAGATGCAAAGTCCCATCCTTCATGTCCTTTGTGCTTCCACAGTCTTCTGACATTTTCTTGCTCCTCTCCAAATGCTATGATGATAAACTTAGTAATTCATGTTTGGTGAGTTTCTAATAGCTTTCCAAACACAATTGGTATGATATCCAGTTGTGAGAAAGGACTCTCAAAAATTTATTCTGCTAAATAGTTGAGAAAAATTTCATTTTACTACTAGCTATCTTATTTTAGAATAGCAGATGGGTAACTTTGGATTCAAATTTGTCTTGTATCCAAAACAGGTATATTTGATCAGTGCAAAAACCAATCAAGATTATGCAAAATTTGGTTGTGAGTAGAGCAATTTTTTTATTACACCTAATTTTTTATGTGTTCATGATTGCAGAAAATGTAAACAACCCTTTTCAGACTTTTGTAAATTACTTATCCTTTCTTTAATCATAGGAACAGCTGGAGAAAAGAACAGGGTGTTTAGAATTGTTAGTGGGGGATTTTCTGACACATAAGACTAAGACAAAGTTTGTCTTTGTTTTCTTTTTTTAAATAAAATATAAATGCACTTGCTTAGGTTATATATACATATAGTTTGGGACAAAAATAATTAAGAGTATAAGCAATACTATAAGTGAATGAACTGAGTTTTTTAGAGTATTTTTCAATTGTTTGTTTATTTGACAGAGAAAGAGGGAGGGAGAGAGAAACGGAGAGAGAGAGATTGGGCATGCCAGGCCCTCCAGCCACTGCAAACGAACTCCAGACGTGTGCGCCCCCTTGTGCACCTGGCTAACATGGGTCCTGGGGAATTGAACCTGGGTCTTTTAGCTTTGCAGGCTAAGCCATCCCTCCAGCCCTCAATTGAATTTTTTATTTGTCACCTACCTTCAGTATTGCAATTACTAAAATACGATTAATGAGCTCCTAACATTGTTATATCCAAAGGTTGTCTGAGAATGAACTCATGAATAGTTGAAAAATTTACCAATATGGCTCACAAGACGCTGAGCTTCTTAAAGCCAATCAAGCAGAATCTTTTACATTTCCTAACCTAAAAATACCACTTGATTAAGTTCACTTCTCAATATTCCTTTCAATTCTATACTATGGTTTTTAATGTGCCCTTATTTTGCTGAGAAAAAAAAAACTGAAAAGCTGAAATCTAAAAATAAAATACATATTTAATACACAAGCAAGATATACTCCCAAGTTTTCTCACAGAACATTAATTCAATAAAATCTAATTTAGGCTAGAACCACTGTTCTGAATAAAGATGAATATGTATTACTGGCTCACATTGTGTTTCAGGATCTCTCTTTGCAACTTATCAGAAGAAATGTTAATTGTTTAAATCCTTATATAAGATCCTTTGTTCTTTTTGTAGAGAGAGTAAGGAAAGGCTAGTAATTGTTAGGTCAAGATGGGCTTCCCAAAAGACAACAGGATGGTGACAGAGAGATATAAGGAATTGGGTCATCCAGATTCCTCAAGGAATTGCCTAGCCAACAATGATGCCCCAGGTCTAGATTTAATGCCTCCCATCTCTCACTGGGTCACTTCTGGTCTTACCCTACGGCTAATGTAAAGAACAGAGATTTACTGCCCTAACAAAGAAATTCCTTCCCTTCCTCACCTTCCCCTCACTGAGGAGCCTATAAAGCCCACTATCTGTAACCCCAAGCTGACTGCTCTGCTCTTGAGAGTCAGTCCGGGCAACTTGTGTTTTTCCCCCAAATAAAAACTTCCATCTTTGCCTCAGAGTGATCTCCGTGTTCTTGGTCACTCCTGAACATTACAGTAACAAAAATTGTGTTTATTTTTACCTTCATGTTTTTCTGATATCAAAATCCTAATGTAGTTGTCCTTAATTCATACAGTTTCTTAAGAATCAGCTTCCCACAATCCAGTTACTATTATGTAGCTCAACATCTTACCCATTCTGTATTCTACTTTCTATAGTTACCATTGTTATTTATAGAAATATTTCCCAAACTGGCAGATTCATGTTCTCACAGAATGCTATTAAGGGCAACCAAAAGTGTCTAGGGCTCAAATAAGTTTGGGAAATACTGAAATAAAGTTTAGCCACCCCTTTACTGAAAAACTATTTTGTCATTTGAACTCTATACCTGAGAAATCAATATAGTCTTTAACATTTTAGAACTTTCATAAAATATTTTTAAATTATTTCTGTATAATGAGATTATTTTGTGGTAAGAAAAGTAAAAATCTAGGATCATTATGACCTGACCCATATCAAGGTCTGCGTCTTTCTGACCATGTGGTGACTTCATCACATACTTTCAATGTGATATTGTTCCTTACCTCTATTCTTCTATACTTTTTCCTTGTTAGAAATCTTGATTTTCCCCCAGGTCAAAATTGTTATAAACTTTGTTATTACTTTTCCATCCTGCACTTAAAATAACTTACTTTGTTCTTATGTACTGCGCTTATTCTTGACTGTTATAAATCTTGAAGTTGTCCATATCTGAGAACTTCAGGGGGAAGGACTGTGTCTTAATTTATCTTTCCACCTTTCATTTTTTACCAGTCTTCCAGGCATGTAATGGGCAATTTTTTCAGGTGAAGAAATTGAATTGGATAGCCACAAAGCCCTGGGTCAGAGCATGCCACTCTGCACAGACACCTAAGATGGCTCCTGTATCCACTCAGAACGGGAACCATAGATCTTATAGAAATTACTACGCACTACCATTCTCCTTATGCAATACATCCCTGTCTCCCTGTCCTAACTTCTTTCTCCCATATTCACTTAATTCCAGCCAAACACCTTTCTGGTCTTCTTTCAGCATGCTTGTGATCCTCCCTTTTGTCCATCTTCCATGATTTCTCCCTAAAAATGTTCCCAGTTAAATTGCTTGTCTCCCTAAGGCTTTTTAAATGTCACCTATTTGGTTTTACTTACCTTGAGTCCATTCATTAAAATGATAGCCTGCCTTTGTATTTACATTTCTCCCATTATCTCTTAATCCTACTGTGTCCCCTTAAGTGTATTATCTAGTACCATGTTGCCATTTAATCGTATGTAGTTTTCACAAGGGCAGGGATGCATGTCTGTTCTGTTCTCTTTCATGTTCAGAAACCCTAGAGCAGGTACACTGTAAACATATGTTAAGAGAATTGAATGAATGAACACGGTTTCATGCCATTTTCTAGTTCAGTGAATTGTGATGTCTGGTAGTCACAATATGTCCATACAGAAGTTAGTGAAATCAGGATAGTTTTTGTTAGTTTTTATTATGAAAAGATTGTTCCCTGCACTTCAGCTCACTCAAGCTGTGAAGACCGTAAAACATTGCATCAATTAAAATATTCCAATTAACACTAATCAGAAAAAGCAATATTAATAACACAACTGAACCAAGTTACTGAATCTTTGTAGCCTCACATATTGCTGTAGGCACAGTATGTCAATCTCATACAATAGTTTCTGTTCCTTATGAATTTTGGGAAAAAAATAGACATTTTTAAAGGGAGAAATGTAAAACTTTAGGAAAACAAAGGTTCCTATTCTAAAGCACTATGACTGCTCCTCAAATTAGAATGGAAACTCTAAGCATCATCATGATTAAGAGCAAAATGTCATGTCCCACATAGCCCATCAGAACAGGAGATATCTTTCTTATCTTTCATGACCTGCAAATTTCAGTGAAAGTGATATTTTAAGTTCTTGTTCAAGATTTTTTTCTTTATTCAATACAGGTATTTTAAGTCAGTACCCTACTTGCCAGAGATTCAAATTTCTTCTATACACTAAATTAATGCTTAAAGCTATCCCCTTTCTGCTCCCAGGAGGTATTTTCATGGTTGGATGAGTTATTATGAGTGAAAATGTTGGGTTGTACTTGCTGGTTAAAAATAGTGCTCTATTAAACAAATCTCTATCACATCTATCAGGAAACATTACAGAGGAGAGGAAGATTAAATATGAGTGCTGCTCTCATTGATAGCCTGGGAACTGCCTCCAGGTAGATAGTGATAGACATTGAGGAGACTCAAAACATATCCTCAAAGCAGAAAATCAGAGGTTGCTGGGAGCTCAACACTAAAGGAGACGTAACATATATCCCAGGGTTCAGGAAACATTGTAGAAGAGGAGAAAGAAAGAATGTAAAAGTCACAGGGTAGAAAGGTGTTCTCTGAGGAATTGCCACCATCCCCAGAAATTGACTGGCATAATCATGGTCTCACAGTGATTAATGATAATGCCACTGAGAAGGGCCTTCAGTGGAATGGGGGTAAGGAAGAGGTGACACAAAAATATTACCCCATGGAAGTATGACCAAGTTTCAATATATTACTATATTAATGTTTTCAATTTTAAAAATTGGTAATATTAAAAACAAAAGGAGGGGCTGGAGAGATTGCTTAGTTGTTAAGCCTTTTGCCTGCAAAGCCAAAGGACCCAGGTTCAACTCCCCAGGACCCACATAAGCCAGATGCATAAGGGGGCACATGCATGTGGAGTTCATATGCAGTGACTAGAGGCCCTGTGCACCCATTCTCTATCTGCCTCTTTTTCTCTCCTTTTCTCTCTATCAAATAAATAAATAATATATATATGCACATATATATTTTTTAAAAAGGGGCTGGAGAGATACCATAGTGGTTAAGACACTTGCCTTTTAAAGCCTAAGGACTCATGTTCAGCTCT
Source organism: Dipus sagitta (assembly GCA_036346955.1). Taxonomy (NCBI): domain Eukaryota; kingdom Metazoa; phylum Chordata; class Mammalia; order Rodentia; family Dipodidae; genus Dipus; species Dipus sagitta. The sequence continues at coordinate 44,407,899 of CM070787.1, forward strand.
TCAGATCCCACATAAGCCAGATGCACAATGTGATGCAAGCATGCAAGGTCACACATACTCATAAGGTAACACACATGTCTGGAGTTTGATTGCAGAGGCTGCAAGCCCTGGTGTTCCAATCTCTTTCTCTCTCACTTTCTCTCTCACATAAAAAAAAAGCCAATCTGTTGGGCTTGCCTCAAAATAAATAAATAAATAAATAAATAAATAAATAAACAAACAAACAAACAAAACACTTCCCCCACACACATAAAATTAAAAACAAAAGAAAGCATGTCACTATTGGTCCAACTGCCACTGCTTATAGTTAGTACCACTTTTAATTTTATCATTACCATCATTATTGTTATTGAATTATTGGCATTATCTTCCTCTGAGTGATCATTTCACATAAAACATGACTTATGGGAACAAAATGATTTTTGGAATTACATATGTTTATATTTTATATGTAATACTAAACATTTTATTACTATTCATATTAGCCAGTTATTGAGTGCCTCCAAGGTGCCCATTCCTGAGCTAGTTGTCCTGTAATTCTCATATGAACACTCAATGTTTGTGGTGATTTGTAGACAGACATAGAAGAGCCAACTATTTTAATCACTTGATACTCCTTTTCCCAGCTGAGATTGAGCAAGATGACACTATCTTCTTGTTTCAGATCTTACACTATAAACAAGTGTCCTTTTTTTTTTTTGTGGCTTGCCTTTTGTATTTTGTTGCTTGTAGTTTGTGATTTTACTGTTTAAAATTGCCAAAAGCAATAGTGCTGGGGTGTTGTCTAGTATTCATAAGCACAAGAAATCTGTGATTTAGAGAAAAAACACATGTGTCAGTGAGCATAGTAAGCATCATTCAGGCATGAGTTATAGTGTTGTCACCCATAAGTACAACATTAATATATCGACATAATAAGGAAAACATCCTCAAACAGAAGCCCACATAAATAAGGTTAACATATAGGTTGGCTGATGAAAATGTGACTCATGGGAATGCAGTACTGCATTTGTCCTAGGGGCATTAGTTGATCGGTTACTAAATCAGCATATAGACCTTTCTACCCCTAATATTAAGAATTGACTAAAGGGCTGGAGAGATGGCTTAGTGGTTAAACGCTTGCCTGTGAAGCCTAAGGACCCCGGTTCGAGGCTCAGTTCCCAAGGACCCACATTAGCCAGGTGCACAAGGGGGTGCATGCATCTGTAGTTCATTTTCAGTGGCTGGAGTCCCTGGCATGCCCATTGTCTCTCTCTCTCTCTATCTGCCTCTTTCTCTCTGTGTTGCTTTCAAATATAAATAAATAAACAAACAAAATTTTAGAAAAAAGAGTTGACTAAAGCTGACTAGGTTATATGATGCTGTCATTAGGGACAACACTTTGACTTGAGTAAACACAGCAAAACTGTAATGATTTTAGAATAAATACAGGAGGACATCTCGTGACTTTGGGATTAAAATTGTCCATAAATGAGAAACTAAGGATGTCAGTCATAAAGAAAAGATTGATACATGCACAGACCTTACATCCATCAAATACCAGAAAGAGAGAGGTAGAAAAACAGTCTTGCACCAGAAGATATTTGTAAAGCTGTCACTAAGAAAAGAGTACACAAAGAGCTCAAATGTACAAATAACACCAATATGTCAGTAAAAAAGGAAAAAGACCCTAGTTGATGACCAAATAGCATAAACTGGCATTCTCAAAGTATGATACAATATGAATATCCCTCAGATATATGAAAAGAGCTTAATAGTCAAAGGTACATGTAGTATATTAGAAATTATGGATTACCATTTTACTCACCAAATTAATAAATTATTGGTGAGAAGTAACAGGACTTGTCACTAAAAAGCCACAAGCACTTTTCAAAGTGATTGTGTAACTCTCAGAGGATCTTGTGAACCTAAACTTATATTTTATTATCTTAGTCATACATACTCTAGACGAGAGAAACTCTTACAAATGTGCCCAGGCTATAGGCCTCCCATAGTTGTTTCCTTAAAAAAAGCAATTACTGGAAGTCAGACAAAGAAAGAATGTAGAGATGATAAGCCTATGTCGTAGGTTTGCACAAAGAAATACTAATAGTAAATGCTAATAACAGTACTAATAACTTGCCGCATCCAGCAAGCTTGACTCTCAAAGGAATAAAAACAAAAACAGCAAGTCTGAGAACAGTGTATAGCATAGTTCCACTTTTATACAAATGACTTTCAAGATTAAACAGTCCATTGTTTAGGAATATAAATGTATGTGGACATATTCACATATATATATTTGTAATACACATAAAACACCAAATGATGAAACTGTTAGATGCAGGAAGAAATCATAGAGAAACTGAGGATTTCAGAGCCTCCAGTGCTGTTCCTTCTTCTAGGCTGAGTGACTGGATCTCAAGAATACATTTTGTTCATTAAATTCTACATGATTCTTTGGGATGCCTACCATGTCACACAAATACAAATTTAAAATACGACCTGTAGAGTTGGCTCAGGAGCTAAAGGCACTTCCTTGCCAAGTTTTAATTTCAATTCCTCAGTACTCATGTAAAACCAGATAAACAAAGTGGCACATGCATCTTGAATTCTGTTGCAGTGGTAAGAGGCCCTTGCATGCCCATTCCCTCTCTTGCTCATCTTCTCTCTCTCTCTCTCTCTCTCTCTCTCTGTCTCTCTGTCACTTTATGCTTGAAAAAAGATTAATTAATTATAATAATGAAATACACCAGGTTACCTGGGTTAAAGTTTGGGCATTAAAATTTAATACCAGGGTGAATAAATCTTCTTGGTGTATAGGCTCAGTTTTCTTAAATGTAGAGATAAACATCATAGCACTTCCCCTTATGGTATAGATGAGATTCAATGAATTAATACAGAAAGGATGTTAGGATAATGTCTAGGCACAAAGAAATTGTTCAGCAGATCTAAGCCTGAGCTTCTTATTATTAGTACAAACCCAAGGTGACTGAATTAACTATTAGACATCAGAACAAGCAAACATTGCTCTTGTCTCTTGAGTATCAGGATGCCACATGATAGAGTGTTAATATCTCTGTTTCCTCACTCAACTATTCATGCATATTTGAGGGACATTTAAATCTATCTTTCAGCAATAGTCATGCTGGATATTACCCTGGTAATTGTGACCTCATCCACAATCTTTAAAGAACTCTTTGGAAATTCGAGCTCACAGTGAGGTTAGGAATATGAAGTTTCTTGCTTCAGTGGAGCCATGGGGAGTCATGCTGGAGTTCAGTTGTTGGTAACTCTGGTAGAGAAGTTGCAGGACAGAGACAAACTGAAACAAATCTGGATGGAAAATGACATAAGGATGTATTTTTGATATGGAAAAATACAGGAACTGTATGATAAAATTATAGCTGGGTGTGAGTTTTTCTCTTAGATTTGTAAACCAGAACAGTAGTCATCTTAATATTGTTGAACTAGGCTTGAATGAACATTGTGAACTCACTTGACGATAAAGCTTTTTTTTTTTTTTTTTTTTAAATTATAAATTCATTAATTTATTACTGAAAATTAATCTCTTAGCTTCTTCCCCTGTAGTACTCAATTAAAAATATTTTTATTTACTTATATATATATATTTTTTTTTTTCTCCATTTTTATTAATATTTTCCATGATAACAAAAAAAATCCCATGGTATTACCCTCCCCCCTTTCCCCTTTGAAATTCCATTCTCCATCATATCCCCTCCCCATCTCAATCTTTCTACTTACATATATACAATACCAACCTAATAAAAGCCCTCCTCTCTTTCTTTCTCTTCCCTTTCTATCTCCTTTTTTAACTTACTGGCCTCTGCTACTGAGTTTTTTCCTTCTCACACAGAAGCCCAATCATCTCTAGCTAAGATCCACATATGAGGGAGAACATGTGGCGCTTGGCTTTCTGGGCCTGGGTTACCTCACTTAGTATAATTCTTTCCAGATCCATCCACTTTTCTGCAAATTTCATAACTTCATTTCTCTTTACTGCTGAGTAAAACTCCATTGTATAAATGTGCCATATCTTCATTATCCACTCATCAGTTGAGGGACATCTAGGCTGGTTCCATTTCCCAGCTATTATAAATTGAGCAGCAATAAACATGGTTGAGCAAGTATCTCTAAGGTAATGGGATGAGTCCTTAGGATATATGCCTAGGAGAGCTATAGCTGGGTCATATGGTAGATCAATCTTTAGCTGTTTTAGGAACCTCCACACTGATTTCCACAATGGCTGGATCAGATTGCATTCCCACCAACAATGTAGAAGGGTTCCTCTTTTTCCACATCCCCGCCAACATTTATGATCATTTGTTTTCATGATGGTAGCCAATCTGACAGGAGTGAGATGGAATCTCAATGTAGTCTTAATCTGCATTTCCCTGATGACTAGGGATGTAGAACATTTTTTTAGATGCGTATATGCCATTCGTATTTCTTCCTTTGAGAATTCTCTATTTAGCTCCATTTCCCATTTTTTGATTGGTTTGTTTGATTCCTTATTATTTAACTTCTTCAGTTCTTTGTATATCTTAGATATTAATCCTTTATCAGATATATAGCTGGTGAAGATTTTTTCCCATTCTGTAGGTTGCCTCTTTGCTTTCTTCACCGTGTCCTTTGCAGTGCAAAATCTTTGTATTTTCATGAGGTCCCAGTGGTTAATCTGTGATTTTATTGCCTGAGCAATTGGGGTTGTATTCAGAAAGTCTTTGCCAAGACCAATATGTTGAAGGGTTTCCCCTACTTTTTCCTCTAGCAGTTTCAGAGTTTCAGGTCTGATGTTAAGGTCCTTAATCCATTTGGACTTAATTCTTGTGCACGGAGAAAGAGAAGAATCTATTTTCATCCTTCTACAGATATATATCCAGTTTTCCCAACACCATTTGCTGAAGAGGCTGTCTTTTCTCCAATGAATATTTTTGGCATTTTTATCAAATATCAGGTGGCTATAACTACATGGGGTTACATTTGGGTCCTCTATTCTGTTCCATTGATCTACGAGTCTGCTTTTGTGCCAGTACCATGCTGTTTTTGTTACTATGGCTCTGTAGTATAGGTTAAAATCAGGTATGGTGATACCACCAGCCTTATTTTTGTTGCTCAGTATTATTTTAGATATTCGAGGTTTTTTGTGATTCCAAATGAATTTTTGGATTGTTTTTTCTATTTCCGTGAAGAATGCCTTTGGAATTTTGATGGGGATTGCGTTAAATGTGTAGATTGCTTTTGGTAAGCTTACCATTTTCACAATATTGATTCTTCCAATCCAGGAACAAGGGATGTTTTTCCACTTCCTAGTGTCTTCTGCAATTTCTCGCTTGAGTGTTTTGAAGTTTTCATTGTATAGATTCTTTACTTCCTTAGTAAGGTTTATTCCAAGGTACTTTATTTTTTTTGATGCAATTGTGAATGGGAGTGATTCTCTGATCTCATCCTCTGTGTGTTTGTTGTTAGCATATATGAAGGCTACTGATTTCTGTGTATTTATTTTGTATCCTGCTATATGGCTGTAGGTGTTTATCAGCTCTAACAGTTTGATGGTAGAGTCTTTAGGGTCCTTTATATATAGAATCATGTCATCTGCAAATAATGATAACTTGACCTCTTCCTTTCCGATTTGTATCCCTTTTATGCATGACTCTTGCCTTATTGCTATGGCTAAGACTTCCAGAACTATATTAAATAAAAGTGGGGACAGTGGACACCCTTGTCTTGTTCCTGATTTTAGTGGAAAAGCATCCAGTTTTTCCCCATTTAGTAATATGTTGGCTGTAGGCTTATCATAAATAGCCTTTATTATATTGAGATATGTTCCTTCTATTCCCAGTCTCTGTAGGACTTTTATCATGAAGGGATGTTGGATTTTGTCGAATGCTTTCTCTGCATCTAATGAGATGATCATGTGATTTTTGTCCTTCAACCCATTTATATAATGTATAACATTTATAGATTTGCGTATGTTGAACCATCCCTGCATCTCTGGGATAAAGCCTACTTGGTCAGGGTGAATGATCTTTCTAATGTATTCTTGTATTCTGTTTGCCAATATTTTGTTGAGAATTTTTGCATCTATGTTCATGAGGGAGATTGGTCTGTAATTTTCCTTTTTTGTTCTATCTTTGCCTGGTTTTGGTATCAGAGTGATGCTGGCTTCATAGAAGGAGTTTGGTAGAATTCCTTCTTTTTCTATTTCATGGAAAAGCTTAAGAAGCAATGGTGTTAGCTCTTCCCTGAAGGTCTGGTAAAATTCAGCAGTGAATCCATCTGGGCCTGGGCTTTTTTTAGTTGGGAGATTTTTGATAACTGTTAGGATCTCCATGCTTGTTATAGGTCTATTTAAGTGATTAATCTCATCTTGATTTAATTTAGGTAGGTCATATAAATCAAGGAAATCATCCATTTCTTTCAGATTTTCATACTTTGTGGAGTATATGTTTTTATAATATGTCCCTATGATTTTTTGAATTTCTCTGGCATCTGTCGTGATGTTACCTTTTTCATCTCTAATTTTATTAATTTGTGTTTCTTCTCTCTTTCTTTTGGTCAGATTTGCTAAGGGTTTATCAATCTTGTTTATCCTTTCAAAGAACCAGCTCTTTGTTTCATTAATTCTTTGTATTGTTTTTTTGGTTTCTATTTCATTAATTTCTGCCCTAATCTTTATTATTTCTTCCCGTCTACTGATTTTTGGTTTGCCTTGTTCTTCTTTTTCCAAGGCTTTAAGGTGAAGCATTAGGTCATTTATTTGCGACCTTTCTAATTTCTTAATATAGGCACTTAAAGCTATAAATTTACCTCTTAGAACTGCCTTCATTGTGTCCCAGAGATTTTGGTATGTTGTGTTCTCATTATTGTTTGACTCTATAAATTTTTTGATTTCCTTCTTGATTTCTTCATTGACCCATTCATCATTTAGTAATGTATTGTTTAGTTTCCATGATTTTGTGTATGCTCTATATCCTTTCTTGCTATTGATTTGTAGTTTGATTCCATTGTGGTCAGATAGAATGCAAGGAATTATTTCAATTTTCCTGAATTTGTTAAGATTTGCTTTGTGTCCTAATATATGGTCTATTTTAGAGAATGATCCATGTGCTGCTGAAAAGAATGTATATTCTGCAGCATTTGGATGAAATGTCCTGTATATGTCTGTTAGGTCCATTCCTTCTATGACCTCGTTTAGTCCAGATGCCTCTCTGTTTATTTTTTCCCGGGATGACCTGTCAATTGATGAGAGTGGGGTGTTAAAGTCACCAACTACCACTGTGTTTGGTGTTATCTGTGATCTTAGTTCTAACAGTGTTTGTTTGATGAATTTGGGAGCCCCCATGTTAGGTGCATATATGTTTAGGATTGTAATGTCCTCCTGTTGGAGTGTGCCCTTAATCAATATAAAGTGACCTTCCTTATCTTTCTTGACTAATGTTGGAGTGAAGTCTGCCTTGTCAGCTATTAGGATAGCAACCCCTGCTTGCTTTCTGGGTCCATTTGCTTGAAACACCGTTTTCCAACCTTTCACCCTAAGATAATGTCCATCCTTTGTAGAAAGGTGAGTTTCTTGGAGACAACAAATTGTAGGGTCCTGCTTTTTAACCCAGTCTGCAAATCTATGTCTTTTGGTTGGAGCATTGAGGCCATTGATATTAAGAGATATTATTGAAAGATGTGTATTTATGCTTGCCATTTTTTTTTTTTTTTTTTTTTTTTGTGGTTCTGGTTCTACCTTTGCTCTCTTATATTAACTAGTATTTGAGTGTTGTTTGTTGTTTTCCAGGTTCCTTATATGTGTGTTTTTCTTTCTCTTCGGCATGGAGGATTCTTTCAAGTATTTTGTGTAGAGCTGGTTTTGTCTTCAAATACTCCTTTAGCCTGCTTTTGTCATGGAATGTCCTTATTTCTCCATCTATTTGAATGGATAGTTTTGCAGGATAAAGTAGCCTTGGTTGACAGTTGTTATCTTTCAGAGTTTGGAATACATCACTCCAAGCCCTTCTGGCTTTGAAAGTTTGTGTTGAGTAATCTGCTGTGATCCTGATGGGCTTGCCTTTGTAGGTAACTTGATTTTTCTCTCTAACTGCTTTCAATATTTTTCCTTTGGATTGTGTGTTTGGTAGTTTGATTATAATATGGCGAGGAGAGGTTCTTTCCAGGTTTTGTCTGGCTGGTGTTCTAAATGCTTCCTGTATCTGGATTGGCACCTCTTTCCCAATTTGGGGGAAGTTTTCTTCTATGATTTTGTTGAAGATGCCTACTATACCTTTGGATTGAAATTCTTCTCCTTCTACTATACCCTGAATTCTTATATTTGATCTTTTCATAGTGTCCCTAATATCTTGAAATTCCCATTCATACTTTTCTATTAGTTTGTCTTTCTCTTTGTTGGATTGTATTAGATCTGCCACCTGGTCTTCTAGCTTAGATATTCTGTCCTCTCCTTCATCCATTCTACTGGTGAGATTTTCTACAGAGTTTTTTATTTCATTAACTGTGTTCTTCATTGCTAGTAATTCTGACTGGTTTTTCTTCATTATTTCTATTTCCTTATTTATGTCTTGTATTGATTTCTTTATTTCATTAAATTGGTGACCTGTATCTTCTCTGATTCCTTTGATTTCTTCTTTGAGTTCATTGAACATATTTACAATCATTCTTTTGAAATCTTTCTCAGGCATTTTCTCTAACTCGTTTTCACTAGAGGTCATTTCTGAAGCATTGATGCTTTTTGGTGGATTTATATTGCCTTGGTTTTTGGTGTTTCTTGTGTTATAATGTATATATTTTTGCATCTTGGATTAAGTTACTGCTTAGATTTTCCAGTTAGCTGGATACCCTTTGCTGTATCTATTGATCTGATATTGTATATCTTCTATGTAGGAGATTAAGATGTTAGGTGTGGCTCTTACCACTCTCAGAGTATCTAGACACGTGGTCCTAGGGTTTAAGTTTGCCTGCTATGGGAGTATTCAAATAGGGTGAGTGGAATAAAATACAGGTATATTCTAAAATTTAACTAAACCCTATACACATTCAGTCAAGAACAGCATCGAGCATTTATGCAAGATTAGGTATTATAAAAACCAGATCCTCTATCAACAAAGAAGTTAAGATTTCTGGTCTGTTGAGGGATCCAAGTCAGCTTGTGACCAGGTGAGACCCTTCCCTGGTTCAATCCCAGTTACCTCTTTGGATGCTTTTGGTCTCAGTCAAGTTGCTGGCTGGGATGTTGGGCCGCTGTTCTGCTTTCTGGAACTGGGTACTGGCTTTTCCTGTGGGGCAAACCAAGCCTGGCAACTGTGGCCCTGCAGATTGGCACCCCTGATGCTGGATCCCCGCTGCTGCCGCTGGAGCTGCCGCTGCTGGGACCACTGCTGCTGGATCCGCCACTGGAGATGCCGCTGCTGGGTCTGCCCCCGCTGATCCGCTGGAGCTGCCGCTGCTGGGTCCTCCGCCTCTGATCCGCTGGTGCTGCCGCTGCGGGATCCGCCTCTGCCGCTGAAGCCGCTGGAGCCTCCGCTGCTGGATTCGCTGCCCTGAAGCCACTGTGGCCGGTACCGGAGCAGCTGATGGTGTTTTTGGGGCTGGAGTCACGGCTTCCACCGCCGCTTCCGGCTTCCACCGCTGCTTCCACTGCCGGGGTCTGAGCCGCCGCTGTTGGATCCCGAGTCGCCACTGCCGGAGCCAGAGATGCAGCTGCCGGTGCCCGTGCTGCCGCTGCCGCTGCCAGAATCCGAATCGCTGCTACCGGGTCCCGAGGTGCCGCTGCCGGAGCTGCTTCGGCCTGCCCGTGTGAGCTCTGGATATCTCCTACTTCTCCGCTGCTGTTTTAATCTCTTATACACCTCCCTTGTGTATTTTGCTGGGTTTTCTTTGGCTTTTTCTCCCCTAGGCTGCTTAGGCGTGGTTCCTATGCCGCCATCTTGACCGGAAGTCCGATAAAGCTTTTATATGCTATTGTAACGTGCAGTGATATGGAATGTGCTGTGTACACCGACCTACAGTAGAGACAGTTGGGCTGTGATGAGAATGGAGTAGGACAAGGTCACAGGGACCATAGTAAGAGTTTCTGCCAACTTGTTACTACACAAATTAAAGTCATATCTGAACACTGGTATTGTTTCCATGGCCTGTGTGAATGAACTGTTGATTAGATATCACAGTATGTGGCAAAGGCACCAGATTCCATCTCCATATCACTATCTAACTCTGGACAGCATCAGTTACCATCATTCCTCAGTGTCTTTAGGAAGTTGGTTCCAGGATCCCTGGAGAAAACAAATCTCCAAATGGCTAAGTCCCGTATACAAGGGGCATATTAGTTACAATGCCTAATACAATGCAACTGTCATATAAATGGCTATTATACCATAATGTTTAGGGAATTGTAAGAAAAAAATATGCACATGCTCACTAGAAATGCAGTATGTTTCCATAATATTTGCAATCCACAGTAGTCAAGCCCATGGATGTGGAAACCATGGATAACAATGAGAGCTGCCTGTATTTTCTTTAAACTTTACAGGATAGATTTTTGAGAAATGTGCAAACTTCTTAGAACCATATTTGAATCATTTTCATATTCTTCCCCAGTGTCTACCACACATGGAATGATGACTAATACTGAAAGAGGGAAAGGAAGGGAAGAGAAACTGAGAGAGGGTATTAGATCATGTGGTGTTGAAGGAAGCTGAGTAGCTTCAGTGGATGCAGCACATACTGTTATAATGCTGGTTTGGTAACTGTCTTCCTTCAGGAAATCAGTATATTTTGCATCTCCTCAATGGTCTTTCTCACCTCTTCATTTGCTTAGAAGTTTTCATTTTGCTAGCAAACCATTTTAAACTTTTAAATCTAAAATGAACATACTCACTTATTAGTTTCCCCACGTGCTACATAAACTAAGATGACTTCTACATCATTTAAAAATTAGGCTGTATAAACTCAACCAAGACTGCTGTGTCACTTGGCACTGTTTTGTGCCCTTCTTGGCAGTCTCAGTGGGGGACAAGAGCTGAGTTGGCAGGAGAGTGATTTATACTCCCATACTCAGAAATAGGATGGGAATACAACTTTCTTATCATTTTCTTTTCCAAAGCTTCCATACCAACATTCCCAGTTGTATTTCTCTAACGTATTTTTTCTATGCCAGATATTCCTGTCAAAGACACTGAATATGAGTGAATTACTCTGTTTTTTTTTTTTTTTTGTCTGTTTTACTCACTTTAAACTCTTTGAGAAGACAGATTTTTGTTTTGTTGTGTTTGTTAACAGTATATCTGGTGACTAAAGCATTGCCTGCAAGTACTTGCAGTAGCCATAGTATAGGTAGTAAATGAATCTTTATTGGCACTCATTGAAGGAGTTAAAGATGTGAAATCTCAGATTATGTCAAATTGAAATATATTGATTAGTTCAAAGTGAAGTCACATGAAGACCTCCAAAAAAAAGCCATCTGGCCTTTTTTCTGTGTGCAGACACCATAAATATTCTACTGGGATAGATGTCCTGTCCATAGCAAGGTGGAAAAATTTCATGATCACCAAAGGCTGGTCATTGGGTCTTCAATAAGCAAGAATGAACAAACTGTGAACTCATTCTTATCTTCATTACTTTCTTTGTCTTTCCACCCTATCCATCTCTTATTAACATTCTGAGAGTTTACTACCCTAGTCTAAATAGTCATTTGCTCTTCCATTGCTTTAGACATTTGTTGCATTTTACTGGAAGTATAAAAACATTATGCTTTGGCCATTTCATTGACTTCATCTTGTGAAGATGGACATAGACATGTAAAATAATGAAGCTTTTATGTGTTCTTCTTATTCATTAGCTCTGTATTAAGTAGGTCTGTAGATCTAACCAAAGAGCCTACATGAGAACAAGAGGAAGTAGAGGTTATCTATCTATCTATCTATCTATCTATCTATCTATCTATCTATCAATCATCTATGTATCTACCCATGTAACTAAGCATCTATGTATTTATCTATCACCTATCTATCTATTCTCTATGTATCTCTCCCCCCTCTCCTTACTTCCTCTGTCATAAGATAATCTAAGAGCTAGAGACAGGAACGATAGCATTTCTAAAATACAAGGGGGTCCATTACACTGCAGCTTTACCCTCTGTGAAATGAGAGTGTGAAGCTGCACCACAGCATAGCTAAGGAGATGATGAATAAACACATGGCTTGTCTATATAGTTGATGATGGTTTTATTTTCAAAACTGTAATTAAATGAGATAAAAATATATGGTTGAAATTTCTTAAGCAATTTAAATTCAACATAAATAACAGCTGCTTCTCATCTGGGAGCTTCACTTATATACAGATTCCTGTTTTGCATGCCCTGTTTTTTATAACAAGTACACAGCTAATCCAACTTCCAGTATCACTAGAAATTAATTATAGCCAGTGTTACTTTCCACAGCTTTAAGTTGCACAGAATAACTTTTGGGAGGACAGGGAGATGGCTCAGATTGTAAGAGCACCTGCTATGTAAGCATGATGAACTGAGTTTGATCCCAGGCACCCATGTCAAAAGTTAGGCATGGACACACACACACACATACACACACACACACACACACAGAGAGAGAGAGATGAACACACCTATAACCCCAGTCCTAAGGGGATATATACAAGAGAATTATTCGGGCTCACTAGTCAGCCAATCTGACTTCTGACTGAAAATGGCAGCTCTAGGTTTAGTGAGAGTCTCCATCTTAAGGAAATAATCTGAAAGAACAATAGAGGATATCCAATGTGTGATTCTGGCCTCTACGCTTGCATTCACTGAGGATATGCATGTGTATACACTATATACATATGACATAAGCCACATACAAAAATATTCAAAGCAGCTGTTTAGTAAAGCCTGTCGAATTTCTTACAAGTAATGAACCCAAGCTTGACTAGTATTTTTCTTTACACATTAAAACTTCCCTGTTTTCTTTGAAAGGAAAGTTTTTCTTCAGAGCATGGGTGACAAGAAGTTTGCAAGTTCTCCTTTTAAGCTTTCATGGTATAATTTCTACCCATATTACTTGAGGATTAATAACTACTTTTAGGCATAGAACTTAAAGTAGCTCCAAAGATATCTAATATTTTTTATGAGCAGGAAACTAGAAGCTAATCCCCCTATCTGAAATGTCATATACACTGCCATTGGATTCTAACCAAATTGGACAGTGAGTTTGTTACCAAGGCTTATGTCATTGGAATGTTAGCAGAAAAAAGCAATAGAATAAAAAAAATTGAGATGAAGAGATTCTTTTTAACTTTGAAACAGGGTTTTTCATAATCCATTGTCTGGCTGGTAGGTTTGTAGTGCCTTGGTTTGATCTGTACCTTTTATGTCTCCATTTGTAATAGATCCCCCAAAATTTTCCTACATTTTACAAAATTCATGATAGTCTGTTAATACATGCCTTCTCATTCTGTTCTTCAGAGAATATTCATCAGCGTATCACTTTCAATGATCTGATTTTCTTCTAAGATTGTGTGTGCATTCAGAAGACTGGCCCAAAGAATTGCAACTCTCAGATTTTAATTTTCGGTCGGGAAAACAAAAAGCCACAAAATAAAATTTCAAAATGAAGAATTAAGTTTTTTGCTGTGAAGGCTTGAATGAGCCTTTCCATTTTAGAATTCTTACACTAGTTGAAGAAGTGATAATCATGTGACGTATCACCGACTAGTGTGTAACAGCCCTGATTACACTAGATATGTGCAGATTGCATGGCAAGGTTCCATGCTTTTATCATCCTAAGCATCCCATGAGACTGAGTAGGTAGATGGAAGGGATGGTATTTGTTTTGCTAAGAGAAAAAGTGTTTATATGCTGACAACAACCCAGTCTCAGTGTACCCAACCTTACAGTGTGTCCCCATGCAATCATCTGAAGAGGGATAGGTTTTGTAGCTCAGGGCTTTTGATTACAGAGTTTTTTCTCTCCTTTTTAAATTTTTTTTTTGTTTACTTTTATTTATTTTCTTGAGAGTGACAGACAGAGAGAGAGAGAGAGAATGGGCGCACCAGGGCCTCCAGCCACTGCAAATGAGCTCCAGATGCATGTGCCACCTTGTGCATCTGGCTTACATGGGTCCTGGGGAATTGAGCCTTGAACCAGATCCTTAGGCTTCACAGGCAAGTGCTTAACCGCTAAGCCATCTCTCCAGCCCTATTTTCTCTTTATTTAGATGTATTTTTTGTTAACAACCTCCATACATATAGACAATATAGCATGATCACAATCCCTTCCCACAGTCTTCCCTTTCTCCCCTTCCACATTCCCCCTTCATTGAATCCCTTCTTCTTTCCAACTAGTCTCTCTTCTATTTTGATGTCATCATTTTAAGGAGAGATCATTTCTTAGAGTTATTTTAAACTTTTTTTAAAAATTTATTTGCAAAGAAAGAGAAAGAGAGACAGAGACAAAGAGTGGAAAATGGGCATATAAAGGCCTCTTGCCACTGCAAATAAATTCCTGATGCATGCACCACTTTCTGCATCTGGCTTTATGTGGATACTGGGGAATCAAACTCAGGCTGGCAGGCTCTGCAAGTATGGTCTGTTAACAGCCGAGCCATCTCTCCAACCCTCTTAAATCTATCTTCAAAACTAGTCCTGGCATCAAGTGCACAGAGATTCTTTTTGGCCAAGATGCTGAAAACATGTGCCAGTTGGGGGAAAAGAAAGAGAGAGAGAGAGAGAGAGAGAGAGATTGCTTCCTAGTTCAACAGGCCTTGCTAAACATGTGTGAAGAAACTGCTGAACAGACACTTGCTTATAAGCATTTTCAGCTTTATACTTGTCATTGGAAACTTTTCCTTTGGGTAATGCAAATAAAGAAGAGACAGACAAAAGGACGATTAAACCAAAACCAGTTTTGACTTTATTGGGGTTACATGCAGAGCATGGTGAGTGGTTCCTCGCAGGAGAAACAGCTGACTCAGATGCAGCAGTACCATGAGAAGTATCATCCCACCTGGATGTCAGCCTCTCCACAGCCGCTTTGACTTGAAGGCAGCTACAACACCAGAAGGTTCACTCCAACATAGGTGAGACTCAGGAAAGCTGTGTCTCTGAAACACATTGCACCCCTTGCAGGAAGCTCAGTGGGAGACTGTCCTCTCCAAGCAGTTGTTTTGTCTTTATGTAGCCTTACAAGTTACAGTTGACTTCCTAAATCTCTGAAATTTCCTTTGTACCTCAACCTCGTGGAAAGAATATTTTAGTTTCCTATTAACATATCCTTGGGAAATGGATGTGTGACCTTTAAGTTTCAGGTCTTCTAGACTTGACTTCCTGAATCAGAGCCACTTTCCTCTCTTCAAGAGAGAATATTTCAATTCTGAGGAATCTGCTACACACAGTACTGAAACCTGATTAAGATTACCAAACCAGGTGTTGTGGCACACTCTATTCCCAGCAGCTGGGAGGG
The DNA here is from genome assembly GCA_036346955.1 of Dipus sagitta. Lineage (NCBI taxonomy): Eukaryota > Metazoa > Chordata > Mammalia > Rodentia > Dipodidae > Dipus > Dipus sagitta. The sequence goes on from CM070787.1 coordinate 44,423,356, forward strand.
AGGCAGAGGTAGGATGATCACCATGAGTTTGAGGCCAGATTGGGACTACATAGTGAATTCAAAGTCAGTCTGGACTAGAGCAAGATCCTATCTCAGTGGGAAAACACATACAAACAAACAAAAAGATTAACAAGAGTCCTGCCCTCTCTCCGTCCCCAACCCCAGCTTTGATTAGTGGAGAAAGGGAAGAAAATAAACCGGAAGACATCAATTAATGAAGCTGTTGCTGATGACAGTCTTGATTCCAATGAAAATGCATTAAGGGGAATACCTACTAGACTAGCCCGAAAAAATACTCGTTCACTTCAGATAAACAGGGAAGGTTACCCTGAGGAGGACATCTGATTTAAAGCATCTAAAGAATAATCTAAAGATTGAATACTGGTTAAGGTGCTTGCCTGCGAAACCTAAGGTCTCATGTTTGACTCCACGTCCCACATAAGGCAGATGCACAGTTATGTGGCAAGATCCCATATGCGCACAAGGTGTGCATGCATCTGGAGTTCAATTGCAATGGCTAGAGGTCCTGGCAGGCCAATTCTCTCTCTCTCTCAATCTCTCTCTCTGTCTTGTGCACATGCACATAAAAAATGGTAGTCTGTTTGGCTTGCCTCGGGAAAAAAAAAAAAAAAAAGAATGAACATGTTGCAGTTACCTTTGCATTGCTGGGGCGAAACACCTGAAGAAAAGCTGCTGATGGGAGGAAAGGAATTATTTTGGCTTAGAGTCTCAAGGGGACGCTTCATGATGGCAGGAGAAAACATGGTATGAACAGAGGAGGGACATCATCTATGCCACAGCAGGTAGAACACAGCAGACAGAGAGTGATACAGGTTCTGGCAATGGGAAGCTGGTTGTAGCACCCCAAAACCTTCCACTAAGAACACACCTCTTCTAGCTAGGCTCCACCTCTCAAACTGCCATCAGCTGAGGACCAGACATTCAAAAGACAGGTGTTTACCTGGGACATCTGATTCATACCACCACAGAACACAATACAATGAAAAGCGAAAAAGAACATCGTAAGTAATGGAAATGATCAGGAGACAGGTCTATCTTATGGTTTTTGAAGCAAAATGTTATTCTTATAGTCTAAGTAAGTTACAGGGAAAGTTGCACAGAATAAGTGTGGTAAGAGAGGCAAGGGCTGGTTTCTAAACAAACTTTGCAGAGAGCACAATGAAGAGTCCATAAAATTTACTAGTCCAAATTCTTCTCTTGTTTGTATTGTACAAGCATGAAACCAAAGAGAGAGAGTGCAGCTGCCTAACTATTAACACTCCAGAGCCAGGATGATATGTGAAAAGAGATGAGTTTCCGTAGAGAAAAATACTAGTAATGATAGCTTGCATGTGAGGGCACCTGTCTCCAAAGGAGAGCAACATTATCCACAATGCCATATCCCACGAATCGCAGTGACCTCATGGGTTCGATAGGTGCACATTTTTATAAGGCACACAGGGAAGCTCAAACATTTTTAAATTGAGTTTTTCTTTGGCTTCTTAAATAGCACAGAGGTCTAGATAGAATAGGGTATGTCAAAGGAATGAGGGAAAGGGAAGATCCAAAATGAGAATAAAAATAGCTATCTGGAAAGTCACACACAGAGAAAAGGGCAGCAAAGCAAACTTTATTTTCTTGTAAAACCAAGAAAATAATAGTTGAGGGGTGAGAAAGTGTGAGTCTCAAAGGGTCAGATGGTCAACAAGCATGGTTTTACTCCTGTTATTTAACTCAATGTAGAACAAAAACTAGCAGTATGAGCTTCCGTGTGAGGAAGGCCTGGATTCTTGTCCAGCCTTGTCCATGTGCTACACTTATGAACTGAGGTGTTAATTTTCATGTAAAATGTGATTAGAAGTGGGACCTACCTCATGGAATTGTGAGGACAGAATGCATAAATACATGAGAAATGAGAGACTACGTGTAAAATCTAATTAGCACTGGTCACAATTCTCCAAAAAGGAAAATATGTATAAAAGTGGTTAAGTTACCAAAGTAGCCCAGAGAAGTATCCTGAACATGTAATATCCATTATGCTATTTTTAGTTCTTGCCTAGGTTTTGTTCCAGGAAATGAAGAGCATAATGTGGGGCATGGGCTAAAGAGAAGTGTGCCCTGTGTTTGGATAAATTTAACAGGTTCACTTACTGTTGGTGGGGAGGGGCACGGGTTCACATATGTTTCTTCATCCTGTTCATTTTGTTTTTTATGCATAATTCCTTCTTGCACTTCCTCAGTGCTGCCTTTTTTGGCTGATTACTTTATAGAGTAAACTTTCCTTCATTTTGTTTGACTGTTCACAACTCATCTACACATTCACTCTTCATTCTGACTTAGTAACTCAAAGTGACTCAAATGAACTCAGTAACTCTTTATTATAAATAACTATAGCACACAAATATATTTAAAGATATTTACAGTTAAAATGATGTTTCTATAATTTCCCAGTAATATTGAAGCTACAGAGTTTCATCTGGAATGACCAAGCTAGGTTAGGAAAATAAAAATGTTCAGGAGGTTAAAGAAAAACCCATGAGGGCTGAGATCAGTGCGTGGGAGAACTGGGAATAGCACTCTCTTCTAAAATTCTGAGGAACGAAGCCAGGCGTGGTGGTGCGTGCCTTTAATCCCAGCACTCGGGAGGCAGAGTTAGGATTATTGCCGAGGGTTTAAGGCCACCCTGAGACTACATAGTGAATTCCAGGTCAGCCTGGGCCAGAGTCAGACCCTACCTCGAAAAACAAACAAACAACAAAAAAATTGCGAGTGACGCTCACAGTGGTAACATTGGAATTTTGAAAGAACAAGCCCAGAAGCCATTTCTATGAATAAAGTCATCAGTAAATTCATTTTACATTTTGCAATATTAATGAAATCTTTTCTAATATAAAGATGTTCAGCAATGAAATTCATTTTTCACTTTCAAACCAAGCATAAGATTCAGGTCTCTTATTTTAGATGTAACAATTGTCAGGTGGTTGATGTAGACACAAAACGGGTTTTATTTTGTTTTACTTAGTTGTTTCAGAGAGAAAAATGGCTGATACCAATGCTTGACACCAAACAAAGGATTTCAAAGAATTTTTGCTGTACATTGGATAAACAGATGAAAAAAATGACACCAGGAAAAGCAAGATAGAGACATAAATATTTATCGACATTTTATGGTTATTAGTGCATCCAGTTGTGTTTGAGTTTCAATTTACATTTATTTATTTTTTCAGTATTCATAATTTACTTTTAAAACTATATTAATGGCTATATTTTTATAAAAGACAAAATAATATGATTCCTTTGTATTTATAATTAAAAATAACAATTTATATCCTTTAAAAAGGTTAGCATATATCAGTTTTCCTGTTTTGTAACATAGTTTTCAATTTTATGTTTAATTTTGTTTGTTTGTTTATTTGTTTATTTATTTATTTGTAAGCAAAGAGAGGCAGAAGAGAGAAAATGAGGGACAATGGTCATGCCAAGGCCTCTGTCCAGATGCATGCGCTACTTTGTGCATCTGGCCTTACTTGGTGTGGTGGTTTGATGTAGGTGTCTCCTATTACTTATGTGTTCTGAATGTTAGGTCCCCAGCTGGTGGTAATTTGGGAATTGGATCCTCCTGGAGGCTGTATATTTTGGGGGGTTTATGGGTATTTTAGCCAGCTTCCCTTTGCCAGTGCTTAGCATAATCTCCTGCTGCTATTGTCTACCTGATATTGTCCAGGAAGTGATGTCTATCCTCTGCTCATGCCATAATTTCCCCCTGTCATCATGGAGCTTCCCCTTGAGTCTATAAGCCAAAATAAACTCTTTCCTCCCACAAGCTGCTCTTGATTGTGTGTTTTCTGCCAGCAACTGAAAGCTGACTACAATACTTGGATATTGGGTAATTGAACCCAGGTGGTTAGGCTTTATAGGAAAGTGCTTTAACTACTGAACCATCTCCCCTACCCCTCAGTTTTATATTAAAAAAACAACATGTCCTCTCAGACTATAATACCATAGAGAAAAGTTATTAAGCACAATTATCTGAGGCCACCATGGGTATGATTATAATTCATAGAGAGCATACAATCTGTAGGCTACAAAAACAAATACAGTTATCTGGGTTTACTTTAGTACCTCTTTCAACTTGAAAGAATAGTAAAGTCTACCAAAGGAAGATACATTTTCATTCTCGTTAGCATGCTGTTTTTGAATGTTTGTGTGAGTGACTTGAACATTTTAGTAGAAGGGAGACTCACTTATTCTCCCTCAGTGAGTCATGTTCTGTAGCCCTTCCTTTGATAATCAGAAAGATAATGATGATGTAATTACAGACCCCATGGCTTTGGACCAGGCAATGAGTTCAGAACTTTACATGCATCATTTTAAACTCTGAGAAGCCTTGTGATGGAGGAATTATTGTTTTGATATTAAGATGAAGAAATTGAAGTTCAAGGAAATTAAGGCACTCACCCACGTTATAAAGCTATGGAGTAAGAGTGCTGAGCTTGAACACCAGGCTCTCTCACTCTAAATCCAGTGTGTTAAGACATTAAGCAATTCTTCCTCTTGCTACATATTCTTACAAAGAAATCTAGCCAACCATGCCAGTCTCACTAATGGCTTCCAACTTTTTCCTGAGTGGAAAAATGTTAAAAATGTGGTTTAGCCACTCATCAGGTTTTGTGAATTGTATTTATTCTAAGGATGGGTCTCTGAACTCCAAAGATCCACATACATGTGCACCCATACTTCCTCACAGCCGGGGAGAAGGAAGAAGCCAAGAAACAGTATTAAATGTGATGTGTAACAATGACTTATGGATTTACTCTCCAAAATACCTCTTTCTTTTCTATAAATGGTGAGTGTAGTCATATTCATAATAAATATATCACCAGACCCTCTTCCCAAGTTTATATTGGTTTCATTATTGAGTGTTTCAAAACTGGAGGAAGCAATAGCACAACTGACTGGTGCTGACAATTTCCTTAACTGAGGCCATATTGTGGGAAATAGTAGAATCCATGCCTAGCCAAGTCAGGAAAAAGATGAATTTGTATTTTTTTAACTTTATAAAATGTGTACATTTAAATGTGACTATACAAGCATAGTATGCTCTATCATTTTTTCATTTTTCTTTTTCTCTCTTTCTCTCCATGGACTTAAATCCAACCATGATATTTGTTATTATCTCATTAACCTTTCCTGGCCATTTTACAACTAAACTTTTTATATCCTCCTCCAGGAAGTACAAGGCTATGACTAACATTAACTGTTCTTGCCCATGAGTGCAATGGCTAGTCCCTTAATGGTGGTCTAAATAAATTGCTTTTGCTTATTCTATGTTATTAGTTCTCAACCAAAAAAAAAAAAAAATCTAAGACCCTCTTGATTTTATTAGCTCTGGCTGATAACCAAGTATTTATGGTAAGCTGCTTTTTTAAAACCAGTTCTAAGCATTCATTAACTTTCTAGACAGAAAATATGTAAGCATTTTCCCCTTATTCTATGATTTACTTTGTGATCTGCAGTCCAAATGTTTTACTATTTAAATCTTTATTACTTATTGCATATTGCAACTTTAAGGCCTTTGTACCCTATCAATCCTCCAGGAACTTAACTTCTAAATTATTTCTATGCCTTGGTGAGCTAAAACACTCTAAATACCACAGCTTATTTTCTAATTTGATCCAAAAATAAAATATGAATATGATATTCCACAAGAGAATAAAGGATAGTTATTTGGCAGAAAAAATATATGAAAACACATCTGCTACAAAATTGTGCATTCTTTAGTACATGATTGTTGGAAAATTTTATATAAAATGCTGGCAAGGGAAATCAACAAAGTAGAGTTATTTTTTAAGGTCTATGCGTTGCATATCAATGAGCCACATAGAAATCTAGAAAGACAAGCTGCTTTAAGAAACCATGGTTGTAGGTGTTAATTCTCTGTTGTATAGCATGTCATATATTAGGGCCTATATTATATTAAGTGAAATAGAAATAAAAAAGAATAGTCCAGTGACCTTCCTAACAAGTGCTTTCTTCTTCAATTTCATGCTTTGTACCTCATATTTGACATGCCCACATAAAGTTCTCCTGCACTGTGGAAAGCTAAGAAACAGAAGAGGCAGGGTTACCACTCCTCACATTGTACATTCAAATGGGGACATTCTTACACACTCACTGAGGAGGAAATTCAGTCACGTTTTCTCTGAGACATCGCAAATAGCTAGTTCAAATGCACTTTTTCCTGACTTCACTTCATCACTGTGGAAACTATAGACTCTCTTGCAGTGGCTTTGGAGGGAAAGGCATGATTTTGCATTTTTCTGGCAAATTTCCACACGTAGGAAGAACATAGTGAGACACTGAGTTTCTCTTACCGTGAATTGGGAATTTAAGACATGATGGCACTAGATGGAAAGAATTAGCAAGTGTTGTGACCTCTGTATGAACTGCAAGTGGGTGTTGTTGCTACTTGGCTGAGGTCAAGGTGATAAAGTGTTACTCATTGTGATAATTTCTATTGATTGTCACTTTGGCAGGAGGTAAAATCATTTGTGAGGAGTCATCTACATTAAGTTAGCCTCTGGCCATGCAGTTGATTAGGTTAATTGAGGTGGGAAGACTCACCTTAACTGAGGATGGGGTCCTAGAGTGTATAAAAAGGCGAGAGCCCGCTGAGCAGCAGTGCTCATCGCTGGGCTTCCACACTGTGGACTGAATGTGACCGGTTGCCTCAAGCTCCTGCTGCCAGGCCTTCACTGCCTTAGCACACTGTGACCACTAACTGTAAACCGAAATTAATCCTTCATCTGCTACACTTACGTTTATCAGGTAGTTTGTCCTGGTAACAAGAACATAACTAATACAGTCATAATGATTTTTTTTTTTTTTTTTTTTTTACTATTTCCTGGTGGTGCTACTACTGATCATTATCTAACATCAAGGCTTTGGAGGTAAAATGACTTGTGAAAATATTATTTCTATATGTTGTCTTATGTAATTTGTTTTATCTTCATAACACATAATAATTTATATTTACTAATACAAAGTATAAATATTGCTAGTAAGAGTTTGGCTGCGAGTGTACAAGCACCCTGAAAAGCTTCTTCACACTGAGAGTGCTGTGACATGGAAATGATCTTGTTGCTTGCTAGCAGTTAGAATCTGAATCGGTTATTAGATCTGAAAAGATGTGTTTGTGACCTGTCATCATTTCCTGAATTTGTGCATACATATCAAAGATTTTGCTTAGCACCCACAGCTCACTGTGACTTGCATTTGCTACTTGACCCCTTTTATAAAGAAAGTGCCTGGCTTGTGATTCTCCGTCGGATCAAATTCCTCAGGGAACAGCCACGTAGTGAGCAGCAGCCGTGTGGCATGGAACGCCTTGCACTTGGCTATGCATTTTTCTAATTTTGCCACTTTAACTTCTGCCATGATTTTTTTTACACGTATACAGCACATGTATTCTCAGTTTACATATGATAAAATTAAGACTTGTCAAAGATCAACTTTAAGTACTACTCATAGGAGGCAAAAGTGGTTTTATTTCTCTTTTATGTGTGTGTATGTGTGTAGGATGTGCTCGTGCTTTATGCGCATGGTACATGTATGTTGGGGGGTGCCCATCTTGCCTTTGGAGGCAAGAGGTCAACATTGAGTATTTTACTCTCTCAATATCCACCTTATTTTTCAGGAGATGAGGACTTTTACTAAGTCTGGAGCTCACTGATTAAGCTAGGCTGGCTAGATAGTGAAGCCTGGGGCCCTCCTCTTTCTGTTTCCCCAGAACTGGGATTATTTTGTATGTCTGCTAGAGATACAAATGCAGGTCCTCTTGATTGCATATCAAGCACATTATTGAGCTGTCTCCCCAGCCCCTCAGAGATGATTCTCAAACTCATATCCTTCCAAATAATCTTTGCCTCCTTCACTGTGTAGGTAAGGCTTCCCATATGGAATACTTTTTATTAACTACTAACAATTATTTCTAAATATTTTCTTAGAATGTCATATATGTGTGACAAATTCTAAATGTTCAAATATCCTAGAACTAAAAAAAAAATCATAATATAAAAAGATGAAATCTGGTTTCTGTTTTTTAAGCTCAAACAGGTCAATTATAAGTTATCACATATAATGTTTTTAGTTCTTTTCCATATCTTAGTTTATTTAGAAACCATGGTTCCTTTTGTCCAAATGAGACAGGATGTCTATAATTTAAAAGTTCTTTATTTTTATTCAAGTCTGGAAATTAGATAAAATATCTGGAGGGACATGTAGAAAATTTATGTTAAAAACCTGTATGCAAAAAATAAATAAATAAAAGTAATGAAGCCTGATTTAGAATCTCCTTTAGAGATAATGGTTTAAAATATCAATTCCATGATAAAGTTTTAAAAGTCTTTGGTTTAATTCCTTATGAAGAACATTTCTTAAATGGAAGAAAATGATTACCACCCCCCTCCTTTCCCTGACAATTACTGAATAAAAAAGAGCACACTTCATCATAAATGTGACTAGGACTATAGCAGTGTTTGGTTTTGTGCTTTGTGGGTGCATGTACTCCACGTGCATCTCTCACCCTTGACCCAGGCCATCTTTGGATTGCCATAATTAGGCTCTGAGCCAGTGCTCACCCCTGACCCCTCCCACCCGGGGCTCCTGAGTATAAGCATTCGTCTCCCAGTGTTTCATCCTGAGCTGGAAATCTGATGGTACCTGCTATAAATTCTCTAAGCATACAACAATAATATATAAGCTTACAACTTCCTATTTTCAGATTATGCATGCTGTTTTTGGTATCATGAGCTCTCCATGAACCCAAAGTGGTTGTTAGAAATGTCAGTTTGTACAAGTGTGAGACTCCCCAGGTTCATGTGGCTCTGCCAATCACTATGTTGTCACCTATAACCATTTTCATTGTAACTCTAATTTCTAGTGTTGGAAATGGGTTCAGTAATTTATTTAACATTTGATATTGGCGAATATGGAGGTGACATCTGTAAATATTGCTGCACCCTAAAGGGTACAGCCATATTGCTTGCAAACATATATGGCATTCTTGAGTCAGAACAGTCTTCAAATGCAAAATGAAGCAATGTTTCAGACAGGAAATAAAAAAGGAACAAATAACACTTCTCTTCATGCATTCCTTCTAGGGATAGCTAGTTTAGAAGGATGGGAGAAAAAATGCTTTGTTGTACAAAGTCTGTCACTTTATTATATGTATTTTGTATAATAAGTCATTTTTATTTTCAACTGCTTTTTGTCTCAAACTGTGAACTTTGGGTTTATAAATATCTAATCTCTAAAGTCACATGACATCCTTGAGGAAATAGAACTTCCTTCTAAAAGCAGTCTCTTCTCAATATTGAAGAATACATACTAATTAAAAATAATCTAGAGGTGAATATGTGTGTGTGTATGTGTGTATGTGTGTATGTGTGTATGTGTACAAATATATGTTTATAGAAATAGAACCAAGCAATTCAAGCATGCTGGAAGCTCAGGTAGATTGTGAGTTTGAGATTATTAGTTAAAGGCTAGTTTGGGCTACATAGGGGTCACTGTCCCTGAAAACTAGAGGGTAGAATGAATATATACATATACATACATACATACATACATACATACATACATACATACATACATACATATGTTGTAGTTACTTCTTGTTGCTGGGACAAACATATGACCCATAAGCACCTTGTGGGAGGAAGGGGTTTACTTCAGGCTCACAGATTCCAGAAGAATCTCCCTCACTGCAGAAGAAGCTGGTTCACATTTTTTTAAGGCTTCATGAATAATTTATTCCATTTGAAGTTTTGTTTTGTTTTGTTTTAAGTATAAGCCTTTTCATTTCCTCAATCACAATTTGTACAGCTCAGTGTTATGGCATTTGGTAACAATAGTGTTTGTTCCTTTATCTATTTCTTTTGTTTTTTGTCAAGTTAAAAAGAAAAGCAATTGGTGATTCACTTTTGTTTTTATAGCAGAAACTAGAAGCCAATACCAGCAAGCAGGAACAGCCAGAACTCAAGCTGGCTCTAAACATTTCTTAGGCCTGGACTCAAGATCCTCCCTAGTGACACACCTTTTCTCAGCAGGGCTCTACTTATTAAGGATTTAAGTATGAGGCTTAATCTTAAAAATATATTTATTTATTTATTTGTTTATTTATTTATTAATGAGTGAAAGAAGCAGAGTGTATATATAGTGTGTAAGTATGTGTGTGTGTGTGTGTGTGTGTGTACACCAGGGCCTCTCGCCTCTGCAAAAGAACTCCAGACACATGTGTTACCTTGTGCATCTGACTTTACATGGGTACTGGGGAATCAAACTTGGGTCCTTGGGATTTGCACTCAAGTGCCTTAACCACTGGCAATCTCTCCAGTCCCAAGGCTCAATCAAAAATACCTGAGGCTATAGGGTATATATATCTATATTCACAGCATAACAGTACATATATACATATATATATATATACATATATATATATATATATATATATATATATATATATACACACACACGTATATACCTATGTGGATATGTTTAGCACCAGATATAATTATATATAACAGTTTAAGAAGTAAATAGAACAGTACCAGAAAGCAAGAGTTTGCATTATAATGACATTTCATTACATAGTTGTCTTGAGAGGGTCACAACACCTTTAAACTTCAGTTTCTTTACCTAGGCCTGTAGTGATGAGTAGAATTTTCTACAATAATGGAAGTCTTCTGTGTGTTATATAGCATGTTGCTCACTAGGTGCATGTACTTACTGAGCATGCAAAATATGATTAGTCTGTCTAGGGAACAGAATGATAAACTTTTATTTTAGTTATGTTGAGTCTACATAAGCACCCATGGCAAGTGGGCATTTAACTCAACAATGTAGCTATGGAACCAGGAGGAAGGGTCAAAATTAATAAAATGTCAGGTAAGTATATGTTCTCTGACACAAATGCTAGCTATCATGACTATTTATCTTCATAATTATCATCTTTTGAAATAGTGATATTCTCCCATGATAGCATAGGGCTATAAAATTTTAATTTGTTTTCCTTATTTCTCCCAACAGATCTTGAAAACTTTAAGACCAGAACAAGAAGCACGGTGTCTGTCCGTCGAGGTCAGGGAATGGTACTCCTGTGTGGCCCACCACCCCATTCCGGAGGTACCTAGACATGCACTCACATGTGCGCACTTGAATGGCTGATATTTTTCTTGCTGAACCTTCTCCCTCCTGGTAGCAGCTAAGGGGACAGTGTCATTTATAGAGATTCCCAAAGTCCCTCCATGTAGGGGAGGAACTGTTGTGAATGCTTCCCATAATTAGGATAGGAAAATATCAGGTTATGCAAATGTTTTACCCCACTGTTCTGGGTCTTGCATGAAGGGGAGAGTCCTAAGTCAGTCAAAATCAGAATCCTGATGCTTGGTAAGGCAAAGTAGCTAAAACTACCATGCTTATTTTATCTTGATTGAGCTAAAAAATATGGTCCTGATTAATTTTATCTCTTTCTTGTACTGTTGTACTTATAATTCTTCTGATACCAAATATTGTCTTTTTTTTTTTTTTGGTTTTATGAGGGAGGGTCTCATTCTAGCCCAGGCTGACCTGGAATTCACTGTGGAGTCTCAGGGTGGCCTGTAACTCACAGCAATCCTCCTACCTCTGCCTCCTGAGTGCTGGGATTAAAGGAGTGTGCCACCATTTATTTTTGTTTGTTTGTTTTTTGTTTGTTTTCATGGTAGCAATTCTCCAATCCTCCGGTCACAAAGTCGCTATGCAAGGATTCAATTCAATTTCTGATATTAACTGCCCTGAGTTCATGTCAGAGCCCTTATAGTAAAGGCTTCAATATACAAGATTTGCCCAGGTCAGGTGCCATGTGCCTATCCCTGACCTGCAGAGGTTCTGGTCCAGACACCCCTAACTTGGGTTCAATGGTTTGCTTGAATAGCTCATAGTACTAAGGGCGGGGGGGGTGGGGTGGGGGAAGTCCACAAACTATTCCATTTAAGCACATATAGGGCAAATCAATGAAAAATTAGGTATTTTATGCAGACACCTACTCCCCTGAGAAATACCATAGTTGTAATAAGAAGGATGGAGAGATGTCATCTAGGCGACTTGCAATCTGTGAAGAGGACCACTGAAGATGGGTGGGGGGTAACTGCACATACAGGGTTCAGTAGTGTGGACGTGTGATAAGTAGTGACACTTACTAGAATTTCACAAAGGTTTTTGATGACAAGATTGATAAAATGCACTCAGTAATTAGTGATGGTTTAGTTGTGTATCTGTTATCATGATTGCATTAATTTTCTCTTTAGCTTTCATGATTGGAAGAGAAATTTTTTTTTGTTTTTAACTTGCAGATTGAAAAATCATTCTTTCATTTTTGTCCTGTATTCAAAAGTTGTAACTTCCTTTTTAAAATCTAAATTCCTACCTAATAGTTCCAGCAGAAAATAACAATTAGTGAAATAGCTAAAAGCTAAAAAGCTTGAACTTGAAGCACACTGCTTGTAGTAGAGAAGAGACAGGAAACAGTCAAATGTGGATTTGATGACTAGAATGTCTGGCTTTTGAAGATGGGCACAGAATCTACTTTGTGTTTATGGGCTTTGTGCTTTGGGAAGTAGGTTTTTGTTTCAGAACTTTACCTTCCCTTTGAGTTGGTATCAATAAGCACTCAAGTGGAAGTCCAGACGTGAGTTCTACTCCTGGTTCTCTTTCAAACCATTACTTAAAATTGGGCAAACATTTTGATTTCTCTACACTTCACTCTTCCTGTCTAGTATGGAAAGAGACTAAAACAAAACTCTCAGGTCTCTTTTAGTCCTACAATTACATGATTATAACTCAATAGAAGTAGTAACAGTCATTAGCAAGTATGCCTGTATTACCTCTCTATGAGGAAACTACCTAAGGTTAGACATATATTTTGATCCAGTTGAAATTCATTCAAGTTAACACTTCCTAAGATTAAATCTAATCAAAATAAAAATGGAAGATTTTGCTAATTTCTTCAGCAAAATACCTTCACAGCATTCAGCATCAGTGACATGACATGACTCTAACAATTAATCTGGGAAGTATATTTTAAAATACGTTTCCTTGCTGATATACCAATGGGTTTAGGAAAGGCAAAACAAAATGAAGTGAGGTCTTGCTGCCTCATGATGAGGTAGCTGACTCCTTTCCCTTTCCCACGGAGAAAGTTATTAAAACTTTCCATAGACATCGACTGAAATGCTCTTGTCTCTGCTGGCAGCAGTCAGCTGCTCTGAAATCAGTTCTTGGAGCTGTGCTGACATTCCTGACAATCTTGATGGAGAAAGACAAGGAAATAAATATTCTCATTATGGGCTGTATTAGAAACCATGTGTGCAGTAATACTGTGAACAAGACAGACACAGCAAGGACATTCTCAGAAAAACAAAGAGGATATTCAAGGTTGTTAAGAGATTATCTCAGACACCCATCAGTTTTGGCCAAGGGGAGTCAATGATTATCTGATGAAATCTCCCCATTTACGCCAATGCACCCAGTCCAGCAGTGATTTGCCCATTGTTTTTTCCCAGGCTGAGCATCACCTAAAAGCTGGCAGGATCACCATGAGCTACTGGACCTACTGAGCATTTTAAACCCAGCATATGGCATCCCAGTTTCAATTGTAACAGATCACACAGAGGGAAGGAAATGAGTCAGCCTTTATTGTATCAGTAGGATACTTGGTAATGGCAAGAAATCCATTGTGGGGATGCTACTAGTCCTATTTCAAAAACTGTTCATTGTCACAGCGTTTGAGGGTAACATACAAACGAGCAGCAATTAATCTGTTTTGAAATGTACATATTTCCAGCGCCGCCGGTCACCATGGGCAGCATCTCTGTCATGTCTTTGTTCCTACATATAAACTCAGATGTGATATTTTTACATACACTTCAACAGTAAGTGTAGACTTAGATACAAAAAATAACTGAAATCAATATGATGGGCTCTGGTTGTACTTGGGAGTCTTTCACATTAGAAACAGAGATTATTGAATCTTAGAATGTTCCCTCTGCTTTCTGACACCTCCAGTGTCATTTGGCACTAGGAATTTATGACCTTTATCCAAGCTCTCATTAAATAGGAATAGAAATGACCAGATTACTCATCATTGAAACCCACAAACTTTCATGGGGGGACGTTTGGTTCCTTTTCTGGGTCACCAAGGTCCTCAGTGCTCAAAAGCAGTGGCAAGCTCACCTGGGAATTTATAATAAAGGCAGAATCTCAGACTCCATGCAGGGTCTACTGAACCAGATCTTGCTCTTAATAAGATCTCCCACTGGTCACATACACATTAAAGTTGGAGAAACACTGAACTGCATCTGTGGTTCCTACACAACACACACCCTGCCTCTGGCCAGGGACAGGCAGGCAGCTTTAGTTTCATTGGGACAATCTATTTGGCCACTGGTGACCAACATTTTCCTTAAGATAACATGATTGCAGAGGTCAGAAGAGGGGTCCCCAGATGTGTTATTTTACAAAACTCTTTTGGACAATTGCTAACATGGCATGCCTTGAGTTCCACATTACTCAAGCAGAAGTGCATAACATTCATATGCTTTTAAAATATATTAAAATAATTATGCAACCATATGATCTCCTGAGGCTTTACCTTTGTTTTCATGTGTCCAAGTGGTTGTGCATATGGGAAACCAGCAGCAAAGACTAGTTTTACTCAGGCATTCATATTCAGAAGTAGCAATTCATATTTCACCCTCTCTTACTAAATTATTACTTGTGAAGGTTTGGCTTTCTAGTTTACAAAAAAGTAGCAAAGAAATCACCTGTGTTCAATTCTGAGATTATTTTCATTGTTACAGCTTTTAGAGATAGTAACTAGAATTTGTTATTGTTGTAAAATCATTTACACAAAGCACATCCGCAATACTTAGGTCCAATTCACAGGCTATCAGACTCAGGGACCTTATGACAGGGCATCTGTGAGGTCCTTTATGGGATGTATAATGCTTTGGTTTACATTCGATCATCTTTCTTTGACACTCCTCATAATCTAATAAGGATAAAGAGTATGTATTATAGATAAGGCAAAGAAAACAAAGAGGTTATGTGTGGATTCAAAGTGATGGAGAGTAACTAGAATTTAGCACACACCCTTTCTGCAAATTGGAGAGTTGAAGTATGTTTTACACTCCATATCAAAGGTTTTTGAGCTCTACCCAGGGTAGTTGAATCACTGGAAATTGGGATCTTCTCTGACATCATTGGTAGTATTTAAAGTGTACTATATAAGCTAAAATTCAGCCAGGCTAGAAAACTGGCATCCTTATAGTACAAATTCAAGTAAGACTTGTCCCAGGAAAATCTTTCCATTTGCAAGCCTCTCCAGGATATCATAAATTTGATTTCATCTGGACATAGCCACATGGAGTATAATGAGAGCCCTAAAAGAATCAACTATGCCTTCCCACAGTATGGTTATTTCAAATGGACCATTTTATATTCACTAAAAGACAAAGTAAAAGTGTGAAAGTAGGACACCATTGTTGAAGTCTTAGGTCTCTCTTATTACCCTCCTGTGTGTGCCAATTATGTAATTTCTCTTAGCCCCATCTCCTTCATCTGACTTCTGTTCTTACCTTCCCACACACACTCAGCTTTCAGTATCAATATATTACCTTTAGAACTGGACTCATTTAGTTATATATTTAGTCCAAACTATGCTGATATGTCAGTGAGTCATAACTAATCTTACTGTGCTAAAATTTAGTATCTTCTAAGCCCAGAGTGATCTTAAAAACATCATTTTGATCAGGCTGACTGAACCCTCTCAACACCTTATCCCCATTGCCTTTCATAAACTGGCTCCCATTGCTTACCAGTTTTATATAACTTTAATTTTCCAAATATATTCCTGTTTGTTCCAAATACCAACACATTTCATTGCAATCCACATTCAGCTTCCCTCCTGTTACTATGTCTTACCTAATGGTATTTAAGATCACATTTTAACCCCAGTACAAAACTTGAGTCATAAAATGTGATAAGATGCTATCCCATGGATGCTAAATAATGTTTCTAGTTCTTTTTTCTTTTAATTTTTTTGTTCATTTTTATTTATTTAATTGAGGGTGACAGAGAGAAAGAGGCAGATAGATAGAGAGAGAGAAAGAGAGAGAGAGAGAGAGAGAGAGAGAGAATGGGCGCACCAGGGCTTCTGGCCACTGCAAACAGAACTTCAGATGCGTGCCCCCTTGTGCATCTGGCTAACATGGGTCCTGGGGAATTGAGCCTTGAACCGAGGTCCTTAGGCTTCACAGGCAAGCATTTAACCGCTAAGCCATCTCTCCAGCCCTGTTTCTGGTTCTTAATTCTCACCTATCATATTAGATAAGATCATGAAATCAGTCTGTTTTTATTTCAGATTTGATAACCTGTGACTTAGACAAGTACCCATGTTCCTCAGAAAGCAGTCCTTCTCCTCTTAGCCTTTCTCCCTTTACTTTCTCTCAATGGCCTCTCAGATTCATCTTCTTCCACATTGTTTTGATTCAGCACAACTTTCAAACCATCAAATAGTATTAACTAAGCAGAATGCAATTTACCTTTCAAATACATTGAGGATTTAAAAAATGTAATAAATGTAACACTTAATTAAAACTTTTGAACATGAGGCTGAAAAGATGGCTCATTCACTAAAGCAGTTACCATGTAAGCATGAGGAATTGATTCAAAACCCTCAGAACCCACATATATGTTGGGTGGGTGTGGCAGCCTTCCTGAAATCCATGTGCCAGGAAAACAGTGACAGAGATCCTTGGGGCATGATAGGTAGCTAGACAAGTAGAATCAATAAGTCATGGGTCCTAGTGAGAGGCTTCGTCTCAATAAATAAGGTGAGGAACAACCCTGATACCCAAGCACATGCATACACATATAAACACACACATGTGCCTACACATAAGCAGATATGCATACACACTATGCATACACATATACATGCAAAAAAGTCTTACAAATATTTTATTAAAAGATTGAAGTGAGCCAGCCGTGCTGGTGCACACCTTTAATCCCAGCACTAGGGAGACCGAGGTAGGACGATCGTGGTAACCCTGAGACTACATAGTGAATTCCAGGTCAGCCTGGACTAGAGTGAGACCCTACCTTTTAAACCAAAAACAAATGAAAAAAAAAAATAAATAAACCAGAAGATTGAAGTGAAAAATTAGAGAACTGCTTATCTTTGGAGATCTTGATTGATCTTCAAGTAACAACTATTAAGTAGGCATGAGTTTTTCAGATAAATCTCCTAAGTGACTCATCTAGAATTTACATCTATTATTAAAACAAACTGGGCATGCTCTATTGTGGGCCTACTAAAATGCTAATTCAGCCATTATTCTTACATTCAATAATTACTCCTAATGATGCAATTGGCAATTGAGATAAACTCTTCCACCATCTTTATACAGGCTAGTCCAATGTGATTTATGTTTGAATTTTCTATTTACTGTATACAGTATGTGTCAGGATTGAACTTTATTTCCTCAGAAGTAGCAATGCATTGTGTGGACTTAGGAGAAGCCAAGAACAGAGAGGGGGGAGGAGGGTGTGTGTGTGGCACTGGATATTCAACCTAGGGCTTTGCATATAGTAGATAAGTGTTCTATCACTGAGCTACATCTTTATTACCAAAGATATAAATATTGCTGAAGTAATGCTGAATCATTTTAAAATACCAGATAATAATGTCTTTCACTTATTTCATGGCAATTTAAAATAAACAAAATGTGCAAGAATTTTTATATTATAAACTTAATACTTTAGCTATAGGAATAGCACTCAAAATATTATGTTCTTTCCCTGTTCTAAATGGAATCATGGCCTCCTCTCTCTTTTTCTTTCTTTCTTTCTCTCTCTCTTTCTCTCTCTCTTCCGTGTGTGTGTGTGTGTGTGTGTGTGTGTGTGTAAAATGAGGGAAGGTACCCAAATATAGTCACTATTTAAGAATGCAGCAAATGATAAAATATAGACTCTGAATGAGTCTCTGTTGCTTGAATACCAATAATGTAACGTCCCTTTGATGTTTATTTCATGTCACCATAGAAGTGATTTCAAGACCCCTTATCGCCTGCAAATAATTTTAAAACCACAAGTGTCCAATAAGATAAGACAGGTGCATGCCACTGGGGTTGATTCAAAATGTGTTTTCAATGAGTAAGACAAAAAGTGAGCTTGACAGACTGGAGAGATGGCTGTGTGGTTAAGGTACTTGTCTGCACAGCCTAACGACCTGAATTTGATTCCCCAGTAACCATGTAAAGACAGATGCACAAACTGGCACATGCATCTGTAGTTTGTTTGCAGCAGTTGGAGGCCCTGTAACACCCATTCTTTCTGTCACTCTCTTTCTCTTTGGGGGGGGGGTATTTTTTTGAGGTAGGGTCTTGCTGTAGCCCAGGCTGACCTGGAATTCACTATGTGATCTCAGGGTGGCCTTGAATTCACAATGATCCTCCTACCTCCGCCTCCTGAGTGCTGGCATTAAAGGCATGAGCCACCATGCCTGGCTTTCTCTCTTCTTTGTATCTCTCTCTGCTTGAAAATAAGTAAAATAAGTTGGTTCTTGTAACATGAGGTCAGAATTGTAAGAGTGGTATTGAAACACTGCTATTGTACCCTTCAAACTTTTGTAGGTCAGTCATACTTTGGTAAAACCACTATAAACAACATAATTTTGTGTAACACATGCTCTGTCATCAATTCCAGCTCTAAGCAAAGAATTTCACATACTCCCATAAATAGATATGTACCTCAATTCACTGAGAAATAGCAAACATTTAGTGACAGGTTAACATTAGACATAAGGTGGGTATCACATCATAGACTTGTTATTTTTTTTAATTTAGTGTTAAATACTTTTTTATTATCATATAAAGAATCAGGTTTTATTATGGTGTTTTCTAAATACATTTTATTTTTTGTTCCCTGACCCTTTTGCCCTCTCCCCCCCCTAGCCTTCACTTCCTTTCCACTTTCACACTGCATGTTTTTTTTTGTCCTCTCCACCTCTCTCACCTGTTGTTCCTCTCATGTGGTCTTCTGTACTGTTCCATTTGCTGTATCTGCCTTGTATCCCCTTATTTACAAACATGCAAACATTAAAAGATAGATATGAAAGATAACATGTGATTTCTGTCTTTCTGTCTTGGGTGCCCTCATTTAGTATACTGTTTTTAATTCCATACATTTTCCTGCAAATTCCATAACTTCATTTTTATTTACAGCTATGTAAAATTCCATTGTGTCTATGAACCACATTTTCATTATCTAGTCATCAGTGGATGGACATTTAGGTTAATTCCATTTCTAAGCTGCTATATATAGAGCTGCAATGAATATACATGTGCAGATATCTGTGTCATAGGGGATAGAGAGTCCTTTGCGTTTATGTCAAGGACTAATACAGCTTGGTCATGTACTAAATCTGTTCTTAGCTCCTGAAAAACCTCCATGATGAAATAGGGTTCCTGTCTCCCCACAATCTCTCCAGCATTTCATGTCATTAGTTTTGTTGATAATCACTATGATGGTGGTAAGATGAAATCTGAAAATAATTTTAATTTCCATTTCCTTGGTAGATAGGGATGTTGATCATTTTTAAAATACCTATAGTGCATTTGTATATCTTTTCTTTCTCAAGAGTTCTCACTATTTATTTTATTCACTCATTTATTGGTCAGTAGTTTATTTATTTATTTTTTTTGTGGTTCTTAACACATTCTTGATATCGACCTCATATTTGAGGACTAGCAAGAAAAGATTTTGTCTCATTCTGTAGGCAGAAACTTTTTAATTTCATATACTCCCATTTGTAGATTTTGGGGACTATTTCCTGTGTTATTGGAGTCCTGTTCAAACTGTTCGTACCTAGACCTGCTCTTCAGTGTATTGCCTACTCACATATTTTCAGCATTTCTGATTTTATAAGCAAGGTTTGTTTTGTTTTGTTTTGTTTTTGAGGCAAATCCAACAGACTGGCCTTTTTTATGTGGGAGAGTAAGAGCAAGAAAGTGGAGGGGGTTGGGGAAGAATTGCCACGTCAGGGACTTCAGCTACTGCAACAGAACTCCAGACGCATGTGCCCCCTTGTGTCCATATGTGACCTTGTGCACTTGTGTCACTTTGTATGTTTGGATTACCTGAGACTGGGAGAGTTGAACATGAGTCATTAGGCTTCACAAGCAAGTGCCTTAGCCACTAAGCCATCTCTCCAACCCTATAGCAAAGTATTTGATCCATTTTGAATTGTTTTTTGTATACTTCTCAGCACTTTGAGGAGTCAATTTCCCTTGTAGTCACCACCATCTGTGAAAAGAAACTTCTCTTACTAAAAGTGCGAGCAGCGCCACTATATGAGTATAAATGAGTATTGAGAGGGTAATTTGATGGGCACAACATAATCCATTTAACCAATCAACAATAGTAGCTTCCCTCAATAGCAACTATGACCTTTCAAGTCATAAGCTTTTAGACTAGGTTTTCAGTACCAGGATCGAATTCCTTTCCATGGAGTGGGCCTCAAATCCAATCATAGGATGGTTATTTACCCACATAACAGTCATGCCAATATTGTGCCAGGGAGTTCATCTTGCCTGACTGGCCAGGTATACAGCTCATAAGGTTCTTTGCTGGTTAAGACTGTTGATGCATTTTCTCCCCAACAGACTGCATAATACTTGACAGCACTATGGAAACTAGCTAGCAGGGAGGAAGCTTTCAGCTCAATACCAGCTTTATTACGTTCTTGTTCTAGTGTAGAACCAAAAGCATCAGTGATGAAAACTATTGATTTTTGCACATTGATTTTTATCCTATAAATTTGCTGAAATATAAGTGTTATTAAATATTCTTAAGGACATCTTATAATAATAATAATAATAATAAATAGATGAAAATATGATGAATGCACTTGCTGTCAGTTGTCTCAAACTGGTAATGTGAACTTGGGCATGCTAGTGTCATAGTCTTCTACTTGAATCTTACTGTTAACTCTATTTAAAACAATGTGGATGTTTTATCACTATACTTTTAAAGGTCTAGATATCAACATTATCCACTTAGATATAGGGAAAAGCAAGTTGGTAAGAAACAAACATTTCCCCATCATAGAATAATTCTAAACACATCATATAACTGAGCCTCTGATTTCTTACATTCATCTGCTGATCTGGTTTCTAAGATAAGTTCCGAGAGTAGTAGCTACACACTTCTTATGTTTGTTCTTCTTTTCATTACAGTCCAGGGGAAGTTTAAGCTCTTATGTTAAACTTAAGCAATTATGGAAAGTTGTAGGTCACAACACTTAGAAACAGACTCATTTACTTTAGTCAATATCCCTTAAGTCAACATATTTTTGTTCAATAGACTAAGAGGTTCATTTTACTTAAAAAATTATAGAAATAAATTTCAGGAAACTGTTTCTGTCTCTTCAGTTTCTTATTTGGTTTGTGCAAATGTTTCCATGTACTATTGAGTAGAAACTAAAGATCCAAGGTCATGAGTGATGGACTAAATTACCTAGCTTCTCTCCTTGACAATTACTCTGTACTTCATTTAATTATGGGCATTATAAAAGTGTTCTTTGGATATATAGATTGAAGTTCAAGTTAGGTATATCTTTATTTTCTTTGAAAACATGCCCACCCCCCAAATCAAAGAGATTATCTCCAGTTTAATCCTTAGAACTGGAAGCTCATTATCAGTTAGAGTAAAGGCCAAACAACTAATACTAAAACAAAATGCCATTAGGATAGTGAAAGTTGATCCATTAGGCTGAACAACCAACAAACTATGAGCATTTCTCAAAGCACTGCTGACTACAGAGGTTTTTCACATGATGCTTCCTGACCTAGAAAGCAGCAAGGGAGGATATTATTTTGGAACATAGGTGCCCGTTGGGGCATGAAGAGTTTGGAAATATGAAAAACACATTACAACTCTAGCAGAGTGCTACCTAGCACTTACCAGTCAGAACAGAACCAATGGTCAGCACTGATCTTTTGTCAACATGAACCTGACTGAGCATTTCATAAATAACGTAGTGGACAACCACAGCAAGATAAGTAGGAATTTTCCTTGTTTTACTACTTATTGGAAATGTACCCCATGACTCTCATCTTTTCAGCTGAAGAACAAAAAGAATAAATGAGCAGTTCTTTGGATACTTTTCAGCATGGACATGGTATTTTGTCAGGTCAGTGCATCATCATGCCAGTGACTTTAACAGGATAATGGTTTAGCACATATAATAAGGAGGCCCTACTGGCTGGGTTCTAGTAGCTCAGAAGTAGTCTTGGGTTAGGTGCTCAGAAATGGAAGAGTCAGAAATGGAGTATTTACCCAGGTCAGAAACCTTGATTATTAGGCATAAGTAAAAACTTAAATAATTTTCTTCTTTATTGTTCCCTCATTTTCTTGGTTAGCATATAGATAAATTGGTTTCATGGTGATGTTTCCATGCATATATATCATGATAGGTTCCATTTTATCTGATTTTTAAAAACCTTTTCATGTTAATTTTCAGACATTTTTGAAGGAAATTATTGAAGTAGACCAATTGAAGAGTAGAAAAAATATCTATTTTGAGCAAGTACATTTTCTTTTCACACACAGAGGAAAGGATCATGGTATTTGCCCAGGAGTAGGAGTTAATCTTCTTTCTGCATAGTATCAGGATACTGGTTAAAAAATTATTTAATTAAAATTCTGTAGGTTCAAAGAATATAACTTTTTTTTTTTTTTTTTTTTTGGTTTTTCAAGGTAGGGTCTCGCGCTAGTCCAGGCTGACCTGTAATTCACTACATAGTCTCAGGGTGGCCTCGAATTCATGGCAATCCTCCCACCTCTGCCTCCCGAGTGCTGGGATTAAAGGCCTGTGCCACCACGCCCAGCTTGAGATTAAAATAGCATCATACTATGTAGCCCAGGCTGGCCTTGAACTCTCAATCTTCCTGTCTCAGCATCCCAAGTGTAGGGTTTACAGGTATGCTACCATGTCTGGTATGAAAACTTTTTGATCAGTCAATCTGATTTGAGTTCACCATGTTCACTTATGATTGTTATACTTGCATATATATCGAACAACTATAAGCAACCAAATGAAATGTAGTTAATTCACAAAGAGGCCAGCTGTGCTGGCACAAAGAACTGAAAGAAATGTCAAGTCTTTAATTCAGAACACTACTGGGAGAATGATTATGGTTACTTAGGTACATACTGGCTGTTCACAAAACAACAGGCGTCCATTTCCTATCAAGCCAGGATAACTCTTATCTTCTCTAGCTGTAACAAATCTACTTTTTCTCCCATCAGCTAGTTACAGGTTAGCATATTATCACAATTTTCACTGTCCAAATTAATCCCTGGAAAGAAGTTGTGCCATAACAATACTCCACAGAAACTCATAAATACATATGCAGTTACAGCTGGAAATACAGTGGTTGACAATATAACATTTCAGAAATATCCAACGAATCTCTACATTGTGAAGCAATTTTGAGGGTGCACACTTTCTCCTTCCTTCAAACCAACACAAATACCAGGGAGTACCTCCAAAATGTCAAGATGCTCCAGTTGTAAGAATTTGAAGCCAAGAATGTAATATTACACACAAAGGAAGCATCAACTTTTAAAAAGATATATAAAAGTTCTAAAAATAAAAAAGCTCATTTGATTATCATAGTCTTTCCTTTTGGTTTCTACTAGTTGGAAAGTAAAGCAGGTATTACATACATTTAAACCAGCTCCTAAATAGAAGAAAGACATTTGTATATCTTCTTTTCTATATGTCTTACTACCATACAAACTTGTACTACATTTGCAACCCAGAATTCCTTTCAAATGTGACGCACTAGCTTACTTCAGTTGTTAATGGATTTAGATGGAGTATGAAACTTAGAAGCTATGGGTGAAGAGACTAGATTGCTGTGGCAAGTTAAAAATGAAATGTTGACAGACCTGATACCAAAATTATGAAAGCCACAAAAGATACAGGAGTGATCCAGAGAAGAATGGTCCCTTTACCTTATAGGGTAAGAGAGTAATCAAATAATAACACTGATATTTGTGCCCTTGGCTGTTGGAGGAAGGGAATATGTGAAAATGAAAGACATGATGTACACTGGAGTGTCAAAGGATATATCCTGTAAAACAAAGTAGTTCTGGAATTTAAATCTGAAAGGAAAGGGAATTAAAGGGAAAGAGTAAACAGAACAACACATAAGTCTGGAGGGAGAAAGCTATCCACAGAGCCTAACATAACACTATGGATGGGAATACAGGAAAAAGGTGTTTCAGTGGTTTGCTCTGAATGTGTGCTATGGAGCAATTAAAAGTTGAGTGTTGGTTTATCATAATCTTAACAAATCAGTAATAATTAGGCACTAGTAAAGTGGAAGCAGATGAAGGCTGTCAAGTTGCCTCAAACTTAAAGATCTGAGGGGTGGGAGACATGGCTTAGCAGTTAAGGAACTTGCCTGAGAAGCCTAAGGGCCCAGGAAGCCAGATGCACATGGTGGTGCATATGTCCTGAGTTCTTTGCAGTGGCTAGAGGCCCTGGCATGCCCATTATCTCCCTCTTTTCTTTTTCTTCTCTCTCAAATAAATAAATAAATAAAAAGAAAGGTCTCTGATAGGGATTCTGGCATGTAGTCAGTTTATAGAAGTGTGAGGATATGTCCATGCTCTGTTGGTCAACCCACAACCTGAATAGACCCACAATCCATGTTGGTAAATAGCATTAAATTAAGAAAATTAATCTATCCCATCATAATGACTTAGGAAAATATTCTTTGACAAAGGGGACCAGAAGGAGGGGTTATATGGGAAGCATTAGCATTGCCCAAAGATACAAAATAAAGGAGACCACAACAAGAGTGCATGTAAGAATACAAGGACATAAAGGATCCTTCTCTCGGGTCAGCAGTGAAGTACAAGAAAGCATGGTCTCTATGACATGAGGTGGCTGATGTAAAAAGCTGCCTGGAATACAGAATGAGGTTTAAAGGGGGCTGGCAAACATTAGAAAAAGAATTAAAATCTGCAATGCAGACTCAGTAAAAAGTCAAATGCACATTACAGAAAATTGAATTAGTGATAAGCATGGCTAACTAGATAAGTTTTTAATACAGAATTCAAATGAAAGTATAATGATCAGAAAGCTTCATAAATATGGAGATGTGGGAGTAAAGTTTCAATTTATGTATAATCAATGCAATTGATAAAGACATACACTCAGTGTACACATAGCATTCCACTATTTAATGCCATTCCCTGTTTACCTTTCTACTTTAGTCCATCAGCCTGGATCATAGGAGCATTCTGAAATTTATTCTCTTTCTAAGAAATTAAAACATTTATTCTTTATTTGCGTAATTAGAGAATATGAAGATCAAGGTAGAAATATAAGACCCAACATGGCTCAGGGAAATTTTGCGGAAGAGGGGATGGAAAGAATGTCAGAGCCATATGTTGGGTCATGATATGCAGAGACATTTAGCTTACCCATAACTGTGGGCTAACTCCACAATGCATGACCCATATACCTCAACAAGGAGGGGCCAAGGGGAGGGGGTAGGTCACGGATGAGCCTAATAATGGTACGAAACTGACTGTATTTGCTGAATACAAAACTAACTAATAAAGAAAAAAAGAAAAAAAAGAAGTATATATACCTTTCAAGTTGCCAAAGACAATAGACCAAAGTAGTGGACTGGAGATGTAGCTTATTGGTAGATAGAGTGCCTGTCATGCACACTGCTCCCAGGTACAAGCCTCCCAAAGTTGGGAGGGTCAAGGAAGATGTCTCAGTGCATGAAGCACTTGAAGCACAAGTGTGAGGACCAGAGTTCAAACCCTTGCGCCTATACAAAGGTGCAAGCCTGGCTCTAATCTCAGAGCTTGAGAGGTAGAGGCAGGGCATCATGAGGGCAAGATTACTTGCTATAGTAGCTAAATTGAACAGTTGTGGATTCATGTAAGAGACCCTGCCTTAGTAAGAGATACTGCACCTGGAATACAACATGGATAACAAAGTAGTCACACACCTTGACCTCTGGCCTCTACCTGTGCCCACACATATGTCCACATGCAGCCACTCCCACTAAATGCGTGAATACACACACATACACATAAAAGAAGAGATAAAGAAAATGAAAAAGTTGTAAACTAGTCAGAGACCAAAAATAAACTTGAACAAAACATCATAAATAAAATACAAAGAGAAGTCACTGAAAAAAATATTTAATTTTGCCGGGCGTGGTGGTGCATGCCTTTAATCCCAGCATTTGGGAGGCAGAGGTAGGTGGATCACTATGTGTTCAAGGCAATCTTGAGATTATATTGTGATTTCAAGGTCAGCCTGGACTAGAGCAATACCCTGCCTCAAAAAAACAAAAAATATATATTTTTTTAAAAATTTACACATTAAACATAACCTCAAAGTCAAAAATATATGTGATCTAACCAAAATATGGTGGCATAAAATTTTCTACTAACATGTTGTACAAAATAATGATAAAACCATAAATGTATTATTCAAATATGAAAGCATTAAATTGTACAAAAGTCATTTTTGTTGAAATTTGTCATCCAATTTATCTTAATTTTAAATACCACAGGAAATTGGAGATAGCACTGTCAGTACAGTACTTGCCTTGCAAGTATGAGAATCAAGTTCCATCCCCAGAACCCAGGTTAATAAAAGAAATGCCAAGCATAGTGATGTACATTTTTGCTCCTAGTTGAAGAGGGTAAGACAAGAGAATTTATTGGATTCATAACCCAGCCAGCTTAGCTTAATAGATAAGTTACTGGCCAATGAAAGACTTTGTCTCAAAAAAGGAATGACACCCAAGGATTTCCTGTGCTCTCCACATATTTATGTGTACATAAACACACCCTAGCACACATATGTGCACAACAATAAATAAGGATCATAAAGCAGAAAGTACAAAAGGTTAAAGCTAAGAAATAAAACTGACATTTTAATGTAATGTAAGTATATATACTATATTATATGTATTATATATCATATAAATAACATAAAATAATAAAAAATTCTGTGTGTGTGTGGCACTGGGTATTGAGCCTGGGGCCCTGCCCATCATAAGCGAACACTCTACTATTGAACTACATCCCTGGTCCTATTTATGTATTTTTCCTAATGCCTCTCTAATTATTAGAGTAATTAGCTTCATATTAAGTCATACATAAAAATAAAATTGACACTCTGCTGGCCAGGACTTAGGTTTTTCTATGGTGCAATTAAGGAAGCCACTATTTATAGATTAGATTTATGCAACAAAACAAAACTAAAACAAAAAATTCAACTCAGGTAAGTTTCAACTGCCATTGATAATATCTACTGGGTCAAAGAAAAAATTAAAACAATAATTGTATGTTTCAAAATGGAAATAAATGAGAATATGTATGTATATATTATACTTATAGACGTTATGAACAGTATACTCTGAAATAAACCAACATCCTTAAATGCTGAAAATCTAAACCAATAACTTAATTATTTGCCCCCTACACTTAAAGCGAAACAACACAAATAAAAGGACATGGGGAAAAGGAGATAAAAGACAAAACTGCAGAATTAGAAAATAGAATACAGTACACATGAGACATTTGAGGGGAGCTTTGAGGAAGAAAGGAAAAAATTAAATAAGGCATTTAAACTAATCCAGAACCCAAGAGACATACAAATAGATAAAATTATAAATTAAAAAGAGCTAAGAATTTTGCACAAATGTGTTACTATCTTAAGAGAAAACTACACAGAACTTTATGCTCACTTGAACATCTGGATGAAATAAACAATTTAATGAGAATTCATAAATCATAAATAGAACCAAAAATCAGACTAAACCAATTATAAACAAAGAACTGAAAGTTATCAAAATCTACTTTCTAAAAAAAAAAAATCTACTTTCTTTAGGTGCTCTAGGACATATGTTTTACAAGAAAAATCTGACAAACATTTAACATAATTCCCTTACCAAAAAATTCGTGTCCAAGCAAAGATGAGAGGAAAAGGCAAAACAAAGTCTCATGTTATGACCTAAGATTAGTCCTGGCACTGGAACTTGTTCCTTTTACCACAGAAGCAGAAATGACCACACGTATGAATGTTAGTCATGCATAGTATGTCAGGCAGTATTTTAAATACTTTGCCTATATTAACTCATCTAACCCTTAAAAAAACAGAAATATGTGTTAGATACTTGCATTTTATAGATTAGATTAGAAAATCAGAGAGCCAGAGCATCAGAGGCCCCCAACACCTCATCACTGAAGCAGACCAAAAATGAACCCAACATGGCTCAGGGAAATTTTGCGGAAGAGGGGGCGGAAAGAATGTCAGAGTCACATGTTGGGTCATGATATGCAGAGACATTTATCTTACCCATAACTGTGGGCTAACTCCACAACGCATGACCCATTATACCTCAACAAGGAGGGGCCAAGGGGAGGGGGTAGGTCACGGATGAGCCTAATAATGGTACCAAACTGTATTTGCTGAATACAGAACTGACTAATAAAAAAAAAAAAAAAAAGAAAACAAAAGAAAAAACCTGGGGCTGGAGAGATGGCTTAGCAGTTAAAGTGTTTGTCTGTGAAGCCTAAGGACTCATGTTCGACTCTCCAGGTCCCATGTAAACCAAAGGCACAGTGACACAAGCGCACAAGGTTGTAGATGTGCACAAGGGAGCACACAAGTCTGGAGTTTGATTGCAATGGCTGAAGGCCCTGGCATGTCAATTCTCTCTCTCTCTTATTCAAAAAGCCAGTCTGCTGGGCTTGCCTCAAAAAAAAAAAAAAAAAATAGAAAAACCTGGATTGTCTAAGTAAATAGGGTAGCCCTCTGCAATTCAGGAATAACTGATTTAGAAAATGCATATAAATAGAAAATGAGAGAAGTTTTAAAAGTATAGGTAACTTAAGCCCCCCCAAAAAGTGTTCACTAAAATCCTAACCATATTCCAGATCAAAAACATTTTAAAAATTAGACATTTAAAATATAATGAAAAATAAAAAGAAGAGTTATAAGGCATATGGCTCAGTGTTAAGAATGCTTGCTTGTAAATCCTGCCAACCCAGGTTCAGTACCCATGTAAAGCTGGTTACAAAAAGTGGCACATGTGTTTGGACTTTGTTTGCAAGAGGTCCTGGCATGTGTCAATAAATTTTAAAATAATGTTTCTAAAATTAAACGTTTTTGTTTTGCATGTGTATGTAATATGTGTGGTGTGGTATGTGTACATGTGTGTGCAGATGTGTGTGTCCTGTGTGTCACAGAGACCACAGGAGATCCTTGGATGCTCTTCTACTATCACTTGTTACCTTGAGACAGACTCTCCCTGAACCCATAGCTGCCATTTTTAGGTCAGAATGGTTGTACAATTAGCCCCAGCAATTCTCTCATCTATACTCCCCACAGGACTGTGGTTACAGTCGTGTATGGGCAGGTCCAGCTTTTTAGGCATGGGTGCTGGGATGTCAAACTTATGGTGAATCAGACCCTCTTAGGTCATCATGCTTGTGTGGCAAGCATTCTGACCTACTGAGCCATCTTCCCTGGTCCTAAACACAATATTTCTAACACCTCCTAAATGACAGCTAGCACCATATTTATTAGAGGACATAGTCAAATGAGAATGAAAGAGTTAATAATTATTGATGGTGGGTGATGACACATGAGTTTAAATAATGCTATGATTTCTACTTTTGTCATTTATGTATATGAGAAAAATTTATTTCTAGTTTTTGTTTAAAGCATGTGATTGAATTTAGTAGTCTCTGGCTAGCCAGGTGAAAGTAGAGATGGTTTTTCATATGAACTCTCCTTCCTTCCCTCCCTCTCTCCCTCCATCTCTCCCTACCTCCTTCCTTCTCCCTCAAAAAAAAAAAAAATGGTATATAATTATGGAAGTTGTCAATAAAAAAATAAAATTAAAAAAAATTAAAATAGGTATTTTCATAGTACCTTTGGAGGAGATAGATATTTGCATTTTGTGTAGAAGTTTCCACCAGTGCCTGTACACATTGGTATCCTTAGAAGACATAGGGCTCTTTGATCAGTTTTTTTTTTTTTTAATTTAAAAAGCCTTTTGGATACCCAAGTTAAAGAAGCTGCCCTTGCTACCTTGCCTTGAGAGATGAGTATTAGTAAAAATTCCTGGATTGGCAGTAATCCGCTTTGCTCCTGCCTAGAGCTATTCAGAATCCCCAGTGGCGGGGCCTTGTCTCTGTGTTACTGGGGCAAACGTGCAGTCGTGTGCATTGACTTGGCACTCAGCAATGCTCAGACAACTTGACTTTCTATAGGTAATGAAAAAATATACATATAAACAGCCCCACTCCCAATGGTACTGTGGCCTAGTTAAGAGAATTGCTTCCCGGGGAGTACTATGCTAAGAGGACTAGTCCATTTTCAGGTTAGGAAACTTTGCATTCAAGTAGGCATAGCTCCTGTTTTCATTTCCATACTTACCTCAGCTGAGGTGTAGGTCACTGGAAAGCAGCCAGGGAAATGCAGAGACGGTGGCAGTTGCTGGTCCAAAGGCTGCAAGGGGCTATTATCCGATATTCGTTGTGTCTGAGTTTATAGCATACGGTTCCTCATTTGCTTTCCTCTGAACAACCTTCTTTTATTTTCAACAAAACCTCATGCACACAGCAGCAATCTTGAACAGCAGAGAAGGCAATTAACGCAAGTTACATTGTCATGTACTGATATTCCAGAGAGTACGTACACCATGGAGAATCAAGCGTCAATTAAACACAGAGGGTCAGAGCCCAGCATGCCAGAGTAAGGCTGAGAATGATCTTCTGTCAGCATTCCTACCACAAACAGCTTCCCTGAAGAAGCCATGCAGAAGCCACTCCACTGTTAAGTAGCACATATGACCTCTCCGATTTGGATCTCAGAGCAGACCCATAAAACTTAAAAAGTACATAAGTGTTCATGTGGCTCTGGCGGAAATGCCTGGATGAGAATGAACAGACTTGTTAAAGGATCAAACTAAGGAAGACTAAAATTAATCCTCCCTAATCCTAGCTTTGGGTCTCATCTTTGTTATGCTCAAGTGTCCTTAAGCTAACTTATAAATCACTACACGGACTCTTCTAGTAACCCCATCACAGAGTCAACCATACTTGTATTGCGATGAAAGCTGAAGAACATTGCATGATAACCGCATTAAAGAATTATATGGCTTTTGCAGACTGTGATTTATGACAAATATTAAAGTTTTAAGTTTCTGATGACCAATTAGTTGAGTATATTTGCCTTTCAGACTATATGCTTTGTTGGGAAAAAAAATTAAAGAGCAGTTTGGGTTGACCCTGAGATGTGTAATTTATGCACTGCTCTTGTAAGCTGTTACCTCTTAATAACCCAGGAGCCCCAAATCTGGAAGCAGACTAATGGCCTCCTGCTGATATCCGCTCTACTTCTACTCCTCCCTCCAACACATCTGCCAGTACTGCCTCCCAACGGGGACTATGTGGAAGTCGGAAAATCTGACATCATGCATTAACTACTTGGTGACTTTCTCCACTAACAATGAACTGTCCCAACATAAACTATGAATTTTCTTCTGAACCCCAATGCTTTTTCTTTTATGTGTCAAGAGGGCTGTCCTCAGAAATATAGCCAGAGAAGAGGCATCTGGCTCTTGTAAGTCATAGGGGTTCATAAAAATGAAAAGCAGGTAGATTGTTCTCTCAAATAATGTTTTTAAAAGTATTGTGAAATGAGTGTCATAATAAGATAGCCTTCTTTCCCTAGCTTGATGATGATAGACTGTAAACACTTTGAAATATACAACTAATAAATCCTCATGCATACACATAGCATACATACCCTACATTTTTATTTAAGAAATGTATTGCTAATTGTTATGTTGAATCCTTGAACATACTGCCCAATTTTTTAAAAAACATTATTTCTTTCAGAATTTGCAAAGGAATTGTCATAAGATATGACAGCTAACTATGTTGTCAACATTTTTATGTTCTTCCAATTAATGATTTTAAAAATTCTCTAAAGTAAATCTAAAGAACATTGGAGATATAAGCTGAATTTGTTGTTGTTTTTAATATGCTACATTAGATGTACATAAACCTTGGAGTTCGTTTGGGGCTCTAAAGAGAAAATTCAAAGTTCTTTGGGACAAGTTACAGATTTTTCACTACACTCCAAACAATGGAGCAAGGAAGGGAAGGAGAAGAGGGAAGGGATTGAGGGAGGGAGGGAGAAAGAGGGAAAGAAGAAGGTGATCAAAACAAGAATAGGAAGCTGGGCGTGGTAGCACACGCCTTTAATCCTAGGACTCAGGAGGCAGAGGTAGGAGGATTGTTGTGAGTTCGAGGCCACCCTGAAAATTCATAGTGAATTTCAGGTCAGCCTGGTGTAGAGTGAATCCCTACCTCAACAAACAAAAACAAAACAAAACAGGAGTAGATTGAAGTCCATAGTTGATTATTTGTATCTACCAAGCTCATAACTATTGAGAATCATTGCTTCTCTGGCCACGTCCCTTGTGAAGTTACAATAGAATCTACAAGTGATCTCTAAATATTTTAAGGACTGCACTATGGTAGAACTGAAACCAGCCAGATGTGAGATGATGGAGGATAAGGACTTACATCAAAAGACAACAGCAAATTATTGTGGCTAATGCTGTTCTTAGGCTCAACTATAATATCGAGCTCCATCAAACTGACTTATTACCCTGGGTACATCGTTAGCATTGGACTCAACTGAAAGGTCAGATAGTGCTTGCCATCAGAACAGAGCCAGACCTTTCTGTGCAGTAAGAGCCCCAGAGTACTCCCAGTGGTGATGTAGGGACATTTTATTTAGTTACTTATATATACAAGTTTCAGTTTTCCTATGTGTTATCTCAGGAGCACAAAATTCAATTCATAGAGGTGTGTGGATCCTTTGAACTCAGAATATCCATGTTTTAAGTAGGAGCAAATATCTCTTGTAAGACTTTTATCGATTTAGTATCCAAAAAATCCCCAGATAAAAGTCATCAACCTCAGAAAAGCTCATGGTAGTTACTGCTCACCAGACACATAGAAATCACTTACCATCCCTGCAGGCAGATGCAGCATAACCATACTGGGTCATTTTCACTGGTACTGTATTGTTGAAACCAGAGGTGACATTGCATCTCGATGGATTCTCAGGGCACCACAGCCAGGAAGCTAACGAAAAACACCTTTGCACCTAGAGAAAGATAATGTAAGACTTTACATATGGCTACCTATTTGATAAGTCCAGATTTTCTTCTTAATTTTGATTTTTCCTGTTCCTTTCTTCTTTATCCGGTATCTACTTACTGGCTTTTTCTCCTGTTAGAAATGCTCACACAGTATAGAATTTTACAAGCCAGAACTTTTAACCACTGAGTAATCGCCCTACCCTAGTACATATTCTTTAAATGTTAAGCATTTAATTTTTTTTAAGTGAGAACAGTAAAATAAGAGTACTGGACCAGAAAATACAAAACCCGACTTTCTAGTACTGTAGCAATTAGCTTGGCAGTCTTCATCTGTGAAATGGAAAGCATGGATAAGGTCAACTGAAAAATTACACTATGAATCTGGGAGGTCTTTTTTTTTTTTCCCTAAGAGTCTAAATAAGTGATACTTGCCTAGCCTATGTTCATGTCAAGGAGTCTTTCCACTTTTCTCTTCTGCTTCACAAGAGAAATCAATGAATGAGATGGGGGGAAATGGTCCCAGATCTTTCTCTTTTTTTTTAAAGTTTTTATTTATTTGCAAACATATATATATATATATATATATATATATATATATATAGAGAGAGAGAGAGAGAGAGAGAGAGAAAAGAGAGAGAAGAGAGAGAAGAGAAGAGAAGAGAAGAGAAGAGAAGAGAAGAGAAGAGAAGAGAAGAGAAGAGGAAAATGGGCATACCAGGGTCTCCAGCCACTGCAAATAAATGCCAGATTCATACACCACTTTGTGCATCTGGCTTTATGTGGATACTGGGGAATCAAGCCCAGGTTATTAGGCTTTGCAGACAAGTGCTTTAACCACTGAGCGATCTTTCTACCTGGTCCTGGATCTTTCAAAGCCATAAATGATTGAAATTGATCTTGTTGAATTAGATTTCCAAGAGACAATGATTGAGATGATACTAACTCAGGAAGGATTATGCTAACATATTTGCCTCTGGGGGGAATCAGGTCTAGTGTATGTGATGTGTGGTGTGTGTGAAGCATGGTGTATGCATGTGCATGTGTCCCATGCGCATGTATGTATCCCTCATGCATGAATGCATGGGCCAGAGGAGAATGTTGCGTATTCTTTTATTGTTCATCTGTATAGTTTCTTGAGACCGGATCTATCCTTTAACCAAGAGCTGCAGTCTATCTGCAAGCTCCAGTGATTCTCTGTCCCCCCACCTTGTGTAGCCACATGCAACGTTTAATGTAGGTTCTGGGGAGTCAAACTTGGCAGTCTCCCCATCAGGTTTAAGTAGCAAGTTCTCTTAACTCCTTTTGCACTGCTGGGTGAAGCATGGTTCAAGAGGATACTTGTGGTTGCACTTGAGCTTTTGACTCCATTTTTCAGAGCACGGATGTGTTAGTACACAGTGCAGATTCCAGTGCAATGTGAGTAGCAGCTTAACTTTACGGCACTTTTACAGCCTACAGTATCTCAGCTGCCTTCAGCTTGCCTACTTACCACCATCTCCCAGAAAGGGCAATGTAGTGTACAGCTCATGTGAGAGAGAACTAGGTTCATTTTCACTCTCTTATTCCCACTGTCACTTCATCTACAATGTTTTAGAGACCTAGACAAGGAGTCTATCAGTAGCCAACAATGAAGAAATGAATTCAGCAATTCCCTTATCTGTCTCCAAATCATATTTACATCCAGCCTGTAGCCTGGGGGACTGTGTTCTTTTCCCAAGCCTTTACAAGAAATCTTTTAATTTTTTGTGGGTCAGAGACTCTTTGCTATGTGATAAAGAGTGTAGTCCATAAGGAATGGAAGGGACTAGACTGTGAAGAGCTATGCCCTGAAGAAACTAAAGCAATGTTTCATTCATGATAACAGGGGCAGTTATAGGAAGTCCTTCTTCCTCCACTGACCACAATGTTAAACTTTCCACCAAGGAAATGTTGTAGAGATGATTTAGTCTGAGGGACCAGATCTTTTGTATCACAGCAACAGCTTTATCAAAGGTATTCAATGCTAGTTCTCAAAGAATTAACTAAGTACATTGAAAGCTACAATTTAGAGACAAAAATTTTTATTTTATTTTATTTTGACTGAGTGTGTGTGTGTGTGTCTATGTGTATGTCTACACCCTTACCACAGCATGTATGTGAAGGTTAGAAGACAACCTCTGGGAAAAAAAAAAAAAGACCTTTGCTTATTCACCTGAAATTTAAAACATACAGAAGCTAGGTATCCTTTCCATCTCTTAATTATTATTTATTTTTAATGTTGTTGTTTTTGAAGCAGGGTCTTGCTATAATTCCCAGGCTGACTTCAAACACACACCCCTGGGTTTCCAGGTATGCTCCATCATACCTGGATTGCCCCCTGTGATGGTTTGATTCAGGTGTCCTCCATAAACTTATCTGTTCTGAATTCTAGGTCCTCAGCTGGTAGCAATTTGGGAATTGGAGCCTCTTGGAAGTGGTGTATTGTTGGAGGTGGGATTACATGGGTTATAGCCAGCTTCTGCTAGCCAGAGTTTGGCATACTCTCCTGCTGCTGTTGTCCACCTGATGTCAGCCAGGAGGTGATGTCCACCCTATACTCATGCCACTGTTTTCCCCTGCCATCATGGAACTTCCTCTTAAGTCTATAAGCCAAAATAAACCCTTTCATTCCACAAGCTGCTCTTGGTTAAGTGTTTTTGGCCAACGACACAACAGTAAAATTGGTACTGAAAACTGGGGTCATTCATTGCTACTAGAAATGTGACTGACTTTTTAAGCTGTTTTATAGGAGGAATGTGGAAGGATTTAAAATCTTGGCCTTAGAAATACCTCACCATGCTGTAACTATAGCTTGATGGACTATTCTGTCAGAGTTGAAAGACCTGAATGCAGTAAAAACTACGGCCTGTGAGGTTTTGCTTATGAGGATGAGAAAGAACTTTGTAGGGACTGGGTTAGATGCAGTTTGTATGAGAGGCTTGCTGTATTCTGCTTGCCTGTGTCCTGAGAACTTGTGCAGGGTTGCATGGCGTAGAACTTGTCTAGTGTGAGCAGCAGGATATAGTACAGAATTTGAAAATCTTTGGATTGAAACTGATGCTTGTTTAGCTGCAATTGTTTGAGAGATTACAACCATTGAGATTGGGCCAGCTGACCTGCATTGGGACAGCAAGACAAATGTAGACTCTTTTGAAGTAAAGGGAGTGGATGCTGAAGGGAGTATCCTACTCTTCAAAGTCTGCTTTATTCCCCTCTGGATTAACACATTGGTAGCAACCTGGTAATATGGAATATAATAAATGCAGTAATTAAATTTGCAACACAGTTCTTTCAGAAATAGCCTTGGGCAGTGTGAAGCAGGACTGTTGGATTATCTGTGGGAGGCCCCATGAAGCCATGAGGATGAAGCATGGGTTGCAGTGGAGACCCAGATGGAGTATACCTGGGGTATGAGCATCAGAGCTGGGGAGGGGAGAGAATTGGAACTCCAGAGACTCATCAGTGGTTAGAATTATTGGATTGTAGAAAGGGTATTTTGTACTGTCTTCCAGGACCCAAATATAAAACTTTTGCTGGGTACTTTCTTAGGGTTAACCTTACCTACTATATTCTTTCCTCTTACCAAGACAAGGACTTTCCTATAAACATCTATTTCTCCTCTTGCTTTAAGGAGAATCCCTTCCCCTGCATCGTCACTTCCATCTGCACTCAAACAAGGAGTGCACTGAAGCAAGACATCTCCTGTCTTAAATAAGTAAGGATGTTTCCTGTCACCATGACCCAATTTCTATGCCCATCTTTACAGCAGATCTATATCTGTAATCTCTGTATCACTTTAATTGACTCCTACACTCTCTCCCTTTTAGGATGTTTCCCCCAGAATTGCCCCAAAATAGCACTGATCAATAATTTCCACAGGGCTGATTCAGTAGTATTCTTCTTTTTCATCTTATTCAACTTAGCAGCAGCATTCAAGACAGTTGATTACCCTGTGTTTCATCAAGTTCCTTCTCTCCTTGACTTTTGGGTTCCAGTTAACTTGGTATAACCATTGGCCTGCTGACTTTCCCTTTTAGCCTCCTTCCCTGGTGTCTTTTCATTTTCTTGTCAACTCCTGATTGTCTTAATTAAATTATAAGTGTCCTCAAATTCCTATATTTCTCTTGACCTATTCCTTCTTACTAGTGATTTCACCCTTCCAATAGCCTTAAATGCTAACTCCATATTGATATTTCTTAAATGTCTATCTTTGGTCCCTCTATCTCTTAAATTTTTGACCCATATTAATTGCCTGATATTCATGTTACCATGCTATCTTTTAGCATCTCAAATATAGCAGAACCTGACTATTTGATCTTTTCCCTCAACCTGATCCTCCTAACATTTTCTTCATGGTAGGAAAGAACAACCTCATTCACCCACTGGCTGAAACCTGAAAATTTTCAGATAGTCTTTAATTTCTTTCTTTTTGACATTTCTAAAACAGTACTCATCAATATTCCACATCCATGTTACATTTGTTTTCTTGAAAATATTTAGTACCACATGACACAAGATTACTTTTTTTTAAATTTTTTTCTTCATTATTTATTTATTTATTTGAGAGCAACAGACACAGAGAAAGAGGCAGATGAGAGAGAGAGGGGAATGGGCGTACCAGGGCCTCCAGCCACTGCAAACGGAACTCCAGATGCGTGCGCCCCCTTGTGCATCTGGCTAACAGTGGGTCCTGGGGAATCGAGCCTCGAACCGGGGTCCTTAGGCTTCACAGGCAAGCAGCTTAACCGCTAAGCCATCTCTCCAGCCCACAAGATTACTTTTTGAGAATTGCATTTATTCACAGAGTGAGAAATTACATGGTTCATTTTATATTAAAGTTATCATGGATATATTATACTAGAACTGAAAAGTCAAGTCAGTAGAGAACCCATAATTCAGGCTGCCGGGAGGTGAATTTGACTTCTGAGTTTTACAAGTATGTATACCTTCTACCACTCAGCTGAAGGAACATCCGTGAAAAAGTGTGGAAGATGCTATGTCACTTGTACCAGACAATCAACTACACAATGTAATGAGGATTACATAAAAACTGTCTTCTTTCCTGTGTCTATCTGCTCCTGATCTACCATTATACCTATAAAACCCACCATTAGATATCCATAATGGAAGTAAGTCCAATTAGAAATTAAATCAGAATGCATGTGAAGCCTAGATAAAGACACAGTTGAAATTATATGGTCTAATGAGTGAGAGTCTGTTAGACAGTAAGTGTGGAAGAACATAGCTGCTTTTAAAGAGCTGTAGATAGAATCTCTTCACCCACCTCCCCTCAGTGAACAGTATGTGTACAGAGGAGCCCCATTCCTTCTGTAATGCACACTGGAGGTTGTCTGTGGAAGGCCAATGGTTCATGGCTAGTAGTCTGCTCACAAGAGCACATGAACCCCTCTCTTTCTATCTGTGGAAGCAGTATACAATCAAGGATCAGTTGTTCATATCACAGAACCTAAGTATGCCACTTTTTTCTAGTAATTATATATTTTTAGTATTCTTGAAATAGATACTATTACATTTTTTTAAATTGACATATTTCACAAA
Organism: Dipus sagitta; assembly: GCA_036346955.1. NCBI lineage: Eukaryota > Metazoa > Chordata > Mammalia > Rodentia > Dipodidae > Dipus > Dipus sagitta. The sequence goes on from CM070787.1 coordinate 44,462,271, forward strand.
AAGTTCTGCAAAATTCTATGGAGAAGACTCAAGAAAAGCAAGTCATTAAAATAAACAAATGGGGGTCTGGAGAGATGGTTCTCAGCATTTAGAGGTGCTAGCTTACAAAGCCACATAGCCCAGGTTCAATTCCCCAGTAGCCATCTAAAGCCTATGTACAAAGTAGTCCATGTGTCTGGAGTTCCTTTGCAGGGTCAAGAGGCCCTGATGCTCCCATATTTTCTATCAGCCTCTTTCTGTCTCTCTCTTGAATAAGATATATATATATATATATATATATATATATGATATGTAATTAAGCAATCAAGCTTTGGGCAAGATAAGTTTAAGTATTTTAAGTCAAATAATTATAAATCATAATTTAGAATAATTCTATACACAGATCTTTTCGCAGATTTTTTTTAAGGAAAGTAGCACTGCAGTGACAGTTGGCAGTGTGTGATGAAGGAAACGCATGTGAAAATGACAGCTCCAGCCAGTGATGAGATTAGAAATAAATAGGCAAATGATGAAAGGGGCATTGGCTGTACTTCCATACTGTGGTGAATAATAAATTAAATTGTCTAAATATTAGGTAATCTTATATGTGAAACAAATATAAATATGTAAATCACAAACAATTCATAATGAATGAACTTGAGTCCATGAGTCCTTAAAATATTTAAGATGTGAATGTGACATTTCTTCACAGTGTCCCACTTCCACCATATTTTTTTTCAATGAACTCTAGAGTCCCAATAGTATAGAATCAGAGAGGTTTTTTTTTTTTTACATTTTTATAAACAAATTTAGAAATCAAGAATTATTAGATATGTTGAGAACATCACAGGAAGTAGTTTCAGAACAATCCCAGCAGGAAAGTACAACTATTATCCCCATCTTACATGTGAAGCTTATAGAGAAAACATGACTTAAACCTATGCTGTTTTTAGAACTGACATCTGCCTGAGGCAGGGCTTATGCTCTTAGCTCTGACGCCATGCCTCTTCAGAACTCTTCCGCCTGCACTTTTCTTTCAGACCTTATAACACAGCTTCTTCAAAATAAATCTCAACACACACTAGAAGTGTATACTTAATGGCATCTAAATCATGATGACATTGTGGTAATAGAGATAGTATTTTTGTGTCCCTAGTAACCACCTCTTATTCCTTAAGGGGGTATGGGAGCATTTCATGATTAAACAAATTTGGTAAATCCTTTTGGATGTTTACAATGTTTGAAGAAGTACTATAGCATATAAATATGTAAAAGGTGTTTTTCAACCCATTATCTCCCAAGCATATTTGTTTATTTGGTTTCTTCTGCAGCATGTCTTTACCACAAGCAGAGTTGGGATTCCAGAGCACACAGTTTAAACTCCTGTTTATTTATAGACACCACTCACACCGTTTCTTACATGCATTGTGTTCTTCTCCCTTCCTGCGCTGAGCTTATGCCTAAAGTTCTCTGCTCTGGATGTTTTTATTGTCCTTCTACTTTTCTCAGCTCTTCATAAAATAACCAAATAAATAAATAAATGTGACAGTATCTTAAAATAGCTAACCTGACCTCAGCACCCACCCCCTCATAGAGCAAAAAGGGGCACATGCTAATGTCCCTAAGCAGAGTCAGCTGAGAGCTAAGCTCACCCCTTGCTCACCAGGTCTTGGTTAAGAAGGTTATGGGGGTGGGGGGAGAAGAAGTTCAGGTTCCTGCTGCAAGCACAGCAAGTGCACCCAGGGTTAGGTCTCATCAAAGAGGGTCAGCTAATCAATGTTCTCCCTGCAATTTGCGATCTGAAGGGCTGTAGGAATACTAAAATTATAGCTATCTTTTCCTTTGCAGCCAACATTGACCTGTCAGCTGGTGACTGCTCAGTGTTTTTGAAGCTGGCTGAAAATAATTCTGTACAGCCCTTAGCCCTGGATCTGTTGCAGCCCTGTGCCCTTCCTTTATAAGATAACCAGGTTGTTGGAGGTTTGCTGCTATGTGTCAACCTTGTGCAGATCACAGTATAACAGCAAGTCACTATGTGGTAGATGCCAGTTGTACACAGTGCACTGAGAGCTATGCTTTCACAGAGAAAGACCTTCCATCATCCCCCTTTCCCTGAGTCTCCACCACCATACAAGAGAAGTGATCACAGGCAGAGATAACTGTAAGAAACATCAGTCTGATTGACATCTGTGTTCCTGGCTCTGGCCAGGATGGACTTGTCAATGACAAAGACTCTGGGTTGAAGTGACATGCTCAAGATCACATATCTGAGTATAACAATTAATAGCAGTGGCATGTGTCTGAAATCTTGGTATATAGTTTTACATGATGTGGTCTTCCATTAGAATGAGGTTGGATAAATGTACAAACAGAGGCTAGGGACTGGAGAGATCACTCAGTCATTAAAGAGCTTGCCTTGCAGAGTTGTGAACCTGAGTTTGATCCCCAGAACCCAGTTAAACAAAACAAACAAAAAATGTGAAGTATGGTAGCTGTGTCTTGCAATCCCAACACTAAGGAGATAGAGACAGAGGATCACTGGGACTGGTGGGGCAGCCAATCTAGCCTACTGGGAGTGTTTCAAGACCATGCCTTGCAAAAGGTGGACAGTGTTCCTAAAGAGTGAAGCCAAGGGTATCCTCTGGCCTCTCTCTCTCTCTCTCTCTCTCTCTCACACACACACACACACACACACACACACTGATATGTGTCAGACATCAGAACTCATGGATGACAAAGGAATTTTTTTTTTTTGAAGAGAGTAGAGTGTGAGAACTTATTTCAGAATTCTCCATACAGCTGGTGGCCTGTTAAGATTCTGAAAGATTCATCAATACCATGTCTGTTGTAAAATTCTTCTGTTAATTAGAAGTCTTGACGAGAAGAGCAAAAATCCAAAATGAGCTTTTAAAAAGGTGGGAATTTATTGGCATCAAATTCTCATAAGATATAGCTAGCTATAGGCTCTGACATGATAAGCACTGGGCATTGCTGTTCATACCTTGGCTTTGCTTTCCTTGTGTTGCCTCAAAATGCATGGTAGCTCAGCAGAAAGAAACTATCTCATCTCCAGTAACTTTAACACAAACTCCACGTGTCTTTCCTAGATCAGCTTGACTCATATGTCCATCCTTAAACCAGTTCTGGTGAAGGGATGGATGAGGGTAGTACTGAATATATAATTTTGGTTTGGCTGATATCCATCATGAATCACTCTCAGTAAGAGCACGTGATAGTGGAACAATTGTCCTGCTGAAAAACTGGAATAGAGTTTCCAGGTGTGAGTGTGGAGGAGGAACTCGAAATCCAAAACAAATAATATCCGTTCATCATTTATGGGTGTGGTTCAGGATGCTATCCCTGGTGTCTTATCTCAAGATGCAAAAGGTATATACTGTAAACCATAAGACCTACTCTGTGGGATCCTTGAAACTTGTTTTTTTTTTTGTATAAGGAGGTCCCTACTATATATTTCTGTCTATGTCTGTAGCACCTAGAAGAATATGTGGCATATAGCAGGTATCCACTAAGCATTTGCTAAATGTGTGATTAAAATCTAGACTTAATGGATAGTTTCAGTTTAGGATTATGATTGAATGTTCAAGAGCTGGAAAATTCTGGTGGTTGCCTAACAGCATAAATATATGGAACTATCCATTTTAAAATGGTAAGTTTTATGTAAATGTATTCATAACATTTTCAAAAGAAGTGAAAAATATTAAGTATGATGAAATATTTTGAGGGTTTCTTTTGACCTCTCACTTTCCACTTAAACTTTTCCTTGGGGGAACTAGGGAGATGGCTCAGTCAGTAAATGCTTACCATACAAACATGAGGACCCAATTCCACACCCCTGGCACCCACATAAAATGCCAGGTATGGTAACACACAGCTATAATCCCAGCACTGGGAAGGCAAAGGCAAGCATTGTCTCACTGGCTAACTAGTCTAGAGAAATTAGTGAGCACTGAGTCCAGCAGGAGACCCTATTTGAAAGAACAAGATGGAGAGTGACTGTGAAAGAACCCTAATGTCAAACTCTGACCTTCACACATGCACAAATATATGTGTATCCCACACACACATGCACATACATGCATGCACACCATACATATACAAGTAATAAAACATGGGCTGGAGAGATGGGTTAGCAGTTAAGGTGCTCACCTGTAAAGCCTAAGGATCCAGGTTCAATTCCCCATTACACACGTAAGCCAGAGGCACAAGGTGGTGCACGTGTCTGGAGTTAGTTTGCAGTGGCTAGAGTCCCTGGCATGCCCATTCTCTCTGTCTCTCTCTGTGTCCTTCCCACTCTCTCTCTCTAGTAAATACATAAAATATTTAAAAATAATAATAATAAATATAGCATTCTGAAAAAAAATTAAATTGTAGATTAGAAACATGGTAGTAACTGCCAGGGCATAAAACATGACTTTTAAGAAATAGCATGAGAAAGATATTTGTGCTGATAAAATATATCTTGATCACAGTGTGATTACACAAGTAGCCTCATGGACAAGATGATATACACATTGTCAATGTAAAATCCACAGTTCTACTATCACACTACAATTATGTAGGATGTAATCACTGGAAGACACTGGTAGGAGGATGCACAGATCTTTCTCTACTATCTTTCATGTAATTCCATGATTATTCAAATTTAAAGCCATAAAATCTGTGATAGTGCTGTTTATCTACACTATATTGGAATAAAAACTTTAGAAGCAATACTACTACTAATAATAAACAAAATAAAAATGTGCCCTTTTCAGCCATTGTATTAGTAGTCATAGAGGGTAGCAGAAAGTTTGTACCCAGTGCTTGTCCACCATACTTGAGCGCAGACATCACTAGCCATCCGTTTCACACACCATCAAGGGATACACAATAGTTGATGTTGATGGGGGTTAGAACTGATTTTGAGCGTATTTGTAATGTATCAAAGAGATTCAGCTGAAATTCACCAGCTGTAGTCTCCACTGACCATGCAGGTAAGAATGTAATTGACCAGGTAATATAAATCAGATGGAGATCTACATTTCCTTTTTGAAACAGACCTGCATTGATCATCTCAGCCCAGTTATTGCCATGAAGAATTGCAGGCTCAAAGCCTGGCATGGTAGCGCATGCCTTTAATCCCAGCACTCTGGAGGCAGAGGTAGGAGGATTGCCAAGAGTTCGAGGCCCCCCTGAGGCTACATAGTTAATTCCAGGTCAGCCTGGACCAGAGTGAGACCCTACCTCGAAAAACCAAAAAAATTAAAAAAAGAATTACAGGCTCAGTATTGCCTAGTCTTACAATTTTTCATAAGAAGCAATAAGTATGGAATTTATATGAGATCATCCCAGTTTTTAATGTTAGAATCATCTTTTAAAATATTTATACAGTAGCATGGGAAAGAGAATATAGTGATTTTCTAGATCTGGCCTCTGGGCCGTCAGCCTAGCGTATCTGGAGAAACTGTTATGTTGTTTCCATTTATTTATAAGTTTCATAAAAATTAGGTATGAGTTTACTTTCAGACAAAGGACAGTGGTGATTGCACACATTTTGCATGTTGCAGTTAAGGTGATACACATGGTTAGTACAGATATCATCATGCTTATATTACTTTGAAATTACTGAGCCTTTAAGTCAGAAAGATGTAAAGCTTGTCCCCAGATTATGGCAACATCTTTCAGCACCCTGTGACTTCACGTAGTTATTTGCAGCACAAACTCCCATTCCATTTTTTCTTTTCTTTTTTCGGCACGTGTATGTATGTGTGGCATGGGTGTATGTGTGTACGCCTGTTTGTATATGCGGGCAGCTGCATGTGTACACATACTCAAGTCAGTGTTCATAGTCAGAAGTCTTCATCAAGCACTCTACATCTTGGTTTTGGGGCTCAATAATTCAACTACGCTGATTTACCAGCAAGCTCCAGTGATCCTCCTATCTCCCCCTTCCTAGCACTGGTATTCCAAGTGTACAAGGCCATGCCTGGCTTTTACTTGGGGACTAACTAGGTACTGAAACTCAGGTCTTCATGCTTGTGTGGAAATAACCTTATCTACTGAGTAATCTTTCCAATCATCCATTCCCCCCCACACTTTCTCTCTCTCTCTCTCTCTCTCTCTTCTCTGTCTTCCACATGGTGTCCTTATTCTTTGATTGTCAGAGAACAGAATTTGTCATGGGCCACTGTAGGTTTGTAGTGATCTTTCTCCTTTTGGCCTCACCAGTGGATTCTGTGGCTCCAAAGGGAGGGGATCCTGTGTTCAAGTCACTTTGCTATCCCAAGGCTAGGCACATAGAAGGGCTTAGTGAGTCTATGTGGAATTGGACACATTCAGGGCCGGGAGGGGAAACTGTTGCAGTGCAGCTAGACAGCCAGGCTACATGCTGCTGGTGGTTCCAGCATGGTAGGGACAGCATGGTGGCAGGAGTGGGAGGCCAGCGGATCACACTGAATCCACAGTCTGGAAGCAGAGAACAAAGAATGCTCACCTCTATTTTCTTATTTATCATTTATCTAGATGAATCCTTTCCCCCTCTCAGCAGAGAAACTGAATTGCTCAATTTTCAAAAAAAAAAAAATGTCTTTGTTAGTGAGAAGGAAAATTATTGCTTATCCAGAACTATAGAAATAAGTTTATGTATTTATCCATAATAAACATAATGACTAGGGAATTTGAATCATATCATATTTTCTATCTTGCCAGAGGTAGATTTTTTTTTCTTTCCTGAGGGAACTTTTAAGAATGTGTTTAAATCCCCTTGGCATGATGAAATAATCATTAAATGTTTATAGTTGCTATGACAACTGGAAATGCTGTCAATTGAGGAGGAAAGAAACCTGAGAGTTGAAGATAAGCTGTGTCAATTATTGAAAAGCTGTCAACAAGCCAATTTAAAGTGACAGACAAAAAGCTAGAAATCGAAAGTGGGGAAAATGCATCTTTACTAACATGCAGTTAAGGACATCAGTTTTGTATTGTTTTGCCAGTATTGTAGAAGCGTAATTAACTTTTCATTCATGTTCACATAAAAGAAGTATTTTCTATTGGTAAGAAATGGCTGCTTTTATATTTTTCATTCCACAGTAATCTTCATCTGTCTCTACTGGAAGCTTCTTTGCGCCTTCCTGAGCTCTTTTACACTCATTATTTAATTTCATTTTTACAACAACACACTGAACTGGATAAAGTAATGTACAATTTTACAGCAGCAGAAAAGAAAACACCATGGCTGTGATCACATGCTTCTCCACTTTATCCACTACTCATTTACACAGAGACAGTGCCCTAAACATTCTTCACACAAGTGAGGAAACCTACTCTCTCCTTTTGTGAAAGTCATCACAGATCTATTACAGTTCCTTTTCCTCCCAGTTCTAGTACATTCTCAGAACCATAAGCCAGCACTCTGGACAGCCAATACCAATTAGGCAGAGCTCCATACTCAAGTCAAAATCTATTTGAACTCCCTGCCCGGTAATGATTTCTCACCTTGGCTCAGAGTTCTATTGTTTACAAATAGTTCTCACATATATGGTCTCATTTGGCCATCAACTCTATAAGTAAGGGGTTGTTATCCCTTCCTTGAATGTGAGAAAATTGAGGCTTAGACAGATTAAGTGATTCGATGAGAATCACAGAGTCGAAATGATCTCCTCCCCTGCCCCCATTCTGAATGACTGAGAAATGCACAGTAGGTGAAAATCCAAGGTAATTAATTGGTTCTAGTCCTGCTCTGAAGATGAGAGACAGAAAGAGACAGAAGGAGGAGAGGAAAGGACGGAGGAATAGAGGGAAAATAATTGTTTCTAGGTACTTCTTCCAATTTCTCTCAAGGGAAAGTGTTGGGTAGATATTTCAATTTTTCCTACAATATTTTCCAGATATAAAATATAATAAATAGTCTGTCAGAAGAATTTAACAATTAAGTTTCCAGATACATTGTTTTTAGTATATGACAAATTCAGTCCACTGGCCTTTCATATCTCTTTCTAGAAAGTGAAAGACCATATTTAATTTGTTTATGATTTTCACTACTCAATTTCATTAGCAAAATAAGCATTACAAAAGTGACCAGAATAATATTCTGACCTGACATTTTTATGAAAATGTTCAAATTATACTTTATTATGTAATTTTTTTTACTAGATATGGACATATTTAGTATGTAAACAACACATGTTGGTACCATCCTTTCCCTCCTCCCTGCCTCTTTTCTGAGGAGGTCTTCCTCCATGGGGATTGTGGGTCATGTATTATGGGGAGGGGGTAGAGGCAATGTCTCTGTGAAAATTATCTTAACTTGTGGAGCTTTTAGAGTAAATGCCCAGTAAGGGAATAACAGGGTCTGTTGGAACTCTATATTCATCCTTTCCAGGAGTCTCCATATTGATTTCATAGTGGTTGTATCAGCTTACATCCCCACCAACAGTGAATGAGGGTTCCTGTTTTCTCCACATCCTCACCAACATTTGTTTTCATTTGATATTTAATGTTTGCGATCCTTACTGGGGTAAGGTGGAATCTCATAGTTGTTTTAATTTGCATTTCCCTAATGATTATGGATGTTAACATTTTCTTAAGTGTGTGTTAGCCATTTGTAATTCTTCCTCTGAGAACACCATTTTTCGTTCTCTGACCCACTTTTGGAGTGGGTTGTTTGATTTTTTTGTTGTTTAGTTTTTTGAGTTCTTTGTAGATTCTAGATATTAGGCTTCTGTCAGTGATATAGCCGGCAAAGATTTTCTCCCATTCAGTGAGTAATCTATTGGCTCTGCTGAGGGTATGTTTGTCTGCAAAAGCTTTTTAGCCTCATGAAAGCCCATTGGTTGAGTGATTATTTAATTTCCTGGGCTACTGAGGTTTTATTCAGGAAGTCTTTTCCCAGTCCTATATCATGGAGAGTGCTGCCTATTTTTTCTTCCCATACTTGAAAACTTTCAGGTCTTATATTGAGGTCTTTAATCCATTTTGACTTGATTTTTGTGTATGGTCAAAAGAGTGGGTCTAATTTCATTTTTCTTCATATGGTCATCCAATGTGTCCAATACCATTGGTTGAAGATGCTATCTTTTCTCTCTCCAGTCTATATAACTGGTACCTTTGTGAAAGATCAAGCAGCTGTAGTTACTTGCCATAAGGTCTGGGTCTTCAATTCTGTTCCATTGGTTTATGTTTCTGGTTTGTTTGTTTGTTTGTTTGTTTTTTAATTTTTATTTTTTTCCAGTACCATTCTGTTTTTGTCACTATGGTTTTATAATATAGCTTTAGATTGGGTATGGTGATACCGCTAGAGGTGTAGGTTTTTTTCTTTTCTTTTCTTTTCTTCTCTTTTCTTTCTTTCTTTCTTTTTTTTTTTTTTTTCTGCTGACGATATGTTTGGATATTCGAGGCCGGTTGCCATTCCATATGAATTTTGAGATCATTTTTTCAGTTTCACTGAAGAATGATGCTGGTATTTTTGTTGGTATTGCATTAAATCTGTATATTGCTTTTGGTAGAATTGCAATTTTTACAATAGTAATTCTGCCTATCCAGGGGTATGGGAGGACTTTCTATCTTCTCAAGTTGTCCCCTATTTCTTTCTTAAGTGCTTTTATGTTTTCACTATGTAGGTCTTTCACATCCTTCGTTAGTGATATTCCAAGGTATTTAATATTTTTCTTGATATTGAAAATGGGACAGCTTCACTAATTTCTTTCTGTGTATATTTGTCCTTTGCATATAGAAAAGCTACTAATTTTTGTGCATTGATTTTGTATCCTGTCACTTTGCTGAAGGAATTCATCACCTTTAGAAATTTTGAGATGGAGACTTTTGGGTCACTTATATATAGGATCATGTAATTTGCTAATAGGGCTAACTTATCTTCTTCCTTTCAATTTGAATCCCTTTTATTTCTTTCTCCTGTCATTGCTTGGGCTAGTACCTCTAGTGCTATGTTGAAGAGCAGTGATGAGAGTGGCCAGCCCTGTCTTGTTCTCAATCTCAGTTGGAACTCCTTGAGTTTTTCCCCATTAAGTATTATTTGGGCTTTAGGAGCTTTATACATACCCTTTATTGTGTTGACATATAAGCCCTCCTGCCTATTCTTTCCAGTGTTTTGATCATGAAGTGGTGTTGTATTTTGTCAAAGGCCTTCTCTGCATCAATTGAGATGATCATATGGTTCTTATGGATCAATTTATTTATATGGTGTATTAGGTTGACCGATTTCCATATGTTAAATTATCTCTGCATCCCTGGGGTGAATGCTTTTTATATGTTGAGAAAAATTGGTTTCAGTTCTCGTATGATGGTTTGATAGAACTCAGCTGAAAAGCCATCTGGTCCTGGACTTTTCTTTTTGGGGAAGATTTGATTACCTTTTCAATCTCCATGGATGTGATAAATTTGTTTAGGAGATTAATCTGCTCTGAGTTTAGTTTTGCTAGGTGGTATGTGTATAGGAATTCATCTATTTCTTCCAGATTATTTAATTCTGTGGAGTAGACATTTTGCTTGATCAATTTGGCCAGGGGTGTGTCAATCTTGTTTATTTTTGCAAAGAACCAGCTCTTCATTTTGAATTTTATTATTGTTTTCTTAGTTTCCAATTTATTAATTTCTGCTGTAATCTTACTTCTTTCCATCTGGAGCTCTTTGGGTTGGATTCTTCTTGTTTTTCCAGAGCCTTTAGGTGGACAGTCATATTATTGATTTGGGATCTCTCTGTCTTTGTAATAATGAAGGCATTTAGGGCTATGAATTTTCCCCTTACATCTGCCTTTATTGTGTCCCATAAGTTTTTTTAGGTTGTGTTTCCATTATAATTCAATTCTAGGAATTTTACAATTTCTTTTTTAATTTCTTCCATGACCCACTTATTGTTTAAAAGTGTATTGTTTAGTCTCCAGGAGCTGGTGGAGTTCTTGATGTGTCTCTTGTTAATTTCTAGCTTTAAAGCATTGTGATCTAACATGATCCAGGAAGTTATTTCAATTTTCCTGACTTTATTAAGGCAAGCTTTATGGCCTAATATGTGATCAATTTTGGAGAAGGTTCCATGTGTATTCTGTAGAGTTGGGGTAGAAAGTTCTGTAGATCTCCGTTAGGTGTAGTTGATCTGTGAACTCTATTATTTCCCTGTTCATTTTCTACTTGGATGATCTGTCTATTGATAGCAGAATATTGAAGTCTCTGACTATGATGGTGTTGGTGTTTATTTCTGTTTTATTGTGCACCTGTGTTTGGCACATAAATATTTATGATTGTGATGTGCTTATGTTGGATCATTCCATTGATGACTAAGAAGTGGCTTTCTTTGTCCTTTTTGACTACTTTATAGTTTGAAGTCTATTTTATCAGATATTAATTTAGCTACACCCACTTGTTTTTTATTTGATTTGCTTGGAATATCATTTTCCAACCTTTCACCCTTAGGAAATGTCTATCTTTAGTGGTGAGGTGGATTTCTTGAAGACAGCAGATACAGGGGTCCAATTTTCTGATTCATCCTGATAACCTGTGTCTTTTAATGGGTGAGTTAAGACCACTTATATTTAAGGTTATTACTGTGAGGTTTGAATTAATCCCTGCCATGATGATGTGTTTTATGGCGTCTGGTGCTTTTTTCTGCTTTGTAATATTTTGAGCTCACTCTCTTTGGTTATTGTGATCTTCTTGTTGGCTCTTAAGATTGGGTATTTCACTGTTCTGTGTGGAGTATTCCTTCAAGTATTCTATCTTGGTTGGCTGTGTTTTCATATAATCATAGAGTTGAATTTTTTCGTAGACAGTTTTTCTTTCACCATCTATTATGAGTGATACTTTTGCTGGGTAGAGGAGCTTGGATTCAAAGCATGGTTTTCAGACTTTGAAGTGTTCCATTCTATACCCTTCTGGCCTTCCAGATTACCATTGAAAAATCTGATGGGATTGCCTTCGTATGTTGTGAATTTTTTTCTCTCTTGCTGCTTTTGACACTCTCTCTTTGTTTTCATTGTTAAGAAGCTTTTAAAATACTAGTTTTTTTCTTAAATTTTTATTTATTTATTTGAGAGAAAGGAAGTGGCAGAGAGAGAGACAGAGAGAGAGAGAATAGAATGGGCACGCCAGGACCTCCAGCCACTGCAAAGAATACCAGATGCATGTGCTCCCTTGTGCATCTGGCTTACATGGGTCCTGGAGAATCAAATAGTTATCCTTTGGTTTTGGCAGGCAAACACCTCTACCGCTAAGCCATCTCTCCAGCCCCCAAATGTTTTATTTATTTATTTATTTATTTAAGAGTGAGAGAGAGAGAGAGAGGGAGGGAGGGAGGGAAGGGATGCAGGAGAGAGCGAGAGAATGGGCACACCAGGGCCTCCGACCACTGCATACAAACTCCACATGCATACACCACCATGAGCATTTGGCTTATGTGGGTTCTAGGGAATTGAACCCATGTCCTTTGGCTTTGCAGACAAGTGCCTTACTGCAAAGTCATCTCCTTAGATCCCAAGAGTTTTAACTATGATGTGTCTTGGAGAGATTCTTCTTTGGTCCTTTCTTTTTGGTGTTCTGTGGGCTACTTGTATTTGGATGGGTCTCTCTTTTGAGAGATTCAGAAAATTTTCTTCAATAATTTTGTTGAATATGTTCTATATGCCTCTGGCCTAGATTTCCTCTCCTTCTGGTATACCCATGATCTGGATGTTTGGTCATTTTAGGGTGTCCTACAATTCCCTCATATTCCATTCACTTGATTTTTTTGAACTTAGCAATGTTTTTGCCCTTCCTCTAAATTTCTTGTCTTGTCTTCCAGGTCAGAGGTTCTGTCTTCCACATGAGTAATTCTGTTGGTGAGGGGTTCTAGAGCGGTTTTATAATTTCAATTTGACTTTGTTTTTTTGTTGTGTTATTTTGCATCGTATCCATTCTTTTTGAGATACAATTTCAATTCAAGTTCTGGTTTTCTTTTTATTGAAAACTTCCATAATTGTAAACAATAACCCATGGTAATTCCCTCCCTCCCCCCCCACTTTCTCCTTTGAAACTTCACTCTCCATCATATCCTCTTCCCCTCTCAATCAGTCTTTCTCTCTCTCTCTCTCTTTTTAAATTTTTGTTCATTTTTATTTATTTATTTGAGAGCGACAGACAGAGAGAGAAAGATGCACAGAAAGAGAGAAAGAAAGACAGAGACACGTGCGCCCGTCTTGTGCATCTAGCTAACGTGGGTCCTGGGGAATCGAGCCTCGAACCAGGGGTCCTTAGGCTTCACAGGCAAGCGTTCAACCACTAAGTCATCTCTCCAACCCTCTCTTTTTTTTGTCCCTCTTTTATTTATTTTTTTTTTCTTTTCTTTCTTTCTGTATTAGTTAGTTCTGTATTCAGCAAATACAGTCAGTTTGGTACCATTATTAGGCTCATCCATGACCTACCCCCTCCCCTTGGCCCCTCCTTGTTGAGGTATATGGGTCATGCATTGTGGAGTTAGCCCACAGTTATGGGTAAGATAAATGTCTCTGCATATCATGACCCAACATGTGGCTCTGACATTTGATGTCATGATCTTTTCTTCCTATTATGATGGTCTTGTGTAGGTAATGTCAGGCACTGTGAGGTCATGTATATCCAGGGCATTTTGTATCTGGAGGAGCACGTTGTAAGGATTTCTACCCTTCCTTTGGCTCTTACATTCTTTCTCTTTGGCAATGGACCCTGAGCTATAAAAAGTGTGATTGAGATATTTCAGTTCTATTGTTTTCTTGATGCTTCCTGGTGTGTTCATTCTTGCATTTGATCAAGTCTTCATTAAGCTTAGTCAACTGGTTGTTGAGATATTCCATTTCTGGACTTACCTTTAAATTATTCATATATCTTTGGAGGGTACTGACATTTTCTTCAATCAAGTTAAGCCTATTGTTAAAAGCTGAACCCTCTAGGAGATGATTCTGTTCAATTTCATTGATATTATTGTGGGTTCTTTGATGGTTTGCTTTCAGTTCAGCAATTTTTTTTTTGATCAGTCTCATTGGTTGTTGTGTTTTCATTTTGGGTATGAATTTCTATTGATTTCTCTATGGTTTCATTAGAGGCTTCCATTGCAGGACTAGGCATCCTTGGTGGAGATCTCTCAATTATATGACTTTCGTTGGCTTTTTTGCATTGTTGTCTACCCATTTAAGGAAGACTCTTTATTTTATTGAGTAGGAAGGAAGTTTTTGTCCTTTGGCCCATGCACCCTCTGACTCAGGTGAACAAGGATATTGGTTCCCAGTGTCCAGTCAGCATACCATAACAAAAGGCCTGATTCCACAGCTCACACAGGGACAAAGGCTTTCCTAAGCAAGGCACAATGGGATCTACCAGGAGGAGTAAGGGAACAGGGATCTGACCTACTTACTCTGTGCTGTGCCCTCCAGCACACAGACAGGCTCAGGGAACTTTGACCAGGGAAGTAGGAGGAGCCAGGAAGCATGGGGTCTGGCCTATTCACTCCACACACCAGCACCCTGTCTGTGCAGAAAACCCAGGCCAAGGGGGTGGGAGGAGCCTGGAAAAAGGAGTCTAGCCTACTCACTCCATACTGCTGCACCCACCTGCCTGCACACTGTACATGCAAGGAACTCAGATATGGGAGGTGGGAGGGTCCACTAAATAGGGGTCTGGCCTATTCACTCCAGACCTCTATGCTGTCTCCCTGCACACTGTCACACAAGCAAACCAAACCAGAAAGGGAGGAGGAGCCCAGAAACAGGAGTCTGGTATACTCACTCCAGACCACAGCGCCCTCCTGCCTGCACACTGTCCCCCCAGGCAACCCAGACTGAGGAGCTGAGAGGAGTTTGGAAACAGGGGTCTGTACTACTCCCTCCAAACCACTGTGCATGCCCACTCCCCTGCACACTGTCCATGCAAGGAACTCAGCCCAGGAAGGTGGCAAGAGCCCAGAAACAGAGGTCTGGCCTACTCACTGCAGACCACTGTGCCACCCACCCACACACTGTCTGCTGTCTGTGCAAGGAACTCAGACCAGGGAGGTGGGAGGAGCCAGGAAACAGGAGTCTGGCCTACTCACTGCAGACCGCAGCGCCCACCTGCTGGCACAGTGTCTACACAAGCAACCCAGACTGAGGAGGTGGGAGGAGCTTAGAAACAGGGATCTGGCCTATTCACTCCAGACCATGCCTGCACACTGTCTGCCCAAGGAACTTAGACCAGGAAGGTGAGAGGATCCCAATCACCCTGCCCACCCACACGCTGTCCACACAAGTGGGAGGAGCCAAGAAACAGGTGTCTGGCCTACTTACTCCAAACCATCACTGGCCTGCACACTGTCCACACAAGGAACTCACTGACCTGACTTTATTTAATGTTGTTTTATTTTATTTTAACTTTTTTATTTTCATTTATTTATGTGTATGTATGAGAGAGAGAGAGAGAGAGGGAGAATGAGAATATGGCTACATCAGAGCCTCAAGCCACTGCAAACAAACTCCAGACACATGCACCACCATGTGCATTGGCTTATGTGGGTTCTGGGGAATAGAACCTGGGTACTTAGGCTTCCCAGGCAAGTGCCTTAGCCACTAAGCTATCTTTCTATCCCTAATGTTAAGTTTTAATTAATCACTTTCTCCCTTTCTTTTTCACTTTCCTCTCTGGAAATCAGACAGTATCATCTTGGAGATAATAAATCAAATGAATAAACATTAGTTAAAATAATTTCAGAAAAATAAAATACTATCTGAAGATATCAGTATATTGTGTAGCTTTATTAATTTTAAATCCGGGTCAGTTTTGTTAATATAGGTATGTGATTTAGAATTAATCTTTTGAGTGTATGTGAATAAAGATGTAATTTACCAAATGATTGTACTCATAATTTTTGCCTTCTCAATGACAGTAATAATAATAAACCTTAACATGTATTGAGTGATAGTGTTCTGGACACTGAACTAATTATAATTTGTTTACAGTATTATATTTAATCCTCAATCACAGTATGACTTACATCTTATTATCCTCATTTTCTAAAGAAATAATTGAGCCTTACCTAGAAATTAAGTAACTTTCTAAGTTCATAGAGTTATGGCATAACAGGATTCTAGGACTAAGATCTAACATCAAGTCGTGGTTCAAAGTGTACCGTTTATAGTCAACTGAAATAAAAAATAGTAATTTAAAAGGAAAACAAAACATACTTCTGCTGTCAGATAAAAGAGTGGACTTGATAGATATTATTTTTCTCCTGAAATTTTGTGTTATAGTTGATTTTTTTTGCAAATATTTTATTTTATTACCTTTGAAGCATTACAAGGGTGATAGGTAAGAATCTACCACTTCTATGAGACAACTCACAGAAAACAATTATAAGTAGGGGGTTAGATGGAAGACTATTTTGCTGGTATTTTCCAAAGGACATCTTGTACAACTTACATAAGTTATAGCAAAAAGATGTAACTATTAAATATGAAATCAAAAGTATGATATCCCTAAGAAGAAAAGTAAATGTCATGGTTCATATTGGCTAAGAGACTTTGGATAATAAAAAAACAATACTTGGTATCCATTTGAAAGCATAACTTTTTAACATTTTATTCACAATTTTCACAATATATGTATGGTATTTTTATCACAATCTCTTCTCATTACTTTCTTTTGCCCCATCACCTTTCAACTGAATCCCTTCTTCTTTCAAACTAGTCCCTCTTCTATTTTGATATCATTTTTGCCCTCATCCATCATCAATAACAAAATTGTGATGGGCTGCATAATATGTTCTTCTTGTGTAGGTAACAGTTGCTATTGTAAGGTCATACATGTACCAGTCACTTTGAGTCTGGAAGACTAGAATTCCAAAAATCTCCCTGGTTCTTATATTCTTTCTGCCACCTCTCCTGCAATGATCCCTGAGGCTGTGATAGAGATACTTCATTTGATGCTGAAAACTCAACTGTCACTACTTCTCTGCACTTTGACGAGTTTTGATTCTCCTCACTGATCACCACCATCCGAAAAGGGAAGCTTCTCGAACCAAAAGTGAGAGTAGCATTAATATATGGACATAAACATAAATATTTATAGGGCAATTTGGTGAGCATAATACTAGCCAAGCAATAGTAGTAGCTTTCCTTCTAAGGCTTTTAACCTTCTAAACAATAGACTTTTTATGTGTTGTTTTTTGTAATATGTGACATGAGTTCTTTCTCATGGAGTGGGCCTCAAATCTAATCAGAGAGCAGTTGGTTACCAACATACCAGACACGCACTGTTGTACTAGTAGGTACATCTTGCCTGGGGTGGGCAGTTATATAACTTGCAATATCACCTGTTGGTTAAGGTGACTAATGACTTTTCTATAAAAAAGGAAAAGGATAGCCGGGTGTGGTGGTGCATACCTTTATCCCAGCACTCAGGAGGCAGAGGTAGGAGGATTGCCATGAGTTCGAGGCCACCCTGAGAATACAGAGTGAATTCCAGGTTAGCCTAGACTAGAGTGAAACCCTACCTCGAAAAAAAAAAAAAAAAAAAAAAAAAGGAGAAGGATTCCAGCTGAGTCCCAACACCCTGAAACCAAAGCATATGTGTCTTGAGTAGCAAGGTGTTACCATCTAGTCCTCATGAGAAACCAAGAGACTTGACAATAGTCTACATTGTTCTAGGGGGCCTGAAGAACCTCCCTGAGCAACAGCTCACTGGGATATAGCCTACCCCTGGCTCTGGGGTTTTTGTTTAATAATCTATGACTTCAGGGTGTAGCATTTATCCAGATTATTATTTCTTATTTATTTATTTATTATTTTATTTTATTTTTGTTTTGTTTTGTTTTTGGTTTTTTCGAGGTAGGGTCTCACTCTAGCTCAGGCTGACCTGGAATTCACTCTGTAGTCTCAGTTCACTTGAACTCACAGTTATCCTCCTACCTATGCCTACCAAGTGCTGGGATTAAAGGAGTGCACCACCATGCCTGGCTCAACCAAATTATTGTTTCTTAATGAATGAATGTATTGATTTCAAGAAAAACAGGAAAAGAATGTTTCTTTGGAGTAAACTTTTTTTGAAGATTTCAACCAATGCCTGTGTTTACTGCCTGTGCTTTCCACATCTGAAAGACAGAAGGGACAAAGTCTCTTTCTCATCAACTTGAAGTTTGAAAGTCTCTGACTGGCTATCTTATGTCATATGATCCTTCCTGGATCAATAACTGTCTCGGAAGACAAGGTGACTGATTGTTTTGCTTCCTAGCTCATCTTCATCCTTATCACTGACCTTGGAGGAATGAAGACTGGATACCATGAGAGCCAGTAGAAGAAACATTGCAAAGGAGAAAACTGTGTGCTCTGGTTATATTCAGTGGTAGAACACCCACATAGCATGCATAAGGTCCTGGAATTGAGCCCTATCACAAAAAAGAAAAGAATCTAAAAAGGGGGAAAGTGCTTTTCATGACAAAGTGCATCATAAAGCCAAACTCCAGTCCAGTTAATATTTCATCTGGTCTCAGCTACCACCACCTACAGGCAGAATCAACCTTTGCAATCTGTGTATATCTCTGTATATGTCTATTGCTTCAAAAACTAAACAGTTAAAAGGTAAAAAAGAAAGAATTTTCTTGGGAATGAAAAAAGTCCTATTTGTAATAAATAAGAAAATCCTATGTTTTAATCTTTTTATTGTTTTTTATCAGAGGGAGAGAGAGAGAATTGGCACACCAGGGCCTCCAGCAACTTCAACCAAACTCCAGATGTGTGCTCTGTCTTGTGCACATGTATGACCTTGTACACTTGTATCACTTTGTACGTCTGGCTTATGTGGGACCTGGAGACTCAAACATAAGTCCTTAGGCTTTGCAGGCAAGCGCCTTAACCACTAAGCCATTTCTCAAGCCCAGAAAGTCCTACTTTTGATAGACAAGGAGGCCAAATGTTGTTATTAATTTGTAAACACAAGCAAGATGCAGGGAATAGGGTTAAAATGAAAACTGATATTTTTTGAGGCAAATTGGGTAATGGTTAATCTATGCTCAGAATTTAAATGTCAATTATCAGGATTTTAGCTACCATATTTAATTGTAGAGGGTGTGAAATTGTTTAATAATCTGGTGAAAAGGCTGCATGTTGGGGATTTATGTGGGAGTACATTACATGACTTCAAACTTAGCTCAGTTAGTCATGTACCTGTTTGAAGCCTTTAGTAGTGTAAATAATTATAGTTTAATTGACATTTCCACGCTTTATCCAAAATTATTCATCATTTCTGCATATGTGTTTTAGTTCTATATTGAATAATTATTTTTCCTTCTCTTTCTCCCCAGAAATTGCTAAGCTTTAAGTAACAAGACAGACTCTTATTATGCAGCACTAGGACCCACAAGTGCTATGCACTGTGACTGATGTAGCCTTCTCTTAGAAAATGTCCTTCCATGCTGAAAATACAAGTGACACCTATATACATACATACATACGTATGTATACTTCAAGACTTATCTGGTCACCTGGTTCCCTGAAATTCCAAGCATCTTCTGTGTGTCAGACGTGCTGTGACATGCAGAAGTCAATAAGATTTTCTTGATCCCTGTCTCACACCCCTTCAGCAAAAGACTTGGCATCTTGATCATACCCCAGGCCACCATTTTGCTGCCTAGGCTAAAGTAAAGATTTCCATTGTAATTGATTCAAACATAGGAAAAAAATAGGTGTGTTTGTGTCCCAAATCTAATCTCACTAGTTCTCTTTGTGATCTTGGAAAGTACACGTTGCTTGTCTATATTATCACTTTTCCTGTCATCCTAGGGGGACTCATTCTACTTTCAACTATTTCTGAAAATTTCTAGAGGCCACAAATAACATCAAAGACATACGTTTTGGGCTGTGGAGATGGCTGAGCATCTAAGAACACTTGTTGCACAAACATGAGGGCCTGACTTTCCCTGAGGTTGATTCCCCCATCCATGTAAGCAGGTGGACATCTCCACACACGCCTGGAACCCTAGGTCCCTGGGAAACAGAGACGCGGGTATTACTGGGACTTAAGAAAGCAGCAACTTCAGGGTCGCTGGGAAACTGGGTCTCAAGGAAACATGCTGATGACAGAAAAGAAGAAACACCTGACACTGTCCTCTGCTCTCCACGTACTCACCGGGGGCATGTCATCTCTACACACACGTCTCACACACACACATGTACATGCATCACTAATATCACACCACACCATGCCACACATGTCATCCACACACACATATGTGTATATATCACTTATACTACACCACACATTAGAGGCACACACATGCATACATCACTTACACCATATGCCACACATCACACACACACACACGCACACTCACATATCACTAACACCATACCAAACATGCCATATACACACAGGCATGTATCACTTACACTATACCACACATTGCACACACACACACACATGCATACATCCCTTACACCACACCACACATGTCACACACACACATGTGCATTTTTGTTTTGTTTTTTTTTGTATGTGTGTGTGTGGAGCTAAGGATATAGCTTAGTGGTAATCCCCATCAGGCCCCAGTTTTAAATTCTATCACTGAACTAAAAATTACTATGGCTCTTTTTGGCTTTTCCCCTCTCCTAAACTTCCAGGTCCCTGCTCTGGTAAGTCCCCCTCACCTTGGCCCTGCTAGGCTAAGATGGGGGCAGGGGACCCTGATTCCTCCCAGGTGGGCTCTCTAACCCCTTCTGCCTTCTGTGTGGCAAAGGTTCTCTGTATGTTCTCCTTCTGTTAACCTAATAAAGTCCCTAAGTGTTCCCCTCTGGTCTTCAAATTTATTATTTATTTATTTATTGTTTGGTTTTTCAAGGTAGGGTCTCGCTGTAGGCAAGGCTGACCCAGAATTCACTATGTAGTCTCAGGGTGGCCTTGAATGCATGGCGATCCTCCTACCTCTGCATCTCAAGTGCTGGGATTAAAGGTGTGTGCCACCTCACCAGGCTGGATTTAATTCCTTAAATTCATAAGACAAGGATCTGAGGATACCCTAAATTTTTTGGTTCAGTGTCATTGGCAAGGAGCACTGAAACTCCTGCTACAACCGTACCTCAAAAAAACATCAAAAAAGTTCATGTTAGCAGGGCAAGATGGTGAACACCTTTAATGTCAGCACTAGCACTTAGGAGACTGAGATAGGAGAATCACCATGAGTACAAGGTAAGACTGCAGACTACAGAGCGAGTTCCAGGTCAGTCCTGGCTACAGCGAGACCCTACATCAATAAAAATAAAATAAATAAATAAATAAATAAATAAAATTACTATCAAAATATATACATTTAAACAAATAATAGTCTTTCTAATGTATTTATAATAAGCAACCTTAATTAAAAATAGATGGGAAATGTGCCCACACTGAGTCCAGTTTTATCTTCTTTGAGCATGGAAAACTTTTAGTTCAGGGTTTGCTGCTACCTTTGGGTAGCTGAGATCAGACCAACTCACAATGACATCATCTGGTGACTCAAGAAATGTCACCAATTTATGTCATTTATCCTAAGCTATGTGTGGGTTGGCTAATTCCCTATGTATGTCCTATTTACATGTATTCCTTATCATTGATTTACTCTTGAATGACTCATCTCCCTCTGCCTTTCAGTGGAAAGTGGCATCAGAAGTTAAGGGAAAAAAGAGAAGAAATATTCTTAAGGATAAAGACTTAGGCATTCTGATATAACATGTGTACCTCTGGTTATTACAGGTTTGTGCCTTTCTGTAATGCCAGTGATTTTGATTTGCCCTCAGTGGTCTAATAAAAGTACTGTGCACTTGTATTTATGGGTAAATTATTTATACCAAACACTCTGGCCTAGAGTTCAGTAATATTACTTTTGCTCCAGGAAACTTCTAATATTTATAAATCCCAATCAACTCAATGGATGCTTCTTCACATATTGCAGAACGACAGAGATGAAAGTGAATTTAAATGTTGCCTGCCATATGTATTCTTGTCTGCAAGTAGTACTGAAGGCTAGTGGGAAGAGATGAGCACTAAACCATCCAAACACAGGAAAATAAAATTTTAATATGTGACATAATGTATTTGTTGTGCTCTAGCAAAAAAAAAAAAAAAAATGCAGCAAAAGTTCTTTTGTTAGTGACAGAAAACTATAGATGTTGTAAAGGCGTCCTGGGCTGAGCGTGCTCATGCTGAGTTAGGGAGACCCAAAGAACATGACTTCTGCAGGGTATCAGTAACTACCAACTCTGCTTAACAGGATGAATCTTTGTGAAAAGACAATAATGAAGTACAAATTGCAAAAACAAACAAAAAAGGTACATAAATACATAAAACCAAAAAGGGAAAGGCAGCCCCATACAGAAACCTGTGACGAAGGGCACCCCATATGTAAAACCAAGAGAGAGCTGGGTGTGGTGACTCATGCCTTTAGTCACAGAACTCAGAACAGAGTTAGGAGGATAGCCATGAGTTCGAGGCCACCCTGAGATTGCAGAGTGAATTCCAGATCAGCCTGAGCTAGAGTGAGACCCTACCTCAAAAAAAAAAAAAAAAAAAAAAAAAAGAAAGAAAAGAAAAGAAAAGAAAAGAAAAAAAAGAAAAGAAAAAAAAAGACAAGAAGGACAGCCCCATACATAAAACCAATGAGGAAGGGCAGGCAGCATACTCCTGCTATATTTCATAATTACATCCAAAAGTGACTTCTTTAAAGGAGAAGGATGTGTTGCATGACTAGATCACCAACGATGCCTATAGCCCTCCCTAGAATTTTGTAGAGCTAAGGCTGGGTGTACTCCCACCAGGAAGAATGTAAAAATGCATGACTGCTTCAGTGAGAGGTTTTCTATGAAAGAGTGTGAAGACAAGCTTCATGCCTTTCATGTCATCCATGAGGCTGTGGGTCCTTGAGGGCTTGGCAGTGGGCAGAAGGGCCTCACTCAGAGCTGTGCTTTCGTAGGATTCATCTGGCAACATGCTGTGTTTAGGCTGAATTCTGCCAATATCAAGGTGTTCTTATGACAGAGACAGAGAATGGTGAATAGGTAAATGATCAAAAATCTCCACAAACTTAAATCCATAGAACTTGAAGTCTGGTTAGAACTATCCTCTCCACAGCTGAGAAAGCCTTAGTGCTTCTCATAGAGGATCCAAGAGCAAAGGACTTATAAAGTGTTGAGTTGGAACGTAATTATCAGCCAGTTTTCTTCTCTTTTCCCACCACTAGAAGAGTAGTGTTCCTTCCTGACATTGAACTTTGATAGATAACTCTGTATCTGGTGTCTACGTTACTATTTAAATTTTTTTGTTTATTTTTATTTATTTATTTGAGAGCAACAGACAGAGAAAGAGGGAGAGGAAGAGGAAGAGAGAGAGAGAGAGAGAATGGGTGTGCCAGGGCTTCAGAATCTATAT
Organism: Dipus sagitta; assembly: GCA_036346955.1. NCBI lineage: Eukaryota > Metazoa > Chordata > Mammalia > Rodentia > Dipodidae > Dipus > Dipus sagitta. The sequence continues at coordinate 44,485,629 of CM070787.1, forward strand.
AAGCAGAACTCCAGATGCGTGCGCCCCCTTGTGCATCTGGCTAACTTGGATCCTGAGGAATGGAGCCTCGAACTGGGGTCCTTAGGTTTCACAGGAAAGCACTTAACCACTAAGCCATCTCTCCAGCCCCTACATTATTATTTTAGTGTTGACTATTAAAGGTTATCCTACAGTCATTCTAAAGTGAGTTTGGGGTATGACCGTAATCTCTCTATAAAATAGGATGCTATCTTTAATTTCTTAAAGTATTGAATTTCTAACTAATAACTGATAGTAACATCCTTTTCTCCCCACCCCGCCCCCCGGCAATGTTTACGTCTGTCCATCTGAGTCTACTAAAGCTGAATCCACTTTTCTGGTTTGACCACACCAAGCATATGGAATCATCTTTCATCACAATTTAGACGACTTCCAATATTGATTCATGATCTCTACCTTCATCCCATGAAGAGTCAGCCATTCTTGTGCTGACAAAAGTATATAGAAGAGTCGTATAGTATATAGTAGAGTCGTATAGTATATAGTAGATTCATTGTGCCTCGGCCCTAAAACACGAGACACATACTGGGTGGCTTTGGAGTCCTGGGGGACTGAAGTGAGCATTAGAGAGTAGCATGGGCTTCTAGTGGGAGGCTGTGACTCCACGCTGCCAGTGGCAACTGCATTATAAAGCAAGAGTATCTCCAAGTGTGGTCTCAGACCTGCACTGTCAACAGCACCTAGAAGCTTGTTAAAAGTACAAAGCTTTGGTTTCCAGAGGGAAAATCTCCCTTTGGAAGTGGGGCCCAATCCTTTCTGCTAGAAAACCCTCTCCACTGGCTCACTCAAGCTAAAGGGCCACTTCGTATAACAAATACTCTTCTCCTCCCCTGGATGCTCTCGAGAACTCATTTCTCAGAACAATATTTAGGTTTCCAGGAAAGTCCACTATCTAGATGTCTACTGGGTTTTCACTGTTTTTAAGAATTCAAAAAATGTAGAAGATACACACTTGTTAAGCCACTCCATCCATTCTATGTGCTCACTTTTTAGCCTCTAGTCAAGATCCCAAGCTTGCTAGCCAAAAAGGAAGTTTTCCTGTTGGAAGCATATGTTCTCTTTGCTTGGATGAAACAGAGTTCACTGGCTGCAGATCTTAAAAAATGTTTCTTCAACTTTTTCACAGGTATAAGAGCAAAAGAGAATCAGTATCTCCCCCTGGGAGTCTAGGAGCATATCTTCAGGCAATCAGTTACAAGTGAAAGGTTTAGATGAAGCTTTTCCATTTACCTTTAAAACTCTTGTGAATCTTATATTCCATTCAATCATATTCTCATATCTGACTTCTTACTATCAAATCAATGTGTTAAATTACTTTCAAGTTAAATATCTTAACTTCCAAGCATACATTTTTAAAGAAAACCTTCACCCCAAGAAAAAATGTCCAATTTTCCCAGAAAAATAGTGACAATGGAACAAATAACACATAAAATTGGGGAAATTGGAAGTAATAGTCAAGAGCAGTATTGAAGGAGTACATGCATTGGAAAATGACAGTTTTGAGATCTCTCTTCCCACACCCCTACTGCCACATCTGAGTAAGAAGCATGCCCTAAAAATATCATGGAATAATAGCAGTAGTCCCTTAGTCACAAACTTATTTTTAGAAATGCTTGCCACAAGGTTGGGAAAGATTTAGCAGTAAGATTCATATAATCTCTGTATCATAATGTCATTCCTACAAAATCAGTATGGGTTGAGAATATTTTGTCCAAAATACTTGAGACCAAAGCATTTCAGATTTCAGGTTGTTTCAGATTTTGGAATATTTGCACATACATGATGAGATATCTTGAGGATGAGACTCCAAACCTGAACATATAATTCATTTATATTTCATTTATACCTGACTCACATGGCTAAAAGGTAAATTTTATTTAAGATTTTAAATAGCTTTTTCCCACATAAAACAGTGTTTCATGTGGAATTTTCCATTTATGGCATCATGTAAGTGATTAAAAAGTTTTGGCTTTTGGACCATTTTCATACTCAGGATTTTCAGATGAGGGAGGCTCAACCCATACTGTAAAGATGACAGAAAGGTTGAACTTCATGTGCCAACACAAGTTGTTTAGGGGTTGTAACTGCCTAAAGCCCTGTATTAAGAATGATTCCAAACCTGTATCTAGCAAGCAAATATAATTGTCAGCCATGGTTATGGCGTGGTAACCTGCAGTCCAAGGTTATAAATAATGACAACAGTGTGAACCCTTAAGCAGTCCTGCTAATGCCAGTACCAATCTGAACCAAACTTTCTGAAGCACAGAGCGTTCAAAATAAGGGGTCTGGTCAGTGACAGCCAGGGTTTTAGTGACATAAGCCTCAAAGGGTCATTGCAGTTATTATAGGTTTTAAGTACCCATCATTCTGCCATCTAATTAATAAAGGTAAAATATCTACCCTCTCCACCCATGCATATTTAAGCTTCTCTCTGCCTCCTCCCCAACACTCCTGTTTCCTCAAGCATTGTTCACTGAATGACAGGACACACATTATTATCTACTTATCATTTTGTATCTCAGTCTAATCAGAGAGGTCACCCCAAGAGTTTTTCTAGGTTAGCTCACAAATCTCTTAGACTCACTTGATGCCTGTTTGCTGCTCATTAGTCTATAAGGTTTTTGCCTAATTATCACTGGGGTAGAAGTACAGACTTTTAGATTGCTCACAATTTATGACGTGTTCCTTTCTCCCCAAACTCAGAAACAGACAAAAATTATCACTCTATTTACAAAGTGATATTCTTATTAGAAAGAAGGAGAAAAAATATCAGAACTTTAAAAAAATTATGTTACTATGTCTGGTGACTAGTACAATTCTTAGTTTGGTAGGGCAAATGTTTTATTTTTATTATACTATTTTTCAGAAGAAAAATAAAATAAAGACCACCTTCCAGCTGACAAGCACTGAAATACTCAATCCATGTGTCTCGAAACCAAATCCAAGTCTTTTTCTGTGGTATGTCTTTTCTACCTTTGCTCAGGAAAACTGCTAACTGATTCCAACCCATTTCCTTAAGCATCTCCTAGCATTTACGCTCACCCCTGTCCGCTCCAGTGTCAAGATTGGTGCTTGTACAAACAGCACTTGACAACTGCTTGACCAGTTAACAAACCAATGCATGCAGTTCACTTCCCATTTCATTTGTGCAGCCACTTCAAACACATTTCTCACATGTACTTCCACAGAATCACCTCAGTTCAAATTCATCCTCATTAGCCCTGTGCAGAAAGTAGGACAGGTATTGATAAAACTAACAAAAGATGAAGACACTGTCTCATGCCGTTAAAAATTATCAAAGCTAAAATTGGTTACAACAAAGACTAGCATCCAGGTCTCCTGACAATTATTCCTGGTACCTTCAGCTATTATTTCTAGCATCCATAGCTTTAATCAACTAAGAAACTAGTGTGTGTGTGTGTGTGATTGTGTGTGTATGTGTATGAGTGTGTGTTTATTCTACATTCTAGTTCTTCAGCTAACTACCTGTGTGGTTCTTAGCAAGTCATTGGACTTCTTTGGATCTCATTTTCTTTCTTTCTTTGCCAAATGGTTTTGTTGAATTGGAGGACATGAGTGCAGAATTGATGTAACTTTCCTGCTAGGAGAGACTTAGGGAGAATCTTACCCTATTCCTTCTATTTAAAAATAACAAAAATGTGCTTTTTATAATTCCAAAATAAATTTTTAAAAGAATGTATAATTTCCAAACAAAACCAGCTCTTTTGAATGCATCTATCCTATATTCCTACCCTGCCACATGTCAGATATGTGACCATGTTCCACTCATGTAAGTTCTCTAGACATTACTTTCTGAACCAATAAAACTGAAGTGATTGGAATAGAAATGTTTTATATTTAAGAGTTTTGAGGATTTTAGCAAGGCACCTTTAAAAACAGGCATCTTTGCAGCTGCTAGGGGCATAACTCATTTAGTGAAGGATAATATCACTCTAGAAGAAAATGGGCTCAAGAATAGTTAAGAGCCCCAATCATATTAACACATTCAAATGTGGTACATTTGCTCAATGAGGACCTGTATTTGGAAATTGCTCCATTGATTTCTTTTTTTTTTATTTTTCTTTTTTTCTCAATTTTTATTAACATCTTCCATGATTATAAAAAATATCCCATGGTAATACCCTCCCTCCCCCCACTTTCCCTTTTGAAATTCCATTCTCCATCATATCCCCTCTCCCTCTCAATCCATCTCTCTTTTATTTTGATGTCATGATCTTTTCTTCCTCTTATGATGGTCTTGTGTAGGTAGTGTCAGGCACTGTGAGGTCATGGATATCCAGGCCATTTTATGTCTGGAGGGAACACTTTGTAAGGAGTCCTACACTTCCTTTGGCTCTTACATTCTTTCTGCCACCTCTTCCGCATTAGACCCTGAGCCTTGGAAGGTCTGATCGAGATGTTACACAGTACTCCAGTCACTTCTTTCCAGCACTATGATACCTTCTGAGTCATCCCAAGGTCACTGCCATTTGAAAAGAGAAGATTCTCTACTCAAAGGGAGAGTAGCATTAATATAGGTATGAATATTAAGATAAGTGCTTACTGGGCAGTTTGATAAGCATAGTATATAAATTTATCCAGATATCAGCAGACGTAACACCCCTAGGGCTCATGACTACCCCTGTTTTAAGTTTTCAGTATCAGGGATGTATTCCCTCCCACGGAGTGGGCCTCCAGTCCAATTAGAGGGCAGTTGGTTTCCACCATGACAGACGTGCCGCTATTGCACCTATTGGCTCATTTGGCCTGGCTGGCCAATTATAAGGCTTGCTGTGTCCACTGTTGAGTATCTTCACTGTTGTTTTCTCTTCTCCCAATGAACTGAATGTAGAATGGCTTCTTCCAGCTTTCTGTCAGCTGGTCTACATGGAAGAGGTTATCAGCTCTGTTCCAGCAGGATTTATCAGTGGCTTGCAGCCCAAGTATGTGGAGTCTTCAGCAATAGGGTCTTATGATCTATTCCTGGTGGGAAACCAAGGGCCTCAGCAATAGCCAATAATGTTTTGGGGGCATCCATCAGGGACCTCCCTGGCCACCAACTGACTCGAAGGTATCCCATACCTGGCACTGAAAATTTTCTAGCAATGATATGTGGCTCCTGAGTGTTCCATTGTCCAAAACCAGAGGATTCCATATGATTTATTTACATCATCTTAGATTTTGATTAGCCCTCCCTCCACTTTTCCTTTACTTAATGTCTTCCCCAGTCCTCACTTTGAGCCTTTTCACCCCCGTTAATCTGTTCTTCTACTTACATATATACAATACCATCCTACTAAGTACCCTCCTCCCTTCCTTTCTCTTCCCTTTAGATCTTTTTTTTTTTTTTTTTTTTTTTTTAGCTTACTGGCCTCTGCTACTGAGTTTTTTTCCTTCTCACACAGAAGCCCAGTCATATGTAGCTAGGATCCACATATGATAGAGAACATGTGACACTTAGCTTTCTGGGCCTGGGTGACCTCACTTAGTATAATCCTTTCCAGATCTATCCATTTTCCTGAAAATTTCATAACTTCATTTTTCTTTACTGCTGAGTAGAACTCCATTGTATAAATGTGCCATATCTTCCATATCCACTCATCAGTTGAGGGACATCTAGGATGGTTCCATTTCCCAGCTATTGTGAATTGAGTGGCAATAAACATGGTTGAGCACATACTTCTAAGGAAATGAGATGAGTCCTTAGGATATATGCCTAGGAGTGCTGTAGCTGGGTCATGTGGTAGATCAATTTTTAACTGTGTTAGGAACCTCCACACTGATTTCCACAATGGCTGGACCGGATTACATTCCCACCAACAGTGTAGAAGGGTTCCTCTTTTTCCACATCCCTGCCAGCATTTATGATCATTTGTTTTCATGATGGTAGGCAATCTGACAGGAGTGAGATGGAATCTCAATATAGTTTTAATCTGCATTTCCCTGATGACTAGGTATGGAGAACATTTTTTTTAGATGCTTATATGCCATCCATATTTCTTCTTTTGAGAACTCTCTATTTAGCTCCATAGCCCATTTTTTAATTGGCTTGTTTGATTTCTTATTATTTACCTTTTTGAGGTCTTTGTATATCCTAGATATTAATCCTCTATCAGATATATAGCTGGCAAAGATTTTTTCCCATTCTGTAAGTTGCCTCTTTACTTTATTCACAGTGTCCTTTGCAGTACAAAATCTTTGTAATTTCATGAGGTCCCAGTGGTTAATCTGTGGTTTTATTGCCTAAGCAATTGAGTTATATTCAGAAAGTCTTTGCCAAGAGCAATATGTTGAAGGGTTTCCCCTCCTTTTTCCTCTAGCAGTTTCAGAGTTTCAGGTCTGATGTTAAGGTCTTTAATCCATGTGTACTTAATTCTTGTGCATGGAGAGAGAGAACAATCTATTTTCATCTTTCTACAGATACATATCCAGTTTTCCCAGCACCATTTGCTGAAGAGGCTGTCTTTTCTCCAATGAGTATTTTTGTCATTTTATCGAATACAAGGTGGCTATAGCTACCTGGACATACATCTGGGTCCTCTATTCTGTTCCATTGATCTACATGTCTGCTTTTGTGCCAGTACCATGCTGTTTTTGTTACTATGGCTCTGTAGTATAGGTTAAAATCAGGTATGGTGATAACACCAGCCTTATTTTTGTTGCTCAGTGTTATTTTAGATATTCGAGGTTTTTTGGTGATTCAAAATGAATTTTTGGATTGTTTTTTCCTATTTCTGTGAAGAATAACATTGGAACTTTGATGGAGATTGCACTAAATGTGTAGATTGCTTTTGGTAAGATTGCCATTTTCACAATATTGATTCTTCCAATTCAGGAACAAGGGATGTTTTTCCATTTCCTAGTGTCTTCTGCAATTTCTCACTTGAGTGTTTTATAGTTTTCATTGTAGAGATCCTTTACTTCCTTGGTTAGGTTTATTCCAAGGTACTTTATTTTCTTTGATGCAATTGTGAATGGGAGTGATTTTCTGATTTCATCCTCTGTGTGTTTGTTGTTAGCATATATGAAGGCTACTGATTTCTGTGTATTTATTTTGTATCCTGCTATATGGCTGTAGGTGTTTATCAGCTCTAACAGTTTGATGGTAGAGTCTTTAGGGTCCTTTATATATAGAATCATGTCATCTGCAAATAATGATAACTTGATATATTCCTTTCCAAGTTGTATCCCTTTTACGTGTGTCTCTTGCCTCACTGTTATGGCTAAGACTTCCAGTACTATATTAAATAAAAGTGGGGACAGTGGACACCCTTGTCTTCTTCCTGATTTTAGTGGAAAAGCTTCCAGTTTTTCCCCATTTAGTAATATGTTGGCTGTAGGTTTGTCATAAATAGCCTTTATTATATTGAGATATGTTACTTCTATTCCCAGTCTCTGTAGGACTTTTATCATGAAGGGATGTTGGATTTTGTCAAATGCTTTCTCTGCATCTAATGAGATGATCATGTGATTTTTGTCCTTCAGTCCATTTATATAATGTATTACACTTACCGATTTGCATATGTTGAACCATCCCTGCATCTCTGTGATAAAGCCTACTTTGTCAGGATGAATGATCATTCTGATATATTCTTGTATTTTATTTGCCAATATTTTGTTGAGAATTTTTGCATCTATGTTCATGAGGGAGATTGGTCTGTAATTTTCTTTTTTTGTTCTATCTTTGCCTGGTTTTGGTATCAGGGTGAAGCTGACTTCATAGAAGTCTTTTTCTATTTTATGGAAAAGCTTAAGGAGCAATGGTGTTAGTTCTTCCCTGAAGATCTGGTAAAATTCAGCAGTGAATCTGTCTGGGCCTGGGTTTTTATTTAGTTGGGACATGTAGTAGTTTGAATAGATGGCCCCCAATATATTCAGTTCTTTATTGTTTGTAGTTTGCATTCTGCAGCCACCTGGCTGGAGGCAATGTCACTGGGTGGATCTTTAGGTGTGGTAGTGGGTTTCGGATTTTAATCTAAAGATATGCAAAGTGTGCCTAGCAGGAGTTCCTGAAGTGTGCTGTGGCTTTTGGCTTTTGGCTTGTGCTTCTCTCTCTCTGCTTGGTCCTGTAAAGGCAGGCCAGCTTCTTCTGACATTTAGGGAACTTCCCCTGAATCTGTAGGCTTAAATAAATATCCCTTCCTCTATAATTGTGCCTGGTCTGGAAGTCCATCTCAGCAAACCTGAACCTGTCTGCTACAGGAGATTTTTGATAACTGCTTGGATCTCCATGCTTGCTATAGGTCTATTTAAGTGATTAATCTCATCTTGATTTAATTTAGATAGGTCATATAAATCAAGGAACTCATCCATTTCTTTCACATTTTCATACTTTGTGGAGTATATGTTTTTATAATATGTCCCTATGTTTTTTTTAATTTCTCTGGTATCTGTTGTGATGTTACCTTTTTCATCTCTAATTTTATTAATTTGAGTCTCTTCTCTCTTTCTTTTGGTCAGATTTGCTAAGGGTTTATCAATCATGTTTATCCTTTCAAAAAAACCAACTCTTTGTTGCATTGATTATTTGGATTTTTTTGTTGTTGTTGTTTCTATTTCATTAATTTCTGCCCTAATCTTTATTATTTCTTCCTGTGTACTGATTTTTGGTTTGCCTTGTTGTTCTTTTTCCAAGGCTTTAAGATGAAGCATTAGGTCATTTACTTGAGACCTTTCTAATTTCTTAATATAGGCACTTAAAGCTATAAATTTACCTCTTAGGACTGCCTTCATTGTGTCCCAGAGATTTTGGTATGTTGTGTTCTCATTATCATTTGACTCTATAATTTTTTTGATTTCCTCATTGACCCATTCATCATTTAGTAGTGTGTTGTTTGGTTTCTATGATTTTGGGCATGCTCTATAGCTTTTCTTGCTATTGGTTTGTAGTTTGATTCCATTGTGGTCAGATAGAATGCAAGGAATTATTTCAGTTTTCCTGTATTTGTTAAGATTTGCTTTGTGTCCTAATATATGGTCTATTTTAGAGAATGTTCCATGTGCTGCTGAAAAGAATGTGTATTCTGCAGCATTTGGATGAGATGTCCTGTATATATCTGTTAGGTCCATTCCTTCTATGACCTCATTTAGTTCAGATGCCTCTCTGTTTATTTTTTTCTATGATGACCTGCCAATTGATGAGAGTGATGTGTTGAAGTCACCCACTACCACTGTGTTTGGTGTTAATCTGTGACCTTAGTTCTAATAGCGTTGTTGAATTTGGGGGCCCCCATGTTAGGTGCATACATGTTTAAGATTGTAATGTCCTCCTGTTGCAGTGTGCCTTTAATCCATATAAAGTGACCTTCCTTATCTCTCTTAACAAATGTTGGACTGAAGTCTACCTTGTCAGATATTAGGATAGCAACCCCTGCTTGTTTTCTAGGTCCATTTGCTTGAAACACCATCTTCCAAACTTTCACCCTCAGATAGTGTCCATCCTTTGTAGAAAGGTGAGTTTCTTGGAGACAACAAATTGCAGGATCCTGCTTTTTATCCCTGTCTGCAAACCTATGTCTTTTGTTTGGGGCCTTGAGGCCATTGATATTAAGAGATATTATTGAAAGGTGTGTATTTATGTTTGCTATATTTTTTGTAGTTCTGGTTTTACCTTTGCTCTCTTGTGTTAACTAGTATTTGAATATTGTTTAGTTTTTTCCAGTTCCTCATATGTGTGCTTTTCTTTTTCAGCATGGAGGATTCTTTCAAGTATTTTCTGTAGAGCTGATTTTGTCTTCAAATACTCCTTTAGCCTGCTTTTGTCATGGAATGTCCTTATTTCTCCGTCTATTTGAATGGAGAGCTTTGCAGGATAAAGTAACCTTGGTTGACAGTTGTTATCTTTCAGAACTTGGAATACATCACTTCATACCCTTCTGGCTTTTAAAATTTTTGTTGAGTAATCTGCTGTAATCTGATAGGCTTGCCTTTGTAGGTAACTTGATTTTTCTCTCTGACTGCTTTTAATATTTTTTCTTTGGTTTGTGTGTTTGGTAGTTTGATTATAATGTGGTGAGGAGAGGTTCTTTCCAGGTTTTGTCTGGCTGGTGTTCTAAAGGATTCCTGTATCTGCATGGGCACCTCTTTCCCAATTTCGGGGAACTTTTCCTGTGTGACTTTGTTGAAGATATCTACTATGCCTTTGAAGTGAAATTCTTCTCCTTCTACTATACTGGTGAGATTTACTACAGAGTTTTTCATTTCATTAACTGTGTTTTTCATTGCTAGAAATTCTGACTGATTTTTCTTTATTATTTCTATTTCCTTATTTATGTCTTGTATTGACCTCTTTCTTTCATTAATTTGGTGTCCTATGTCTTCTTTGATTCCTTTGATTTCCTATTTGATTTCTTCTTTGACTTCTTTGAACATATTTATAGTCATTCTTTTGAAATCTTTCTCAGGCATTTCCTCTAACTCATTAGCACTGGAGGTCATTTCTGATGCATTAATACTTTTTGGTGGATTTATATTGTCTTGATTTTTGGTGTTTCTTTTGTTATAATGTATATATTTTTGTATCCTGGATTGTTTAATGATTGGATTTTCTAGTTAGCTGGGTATTAGTAGATCTATCAATCAATCTGATGTTATATATCTTCAGGGTAGGAGCTTAAGGTGTTAGGTGTGGCTCTCAAGACTCTCAGAGTTTCTACAAAAGCGACCCTAGGTGTTGGGTTTGCCTGCTATGAGAGTATTCAAGTAGGCTGAGTGGAACCAAATACAGATAGTTTCTAAAATTTGACTAAACAGTGTACACTTTCAATGAAAAACAGCACAGAGTATTTATCCAAGAGTGGGTATTATGACAACCAGATCCTCTGTCTGTCCCTTAGGCTTTGTGGTGCCTCACCCACTCCCTTAATCCTGACAACAAGGAGGTTAAGATTTCTGGTCTGTTGAGGGTTCCAAGTCAGCTTGTAACCAGGTGAGACCCTTCCCTAATGTATAGCAGAAGAGGAAACAAAGCCACTATAAATCAAGAAGCAACAAATAACAAGCCCAAAATATAGCTTATTTAAGAATGGCAAATCTGACCATCCATCAGATTTGACATATAATTTATCCTGATATGTAAGGTGCAATTAGCACTTTTGGTTCAGGCCTACATACCAGGTTTATTAGGCGGGTACTGACCTGGTGTAATCCCAGTTACCTTTTGGGATAATTTAGGTCTCAGTTATGCTGCGCTCCTGCTTGAGTCCCGCTGTCAGTTCAAGTAGGCGTGGCCGGGTCCCTGGACCGCTGCTTTGTTCTCTGGAACTGGGCACTGGCGGTGGGGGAGGGGAGGCTGCTGATGCTGTTCTCTCACTGTTCCATGTGTTCTTCTACCTTGTGATCTACTCCTCCGTTGTTCACTGTCGTTCTCCCTTCATGTTTGTTGAGTTTGCAGAGAGCTCCAGTGTGAGTGGAAAATCCCCTCACCTGGCTTTTCCTGTGGCTCAAGCCGAGCCTGGTGGCTGGCTGGCACTAGAGCCACTTCTGCTGACTTGTGTGGGCTCTGGATCTCTCCTACTTCTCTGCTGCCATTTCAATTTCCTATACACCTCACTTTTTAGTAAAAGTGTGTATTTTGCTGGGCTTTTTGTTTGTTTGTTTGGCTTTTTCCCCCCTAGGCTGCTTTGGCATGGTACCTATGCTGCCCTCTTAACTGGAAGTCTGATTTCATTTTTATAAAGCAGTAGCCAAACACCCTTTACTCCTGGCCCACAGATATAGATAAAAGAACCTGTTGAAAGAGTGAAGGTTTACAGTTAATTTCCCAAAGCTTTGGATGCCACAAATAAGAAAAGCATTACTAGGTCCTTCTTCCTTAATTAGTATCCCATTATAACTAGTCTCTGTATTTTCAACTGAGCATTGGAAGTTTCATTATCTATTTAATATATTGCATTCCAAGTATCTGTTTACTCAGTTGTTAAAAATTGCCAATGGGACAGAAACTGTCTGTCACTTCCAGAACAATTAGTGTGTGAAGGCTTATCAAAAGAAATCTGTCAAGTTTGAGTAAGTGTAAATATTGCATGAAACTCCCTGAGGAAATCAAAGTGAGTGGGACACACATTTTGCTTGTGCAGTCCATGAGAATTTAGTTTGTTTTATTTACTTGGCTTTATTTTTTTATTTTTTTGGAATGTTGGTAGCATTTCATATAAACCAATGGATTAATGTTTTGCTCTGATAAAAATAGATCTTAGTCCTTCAGGGAAATCTGCACTGTCTGTGGAATGTTGTAACAGTGCTGTCCTTTGCTTTAGAATGTCAAGTGCTGTCATTGTTTTCTAGTGGAGCACTGAAATGGGAGGAGAGCCCACAGCACTGGGTCTTTGCCTACCTGGTCACTTCTGTCGATGCTCCATCCTGATCTTTCTAGGGCTCAGAATTTCCACCTCATCAAAATGAAGAATTGGGACAAGTGATGTGTTTGTACTGTTTAGCTTCAGCGTTCTTTCAGCTGTCATACTGTTAGGTATTGGATTATATCTCTACTCCTCCTTCTTCGGGCCCTGGATAGACAGAAAGAAACACACACACACACACACACACACACACACACATGCTCAGGTGATGATAATTGCTGTGAAGAAAACTCACTTAAGACCCTGGTTGGAGATCTCCGTGTGGACAGGCTCAGCATTCAGCACCATCTCCTTGACCTGCTCAGCTCAGATGTACATGATGCTTTTGTTCTTCAGGACTCCACAGTGTTGACAAACAGATCTGCAACTCTGGGAGTCTTTCTCACAATTTCTTTAAACTTTTTCTTTCAGTTGTATTGTTTTGGGTAGTACACAAAGAGACTGGTTTCATTGTGCCAGTTTCATAGAGTGTATCAGGCTTTGTTCTTATTAAGCTATTAGCACTGCCCATTGCCCTCATTTCTCCCATCCTCAGTCTGGTCAACTCTTTCCCCAAATAATTCCACTTCTACTTTCGTGATACATAGATTCCAATACTTTCTCCTGTCCACTTTCACTTTAGACATCTTCCTCCCCTCAGTGTCCTTTCTGCTTTCCTATTTTACACACACATGCACACACACACAGACGCACACACATTTTCTTCTTAATCCACTTATGAGAGGAAACATGATATTTGTCATTCTGAGAGTCTGGCTTCTTTTTCCTAACATAATGATCTCCAGTTCCATCTGTTTCCCTACATATTTCATAGATTTCTTTGACATTTTTATCATTAGGTCCTTTTTTAAACATGAAAAGTGGCTAAAGTGTCATATTGATTGCAATTTGGCAAGGTCATAGCTTTTTGTGCTTTCATTTGCTCTTTATGATTCAATTTAAAAGTAAATCCTTCTCTTTACTCAGTTTGAAAGTAAATTCTTTTCATAATTTGCATTAGAGTTCATGGAAATCTTGGGGTTAAGCCAGAGGGCAAAATTTGGCCCTGAGAGAGACTAGGCAAGATCTCATGGAAAGCTACACCTGGTGGCAAAGATGATCCAGCCACCCTACTCAGAAGGCTGAGGCATAGAGAGCAGAAGGTCATGGCCATTCCTCAAAATCACAGTAAGTGAAAAAGTGAAACTAGTCTTGGCTAGAGCTCAGGTTGAGTGCTTTCTAGCATGCATGGGCCCTTGAGTCCACTCCCCAGTACCAAAGGTTATATAATACAATAAAATAAAATGTAAAGGTTACAAAAAGATACCATGACAACTTGTTCACCCTTACTCAAGTATGACAACTGGGGCAAATGTGATTACTGCATGTCTTGACACCAAGATGCTATAGTAAGTGGGGAGGCACACTGAGAATATCCCAGAAGTCATGCCATGAAGATCAGAGTATGACTTCATTCATGCAAAGTTATGCTTCCACCTTTTAAATTTTGTTTTGGATAATTTCATACATGTATATAATGTATTTTAGTATGTGTATGTTATATTTTAATCAAACCATCTCCCATTACACTCTCTTCATCCCACTAAACCCTGTTCACTCCAACTAACATTCCTGCTTTAATACATTTTATTATTTTTGTGATCCACTGAGGTAAATTAGGATTACTTGCATGAGCATTGGTAGAAGATTATTTACTGGAGTATGAACAATATGCCAGAGGTTACACATTGAAGAGCATGACTCTTCACCTAGCAACTATCAATAGCTACTCTGGCAGGAATGGGGTTTCCTGAACCTCTCCTCCATCCATGATGGAATGCTGACTGCTCAGTCTTGTGCAGAAAGTCACAGCTGCTGTGAGTCCGTGGGTGTAACGGCCCTGTCATGTCTAGAAGAAGAGCATTGCACAGTGCTTCTCCACATCCTCTAGCTCTTTCATTCATTGCTTAGTGCTCCATTTGCTACATGAACTTGACTTGCATTCATTTATTTACATTAAATTTATTTGACAGACATAAAAAGAACAAAAAATGTGCTTACTCAGGGGAATAAAGGGATATGTCAATACATATATGCTTTTGGTAATGTTTGGATCAGGTTAAATTTATTGATCTCCTCGAAGGCTTATTTCTTTATAGTAAAAACTTCCAAATTCCTTCCTTACAGATTTTTAAAAAATATATTTTATTTATTTATTTGAGAAAGTGGAAGATAAAGAAACAGAGACAGAGAATGAATGAGAGCTCCAGGGCCTCCAGTCACTGCAAATGAAACCCAAATGCATGCCCCACCTTGTGCATCTGGCTTACATGGGTACTAGGAAAAGAACCTGGGTCCTTAGGCTTTCACAGGCAAATACCTTAGCCACTTAGCCATCTCTCCAGCCCTCTTCTGGCTTACTGAAAAGGAAAGTCCGCTACTGTTATATTCTGCTGTTTTCTATTGTGCTATTTAATGTTGCAGAATGGCTTTCCCTAATACTGAAGTGCTTTAGTAAATAATCTGTTCATAGTGTACTTACTGTTTTTTTATAAACTCTAAGCTTCTTTATTTTTATTTTTTTATTTATTTGCTTATTTACTTATTTGATAAAGAGAGACAGACAAAGAACATGGGTATGTCAGAGTCTCTTGCCCCTGCAAGTGAACTCCAGACTCATGCACCAATTTTTGTGTCTGGCTTTACTTGAGTGCCAGGGAATCAAACCCTGACTGACTTTAACTGCTGAGCCATCTCCTTATCCCATGCATACTGTTTTGTTCCTTTTCATGGAATAATATACATCGTGGAATAATAACATCAGTTTTCCAAGCTGACATTTGTGAGATACTCATAGGGAATTTAGAAAAGTAGTAAGCATGTATGCCTCTCTCTCTCTCTCTCTCTCTCTCCTCTCTCTCTCTCTCTCTACCTCTGTGTGTGTGTGTGTGTGTATGTGTGTGTATTATTGTGGTAGTGGGGTAGTAATTGCAAGCTAGTGCCTAAGCTCTCTGTTCAGCTCTTAGGAGTAGTAATTGCAGGATTACATAGAAATTCATTTCGGGAACTGAACACTTTCTGGAAAAGTTCAAGAACATTGGCATGTTAAACTTTTGCTGGACCTGAAAAGAGAAGCATAAGTCTATTTAATTTAATTCAGTTCTTCAATTAATTTGATCATGTGACCTTTTGACTTTTTGGGGGAGGTGGATATAAAGAACTGGAAGCTGCTGTTAAAGGCTCACAGCATAGGAAGTGCTGTAGTGTGTACTGAGAGCTGTTTTTATCTTCTTTGAAAGCACTAAGACATTTAAATCACAAACACTGTGAATCTAAAGAAATGAATTTCTTCATAAGTAGATCAAATAGCATGTTAAGTGAATGTATCTTGAACATTAGGATGGGGAATGAATAAGGGCTAAGGGGAGGAGAATGATCAAGACGAAAGCATAATAACATGTCATGTGTGAAAATGCTAACTTAAAATAACACAAAGAAAAGGTTTTCTGTTATAAAGACAAAGCTGGTGAAGTACAGGAGTAATAACCAATGTCTGTACAGCCCTTCATAGAGTTCAGTGATTTACCATAAACTTGCCTCTCAGCTGGGTGTGGTGGCGCACGCCTTTAATCCCAGCACTCGGGAGGCAGAGGTAGGAGGATCACCATGAGTTCGAGGCCACCCTGAGAATACAGAGTGAATTCCAGGTCAGCCTGGGCTAGAGTGAGACCCCATCTTGAAAAACAAAAAAACAAAACAAAACAAAAAAAAAACTTGCCTCTCATTATATCTACCTCCATCCCATTTGATCCCATTTTGTTTATTACATTTTTACATGTGTACATGACTGCATGTTCCTATGCCTGTGGGTGCATGCATTTGTAGTGAACTTGATGCCTCCCCATCCCCAGTTCAAGTCCTGAGTATTGGGATTACTGGCAGGTTGCCTCATCAACATGGAATTTATGTGGGTTCTGAGGAACTAAACACTGGTCCACGTGCTTGCATGCAAAGCTCTTACTTCACTGAGCCATCTTTCCAGCCCTCCAATTATAAGTTGTCACCATTTATGGATTAAGAAGTTGAAAGGCAGAGAGTTTAATTGGCTTCCCTTATGTAACACAGATTTAATCTTTACTCTTCTCATCTTCTAGATGCCTTCCCTCCAATTCAAAAACACCAAAGCAGATGTCCTTCTTTTAGTATCTGCCTTTTAGCTCCATTCCTCCCAAAGACTTCAGATCACCCCATAGCCACTAGCCATTATCAGTTTTGAAAAATATCTTTGGTGGTGGGGGGTCTACAGTTTCATGTGTTTGATTGCAATGCTCTTGGAAAAGTATGACTTGATTAATATTGTGTTGGTAAATTCTTCTTACCTCTATTGAGTGATTTTTGAGAAGTTAGTTTATATGGAAGATTCTCTTACAGATGATGAGGAAATTAGCAGTATTCTCATTGTTGTTAATATGGGCAACCTGAAGTGCTGAGGGATTACTAGGTTTGCTTGACATTCACATGTGGCGTTCAGCACCAAGTACATTGGCTTTGCTGTTCCTGACATGTTTCCTCCTCTTACTGGAAAGCGTCCATGCTAGACTCTGCGTCTTCACAACCTATCACTGGGCTTTTCCTCCTCCAGATTTAAGTTTCTTGAGAAAATAACTAGCTTGCTGGGAAGCACTTGTTTATTTATACAGAGTATCCTCTTGACATCAGCATGGGGTTACTTCTAATTACATGCACATGCATAAATAAAATGATTAGCTTTTCTCATATAAACATAATTATATCCCTCTAAAATAATGCATGTGGAAATGCTATAATTCCAGGATAAAGGAAAAGCAATCTGCAGGACCCCTCTTTTGTATGTCAACAATGGATTATGAAAGCAAAACATGTTTCCTCTTACACATTCAGTGGTTGAGGTCAATTACTGTTGGGACTTATTGAAGGATTAAATAGCAAAATTACCTTTTATAGTAATTAATGTTTTCTTTACAAAACTCAAGTGGCCTTTCTGCCATTTTCCAAGGACACTAAGCATTCAGAATTTAGCTCAGATCCTACTAAAGAATGATGTGCAGTAACTCAGCCAACTACTCCTAAAACCAGCATCAAGTTTTGTATTTCTATTTCTTTCTCTTCGCTCTCTCCTCTAAACAAAGCCATTCTTGAAGATGAAAGTAATTTTGAGGACTGGGGAGATGGCTCAGTGGGTAAAGTGAGTGCCTCACAAAGATGATGACCTAAGTTTGAATCCCCAGCACCCATGTAAAAATACCACATGTGGCAGAATGTTCCTGTGGTCCCAGTTCTGGGAAGGCATAGCATGTGGCTCCCTATACTTTGTTGGCTGGCTAGTGTAGCTGAATAAGTTAGCTCTCCATTCAGGAAGAGACTGTCTGAGAAAAAAAAAGAATAAATAAAGTAGAAAGCTACTGAGTGGGGCACCCAATGTCCTCCTCTTTTCTCCATATTCACATACACACATGCATCTCACACATACATATGTACCCACATAAGAAAATACATGCAAACATACTGGCATGCATACAAAACACAAGCATCCAATCATAATGACAATGATAATTTTGACTAATCAGAGCCAGTAGTTAATATGTCACTTCTTAGTTTTGTACACATCTGGAGTTCATATTTTATAGAGAAAATCTGGAGGTGAAGAACTTGGGGTGCTGCAGAACGTGATAATCAAAATTTATTACAACAAGTCAAATAGATTCACCGACATTTAAGGTTCTTTGAATTTGAAAGCATGGCCTGCGTGTTCATTCATACAATAGTTATGCAATCCTCAAGAAAAGTAAGAACTACCGGGGGAATTTCCAGATATGATTGATTGTTTATCACATTTACCCCACTGCATTTTGAGATGAGTAAGTATTTACAAAAATGACCAGCACTAGGTACTCCCTCTCTGAAAGGCATAATGGTGGTTTGTTTGGTTCGTTTTTCAGATGGATTTTAAAGTTCAGTTTTTTACTTTTGGAATCATTCACTTAGTCAATCAGTATGCACTAAGTATAAGCTACAATATGTAACCACCACCTCAGCAAGATGTTGTACAAGTGTTCCGCCTAATAAGAAGAAAGTATGTAGGGTGGATAGTAGAAGATACTAGGAAGAGAGGCTTGACATTTGGGTTAAGAGTATTGGTTTCTTACCTTGCTTCTCTGTGTCAAAGTTTTTGAGGAAATGGGAAGCTACCAAACATATTGGAAACCGTAAAGTACTATGTCAGTGTCTGTCATGCTTACATCATGATTGTTATTTGTGAAAGGAAATAATATATATACATATATATATATATATATATGTATACATATATATATGTATGTATATATATTTCACACACACACACACATACACACACACACACACTATGGCAAGGTGTGTAAACTTCCAGTGTTTAATGTGAACATCAGTTTAGTACATGTTACAGGGAGCTTGGTACATGCTTATTTCCTTGACTTAAAGAGGCTGGACCTTTCCACCAATTCCACCAATCAACTGTGGTGTATTAGCTAGCTCTCTAGAAATAATCTCTTGGTGATTAGCAGTAAGAAGCCTGATAAAATGCTTTAGGTGACTGTGATTACTTCCCATTTATATTTTTACAGGGTGAGAAAGCACCATTGGGTAGCAATCTAAATTTCTCATGTGACCATTTCTGTTCTGAATACAAGAGGTCCCAGTGCCAAAGGAGACATTTGTAATGATGCTTCTTCTACTTACAGAGCTGAGCTATGCCTGGATCTTCAATGAATACCCTTCCTATCAGGATAATCGCCGCTTCGTTTCTCAAGAGACTGGGAATCTATATATTGCTAAAGTAGAAAAATCAGATGTTGGGAATTACACCTGTGTGGTTACCAATACCGTGACAAACCACAAGGTGCTGGGGCCACCCACACCATTGATACTGAGAAATGATGGTGAGTTTCTAAGTATTTTTGTTAACACTGTTTATCAGTATCACAGGCAGAGTGTGGAAAGGTATTATGTTATTGGTATTTGAAGCTTTAAATTAAAGCTTCTATATTTAGCATCCATTTTTTTTTCACTTCTGTAAAACATAAACCCATGATTCCATTTTGGAAAACTAATTAGAAATCTAATTGCTAATCTCCACAGGAATGGAAATGTGGATTTAGTTGAATCTAAATAACAAAGGATCTATTTCTTTTTTTTCTTCTACTTAGTGTGTATGCACAGGCAGAGTGAAGTGAAAGGTTGAACAATTAGAACATTAATCAATTCTGTGTAATTTAGTGTTCTGGGTCCAGGAAGTAGTTTTAAATTATAAAAATAACCTCTGGATTTACAACAGTGAAGGCATAGTTCCTACCACAGGAGTTACAGAAATACTGAGTCTCAATTGAGACAGAAGTTTTAATTTCCCACCCTACTGTGAGAATATTTAAGAAAACAAAATACTCTTACTTTAATTACATACATGTTCTAATAGCCTAGGATTCATTACCATATGCTTTTAAAAGGTAATCTGTGGGCAGGAGAGATGGCTTAGTGGTTAAGGCACTTTCCTGAAATGCCAAAGGTCCCAGGATCAATTCCCCAGGACCCACGGAAGCTAGATACACAAGGTAGTGCATGTGTCTGGAGTTCATTTGCAGAGGCTGAAGGCCCTGGTGTGCCCTTTCTCTCTTTTTCCCTTTCTCTCCCTCCCTCTCCCCTTTCTTTCTCTCTTTCTCTCCCTCCCTCTCCCCTTTCTTTCTCTCTTTCTCTCTCTCTCTCTCTCTCTCTCCTTTCTCAAATAAATAAATAAATAAATAAATAAATAAATAAATAAATAAAAAGTAATCTTGTATGACAAAGTCTAGAGGTAGTGTATCTTTTCCCACACATATATGCTGTTTCCTTTTCCCAGAATATTCTTTGCCTTGTCCAAAACTCTCATCTGGATAGGCAATGTTTTCTTCAAAAACGTCACCTTTTCCAAAAGCTGTCTCTACCTATCTATTACCACCATGCTACATCACTAAACTACTCTATAAACTCCATTACTATAACCTCTCATTACTGAAACAAAATACTTGACAAAAATTAGTTTAAGGATGGAAAATTTTATTTCAACTTACACTTCCAGGTTACAGTTCATCATTGCCAGCAAGAGCTGGTACTCTTCCGTTCAACAGAGAACAAGCAGAGGGTGATGCATTCCAGTGCAATCCAGCTCTTTTTCATTATACAGTCCAGGACTTCAGCCCATGGAGCTGTGCCACACACTTCTCTAGTTGGATCTTCCCACCTTAATTAACTTAATCAACATGGTCCCTCACATTCACAGACTGACCATCTCAAGAACTCTGTCCTGCCTCACTTGCCAGTATGCATCACTATCACATTTATTGTCACCTCTTTAATAGCATGTATGTATCATATTCTGTACTATCTAGTATAAAATCTCTCAACCAGAAACATTTCATAAACTGTTTTTGGAGGAATGAAAACAAGGACATAATTGAAACCTATAGGAAGGACCAAAAGAATGATGTCAAGATTCGTGGTTCATAAATTTGGGTTTCTACATTTTTAAAGTCCTTTAACTTTCTCATACACGTTTGAACTTTCCAATATCATCAAGAATGACTTGACTCCATCAGAAAGGTGAGAAAACTTAATCAAGCACTTTAATAGCAAACCTTTATTAAGTACTACCATGTGCAAAGCACACTGCCTAGCACTTTACATAAGTAATCTCATTTAAAACTTCTGTCACAATTGAGGGAACTAGAATTCAAATATGTTAAATAATAAACCCAAAGCTACATAAATAGGATTTTACTCAGGACCATGTCTACTGACTCCAGAGTCCAATGTTTTAAACCTTTGCCATGTTCATTCACGTTATACTACATCATCTCTTACCTGAATTCACATGAGAAAGAACTTGGCTCTTGTTTTCCACATGTATTACTCCTCCTCCCTATGTTATCAGTGATTTTTGTGCTGAAATGGGTTATGAACGTGAACTTTGCAGAGCAGGGTATTTACAAACAAACATATCTTCAGAGATGGTCTGAGCATCCTTGCAATAAAGACCACACTGTGTAAGTTTTGAGAAAATAATTTCATTTTTTGTCATTTTGCTTATTCATTCATTTAACACATACTTATTTCACACTTGCTGTGTGACAGTCACTTCTTTAGGACAGAAAACGTAGGCTCTGTCAAATGCAACTGATGTCTCATAGCAAAACAAACACAAGGAAGCAAAGACTTTAAAAAAAAATCAGATGGCTTCACAGAGTATTACATAAGCTCTGTGGGGGGAATCCAGCACTGAAAGGGTTTGTCAGGAAGCCCTTTATGAGGAGGGCCACCAAAGGTGGGGGAACTGAGGCTGTGATCACAATATATGAGTACTGAGAAGATAAAAGGAAGGAGGAGTCTAGGCTGAGCTGACATCATATACAAAGGTCCTGAGGCAAGGGAGAAGGAGAAAAAAAAAAGACAAACTTTCACATATTCTGCAAACAAACAAAAAAAAATGTGAGTGTATCTAGAGCTTAGTGTTTTGGATAGAGGGAGTTTTGAGATTGGAAGACATTTAGAGCCCAGATATGGAGGCCATGGAGAGAAGAATATCATGAGAGGTCCCTGGGAGGTTCATATTCCAGAGAGTGACTATGTTCAGAAAAATCACTGAGCTGCTCTGTAGAAAACTTCAAAAAATCAGAGTAGAAACTTGACATCCAGTCCAAATACTGTTAAATTAATTCAGTTGGGGAATAGTAGTGGCTTGAGAAAGAGAGCAGAGAAGGATAGAAATGTATTTATATTATAGTTTGCAGGTAAATTTCTAGTACTTGCCAATGCATTGAATATGAGAGGCAATAGAAGAGAGATTCAAGTTTGACACAGAGACTCCAGACATGGAACTGAGAATATAGGATTGCCATTTACTGAAATAGTTTGATTGGACAGGTTTTTAAAAGAAAAGCTGAGTATTATATCATACATGTCATTTGTAAAGCT
Source organism: Dipus sagitta (assembly GCA_036346955.1). Lineage (NCBI taxonomy): Eukaryota > Metazoa > Chordata > Mammalia > Rodentia > Dipodidae > Dipus > Dipus sagitta. Next base: position 44,508,026 of record CM070787.1, read on the forward strand.
AAAAACATTACTTCACCCTTGGTAATAGCAAGAATGGTTTTCTATCTTAGGCTTTTACTGATTTCTCTATGGTAGTATTCCTCTGATGAACCTGTATTTTCTAATAAGCTTACCCAGTACTGCCACATTACACCTTGTGAACCTGCAGAAACCATAATCTTTATCAGACTGTTTGTATCCAGCATCCTACTTGCAACATGACACATGTTAAGTGACTATTGGCACATCCCACAACATGAAGCAATCACTGATTTAGAAAGTAGGAAAGCAACGAGCTTTGTCAAAAACTAACAGTGCCACCTCTCCAGAACCAGAGATGAAGAAACTTTCAAAAGACATGCTTCAGTGACATTCCATAAGCAGTCATCTGAAAATACAGCCTCTCTGGCATCTACCCAAAATGCACTTATGTCAAAATATCTGTTCAAAAGAATTACCTGTTTTGATGGGTCAAGTTACAGATGTAATGAAATATTGACTTGGGTGCAATAAGACATAGTCAAAGACAAGCACCACTAAAACCTGCTGCTTCAGAGAGTGGGGACAAAAATTTAAGAAGACAAAAAGTCCAGAATTAGCCAGGTGTGCTAGCAGATGCCTTTAATCCCAGCACTTGGGAGGATGAGGTAGCAGAATCGCTTGTGAGTTTGAAGCCACCCTGACCCCTGACTGCATAGTAAATTCCAGGTCAGCCTCAGCTAGAGCAAGACCCTACCTCAAAAAAAAAAAAAAAAAGAGAGAGAGAGAGAGAGAGAGAGAGAGACCAGAATTATCATGAATACCTCAAATTGGCAATTACTTTGACTATTTCTAGGCTCTTAGATTTATTTCAGCTTGACTAGTCCATCTTCATCGAAATGACAAGTGTGTTGTATTAGAATATTTTATCACAAAATTAGCACACTTAAGATCTCATTCTTCAGTAATTAATGCCCCTTCACTCTTAATTTCGTTGAGAGTTGCATGGTGAAAATTCATAGTATCTTTCTTATTTAGACTGAAGTACATAAAATGGATACTGAAGCTTTATTCCTATGCACAAAACAGGTTATTTAATTAGCTCTTGTCTGAAGGTGAGAGATGAGGGGAAATGTAAATCAAGAAGTTATTGCAAAATTAAGATGACATTCTTATTAAATTCTCTTCTGTGAGAGTAAAATCAATGAAATTATCACTTGGCAAGATCTAGTGTTGAGTAGCTGTGTATTAATCTTATAGGTGTGAGGCATGTGTAGAATTGATGCAGTCATTTTGATCACTGGAAACACAGTTGAAATTTCACATCTTCCTTCTGCCTTGGAAATAGGATAAATAAGGCAAAGGATTTTATTGAAATAATTTTAAACACTGGTTTTCCTTTGATAAAGACATTGTGGCTTGAGATTAAGATTTCCCTCACACTTAAATCATTTCTTTGGAGTTCTCATTAAGCAGTTCTGGAGTCTTGGTTTCCAGCTTCATGACCACAGTGAGTCATCAGAAGTGAGCCATTGGCCTTGGCTCAGATGCAGATAGGAATCAGGTATGAGTCATTGTCTAGCTCACTGTGTTTACCATGCGGCCTTAGCACACAACTCTTTCACAAGATTTTGTTCCTTTTCTTCAGCACTTTACATGGCTTACTCCTTCTTCCTCCTTCCCTCATCCCATTGAGATCTGTGTCTGGAGGTAAAATAGAGGAACCCTGAAACATACTCTCTGGGTAGAATCCAATCCCACCACCTAGCTATGTCACTTTGGAAGTTTTACAGTCATCCCATTGTCCCTTGTCTTCCCCTCAATAACATTAACATCACAGTATTGTTCTTAGAGAGTTACTTTGTGCACTAAAATACATACGAAGTGGTTTGAACAGTGACAAAAAAAAAACAATGCCATATTTCCTAAAATATGGTCATAAAATTACATTTTGTACAGATTACACTAATGTACAGGTAGCATGTTTCTTTTGTTATAAAATATACATAGACAGTGACAGAAAAGGGCAGACTAATGTTGTCATAAATGCTAGGTGTTAACCTGTAAGTGTTGGTCACTTGGTGGTAAAAGCTTGATTGTTTTTTTTTTTCTCTGTATTTTTTAATATTTTCTCCGATAATTATGTACAACAATGTTTGGTAACTGTTTCTTTTGTATTTCTTTCCTATTTTACCTTGTTTTCTTTCTTCCTTCACTTCTTATTTTACAAATTATTAGACCCAGAAGTCATTTAAAATTTTAAATTTTGGGAATAAGGAAGGGACTACAGTGCTAAAAAGTGAGGAAAAAGACAGTATCAGAAGAGATTCCTGGTCTCTTATAATCCTGCTGTTTAACTGAACTTCAGAAAGGCTGTTCAGCACTCTAGATTGTTTCTTTTCCTTGATGATTTTTGAAAATTTTGTTTTGAGAATTCTTTTTTTTTTTTATTTTTTATTTTTTTATTTTTTTATTTTTTTTTATTAGTCAGTTCTGTATTCAGCAAATACAGTCAGTTTGGTACCATTATTAGGCTCATCCGTGACCTACCCCCTCCCCTTGGCCCCTCCTTGTTGAGGTATACGGGTCATGCATTGTGGAGTTAGCCCACAGTTATGGCTAAGCTAAATGTCTCTGCATATCATGACCCAACATGTGACTCTGACATTCTTTCCGCCCCCTCTTCCGCAAAATTTCCCTGAGCCATGTAGGGTTCGTTTTTGGTCTGCTTCAGTGATGAGGTGTTGGGGGCCTCTGAGGCTCTGGCTCTCTGATTTGGTAGGAGTTGATTTTTCTCTATGCTGATCTCCTTCCCCCTTGTGCTGGTGTTTTGAGAATTCTTCCAAGCAATTGGATATTGTTTTGTAGTAGTCTGTTTTGAGAAAAATATAACTGAGAGTTGTTGGACATATGTGAGAATTGTGTATCAGGGTTTAAAGTCATTTAGCTAGATATTTGTAATCTGCTGTGAAAAACAGTGTAGATGTGTGGGAACATGTGCTGCTGCTTAGGCACCCTGACAGGAGCAGGTGGGAATCAGAAGTGGATCTGAGTTATTATTACCAAAGGTACTAAAGTAGTCCATTGATCAGTATTATCCCCACTGATGTCTCTTCATAATGATGAGCTTCCTACACAGATCTAAGATTTGTCCCTGTACTCCCACAAACAAAGCAACAGACCACATAACAGAGTTACTGCCGAAATAAAAGAATGTGATCATAGCCATCTTGTCTATTTTTTCTGTCTTTAGCCATTACCCTTGGCTTCCTCTAAACTGACTAAAGATACAAAGTGTTAACATCAAAATGAGAAATTGAGCAAAAGTCTGAGGATTCCTCTATATGTCACATGCACAAGCACATAACTGAGCACAAAAAAATTACTATCTAGACTTTTCCTTTGCTGTTTTCCTGAGACTATGGGAGATTGGCTGGGCACTTCTTAATTTTGATTATACCAAGCAGTGTGCAACCTGGGTCTGTCCAATGAGCCCATGCTTTATACCATGGTTAGTAAATATGTTTTGATTATTATCCTTAATTAGAACTTTATGCAGAAGAGATGTAAGGTGATAAGTAACAATACATTTATTCTGTCTTGAAATTTCAAATATTTCTTTCTCTTTCTTACCCATGTTTATTTATAGTGTTAAGTGTATATATGTTGATATCTTTGTATACATTAGATATATTATCTTTGTGTAAACTTTACCTTTCTGTTTACTGTATATCAATATAAAATAAAAATATTTAAAATGTGTATTTATGTTTGAAAAATGTAAGTTTCTGACCATGTTTTTCTGAGCCCTCATTGCTTTTCCCCAACTTAATTTTATTTAACCATGAAAATATCAATCAAGCTTAGCATTGAAGCATTTAATGTTCACACTTCATATCAGCTTTAACCTAGTGGAAGAAAGACTAACTAATGATGACTGAACCCAGCATCATGGTAAGTCAAAATGCTCGAAAAGAGACTCAAACATATGTTTTGAACATGTGAAGATCTAAAAAACAAAAGGAAAAAGTTATGGAGGCCTAGGTCTTCCACCAACTGATGAGACATTTGTCCCATTTTTTTTTTTGTTCCTTAGTTTTCTTAGTTTATAAAGATTAGTCATATAAAGTAAGATATACCTTAATTTTCTTCTTGAGGGAGGTGATTGCAGTCATAGCTCTAGCTTACTGTAACCTCAACATTTGCAAAGATAAAACCATATCTAATACTATTCAACAGTCAGGTCAAATACCATGCTTTGGGCCAGGTTTCCTCCAAATACTAACAAACAATCTTGACAGGCAGCAAGGTACATTCACACCATCAATATATAGGGGGTTACTGGTAAGCCTTCACCTCTATCATCATTAAACCTTCTAATGGCACAAAAGAATATACCCACCCCAAAGATCCACATTTTAAACAAAAGCAAACATTTAAAATGAAAACGAGGGGGCTGGAGAGATGGCTTAGCAGTTAAGGCACTTGCCTGTGAAGTCTAAGGACCCAGGTTCAATTTCCCAGTACCCATGTAAGCTAGATGCACAAGGTGGCACATGCATACGGAATTTGTTTGCAGTGGCTAAAGGCCCTGGTGTTCCCATTCATTCTCTCTCTCTCTCTCTCTCTCTTTCTCTCCCTCCCTCTTTGTCCCTCTCTCATATAAATGAATAAATAAAATATTTGTTTAAAATGATAAAGAGAAAGCTAAAATATACTATAATAGTCTGGAATTTATTGCTATATTATCAAATATCCCCCATTATGATCTTGCTAACTACTCACCATAAATGTTCCTCACATTGTCCTAAGGTGCATTCAAGCCTCATGCAGCCCCACCAACCACTATTTATCTTCATGAAAAAAAAATAGCTTTACGTATAGGCCACTTAATTAACCCAGGTGTCAGACCCCAAACTCAGACTTTAAGGAGAGAAATCTCCTTTACTGTGTACTTGACCTGCCTGTAACCTTTTATTGATAACCTAGCATTTAGACAGGGAACAGGCAAAAGTATGTCCTCAATTTAAACATAATTTTGTATTATGTAAGAATTTGTAACAAAATGTTTGCTTTCTTTAACTCCCACTTCTAATTGTGACTTTTGTGTAGCTTTGTCTCAGCAATCACGTCATGTTTTTAATTTCCTAACAACATCACAGTTGAGGATCTGTGGGCGTAAAACATGCTTGATAAGAAGAACATCTAAATGACTAAAGAATGTGAGAAATCTTGCTAAACTGCCATTGCTAATCTGATTTAATAGAGTCTTAATAGCTGTGGATACTTTGAAGGATTGACAAACATAGAAACTTGGCAGTCAGCATTAGACCTGCAGCGCATCCAATTCCATTTCAAGTCCATGGAGGCCAAAGGTCTTGGATGGTTATTTGGCTAGTTGCTTAGGAAACATCTGTTCATTGAACATGGTGTGTGGTACACTGTGCAGTCAAAAGTCATGATTTCCAGCACATGGAAAATTAGATACTCAGAGAACTGCAAATTAGCAAAGGGGCTAAAGGTTCATTTTTTTACTAGAATTACTGAGTTGAATCCAAAGCAGTAAATTTAAAATCAAAGGAAATCGGAGTGAAAGAAAGAGGTGGGACTATCCAGCCCAGAATAAAGTGACTTGGGGAATCTTTTGATCATGCATTTAACCAACAAATATTCATGGGGTCTACCAATTGTAACCCTGTCATTAAGGACACAGGAGTCTTTTTGTACTCACAGGTTAAGAGGTTTCATTGCAGTATACAACAAAGGTGAGACTATTTTGGAGGTAAAATGGAGATTTAAAGCAGCTTTACTTCAGTTTCAGTTCTGAGATCTATCACAGAGTGGTGAAATTATGTTTATATTCACATCTTGGAGGTAAGAAAGACTTGTATGGTCTTAGGAATCAGCCCAGGTTTCCATGAGGTGTTAGAGAACCTAAAAGGAGAAAAGGATTCCCAGAATAAGGCACAAGATTCATTTAAACCTTGGGTGGATAAAAGCCCTCTCCTAGGCAGGTCCTGGCCATGGCCCATTTCACTAAATAAAGCTTTTTTTTTTCTCCATTGATATGTTGGATATTTTTGCCTATTTTGTAGATTTTCTATAATTTTCATAGATATTGTATATGATAACTTATTTATTTCTTTAACTTTTTGTTGGCAAGTTTTATACATAAACACAATATACACTGACCATAATTCCCTCGCACCACCCATTTTTATATCCCGCCTCCACTGAACTGCTTCCTCTTTCCATCTAGTCTTTTTTTCTGTTTTGATGTCATGATTTTGTTGGTTTTACCCCCTCATAGTTTGTAGGTCTTCATAGGTAGTGTCAAGCACTTTGTGTCTAGGAGACAGTATTTCAAAGCACTCCTCCCATCTTTGGCTCTCATATTCTTATATCCAGCAAGCATAGCCCTTTTCAGAACTATGACAACTAATCAACAGGGAATAGGCTTCCACCTCAGCTCCACCTTGATTCCTCAATGTCCTGCAATCAAAGCATGTGTTATCTTTAACAAGAGGGTCTAACCATCTCGTTTGGGTGGCCAATCAAGAGCCTTGGCAATAGTCTGTATTGTTTGAGGTGCATCTGGGCAATCCTGACCAACAACCCACTGGGAGGTATCCCACTTATTGCACTGAAAATTTTCTGCAATTACCTATGGCTTCTAAGAAAAACATAATCCACCACTACAGGGTACTTCTGCCCAAACTCTTTTTTTTTTTAAGACATATATAATTCTCACCTAGTGAAGAAATAGGTTTTCATGTGGCTTATTCATAAAATCTTTAATTTTAATTATCCCTACTTATTTTTAATCACATTCTCTGATTAGATATTTCAAATTTATATTCATGTTAATACCCCTAAAAATTCTTCAGTATATTGCAAGCTTATTGAAACCACATTAGTTCTAATAATTTGGTGATTTATTATTCTTTCAACTTTACCATCTTCACCATTTTCTCAATGCTGAGTTAATCAATTAGGAAGGGTGAGCATCCCACCTGTTTTGTTAATAAAAATTTATTGGCATACAACCCCCATGTGCTTGATGATATTTGGTCTATGGCTATTTTCAAGCTGCTATGGGAGAGTTGCATAGTAACACCCTCCAGCCTATATAGTCAAAATAAAACTCTCAATACTTGTGCTTTTTACAGAAAATCTAGGCTTACTTCTGACCAAGTGATGTGATACTATCATTCCTGTTGACCAAAATACTTTTTGTTGAGGCACCAAAAAATTTTTATTTTTTTTTATTTTTATTTTTTGTTTGTTTATGTATTTATTTGAGAGCAACAGAGAGAAGGAGGGAGGGAGGCAGGGAAGGAGGGAGGGAGGGAGAGAGAGACAGAGACAGAGAGAGAGAGAGAGAGAGAGAGAGAGAATGGACATGCCAGAGCTTCCAGCCTCTGTAAACGAATTCCAGATGCATGCGCCCCCTTGTGCATCTGGCTAACGTGGGTCCTGGGGAATTGAGCCTCGAACTGGGGTCCTTAGGCTTCACAGGCAAGCGCTTAACCACTAAACCATCTCTCCAGCCCGAGGCACCAAAAATTTGAACTGGGGTCAACATATACAGTGGCAGAGAGAATATTCAGTTCAACACAATATGAAGAACTTTTTAACCAGATGCATATATGAGTACAAAATGACCACATATAAGCTGGGAACATGGTTTGGCAGTTAAAGGTGCTTCCTTGAAAAACCTGCTGTCTCATATTTGATTCCCCAGTATCAATATAAAGCCAGATGCACAAAGAGACACTTGCATTTGGAGTTCATTTGTGTCAAGAGGCTCTGGTATTCTCTTTCGCTCTCTCCCTCTTTCTCTCTCTCCCTTTCTCCTTCCCTACCCCTACTCTACTCCCTTCCCTTCTCTCCTTGCAAATAAAGAAAATATTTTTGTAAAAGGAAGACCATATAATCTTTTGCCAGTACTGAGAATGATTAACAAATTACTTCAAAAATTCTATTAAAATCTCTGTCCTCAAAAGGCAGAAATACCTGGCCATGTCATTATCCCTTTATGTGGAACAGCCTTCTAGGAAGAGTTTTGTCTACATTTAAATTATGGGAAATCTATGAAGGGAGCTCAGATTTGATATAAGTCAAAACATGGCATTTATTTCTATTTGCCACATGTTTCTGAAGCTATTTCAAGACCACAAGTATAAGACGTGGCATAAAACCTTACATCTCCCCATCAGTGGGCAGGTTCTGGTTTAGCTGTTGTTGCTGCATACTCACTGGGAATTAATGTGTTTGTGGTAGAGCATGATAGTAGAGATCCTTGGACAGTTCACTAGACTTTCTTCACACAAGGAGAAAACATGTCTTTTTTTTCTTAAATTTTTTTGTTTGTTTATTTTTATTAATTTGAGAGCGACAGAGAGAAAGAGAGAAAGAGAAAGAGGCAGAGAGCGAGAGAGAGAATGGGCACACCAGGGCTTCCAGCCACTGCAAACAAACTTCAGACACGTGCTCCCCCTTGTGCATCTGGCTAACGTGGGCCCTGGTGAATTGAGCCTCGAACCGGGGTCCTTAGGCTTCACAGGCAAGCACTTAACCAATAAGCCATCTCTCCAGCCCAAAACATGTCTTTTTAAGAAGGACAAAATAACAAACTCAATCAAGGTAATTTATATGATAAATCAAAAAATTGTATAATTGAATACAGATAATGTGGCTTCTTTTCTCAAGAAAATCATTGTGGGGAATTTTTCTCAAATAATTTTGGCCAGTTTTTTTATTCAGGAGAATCCTATTCTCTGAACAGTGGTGAATGTTCTATCTGTGGTCTAATTTAGCAAGCACAGAATCCAGCTAAGGCAGGCATTGGCAAAGTCTTATGGCACACAGCTCTGTGAAGGGGCCTCCTTCTGCCCACACAGTGCTCTCCAAAGTATCCTTAAACAAACACTGCATGTGGTTGATTTCTTTTTCATATTTGGTAAATTCTTAATTATTTCATTAGTTTCTATGTTCTTATAGACATCAGCACCAACTTAAAAAAAAATGTTTTATTTATTTATTTGTAAGGAGAGAAAGATAGAGAGAAGAGAGACAGACAGAGAGAATGCCAGTGCAAATGAACTCTAGATGCATATGCCACTTTGTGCATCTGGCTTTACATGGGTACTGGGGAATCAAACCTGGGTCACTAGGCTTTGTAGCCAACCTCTTTAATCATGGAGCCTTCTCTGTAGCCCCAACATCAACTTTTAATAATTGCCCAGGTTTTGAATGTTAGCCAGTCGTTGCCATGAGGTCACCTAGTTAGAGTCCAGGCTCCCAGTGGGCTGTCCCTGGTAGAACCCCATGACTTATGTCCTTCACTTTCCCCCTCCAAGACTAGCTCCTTCCATGGGTTTATTAATGTCAGTGGAAGAATTTAACTTGTGCATATGATTACAAAAGTGACTCTCAAAGCTATTTAAACATACAAATTCTCAGACTTTACCTCTACTTTGTACATTAAAAACCCAAGTCCACCAAGTGGTTTAAATTGGAGAATAGCCACTTCACAAGTAACACCTAGGGAATTTTAGCTGGATTTCCTTGTAAAATTAAGTCTTTTACTTATTCAATAAACAATTAATAATTGCCTGAACATGCCACATCACTATGCTATGAGCCAAACACTAACAGCCTATCAAAACCATGAAGACTAGAAACAGACTGTGATATCCACTGTGTGCCCTACCCCAGACTAAGTACAGTGAATCATTCATGGTTAGTATTGAGCATTTACTGAAACTAACTGGAAGATTAACAGTAAAATACCTTCATTCTCAGAACTTTAACACAGGTAATTTCAAGTGCTATAACTTTCAGTATTGTAGTGAGTTGCTTAAAAACAGAACAGAAGATGTTGGCATTGCAGTTTAATAAATTGATGTTTTCACTTTGAAAAACCACAGATAAAAGTATACCTTTTAAAATTCAAACCAGAGACAGTTTAAATAAGAAAATCATATAACCCATGTAGCATACAAGAAACATGACTGGTTTTGAGAGTAACAGAGTCCATCTGGGTTCTGGATAGTTGTTGCTTAGGGGTTAGTGCAACACTCAAAGTTCATTCTAATTTCGCAAGCCAGTAGCTCTTGAGCTCTTGTCTTATGACTCACAAAAAAATTGTCAAGTATACACACACAAAAAGGTGGGTGAAAGATTTACTTTAGGAATATCAAGCAGAAAGTAAAGCTGAAAAGCTCCCAAGCTTGACCTGACCCTGGTAGTCTGCATGATGTCTTAGTTTGAGTTATCTCATAGCCTTGGAGATGTAAGTCAGGTGTCAGATTGGGATGAATTTCATTAGTTTAATGTATACAGAGGGCTTTGAGCCTATGGTGGAGAAAATGCCTAGTAAGAATTCCTAGAGGATGAACCAAGAATCTGTTCCTGGCTGCCATCTTTAGTTGGACTGGAGTTGCCTTCTAATCTATACAGGGGAGGTCAGCATCTATGTTCTTTTGGGCTGGTGTCCTTAACTATCTGAAAAAGAAGGTCAACCTTGCTCCTAATCTTTATCAAAAGTATGGCAAAAATTATGTAGAGTACATTTTATGAATGCTTTCTACTCTATCTTGGTTATATAGGCATGGATAAACCTTTATATCTTCCAACATTCTTAGTAATGTTCAGGATCAAGTCTATTGATGTCTTTGCTCTTTTAACTTAATTAGTCTATAAATCACCTGAGCATCTGCAGACCAATTAAGTTCAAAGATGTACAAGTGGTCAGTGGAATGCCTTGAGAAGCACGGTCTTGTTGTAAGGGGCCTTTTGTTTTTCAAAAATCAGAAAGGCAAAAGAATTTATACTTAATGTGGAAAAATAAAGGCAAAATTGTTAACATGAAAGAAACAGGTTCTTTGACAGTGGTGAAAACTGTCTTTATGTACTGCAGGTACTACTGTGTATACAGATTCTGTGTTATTATTGACAACTATTGGCATTCCTATAGCTGTACATATAGATTACTATAAACCAAGAAATTACTCTGTATAAACAACCTTCACTGTGTATCTAAGTTTAGAATGTAATCAAACAAACTTGTACTATAACTATGATGATATTTAGCAAATTGCCTCTGCCATTACAAAGTGAATGTGTGACTCAATAGCTATTGTGGGCCACAGGTATAGTGGCCTCCATTCCAATAGCACCTTATCTTTTTCACACATTCCTGTTCATCTCACATTTTCTTCATGTGCTTGGTACTGAGCTAGAACCTTTAAAAACACAGAAAAAAAATTAAAAATAATTGTCATTCCTCTATGAGCTAAAACATACAATGTAAGAGATAATTTGTAAATTAACTACAAAAATGACAAGAAACAAGGTGATTTGAAAGGTGCTCCAAGTTTGTAGAATGTTTTATACTGGTAGTTACTTATTAAACACATATTAAGCAAAAAGAATGAAGTCAAAGATAGGATGGCGAAGATAAATCGGTTCTTATGGTATGTTTTGTCATCTGGATAGAGGTCAGATAAACACATGAACAAACAAGGGAATCAAGAACTGACCAGTAACAGGAAGGAAACTAAAGGTTAGTATAAAAAATAGTATTTTAGATAGGGTGACTAGAAAACACTACTCTCTCCTCTGACATAGCATCATTTGCAGTGAGACTTGAAGCAAAAACAAAACAAAACAACAACAACAAAAACCCACGGTAATGTATGAGAAAGCCATGGAGAACACAAACAAAAAGAACGCATGCCACACAAAGCCTACCAGTGCTCACTGAGGCATTATCAGCAATGGGTAAATATGAAAGCATCCCAAATTCCCATCAACCAGTGAATCATGCCATTCAAAAGAGTATGTTAGAGTCCTAACTCTCACTTCCTCAGAAAGCAGCCTCATTAAGTAGAGTTGTTCCTGGAGAGATGACTCAGTGCTCAGCAATTAAAGACACTAGCTTGCAAATGCAATTAGTTGAGATGAAGTCAGTCATAGTAGAGTAGGAAGGGCCCTTAATCCACCTGTGTTTAAGAAAACACATAGAGAGAGAAGGTCATGTGATCACCATACAGGCAGATATTAGCATGACACCTGACAGCTGCCACCAGAACCTAGGAAAAGGAAGGAAGGATTACACCCCAAGTGTTAGCTAGAGCAAGACCCTGTCAGTGCTATATCCACACAGTAGAATCCTATTTTGCTTTGTCAGAACAGAGTACTGATACATTCTGTAACTTGGATGAGCCTGGAATCAGGTCATCTGATTGAAAACCATACACAAAGGACCACATACTGCATGATTCCATTGATAGGAAATGTACAGAGCAGGAAAATGTAAAGAGAGCAGGTTAGAGGTGGCACAGGCTTTGAAATGGCATGGAGATTAAGTATAAAAGGGCATAAAAGATCTTGTTTTGGTGACAGAAATGCTCTAAATCATGACTCAGTAAACTTACTAAGAATCATTTATTTGTGCCTTAAAAATTAGCTAATTGTTGAGCAGGAGAGGTGACTCAGCTGTTGAAGGCACTTGCTTGCAAAGCCTGATGGCCCAAATTTTATTCCCCAGTATCCACATAAAGCCAGATGCACAAAGTGGGATATGCATCTAGAGTTCGTGTGCAGCAGCAGAAGGCATTGATACGCCCATTCCTTCTCCCTCCTTCCTGTTCTCTCTCTCCTTGCAAATAAATAAAAATACTTTGAAATTGGCTAATTGTTAATATGTAAGTTCGATTTCAAAATTTTGTTTCTAAAGAAAAAAGTCATGGGAACAATGAGGAATGAGAAGGGAAAGAGTGATTCTTAAAAAAAAAGAACATTGCGGTCTAGAGAATTGGTCATACATATGAGAGAAGACAGTAAGATGTACCAATCATGAGAGAGAGAGCTCCAGCCTATACCTTATGACGTAAGATTTTGAATGAGAAAGTAGCCACTCAAGGATATTGAGTCTGCATTGCTACTAATGTTTCTGTTTCACAGAAGAAATGTTATAAGAGTTGCATTTGGACCTTGTGGTAATTTTCAGAGCTGGATTAAAGAAACACAATGAGTATGTGACGTTGATAGAAAGAGAGAAGCTAGAGACAAACTTGATCACCTCCAAGTCATCTTTACCCCTTGTAATTTTTAACCTTATAGTCTCATCTCTCCTCAACCCATGATACCATGCAAAAAGACTGTCTTTATTTCCTACAAAGACAAAGATCTCTTTCTCTCAAGGCAATTCTTTTTCTCAACTAACACTGCTTTCAGAGCACACCACCATGTACACAGCACTAAAAGATGTTAACTTACTCCCTGCACTCAGATTCATACTACTGATATTTATCAGATGATGATTCAACTGTGCAGAGTTTGTTAGCGAGTTCAGTAGCTATGTGTGAATGCTGCAGTGAATGTGTATGCACATCATTACCATGCCAGCTTTGTACAAAGGCTCTAAGGAAGGCCATTAAATTTAGATGAAAGAAGATTTGTGCAAGACACTGGCCAAAAAATGGGGAATGACTTTGTATGTGAACAGTAATGTGTGAGTTTAGAGTTCTTTCGAGTTTAGCTTTACAGTGTTAGGCATCGCAGCGGTGAATGGCCACACTAAAACATGAAGATGAAGGACCAGGGTCTGAACTTTAGCCTGGTGCATTACCTAGCTATCTGTGGGTCTAAACACAAACTGTTTGAACTCTTTGAGATTACAGCCTGGCTTGTAACCAGAAGGATCGCTTCAACACTGCCATTTTACCCTTTGCAGGCATGTGCTCACCATTCAGAAGCAGGTACCTATGAACACCAACGTTAAGAAACTGGGCAAGGTTATTTCAAAGTCCATTCCCATCCCCATACTCCTTGTCATTCTGAGGAAAGGAAACAAAAACAGCAGAGCTATGTGCAAGTTCACCAGATGACAGTGTGCCTTATAGGATTAGGAGCACTGTAAATATGTAGCACATAGGGCTGATTTTCCTTATAGACAGAGTAGCTCCTCCAGAGGCTTCTAGTCCCAAACAGCATGGGAAAGTGTTTATTAAAATGAGTATCATCATCTCTCTTTTTTGCTCCACCTGTGTTGCTCCACAGAAGCCTTAAGAGAGATGAAATTGAGAGTCCTATCACTCTACAATGAACTAAATCATTCCAAACTTTCTATCAGTATAATTGAGTCAGAAATCATGAGAAATAATCAGAAATCAGATAGGAATAAATGCATTAAAGCAACTATAATGGCAGAAAAAGGGTAAAAATACTGATGACAAATAATTGATGAGTATTTACTTATAAAGCTGGACATACTTGCTAGAATGTTACTTTGACTATAATTGAGCATTCATCTTTCAGAATATGGCTGTTAAAATAAGTATACTGGGCTGGAGAGATGGCTTAGCGGTTAAGCGCTTGCCTGTGAAGCCTAAGGACCCCGTTCAAGGTTCAATTTCCCAGGACTCACATTAGCCAGATGCACAAGGGGGCGCACACATCTGGAGTTCGTTTGCAGTGGCTGGAAGCCCTGGCATGTCCATTCTCTCTCTCTCTCTATCTGCCTCTTTCTCTCTCTGTCTGCTGCTCTCAAATAAATAAACCAAAAAATTTTTTAAAAAATATTTAAAAAAATAAGTATACCATTATCAAGATAGGCATAATGTAAAAATTATTTACTGTAGGTACTAATTACTCTTCATGGGTTCAAAATATGAACTACAAGCCTCTGATGTAGCACTGTATATTCTCATTGACATTGATTCAAACTGCTTTGGTTGTGAATGTAGTATCGTTGCCACAAGGTGACTGAGAGAAATTATTTTCTGATCTCCATATCATAAATGATCATGCATTATAAAGTCTTTTAAACCTTTTAATCTTGTGCTTTATATTCCAAAAATATGATTTTCCTAGCAACTTATAATTTATTACTCCTATTTTCCCCCTAAAACTGATTTGGAAAAGTTTACTTAGGAGCAAAGCTGTATGGATGGAAAATTTAATCCTAAGCAGATTGGATAGCACTGTTATACCATTGTTTTTATCTTGTAGTAACCAAGGAAAGAGCCAGTTTCATGACTGCTAGAGCATTAATTGTGCACATAACAATGTATGAGTTCCTACCTGTACAGAAAACACATGTGTACATCTGTAAAACATCTCTGAGACTTGGCTCCATTATTTATTCACAGGGGTAATGGGTGAATATGAGCCCAAAATAGAAGTGCAGTTCCCCGAAATGGTCCCGGCAGAGAAAGGAACGACGGTGAGACTGGAATGCTTTGCTTTAGGAAAGTAAGTGCTGCTTGCTTGTTCCCTCAGCTTGGGAAGGTCGAGACTTTCCTTTACAGTGTTCACAATAATGGCTTTTGAGGTGACTGGAAAGTAAGCCAGGCCTTTCTCTTTGTAATTCTCAATGTGTATCTTTGATTCTGCCTTCTCCCCATGGAGAGAAAAAGGTAACAGCTCAAGGACTGAGCTGCCACATTGTTGACATGGCCACAAAGAATGGAGAATGGGCAATTCTCAAAAAGTATTTTGTTCTGTTTTTATGACCTCTTGTGTGCATGCTGTCTAACCCAGAATGACAGGAAAACAATGGCCTGCATTTGAGGGATAGGCAAGCTGACTATTTGAAACTTTCTGTTCTAGCTCAATTTACAGAGGGCACATCAAATTTTTCTTGAATTTCTTTTTAAATTGTCACTGTCCTTTCCCTCATTGGGTTTTCTTCTGCTCTGGCTAAAGATTGAGAAGACCTGATATTCTCTAAGAGAGTCTCTATTTTATAGACTGGGCTAAAAGCTATTCACAACTTTAGTATTCAATCTGGATTACCCTTTAAAAGAGCCTACTTGAGAACCACTTAGCTTTTACATAGAGTATCTGATAGAGGACATAAAAAATGAAATGCAGATCAGTTGGGGTTTTATGTGCCACTAACCAACAGAAATGGTTTGGCATCAACAGATAAGCCTGTCATCTCAATACGAATGCTGAGTTAAATCTCTTGTATTTTCATGATTCATATCAGTTTCTTTTCCCAGATCCCATATTTATGGAGACTTAATACTAATTTTGCATTTTTTCTACTCCCACATATTTAATAAGGTAACAATAGTAGCTCTTGGCCAGCCTTTGTACCAACATTCAGTATTTTAAATGATTTTTGTGTTTCATACAAACTATAAAATATATTCTTTGTTTTTAGGTTTTTATTTTCATCTATATTAGAAGGGTTATTTTGGTTTCAATATGTTTTCAAGTCATGGCAATAAGGCTACAATACTATTTTTATTTTAGAACAGTTCAATGCAACAGTAGTTTTATCTCCTTAAAATGTACACATTAAATAAATCAGGATATAGCTGCTTGACTGAACACCACAGACACTGAAGGCAAGCTGAAAAACAATATGTAAGAAGTGCGAAATGCCTGTGATTTATTGCTGAAAACAGAAGCAGTTTGGATACGGTGTAATGTGGCTGCATTTACAAAATTTTCAAATATTTGTTTGCATGTATGAAATCAAACAGGTGAAAGGTAAGAGCAGATAAATATTAAGCTGGGTCTGTATTTGGTGAATTTTTCCAGGTGACACCTTGAAAAACCTGTGGAGAAAGAAAAATTCACATTGGTCACACTTCAAAGAGGCTATGAATTAAAGGCTATTCACAATGTGTGAATAGCACAGAATAAAAACAAAAGACACAAATTGGGCTCTTCTGTTCTACACAGAAATGTTTGTATATGCACATTTAGCTGCTGAAACACAACATCATTGTCTGCCTAAGCACAGAAAGACTCGTCTAAATTCAGTAACTTTTAATGGATTGCGTTAAGCGTACATATCAGTGAATGTAAAACATCTATAATGTCCTTTGGACAAAGCCCTCTTTTGCAGTTTGAGCCAGGCTCTCTCTAATGAACTTAAATCCTTTAAAAACAAATATAAGTAGAGTTGACAGCTTTAATTTTTTAAATACCATCTCAGATTTCTCAGAGGAGATTAGCAAGTCTTTAGTGTGATTAGTTCTCTGTGAGTGTTTTGGTGAAAAATAAGTCAGTAAATAATTGTATCCCTTGCTAGGAAGCTGCATATAACTGGTTGGCTTGTGAAACCATCCATTTGCAGGCCTGTTGCTACCCTCCTTACAATTTAAGATGTGTTCTGAACAGTTACAGGGAGAGAGGATAGATGTCTAAAGAGTACTTTATGACCTTGCAGATTGCTCTTTCTTTGTCTTGCTAGCTTAATTAGAATTTCCCTAAATCACCTTCCAAACAGACTGCAATAAATTGGTAAGGTCCTCAATATATAAATGACAATAAGAACCAACTGTGTTTTCCAGATCAGAGTGCCCTAAGTGAGCTGCCCCTCTATGTCAACAACTAGGTTGTATCTCCCAGATTTTATGAGCTCATTATTTCTACTTTTTTTGTTCAGTGTGTAGGTGTAACTTCTAGTATGGTGCTCATACTGTTGAACATAAGATCCATCAGAATAGGTTGTTTCTTCTGTCTGCTGCTGTATGACAAACAGAAGGAACAAATAGTATCTTATTCTATCTCTCAAGGCAAGGCTTGGCTGGGTGATGCTTTTCTTCTGGGAGACAACATAGAGCATGCGGTGGTGCTGATCTGACAGGCCAGCTGAAGCAGAGAGCTCAGCGTGCTGCACTGACATTTCTCTGGTGTCTTGGTGGCAAGGCTAGACAGCTGGACCAACTGACTGAGACTCATTAGGGGAGCCCCCTATGAGGTACCCTCAGCATAGCAGTCTCATGGTAGCTGTGTTCCAGATTAGAATATTCTGAGAGAAAAATCAATGAAGCTTCCTGTTTCCTAGCGTGGGAACCTGGAAATTCATACAACATCACTTCTGACCCAAGGGGAGAAGCTGGTACCACACTTCAGAAGGAGAAATGTCTAGTAATTTACAGCCATGTTATTTCTGCCACAGAGGTAATAGGTCTAATTTATTTTAACATTTGAAATTAAGAAAAACTAAATATATTAGAAAAATAGAAGAAATATGCTTTTATTTCAATATTGCAAAGGAGGCTACCTACCTTGTTTAAGGTTAAGAAAAGTCATGAGTTTTAAGGAAAATATTAAGTAAATAGCAATACTAAAGGTGTAAATGTTGTTAAGATCATATGGTAAAATGAGTGAGTTTATATGTTTGGAACCAACAAGAAAGAGTTATTAGCATTGATTCAAATAAAAAATACAGTTTTCTTTAATTTGATTTATTCCTTTTTATTCTCTCAGCCCAGTCCCAACAATTCTGTGGAGAAGAGCTGATGGAAAACCAATAGCAAGGAAAGCCAGAAGACACAAGTCAAATGGAATTATTGAAATCCCAAATTTCCAACAGGAGGATGCTGGCTTATATGAATGTGTGGCTGAAAATTCTAGAGGAAAGAATGTAGCCAAGGGACAGTTGACATTTTATGGTAAGTTTACAATTCTGGCTTGTCATTTGCCAGACGCTAGAATGCCTTTGTATTAGAATCATCCACTTGGCTGTCTGCAGTAAGGATATAAAGAAAAGGACTGTGTAAACTCTTGCTTTGCTGCATAATTAGCATGCCGTGGATGATTCTGGATGCAGAAAGTGAAAGTGGGTGGGGAGCAAGGATGTTTTCAGAACAGAGAGGAAGGAATTAGGCTGAAGTGTTTAAGGGATGGATGGTGATGTGAACACACTTCCAGAGGAGCGGGGCTTGCCTTTCACTTCCCATTAAACTGCAATCCTGGCATAGGAAACCGTTGTTCCTGCTCCTATCTTTTGCAGAGAGACAGAGAGAGAGAGAGAGAGAGAGTTAGTTAATTTATGCTGTACGCATCATTTGAATTTTGATTTGAGGCCTGTTTTAATCCTTTATAATTGCTCCTGTGTGGTAACAATTTAATGTGGTACCATGGACATTTCAAAATGCACACTATCCAAATTCAGTTCTTCTCAGAAAAATCTCCTACCCCATGCACTTTTTTATGCACAACTACTCCATTCCAATAAAATCATCAGCATCAATCCAAGCATAATATGAATGTAAAATCTGTAGCACGTTGTTGTATTAAGTCTATCCTGGAAACTGAGGCTATTGATTTGACATCTTGAAAAGGATTCTATCAGATGGGTATTTTGAAAGAAAATTGAGTAACGCCAAACTGAACATACCTAAATACTGTCTCTCTGGGTTATACTATTTAAACATAGATTGATAATTATTTAAGAACTTTTTTGTTTTTTGGGTTTTTTTTTCCTTTTCTTTTTTTCTTTATTAGTTAGTTTTGTATTCAGCAAATACAGTCAGTTTGACCATTATTAGGCTCATCCATGACCTGCCCCCTCCTCTTACGCCTCCTTATTGAGGTATATGGGTCATGCATTGTGGAGTTAGCCCACAGTTATGAGTAAGATAAATGTCTCTGCATATCATGACCCAACATGTGGCTCTGACATTCTTTCCGCCGCCTCTTCCACAAAATTTCCCTGAGCCATGTTGGGTTCATTTTTGGTCTGCTTCAGTGATGAGGTGTTGGGGGCCTCTGAGGCGCTAGCTATCTGATTTGGTAGGAGTTGATTTTTCTCTGTGCTGATCTCCTTCCCCCTTGTGCTGGTCTCCGGTTCATCAGGAAAACAGTCCCTTGCTTGTTTCTCCAATTTTTCTTAGTGTCAGCCGGGGCCCTTTGGAGGTATGATGGGGTGGCTCTCTCCTTAGGATCTACATCTATCTGAAAAAGAGAAGCAGATTCTCCAATGAAGAGTAGGTTAGCACCAGTACAAATGAGATAACCCTTACTTTTTATAGAGAATTTAATAGGTGTAGGCCCTCTTGTAGCCCATGATTGATGGTAGCTTGATATTGGTGAGTGGGCTTATGTTTGGATATGGTTCTGACTTGTTTCCTGGCTCCAGCTATGGGTCCCGTACCACTGAGAAGATCAGTTAGCCAAATTAAGAGCAGTTGGTTCCCCACCACTGTGTGCTGTATGCCACTATTGCACTTGTGTGTGCATCACAACAAGTTATTTGCTGCTAAGTAGGTTAGACCATGCGTTGCTTCGACAGATATTGGTCATTTTCCCCCAGTCGCCCATGTAGCACCTTCTGGCACTAGACGCACTGACTGTCTGGGGACTGACTCTCTTCCAACTTCCATCCATGCCATTTCATTTTGCATGTCAAACACATAAGGTGTCTTCAGCAGTAGGGTCTTACCACTAACCTTTGGTGGGTCATCAAGTACTCTGCCAGAAATCTGTGTGTCTTTTAGGAAACCTTGTAGGTCTCTCTGATCAAAAGCTCATTGTGGATGATAGCCCCATGCTGGTTCTGGGAGTTACAGGTCAGTGCCCACTAAGAAAATGAGGAAAAAGATAACTAATATACAAGAGTTAGAGAGAAGAGAGAGAGAGGGAGAGGGAGAGGGAGGGAGGGAAGATGTAGAAGATTAAGGTTAGTCTTGATCCTACCCTCTCCAGTGTCTTGTGGTTCAGGTGTTCCCTGTAAGGGCCTGGTGAAGGATCAGCCATTTGTTCTGTCTTTTAGTAAGTAGAAAATTATGGTACTATTGCCATTTGGGTCTAGATTTGTGTTTCCTACCCCTTTGATGCCCTCCCCTCCCTCTCCTTCCATCCTAGTGTCTAGTCCACGAGATGCTTGCTGGATATGTAAGGTATCTTGGGTAGATTCAGGTTAGGTGCTGTAGATGAGTGAGACTATGTGGCGATTTTTTTCTGTGATTGGGTAAGTTCACTGAGAATGATCTGTTCCAGGTTCAACCAATTTTCCTCAAATTTCATTTTGTCATTTTTTCTTACTGCTGTATAGAATTCCATTGTGTAGATATACCACCTCTTAGTGATCCATTCTTCTAGTGATGGACATCTGAGTTGATTCCAGTTTTTAGCTATTATAAATCGAGCCACTGCTTTTTGGTTTTTTGACGTAGCCCAGGCTGACCTGGAATTCACTATGTACTCTCAAAGTGGCCTCAAACTCACGGTTATCTTCCTACCTCTTTCTCCTAAATGCTGGGATTAAAGGTGTGTACCACCATGCTTGGCTAAGAATAACTTAAATATTTAAGCTACAGTGCTTATTAAAATGATGCAAGCACTTCCATATGGGAAAGTTGGAGCAAAAGCTTTGAATGTTCTTGTTTCTTGCAATAACTGGTAGAACAAGTATGTATTGATATCATCAATTCTTTTCCTAAGCATTATAATTTGTAATTATGGCTAAATGATGTGTTCAACAATCATATAAGGTGTTTTAGACACTTGATTGGAATTGAGGAAATATTCATTATCTTCTGCTGACTTCCTGTATAGTATTTTGGACTTATACACTCCAGATGCAACAGATAGGATAGGAAAGCCTGCAAGATTCTAGAATGTTCTTCACACAGTGAGCTGGGCAGCTGTTTCAATAAATCTACTCTGTATTTGCCTTTCTATCCATACCAAATAAAAGATTTGATGATTACCCATTCTTAAATTATGATAGTTTGTACCTTATGCAGTTTGTTGAAATAAAAAGACACTAACCATTAGCTAAATGGAAAGGCAAAAAACTCAAGGTTAGAGATTGATTCAATGAGGTGAGATTGCTGTATGTTTTACAAATGTTTCAGATTTATTTATTTATTCATTTATTTGTTATCTCCAGTGCACTAATTGCCCAGGTAACAACCACTTGAACTGGCTTAGGTAACATTTTCTCTGTCTTCTCACTTGAATAGGCTTTTGATTTTAGTGGTGATTGTTCCTAAACGTTATTTGAGTTGCTCAGCTAATTGAATAAAGATATTTTCAGTTTAATGTTTTTCTTTCAAATTGAAATGCAAGCTTTCAACATGTTTAAAAGATAAGAATATTTGGAGAACTAGGGGTTAGCATAGGGCTTACTATGTTCCATAGGTGATCAAGGTTTCCCACTCAGGAAATAACAATCTAGATTTGCTTTGGTGGAGGATACAACCTGTCACTGCCCCAGCCTTGTGCCATGCTACATGTTTTCCGGGATCCTGCCCTGGAGATGAAAATCAGGCACTAACAATGTTTTCCTTTCAAAGGGATTTATCTGCCACTGTACTTAGGGAAAGGAGTGGAATCAAATCTGCCTGCTCTCTGAAGATAACTGTTTTCCTTCCTTGTCAGCTACTCTCAGTATGAAAAACCTGCCACATGGATTGACTCTCATGGTACTTGCCTATTGCAACCATGCTTGTTCTTTTGTTCTTCCTCAATGAACATATCAGTGACACAGAAATTATCTAATTGTGTTCATTGTCACAGGGGAGCTTAATTATGCAAAAGCATGTGGAAGCCATTTTTTTGATGTTTTCCCAGTGCTGTGTTCCTCATATCTAGATGTCTTGATCTCTGAGTTAAATAAATTAATATAATTAAAATCACTGTACAGATTCCCCAAAAGGGATAAAGTAGCCCCAGTCACTTATCCAGAAACATTCTGTCTTTTTTGACAAGACAATTCCTTACAACATTAAGGTATGATAGTTCAGGGACTAGAAGCCATGTGTTTAAGTTAGAAACTTGCTTTCATCATTGTTGCCCCATGGTATTGAATTCCATTCATGAACTCTCTGCCTAAGCAACAAGTGTGCTAACTCCTCTTCTGGCTTCAAATAAAGTAGCATTGATTCCCTTCTTTCACAGAAATCATTTAATCTCTTTCCACAAGCTTATGGACTATGACTTTATTGCCTTTACTGTCCCTATATTACTCTGGTAGAAATCTCTAATCGTGGCCAGTGTGCCATTGCTGAGCTCATATAGCTTAGACAGTGTGCTACTTAGTATGTGTATAGATCTGAAATGAGTTCAGACATAGAACATTTTTACTTTACCACATCTTCCTAGTTTATTTTGCCATGATATATACTTGACTAGCACAGTCCAGTTCTAATTTGTTCTTCCATATATATTTTTTGGGCATAAAATCTTTCTAAAATAGATCTGTTTTCAGATGTAGAATGTAAGAATTTAGTACTAATTATATAAACAAAATAATTTTAAAAACCTATTTACTTGTTCAATAAATATCTTTTTATGGTCTACCATGGGGCAATAATTGATACTAGGGCTGCAAGGCAAATCTTTGCCATTAAGGATGTGATATTCCACTGAAAATTAGTAAAGTACTATGAAGCGTACAAATAGACTAGAAAATTTCACATAGTTGTAAAAGTAATGCAGAAAAGAATTTGGTTGCTTTGATTAAAAGGAACTACTAAATGACTTCACACAGTTAAACAGTCCTCTGAGCTAAAACCAGGAATGCACACTTTAGCTAATCTTCTACAAGGAAGTGTCTTCCAAACAAGTGCCACAGCCTGAAGGTCGATGACTGTTTCACAAGTTCGAGATGCAGCAAGAAAGCCAGTGTAACTAAGTCATAGTGAATAAGGACCACTAGGCAGTCTCTTGTAAGCTAGGTAGAGTTTGGGTTTTATTCTGAGTCATGAGAAGCCATTCAAGGATGTTGGACAGAGAAATGACTCAATCTGAGTCTTGCTTTTAAAGGACCAGCTTCAGGCTTCTGATGAGGTTTACTATACAAGGCACAAATTCCCTCCAATAGACCAGGCCTTAAATCTAACCAAAAAAACATTTTTTTTTTTTTTTTACCTCTACAACAGCCATTATTGCACCAGAGAGCACATCTTGCCAGGGAAGCTTATCTCTTGCTGTCACATGAGGCACAATAGTCAGTCTGCATACAGTATAATGATAGTTCTAAGGTAGTTAGCTTTGAAGCAAGGAAAGGAACATACACAATGAACATAGTTCACTTGATAATTACACATCTTACCACCTTTCTATAGACTCTTCCTTTTTGCATGATTACACAAATTGAATAATAGTCATCAGTTAGAGATAGAAGTGTGAACTAAAATAATCTGATAAATAGTGTCTTTTGTACAGATTCTACTATATGTAATAAGTATTATGAGGGTAAAATCATCATCATTGGGAAATTGAGAATTTTATATTTGAATTATAAACAAGATTATATTTCACACTCCACTAATAGTTGAGTTGGAAGGAATTCCTGAGTCCATCTCTTTGACTTTTACACATAAAGAAAATATACACCAGAAACATAAAATGACTTCCTTAAAATCATACAGTGAGTAGAAATTAGATATATGACTAGAGTTGTTCCATGCTATTCTGCCTGTGATATCCCTACCAATAAAATATGTTTAATGAAATATGCTAGTAGGAGTACCATCAATCACTCTTGTGCTCTTTCTGCATAGTCTTGACTACCAATGTCAGCAATGAAAACTTCTAAAGAGATGATTGACCTTTATACTTTACATTTTCTAAGTTGGTTACATGGTGAATGAATTCAAAAGAGCTATTCTTTAGGTTTCTTTTTCTTTAATTCCATGTAAGCTGTGTGTCTAGACATTGAATGCTACCATCATGCAGCTCCACAGGCAAAGCTGTGGACTTGATGACACTGAAAATGGTGTGTGAGTAACCCTAAGGTCATCAATAAGTGATTACAGAAGCATTTTGTAGCACAGCATCCTAATTCCCCATGGATGTGCCATGTATATGTGACTGCTAGATAATATTCAACCCTGCAAAGTGGCTTAAAGGACAGAGTGACCAGAAGATGAGCACAACAGATAAGACAATTGCACAGTACAGCAATGATCTGCTTAATTGTCCTGAGGAGAGCTGATACCAAGACCTTCAATTCCCTCGAGTGTCACTTTATGTAAAGTCAATAACTTTTGTTTCTTTTCTTTTATCTGATAATCCTGATGAAGTCAATCATCAGAGTTATTCAATGAGTGCACATTGAGAACATACTGTAAATAATACACAGTGGAAAGTGATACAGGAGTTGGGTCAAAGGTTCCTCACCCCATGAGAAACTTCAAGTCCTGAAAGGAAGGATTATACCAATACAATGTAATTCAAGCCTCTTGCTCTGGATTGCCACCAAAGACAAAATGTACTGATTACACTTTTTATCCATTGAACTCTTTGTACCAAATTTTGTATAGGTGTAGTCATTTATCTAATAGATGAGTTCTCAAACATCCGGTTACAACCCTCCTTTATATACTGAAAAAATATGGAAAGCCTGAAAAATCTTTCACTTATATAGATTATATTCTCCAATATCTACCATATTATAAGTTAAAACTAAGAATTAACTCAGAACATGATTGATTCTAAAATGACAAAAATGTCACCAGTGCATGGTAAGATAGTTAACATATTTTAAGAAAACAGATTCTATTTTTCCACACCAAAATCATTGGGAAGGATGGCATTATTTCTCTTTTTTTGAAAATGTCTTAAATATCTGTCTCAACAGAAGGATTCTCAGATGTATTTCTATAACTCAATCTGTCATTATATACAGTTTTGGTTGAAGTATATGAGGATTTTCTTCTCTTGGACTTATATGTAGTTGAAAGAGGAGGACTGCATGGATTCCCTTAAGGAGACCTGAGGATGCAGAGTGGCCCTTAGGTTACACTTTGAGAACCATAGGTCCACATTAATACCGCCAATTCTTTCACCCTCCAAATAGGTACTGGACAGTGGCTCCAAGAAG
Organism: Dipus sagitta; assembly: GCA_036346955.1. Taxonomy (NCBI): domain Eukaryota; kingdom Metazoa; phylum Chordata; class Mammalia; order Rodentia; family Dipodidae; genus Dipus; species Dipus sagitta. Next base: position 44,533,575 of record CM070787.1, read on the forward strand.
GTTGGGGTGTCGAATCCAACCACCACATGCTAAATAAATCCAGACCCAAATATTGCTGGGCTGCATGATAAAATGCAGATAGGTCTAGATGACTTTATTTAAAAATGATGTACTTAAGAAGGTGATGCTGGTAAGGTAGTCCATAAAGAAGTAGTGACCATGGGTTATTTTATATGACACTTGAGTGGACAGAGGGGAACAAGTTCAGCCCAATAATAGCAGATCCAGAGAAAAACTATGTGGAGGGTGAAGTGCAGATAAAAATGAAGCAAAAATAATAGAGAAAACAGAATAAACTTGAATCTAGTTCATTTAAGATCCTCTCTAAATCTAAGGCTTCACATATTAGGGTCAGCGGTAACTTTGAACATGGTCAAGTTCAACCTTCTCTCAATTCAAGGAGAAAACTTAGATATCAACCTCCCTACCCCACATGCAAAGCTCTTATAGCAATACAAGATACCACATCAGCACAGTACATTTCAAGATACTATATCACCACACTACACTTCAAAATACCACATCATTACACTACACTTCAAGATACCATATCTGCACACTACCCTTCAAGACACCACATCTGCACATTAAATTTCAAGATATCTCACTGGGGCTGGAAAGATGGCTCAGCCTTTAAGGTGCTTGCCTGTGAAGCCAAAGGGCCCAGGTTCAATTCCCCAGGTCCCACATAAGCCAGATGCACAAGGTATTACATGCATCTGGAGTTCATTTGCAGTAGCTGAAGGCCCTGGTGTGCCCATTCTCTCTATATATGTCTGTCTGTCTCTCTCTCTCTCTGAAAAAAAAAAAAAGTTTTTTTTAAATACCATGTAGGCACACTACACTATTTCTTTTGGTTTTTTCAAGGTAGGGTCTCACTCTAGCCCAGGCTGACCTGGAATTCTCTCTGGAGTCTCAGGGTGGCCTCGAACTCACGGCGATCCTCCTACCTCTGCCTCCCGAGTGCTGGGATTAAAGGCGTGTGCCACCATGCCCGGCTCTCACTATTTCCAAGTGTATACATATTTAGTCAGCAAATTATGTTTTACATGAACTGTTCCATGAAATTCTCAATAGCCCAAACAAAGCAAGGCTGCTCTGGTTGAAGTGATATCTTCTAAGAAGTGCTTTATAGAATTGAGTTTTTAAACCTGTGCATGATGACTGCTGTGTGGGTAGTGGACAAGGACCTGAAAATAAAGATTATCATAGCTGAACAGAAGTCAAAGTTGGACCCTATCTCCTAATGCAGCACAAGTATTTCTTGTAAAGCTGTGCTTTCCTTCCAGTTGTGTCTGTGAATGGAAAGTGTGGGCCTTGAGAAAAGTCTATAATTATAAACCACTTTAAAGACTCTAATCATACTGGAAAGTGATTAGTTGTGGTGCCAAAGCTGGGAACATTGGATTTAAAATAAATTAACAATATCTTGATAACTCTAAAAATAACATAAGAATTCCAGGCAGGAGATAAATATTTTGGAATCATCTTTATGCAGGTGATAAACTGAAGCTAAGTAATGACCTCAGCTCCATAAAGCCCACTACTGATAGAAAGCAATGTTAGCTAGAGCTACGCATTTTCTAGAAATGATTCATCTTCCCTAAGGATGTATAAGCAATCAGAAATAATTGTAAATGTCTATAGGTCAACTTTATAGTCACTATTTAAAAGATTTTAGCTATCCTGCCCTTTCTTTTAAATTATTTTTTAGTCTCTAAGGTCTAAAACCCATGCTGACCTTTCTTTGGGTTAGAAATTTCTGATGTGGGAAAATTAGAGAGCCAGTTATCTCTGAGAATTGTTTGACCAATTGATTTTAAATTATATTTGAAATGGAATTTATTGTTGGATAAGTTGCTTATATGAATCCAATAGCTAGAATATACAAACATTGATTTAGGTCATTTCTGACAGTTATTGGACAAAAGATCGAAATGAAGAGATTGTTCATCTAAGAGATGAGTGGAATGACAGAGTCAAATTCCAGCACAGCCATTCAATCTTCTACTGGAATCTGTGGTTTAGATGGGATACTTCTGCTTTAAGCTTTGAACAACTGTAAAAGTACACAACTGACTTTGCTCTTTTAATATGAGAATTTGTATAAAGCTATTTGATAGGCTTACATTATGACATAAAGCATATTTAGGAATGCATCTGGTATAATAGTACTGAGCTCACATGCTAGACCTTCCTATGAACTTGCACTTATATTTTGAGCATAGAGTTGAAAGCTGTATTTGAAGTTTGAAATTGATCAATACCATGTGCCCAAACAATTCAGGAGTGGAGCACAAATTATGTTTTCTACAATAAATGCTTGGTATCCACAAGTTTGGAACTGGGATATAGAGATGTATGAACCATTTCTATGAAGTACAAGATTTTATAAATGAAAACTCCTGCAATTCTGTAGGATCCGTCCAACATGAGTAGGAGTGAAAACTCTGACTACACAGGGGTTTTATGCTCTGTAAATGTTTTTCTTATATTTCATGTATTTATTTGAGTGACAGAAAGAGGCATATGGAGAGAGAAAGAGACAGAGAAATGGGCATACCAGGGCTTCTAGTCACTTTTAATTTTTTTTTTGGTTTATTTATTTATTTGAGAGTGACAGAGAGGAGGCAGAGAGAGAGAGAGAGAATGGGCGTGCCAGAGCTTCCAGCCTCTGTAAACAAACTCCAGATGCGTGCGCCCCCTTGTGCATCTGGCTAACATGGGTCCTGGGGAATCGAGCCTCGAACCGGGGTCCTTAGGCTTCACAGGCAAGAGCTTAACCACTAAGCCATCTCTCCAGCCCTTCTAGTCACTTTTAAATGAACTTCAAGCATATGGGATACGTGGTACATCTGGATTACATGTGTACTGGGGAATCAAACCTGGGTCCTCAGGCATTGCAGGCAAGCATCTTAACCACTAAGCCATCATTCAAGGCCATGTAGATCTTGATCTGACACATTAAAGACTATTTCATTCATTGCCATGATGTAACAGGTATTCCATTTTGATCTCCCCTGGATATGTGTCCAGGTATTTACTTCAAGATAAACCTACTTCTATCATGTCAGAGTTGGCTTCTGAGAACTGATTTCGACCTGATGTTGGTTTACAAACACCAAATTACTTATTGATTTCACCTTGACCACTGTGCATTTTTCTTGAGCACCTGATCTCATGACTCCATTGGAAGAAACAAAATGAGCCCCCAAGAGTGTCTAAATAGTTTGAATTTTTCAGTCTTTTCAAAGTTCTCTCAAGGCTCTCCATATCCTACCCTACCTCATTTTTAAGATTGCAAGGTTTTGCTCCTGGCTATCTATTTTTTGAAGAGGGAGCTCCAGTGTTGTAGAGAATCTGTGACAATGAAATTTCTGTGTGAATCTGGTTTTGATGTTTCCTTTTTGAACTCCAGCTTGACTTTGCTTCACAAGTTACATTTGCCCTTCTGTTGTTTTCCCTTACTCTCTTTCAAAAGTTTGGTTTCCTAGTTAGTATTCCATACAGATTTCCCTACCTTTTCTTGTTTGCTTTGTTTCCATGGACTCGGCAAGGGGTAAATATTCAGTGGGCTGAATGTAAAATCAGGCACACCTTGACGTTAGTCCTATTGGACTTGCACACTGGCTTCTCCCTCTAGAGCCCTGGAAGAGTGTTACCTTTTGAGCTTCCCTCACATTACCAGCACAGTGATGGAGAGCAGCAGCCGGCTTGTAGCTCTTTCAAGGATGTAGGTTATAACCCTTCATTCAAACTAATGCTAGTTGATGTTAGAATATTTTTTTGAAGTTGACCCTTTTGGCCTCCCCTTTTATGCAGCCATGCATCATCCCCTTCAGGAGAGGGTTTGCAAAATTGTGTTTTGCTCTTTGAAAAACATGAAATTACTCATAGATAAGAAAAGAAGAAAGCAGCACTTATTCAAGGACCTAGAGACCTCTGCTGGTTAAGTGACTCATTGAGGTTTTTTTTTTTTTCTTCTTTTTTCTGTTTTGTTTATTATTGAGAAGGTAAGGTACACAGTACCAGTTTCCCTTTTTAATTAAGTTATGGGTCACTTGAAGCCACATTGAATGGAGATACTGAGGTCTTATCAGCTAAAAGGCATTTTAAGAATATTTAAGAATTCTGTAACAGCTTTTAATTAGCAGTGGTATCAATGTTAAAATAATTTTGGAAGGAATTACCTTATAGAAATGCCTTGAATAACAGCTGATGTTATCTTCTATGTGACTTTGAGCAAAATGCCTTTCAGTTTACATAGTGACCACTGTAGATGAAAGCATGGATTGTGCTTCAGGCAAGTGATATTTGCACTCACTGTTTATGGAATCTTGTCTCTACATCCATTAGACTGGGGAAGAATGAACAACAACTTCAACTGAAGCATAGAAATGTATGTCAGTGGGTAAAATGGGAATTAAATGCTGCTTTCTTAAGACTGTCAGATCCAGCACTCACTCAAGGATTCCGCCTTCTAGAGTCATACTATTGTTGCTTATACTCTGTTAGTATGAAAAAAGCAAATATTCACATCAATAGTTTATGAAGAGGCTACCTTGTTTGTTTATATAACTCATGGAAGTAAATGGGCCAGGGACTGGATAAGCTAGGCTAGCAGCAGAGATTCCAGTATGCAATGATTTAAATAAGAACCTAACTTCTATCTTGCATTCTGTCTTCAAGTAGCTCTGACTCTATATCTAGTCAAAGTCCAAGGCAGGCTGGTTAACAGTTCCATGATGCATAGTTTCCATCTCTATGTCTAAGTTTGTTTCAGTTTTCACCAGTTTCTACTCAGTGTGAAGGGGCAGAAAAAACTTTTCTATGGGGTGATACAAACACACATCTTCTCCCCAGGGAGGGTACAGATGATAGACCAAAGGATGATTACACCAAAACCAGTTTTTGTGAACCACTGAGTTTATAGAGATTACTTATAGAGCAGGGTGAAGAGTTGCTTACACAAGCAACTGATGACTCAAAGGCAGCCACACCATGAGAAATTGCATCCCATCCTGGATGACAACCTCCCCATAGCTGCTTTGCCTCACCAGAAAGCCCACCTCAGCAGAGGTGACAACTCATGGAAGCTTCATCTCTGGAGCACTGAACACTTGTAGGCAGCTCAGACAGACACTCTCATCTCCAAGCAGTTGTTTCCCCCTTAGGTAACCATAGAGTCGGGTATTGCAACCCTTTGCCAGACTTACTGACTTCCTGCATCTCTGGAACTTCCTTCCTGCCATCACCCTAATTAATGTAACTTTGGGGAATAGTTGAGTGACTTTAAGTTTCAGGGCTCCCTAACTTGGCTTCCTGAATCAGAGCTTCCTTCTTCTCTCTTTAACTTAGAGGCATCTGCAACAAATATCAGTAAATAACCTGGAAGTTTTTCCCTATGTTTTTATATGTACAAGAAGCATGATCTTACAAATGTAAAAGCATCTGGAAATGGAGTCTCTTGTTGGGAATTTGTGAACCAAGCCAGAAGTGATGGAATTGCTGTGGAAGGTTTCTTATATTTAAAAAAGATGAAAGTGGGATGGAGAGATGGCTTAGTGGTTAAGGTGCTTACCTACAAAGCCAAAGGACCTAAGTTCAATTACCCAGGACCCACATAAGCCAGATGCACAAGGTGGCACATGCATCTGGAGTCCATTTTCAGTGGCTTAAGTCTCTGGTGCACCCATTTTCTCTCTCTGCCTTTTTCTCTCGCTCTCAAAGAAAAATATTTTTTAAAGAATTAATATTCTTTTTTTAATGATTTTTTTCTTTATTTTCATTTATTTATTTGAGAGCAACAGACCAAGAAAGAGGCAGAGAGAGAGAAAGAATGAGAATGCGCTCGCCAGGGCTTCCAGCCACTGCAAACAAACTCCAGATGCATGAGCCTCCTTGTGCATCTGGCTAACGTGGGTCCTGGTGAATCGAACCTCGAACCGGAGTCCTTAGGCTTCACGGGCAAGCGCTTAACCACTAAGCTATCTCTCCAGCCCCCATTTTTTTTAATGAAAGTAATAATGCTCAAGGAATAGCAAATCTTGACCTATAGAACAAAGGAAGTTTTATTACTCTGTTTTCTATTATTACAGTATGGACCACAAACATAATGTTCATAGAAGATACAGGTGCTCATCTAGCCTAGTCCCATTCTTGTTGTTTGTATAGCAGGTGGAAAAGGAATTTGATTAAGTCTATTTTGCTCCTTGACTACACGTGGTAAAAGAAGACTGAGCACACACTAAACATATACCTTTTCTTTCCTTTTTAAACTGTTATAGCTCAACCTAATTGGGTACAAAAAATAAATGATATCCATGTGGCCATGGAAGAAAATGTCTTCTGGGAATGTAAAGCCAATGGGAGGCCCAAGCCTACATACAGGTGGCTAAAAAATGGTGAACCACTGTTAAGTCGGGTAAGTAAATCAATGGCAATTGTGTTTCAATACTGAGTGAATGTTTAAAGTGGCCTTGTTGCTATGGAGACAGGAAACCTTTGAGTGGCTTCCAAAATAACAAGCAACTAAATGCCATTAATAGTGGAAAGAGTGAAAGTGAATGCAGTTGATAAAAAGAAATTATGCACAAACCCAATTCTCCAGCCATGTTCAGTTAAGTTTCTATGGCAGATCTCTGTACTTCACAGATTAACACTTGTAGCTTCAAAATAGGAAAGTTACTCAGAAGTTCTGGAACATGTAACTTTGATAAGATACTTATGTCCCAGGGTCTACTTTAGGAAGAAGAGTATTGATAAGATACTAGAATACCCATCTGGATTCAAGGAGGCTCTGATAAAGAAATCTGAAGGAACAGAGGGAGGCTGGAAGGCACTCACAATGAGGAACCATTGTGTTCAATTCAGTTTTCTTTATTGTGTTTCCTACTAACTTCAAATGTTAACTGGAATTTGGAATTTTCCTCAGGCCCCACCTTGAGAGCCAATTTTTCATACTTAGATTTCTTCCCCATAAGACATGTAGGAAAGAAAAAGGGTCTGTCTGAGCAACAGAGAGGGGGAGGAGGGAGATATTTGATGTCAAATATGGAGGGTAAGGAATTATTTGTGGTACTGAATAAAAATTGGAACACAAATTCCATTTCCTGCAGTGACAGATGAGAAATTTCTCTTTGTGTCACATAACTATCTTTGCTTCCTTCAACGTGGCTACTAACAGATGGACCTAATTGTAAATCAATCCATTGGTATCAATAACGTATGGGAACATTGAGTTATTAGGACTTTTTTGGTAAGCCTCAACTGATACCAATCATTTGCCTCTGCTTCATTCAAGATATAACCTCAGAGTGTTTCCTGGTGGGACTTTGAGCATTTGAAACCCTGAACAATATATTTGGTTGTATTCCGCCCCCCTTTCTCAGTTAACACTAAGACTTAAAGTAAAAATGCATTTCACATTTCAAGTTCATCTGTTTACAAGACATATTAATCTGAATGTTTTCACTATTAAATCAATGAAAACTCAAGAGGATCCTACAATTTAAACTTCATTTACAAACTGATGTACTGGTTATTCCATATAGCATCTGACCTGCCACAAATTTACTTGGCAGATAAATAGATCATGTTATTATAAATTACTTATACAATGACTATTTTCTTCCCATTAAACTCCCTTGATATAATATGTAGCAGAATTGCCTTATATTCTTAGATGTAGAATGTCATTATTTTGTATTCCTCTTTTCTTTCACAGGATAGAATTCAAATCGAGCAAGGAACACTCAACATAACAATCGTGAATCTCTCTGATGCCGGCATGTACCAGTGTGCAGCAGAGAATAAACATGGAGTTATCTTTTCCAGTGCTGAGCTTAATGTAATAGGTGAGTCTTTATACTGGAAAGAATTAAGGAAAACTCTTCAAATCACTAAAGTATCTTAATAATTTGCCAATCATAGATTTTTCATCCAAGACAAAGTATAACAGAATCCTTACAATGAAGGTGGTGCTTGAGAAACAAGCCAGTCATGCGGTCTCTAAGCAAGAAGGAGAAACCACTTTCTAAATAATCTTCTGGTGCTCATAATGGAAAACACGATTCCCTTGACGCTCATTTTTATCTCTCAATTGGCACACTTCTAAATGGAACGAAGATTTTGAAAGACATCAAACGCTATGATCACCCTGGTTTGTGCAAACTTTAGCATGAAGGGCTGACTTGGTTTGGAAAGGCTGCTTGGAACGGCTGACAGAGTAAACCATATTCTTCCATGTTTGAATTTTTGACTGCTCCACATCAGTGCTCTAGGTTACATGCTATGCCAGGCACGGCATCTTCCCTTCCCTCAGAAATATCCCTCAGTTCTACACATCCACCACCTTCTCCTCTTTTGTGTATACTTTTATTATTATTTCCCTTATAAATCCATTTGTGAAACAATTTCTCAATTACTTCATTTACTTAACACCCTTATTCATTCTTGTGTCAATTCATTATTTAGTGAATGCTTATGGTGTGTGTTGGCATTGCATTCTGTAGTTTTCCTCCAGGCTCCTGGGGTGTACTTGTTGCCCGCCCTTCTTTTCAGTCTTTTTACCTCTTTCCTACTCTGTCTTCAGTCCTCAAGATGGTTTCTTAGGAAAGCATGACTAGTCTTGTGCCCGAGTCAGTTTTTCCATTTGTTTTTGTACTTTCAACGTTCTCTCTCCCTCTTTGACAGAAACTATGGCTATGCTTGATGTTTATTTGTTCTTTCTTTTCTTCCCACTGATTTTTAACTTACTCATGATGTCTAGGCTAAACTCATCATTGTGTCCCCTGGTCTTCATGCAATATTTAAGAATATTGTAGGTTCTCTGTAAACATTGAATGAGTGAAAGATTTTGGTAGCCCCTCCTAATTTAGAAGGATTCAGCATTGGTCTTGACTGGATCATAATGACAGGAATGTGAGGAAAGCAGCGCATAGATGAAGTCCCAAAGCGCTGACTTGTCTCCTGAAGGTCCTCCACGGCACGTAACGTGGAGTCCTTGCCTTCAGTAGACACTCCCAAACTGAGCCTCTTCCCACCTGTACACGGTGAAAAAGGAAGAAAAACTTGTACTTCTTACCAAATTCTGTTGAATAGGCCAATATTTCAGCAGAAGCAAGGATTTCATAGAGCTCAGGGACAGGAGGGCTGCAACCTTTTGCAACAGCTCTCACAACAACGCTACTAGAGTAAGCATCAGTCTGGCCTGGGAAACTGTAACCTTCACAGTCTTTGAAATCACCACACACAATAGTAATTCCAACTATCTAAACCTCTGCCAGGACACGCATGATGGTTATACTCTCCCTAGATTTGCCCTGATTCTCTGTGCTTGAGACCAGTTCTTCAAGTTTTCATTACAATAGATTACCTACAAGCTTCCTCTGCAAGGGACATGTTGTTTATTCAACTGTATGTGAACTAGGTAGAGGAACAGCTAAAAGTCAGGAGCTATTGCCTAATAAAATTAACTGTACCACCCTAATTCCCTCTAGATAAGTGCTTACCAATGTGTAACTTTGGGCTCCCCCTTTTGTGATTTTGGCAGATATAAGTGATACTTTTGATAAAATAAGAAAGTTCTATAGTTGACAAACATGTCAGGTGTGTCCAGCCTGTAACCCGAGGAACAAAAATGTCCCAGGACAGCTAGTCCAGATGATCTGCTTCTTGGTGTGGTGAGGTATTAAAAAGTGACCCACAATTCTAGGGTTAGGATTTATCCCTCACTTTTATATCTAGTAGATTTTGTTTTATTAAATTAGGTATACTCATGTTTGGTGTGTGTACTTAGAATTATAGTGTTCTCTTGCTGAATTTTTCCCTTGATCAGTATGAAGTGACCTTCTTTATCACTTTTTATTAATTTTGGTTTGAAGCCTATTTTGTCAAACATTAGAATATCAATAATCTGCTTATTTCATAGTTCTATTTGTTTGCAATCATTTCCTGCTCTTTCACCCTAAGGTAGTGTCTGTGTTTGACAATGAGATGAGGTTCTTGATGAAAGCAATATGATGGAACTTGTTTTCTAATCCAGCCTATTGGTCTATGTCATGTGATTGGGGAATTAAGAGCATTAATATTCACAATTATTATTGAAAAGTATAAGTTCATTGTCATGTTGATGATTTTGTGCAGTTTTGTATTTTCTTTGTCTTCATTTTCTTACTAATAGTTCTAGCATTCGATATGTTTGCCTCTTATACGCTCATGAATATGTTGGTTCTTCTCTTCAGTGAAAAGTATTCCACCTAGTATGGTCTGTACATCTGGCCTAAAGTTCCTAATTCCCATTAACCTGCTCTCATCATCTAAAGTTTGTCTTTCCATTATGGAAGATAATTTTACTCAGTATAGTAGTTTGGGTTGGCAGGTAGATGTGGTCTTTCAATACTTGAAATATAACATTCTAAGCCTTTCTGGCTTTTAGAATTTCCATTGGAAAAGTTGGCTGTTGCTCTGATGGGTCTGCCTTTATAGGTGATAAAATCTTTCTCACTTGCAGCTTTCAGCACCTTTTCTTTTTTTTCATTGTCTTTAGTGTTTTGACTATTATGTAATCTGAGGAATTTATGTTCTGGACCTGTCTGTTTGTTGTTCTATATGGCACTTACAACTGGATAAGCCTCTTTTTCTCTAGATTTGGGGAATTTTCTTCTATCATTTTAGAAAATATATTTTCTATGCCATTGACTTGATACGCTTCCCTTACTTACATGCTCATAATTTAGGTATTTGGTCTTTTTAATCTGTCCCACATTTTTTCTCATGTTCCATTTATATGTTTCTATTTTAACTTCTCATTGATTTTAACTAACTGATCCAGTTCCTCTTCTTTGTCTTCCAAGTTTGATATTCTGTCTTCCACTTTATACAGTCTTTGGTGAAGTTCTCCATGGAGCTTTCTATTTGACGCTTCTTCATTTTCATTCCCAGTATTGGTCAATTTGATTTTCTTCAGGATTTCTATCTATTGAGTTCCATTTCCATAGTCTGATTTGACTTTCTCATTTCATCTGGCTATTTGTTTGCGCTTTCTCAGAATTCATTTAGGCATTTGTGTCCTCATTAAGTTTATTCAGGATTTCATTCATGCATTAATCCATATCTTCCTTGAGTGCTTGGTACGTATTTATAGTTATTCATTTGAGCTTTGTCTGCAGTTTCCTGTAAGTAGCACTCGTGGAGGTCCTACACTAGGAGATTTGTATTTCTTGGGGAAGACACAATGGTTTGGTTTCTCATGTTGCCCATTTTGCATTGAGACTTACCCATTTGGGATTGCTTGTTGGTCAGGTCTTTCTGACACACCTATGTTGAGTGAGTATTTGGAATACAGTTTACATTTCTTTGAGTTCATTTGCCTTTGTTCTGGTGTATGGTGCTTGGAGTATTATCCTGTAGACACAGTTAGTGCTTCATGGATCAGGTAGGTGAATTAGTCGCAGATCAGTTAAAGCTGTGCTGGAACTTAGATTTGGGTCCCAGCGCAAATGGCAGATTGTTTGTGTCCTTACAGTAAAGGGAGGAATATTGCTAAAGAGAAAATGAACTTTAGAAATCACATTGGTCTAGTCCGAATGGAGAAGGGACAAAGGATTCCAAAAGGGAATTAAGTTCTGGAACTTCTTGTGAGCTTTAATACCCAAGCTGTGAAGGGAAGAGAATATTTGAAGTGGATCCAATTCTGGAAATCAGTGAGAAGTCCAGCCCCAATGCAGAACACGTGCCTGTGGATTGACCAGAAGAGGATTCCTAAAGGGACTCTGAATTCTGTAACCCACTCACGGGACCCAACCCCAGTGCCTAAACACACGTTCCTGTGCAGAAAGTTTTTAAAGGAACTCTGAATGTTGGAAATTATGGTCATGTCCTACTCACAATGGCAGGTTGTTTACATCAGTGGGGTGAAGGGAAGGTTATTTCCAAAGGCAATCTTAGTGCTGGACATAAATGAAAATCCATTTATTAATCTGGATTTAAGTCCCTGAAATCAACAAGCCAGGTGCTTCAGTTCATTTTAGTTACAGTCATGACATCTCCATAAACTGAATCATTTAAACAGGAGAATCTGCTACTTACAGTTCTCAAAGCAGGAAGTCTGAAATCAGAGTGATGCCATAGCCCAGTAATTTTCTGTGCCAGTGAAGGCCCTCTTCAAGGTTGCTTGCTACCAGATGTCTGCAATGGTCACACGTGGCAGAAAGGCAAAAGAGGCTCTCTGAGGCCTCAGTATTAAGGCTGCTAGGCCCATTCATGGGGGTTTCACTTTCGTGATGTGATCATCATTTAAAGGCCCCATCTCTTCATAGCATCTTCACAGGCATTACCATTTCACATTTCAAGAAGTCTCAATGCATGTAAACATACATATCATAACTCAAGAAGGGTGAAAATGAAATCAAGAAGTTATCTACCACCATGATTCCAATCATGCTTAACATGAAAATAACAGTGGCTTCCTGGCATATGGCACAGGACAAATAAGTGGCAAAAACAGTAAGACTTGACAGAATTGAGGAAAGTGAGTTTACCTAATGAACTGACTAGTCAGTTGAATCTTGCCTTATTTAGATTTACATAATTTAGACAGAAGGGAAGATCAGGAAGATTCCAGATCTGAGGGAAATGGCTGAAACCAAGGCTCAGAGTCACAAAGAGCCCAGGAACTTTTCCTATGCAGAAAGAATACTGAATGTTTTTCAAAAACGTTGATGGACATGAATACAGCATGCATACGTGGAGCTTAAACTTGAGAAATAAAGTTTGGATGTTATTAATGAACAAATTTTGAGACTCGTATATGACAAGCCATGTCTCATTTTGTCTTTCACATCCTCACATTCATGTATTTCAAATTAACTGAAGTACAGTTGTGTGATAACTGAGTAAATCTCTGGAGTCTCACTCTTGGATAAAGATGTCTGACCTTCAAAAATACACATAACTTGGGCTGGAGAGATGGCTAAGCAGTTAATGAACTTGCCTGAGAAGCATAAAGTTCCAGGTTCTGTTTTCCAGTATCCATGTAAGCCAGGTGCATAAGGTGGTACATATGTCTGGAGTTTATTTGCACTTGCTAGAGTCCCTGAGGTGCCCATTCTCTCCCCCACATCTTTCTCTCACACACACTCTAAAATCAATAATAAAAAAATTAAAGAATATTTTTTAAAATACACATAAATTAATCTTGCTTGGGCTGGAGAGATGGCTTATCAGTTAAGGTGTTTGCCTGCAAAGCCAAAGGACCTACATTTAATTTCCCAGGACCCATGTAAACCAGATGTACAAGGTGGCACAGGCATCTGGAGTTTGTTTGCAGAGGCTGAAGACCCTAGTGTGCCCATTCTCTCTCTCTCCCTTCACCCTCTCCCAGTCTCTCCCTCTCTCTCTTGCAAATAAATAAAGTAAACTATATTTTAAAAATTAATGCTATTTAAGTAAGGTATATTATATTATTTTATTCTATGAGATACTTTGTTCCTTACAGAATAATGATACCTGGATTCTTTTGGGTCAATTAACCCACTTATTATTTGTGCTGGAATCATAAGGCTAAACCAAACCAAAAAACAAACAGATATAAAATTGAAGTGAGATTCTTTTCAATAATGAAGAAAAATATTTTGCTTTCAGCTATATATCAAATATTAGGTTAAGGAGATTCCCTTTAATACTAGATAATAGGCCTGAAATCATGAATAACAGATGGTTAGGAAGCATATAGTTAATAGGCTTTTTCCCATGGTCTTGTTTTGTGTTTTCTCTGGGTATTTAATGTACATGTAACATGTCAGTTTTTCTAATGGATTGAAATTGCTAAATAATTAACCTAGGTGCTGGGTTATTTACTCATGGGGTGGGAAATTGCCATAGAGTTGTCCTTGTGGTCATTATGTTAGTTGTCCTGATTATAACTACATCACATGGAAATGTCCTCATTTATAACTGAACAATTATAATTGACCATTTATTATTTCCTAAGGTAACTGTTCTTCAATCTCTTTCCCTACATTATTCTGTATTCCTCTGGGTACCCTTGGACTACTACACAGTTCCCTGGGTGAACAATATCATCTCATAACTCATTTCTACTCATGAGGCTGTTCTGGAATTTGAGTGAATAAAATCTGCTTTTTTACATAAATGTCAAAAAGAGACAACCTATTTAAGTAGAGACATGATCAAAGATAATTAAAACAATGGGAAAACTTGATTCTTCTATAATTTAAAAAATAATGATAGTGGTCTATAATAGATATGTGTGTCTACTTAGTTCAATTATCATATTTGTGACTGGAATTGATTGGAGTGTCATAGTTTCAAATTATTTTGTGGTGTTGGATATAGAATGTTTATGCTGCATAGATAATCGTGATACAGAGTATATCTAATTCTTAAAAGCATAGGCTTAGGCAAGGATTCACTTTGTCTCATTCATTCATTCATTGAAGGAACAAGGAGTGTTCTCCAAGAAAAATCTAAAAGAGGAATAGGCAGAGGAAACAAGGACAAGGTAGAGTTAATGATCTAGCCTACAAATAAATGGAAGAGGAATTTTGAAATATAAGTCACACTTCAGAGTAAAAAACCTTGAGGCAAAGAGGCTGAGTTTATTTAAATATTCATATCAGTTACTCTCTGGGCTGTCCCAGTGATAACAGAGGAGCAAGAAGAGAAATGGAAGGGCTCCAAGGTAGGTTGGAAAATGGGGCAGACTTCCCAAAGTTAATTTCCCAGAGAAGCGAGCAGCTGTAAGTGGCCAGTGCCCAACATTGACAGCAGCTGGGACCAGAAAACAGATCTTTGTAATCACTAACCACATTCTCTATAGAGGACAACTGAAAGGCCTAGTTACTTTGTCCAAGGTACCTGGATTATGAAGCAGCATACTTTAGTATCTTAGAGCATTTTTGCAGTTGGCTGAGCTATCCCTAAGAACAAGTAGGTACCTGCCTAGTAGTCTTTTGAATATGACTTGTCTTTGCCAGGATTTATATGGAACAAAAGTTGCTTCTGTCCTGAAGAAATGTTTTGTTTTATATTTTACAATTCATAGCTAACATATATTTATGTCATGATGTATTCTAATATATGCACAGTGTATACTGTTTACTGTGCAATAACTTCCCCAAGTTTGTCATTTCCTCATGAGAAAAATATTTAATATATTTTTCCAGTCTTACAAGATATGCAGTATGTCATTGTTATCTATAGTTAGCAAATGGGCAATAAATAGCACAACAGAGTTTCTTATTCCCATCTAACTATAATTTATCCATTAATCCTTCCCTCCTTCCTGCTCTCCCAAACCTCTGGTAGCCACTATCCCAGTATGTCATGAGGAAATTCCACCTTACACTTCAGTATTGTGGGGATTCTCCCACCCTGAGTGGAGGAGGACATATGACCCTGGTAGGACACTCAAGCCACATCAAGTAACTGATGGGCCAATTAAAGTGAGGTGCAGGCTTGAGCAATTATCCAGTTAATTTGGCATTTATCCAGATGATTGGCTCCCAAATTAGAAAACCATTAAGGCTAAACTAAAAGTTATTTCAGAGGGACTTTCACAAGTGCTCATCTGCATCTCGGTCTGATTTCTCAACTGCCTCGTTGAGCCAGATTACAAAATAATCAAATGTGCTGAGTGTGACCAGCATCTAATGAGAAGACAAATGCCTTTCTTACTCAAATACAGCCACCTATGCAGAAAGTTTGAAGTGTCACAAAGAAATAAGGTAATACTTGGATCTCAATTCAAACTTGTGATAACTGGCAACTTACTGGGTCTATACTTACTAGTAGGAAGAGAACACTGGTACCCCTTCTCCTCACTTTGAAGACTGAGAGATTACATGCAAACCCCTCTTGTAAACTTAAAAGGGTTTATAGCAACACAGGAAGGCTTTACTGTCGTTATCTACTGTCCAAACTCAAACCTTGCAGATGGTCTTAAAATCAGCAGTGTATCTCATTCTCATAATTGTCGGGTTTTGTTGCGTCTTGGGGACCTCGTTTATATTCTGATGTAGTGCTGCATTCCTTGTCAACTAACTCAATCTCTGCCTGGTAACCAGGCATTATCCCTTCAAACCTAATGGAGAGCAAAACTTGGGGATTTCTACTCCAAATTAATCTGATCCAAAGAATAGAGTTTCCCTAAAATATGAGTCCCCATACTTTACTATGAAATAAAATCACCTAGATGTCATGTTAAAACAGATTACTGAGCCCTATCCCCACAATTCCTGAGAGAGACCTGAGTACTTGCTGGTGTTCCAAGACCATACCTTCTATTCTACACAGAGCTTTTCCTTGTTCTCTTTGTTGAATCTATTTACTTGTGTAACTTCCAATTAAGATTCGAACTCTGAATCACAAGTTCCCAGTATGCAATCAGAGATTGCAACCATGGCTGGAGTCCCTTCCACCAAGTCAGTGGGAAGAAGAGTGGCCTGACAAGCTACCACTAGAATGCTGAGCTAACGTTGCCCAGGGTAGCTCTAGTAGCTTACAGCATACCCAAGGGAGACACCAAGCTCTGAGAAATATGAATTCCTGCAGAAAGTCCATGGCTTTGAGTTTAAAATGTAATTCAAGAATTCAGCCTAAACTGTGTCTTGAGGATTTACTACTATCTATGGTCCTGTGACAAAAATCTCTGAGGCTCCTGCAAAACTGCTATGAAGGCATTCATTGTCTGACTTGAAGTCCATAATGATTCTCATTAAAAGATCTCTAACGAATTCATCTTAAAATACAGAATTTTAAAGTTTGTCTTTTATCAGCCAGTAGTAATAGGTACCTTCTTTTCCCATCTACTCTTCATGCTGCCCATTGGCTTTCAGGCTTTCAGAGCTAATGGAACTCGTTTTTTACTAGTTCTAGTGAGATTTTTTTACTTCTTTTTTGTTTGACTTTGGTGAAGTTAAATATATTTATTGTTCTCTAACGTTTACCATTATTCAAGCCTCAAGTCTCTTTAGTGAATACATTAAATGATGTAATTATTTCCCCCATACCTCCTTCTGCCAACAAGTTAAATACTTTTTGGTCTTCTGATTACATATGACTGATATTTAAGAGGCTTTCTAGTGGGAAATGATGGCAGCAAGACAACAGAATAGGAAGCCTCTCCTCCATTGGAGACATGAATTTATCAACAATACACAGACCAATGGCCATTGTAAGATTTCCAGAGCTAATGAAGAAGCTTTCTGCCCTCTGGGAAGAGTGAGGTGAACCACATCGAAGCCTTCAGCATCACAGGGAGTTATGAGGAAAACACTCCCAAGTTCTCCCCTTTCCCTGGGCACAGTGAGGGGAGCGGAAGATACACTTGGTATTTATTATGACTTTTAATTATTTTGGTGATTGGACAGCTGCCAAAGGGAGTGATTACAGTTTTATTTGCATCTAAATGCTAACAGAAATCAGGCATTGGGTGTGAGGTGAAGCCCACTAAGAGCAAGCTTGGCCATCCTCTTTTTTTATTTATTTATTTATTTTTTTACATGTGTAAAAGAAAAAGTTTATTCTGAAGAAATGCAAGCACATACTGAATGGTATCACAAATCTCTATCTACTTAGTTTTCACAATAATTGACTCATGACCAATCATGTTTCAATACTCCTCCCATCCATTTAATACTCCTCCCATCCATTTTTGGCCATCGTCTTTATCGTCATCGTCATCATCGTCGTCATGTCAGCCATATTACCTACGCTAGGTGGCGCCCGAGAGGCACATCTTGCTTATAGTACTGAAAAGGAAACAATTCACAGACACACCAGGAGAAGCTACTGAGTAGAAGCTGGCAAACCTATTCAAGAAATCACATGCAAAAGTCCAAAAAGAGACCATTCCCAGAAAAGGCTTAAGAAGTCTGTAGAATATATAACCGTTAGTTACTGAAAATTCATTATATATGCTACCAGTCTGCAAAGATTAGGAGAGATATGTGATTTATTCAAATTCAAAATTCTCAACATATATTAATAAGACAAAGATAAGACATGGTCTATCTGAAAGAATGATTTAAATATCCAGGAATCCCAAGAAAAAGATAGGCCAATTACTAGACAAATAATTCAAATTAAACATAATTTAAGTGCTTAATGAATGTTTTTACTTTTAAATATATGTTTTAAAAATGAAAGAGAGAGAATGGGCATGCCAGGGCCTCCAGTGGCTGCAAATGAACTGTAGACATATGCGCCACCTTGTGCTTACATGGGTCCTGGGGAATCAACTTGGATCCTTTGGCTTTGCTGGAAAGTGCCTTAATCGCTAAGCCATCTCTCCAGCCCTTAATGAACTTTTTTAATGTACAGACAGACAATAAAACTAAAGAAAGTTATACAACTAAAATGAGAATATCAACAGACATAGAAGATAAAAACAAAACAGAAAGGAATAAAACACATAAAATTCTAGAACTGAGACAACCAGTAAAATAATATGCACACAGATTGTAACATTAACATAAGGAAAATAAAGAGAAAAAAATTAATGTGCGCTGGAGAGATGGTTCAGAGGTTAAAGGCACTTGCTTATAAAGCCTGGTTGTCCACTTCAGTTCCTGAGAAGCCACATAGAGCCAGGTACATAAAGAGGAGCATGCTTCTGGAATTTGTTTGCAGTGGCAAGCAACCCTGGTGTGTTTGCATGCTTCCTCACTCTTTCTCTTTCTCTCTCCTTACAAAGAAACAAATATATTTTTAATAAAAATGTTAATGAGCCCATTTGAGGATAGAAGGGCTGAAATTTACCCAAAGCTGAGGCAAGTAATGAATGAACATATATACCCATTACCTGGGAACTTCAAAACAAAAATCACTACTAAGACATATCCAAAGAGATACACTTAGACATATTTATAACCAAACTGTCAAAAGCCCAAAGAGAATGTTGAAGACAGAAAGAAAAAGTGACGCATCATGTCCAATGGAGATTCTGTCAGATTATTAGCAGACTTCTCAGCATGGATAAATTATTATGGGCATGCAACTTATCCATACGGTGCTATGATGAAATAGTAAATAGAACAGATGAATAACTAGTAAGAACAATGAAATCATAACTGAAGACTCTCAACAAAGCCAGACTCAGGAGCAGAGGCTTCACTGGAGGTCTACCTCCAAACCCTTCCGTAGAATGTAAGAAGAGGAACATATCCAGCCTCATTCTAGGAGCTTAGTATTTGCCTGACACCATAGCAAAACAAGCCACAGAAATCATCAGGCTAATGCTAGCAAAGTAAATGCAATAGCACAAAGTATTTTCCCACAATACATAAGAGGGACTTGTACCTGTAATGCACAGTTTGACATACCACCATCTTCTTTGCTATATGATACATTAACAGAATGAAAGGAAAAGGGCAAATAATTATGTCATTTGATTAATTAAAAGCACTTGACAAAATTCAACTTATGAAAAACACTCTCAAACTCAATGTAATACAGGACACCTTTGAACTATGTATAGCTAACACCACACTTATGGTAAAAACTTGAAGTTTATCTTCCCAGATCAGAAGTAAGGCAAGGGTACACACTCTCATCATTATTACTAAACATAGTACTGGAGGTCCTAGATGGAGCAATTACATAAGAAAATGAGGTAAAAGTCTCCACATTGGGGCTGGAGAGATGGCTCAGTGGTCTCTGTCTCTTCTTTCCATCCTTGAAAATAAATAAATAAAATAACTTTTAAAGTCTTCACATTGGGAAAGGAAGAAAGTAAAATCACCTCAGTTTGAATATAATTGAGAAGGAGATGCTAGATCTGACAGAGAGAAAGCTGTTGAAACTAATAAATAACTTCAGAAAAGCTGTAAGATTTTTAAAAAATCAACACACACACACACACACACACACACACACACACATACACACCAGTAGCATTTCCAGAACAGTGGCCAAGACAAAAAACCACAACAACAAAAAAAGAAAAATGAAGGAAACAGTCTTACTTACCATAGCATCAAAAAGAATATAATTTAGAAATAAACTTATCCAAGAGGCAAAAACTTATGCCTTAAAATCTACATACTATTGCTAAAGAAAGCCAAAGAAGATACCAAAAAGAGAGAGCAAAAGAGAGAGGAAGGGAGGGAAATAGAAGGAGAGAGAAGCATGCCATGTTTGTGTATTGGAGGAGTCAATGCTAATTGTCCACTCTGCCCAATCAACAGATTCAGTGCGCTCATATGGAAATCCCAATGCAAAGTATTCTATGAGAAAAATTATGTTGAATTTCAAAGGGCTCATTAATAGCCAACACTATCTTGAAAACGAACAAGTTCGGAAGCCTCCCGTCTCTCCTGCTTACAAAACCTAAAGCTTTGATAGACCTTGTTTTTGGCATAAAGATAGTGATGCAGACCAGCTCAACAGAATGAAAGCCCATAAGTGAGCATGGAAGATCAGGCCAAAATGACTGTCAGCAAGGGCATTAGAATAACACCTGGACAATACGTCAACGTTGGTGAAACTGGACATCCACACACAGAACAGTAAAGATGAACCCATCTTACACCATACAAAAACTGATGCAAAGCACATTAAAGACCTAAAGATAGGGCTGGAGAGATGGTTTATTTAGGGCATTTGCTTGCAGAGCCAAAGAACCTAGATTTGATTCCCCAGGATCCAAGTAAGCCTGATACACAAGGTGGCACATGTGTCTGGAGTTCATTTGTAGTGGCTGAAGGCCCTAGCATGCCCATTCTTTCTAACTACCTCTTTCTCTCTCTGTCAAGTAAATAAATAAAAATAAATTAGGTAGTCGTTTTTAAAAAAGACCTAAACATCAAAAGTAAAAGCATAAAAAGTATAAGAAGCGTAAAAGTGTAAGCAGAAAATATGGAGGACGTTGGGTTTTGCCATCAGTTTTTGGATATTATACCTAAAGCACAGGCATCAAAATTAAAAAACAGAGTACTAGAAATACATCAAATAAAATCAGCAATGCAACTAAGGAAGCATTATAGTGAAAAGGTGACCTGTAGAATGGGAGAACATGTTTGCATATGACTGGTAAGAGGTTACTACCCAGGATATCTGAAGAGCTCACAATAACAAGAAGCAAACCAATTAAAACTAGATAAAGAGCTTTGATAAACATCTTTCTAAGCAAAATCAGTGTATGTAATGGAGTTTATATTGCTTGTCAACTTGACAGAACCTACAGTCATCTAGCCTCTGGGAATACCTGTGAGGGATTACCTTGATTAATAGAGTTGGGAAGACTTACCTTCATTGTGAACCACTTCATTCCATAGGCTGGGACTGTATACAAGGGAAAGCTGAGCTCCAGCTTTCCTCACTTTTTTCTTTTTTCTTCCTGATTGTGGAGGTGGTGTGACCTGCTGCCTCAAGCTCCTGCTGCCTTGCCTTCCCTGTCATGATGAACTATAGCCTTGAACAGTAAGCCTGCCTGATATGCTGTTGGATGGCACTACTAGACAGAGAAGGGGGAGAAACACAGAAAAGATAGCAAATGCTTATAAGAAGAAACTGGAATCTTTCAAATCTACCAAAGTAGCCAGTTGGAAGAACATTAGATTGACTAAACTGAGGCTCTGTACACAGTTGGTGGGAATGAAAAGGTTGTAGTTGCTATAGAAAAAGCAGTATGGTGGTTCCTCTAAAAGTTAAAAACAGAATTGCCATATTAACTCGCAATCCTTCTTGATATATATCCAATGCAATTATAAACAGCATCCCAAACAGGTATTGCACACCTATGTTCAGTGCATCATTATTCATGTACAAGGTGGGGCATGTGTCTGGAGTTCATTCAGTGACTAGAGGCCCTGGTGCACCAATTCATTCATGTGTTCTCTGTCATAAATAAATTAATTAAATATATTTTTAAAAAAGTTAAATAGCAAGGGCTGGCGAAATGGCTTAATGGTTAAGGTGCTTGCCTGTGAAGCCTAAGGACCCAGGTTCAATTCCCCAGAACCTACATAAACCAGATGCACATGGTGGCACATGCATCTGGAGTTCTTTGACAGTGGCTAGAAGCCCTGGTGTGTCCATTCTCTTCCCCCCCCCCATAAATAAAAAGAAAATATTTAAAAATTGAATAGCAAAATTCACAGGTGTGTTCACAAGTGTTCAGACTTAAGAAGCTCCTTCAGTGATTCTAGTATCCATTAAATTAAAATGCCACTGGTATAAAATCTGTCCAGGTCTCCCTGCGCCCCCAGTCTAAGCCATCACAGTAGCTATTTTGCTCACTCATAAAAGCAGGCAAGAGGAAGGAGGAGGACAAAGCTGTTCTGTTGGCACAAACACACTGTGTCCAGTTTTCCCATCTTCCTGTTGGTTCATTGCCCAAGAGTACAACAACTAATAAAAGCCCTACCAGTCCTGTGAGGCAGTATTTTTTTGAAAATAGCGTGTTTATACCAATAATAACTAGCTTTTTATACTTTTATCCTGTCTGATAAGACCATTACTTACATAGGCGCCTAACAAAATTGATTTGTCTTCAAAATAAAGCAAGTGGCTCTTTTAATAAAGTCTTTTAAAAATGGATAAGAATGAACATAGCACAACAAAATATGTATGGTCTGTGGCATGAGTGTTTCTGATGAGGTTTGGAAGGAGGATGATCAACAGGAGATCAGTCACTGCTGAATTACATAGACACAACTTCTCTAGGCTGCAGTGTGTTCTCATGGCAACTGAAGCCCTTAAAACTGCTGTGATGCCTTGCTTCACAAAGTCTAGGAAACAGACTTGTTGGAAAAAATTAATTCACTTAAAAAAAAAGAAGTCAAAGTTCTCACCTTTTAAACATTTGATGTACTTAGGAGAATACCTACAGAGAAAAAAAATCAAAAATATTTCTGCAAAGAAAAACTCAGAGCTGGAGGTGAACTGCCAAAATACAAGTGCCCAGTTGCCATCCTTTGAGTGTGTGCTTTGGGGAAAGTGGAGGAAAAGAGTAATGTTTCAGAGCTAGCACACACTAGCCACAGCTGATTCTACAGAGCTCTTCTCAACCCTGCATTCAGTGACCTCATGATGTTAGATCCTCCTGCCTGTGTCTCCCTAGCATTAGGATAATAGTCATACACCCTATATCACTTGGCTTGTAGCACATTCAAAATCATCTTTAGCTACATAGTGGATATGAGGACAGCCTAGGATACATGACATCTTGTCTGGGAAAGAAAAAGGAACTAATTATCTAATAAGAGCTTATAGCAAGAATAACCACCTCTTAATCACTGGATTCTTATGATTCTTATTTCACACTGTATGGACACTATTCTTTCAACAAAAATGTCTGTCACAAAACAAACCTTCCTCTTCCCATATATGACATTGCAATAATACACACTTTTTGCCTAACCAAGGACATGAATTTTTAAAAGGGTTTAAGATATACCAAATACCAGGAGAAATGTCATTGATATAAGGTCAATGCAGTTTGAGTTTTAAATGCCTATTGTATTATTATCTTTACATAGATGGTATTGGTCAAAAGAGATTAAAGTCTCACCATGGAAGTCCTACTTAAGTATCATGTAAGATTTATTTTTATTATTACTATTTTTATTTATTTTATTCATGAGAGAGAGAATTAGTACACCATGACCTCCAGCCACTGAAATCGGGCTCAAGATGCATGCATAATCTTGTGCCCATGTGCAACTTTGTGTGCATGTATTACCTGGTGCATCTGGCTTACTTGGGTTCTGGGGAGCCAAACCTGAGTCCTTAGGCTTTACAAGAAAGCCTTAGCTGCTAAGCCATCTCTTCAGCCCATAAGATTAATTTTTAAAAAGTGTATTAATTATTGAATAAGTAATGATCTAAAGTGACTTGAAATATTTTCCTTTGCACAGGAGTTTCTCTCATATTTACATAGTTAATCTTTGGTTTGTCAACCCTTTTCTAAAAAGGAAAAAGGCTATGTCTGATTCTACTTTTTGGCAGAAAAAGCCAACAATGAAATGGTAGCTCTACTCACAGAGTATTTGACAGTTGTAGTACCTATGCAGAGGAGCAAGTTCTTATCCACACTAGGACATACAACTCAACAATGAAGTTGTAGTCAAACACAGCAACTTGGATGGCTCTCAAGAAGATTATGCTCAGTGAAAACAAATACCCATAGGCCACATACCATATGATTCTCCTCATGTATAATGCATTCACGAAATGAGAAAAACACAGAGATGAAGAGAATAATGGTTCCCAGGGATAATAGAATGTAGGTAGGGAGAAGCCTGTGACTATTGAGCACGGGGGAGATCCTTCAGCAAGTTCTGTACCTTGACCTCCGTGCTGCTTATGCACATTTACATGAGTGACTGACAAACCTTTAAGGACACTTTATACCAATGATCGGCTTCTTGGTTTGCCATTCTGCTGTATTGTGTATAGTACAGTCATCAGGAGAAACTAGATGAAGGAACACAATGCCTCTCTCTTTTACTCTTTTAACTCTTTGTGAACCTATAATTATCCCCAAATAAAAAGACTTGTTAAAAAAATAAAGTAATCCTGCCAGTTTCCTAATAATAGTAATAAATTAGCCAAGCAGTGGGAAAAAAAGTTTTGTTTTTTTCCAAAGATTTCTCTGACACTACCAAGTTTTCCAGCATAAAAATCCCCAAGGAGTGCAGTGATGGAAATCCCAGTGGGGGAAGGATGAGACCAAATATTATGTAAATTGCTTTTTATATAACATGTTTTCTTTCATTTAATCCCCTAATCTGTGAGTATAAATATTACATTTTCTATTTTACAATAACTCAACCAAAGGATTAGGAGTCCATAAGTACAAATAATGACATGATAGAAGGGTTGAGAGTCTCAAGAAAAAAGGACATTAGGTAAATTTGCTCAAAACAAAACAAATAGAATACAAGTATTAGAGACATTGCAAGGGATCCCCATGCTAACATGGAAAAAAATTCATCTCAGAGTTGCGTTATCACCTTGTACATATCATATCATTTCTAAACAGAGAAGTCTGATTTTAAACAAAGCTAAAAGAAATTTTCCCCATAACCAGCTTTTTGAGTTATCCACAAGCCAAGAGAAGTTTGGAGCTTTGTGGTCTGATACCAATGTTACTTCCTTCTCTTAAAGATAACAGATAAATGTTAAAATAATATGAAAATCTGAACTTCCAAAAGGGCCAGTCTTAATAGTCTCCACAAATTAGCAGTGTTTCCAGTGCTGTTTCTATATACCACCTGTGATAGAAGGGGCATGGATAATTATTCTTTCCCTTTCAATGACATAGCAAAGTACCATACCCATGGAGTCCCTGAATGGAGTTACCACTGCATATTCAGTTAAGTTATTTTTTTTCTCTTTTTTAATTTTTTAATTTTTTTATTAACAACTTCCATGATTATAAAAATTACCCCATGGTGATACCCTCCCTCCCCCCACTTACCCCTTTGAAACTCCACTCTCCATCATACCCCCTCCCCATCTCAATCAGTCTCTCTTTTACTTTTGATGTCTTGATCTTTTCCTCTTATGATGGTCTTATGCAGGTAGTATCAGGCACTGTGAGGCCATGGATATTTAGGCCATTTTGTGTCTGGAGGGCGCATGTTGTATGGAGTCCTGCCTTTCCTTTGGCTCTTACATTCTTTCCGCCACCTCTTCCGCATTAGACCCTGAGCCTTGGAAGGTGTGATACAGATATTGCAGTACTGAGCACTGTGGTCATTTCTTTCCATCACAATGACACCTTCTGAGTTGTCCCAAGGTCACTGCCATCTGAAAAGAAAAGATTCTCAACCAAAAGTGAGAGTAGCATTAATATAAGGGTGTGAACATTAACAGAAGTGCTTACTGGGCAGTTTGATAAGCATAGTATATACATTTGGCCAGACAACAGCAGACGTTACACCCCTAGGGCTCATGACTACCCCTGTTTTAAGTTTTCAGTATCAGGGATGTATTCCCTTCCCCATGGAGTGGGCTTGCAGTCCAATTAGAGGGCAGCTGGTTTCCCCCATAACGGACATGCCACTATTGCACCCGTTGGCTCATTTGGCCTGTTGGCTTGCTGTGTCCACTGATGAGTATCTTCACTGGTGATTTCTCTTTCTCCCATTGAACTGCATGCAGAATGGCTTCTTCCAGCTTTCTGTCAGCTGGTCTACATGGAGGAAGTTATCAGCTCAGTTCCAGCAAGATTTCTCAGTGGTCTTGCAGCCCAAGTATATGGAGTCTTTAGCAATAGGGTCTTACCATCTATTCCTGGTGGGAAACCAAGGGCCTCAGCAATGGCCTATAATGTTTTGGGGCATCAGGGATCTCCCTGGCCAACAACTCACTAGAAGATATCCCACTCCTGGCACTGAAAACTTTCTAGCAACAATCTACAGCTCCTGAGTGTTCCATTGTCCAAAAAAGTAGGATTACATATGTTTTATTTATATCCTCTTAGATTTTGATTAGCTGTCCCTCCACCCTTCCTTTACTCAATGTCTTCCCCAGACCTCATTTTGGGCCTTTCCACCCCCATTAATCTATTCTTCTACTTGCATATAGTTAAGTTATTTTATTATCTCTCTTGAGAAATGACACTAACTCAAGCATGAACAGAACTTCTATTTTCAAAGGATCCATTGGCCTCTTTGGATACCCTTGACATGTGACTAAGAGCAATTAATTAATTAAAAACAGATGGCTGCAAATCATGTAGAGGCATTTTCTCTGCTGGTTGCTTCTCAGAGATGATATAAAGTTAAGTGTGACACAAATAACCAGTAGAAGGTTGCCTTTCCCTGATGGAAGAGGGTCTGTATCATGGTTCATCCCAACACTGATGGAATGGTGTCCTCTAGCACCTCCCAGAAGAAATGTTGTCCTTGGCATGAATCGGATTCTGCAAATGAAGGTTAGCAAGTCTGAGCTGCTCTCTGGTGCTCCTGGAGAATTTCACTGTTGGTTTTGTCAGTCTTGAACTTAAGAACCTACTGAAGTTTCATCTTCCATAACCACTAATCTTTTACATTCAATCATTGGGTTCTAATACTGTCCTCATGAGGCCCTTACCAAGAACATCTAAAACTACATTTTCTGTGAATGTCAAACTCAGCAATAGGCATATATTTGGCTTTCATTTGGCCAATGTTTGGGGTCAGACTGAACACAAGGGACCATTAAAACAAACTCCCCCTCCTCCTCCACACAAGCTGAAAAGTGTGTAGGTATTCAGATAATGTTAAGAAACTCACTAATGGGTCAAGTATTTAAAAACAGATGAGTTCCAACAATTTTTCCCTTAAAAGCACTGCAGCTTATGGTGAGAGCTGATAGATTTGCAGGGTTAGATAATCAGAAACAAACTGAATAAACAACAGGAAAGTATTTGATTTAAAATTTCATTTTTATGAGTGAAAGATGTTCAAATCAATCTTACCTCTCAGATATCCAAAAGGTAACATGCACGTAAGTAGTGAATTACAAATACTTTTGAAAATAGGGCTGTTTTTGTCTCCGTGTGTCTGATATCATACTATTTCAATTCATGTAGAAGCAATATATAGGTTTTTTTTGACAACTACACCATGTGTTGTGCAGTTTGATTTATATAAACTCATTTCAAATGCAGCAGCAGAATTCCTCCTGAACAGATGAAAAATATCTGCCTAGAGTGATAAAAATGAGTAGGTAGAAAGATAGAGTTGTAAGAAGGGATTTTTATATGAGAAAGATTTGTAACATTATTTCAAAAATATCCCTAGAAAACAATCCTCTAGAAGACCTGATTTTATTTTTATATTTTTTCTATCAATTTAGATGTTTACTTAATGTGGAAAGGAGTCTGTTCTGCTAAAACATTTTTCAGTGACACAAACTGGTTTATACAGGATTGATAAGTGGGGGAGGATGTCAGCATAGCACAGGCGTTTCACTTGTCCATGTATTTGCTAAGGAGAAGCCATAAAATCACAGCCCACTGATGCAGATCAATACAGGCAGCCAGGGGAGAAGGATGGCACTGAATATGGTTGTTGTTTATACCACAGTCCTCTCCTTGGCACACCTTAACCACATGCTTCAATGTTGTGTACTTCTGTTTTTCCTTCAATTTGCACTTATCTCATAGCTAAGTAATACCAACTCTTTCTTCCACCAAGCTACCTTCACATATATACACATGCATGAGTTTTTCAGTGTTTCTCTATATTTATTATAGTTTATTTTTAAGTATATTTAAGCATATAGGATAAACATGGTTATTTTATAGTATTTCTCTGTTATGACCATATTCTTAAAATTCTCATTTATTTATCTGATAGAAAGAGAACATGAGCACACCAGGGCCTCTTGCCACTGTAAACTGCAGACGCATCAGCCACTTTTTACATCTGGCTTTATATGGTACTGAGGAATTGGACCCAGGCTGGCAGGCACCTTTACCTGCTGAGCCATCTCCCTAGCCCCTATAATGTATTCTTTAAATCCTGCTTTATATTTACTAGTATGGTTGTGCCTTTGATCATGTCTTCACTATATAAATATTGAATAGATCTGTCTTAACTCCCTTCCATAAACCTATCTTTGTTCTATGTTTATTTATTTATTTGCAAGAAAGAAGGAGGGAGGGAGAGAGAGAGAGAAAGAAAAAGAAAGAATGGGTGTGCCTGAGCCTCCAGCCACTGCAAATGAACTCTAGACATGTGCCACTTTGTGAATCTGGCTTACATGGGTACTAGAGAATCTATCCAAGATTCTTTGGCTTTGCAGAAAATCATCTTGACTACCAAGCCATGTCTCCAGCACAACCTTGTTATTTTTATGTGATTTTTGTCAACTATACAGGAGAATACATGATTCCTTGAAAAAAAAAAAAGCTGTATTTGTACTCTACTTACTAATTGAATGTATCGTTGTAGTTACTCTTCGAATTATTGTCTCCTCTCATGAATCCAAGATACCCAGATTGAGATATTAATTGATTCATTTAATGCTGTCTTCATATGCCATCCATCCCCATGTGTACATTGAATTATCTCATTACAAAGTAACCCTCTTTTCTTGATCTTTGAGAATACTTACACCATAAAGCATTTAATAAAGGTTCAGCTTGCTTATGATGAAGCTTGTTTTATTTTGAAATCGCTCAGTATAGCAGGGCCTGACAGTACAGGCCTGTCATCTCAGCTTTTCAGTGACTGAGGCTAAAGGATAGCGAGCAAAAGCCAGCCTGCATTACAAAGGAAACTCAAGGCCACTCTGAGCCAGTTAGTGGGAAGTTTTTTTCAAAATAAAACAGTATAAAAGAGATCTGAGGCTATACCTCAAAGGCTAGTAGAGTACTTGCCTATCATACATGAGACCAAGGTTTAGTTCCTCAATATCAAGATAAAAATCACTAGTTATATTTTGGGTATATTTAAGAAATCACCCCACACCTCATACCCAAATGTATATACACACACTCACTCCTTGTCCTCCTTTAAGCAATGCATAGTTTGTATTAAAATTTTATATTTAACATGAGCTGAGATATTAAATAACATGAGGTTAAATTTCAAGGTTAAATAGGTAAAGAAACTACAGGATTCTTAGAGATGAAGCTACTCTCCATCTGTTAATTCTCAAATACCCCCTCCCAAGTTCATTAAATTAGCTCACAGAAACACATATCTTTCAGAAGCTTTCAGAAGGGCATCTTATGCTTTTTACTTTTGTTGAGAGTGGAGAGCATATCTTTTGTTTGGGAAAAGCAGTACTTTTTTACTATTGTTAGCATGTCATCACTGTATAACCAGGGTCAATATGAGTGAAATATTAACACACCTATGGTAAGCTTAAAACATCATTTTCTAAATTTCTGTACCCAATGCAAGTAACAATTTCTTCTAAGTAGAACAAATATTTCATTAGGTTCTAGAAATAGAAAGTTGGACAAAGCTCTTGTTTTTTAAAGAGAATCTTGCAGGGAGTGACAATCTGGACATTCTGACACATTTTCTGATGAAAATATACACATACCAACACACGCACATACACAGAATGCTATGTGACAGAACAAGGCAGTAACAGTGTCAGAGAATGGAGCTATTTTTGCATGCTCAATCAGGAAAATTCATTATGTGTTTTCTTGCTTTGTTTCTTTCCCTATTCTCTTAAGGTTTTATTCATTTGAACATGAAGTAAATCCTTTAAAAGAATCCTCAACAGGGTGGCCAGCATGTTCTATGTGTTGATCTTCATAGTGAAGTATACAAAATTCATCAAGCTGTATTCATAGAATGGGTATATTTGTCATATATAAACTGTACATTAAATTGTAATAAGTTCATCAACACTCACAGTGCTACTCACATCAGAAACAAAAAAAAGAAAAATAGCTTCCTGCCTTGGATGATCTTGGCAACATTAAGGAAATGCACCACAGAAAGGGAAGAATGAAAAAGGACTGTGTAGGGATTTTACTTCTTCCAAAGTAATTCATTGTTTTCTGCACTGTCTCTAGCGGAAAGCCCAGATTTCTCAAGAACACTCTTGAAAAGAATGACTCTGGTCAAAGTGGGAGGTGAAGTTGTCATTGAGTGTAAACCTAAAGCTTCGCCAAAGCCTGTCTACACCTGGAGAAAGGGAAGAGAACTATTAAGAGAAAATGAAAGGTACTGGATTGAAATATTTTACATATTTGATTAAGCTGTGATAATTTATTGGTTTATTATAAATGTGGAGTACGTATAATCTGCTGTGCTAGAGCAAATATTTGTTAGAGGCCAGCGGATGTCGAAGGGCGGTGGTAACATGCTAGCCTTCACTGTCTTCCTCGACATTGGGGTTCTACAAAGCCTTCCCTGTGGGGCAGAGCACATGACCCCTATGAAGGCTGCCACAGCTGGCTGCCTACAGCTGAGTACCTGGAAACATTCTCTTTACTTTTAGCCCAAAACTTCAGTCTCTGTCCACCATATCACCTTTGCTTACTCAAATAAGTCCAGTTCTTCTCTGCCACGACATCTCTTCAGATATTTGGCAATAGTCATGGTCTCCCTGCCCTTTTATTAGGGTATGAACACCTTTAATTGCAAAATTCATTCTTCATATCTCAGATTGTTGTTTGACTTTTCATTATTTCATTTATGCCTCTTTAAGTTGACTTCTTTTCCTAGTATTTAAACACTTCACTTGTGTATTTCTTATTATCTATCAACTACATTTTAAAGTATATTGTTGATGCAATGTAAATATGGATGGGTTACTTGGAGTTTGACCTCAAATTGCACCAAGTGGTGCATATCTCCAAGACCTTGTCATGTCCGTCACCCCTATAAAATAGACCATTTTCTGTAACTTATTTGATCTGTTGGAAAAATGGTAATTATGCATGACTCTCTGTTTGTCACCCATAAGACAGGATTATCAGCTGTATACATAATGATTTTAATTGATGCTGAAGGTCAAATATCCTGGATGCAATGAGTAAGCCTTTAAAAATGTGTGTCTACCCTTTACACCTGTACACCTTTGAATTTGAATACATAAATTAGATCATTACACTGATGGTGTTGTCCATTTTAATGACTTTTATAAACAAGCTTGATGTGCTTTATAGATGATATGCTCCCATACATACCAAGTTCTTAATATACATCCCTTCTGATTCATGATATATTAAGACTGAATATTAGCATGACATTCAAATTTTAAGCCAAATGGCTAGAAACTGAGAGCATAATTTCTTATTTGCAGGCTTAAACATGAGATTCATTTCATTATGGATTGGTGTTTCCAAATTTACTTTTGACATATGTGAAATATAATCAGTATGTACCAGATGCAGAGCTTAAGTGAGGCTATATTTTTAATGTTTCGATGTTCAGATAGCTTAAAAACACAATAGTAAAAAGAATTATGATATTACAATGTCAAAACTCATGAATGAATGACTGAAGTTTGAGTAGTTATTGTACACCAGCAAGAAGGGATAAACTATGCTAGCATACACCAAGGTGATCTAAAACAGCAAACGCAGATTCACATTACCATGCATGTCCAGCAAGGGGTCTGATGGGGCTCTGCCCCCACGCCAAGACAACCAAGAAGAGCAGCAGCACTCTGTATAGTATGTGCAAGGCAGAAAGGAGAGGGTTGACGGTTGTGGTGGCCCACACTGGTAGGATATTGCTGAAGAGGTGGAGGCAGGAAGATCAGGAGTTCGAGGCCAGTCTGGGCTACACATAAAATAATTAAAAAAAAAAAAGAAAGGAGAAGGTCAAGCCTGCTTGTGCTCTGAAAGCTTCTGCCTGCAAGGGAAACAACTTTTACTTTCATTGGCCCACACAAGCCATGTGACACTGAATCTCTGAAGAAAAATACAATCTTGCTAGTGAACCTACAAGAAAAGAGACACCCTAACTACATCCATATAACATAGACACATATGGAATATACACATATATGAAATCTTAATATTTTTTTCCACTGTATTAATCAGGCTTACCACTTTTATAGCTCAACCATTGTCACAAATTAATTATATTGCTTTATGGAAGACAGCATATTGATATGCAAGATTCTATAGCAGAGTTGAATTTAATTGATTATTTCTACCACTTGACATGCTACAAGCTTTTCTGTAGTTTTTGTTCTTGGTACTGTTGATTTCATTAATAGGCATCAAGCACACTTCAACATATTTTCTTTTGTTAGTATTACAATAATTAAAAACATATTTTGTAAGGATACATCATATGTTGGCACCCTCTTTTCCCTCATCCCTACCCCCATGCCACTGGGGACCCTCTTCAGTAGGATTGCAGGTATTCCCTATGGGGTCCTGGGTTATGTGTTGTAGGAGCAGCAGTTAGTGTTGGAGGAGAGGGAATGCCTGTAGGCATGATGTCTCAATCTGTGGCTCTTACAGTCTTTCAGCTCCCTGTTCTGCAAAATTCCCTGGGTCATGATGGGGGAGTTTTAAGTCTACTTCAGTAGTGAGCTCTTAGGAGCCTCTGGATCTCTGCTTTGTTAATGTAGAAATTCTCTGGAAAGATCACTCCAATGCCAGTATGAGTGAAAGTAGAGGAGTTTATTACCTGAATGGTCTAAAGAGCTAGAGGTAGCCCTCCAAAGAAAGTCTGGGCCCTAGCTGAGATTTTTTTTTTCTTTTTGGTTTTTCGAGGTAGGGTCTCACTCTACCCTAGACTGACCTGGAATTCACTATGGAGTCTCAGGGTGGCCTCGAACTGCACGGCGATCCTCCTACCTCTGCCTCCCGAGTGCTGGGATTAAAGGTGTGTGCCACCACGCCCGGCTCCCTAGCTGAGATTTTATGTCCATTTTACAGTTTTTTTTTTCCATTTTACACTTTTCATAGCCAAGGGGTTGGGTAAGTGAACAGACAAGACATGGCAATTTGCATATCCATCATTTCTGTAGTCAGGCCATCCTGACAATGAACTCCATTTTACTTTGTTTTAGTCTAAACTGTCCTTCTTTCTTATCATCCCTTTGGGTCCTTTCTGGACAGTTCCTTCTCTGGGATTTTTCCATCTGCCGACAAAGATAAGTTTTAGCTCCTCAGCAATTAACTCATAGTAACTGAGTGAGTCAGTTCAACTTTTAGCTTCTTTTCTACCACATTCCCTCCTCTTTATCATTATAACACCTTATAATTTTGTATGTAATGGCTGATACACATGGTTTATCACCTGTATTTTAATTATTTCCATCCTAGAATGGATGAACATGGATATAGCATTTGGAACATAGGATTTTAACATAAGTCCCAGCATAATTATTATGAGAGGCCCCATTAAAGGAGCTAGCCAGTGTCTCCATATAACCCAACTAGGGAGTAGGCCTAAGGTCTGGGGTACATCAATGGCAAGGGCTCCAGAGTCTTGGGTAAGCCTGACCTTGAGGGCCAAGCGTGTGTCAGTTGTCATTGGGAATACTGACACTGTTAACATTAAATCCTGTATTTAGTTTTCAGCAGCAGGAACTGATTGATGATTATTGTCCTTGAAAATATGGATGGCAACACAAAAGAATTATTATAATAAAATAAAGCCAAAGAAAGAGAGCCAAGAGGGCTTTCTCTATACAAGATTAGTCAGCAGGAATGACTACAGCTAATCCTATTGTGAGGAGGCAAGCACAGGACATTACTGCAGTTACACGGAGGGGATTGTGCCACATTCCTAAAAAAGAAACAGATATTCCTGTGGAAGGGAAAGGATGTAATATAAGGCAATAGTAAAGAACTGTATCTCTTCAGTGGTGAAAGGCATAAAAGTGTCTTGGAACCACAGTTTCTCTGTGGATCCCAGCAAATTAAAGGAGTTAGAATCCTTCCCATGTGTCTGATATATTTTTTTTTTTTTTTTTGGAGAGGAGGCATCTCATGTTGAAGTCCTTAGGATTCTGTCATGTGTGGACCAGCCAGCTTTCAGGATTGTGACTGGAGAGGGCCACAGTCTTTTGACAGGGACAGATGACCACAAGAGCTTGACTTTGAGGGGACCTATTGGGTCCCTGGGACATGTTACCTGTTACAGTTGGCTGAGGACACTGTCTTTTTGAGTCTGGTGTGATGAGTTTATATCTTTTGGCTGATGGGTATGGGCCCAATTTCCAAGGGTATGTGGGTCCCCTTATATTATATATTTGAAGGGAGTATCATCAGTGGCAGGATAATCTGGCTTACCTCTATAAATTTAAGCAAAGAGATACCATTAAATAACCAGCACCACCAACATTAGCAAGTACAGACAGCCAGAACTCTAAATTGTTTTTACATCTTAGGGCTAGGCTCTAGATTTTCCCTAAATGTACATTAGGACTTGGCTGTGAAATCTGTCCTTAGTGATATACCTCCTTTTAATGAGACATATTAAGGATATGTTGGACTAGTAGGAATCAATAACTATCAGTTAAACATAATCAGTGAGGACAATTTTGGATCTTTGACTTAAAGGCAAACAGTGGTTGACTAATCAGGGCTAGGCAGAGGCAGAAGGCATGAGTTAATAGTTTAGTACTGTAAGCCCGCATTAGGCAGGGCAGTCTATTTGTCTGGATCTTGGTTTATATTGTAATATTTTGTAGTTATAGTCTCTTGCTAATATTATATATATATATATATATATATATATATATATATATATATAATATATGATTAATAATGATCATATTATTACTAATAATAATCTAGTATATTGTAAAATATATTTTGTAATATTTTATTATATTTAAGGCTCTGTGGGAGGCTTTAGGAACTTGTGAGGAGTTCTATGACTCTCAGCATTCTCATCTGCTAGGATAAGACAAGGCTGTGCTGACCAAGTAGCCCTCTCTTTTTTGGGAAGCCTGAAGGACTTATTTTCCTCTGATATGACAGATACATTGATTTGGACTCCATCTCTGGGTCTCCAGGTCTTCCTTTCCCTGATCAAGATGACAGGTAACTTACCAGAGGCTAGAAGTTAGCAAGTGCCCCATCATCTCCTGTGGCCTTCTGACCTGGGAGCAGAAACCAAAATGTTGGCTATCTTTTTAACTCTGATGTTTCCATTTGACCTTGGCTTCTACATATGGTTATTAATCACTCAGAGAGACTGTATATATCTGGTTAGCAAAACAAATTCAGTTAAAAAATGCAGAACATATCTGGTTAGCAAAGCAGATCTGGTAGAGAATGACACAGTAGTTTAAAATCATTCTGATTAGCATTTAAGTTTCATTGTCAGGTGACAGTGTAAGCTGTATCTGGAGCATAGAAAACATACACATTTTATCTTCTAAGTGTCTGTCAGTTATAAGATTGACAGAACATGTTAGCAGCTCTGGAAACAATATTTTATCTACAACTTTAAATCAATTGATTTTATCTAAAAACTGTATATCAGAAAAAGACAAGAAAGTATAAAAACTTGGCATCTGTGTTTGAAAACAACTTTGGCTAGTCTGTATACCTATGTAAGTACCAATTAACCCACAAACTGGAATCAGAACAGCAGAGTTTAAGATCACTTTTCTAGAGCAGGGAACTTGTCTTAAGTATCAGTAGATCTATAAGCGATGAACTTAAGATACCAGAAATGAGACAATTATTTAAGTAAAACCTTGATTGAGACTGATTATGGACAACTTAAGAATAAAGCCAAAGCTGGTCATTGTTGAACTAAATTAGCCTGACTTTAACATACATTAGAGACATCATGATAGACAAAGTGATTTCTTCATCAAGTACCCTTAATCACTGAACAATTTTAAAGTTTAACATAAAGCAATATTCATGACTAGTATAGCAAGATATATTAAGATTAGGGCTGGAGAGATGGCTTAGTGGTTAAGCGCTTGCCTGTGAAGCCTAAGGACCCCGGTTCAAGGCTTAATTCTTCAGGACCCACGTTAGCCAGATGCACAAAGGGGCGCACACATCTGGAATTCATTTGCAATGGCTGGTGGCCCTGGCGTGTCTATTCTCTCTCTCTCTCTCTCTCTCTCTCTCTCTCTCTCTGCCTATCACTCTCAAATAAATAAAAATAAACAAGAAATTACAAAAAGAAGATATATTAAGATTAGACAAACTATATTAACATTGTTTGTATATTGCAGGCCTTCCTACGAGAGGAGGAGTTTACTCAATTTTCCTAAGAACAAAGTCACAATGACTAAATCACCTTTTATAAAACTTAGACAATAATCTCAATGACCCAGTAAAATAGCATGAACAATACAGGAACCATCTTAAGGTTACAGTGTTTTTAAAACCTTTTTAAGATATAATTAACTTTTTAAATATTAAAAGGTTGAAAAATAGAGGAACATAGAAAAGTTGATTGAGAACTCTAAAGGTAGTCTTTTACAACCTTATAACTATTATTATGACCAGATTAACATCAGTGAGTTAAAATTCTAAATTTATGTAACAGACAGCTTCATGTTCACTAAGATGAAATTCCAGACCAGGCACAGTTATGGAGGAAGGGATTTATTGAAGCTTACAGATCCAGGGGAAGTTCCATAAAAGCAGAAGGAACTGGCCTGCCTTCACAGGCCCAAGCAGAGAGGAGCAGTACAAGCCTAAAGGTCAAAAGCCAGAGCACACTTCAGGAACTCCAGCTAGGCACACTTTGCATATCTTTAGATTGAAATCTCAAACCCACCACCACACCTTAAGATCCACACAATGGCATTGCCTCCAGCCAGATGGCTAGAGATGCAAACTACAAACAAATAAACAACTGAATATATTGGGGGCCATCTATTCTATTCAAACCACCACAATTTATAAACTGAATATCATAACATCCTGCAATCAGGTAGGGCCATCCTTTGTTAGTCTGATATCAACTCTAGGCTAATAGTCATCTTAATGTCAAGTAGTCTGTAATCTGATCAAGCACTTTAAGACTAGTTAATCAACTTTGTCTTTAAGCCTTCAATTTAAGTTTACTCATACCTTCATCTACATACTTTTACCTAACAATCTGTGTAACCATTCTGTAACAATCTTCTTTATCAAATATTTAATATTCAGCATTTAAAGTTTCTTCTTCAGTTCATGTCATTATAATTACCAGCAAAACTTTTATTCTTCTTATCATAAGACCTTTTTGAAAAAATATTTTTACTAATTTATTTATTTATTTGCAAGCAGAGAGAGAGAGAGAGAGAGAGAGAGAGAGAGAGAGAGAGAGAATGGATACACCAGGCCCTCTAGCCACTGCAAACAAACTCTACATGCATTCACCCCTTTGTGCATCTGGCTTTACATGGGTACTGGGGAATTGAACACAGGTCATTAGGTTTTGTGGAGAAGCACATTAACCACTGAACCATCTCTCCAACACTCATTAGATCTTTTAATATGACCATTTAAGTGATTTTTTTTCTGTTGTCCTCAAAAGGCTCTTTGAAATAATCTTTTATAAAAGAGTAGACCAGACTTGATTTACATTATTTACTCTGAATATACATACAGATTTTATCATTTGTTGAGTTTTTGAACATTTCATCAGCTTTCTGAAACACATGTTATATGAATATGAAAGCAGATTAGAACATTAATAAAAGTTTTAGAATTTTTTTTACAAACTCAGTATTGAGTACTTCTCAATCTAAATACAAACCTTGAGGCTGTTGTCTATTAGAAGTTCCATAAGACACATAGAGAGGTAAAGTAAACGTAAAACAGTTAAAAATTTCTTATAATAATGTCCACAACAATGTGGGACTCACCTACCATCATGTTGAGAGCAGGGCCCTGGGATTCCCTGTGCCTGCAGATCCCCCAGCTCTGAAAGCAGGGAAGGCAAGAAAGCAGAGATCAGGGATTTCCCGGGGGTGGCATAAGCCCAGAAAGGTTTGTGCCTTGTCTCCCTGTTCAATGAGACTTGGTGTGTCACGTTCCCCCTTCTTTTCCAGGGCCATCTGGCCATCATGTTGATCAAGCCCTGAAGGGGAAGCACTAAGTGACACATTGAAATTGCAGGTGCTTGCTCAAGTGTATTCCCCCATTTCATCCTTGCCTTGGAGAGCTGCCCTAATCACAGCATGTGAGAGCAAGACAGTTTCCCCAGGTTTCTAGTATTTGCCTGGAATTGGCCTCAGAATTTAGATGTTCTTGATTGACCTTCTGACCCTGGGGACCACAACAGGACAGCATAATCCTTCTCTGCAAGTGTGGAAGGGCCCTTCCTCATCTTTTGATAGGTGTATGGTTGGATTTAGGGCTTGAGTGACTTTCATCACATTCATTTAGCTTAGAAGCATTTGTAAAACCTTGTAGTGAGAATTTTATCTTGGTTTGTCTTTTCCATCATTTAATCTCTTCCTCAGTGGCAGGCCCTGGAGTGGTGGAGTTCTCCAGTAGCCCAGACAACAGTATCTCATTTCACTCTCCTTTCCGTGGCCTTGGATTTTGCCAATTTTAAGTTCTGCCAGCCAGTACCTCATTACTGGAGAGTGTGTTAGGTGGCAGCTGTGTAGGGTTGATCTCTGGCCTTGAAGCTTTTGGTCTGACTGTAGCTGAGCTGGCTTTATTTTTGTTTTCCCAGGGAGAGTTTTGGATTTCTCTCAGGGCTACAGGACAGCTCTCTGATTTTGCCATTTTATAACTTTTAAAAGTAGGAGAATCTTGCATTTTTCCCTGTCTATAATCTTAGATACTTTCAGTATTTCCTCTGGGGGCCATTTGACATTAAATGCTGGCCTTCCTAATTTACAGAGACCTTTAATTTTCTTGGTGTCATCTTATCATTATATTCTCCTGAATATTCCCTTTTGAAGTATGGTTTGTTTTTTACCATAAGGTCTAGGACAGTGGGCTTGGTGGAGGACTTCCCCCACAATTTATTTCCCACTGTGTTAGTGTTGCACCACAGACACAAAGACAAATCCTTCCTGAGCATGCACTGCTCAGGACAGAAATCATTCGGCAGCCTTGAGGCTATGGGCCACATGCATACTTGTACACACACATTCATAACAAGGGCACTTTTCATATAGATTCCAGACAGTCATCTCCCCCTCACACATTTATTCATCCATTCATTCAGAGTTTAAATATTTTTTCTTATCTAATTCCATGGATAACACTAATCGAGCTAGTTACAGTGACCGGAGCAACATCGGTCCTTGTGTAGCTAGTTACTGAGATCAAAAAACCATCAGTCCACACCAAAATACCATGGGTCCACCTGATGGAAAGAGGGCCATCACTTGGTGCAGCATCAAAGCTCAGGGATTCCTGTTTCAGGAATCAGTCTGCTCTGGCTCCTGCAGACTTGACTACTCATAATCCCAATTTCCAATTTCCCTAGGGAATTCTTACCTGGTCTGGATGTCTGACTCAGCTTTGTCTCCTTCCATGCAGGAACTCTGGTCAAGGGGGTCCTAGTGTCCTTTGGCCACCTGTAAGTGGACCCCACAATCATGTTGGGGGTGCATGCTTCCCAGTTCCGCAGACTTTTGGCAGGCTGAGAGGCCCAGAAGCAGCAATTCTTCCTGATCAACTGGGGTGTGGCAAAGGAAAATCTCATTGGGACCTCCAGAGATGTTGTAGAAATTCTCTGGAAAGATCACTCCAATGCCAGTATGAGTGAAAGTAGAGGAGTTTATTACCTGGGTGGTGGGAGGTGTTCAAAGAGCTGGAGGTGGCCCTCCAAAGAAGCTCTGGCCCCAAGCTGTGATTTTATTTCCATTTTATAGTCTTCATAGCCAAGGGAAGGGGTAAGTGAACAAACAAGATGTGGCAATTTGCATATCCATCATTATGGGGCCCTGGCTATGTCCGACAAATCATTTCTATATTCAGGCCACCCTAACAGTGAACTCCATTCTACTTTGTTTTAGCCTAAACTGTCTTTCCTTCTCATTGTCCCTTTGGGTCCTTTATGAATAGTTCCTTCTTTGAGATTTTTCCATCTGCTCACAAAGATCATTTTAGCTCCTCAGCAATTAACTTACAGTAACTCAGTGAATCAGCTCAACTTTTAGCTTCTTTTCTACCACAGTAAGTGAGTAAGTGTTGAGTATCCTCAGGGTCTGTCTCCTTTACACTGGCACTGGTTATTAGGTTCAGCAAGGAAGCAGCACTCTTGTTCCTCTCCCCAATTCCTCTGTGGTTTCAGCTGCAGCTAGGCTGAAGTGCGAGGGGTAGTTGGTTTATCTCCTCAGGTCTCACGACCTTCTGAAAAAGAAGAACAGATTCTCCAACAGAGAGTGAACCATGCTAAATGGTTTAAGCTATTGATTACCCACCAAGGCTGTGTGCCACTCTTGCACTGGCATGTATATTCTGTCAGGGTGTTTGGTTCTGAGTAGCTTAGACCTCTGGTTGCTCAGACCATTGTTGGCCACTTTCTCCCAGTGGCTCATGTAGTGCTTTCCAGCACAAGATAGGATAACTGTCTGGGACTGGCTTTCTTCTGGATTCTAGTGAGGTCTCTTCATGCTTTGTGTCAGCAGCATATGTTGTCTTCAGCAATAGGATCTTACCTTTTGCCTCAGGTGGGTAATCAACACTTCAACATTTACTTGGCACCAACAATGTTTTTAAGCTGAGTATACATATCATTACTCAATTCCTGCTATATCACCTCCACCTCCAGTGTCGCCAAGCTAGTCCCACAGCATCAATATAGCACATCAGTCTCCACGGGAATGTGGTATTCTCACAGCTCTGCCCTCCCTTCTCACTGAGAAAGGATTAACTAGACAAACTGAGTGTGGGCATGTAAATGCTGTCAAAGCTGGCCTAGGGAAGAGAAAGAGGAATGACCTGGAATAATATAAAGAGGAACAATTGCTACTTAACCATGTGGAGATACAGGTCATGTGCCTTCCCATCTCAATCTTTTTTTTCCTTGTTTTTTGACAATTTCCATAATTGTAAATAATATCCCATGGTAATTCCCACCTTCCCCCCACTTTTCCCTTTGAAACTCCACTCTCCATCATATCCCCTCTCCCTCTTAATCAGTCTCTGTTTTATTTTGATGTCATGATCTTTTCTTCCTATTATGATGGGCTTGTGTTGGTAGTATCAGGCACAGTGAGGTCATGGATATCCAGGGCATTTTGTGACCGGAGGAGCACATTGTAAGAAGTCCTACCCTTCCTTTGGCTCTTACATTCTTTCTGCCACCTCTTCCACAATAGACCCTGAGCCTTGGAAAGTGTGATAGAGATATTTCAGTGCTGAGCACTACTCAGTCACTTCTCAACACGATGGTGCCTTCTGAGTCATCCCAAGGTCACTGCCATATGAAAAGAGAAGGTTCTCTAACCAAAAGTGAGAGTAGCATTAATATATGGGTATGAACATTAAGAGAAGTGCTTACTGGGAAGTTTGGTGAGCATAATACATACATTTAGCCAGATATGAGCAGACATTACACTCCTAGGGTTCATGACTACCCCTGTTGTAGGTTTTCAGTATGAGGAATGTATTCCCTCCCTTGGTGGGGCCTCCAGTCCAATTAGAGGGCAGTTGAGTCCCCCCATAATAGACCTGCCACTATTGCACCCATTGGTTCATTTGGCCTAGCTGGCCAAATATAAGGCTTGCAGTATCACTGTTGGGTATCCATTGGTGATTTCTCTGTCTTCCATCTCAATCTTTAAGAAACATTAGACATCTGCATTTCACTTGAAGTTCTGATTATTAAGAATCAGAAACCAATTAAAAAAATTTAATATAAGGACTATACATCTGTGTGCCAAGTTTTATTCATGGTCCACTGGTTGTTAACTTCTAGGAAAGCTGTATGCATGATTGAACATGTCATAGTTTATGAAAATAGTGAAAATTAAATTATTTCCTATTGTTTATAAATTGACAAAGAAATTCTATCTTTATCTTTCCTAATAGAGATGGAAGATACTTAAGTAGATGAATAAGCAAAAACAATTGTAGGTGGGATTTATGAATGAATAAAAAGAATCCATATTTTAGGAAAAGATTGACATAGTAGACTAATACAAAGATAATTAGTATAGAGTAGTAATTTCTAGCACATTGCCTTATTAGCCTTAATTCTCTGTTGAGCTATAGAATATTAAGAATGAAAGTCTTTAACCTTTGAATAAAAATTATTAAGCTCTCAATTACAATGTACTGGTATAACTGCAGTGAGGCAAAACCTTATAAACCTTTTTACTACATAACTTCTGTGTTTTGGATGACTTAGCTAAATTCTACTAACTGCTATTTAAATCCTTTTTGTTTTGTTTTGCTTTGTTTTGTTTTGTTGAGATAGGGTCTCACTTTAGCCCAGGCTGATGTGGAATTCACTATTTAGTCTTTGGATGGCCTCAAACTCATGGTGATCCCCCTACCTCGGCCTCATGAGTGCAGGGATTAAAGGTGTGCACCACTATGCTCAGCCTAATTCCAATTTTAACTGTCCACAAATGAGTTTTCAATAAACGTATAAGAAATTAAAAAAGCAGCAACATTGTAAAAATTTTAAATACTTTATTTACTCAGTTGGTGATATTATAGTTAGCTCAGTAGATATAGACTCAGAAATACTGGTTTAATGTTAACCATTAAATTGCTTTAAAATATATTTATAACATTCCTAGTTTTCCATTTATGTAGAATTTTAAAGCACATTGGTATTATCCTTATTTATTTTAAGTCAAGCATCTAAATTGAATATGAAAGAATAAAACAGTTATATAGCTTTTACTATATAGCAGGTAACATGTCCATTAAAAATAACATTTTCCTACACTTTTACCAGCAATCAGAATTGCCAATATCAGAGATTTAAAATCACCCAAGTATGTTAATTCTCAGGAAAGATCTCTATTCTCCACTAAAGCAGTTCAAATCATTTGAATAAATTGAAAAATTATGCTTACTAACAGAATAAAGTTGATTGTTTTGTTTGCTATTGTTTTTCAGACAGATGGCCCTTGGCGCAAACAAGATTAGTATTATGCTATAACAAAAACAAAAAAAGTCAGAAGTAGCAGAATCATTAATAAAAACCTAGAATTATAGATAGAATGATAACCATCCTATCATCCAGGATGGACTTTTTTGATTACCAATCAGTAAAACTCATCTCAAAACTGTGTTAAGTATGATAGTGAAGGCCAGGTATATATGGGGACTGTCAGTGTGGCAGGGTGCAGGTGCTCACATGGTGTCACAGAACTCCATCAGGTTTTCTTATATTTCAATAGTACCTGTGACTATGTTGGTTTCATTTTCCAGCAGTCTCTCTTCTGGTAGTGGGAGGACTACCAGGACCCCACCCTTGTCCTTTATTCCATAGGATGAC
Source organism: Dipus sagitta (assembly GCA_036346955.1). Classification (NCBI taxonomy): domain Eukaryota; kingdom Metazoa; phylum Chordata; class Mammalia; order Rodentia; family Dipodidae; genus Dipus; species Dipus sagitta. The sequence goes on from CM070787.1 coordinate 44,577,362, forward strand.
AGAAGTTCCCAAATAGACTCTTAAGGGATCAGACAAGCCTGCCTTGGCCCATACCCTTCTATGGACTAGTCACACTGAAATAGCACTGAAGAACTGAAGGTAGATCATATAGCATCTTAAACACATGTGGACAAATTCCAACTCACACCACTTAGAATGACAATAGGACAGAGCTTTTCCCAAAGAAATTTGGGTGCTTTTACTACAATAGCAAATGGACAGTGGCTAGGCACCAAAGCTAAGTTCCATCCCACTATACTAGCCATGAATCCCAGCTTCAATCCAGGCCAGAGTCCTGTATATAATGACTATACTTTCATTCTTCCCCTAAGTACTTCTAATGACAGAGGATTAACTAAATTTGAAAAATTATGTTCCTTGCAAAATCTACTTATTTTTTTTTTTACTTTATAAAGTTATACTACCAAATCTAATCCTCTTCACCAGCCTTCTCCCATCCCCTTATACATAAGAAATCTACTCTCATGTCCTCTTTTGATTCTTTTCAGGCCTCAAATGTTCCATTTGTTTCTGAAATTCTTCATATTCCATAGTTTGGCAACCCCACCCATACCATGCTAGTCATTTATTTTAATGTCTTCCTGAAAGCATATCATCCTGAATTAACAGCACTACTAATAAGGAAATTAAGCTGTTTATTCTTCAACACAGAGAAGGAAGAAAATTAGTATTGTCACATGATATCTCTAAAGAGGAAAAATTATCTCCAGTAAGAGTAGATTAACAAGATAGGAAAGTATATAACACATTACAGAAAAACTACCTTCAGAAAATGCTTATATATTTTTTTAATTAGCCTAGTGTTTAAAGGAGTATAGTTGTCTGGAAAATTCACATAGAGAAAATATTTTACTTCCTGCTGAAACTAAATAAAGTTGAGTGAAATTTTACTCTAACATTGAGCAAATAAATATTTCTTATCCATACTCACATTTCAGAATTTCTCAGAAACAGTAGGTTAATACATTATGGCAAGCTAATGGATACTAACAAGTATACATAAGTCACTGAGCACATTAGAAAAGATGCTCAAACCTAAATATCACAAGCCTAATTCAATACAGTAGCATGAGTGCTCTGTCCAACTAGCCTACTCCACTTTCATTCATTCAATGAACAAAGCACTTTTTGGGTACTTGGCTTATGGTAGGCCCTTTGATTAGCAAAGGAAGGAGAGAAAAAAGAAATAAAAAACATTCTTCAAAATGCTCATAGACTATTACTATTACTATTACTAGGGCCTAGTAGTAAAATACCAGCATAAGATTTTCATTAATACTGAGGGATATATTATAAAGGTGATATATTAAGAAGAAACATTAAAAAATTTAGGGAAGCAAAAGACAGTGAAGATGGTGAATAGTATGTCTCTAGAGCTCAGACTTGAGCCAGAAGACCCTGGATGGAATTAAAGGATTTTATACAGGGTTGTGCGCAGTCTTGTGCATGCTAAGGAAAGATTGCTTTGTCTGCAGTATGCAGCAAGGATCAGACTAGAACAAGATTGGGGGTGCAGAGAGGCCAAGGACAGACAGCCATCTGGAATAGAAATCATGAGTTGCTGAACCTAAGAGTAAAGAGGAGAGGCAGGTATGTGGGCTACTGAAGAGTGGAATTTAAAGCCTTAGTGACATATCAAAGCGGAAGGAGTGACGAAAGGAGAGGGCAAAAATGTCTAATGTAAGCAGCCAATGCTTTGCAATGCCATTGGCCACAACAAGAATATTAAAAGAATAAGTTTTAGGGGAGGGTAAAGTGGTTAGTATTATCAATATGCTGAATTTGAGGTACCTTGAAAGTCATAATGTCACTCAAATGGACTCCACTCACCACCTTATTACTTTTCTATAACCTATTCAATATTATATTATTTTAGTTTATTTATTTATTTGCGAGAGAGAGTGCACACCAGGGCCTCTAGCCACTGCAAACAAACTTCGGACACATGTACCGCCTTGTGTATCTGGCTTATATGGGTCCTGAGGAATCAAACCTGTGTTCTTTGGCTTTACAGTCAAGTACCATAACCACTAAGCCATCTCTCTAGCCCTCTATAGCCTATTTAAAATAACAGAACTCCCAATCCTCTGTCCCTGATTTATATGATACTTATTATTCAATATACACCGATTCACTTGTTAATTAGATTATTCATTGTCCCTACCTTCTGCCCAATCAGAATATAAATTCCAAGAGAAAAGAATTGTGTGTATATGTGTTTATTGGGTGTGAATGTGTTTAGCATATGCAATACAAATCTACTATGTGACTATTGTAGATATTAACATTCTGAAACGGGTTCCATTTGGACCAAAGCCAAAGTTTTATTTGCAGGGTTTTATTCCTGCTGGTGGCTCCAAAGGAGATTCTGTTTTTAGGTGGTACAGATCCCCTGCAACCCATGACACATGGCCCCTTTCCTTCATGTTCCAAATTAGCACAGGTGAGTCCTCTTTGCATAAGCTAGATCTCCTCTTGTGTCTTCCTGTTCCGTTTCCTAGGGCAATTTGATTGTGTTCTGTGTGCTTTGTTTCAATCTGTGACACTTCCATCTAGATCATTGCCTGGTATAGTGAGCAGAACTTCCACAAATGTTTGGCCCATAGGAAGTGGGAAACACCGGTCTATGATGAGAAGTAGAGACAGAAGTAGACATCATATGAAGCCATAGAGGGGTTACATTTATCCTGAATCTTGTAGAATGAGAAAATCTATGGATCAAAGGGAGGAGCCCTGAGGAATAGTCATAGTCAAAGAATGAGAGAAGCAAACCTGGTAGGAAGACTGAAAGGGGGAGTCTCAAGAGAGCTGAGAAACTACTAGGAGAATCTAACTTGTGACAAGCCAAAAGAGAAGAAAAGTACAAGGGGAAAAAAAAAAAAAAAAAGCAAGCATCTAGTGTTTGTAAAAGCTCACACAAAATGCTCACTCAAAGATGACTCTTGTCTTAGGAGCCTAAACATTACCTTGGGCAAAGCACTTTTAGGCCACTGTAGGCCTGTTTTAAAGACACAACAAAACTGTACTAAGCACTTGGAATTTTAACTATATCTTCCAGACTGAAACAAGTGTTTAGGTTTTCCTGGCCTCAACAATATAATCAGATCACGCATAACATTCTGTTAAAATACACAACCCAAACAGGAATGAAATTCATGTTCATGTGTCTTATCTACAGGCACTGACATCTGCCTCTGAGGTGAAATTAGTTCATGGCCCTAATTTACTTCTCTTCCCAAAGGCGTTGAAAAGAGCTGAAATTCATGTAAAACATGGCATGGAACGGAATGCGAGCACAGGGCTACAAAACTCCATGTGGTATACGAGGTGTGAAACTCTGGCCTGAAGATGCCGGCAGTCTGGGAGGTAGCACAACTGTGATGGCAGTTACTTGCCCAGAAGGCCTATGGAATCCTAGTGTGGGAAGGAAAGTTGATTGCTTCCGGCATTCTGTTTCTCTTCTGGAGGCAGGATGTCTATATATGTGCTCTTAATGAGAAACCTGCCCTCAGGATATCTCTTACAGTTGCTGCAGAGCTATACAGCTCTGTTATTAGGAATTCTGCCCTGGGGAACAATTATGTTATTGCAATAATTAGAGGCAGTTCATCTCCATAATAATGGAAATCCTGCCTTAGAGGCAAAACAGCATCAAAGCAACAGCAAGCATCACCGCTCTCATTAGAATCTGTTGCCCTGTTATTGGTGGTACTATATCACTTTAATTTTGCATGTGCACTTATGGAAATAGAGCTTATGCTGCTCTACAAATCCAGACCTAGAACTTCATGACCTCAGCTTGTCTCTCCTGGAGCCACGGATAATAGAGGTATGCCCATAAGCCCCTCTCAGGAGATTACAGCAGAGTTGAGAGAGGTTCATTTTAAGTTTTTGTCATGAGGCATTTGTTCATGATCCAGTTTGTCAGAAGTCTGTGAACTTACACCCAGCTATAGCCTGTTCTACCTCATTGTAATGCATCAAGTCATATCTTCAAGAGTTGACTATGATGACCACATTGAGACAACGACCATCTGAGACAAGCCTGACCCCTTGTTCTACTGACACATCACAGTATAGGTTATGCTTTAGGATGTAGATAGGGAAAAAAATATGTGAAACTATAAAACAGTATTCCCAAATCTAAATATAATACTCAATTTTGATGTTTTCTAAGAATATCCTTCAGAGTGTTGCCCAAGGGAGTGAATGCTCTCATTGCTAGCCTGCCCTCTGCTCCTCTCCTCCTATTCTGACCCTCATATGGACTTTCAAATTATTAAACCTCTTAGCTAACTAAGGCGGTATGAACACATGTTTACTCCCCAAACCAAAGGACAATTACATAAAAAGTTTGGTGAACCAATGTGTTTACTGGGGTTACTTACAGAGCAGGGTTGCTTACAGGAGCAATAGCAGAAGTCTTATCCTATCCTGGATTACGACCTCCCCATTGCTGCCTCCATAGCTTCTCTGATTCAAAGGCAGCTGCATCATCAGAAAGCCCACCCCAGCACAGGTGATGATTCGCAGAAGCTGCCCTCTCTGGAACATATTGCATCTCTTGCAGACACATCAGTCAAAGTCTCTCATCCCCAAGCAGTTGTTTCCTCCTTTTTATAGCCTTACAGCAGGGCCTTGAAACTCTTTCCCATACTTATTCACTTCTTTTTTTCTCTCTCTTTTTTTTTCTCTTTTTTAAATTTATTTTTTATTTTTATTTTTATTCTTTTACAATCAGTTTGGTACCATTATTAGGCTCATCCGTGACCTACCCCCTCCCCTTGGCCCTCCTTGTTGAGGTATACGGGTCATGCATTGTGGAGTTAGCCCACAGTTATGGGTAAGATAAATGTCTCTGCATATCATGACCCAACATGTGGCTCTGACATTCTATCCGCCCCCTCTTCCACAAAATTTCCCTGAGCCATGTTGGGTTCATTTTTGGTCTGCTTCAGTGATGAGGTGTTGGGGGCCTCTGAGGCTCTGGCTCTCTGATTTGGTAGGAGTTGATTTTTCTCTGTGCTGATCTCCTTCCCCCTTGTGCTGCTATCCGGTTCATCAGGAAAACAGCCCCCTTGCTTGTTTCTCGAAGTTTTCTTAGTTTCAGCCGGAGCCCTTTTGAGGTATGATGGGGTGGCTCTCTCCTTAGGATCTACATCTATCTGAAAAAGAGAAGCAGATTCTCCAACGGAGAGTAAGTTAGCATCAGGACAAATGAGATAACCCTTTTTTTTATAGAGAATTTAATAGGTGTAAGGCCCCCTTGTAGCCCACAATTGATGGTAGCTTGATATTGGAGAGTGGGCTTATGTTTGGATATGGTTCTGACTTGTTTCCCAGCTCCAGCTATGGGTCCCATATCAGTGGGGGGATCAGTTAGCCGAACTGAGAGCAGTTGGTTCCCCACCATGGCTGTGTGCCACCACTGCACTTGTGTGGGCATCACAACAAGTTATTTGCTGCTAAGTAGGTTAGACCATGCGTTGCTTGGACAGATATTGGTCAGTTTCCCCCAGTCACCCATGTAGCACCTTCTGGCACTAGACGCGCTGACTGTCTGGGGACTGACTCTCTTCCAACTTCTAGCCATGCATTTTAATTTGCATGTCAATCACACAAGGTGTCTTCAGCCGTAGGGTCTTATCACAAGCCTTTGGTGGGTCATCAAGTACTCTGACAGAAATCTGTCTGTCTTTTAGGAAAGCTTGTAGGTCTCTCTGATCAAAAGCTCATTGTGGATGATAGCCCCATGCTGGATCTGGGAGTTACAGGTCAGTGCCCACTAAGGAAATGAGGAAAAAGATAACTAATATACAAGAGTTAGAGATAAGAGAGAGAGAGAGAGAGGGAGAGGGGAAGTGAGGGAGGGAAGATGTAGAAGATTAAGGTTAGTCTTAATCTTACCCTGTCCAGTGTCTTGTGGTTCAGGTGTTCCCTGTAAGGGCCTGGTGAAGGATCAGCCATTTGGTCTGTCTTTTAGTAAGTAGAAAATTATGGTACCATTGCCATTTGGGTCTAGATTTGTGTTTCCCACCTCTTTGATGCCCTCTCCTCCCTCCCCTCCCATCCTAGTGTCTAGTCTAGGAGGTGCTTGCTGGTTATGTAAGGTATCTTGGGTAGATTCAGGTTAGGTGCTGGAGATGAATGAGACTATGTGGTGATTTTTTTTTTCTGTGATTGGGTAAGTTCACTGAGAATGATCTGTTCCAGGTTCAACCATTTTTCCTCAAATTTCATTGTGTCATTTTTTTCTTACTGCTGTATAGAATTCCATTGTGTAGATATACCACACCTTAGTTATCCATTCTTCTAGTGATGGACATCTGGGTTGATTCCAGCACTTAGCTATTACAAATTGAGCCGCTATAAACATGGTTGAGCAAATCTCTCTAGCCTGTGTATTGAAGGTTTTAGGGTAGATGCCCAGTAAGGGAATAACTGGGTCTGTTGGTATCTCTATACTCACCTTTTTCAGATGTCTCCATAATGCTTTCCAAAGTGGTTGTACCATCCTACATTCCCACCAACAGTGGATGAGTGTTCCTACTTCTCCACATCCTCACCAACATTTATTTTTATTTGATTTTTTGATGTTTGCTATTCTTATTGGGGTAAGGTGGAATCTCATAGCTGCTGAAGAGTTTCTTTACAGACAAGCAAACAATAAGTAAAGCCAATAGATCACCCACAGAATGGGAGAAAATATTTGCGGGCTATCCAACTGATAGAGGCCTAATCTCTAGAATCTACAAAGAACTAAAAAATCTAAACAGTAAGAAGTCAAACACCCCACTCACAAAATGGGGCAAAGAACTGAACAGGCAGTTTGCAGAGGAAGAAATAGAAATGGCAAACATACACTTAAGAAAATGTTCATCATCCCTGATCATCAGAGAAATGCAAATTAAAACAACTATGAGATTCCACCTTACCCTTATTCACTTCTTGAGCCTCTGTACTTTTCTTCCTGCCCCAGGAAGGGGTATTTCAGTTTTTAGTTAGCATAACCTTGGGGAGTGATGGTGTGACCTTTAAATTTCAGGTCTCCTAGACTTGACTTCCTGAATCCCCAGAGCCTCGTGGTCTCTTCAGTTCAGAGGAATCAGCTGCACAACTGGTTTATTTGGAACCAGCCTTCACCCAGATCTTTAAAAGAATGAAATTTCCTACATCACATCTCTGATTAATTCACTTCAATAAATGTCTGTCACACCTGTCACATACCTCCTCCATAGAGGATGTATTTGATATTATGGACATAGTGTGATTTAAATCAGGATTTTGCAGATGGCATAAAATGAAAGGCAAAACAGTTTCTATAGTCATTTAAAGGTCAAAGACTTTTCATCCTATTACAGAGTTTTATGTTTATAGGTAGGATGAATTAGTGCTCATTTCCCGTTAGGCTGAAAAGGCCTCAGGGAGATGTGGCATCTATGATGGAGCCTCCAGCTACCCACTCCTTCCACTGTGGCTAGAATGTAGGAGATAACTCAGCATATTCGTATGAAGTGAAGGAGCAAGCTGTCATGGTTTTAGTGTGTCACCAGAGGCTCACATGTTTGTATGCCTGGTTATAAGCAGATGGCTCTCTTTGGGAAGCTATTGAAACTTTGGGGCAGGAGGGATGGCTGGGTAGAGTTGAGTTACTATGGACAGCCCTGTGTCTAGTCTAAATGGTCTGGTTCATGATCCACCAAGATATGAGGAGCCCCAGCCACATGCTCCCACTGTGATGAGCTCAGCCATTCTTTTCTCACTGTGTTAGTCCAGGTTATCTAGAGGAAGAGAACCAAATAAATGAATATATATTAAAAGGAGATTTGTTAGATCAGCCTCTATGAGATGGCTGTCATATCTGCATTCTAGGAACTGAGAACCTGACCACTGCCCAAACCATGAAGCTGAGTGCTCCACCAATCCCATCTGGCAGTGAAGGACTCAAGGATTCCCGGACAGCTGCTGGTCTTCAGTCCCTGTTAGAACGCTAAACAAGCTGGGCTCTGTTGTCAGCAAAGGAATACAACAAGGTTTATAAAGCATGAACAATTGCAGCCTGCGTCCAGGCAAAAAAAAAAATAAAAAAAAGGAAACTTCTTCCTGGATCCCCTTTATATATAGACTACCACTGGAAGGGCTTGCCTATTCTCAAGGAGGGACATACCACCCCACACCCCTAAAAAACCCTCATAGGCTTGCCCAAGAGGCATGTGTCTCACTTGATTCCCGATCTGATAAATGGACAACAGAAATTAACCATCCTATCTGCATGATGGAGTGAGACCATGAGCCCAAATGAATTTTTGCTCCCTAGAGCTGTTTCTGTCTGATATTCTGTCACATTGAGGACAGTAAATAATACAGCATCCATATGATTCTTTAACATGATTCAAAAGAAGGTAGCAATAGGATATTAAAGTATAAGAAGAAGCATCAAAAAAAAAAAGCAATTTGAAAGGAAAATGGAAAATTTAATTAGGAGGTAATAGAGCTGGGAACTTTTTAAAGAGTCAGGTGGGAAAGTCACAGCATGCAAGCTAAAGAGCATGCACTTTCAGTAGGGACGAGTCAGAGTTGGGGTGCGGGAGTTTGGATGTGATGGCTTATATGGCCCCATAGACTCAGTCATTTTTTAGTAAGCTGCCTACTTAAGTCACCAGCAGGCACATTGCTGCTAGGGGAGGGGGTCAGATCTTGATTCCAGTCCAAAAGTGTGGTGACAGCAGTTTGAGCCCTGGCAGTCAATGCTTGCTTGTAGTGGTGGCTGGCTGGGGTTTCTCTCTGCTTGGATCTATGAAAGGGAGATAGCTTCTTTTGTCCTTGATGGGATTTCCTATGGGTCTCTGAGCCTGAAATAAACCCCTTCCTCCCATAAACTGTGTCAGGTTAGATGTTCATCCCAGCAATGTGGAGCTAACTACAACAGGAAGTGATTATGGCATGGTCTGCACACTTTTTTAATGCCTGGCTTTACTGTTTTGGTTTGGCAGGTATACTCAGGTACACCTGTCTGCTCTGACTTAATGTGCAATCAACTAGGATACCACTCCATTGCCTGAAGGCAGAATTTCTTTATCCTTACAGAAAAGAAAGACCCAGTAGTGATAGTACCAAAGTATGTGTACAGCAGTACCTAGCAGACCATATTAGCACCAACACAGGTATATTATAAAATATAAAATCTCATTTCCTAGTCCCCAAAGATGAATTTTCAATAATTCTGCAGTAGTCCCAGGAATGAGGATGCTTTTTGCATGATTTGAATGCACATCCAGGAATGACAGTTTGCTAGTGACCCTCTGTTGAGTCTGAATCTCTTGCATCCAATAAGCATCTCACCTCATTCACTCCTACCGTCACTTCCTAAGCCACAAGGACTTCCTTTAAGTTCATCAAATGGCCTTGTTTTCCCTGGCACAAAGCCTCTACACATGTTTCTCTGCCTCAGATGCATTTTCCAAGGGCTTGACAAGAGTTACAGCCCACAGACCATATCTGACCCTCCCTCTACCTGTGTTTGCATAGTCTGCCAGCTGAAAATGGGCCTGAAATTTTTATGGTGAGAAATAATAGAAAAATAGCATCTTGTAACACTTGAAAGCTGTATGAAAATCAAATCTCCAGTGAACATAAAGTTTTATTGAATGAAACCATTGATAAATCACCAACAGCTGTTTATGCCACAAGGACAAAGTTGACTACTTACAAAAGAAACACAAACGTAAACATTTACTATCTATCCTTTACAGTGAAAGTGCTCCAAACTCTGGACTGACAGAAATGTATCATAGTAAACTATCATCAAGGGATGGAAAGATGACTCAGTGGTTAAACACGCTTGCTTGCAAAGCCTGCTGGCCTGGGTTCAGTTCCTCAGTGCCCATGTAAAAGCAGATTCACAAAGTGGAACATGCATTGGAAATTTGTAGCTGCAAAAGGCCCGGGCAAGCTCATTCCTTTCTTTTCTCTTTCTCTCTCTCTCTTCTTTCTCTCTGTCTCTCTCTGTCTCTCTCTCTCTGTCTCTCTCTCTCTTACATACACACACAGACACAAAGTTGAAAAAACTTCATCAAGGTATGGCTTATTCCCCTGGCTGGGTTTCTTTTTTATTTTTGACTAATTTGGGTTTCCTGTGCCCTTCATTTGCCCTCTCTGTTGTACACCTTCCACTAAATTGTCACTTCCACTGAGCAATGCAAACTGAAGGGAAAGGAAATTTGGTTGGAGGCCTGAATTATTTCCCTTTGCTCTCCTGAGCAAGAGATTTTTGCCAACAAAGCTTCCTTGGAGAGGCCTGCATTCCCTGGAGAAATCAGATCAGGGTTGGATGCTTTAAACGTGGAAACACAGAGTGTAAAGGATGACAGGGTGGAGGGGAAGTAGATACATGGCCATCTTCTGCACAATACCCCACATCGAAAGTCTCCCTGGATGATGATTCATGGTTTATAGCAGCTGTTTTACAGAGTGGTTTTCTTTTACTGTTATTGTTATAAAAATTACAAAAGGTCTGGTTCAGTGGAAGGACCAAAAAACCATAAGATTTGCTTCCTAGGGTTTTATAAATATACAGCTATTATGACAATATATGCACCCATGAAGCAATTTAGAAACGACCAATGAGGCACAAATTAATATAGCAGAGTCCAAGCGGAGAGCACAGCAGTGCATCGGAAGCACACAGGGAAGACATTATCAAAGTCGGTCAGGGTCTTTGAGTAGGGCCTCCCAACGGGATGTGAGTCTGAGCTTTTGTCACAGAAAGTGATCCTCATAGAGAGGTAGAGAGGCCAGGGAGCCTGTTCATGTTAGCACTCGTGTATACACATGTGATGGACAGAGGCAAGTCACATGTCAGAAATGAAGGTGCAAAAAGACTCAGTATCTATAGAGTTTACATGCACGAAATAGAATCATCCTTCCTAGGGAGCTAACTGAAAGTTTAAGAGATTATTGACATTATGAAGCAAGGTGAAAAGACAGAAAATAATAGTGACAGAACCACTGTGAGTCAGCTTAGCTGTGAGAAGCTCTGGGGAATCTGAGACTATTAAGTTGAAGTGAAATTTTGATGTCTCTTTGTCACTGTTACAGTCATAAATAACTCTTAAACTTAAGGATCCTTGGGGATGCAGGTAACTTCTTGCTTTGGCAGTTGTCATGAATTTCTTGGTTATCTTGTGGCCATCCTTCTAATCACTATAAAAGTGAGTACTATCAACACCCTCCCCATTTGTTAATAATAATCTTACCCTTTTTTGTAGTCCTTGTTGTATTCTCTACTAACAACTTTATGAGGCATCTTTGAATTTTACAAAAATGGCATGAGATCAATTTTATTTTTTTTTCAAGGTAGGGTCTCACTCTAGTCCAGGCTGACCTGGAATTTACTAGTATCTGGGTGGCCTCGAGCTCATGAGGATCCTCCTACCTCTGCCTCCCCAGTGCTGGAATTAAAGGCTTAAAGGCTTGCGCCACCACACCCAGCTCAATTCTATTGTTAGTTCCATCTTTTAGATATAGAAGCCAGGATTTGAAGACACACTTACCTTTCAGAAAGTTAAGGAACTTGATAGAGTTGGATCTAAGTATCAATGTCATGTCTTACTTACTCCAGAGTCCACGTCTTCACCAGTTTTGCTTGAAGATGAAATGAGCATTTCGATATTTCTCTCTTCTGCAGAAGAAGCTAGAATCTTGTTACAACACAAAAAGCTGTTTGTAAAAAACTAAAGCACTGCATTTGTTACATCTGTTTAGAACAGTGGAAAATTGATGATGCTTTTAACACCAGTGGTCTTTGCAGCCAGAGCAGTGTTTACTCTCTATCACCTTGTATTTCAGTAGTAAATTGACAGGGTTCATTTCTATAGCTTGATAGTTTCAGGGACTGGCAGGTGGGAGGAGAGCAATAGTTGTCTGATCTTAGAGTTGGGTCAGAACCAGCTAAGCCCCTTAGAGAAGAGGGAAATGAAGTCCTTGAATTACCTAAGCCGCATCTTTGTTCAGAGGAAATAGCTTGGTATCATCAAATAGGTTTAAGTGATCATGAAAATATTCAAACCAAAGTGGCATGTAATTAAGAGCAATTAGAACTGAAGTGAGGTGGCAGGATATTAACACTAGACAGGCAGTGCGTAGTGCCTTCTCCATGGAGACAAGGCAGAGCATTTGAGTTCCGCCTAAGTTTGTCATCTCTGAAAACAAAATCTGTTAGATGGCTTAGATATACTGATGTCCATGTAAATATTGAAGGTCTGGAAGCATACACTATGCATGACCCTAATATTTCTGGTACATGGCTTTATGTTAATATTTCAGTCAAAGATATGCTGGAGTTAATTATGTCTCTACTTGTAAATATCCATCATGGTATTTCTAAATCCCCTTTGCCAAATGGTCTAATTAGAGAAACACTTGGCTCTCTATATAATTACAACATATGGCACCTAGAGGGGTACATATAGCAGAATTATAGGTTGCCTGACGAGAAATCCAGGTGGTGGGCAAAAGATCCCACTTAACAGAGTTAGAGAGAGAGAGAAAGAGAGTTTTCATGTACACAATTCCTCCTACTACTATCCCCAGCATAAAAATATTTTGCCATCCAGCTGCCCTTCCCAGATGAAGCAACATAATTGTATCACAAAGTACAAGGTTTAAAATTTTAAAAAAACAAATAAATGATAATATTAGTATAATTCATTTATACTTCTCTGCCTCAAAAAAATTACCATGTATATGGCTCAGGGAAATACACAGAAGAGGGGGTGGAAAGATTGTTAGAGCCACAAGTTGGGATGTTATGCACAGAGACATTGTGTCTTCCCCATAACTGATGGCTACCCCACAATACATGACCCATAATCCCCAATGAGGAGGGTCTCTTCAGGGGGGGAGGACAGGGATGAGGCTAACGCTGGTACAAACATGACTGTTTACACACTGAGTATGTATACAACTAATAAAAAAAAAAGCAAGCACCTTTAACCACTGAGCCATCTTCCCAGTCCCTTTATACTGCTTTTGTAAATCTAGAAGCTAGTTAATTGTATCATTATTTAACTTTCTTAGGCCTAAATTAAATGTTATCCCCCTATAATATTTAGCCAATCAAAACACTTAAAAAAAATCTTAGCCTATAACTGTTAATAAAATCAGAAGCATTAAAAAATTATCATGTATAATAAGTCAGCCAGGTTAAAAGCAGATCTGTGTGAGATGAATTATTTGGTGAGATATAGTCTCCTCTCCAAAGTAAGATCACTTACTCAAACTGCTCTCTATACAACAAAGGTGTGCCTGAATCCTTCAACCAAAAGAGAAAACCAGACCAGTTGGATTGGATAGGTGAAGAGTTCAGTTTTGGTGTGTTGGATTTAAAAGCATTGGGTATCTGGAGTCAGTTTACAGAGACTCAAAACAACCAGGTCAGCATATTTCTTCCCAGCTTCAAGTTAAGTGATATCATACTAGTAACTTGAAATCAATCCCAATGGGACTACTTACATATGGGAATTGGCATGCATGTGCACACGTATGCACACACACACACTTCAAAGGCATTTCTTCCCACAGAGCCAGATTGTTAAGTATTTTTCAGCACATCACTGTTTGGGGGCGTGGAGCATATGCAGCTCAAAGCTGGCAATACCAGTGAGGAGTTCACAGGAGGGAGAGGATAAGAAACACAGCTTTCCAAGTTGCCTTTGAAGTGATGAGTGTGAATGAGATTCATTGAGAGAAAGTAGCAAAACAAAAAATTCTACATAACCTTTCTGAATTTCATAGAGTGCATGAGTGAAAAGAGAGAGAAAGAAGTAACCAAAAACCTGTAAAGAACCAGAAATTAGGGGTGCTCTGAAATAATAGGCAAGAAAGTATATTGAACAAATAGAGACAACCAGTGTTGAGGTGTCACCAATTGGCCATAAAAACTGAGCACCAGAAAGTATATATGCTTGAAAATGATGTCAAAAGTAACCTTAAAATAAAACTTGTGATAAGAGCCAAAGCTTTAGTGATTCAATACCAAGTAGTTATATGCTATGAGTACTTTTTGAAAAGAATAAACTTCAATATGCTGGAGGGGAGTAACATGTCTGTGGAAAGTATTTTATTAGGATGTAGTAAGTTAGGGAATATGTGAAGCCTGAGGTAAATCACACTACGGCAATCAAAGAGTTAAAGATAAGGAAAGGGAGATGAATTGTAAGGAGCTATGAGAGGAATGGATCTGAAATCAATTGTCTATCCCGAGAAAGGAGGAGGAGCTAGTGGATACCTAACTGTGGGTATGTGAAGAGGATGAGCTCGGGCTGGGTGAAGCTCTGCTGATCAGGTATTCTGTTACTGTGTCGAAATTCGTAAGCAACTGAAGGCATGCAAATGAAAGGCTTAATTTTAATTCTTAGTCTTAGAGGTTTCAGTACATTGTTACTTGGCAATACATCATGAGATAGAGCAGGTGGTGGGAGAAGTTGCTAGCATCATGACATCAGGAAAAAAGAGTAGCGGAATACAGCAGGGTCCCAGTCTCCACTTGAGAGCATGTCCACAGTCACCTGGCTTCCTTATGCTGATGTTTCCACCACCTCTCACTAGTACCACAGGCTGCTGACCAAGACCTCCTCACGTGGTTCTTCAGAGGACATTCAAGATCCAATACATAGTAGAAATTAGGTGGGAAAAGGGGGAGTAGGAATTTCACATAATATAACTTAAGCCTCAAACTCAAACAAAAACAAAGGAGAGACAAGGTCATCTTTTGAAGGTTTGGTCATACAAGCGATTGTGTGGTTGGAAAAAGAAAGGTCAAGACTGGTTCCTGTGACCAGTATGATAGAAATAACATTGGGATTGAACATTTTTGTATTTTCAGTTGCTTTCACATACACATTGACTTTCCCACATATTGATTTGCTGTAAAAATTTTTATTCCAAAAACAGGTGGCTTGTTCCAAAGGATGCATAAAGTTGTTATAGGTAAAAAAAAAAGAAAAGAAAAGAAAAGAAAAAACCCACAAAGCTGTCTGATTCTCCTATCAAGTTAAAAAAAAAAAAAAAAACTTTTGTTGGTGGTGAATGTAATATGTTCAGACTCAGAAAAGAACAACACAATTTAAAATGACCATTATCCCTTCTCACTCACTTTCTCAAGGACTTTCACTCCTTCATCATGCTCCTATGTCTCACATCATCAAGCTCTCCCTCCATCCCTCCCTCTCACTTTCTCCCACAAGGCACCCTTAGGACTTCTGATTCTCTCTCATCTGCTTGCTGCCTTGGCTTCCTCAACCTCCACTGTCTTTCTAGAGAGAGGACCACATCCCTTCTATTTCTTTAAATATCATCTTTGTATTTTCAGTTCCCAAGGATATAAATTTAGATTCAGGGTTGTCCACTGAACAATTCAGGTTTCATATGTCCAAAGTAGGGTTTATCCCTGCCACCACTTATCCTGAAACCTAGGCTTTTTTACTTAACCACCGTGTCCCTCTGATGGTTCAAGCTACAAACATATGAATCCTTGTTGACTACTTTGTTTCCCTGTCCTCTAAATCCAGTGCATTAGTAAATTCTATAAACTCTGCTTCCAGGGCTGGATGCATGCCTTAGCAGTTGAGGTGCTTGCCTACAAAACCTAAGGACCCAGGTTTGATTCCTCAGAACCCATGTAAGCCACATGCACATGGTGGCGCATGTATCTGGAGTTGCTTTGTAGAGGCTAGAGGTCCTAGCATGCCCATTCTCTGTCTCTCTCCCTCTCTCTGTTTTTCCCTCTCTGTCTCCTTACAAATAAATAAATAAAATGTTTAAAAAAAACAACTCTACTTCCCCAAAACATGATCTGTTTCCTTTCTCTTTACATTATCAATACCCTAGCCAAGCCACTGGCATTTTCTTTTTCTGGACTGTTGCAATTGACAGTCCCACTTGGACCCTGTTATTTATGCTGTGGTCAGAATGCTATTTTTGAAGAAAACTCAAAGCTCATTATTAATGCTAAGCAAAGTTGCTGCATATGGCCTCATTCTGTGTTGCATTGCTTCTGAATTTTGTCTCGTTCATTCTCCCCCTCACTCATTTTAGGCACCAGGAATCCTGATCATCATATATATATTATTCTTAATTACATTAGTTGCTATTCTCATTACTGTGATGAAATACCTGAAAGAAACAACTTACGGAGGAAAGAGTTTATTTTGGCTCACAGTTGGAGAGCCTGTAGAGGCAGATCTGTCTTGCAGGGAACGTATGGCAATAAGACTGGCTCATTTGTGGCTGCAGAAGCATGAGGCTGCTTACTCACATCTCAATAGACCAGAAAGGAGCATGAGGCAGAGAAAGGGAAATGCTGACACTCAGCTGGCTTTCCCCTTTTCCCTTTTTCCCTTTCAGTCTAGGACTCCAGGCTATTTATAATGGAATCCCCCCACCACCAACAACTCAAAGCCTCTCTGGAAAAAATTCTTACAGACATCGAACAGTTTGACTTTTTAATTCCGCAGGTGTTTCCAAACCCAGTCCAGTTGATAATAGAAATTAACCATTACACTAATCTATTACTAGTGCATATTTCCTCTTTGATACTTTGCTTGCATTTGTACCTGTTTTTAACAATATACTTGTGTCTTGGTCAACTTTGCCATTATCTGTCTTCCTGAACTCTCTGTAAGCTATGTGAAGACAGACTTACCATGTGTCACTGTGACAGGGTTCTATTTTATGGGGGCTCAACCAAAACCCCCACACCTGAGCTCATGTCTCTTTTACCAAAGATCTGAAATGAAACAAGACTGAGAAGAATAATTATTAAATTATTATATTTATTCAAAAATCAGGAGGGGTGAGGGAGAGTCCACAGACAAAAGAAGGGGAAATGACAGGGGAGGTTAGGTGGGGAAAGGAAAAGTCCGAGATCAAAAGGGTGAGTAGTAGAAACATCTACATGGTCTAATGGCCCATATAAAATTCCACTGGTCTATGGAAAAACAAAATAACCTTTCCCACTGCTAGAGTGGGAAGGATAAAACCTTACTGGTGGTAAAAAAAAAAAAAAAAAAAAAAAAAAAAAAAACCTCAGGCGGAAGGAGCTAGAAAAGAGGATGATTCCCAAAGCCCTAGTGAGCAGCCATGCTTTTTTTTTTTTTTTCACTGAATTTCCTTTATTTAAATTTTAAAACTGATGTTTGGTTTTCTTACAGGGACATTTTAAAGTATATATGTATGAATAGGTTTGTTTAAATGTAAATTTATAAGTTGTAAATGTAAATTTTATAAGATGTAAATCAATTATTGACAGCAAAACCTGAATTCTAACACTCTGCCAGTGTTAAATGTACAACAGATATCAAATAGCTGGTGCAGAAAAATGAAGTAAAACATCTCTTTAATAATTCTTTGCATTGTTCCATATAGCCATATATGGTCAGTATAATGTGCTGAATAATGTCCCTTCCTTCCAAAAGAAATGTCCATGTTTCTAATTCCAATATTAACCTCCAGAACAGAACCTATAAGTATTAATTCATATAGTGAGTATACATTAACTTACAGGACAAAGAGAATAATTACTTAATTAAGAATCTTGCCCAGTATGGTGGTGCATTCCTTTAATCCCAGCACTCAGGAGGCAGAGATAAGAGTATTGATGTGAGTTTGAGGGAAAACTGAGACTACATAGTCAATTCCAGGTCAGCCTGGCCTAGAGTGAGACCCTACCTTGAAAAACCAAAAATCAAAAACAACCAAAAAAATGATCTTGAGAAAAGTTTATCCTCAAATAAGGTGGCCTTAAATTTTTTTTCCATTTTTTTTCTTTATTAGTCAGTTTTATATTCAGCAAATACAGTCAGTTTAGTACCATTATTAGGCTCATCCATGACCTATCCTCTCCCCCTGGACCCTCCTTGTTGAGGTATATGGGTCGTGCATTGTGGAGTTAGCCCACAGTTATGGGTAAGATAAATGTCTCTGCATATCATGACCCAACATGTGGCTCTGACATTTTTTCTGCCCCTCTTCCACAAAATTTCCCTGAGCCATGTTGAGTTCATTTTTGGTCTGCTTCAGTGATGAAGTTGGGGGCCTCTGAGGCTCTGCAGCCATGCTTTTTATTTTTGGTCTTGGGCTGCATCCTGAAGGAGCCAGCATATCTGGGTGCAGTGTCCTAAAGGGGCTGTGCTTTGGACTCTGCATGTACCTGAGTAATTCCAACTCTGTGGCAGCTGCTACAGATAGCAGGGCAAATGTGTGACGTAAGCAGCCTTTTTCTAATTATCTAATTTCCCTCTCATCATGACTATTTGTCCATTCCTATCACGAATACAATTTATAGGGTTAATGAATGCGTGTTGAGCAAGTAGAAAAAGTAATCAGTCAAATTGAACTCTCCTCTCACAAAGGAGTTAAGGTTGCATTACTGAGACAACACCCTGACCGGAAGCAGCCTATGGGAGGAAAGGGTTTATTTCAAGGGGAAGTTTCACTACCATGGAGTAAGCATGGTAGAGCAGGCAATATGGGCTCATATCTTCATACATCAGCAGTCAGGTGGGAGCAATAAGAGTAAGCTAGCTAGCAAACACCCAGTAGGGCTGAACTACTAAACCTCAGTGTCTCCCCCCACCCCAGCCAGTGACAAACCTTTTCTAGCAAGGTTCCATTCCCAAAGGCTCCACTAGCTGGTGATTGAGTATGAGGCTTAATCACAAACACATGAGACTCTAAGGGGAAATTTCAAATTCAAACCACCACAGAAAATAACTCAGGGAGTTGGAAGATTGGAGAATTATCAGAAGAACAATAAAATGTCACAAATGAAATTAGTACACAGAAATGATTCCAGTATAATTCACAGGTTAGGTTGTGTCTGTTTTACTACCTAAGGAAAGGGAGAAATCCAATTAGCTGAAGTCATAAGGTTCATAAGACTAAAAACAATCCGCATTTTTCAGACAGTAAAATCATAGCATAATCTTCCCCTTGAGACAATGGGACTAGAGGAGGTTTGTCAGGATTTCATAGCTGTGCCTTATAATTTTTATATGTGTGGGAAATTATGTAGTGACAAGAGACAAGTGAGTAAATTCAGCTCTGTGAGGTGGGCCATGTATATAAGGTTCGAATGGAGAAGCTTAACTTAATGGTAGCACCTTAAATATTTCATCAGTATTTTATACACTAGCTCTTGGTATGAAATATGATACATATTGGATAAAATAGTACTTGATAATCAAGTAAGTATAAGAGGTGAAATTTAAACAGCTGTCTATAGGGATGGATAGATGGCTCAGCAGTTAAGGCACGTGCTTGCAAAGCCTAAGTACCTGAGTTCAATTCCCCAGTATCCACATAAAGCCAGATGCACACGGTGGCATATTATCTGGAGTTTATTCACAGTGGATAGAGACCCTGGTGTGCCCATTCTTTCTCTCTCAAATAAGTAAATGAATAAACACCTGTGTACAGATTGTCTCAGAACCTTTAATACACTGATTTCATTGAAAGTACTTCAGAAGTGTGGTGCCCAAATATTTCTGAAAATAAATCTTACTATATTGAATACCTCAAGGAATTAAGGATCTCTAGAGGAATAAAAACACATTAAAAATTTTAGTCTAAATGATGTTTACTTACTCTAGGAATTCTGACATTATTTTTTATAGCCAGAATTATGATAAAGACTACTTGGAAAAGATAGTAAGATTATAATGCTGGAAAGAATATGAGATGAGACCATTTTCGTGTTCTTAGTACACTGAGTATGTATGATTGAATAGGCCAAAGAATCATGAAGTCAGATGCAGGAATGTTACTTTTAAGATTGGACAAAGATGCAAATTCCATGTGAATATAAGTAATCATGTGATATTTAACCCATCACTGACTGATTGCTCCCACAGAGTGAAAGCTCAGGAAAACTTGGTACATATTAAAGATAGGCTTTTTTATGCTGACACATTTTTTTATCTTTTTTAACCAAATATTAATGATTTAATGCATGTAAAATAGAACCAAAACTACTGGTTGTCTAGGTCTGGCAGGATAAGAAAGGTAGAGGATGATCACTAAAGGATATAGGTTTTTTGAGGAAGGTCATATCTTAGTTCTTACATATTCCCAAAAAGTTCATGTATTAAAAGCTTAGTCCCCTAATGCATCTGCGTTTGGAAGTGGGGCCCGTGGGAGGTAATTGAATGAATAAATATATTTAGGGTTTCATAATCTAATGGGTTTCACAGGAGGGACTTTGTTACAAGCTTGATCTTGCTCTCTGTCTGTTTGCTGGTCACCATGAAGTGAGTAGCTGTCCTCCATCATGCACACCCCTCCACTATATGCTATGTGATCACAGACTCAGAACCAATGGAGAAAAGTGACCGTGAACTGAAACCTGGGAAACCATGAGCTGAATGAAACTTCCTTCCTTTTAACTCAGTTACTTTGTCACAGTGATGGAAATCTGAGTAACACAGGGGCTAACAAAAATACAGTCAAGTTAGCTGGGGTTGCAAAACTCTCTGACTAAAACCATTGAGTTGCATGCTTTCTTTTTATGTACATACTAAGTTTTCTTTAAGTCAAAAGGGGGATACTGGAGTTTAGAGGGTGAAAGTAGGATCAAGATGAAACAAATCTGTCAGCCTAGACACTATAACTGAACCACTAAAATGAAAGCAAACCAGTGATTCCCTTAGATAATAACATGAACACAAAGGGCTACAAGATAATAAATGGGGCTTGCAGTTCTTCCAAGGGTGAAGAGACAGAAAGTTCCAGCACAGTCAAGAAACAAATGCAACAATCAGTAAACTCTTAGAAGTTCCATCACCATCTCTGTTGACTTGGCATTCAGTAATGCATGTAGACTAGTGAGTGCAGATAGCCCCTGGCTTAACCATGGTTTGATTTTAGGATGATATAAAAGCAGCAATGCTTTCAATAAATAGAAACTGTACATTGAATTTTGAATGTGGAGCTTTTCTTGGGGTTGTGATTTCCCCTGAGATTGTATCTGGTGAGGCTGGTTGGTGGCTGTGATGTGTGCTTCTGGTCAGCCATAGGATCACCAGGATTACCACTGACAACCACCAGGGCTATCCAGTGACTGTTACTAAGATGCAGGATGTGCAGTAAGTCAGGGAACTGACATATTTGTTCAGTTTATGATGACTATTTCAGAAGGTGGACTGGACACTGAAGAGCATCTGTGCTTGGTTATAAAGATAAAGGTGTCATATGAATATATATGTGTATACTTATATGCACATACAGTAAATAGTATTTAAAATGGCTTGCAAGTTGTTGTGATTTAGATATGAAGTCCCCCAGAGCTTTTCATATATTGAAGCCTTGCTCCCCAGATGGTGGCACCATTGAGAGGTGATTGGATTATGAAGTTGTTAATCTCATAAGTGGATTAATCCATTGATGAGTTCATAGCTGAATAATTTTTTAGAAGATGGAGCTTAAATGAAGTTAGTCACTGGAGTCATGTCCTTAATGGGTATTTCCTATCTTATTTTCTCTTTTAGAAAACCTTTCTTCTTTTATTAACTAAGAACATACTTTATGGATACATGTGTTGGTACCATTCTTTCCCTCCATCCTTTCCCCATTCTGCAGGAGGCCCTCCTCAGTGGGGTTGCTGGTATTCCCCATGGGGTTGTGGGCTATGTGTTGTGTGAGTAGCAATCAGTTATTGGGGGAAGGCAATGTCTCTGGGCATGATGTCCCAAACTGTGGCTCTTATAATCTTTTAAAAAAATTTTTTAATTAACTACGGACATACTAGTATGGCTACATCATGTGTTAATACCATCTTTTCCCTCATCCCTGCCCCATTCTTCTGGGGGCCCTCCTCAGTGGGGTTTCAGGTTTTCCCCGTGGGGTTGTATCCTACCTTATTTCTCTCTCTCCCATCCCTCCCTTTCTTTCTCCATCTCACTCTCCTTCCCTTTTCCTCTCCCACTCATTGTCTGGCAGGAGATTCAGTTTTCCTCTGTCATGTTTTCTACCCTGATGTGTCTGTCTTGTAATAAATCTAAAAGCAATGGAACCAGCTCCCTGTGGACTGAAGCATCCAAAACCATAAACCAAAATAAGATCTTCCTCCCTTAAGTTATTCATTTCAGAAATTTTGTCACAGGGACAAAAAGCTGAATGAGGCAGAAGTGTTTGTCATGCTGGGAGGACATGCCCATGCCTTATAATTTTCCTGGATTTGTATGTGTTTGTACTTGTGATTATAATGTAATGGAATTATAATTCCATAGTAAAAAGTCAAAGTCCATTGAAGTGTTAATCCTCTAAATTTCTTAATGTGCCATTCCTATCAACCTTTGCTGTTTCACTCAAATAAGCAGTCACAAGCAAGAACATGGTCCAGGAAAAGCATGAAATGTTACTTGTTTTACATCACTGTGTTTGGTCTGGTGTTTGTTCCATACCCTTACACACCAGCAGAAACCTAACACTTGCTTTATTAAATTTTATATTAACAGCATCATTTTGAGGCAGCTACGGTATAAATTTTACTTTTTTATTTTACTATTGGGAGCACAATAGCATAGAATCCTTTTAATCCAAGCAGGAGGTTTTTAAACCTATGATCACTATTATGTCTAGGTATTATCCTAAACCATGTCTACAACCATGTATTTAATCATTACTGCTTCACCACGGAACCATTTTCTATTTGGTTCTAAATATATAATGCATTTTATCTCCTCCAGCACTATACTGTAATGAACTTTCCAGAAGCAAGACAAATCAGATTGTTGCAACTCTGAATACAATGGTGACAGTTTCAAATTTACTGTTGTTTGGGAAATAATATGAGCATTCCCTTAAAGTTTGTTGGGACCTTACACAAGGCAGCTATCTTATAACGGTGATCCTGAAACAGACACTCGGAGAATGCTGCATGCGGTAGCTTTGATGCAGGAGTGTTCTCTGGGGATGTGCTTGCTGGGAGGTCAGGGAGACAGAGCTGAGAAGAACCAGAAACTGTTTTGGGGCTTCACGCAGTCCCACTGGGATCTCTGGGGCTGGAGCATCCCTCCAGAGTTGTTCCCTCATGAAGCAAAGGAGTCTGGTGTCTAAGTCCCTGGATCAAGCAGTCATTGGCCCTGACCATCCCTTAGCAGGGGTATAAACTTCATGGAGGGCAGGTCAGTGAAAGACACATCTGTCAGTTGTCAGCAAGCAACATCCTTGGACCAAGTTTCAAGGGCATGCTGCATTGGCCCTGAAGACAGAATCTGGGTAGAGTACATTTTCATATCATTATCAGAGAGGGCTGGATGGCAGCCTTTACCATGAAGGATCATTTGAAACTACTCATCATCTAAAGTGTCTTACATTAGCCAATTAGTCCTCCACAGGATGCCCAGAGGAATCAGCTAGAATTTCATATTCTGTTCAAGGCATAATTTGTAATAGACAGAGAAGGCTTCATGGCAAGACATCAAAGTATGAACCCTCTGCCAGATTCCACTGTTGCCACCCTTGGCTCAGAAGGCTAATTCAAGGAATTATCTACATAGTCTTGCCATTTCCAGACTTTTTGAGACTCCTGTCATGAATTTTCTGACTCCTTCTTTCCCACAGTGCCCCACTCTATGCCTTAAAGTTTTCTGCAAAACTCCACCTCCCAAAATCTGCCCTTTCCTTCCTAACTTTTGCCCAACATTGTCAGTCATTCCATTCCATTTCTTTACATTTTTATTAATGATTCAATTGAATGAAGGAAAGGAAATAAGGAAAAAAGCAAAGAGATAAGTCTGAGGAAATATCAAACTTTGATACCAAAGTAAGGAAACTATGCCTCCCTCTGCCTAGTTTCTATATTTTATATAAAAAGTTAGTGTCCTTTAGCTGCTTTGAGCTGTATGAAGTAAAGAGAATGTTTGTCAATAAAGCTTGGTGTGGTTGTTTGATTCAGGTGTCCCCCATAAACTTAGGTGTTCTAAATGCTAGGTTACCAGCCTATGGGGACTTGGAATTAATGCCTCTTGGAGGCAGTGTATGGTTGGGGGCAGGCTTATGGTTATTATAGTCAGTGTCCCTTTGATAGTGCTTGGCACACTCTCCTGTTGCTATTGTCCACCTGATGTTAGCCAGGAGGTGATGTACACCCTCTGTTCCTGGCATTGTTTTCCCTTGCCATTGTGGAGCTTCCCCTAGAGTCTATAAGCCAAAATAAAACCCCCTTTTTTTCCCAAAAGCTGCTCTTGGTCAGGCATTTCTGCCAGCAATGAAACCTGACTGCAACACTTGGTATGGGCAGATGACCAGAGGGAATATTTATAGCAATCTTTTCCAAAGAAAAAAAAAACCGTGTATGTGTGTATACACACACACACACACACACACACACACACACACAAACACATACAGACATACATACACACAAATATATATATATATATACACATATATACACACACATTCGGATTTAATTTAGAGTTTTTAAAAACAAGCTATTCAAACGTGGGATAGGATAATTTATTGCTGAAATGGTTTCTACAATTTGTATATACAAGAAATTTGAAGACTCCCATCTTCTTTGTATAATGTGTATCTTCATGTAACCATCCCATCTCTGATTATGAGGGTTTTGGAGCTAGATGAAGCTTCAAAGATGGACTGGTGGTTTTTCAGGTTCTTTCTACCCCAGTGTCCCTGAGGGTTATAATTTATGGCCATTGTTTCAAATGCTTCATCACAACATTTCCCGAGGAAGTGGAGATGGAAAAGAAGCTCTTAGAAACAAATGATGTACACGAATCTCAGGTAAGGTTATGCCTTGGAAAATACTTCCAAAACATTCTTTCATTTGAGACCTTCCAACCCATGGAAATTACTTCCTGCCCCACCTTGGCTTTATATTCACTGGAGACCATAGCTTAGATGGCTCTTAGCAGCCTCATAAGCAACTACTAACACATACATGCTGACATAAGTGTACATCCAAACCAAGGGTCTTCATCCCATTGTAAACAAATACACATTTCTAGCAAAAATGAGATTTAGAATTCCTGCAAGATACCATCAGAACGTCTCAAAAGTTATCCAGCCAGTCACTCACTGATTTACACTTCCTTTGAGATGCACAACATATTAGCCTACCACCCTGTTTCATATTTTTAAAAATTAGATTCCCTCAAGTACAAGTTGGAATATGTTATTTATCCAGACTTCTGATTTCTCTTTACAAATCCACATCAGCTTCCCCAGTCTGCCTGAATTTCTGTGTGACAATAATTGCCTGTAGCTGAGGGAGAGGTTCCCCTTGTGGAAAGGGCATGGGCTTCCTAGTTAGACACACAACTGTGTGCCGGTGCTGGAATCTTGTATCTGTGGTCACCTATCCTTGCTCAAATGCATTGTTTATTGCTTTTGCTACAGCAAAATTATGATAAAGCTAAAGTATTTCTGGCATCCATTTCTGAATCAAACTGAGAATAAAAAAGATTAACAAGGCTTCACATAAAAATGCATTGTTTTCAATTCTCTTTTTTCTCTTTCCTTCTTTCTTCCTTCCTTCCTTCCTTCCTTCTTTCCTTCCTTCCTTTCCTTTCCTTTCTTTTTCTTTCCTTTCCTTTCCTATTACCCTTCCACTGAACCATCTTCTTTCCAACAAGTCCCTCTTACACTTTGTTGTCTTTTTTCTCAATCCTTGTTTTTTTTTTGTTTGTTTTGTTTTTGCACTCTATCATCCAGGATGGAATGTTAATGGGCCAAACACTATGCAGATTTGATGAACATAATGACAGCCACTGTGAAGTCATGAATGTCAATAGGCACTTCATGTCTTCAAGACAGTATCCCAAAGTAATCCTCGCATCCTCTGGCTCTTACATTCTTTCTGGCTCCTTTTCCCCCTTTTCCTCAGTGTTTCCTAAGCCTTGGACAGAATGATACTGGTATTACATACTGAACTCTCAAGAATCACTTATTTGCAGCACTTTGATGAGTTTGAAGTCTCCCAGTAGCACTGCCAACTGAAAAGAGAGGCTTCTTTGACAAAAGTGAAAGCAGCACTTAAGGCATAGGCATAAATATTTAGAAGGTAATTTGATAGGCATAACATATGTACTTAGCCAAACAATAGTGGTCATCTCCTCCTAGGGTATGCTACCTTTCTTCTGAACCATGGGCTTTTGACTAGAGTTTCCATATCAGGCATGGATCCCCTCTCATAGAGCAGAAGAATATACCTTTTGACACCCATAACAAATATTCCTGTCATTTTAAGTATAAAGTATATAACGATAGCATTCTAATCATTTCTTTATTTTTGCTATCTGCCTTAATAGTGTATACATTGTTATCAGTAGGTCTACAGCTGATTCCATCCCTTTGTCCTTTTGACCAATAATAATTAGGAAAGACGAGGTTTGAATCTGCTGGGCTAACTGAGGAAGTATAGTACAATGTTCTTTCAATTTTCTCATGAAAGGTTAAATAGTAGAAACCCTGTATTTTCTCTTTCCTAGAGATCATGTTAAGCCACTGTTGCTGTTTTTTGGGGAGATTTCCTTTGTGTATTTTTGCTAGAGAAAACAATTCTCCAGCAACTGACAGGAAAGACAGGTTTTCAGTTACCTCTCTTCCCAGATTATATTAAAATTTGAGCACAAAAGCTTCAGCCAGATTCCTCCCTCTCCCATTACAAACACCAGACATCTATCAACACCTGACTGGAGATTTTCTTTGCCATTTTTTCCCTGCAGCTGAGAGACAGCCTAACCCTAGTGCCTATAGATAAAACAGAGAATTAAACTTGCCTTTTAACCAGGAAATTATTCTGTCCTAACATTATTGCTCATATTAAACTCCTGTACCATTAAAGCTGTCTCTTTGAAATGAATGTTCACCGGATGCATTGTTTATTCAATTTAATTGTAGAGAAAAAAATCATAGGAGGGAAATGGTTGTTTGAACTGGTTTTTTCCAGTCACAAACCATGTATGAATAAGTGTCCAATTAAAGAGTGGCTCACTAGGACTGTATAATGGTAACATCTGTTATCTTAATTAAACAAGTTGCTATATACAGGAGCTTGCATAGCTCACTTTGTTAGAGTAGGTTCTGACCTAGAAACCCGAGGAAGGTCTCTTCACTTTGTGGGATTTTGCTGCTCATAGCGTTCCCAGTTGGTCCCATTATACTGCAGACCTGACAAGCTCTGTGATCTACAGTCCTGCACATATGCTCACACTCCCAGAGCCTGCACAGAGGAAGGAACTGGTATTCATGATGCCAAATGCTGCAAATAAAACAGGAAAACACTGGTTAGAAGTGCTTCCTGTTCCCTCTGCTGCCCTGGGGTGCCTCCCTGAGAGGAGTCATTGAAGACAGAGTCATGGAAAGCTAAGGGGAACAAGTAGGCATTAACTCCACGGCCTGGCAGTCATCTAGAAAAGCCCTTGTCTACAAGCACAGTAGAGCTTTTCTATTTGCATCCTTCAGTCCAAAAAGGCTCTGGAATGAAGGGGTTACTTTTCTTTCTCCTTTCCTCTACTTACTAATTGCTTTGCTTATCTTTGGCAATTTGCAGCAAGCTCATTTGATGGCAAAAATAAACTAAGGTTCTGAATATCTTTTGCCTTTATCTCCCTGTATCAATCACTTTCTCATTTCTGAGACAAAATACCTGACAAAAATCAGTTTAAGAGAGGAAGGGTTTATTTCAGTTTACAGTACCAAGTTTCATCCCATCATGGTAGGGATGATGTTGTTGCAGGAACTTAAGAATCTGCTCATATCACAGAGAGTTATGAATGCTTCTCCTCAACCAACTCTCTCCTTTTAATATAGTCCATGACACCATGGATAAGCTGGGAAGACCCATTTTAATTCACCATGCAGGTATGCAGAGAGGCTAATAATCTACATAATGCCTCACAGATGATTATAGGTCTTGTCAAGATGACAATAGAAACCATAACACACCCTTTTAAACTCAACAATAGCAATACATTATGGCTTTATTGGGATACTATATAAGATAAAGTAATGTGCTATATAGTATGTTTCTTAATATCAGCAACCCTCAGTGCCAAAATATAACTTTCCCTGAGGGATGTGTACTAGACCATTTTAAAGAAGCAAATTAAACAGACACTCAGGGATAGCAAGTGTCTTGTCCAAAGGTACACACTAGTGAGTCTCTTGACTTCCCACTTACTTTAAGAATAGTCTCCTCTTGCCATGCCTTGCAGTGTCCTACATGGCCAATCCCTGTTTCTCTCTCCAACATATGTACTTCTTGTCCTCTCACTCAGCTGCTTTCACACTAGCTTTTAGATTCTCAAAAATATCAACCTGCCCTGCTGACTCAAGGCTTTTGCATTTATATCCCTCTTCCTAAAATAATCTCCTTTCTGACACGTGTGTCCATTCTGCCCTACCTCTCAGCTGAAAGGCTGCCTCTGCAGAGACCGCCAACACAGCGCACAGGCCCTGACCACTGCCAGCACACAACACACCGTATGCTTTCTCTTGAGTTTGTATGTTTTGATATTAGGAAGCTTGTTTGTTTCTGTCTGCAAAACATCTAATCATCTCTCTCCAACTGTTTTCAGGAGTTTCCTTTGCTGATTATGTATCACATTCTAGGTTTTGTTCAGCCCAAATACTTCATACTTATTCCAGTGGCTATAGGTGTGAGAAGTCATGACTAAGCCAACTGGATGCTCTCCTTCATGGGATCAAATTTTCCCACAAGAAGCATAGTTAGATCAGGTCCCTAGGGAAACTGCATCTTAAAATGTGTACTTTGGATTCGCAAAGCTACTTGTATACCTTTCCATGTCCTGTTTTGTTAAACTTCTCCTCCAGTTTGTGAGCCTTCCCATATTTTTAAATAAATTCCCCTTTTGACATAAGTTCAAAAAAACCTGTCTCAGTTACAGACAACCTCTGACCTCTACCTGAAACTACCAAATTACTAGGTCATCTAGCTTCTCTAGGTCTATTATAAAAAATAATTTCCATACACATATTAACATACATATACACAACATACACACATGAAAATTCATACACAACCATACATACATGAACATACATACACACACTACATACATATAATAATATCTACATCACACACATGAACACACATAATATACCCCCACACATGCGCATACATAGACCATACACATATATGTACATATACATACAAACATTCATTCTTGCACCATACACATATGAACATGTATGCATCATACACACAAACATGCATACATACACCATACACACATGAACATATATATACACCATACACACATACCTACACACATTATATAAAAACATACATACACAAACCATGCACATACAAACATACACATTCCATACACACAAACATGCATACACACGTGACACACATAAATATCCATACACATATTATATACAATCAAACATACATATACACACACTGTACACATACAAACATTGACACACCATACATGCAAACATACACAGACATATATATCCACACAATACAAATACAAACACACATATACACACAAACATACATACACACTGTACACACCCCAACATACACATCATACATAGGCAAACAAACATATACACATCATACATATACAAACATAGACACATACATCACACACACATGAACATTCATATGTATACTATACACAAATGAACATACATGCACACCACACACATGAACATACATCTATATACCATACGCATATGAATATACACATATGAACATAAATACATGTACCACACATACATGAATCTACATATACATACACCTTAGGATTCATAAGTTCCCATGTATTTTGTATGCTTATTCTATGGCTTGCTTGGTACTTGAGACCACTGCTATACCATTATAAAGAATAAATTTGGGAAATGGAACCAAAGGCCAGTTTTTACCATCCATGTGGCCTTGAACAAGTAAGTCACTTAATTTTTCATCATTAAAGTAGACAACAATAAGTATTGGTGGTGCTGTGGTAAAATTTCATTAAATGGAAAAGTACTTTTAAAAATATTACATTATAGAGATTTTGTATTATAAATTTTTTAATCTGTACATATTTTTATAAAAATGGAATTATGTCATACATTTTATAATTTGACTTTTTGATTTATAACATATGATAGATACCCTTCCATATGGAAGGATCTAACATTTGAATTTTACATTTGGCTCTGTCATATTGCATTATATTATTTTGTCAATATGCTACAGATAATTTTTAGTTATCACTATCTTCTTTTAAATTGCTATTTGATTGCTGACAATAGTTCTCATCAACTCCACCCAGTTTCCAGGGTTCTAATCAGAATTATAGCACAGGTTAAGTATCCCTTGTGTAAAATATGTCAAAGTGTTTTAGATTTGGGCATTTTTCAGTAACATACTTGCAGAGACATACTGAAAACTCAAGCTAAGTATGAAATTCATTTGTTTTTCATGTATACATCACTTAAAAGTAATTTTATATGACATTTGTAATAATTTTGTACTGAAAATTAAGTTTCATAGTATGGAATTCACCTGTGGTGCCAGTTTATGCTCACCAAGCTTGAGGTTTATAGGGCCTGGGAAATTTCATAGTTTTCAGATTAAGGATTTTCAGTGTCTAAATATACAAATGTTAAGAAGCCATATTTTGCAATATTTCTATCAATATTTCAGTAATAGCTCCTCTTAATTGAGTACCTGATATGTGTAAAATATTTTGTATATCTCCCCCAAACTCAGTGTTCTTATGCTCATTTTGCCCATAAACATTAACTAAATTCTCATAAACACACAGATGAGTAAATGGTAAAGCAATCCATCTCAAGATTTGACTTTAGAAGAGCACAGCCTCCATACCCTAGGTTAAGCATCCTACTTGACTTCAAACCCCACATGTCCATATCCAATCTCACCTTGTTGTCCTTCCTCAAACATGTCTCCACTATGCACTTGTTTCTATAAAGTATCCCCCCACTTCTCAAGCTACCCTGACCAGCAGCCCTTCCTTCCTATAGCCTGGACCACTCTTGGCAAGGTTAATAACCTCAAAATTGTCCAAGTTAATAACTAGCTCTCATTCTTCATCTTGGCCTCTCAGCAGCATTGGACATGGGGAGTGGAGCAGTCCTCCCATCTGAAACTCATTCCACTTAGTCTATCCAGGATGCTATTACTGTGTGCTCTATCCGCCACCCACCACCCAAACACCAAACATTTTTCAGTATACCTGTGATATATTCCTCTTCCCTTCAGCCTCTAAACTGTCCCAGGATCCAGAGTTCAGGCCTCTGTCTCTAAGTATGTATCTATATAAGTATGTATATATATATATATATATATATATATATATATATATATATATATATATATATACATATATATGATTTTGTCTTCTTCCATGAAAAGAGATGGATGCAGTCAAGCTTAGTTGAGCCTATTGATTTGGATGACATGTTCTGTGAACCATCAAGAGATATTCATTGATTGAATAATTAACTCATTGAGTCATTCCTACATATATTAATTAGTGACTACATCCTATGACAAACACTGCACTGATTTATGTAAAATTTTGGCAGCCAATTATTTAAACAATGAGAAACTCAATTGAATGGATAGCTTAGGGATTAGCTTTTCATTTCATAATATACACTGAATAGAAAATTTCTAAGTCACTCGTTCTACAATACATTTTATATATTTTCTGAATCCTTTCCAAAATGGAGATTTATTTGAATGTCATATTAGATAATTGCAACTTTGTGAACCTGACCTAAGGGAAATTGAGTTCTCATTCAGAAATTGTATCTTGATTGCCTAGACATCACCCTGCATCTTCTGATCCCTCTACTTGATGCCATTATGTCTGCCTGTCTTTGACAGAGGAACAGGAAACTTCACCAAAATGAACAAGGTCTTTCACCTTCTTCCTTTGGCTTGCAGGAAGAAGCTCTTTATAAGAGATGTAGCCCTGTGCCCGTTGGGGACTTGCAGGCAATCAATTTCTATAGATGGACAATATGTCTGGTCTTTCCCCCTCTTTCCACATATTAAATTGTCATTGTGTCAAATGTCTTGTCATCAAATATGATGCTGCAAGGAAATTGCAATTATATTTATCAGGCTTTTTTTCTCTGACCTTTGGATTTCATTCAGTCTACGGAGAATCCCCCTAGGTGGTTCTGAGAACATGTGTCATCAAAATCAACAGGGCTGACAATGGCAGCCTCTTTTCACTGAGGAAGAGGGGGCTCAAGGATTGCAGTCAGAACACTCTGTGCCAGGTATAAGTAGCACATACCTTCAGCTCAGTGCACTTAATTCTATGTGCAATAATCAGGCAGGCTGGGTCTAGTGAGTAATTACCACAGTTCCACAGTTTGTTTGCAGTCCTCTGTGCTCACTAAGAATTTTGAGTTTCTGTGTGTAGGCAGTTTTTGTGGGTTCTTTTTTAGATTTTTGAAATCATAGCTCTTTTTTCTAATCAATGTTTCTTGCCATAAGAATTCTTGTTGTCAAAACCAAAAACGTTATCAATTTAATGTTCAGTCAGTGTCTCACTCCCTCGATCTACCAAGCCATGTAGGCTGTGTTGGGAGGCATGTAGCTGAGGACAGCAGCTGTGTGCTCTCTAGCAGTTCAGCCTCTTTCTTAGTACTGGCTACAGCTCCAGAATCAAGAAGGCAAATCTGCCATGAAAGTCTTATAAAACATTTCAAAGTTAAATGGACCATTAAAAAATAGTAGTCAGAGGAGACAGCCAGGTGCTCACCAAAATCTAAATTTAAAAGTCATACATAATCAGCAAGATTAAATGCAAAATCAGCCTTACAGATAAAATATTCCTCAGGACTCCAGGCTAAAATGCACATAAATCTTATTTATATTGGCATGACTGAGCTAGCAGTAGAGGTATTTGCATGTGTCAGTCAGGTGGAGCTGATTAGACCTCTTCTGATTTCTCAAGTGACAAAATAAATACAAACTCAGCTCTTTTGTCTACCATGTTCATCCTTTCTCAGACAGGATTACTCCTCATGACCAAGAAATGGCTGTAGCAGCTCCAAATAAAACTTTGCATGTGGGGGAGGGAGGGTATTACCATGGGATATTTTTTATAATCATGGAAAATGTTAATAAAAATTGAGAAAAAAAAAACTTCACATGTGCAGTTTGAGAATTAAGTGAGAGTCCTTTTCTTATTTATAATTGTGACTTACTGTCTCAAATTGGGTCCTGAGGTTATCCCTAATGAACTACAGTGGCCAGAGGATATAAAATATGGTGATTGACCCCTAGATCTTCTTCTTCACTGGGAACCCACCAAAATCTCATGGTTGACCCTTATGAAAGAATAGATATTAAAATGGTCTTATTAGATTTAGGGCTAAGTAATCCTATGTATAACTGTTTATATAAGAAAACATGTTCAAAACTGGAAGAAACTGCAAAATAATGGAAGCCTTGTACATTGCTAGTGGGAATATAGAATAGTGATGGTGCAGTGTGGAACAGTATGTTGTATCATGGAAAAAATTAAAACTAGAATTATCAGATGATTGACCAGTTTTTCTTTAAGTGATTATTCAAAGGAACTGAGAGCAGAACCTCAGCTTTTTAAAAAAAAAAATTATATTAGAGAGTGTCAGAGAGAGAGAGAGAGAGTATGGGCATGCCAGACAAACTCCAGATGTGTGTGCCACTTTGTGCATCTGGCTTTATGTGGGTACTGGGGAATCAAACTCAAGCTTTGCAATCAAGCACCTTTAAACACTTAGCCATCTGTGCAGCCCAAAATTCAGTTTTACATTCATGTTCTGAGAAACATGATTCACAGTACTCAGGTAAAAACAAGCCAGCTATCTTGAGAGCTGGATAGATAAACAAAATATGAATAAGTTTATTTATAATGGGATATTTTTCTGTCTGGGAGGAGAGTGAAATTCTAACATACACTGCTATATGGATTAGCCTTGAAAATGCCATGATGTATAAAATGAAAAAGACACAAAAGAACAAATATCCCATGATTTTACTTATAAGCACGCATAGGCAAGTTATGTGGCTTAAATGTGGAATGTCACCCATAGGCCTGTGTTCAAGCCTAAGGGTCTGCAGCTGTTGGTGGAACCTTGCTAGAAGTGGGTTATTGCAGGCAGGCCTCGAGGTTTTATAGCCTTGTCTCACTTTCTGTTCATCCACTGCTTCCTCACTGAAACTGATGAGATATCCGCTTGAAACAAACCCTTTCCTTTCTTAAGTTGTTACTAGTCAGATATTTGTTTGCAACAACGAGATAGTAACTAACATAGCAAGTTAACAGAGAAAGAATAGTGGTTAGCAGGGGCTGGAAGGACGGAGTAACAAAATGTCTCTGTTTAGGTGGGCACAGAATGGTGATGGTGATACTTCATTGTGATTGTACTTAATGCTACCAGACTATACACTGCAATATTCAAATGGTAATTTTTATGTTATACATATCACAATAAAATGATACCACAAAATAGGAGATAGAAAAAAATCGGAAAAATATACCCACACTTAAGTTAGTAAGTGATTGAAATATTACTTCTTTTTATTTTTGTAATGGGTGAGTGACACTGATTTTATTTTTTATTTTGAACCATTCAATTTTTATAAAGATTGTCTACATTTGTGATCTCCAACATAGTGTGATGATACATACCTATGGTCCCAAAATTTAGGAGTCTGAGGTAGGACGATTACAAGCGGGACAATAGCTTTGTGTACAAGGAAGACCCTGTCTCCCACTGCACATGGACTTCATCTTACTCAGCTAAAGCAATTGGCCAGCAAGTCTCAGTGATTGCGTATCTCCAAAGCTGATATTAAAGGAGCATGCCAACACACCCAGGTTTTTTATGTAGGTGATAGAGATTCAAACCCATAATTTCATGCTTGAGTGGCAAGTACCCACTGAGATATATCTCTAACCCCTTGTTCTTTACATTTTATTTTTATTTTTTATGATCAGATTGGCTGACCAGCAAGTCCCAGCAATTTCTGCTGTCTTGCCTACATGCCTCCCTCAATATCAGCATTATAGGCATGTGCGGCCTCTCCCAGTTTTTTGAGTCAACCCCCTATGCTTGATTATAGAGAACAATCAGTTCTTTACTCTGCAATGTGATGCTGTGTCCTTGTCATAGAAGATATGAATATTAAAGGAAGAGAACTTTGGTTTAATTTCAAAATGGTCTAAAGAAAATCAGTCTCAAGATTACCAAATAATCATCTCTTTAAACTTGATTCTATATCCACCAATGACTTGATTACATTTTTCTTTACCTAATGGATTTCTAATGACAATATTTCTATAATCAGATGGTATTGTATTTTGAGTGCTTTGATTTCTCTCCCACTTTCTTTCTTTCCTTCCTTCCTTCCTTCTCTCTTTCTTCCTTCTTTCTTCTTTTTCTTAACTCAAAGAATGCCCAGAGACCCCCTTTACAGATCCTTCATGGTCTCACTATGAAACCAAGTCTGGCCTTGAATTCATAAGCATCTTTCCTCAGACTCCCAAGTACTAGGATCGAAGATGTGCAGGGTCATGCCTAGCCTTTGAGTGTGCTTACTTATTCTGCACATCTACACTACATGTTGTGAGACTACAGCATCTGTAAGTGCAGTATTTATTTCCTTGTCCCTGTAACCAGAAGACCTCCATGTATCCCCACACACTTGTAAGAGGCAGCACTGCCTGCAATTAAGAACCCCTGGTTTATGGGGAAAGAATGTGCCCATTAGGCTGGATGAGTGACAGTTTTATTTCTCATGGTCCATTAATAAGTGAGAATACCATTTTACCATTTTATATTCTAGTTTCTCATGAGTTCTTATATTTTATAAGCAGACAGTCTGATGAATTCATGACCCAGGCAAGATAATTTCTGAACCTTCAGGGATGTGCTCTAGACATTGGACCATGGTAATTCAATGGTATAACTCAGATTCTCCTGGATCCTCACCACATCATGACTACTCCCCCCCCCTTTTTTTTTTTTACTGTTTTCAGAGTGCTTCTTTTAAACTTTAGAACCAACCATCTTAACTTTTAAAATCATTGCTGTCATCATTCTCCTACTGTAACTGTGAATGGCAAAAATAAAACACATTTTAGAGTCTGTCTCAAGGAGTATATAAAATGCAAATATTGTAATACAATATAGAAAGCAAGAATTGTCTTAAGAAGTAGTGGAATCACAGGCTGCAGGCACAGAGGAGAGATGGAAAACCTTCAAGGGCGGAGAAATAGGGATGGTGTCATAGAACAGGCAATGACTAAGAAAGACAGAGGTGCCTTGTAATAAATGGCCATTGCATTCAGTTACAAGTGGGGTGTGGAGGGATAATCTAGGACTTCTATGAGTAAGTCAAAACTGTGACTGGTCAATCTAGGGAGGCTTAGGTTCATGAAATTCCAGATTCCTCCACTAGTCCAGAACTAGTGACATAAAGATGAAATAAGTAACTGTTCCACTAATTATCATGTGCAGATGACATGGTTTTCAAAAACTATACCTGAGGAAACGGAAGAGTCATCAGCCTTTGGAGCACAGATGTGTACACAGGCCAAACACATGCATAAAGGTCACTGAGTACAAATTGATAGCCGTCCCCTCAATACCATTGCCAGAGCCTTTCCCAAGACTGTGCTGAATAAAATATATAGGCAAGAAAGGTTAACATGCTCTTCCTTAATGCATAGGAATAAATATTATAGAAAGATACATCAGTATCTTGACATTGAGAAAAGAAGACAATTCTTTGAAGTCCTCTTATCTTAAGTATATTAACTTCTGGAAGGAGAATATATTCAGTAACAAAAATTGGCATGTTCTGAGAATGTTTGCACAAGGTAGTATGTTTTCAGTTATGTCCATGTTGACAATAAAGTACCTGTGAAAAGCCTGCTAATACTGTGAATATCTACTAGTATGTGAAAATATTGGGACCAGGAAGTCCTTAGATTAACCACCACAGATGCCTGTGAACCCTTCAGGTTTCTAAGAACACTGGCAGCCTTGCCACATGTATTCCTTTTAGCACATTGAGTTAGTCACTGGGAGGCTAAGCATTGGATTTACAATGAACATATCCAGTCTTTCAGGGTTTGAATGTGAAATATCTGCCACAGGTTCCTGTTGTCAATGCCTGATTCTCAGGTGAGCACTTCTGTAGGAGCTGGAGTCTGGAAGGAGGAAGTAGGTCGCTACGCATGGCCTCAGAAGGTTATACTCAGCCCTTGCTTCCTGCCTTGCCCCCTGCTTCCTGGCTGTTGTGTTGTGAATAGCCTCTACCACACTCTGCCATGCCTTCCCCTCCAGAATAGATTGAAACCCTCTGAAACCGTGAGCCAAAGTAATCTTTCCTCTAATAAGTTGTTTCTGTCAGGTATAGCACAAAATCTGATAATTTTTTGCTATAAATGGTTCATTTACCATTAGACAGAGTGTCTATTTAATCTTACAATTGGCTTATTTATAATAATGAAATAATTAACTCATCAGAAATAATTTGGAATCTCTAAAAATTCTCCCATTTACTTCAGATGTAAGTTCTCCCAAAGACATTTATGTCTATGAAGTCTCTGTCTCATTAGGTATAAGAGTTTGCTGTCAACAGAAAGAAAATTTATAAGAAAATGTTTTTTAAAAAAAATAGCTTAAATAACTTCCCAGTGCTATTTAACTTTGGTACAACTTCAATGAAAATATTTCAAGTTATCATTTCAAATTTGACTGCCAAGTGTCAGGTAGTATTTCCTGGACTCAATCACAGAGCATGGAATGCTGTAGCTGTATCTTCAAAGTCCTTTGAAAATCTTTCTCATGATATCTGTAGAGGAAAAATATTCTAAAATGAAATGAAGAATTTCATTTTCAGCTGGATTTTTTTTATGTCTCTCACCTTCTTAGGTGAGGGTTATGAATTTTAAAATAGCTCCTTTTGAACCTGTAGAGACTGTAAAAGGCTACATCCCTAGTAAAAACCTAGTTTGAGATAATTCCCCAAAAAACTTTTGTCATAGTGTACACTTGTCACTTTGAGTCATTATAGAATCACGACAATATAACATGTAATATTAAAAAATGCCTCTTCAGTGACCTTGGGACAACTCAGAAGGTAACATTGTGATGGAAAGAAATGACCACAGTGCTCAGCACTGCAATATCTGTATCACACCTTCCAAGGCTCAGGGTCTAATGCGGAAGAGGTGGCGGAAAGAATGTAAGCACCAAAGGAAGGGCAGGACTCCATACAACAAGCTCCCTCCAGACACAAAATGGCCTGGATATCCATGGCCTCACAGTGCCTGACACTACCTGCATAAGACCTTCATAAGAGGAGGAAAAGATCAAGACATCAAAAGTAAAAGAGAGACTGATTGAGATGGGGAGGGGGTATGATGAAGAGTGGAGTTTCAAAGGGGTAAGTGAGGGGAAGGAGGGTATTACAATGGTGTATTTTTTTTTAATCATGGAAGTTGTTAATAAAAAAATTAAAAAATTTTAAAAAATGCCTCTTTATCTTATCTTATCTTACAAATATGTCCATGTCTATAGGCACTGCAAGGGCATAACTGTACCTCAGAAAACTATAAATATGTTTTTCTTACAGCATTGACTTTCACAGAAGGAAGCAAACAGATACTTCATGCAGTTTAGAACACAAGTCACACACAATAAGACTATTAAAGTGAGACAGACCATGGACAACATGAGAAACATGTACACTAATTATCTGGAAGAAAAAGCTAAAGCTTTGTGGTGGTACAGATCTATAGCCATAATGCTCAGCAGGCTGAGGCAGGAGGATCACAAATTTGAAGTTAGTCTGAGCTATATAGCAAGAAACTGTCCAAAAACAAAAAGATTTAGATAATATTAATATTTTGAGTTTCTTTCTACTAAGAAAGAAAATCAATAATTGAGCAAAATTTGTCTGATAAATTTATTGAAGAGAAACAGCTTTCACCTGATAGTGTTATAAATTAAATTCATTTCTTGAGTCCAACAACAAACTGACTACACTATTGGCTCTTGTTTCCTGTGCCCACCTGGGATCATGCTGTTTCTCAATCTCTTCATAATTTGACTTTGGACTTGCTTCAGCCAATGAGTTCCTAGAAAAATTGATGCCAGCAAATGTTTTAAAAGGTTTGGACATTGGAACCTGTTCCTTGTTTTCTAAACCCTGTCACTACCATGTACACAAAATAAAGGAAACCTTCTGGGTGAGGACAAGGCATGAGGACAGTCACTTGTCCCCCCATCTAATATCTATCAAACTGCAGCAGTAAAAACTCCCGTTGTAAGAAACAGAATCAGGGGTATATTTGTTATGCAGCAATAGCTAACTAATACAGATCCCTGTACAAAGGGATATTTAATAACATAATGAACAATGTTTTGCAGAGTAAATATTTGGCAGTTGTAGGGATTGTCTTCGTTTATCAAATGGCAGCCCTTGAGAGTGTACCATACACAGAATACAAACAAATCACATTATTCTCAGCGCTGACTGTATAACATGCCACAAATCCCCTGCTGATGACTACATACTCACCTCTCAATGGAACCACCTTATCGTTAGAAAACAGCCACCCTTTCAGTCGTGCACAGCAATGCTTGCTGCATGGCTGGGAAAAAGAAGGCTGTTATGACTCACATCTGCTGTAAATGGGACTCCAGAGAGAATGCAGTTCAGCCATGGTGCCATGCTCCAAGGATGAAGCCACACCATGTACACAGCATAACTTTTAGGAAGCACAGAAAGATTATATCTGAGCCTTTAGTGGCAGTAGTGGTTCGTTCAGTAAAAACCCATATTTTTTTTTCCTTCCTCATCAAAGTCTATTTAAGCTGGGGGAAAATATGCTTGCAAAAACATGTCAAGGGAAAATTATATTTGAAAATTTAAGTTCTATGAAAGATGTCATTTCAACCCCAAGACTTACTGACTGCCTGTATCTTAAAAATCATTTATGCTAATCCCACCTGATTCTTGTCTTGAATTCTCTGAGAGAAAACCATAGAATGTCAATGCTTTTCTGCTACAAACACTTCCACTAATAGAAACTTTCATGGAGAATTGTACCACTTGGGGACTTTTCATTTATTTAAATGTTTTCCATATATGGTATCTTTATAATTAAGTTTTAAGTCAGCTCCCTGGTGTGGCACAGGAGAAATCCAAGCTCTTTTCTGTAACAGTTCCAAATATCAGAAAATGACAGCTCTTCAGTCTCCAGGTTCCCCAAAGCCCTTTGTTTACTAGGCTTTTCCATTCAATTTGTATTACCAAAAAAAGTAATGAGGGCTGGCTGGCAGCATGGTTTAATGGTTTAAAGGCTTGTACTTATAAAGCCTAATGGCCCTGGTTTGATTCCACAGGCACATAAGGTGACTCATGCATCTGGAGTTCATTTGCAGCATCAAGAAGACCTGGTGTACCCATACTTTCTCTCCGTCTCTTTCTCATGAATAAATTAATAATAAATAAATAAATTTTAAAATAAAATTGAAGGTGGGGCTGGAGAGATGGATCTGTGGTTAAAGTACTTGCTCGCAAAGCCTGTGCATCTAGGTTCAATTAACCAATAGCCACATAAAGTCAAACATACAAAATGACACATGCATCTGGAATTCAGTTACCATGGCAAGAGGCTCTGGTGCTCGGGTGTACCCATTCTCTCTCTCTCTCTCTATCTCTCTAAGTCTCAAATACATAAAATAAAGATATTTTTAAGAAGTACAAAGAAAAGTACTAAGTATTTTATCCCTACTCATCCAGTGCATCACAATTTCTTTGGAGAAATTTGGGCACAATCAAGACCAGATCTGCAGAAGAAGATTAATTAGACTGGCATCTAGTATGTTTCTCGGGCCATCAATCATGAGCATCCAATGTGAACAAATCATCAGTCATGAACATGCAGTGTGAACAAATCAGATTTCAATTTGTATTTATTCCCTACCAAAGTGCTGGGTGATTATACTGTTGCTTCCATTCAATGACCTCTAGGAATTCAGGAAGTTTGCAGTGAAATTCTGACTGGCTGATAAGTGCTTCAGTGCTTCTGTGACTTTCGGGAGCAGATAAATCATCTGGGAATTTAACAAAATATAGATTCTGATTCAGAAAGTCTGGGGTGGAGTGTATGACTGCTTTCAGTACAAGCACTCATGTACAACAAATTAGATATCTCACTAATAATAAGAAGGGCCTAACCAGGCATGGTGGCACACATTTGGGGGCTGAGGTAGGAGGATCACACTGAGTTTGAGGCCAGCCTTGGAGCTACAGAGTGAATTTCAGGTCAGCCTGGGGTAGAGTGAGATTCTACCTTTTGGGGGGGGGGAAAAAAGGAAACAAAAACAGCAAGAAGAGAAAGATGGAAAAGGAGGGAGGAGAACAACAAATTTCTTACATAAGAGCAGCACTTCATAGTTTTAAAGTATTTGTTATTTTTAAGCCCTACGAAAACCAAATTTTGAGTTATAGATAAGGAAACCAAGGTTTTCAAAACATAATAATGTATCTGTAATTCAGGACTAGTTCATGGTATACTAGAGGCTCATCTCTGTGTCTCCCTGCAAGAGCAGTGATCACTCCACCTTATATCCAGTATCATGTCACTGTCTCTCCTTCACAACGGACACAGTTGCTCTTCATTGCACCCTGCTTTGAGC
This sequence comes from Dipus sagitta, assembly GCA_036346955.1. Classification (NCBI taxonomy): domain Eukaryota; kingdom Metazoa; phylum Chordata; class Mammalia; order Rodentia; family Dipodidae; genus Dipus; species Dipus sagitta. Next base: position 44,619,119 of record CM070787.1, read on the forward strand.
AAATAAAGATAGAGCCATCATGAATGCGACAAGGATCTTGCTCTTTTTTCCTGACCTATATTAAACTTTGATTGGATTAAAGTGTTCCATATTTGCAAAATGAAATGATAGAATTAATGATTTATCTCAGGCATCATCTGCTAGGTACCTGTCCTCCAATGAAGCTGACCATTACCACCAACCAAATAACTTCCTATATCCTTGACCTGGTACACTGAGGCATGTCTGAGCTTTCCTAGCATCCTCCTCTGCATTGTACCCATCCAGTCCATAGCTAACTGTTCTAATTTTTCTTCCTAAGTTGTGTTGCCTTTTGGTCATCCTGTACATGGTAGCTCTCATTCTGGCTTTCTTCATATCTTGTATACCACTACCCAGCAGCACTTTCGACACTGCAGGAAATATTTTATATGTGCACTGTGCAATGTGGTTCTTACTTGTCTCATATGGCTATTGGGCACTTTAAAATGCAACGGAGCATGGTCATTTTAATTTTACCAAATTTTAAGTAGCCATATGTACTCAGTAGCACTTTTAGTATGTATCTGGACACATGCACTTTTTGTCCTTGGTATCAGTGGCTTCTGTCCTGTAATAAAACGAATTGCCTCACTTATTCACCAGTGTGATAGTTCTGTAATGCAAATCTGATAATATTGCTGTGATTTATAAGATTTTTTATGACTTACTCCCTTGCTAAGACTTCTAGTCCCTTTTCTGCCTCATAGTTAATGCTGTGACAAGGACCATGTACTTTTTCACATACTGTTCTCTGCACCCAGTGGATTGTGTGCATTACTTAGAAACCAGCTCAAACCCATGAACTTTGATTCATCCCCTCTCAGGTTTTCTCCTCTGTTTGCAGGCTATCCCACAAATATATTACTTCAGTCAATCAAATTGTTTCATGTGTCTTAAATAGTGGATTTTACATTTTTGGAATCTTGGTTTCTTTCTTTCTTTTGGTCTGTGTGTATGTGTGTGTGCCATGTATACACGCACATGCTTACACCACCTGAGCACATGTGCAGGAGCCAGAGAAAGACATTGATGACCTCCGTTGCCTTTATGCCTTATTTTCTTGAGATAGAGTTTTTCATTGAACTTAGCACTTGCTGTTTGTCATAGCCACACCCAGCTTTTTATGTGGGTCTTGGGGATCAAACTCAGGTCTCCATGCTTTGTGTATTGAGTGCTCTTAGTGAGCCATCATCCTAGCCTGGCTTTACTTTCTTACCATTGATTGAAAAAAATATATGGTACCATATAAATTCCAGTTGAACCGATTTATTGTTGGGTCTTTGAGCATAGCTTTCCTATAAACAACTGGCATTTTTATTTTAGTGTCAAGAATATAAAGTAAAAGGCATTGTGTCTTCTCTGCATGGACAGGTTGTTTCACTCAGCCAAGTTATTTTTGCTTTTGCTACAGATTCTGAGTCATTAACCACTGTGACACAGTCATGAACTTTTAAAGCCAAAAAACATGAAGTCCAGCCCTATCGTGTTCAGAGGAGGAAAGTCTAGAACTTGCTGGTGATGTACTAGTATGGGAGAGGTCAGTTTGGTTGACCCTAGTACATGGATGGACACCTTGTAAAAGTCTAAGCCTACTAGGAGATACCCTGTGTTTCCAAACACATTTCATGGCAGTTTATTTTTTAAAATAACAACAGTTTTGCAGGGATTTCTCTTCACAGAAAAGTTGCAAAGTTGCATGGCCTTTGTGTACATCGTGTTGCGCTAGAGTGGGGCCAGTCATCTGTCTTTGAACCATGACTATTTCCAGTTCAGAGTAGGGAGCCTTATCTGAAAAGCCTGTGCCTTTGGGCTGCTGTTCAGATGGTATCAGCTGGAACAAACAAGCTGAGATTGCATTTGCTGTTTTTCTCTGCTAATCTCAAGGATGCTTCCAAAAATGGTTTGCCAGCAGCTGAACTGCGCACAGAATCTGTGGGCATGTACATATTTCTCCTCAGAAGAAAAAAATCACTTTTTAAGTCCCTTGGAACTTGATTACAATGTGCTTTTTCTCTACTTTCTCAAAAGTCAGATAAGTAGGCAAATCACTCAGTTTATACTTCAGAATGCATTTCTAAATAGCAAAAGCAAGTTGTATACACTGAGGAAAAGAATATAGAAGGGCACACTAAACATGTATAAGAGTATAATTCCTGCAAAGTTTCTGTGGCCACTCTGTGGATATAGTTGAAGGATATAGGAGTTATGCAGAGAATTTTCTTGGCTTGCCTAATGAGCTTCATTTCTTCTTCTCAAGTAATTTTTGCCTGAATTTTCTGAAAAGCAGAAATTAGCACTGAAGATAAAGACTTAATCCTGAATAGTTCTGTTATAAAACAGAGAAAGCCATTTTTGATGTTGTTAAAAGAGAAGCCAAGGGCTGGGGAGAAATCTCGGTGGGAAAAGTGCTCGCCACACAAGCATAAGAATCTGAGTTTGGAACCCCCAGCACCCACGTCAATGCCAGTTAGGCACAATAGTGGCTTGTAATCCCAACACCTGAAAAGCAGAGATGAGATCCCTGAAAGAAGCTAGCTAACTAGATCAGCCAAGCTGGCAAGCTCCATGTTCAAGTGAGAGACCTGGTTTCAATAAACAAATAAATAAGGCATTGAGCTTCCACACACAAACAAGTGCACTTACATATACACACATGCACGCATGCATACATACACACACACGAACACATGTAACATACATGAATACAGAGGAGAGAGTGAGAAAGAAGCCAAACGCTCTTACATTTTAGCCATCCAGGTCATGTTGAACACACTATTTTGCACAAGCCACTCCTCACTAGAGCAGTTACCTACCACCCCCTCCACCACCACCAACAACAACAATGGCAGCAGGGATCCAGCTTGGTTGCAGCCTCTTTGTATCATTGCTGCACCAGGTTTTAAACACAAAGAGGCAAAGAATCACCTTGCATGGGTCTGTAATGTAGTGGAAAGGCAGGCAGTTACAGTCATCATTAAGCACACATATGGATTCTCTTCTTCTGCAGGGAGCTTGTTTCCATTGTGAATTGTCTCATCATGGGAACACTGTCATGACTCTTGGGGTTGGATGATGGGAAGTTAATTCAACCTGGCTTAAAGGGGAGTTTTGAAAAACAACTTCATATTTGTACCATTCATATATCATAAAGTTTGTCCATTTTAACTGCATAGCACAGTGATCTTACTAAGTTATTGAATTTTGCTACCATCACCATTATGTCACTGTGGCCTTCAAAGTGAATCGGCTGTCTCTTCTGTCTAAAAATTCTATGCTTTGTTCTTTGGTTAGAGGAATCTCAGCAACACTTGATGTCTATTTGTTTCGTTCTTGGGAATACATTTCCTAGTGTGAGGACAGGTGCTTCCAGGAGACAATATATATTTTTTGTCTAGTTCTTGAAAAAAAATCTTTGAATGATACACATTTATTCTTATTGGCCCAAACAGGGTCACATACCTACCTCGGAACCAATCAGTGTAACCAAGTGCATGTGGGCTCTCCCTCAGGATGCACCTAAGTCATGATTACACCCAATGCATGTGGGTTGAATGATTTCCCAAAGGAAATTGCAATTTTCTTTGTTCCTACAAAGAAATCTGTGATTAGAATGATGTAATCCCTTTTATTTTGAATCCCCTATATTGTTTATGTGTCTATCCAAAAACTATACATATTCCATGTGCTTAGGAAATGTCTCTCTTGATAGAGTAAAACTGAAATCATACCATTAATGACCAACGTTCTTTTACCTTATTATATTGTTTATTGTATATTTTATAGCCTGCCTGTTTAGGCAGGCTATAAAAAATAAGAAGATGATTATGTTCATAAAAACTACTAATTTAAGATCATCTGAAAGGCTACATGTGTCATAATGGTCAGTGAGTGACCGGATTTTTGGACTCAAGAACAGCTGAATTAATTTCAGTGGTTTAACATAAGAGGAGCAGATTCCAGAATATTGTATTTTGTATTAAAAATATTTTAAGCTATATAAATCTTTACACATACCATGAAAATAATAAGGGAACTTCTAGAATCTTTGGAATAAATGATTCAGTAACAATAAATAACTTAAAGTACATAGTTTTCAGAAATAATTAGAGTTGAAGATTACAAAGAAATAACTTATATTTTAAAAGTAACTTTATATCTAATTTCATAAAAACAGTATGGTTCCTAACAAATTTCAGATTCATAGAAACTGTATTTTCTAGTGGCTTTAAAAGTTTTCTTTCTTGACAGGGACTTTCAAAATTGGCAAGATATTTTTTTTTGTCTTATACTTCAACATCAATGTGACTATTAAGAGGCTGTAAAAATTTGCAAATGAGGGTGTAAGTCACCACAAAGAAAGCATTAACTCTTAGCCTCATTTCCTACAGTGTACTTTACATTATGCTAGAAATAGATATTGAGAAATAAACCCAAATGCTTACATAAAAAGTCCAATTTCCTATTTTTCAAGCACAGAGATATAATTATGCCTCCAATTTATGGCATATTTTGTAAGATTACTGATTAATTATACAGACCTCCTGGTGTTTCATATTCATTTCAACTTTGTCTCTCTCTGCTATTTGACCACTACAAAGCAAGTATCCTTAAATCACTTATTCAGGTTACCTCATTTAGAAAAATGAATTTACTAGTAACATCAGTTTTCTCAAAAATCATTGTAACTCATAAATGTTAATTGTTGTGTAACTGAATTCTGCCTCTCTCTCTCTTACATATGTATAGGCACACATACACTCAAAGCTTCTAATACATTATAGCTAAAACAAACTTGTCTAATAGTTCAGCATTCCTTGACGTGAAATATCAGACACATCATCTATCAACAACATGTACCTTATTAGCCAATCTCATTCCTTTTTAAAATATTTTTATTTATTTATTTACAAGGAGAGAGGGAGAGAGAGATAAAGAAAGAAAGAGAAAGAGAGAGAGAGACTGGGCACACCAGAGCCTCTAGCCACAGCAAACTCCAGAGGCATGTGCCACCTCGTGCATCTGGCTTTACATGGGTACTGGGAATCAAATCTGGGTCCTTAAGCTTTGCAGGCAAGTGCCTTAATCATTAAGCCATCTCTCTAGCCCCAATCTCATTTTTAATGTATGTAGTTAAAGTTAAAGATGTAGTTGGAATGATTTGCTGCTGTGTGTTATTTGGAAACAACTGTAGTTCACTTGTCTTATTGCTGTCGGTTATCTGTGTTTTCAGTATTACTTTGTTCTTTTGAGTTTTATGTTTGTGCAAGAACCCCATTTGCCATTTTGTCCATCATGTATTCTGTGATGATTATTGGAGAAGGATTTGTCAGAAAATCTTTCATACATGCATAGGTTAAGCATGCTCAGATAACTTCCTGTTCTTTGTTTTAAGTAGGTCATTTTCACAATGGTCTATTCTTCTCAAGCCCTTCTTCCTCATATTCTTATCAAACTCACTTTATCACTGGCATATCTAAATTACTATCTTCTACCTCTCCACCCAGACATTTTTAATAATAAGAGCTTCCTGCTCCTTTCTTAAGTCTTCACTTTTTCTGTCATCAACTTCCCCTTGGAATTAGGAAAAGGTCCTTGCAGATTTAGGCTATTAAGTAGGAGAGGACCAATATATCAAGTCCTTAAATGTTCTGTCATCATGAGAATTATTTATTGAAACCCATTACCTGTGTGACTTCACAGTTCTTTTTAGATGGTTTGTCTGAAAAGAATAAAGACTCTTTCTTGCAAAGAAATAGCTTTCTTTGCCATCTAGGGGAGGGAAATAGTTGAGTATAATAGTTAAGAGAAGAGAGAACAGAGGATTGCTGCAAGGTCTGTGGTTGATCATGGAAATTGCTCTTGGACAAAATAGACCTAAAGGTACACTGCACATAAAAATGATTTCCCTTGGAAGAGACTACCCAGATATTAACTTTATCACATAGAGTCACTTATTGAGTTTATAGAAAGAAGTAAATGTAGCTTGCACACATTCATTACTAAAAATATTGGTAACATCTTTGTTTTTTCCAGAAGAGTGATTTCTCTTTGCAGCTTTTTTTTAAAATTCAGAGGCCTTTTGAAGTCTAAAACCTTTGAAAAATAATGTGCATAGTTGCATTTCATTTGTAAAATATTAAAATTTACTTTGGATTTTTTTTCTCAATTTTTATTAACATTTTCCGTGATTATAAAAAAATCCCATGTTAATACCCTCCCTCCCCCCATTTTCCCCTTTGAAATTCCATTTGCCATCATATCCCCTCCCCATCTCAATCAGTCTCTCTTTTATTTTGATATCATCATCTTTTCCTCCTCTTATGATGATTTTGTGTAGGTAGTGTCAGGCACTATAAAGATATCTCTTACACTTATTCATTAAAACTGTTAAAAACTAGGATTTTAATCCTAAGAGTGACATATCTCTGATATTATTGAAGACTAAATGGGTTTTAATCCAATATCCAGTATAATAGCTATGTGCTTGTTGGTATAAAATGACAAAAGGATAGAAAGAAGCACAAGGCCTGAGATTGGTCTCTAGGAGTTCTTCATAGACGCAGTGCTCATATATTGAGCCACTGGGTGAATATAAGTAAGCTTGTTGGGCAGCTGAGGAGCAGTGACAGGACCTGCCCAACATGTGCTGATGGCCAAAAGTCATAGAAGGAATTTGATCCTGGAAACATGGTTGATATATACTCTATTTCACAAAGTAGAAGTTTTGTGTTTCTCCAAGTTCTCAAATGACTTTGAACAGTGCTAAGTACAAACCTTGAGGAACACTGAGCAACAAAGTTCTCATCCACACCTTCCAAGTATAGAATAAAGAAACTCAATTTTATCTTAGCCTGTGTGGACACTTGAAATCCCAAGGAATCCCCCTGTTGCAGAAAACACCCAACCAAGAGCAGCTTGTGGGGAAAAAAAAAAGGTTAATTTTGGCTTACAGACTCAAGGGGAAGCTCCTTGATTGCAGGGAAAAATGATGGCATGAACAGAAGGGGGATATCATATCCTGGGCAACATCAGGTAGACAACAGCAACAGGAGAATATCCCAAACACTGGCAAGGTGAAACTGGTAATAATACTCATAATCCCACCCTCAACAATATACTGCCTCCAGGAGGCATTAATTCCTAAATCCCTATCAGCTGGGAGCCTAGCATTTAGTTTATGGGGGACACCTGAATCAAACCGCCACATTCTGCCCCTGGCCTCTATAAACTAATAACCATCCATGATGTAAAATGCAATGCATTCAGTCCAACTTTAGAAGTTTCCATCATTTTTTTTTCCTTATCAATCCTAATGATGTCCAAGCATTTCCATAGTCCAAGATCTTTTAACTGAGCCATAGTACCAAACAAATCCACAAAACACCCATAATGGCACAGAATAAACACTCACGCTGCAAAAGATGGCACTAGGCATAGCAAAGAAATATTCAACCAATATAAGATTTAAGCAGGGCAAACGTCAAACTCTAGCTTCAAGTCTAACAACTGTAGTCGGTGACAAATCTACAAGTCCAATAATTCTACCCAGCAAAAAGGCTCTGGAGTTCCAATTCTGCCCTCCAGCAAGGCAACTCACAGTCCTGGGAAAACTTCATTTGGGGCCAGCAACTCTCCTTAGCAGCCATGTCATGGTCCTGGCATCTCCACTGGGTCTCCACTGCAATCCACAGTCCATCATCATGGCTCCATTGAGTCTCCATGCAGGCAATCCTTAGCAGACTGGCTTCACATTGCCCATGGCCATTTCCAAACCACAAGACCATGATGAAAATTCGATGACACTCTCTTTCCTTTCTTGTACTCCCTAGTACCAGGTAGGGTGCCAGTTTGTTAATCCAGGAGAATAAAGCAGACTTTGCATAATAGAACATTCCTTCAGCATTCAGCCCCTTCAAAGGACTCTGCATTCTTTCTGTCATTTCAATTCAGGTCAGCTGGCCCAATCTCAATGGTTGTAATCTATCACACAATTGCAGCTGAACAGGCAGCACTTACTGCCCCAAAATGTCATTTTTCCTGTGCTATACCCCTCTGCTCACTCCAGTCCATTTCTATGCAATGCAACCCTGTACAAGTTCTCAGGACACAGGCATAACAGCAAGCCTCTCACACAAACTGCTTCTAGACCAGTCTAAGCAAAGCTCTTTCTTAGACTCATAAGCCAAACCTCACAGTCCATAGTTCTTACTGTATTCAGGTCTTTCAAATCTGGCCAGAATGGTCCATCAAGCTTTACTTACAGCACTGCATGACATCTTTTAGGCCAATGTTTCAAATCCTTCCACATTCCTCTTGCAAAGCAGTTCTGAAAGGCCAAAGCCACAGAGTTAGGTTTCTATCACCAACAATCCCACTCTTTTGGTACCAACTTTACTGTTGCAGTCAAGTTCACTTTACTGGCAGAAAACACCCAACCAAGAGTAGCTTGTGGGACAAAAGGTGTATTTTGTCTTACAGATTCAAGGGGAAGCTCCATGATGGCAGGAGAAAATGATGGCATGAGTAGAAGGTTGACATAACCTCCTAGATAACATCAGATAGACAACAGCAACAGGAGAGTGTGCCAAACACTGGCATGGGGAAACTGGCTATAACACCCATAAGCCTGCCCCCAATAATACACTGCCTCTGGGAGTCATTAGTTCCCAAATCTCCATCAGCTGGGAACCTAGCATTCTGAACACCTAAGTTTATGGGGACACCTGAATCAAACCACCACACCCCTTTATACCAAAGATAGAGTATGCTTTGGGCTGAGAATCTTGGCAGTCAACTGTACCTATCTAGAATTTATTTAAGCAAATTTTTATCATATTTATTTGTGTTGTTATTATAATATACAGCAAATGAATGCTGGACTCCATTGATTGTAGCACTATCACATTTCCTTTACTAAATTACTTTAACTTTTAATGTTGAGCCATTTAAAGAAATAATTAACCATTTATTATGTTAATGGTATTAAAAAGAATTACAGAATGATAATTTATTAGATATTCAGCAGTAGAAGCAGTGGTGGTGTTTCAGAGACATTTTTATATTTAACCTTTTCAAAAACCTTATGATAGTATGCTATTGTTCATATAATTCTCTTATACATGTGGCAGACTAGAACCCAGGAAGGTTAAGAAACATCTAATGTTATATGTATATCAATATATAAATAAAAGCCAGACGTGGTGCTGCACGCCTTTAATCCCAGCACTTGGGAGGCAGAGGTAGGAGGATCGCCATGAGTTCAAGGCCATCCTGAGAATACATAGTGAGTTCCAGGTCAGCCTGGACAAGAGTGAGACCCTACCTCGAAAAACCTATATATATATATATATATATATATATATATATATATATATATATATATATAATGTGTGTGTGTGTCTGTGTGTGTATGTATATGTGTGTGTGTGTATATATATATATATATATATATAGAGAGAGAGAGAGAGAGAGAGAGATTTAAGCTACTGTGAATGAATACACTACAAATAGCATGAGTGAGCAGGGGTGAGGTTTAGGAAAGGTTGCATTATGTGATCATTAAGGACAGCCTAAATTTCTGTTCCTCTGCAGAAGGCAAAGATAGTGAGAGTAATAGTTTGGAGAGCAGAGCTGGCCACTAGGGATTTCAACTAGGCCTTGACAGTGGTATTCTGTTCTGATATGAGCATGAACTAGGAGATTTCACATTCATTCCCTCTCTAAGAAATATTATAAAGATCTGGCAAGAGGAGTTGAGGACACCATTGTTTTCCAATTACCAGATAACTGAGAAATTATCTGGTATTATTAAAGCATGTTTTCCCTAGCATCAGAAATTTGTTAGTTTTTGTGGAGACCTCTTCTGCTTGCTAAATTACATACCCCATATGGCATATTTCCCTTCGTAATTAATAATTACTATTGTTTTCTAGGCATCTTAGTTACTTGGAAGTAAAGGAACTTTCTGTGATACCAACATCTTGTTGTTTTTATACATTATGTACTTTTACTTAATTTTCCAGTCATATTATCATGAACATAAATGGCTCAAAATTAGAAAAAATGTACTTTAACAAGTCAAATTAAAAAGCATCAAAAAATTATATCCAAAAATTCTTGGATGTAGAGATGGCTTAGTGATTAAGGCACTTGTCTGCAAAGCCTAAGGACCCAGGCTCAATTCTCCAGTACCCATGAAAGGCAGATGCGCAAGGTGGTGCATTCATCTGGAGTTTATGTGCAGTGCCTGGAGGCCTTGGCATGGCCATTCTCCCTCTCAATCTCTCTCTCTGTCTCTCTCTAATCTATCTATCTATCTATCTATCTATCTATCTATCTATCTATCTATCTATCGTCTATCTACCTACCTCTTTCTCTCTCTCAAATAAATAAATAAAATATTTGAAAATTCTAATGGAAAAATCTGTGTCTAGGTGTGTGTATCCGAGGTTGTCACTTGCCTCTGCAAATGAATACCAGACTCTTGCACTAGACTCTTGCACTATATTTTGCATATGACTTATGTGGGCATCTTAGGAATCAAACCTAAGTGGTTAGGCTTTTTAAGCATATTCCTTTAAAGGCTGAGCCATCTTATCAGTCACCACCACCCCCCAAAAAAAAATCTTCTAAGTGCAATTTTTTTAGATGTTTTCTTATACCATACAATACCACAGAGTAACTTAGGGTACCAGGATAGTAGTAGGCATAAAAACTAAGTAGTAAATACTGGGCTTATTATTTTCCTTCCCTTATTAATTATATTGACCATGACCATTATAATTTACTTTTCTTGGATTTTTAGATTAAAAATTAGGATAATATTATTCCTCACAATTGTGAAAATTAAGAAAAAATAATATGCAACAGTACCCAAAGGTATGTTGAAGATACTTAATAAACTTCCTAAGTACCTTTTCTACATACCCAGTACCTAACAACATGTCTAGTTATTCCTCTGGGTCTATTTGGTCCATGCCTTCTTTTTTATTACCAATAATTTCTCAAGGCACTTGAACTTTGTTATTAAACTATTCTTTTATTATTGATTCTAGAGTCCTAAGATGTTGTTATATAAAAATCACAGAATGACTTTAATGGGTTTTTTTGCTTATTAAAAAGTAATATTACTTATTAAGATTCCTTGACATAAGTACACAGAATTATCACCATTTGAAATATATTGCCTTTTTTGCTCTTCTTCTATTCGTCTTCTTAATGCCTGGTAAATTTGTGTTGAAATTATTTCAGGTCATAAGTTCTCAGAAGAAAGAAAATACTAAATCTTGCATTAATGGAGACACAAAGTGATCTTGCATAAATTAAACACTACAATTTAAGAAACAAATTTTAGACTAAAACATGTCCAAACATGTCCTTTTGTTTTATTTCTGTCTGCCAAGATACAGTGCTTACCATGGTATATGCTCACCATATGAATAAAAAAAAATCAGCAACAAAGTTTTACTAGCTCAAAAAAATGCATTTCTCACCTCTGTCATGCACTGTCACAAGGAATAATTACAATTAACTCTGATTTGTTGATACTCAGCTAGTCCCAGGCAGTTATTTCTTCTCAGGTTATTTTATAGGACTTTGTTCAGAGGAAGTTAGATCTAGATCAAACCAGCTTAAACAAACACAACTTTATTTTCTCTCTCAGAAGCAGGGCTGTAGGCAAGGGCAGCAGGGTCTCAACTCCTTGGTTGTTCTTCTGACTGACTGAAATACACAGGTTGTTCAGTGGTTTATTAAAGCCAAGTCTTAGATGGAAAGCAAATTATCTCCAAGGGAACTTTGTCACTAGGGTGCCTGTTCAATAGTGATGTCTCTTGCTGCCACAGAGAGTACATGGAAAGATCAATGACGGGTTTGTTGGAAATTGCCCTTGGAGTAAATCTCTTATCCTTGGCCTGTATTTAAGTTTGTAATCCAAAACATCCTTTTCTCCTTAACATGGGAGTAAAACCATCTTCTAGGGCTCTCAACTTACTCTTGTAAAGTGCACATTGCCACTGAACAATCTTTCTTTCTGTAAATCAGCATAATTCACTCCCTCTGTGAGGCTGAAAACATCTTTATGTCTTTTGAAGTTAAATTTGTGGGCTTAGGCACATGCCAGCTAAATGTTTCACTTAGGTAAGGTAGCCAAAATAATTCAAACCATTAAGTTCTTTTTTTGTTCTTCACAGGAAAAGTGTCACCTGTTGTATAGCATGCCAGTGCCAATTAATCTGCCCAACTTTTCTAATTAACTTTTCAGTTGGGCCAAAACTAGGGACTACTATACCAACTCAAATATCACCTATGCCTCCTCTTGATAAGTTAAATATACTTATCTCTTTTTAATTAATTTATTTTTTTATTGACAACTTCCATAATTGTAAAAAATATCCCATGATAATTCCATCCCTCCCCCTACTTTCCCCTTTGAAACTCTACTCTCCATCATATCCCCTCCCCCTCTCACTCAGTCTGTCTTTTATTTTGATGTTATGATCTTTTCCTCCTGTTATGATGGTCTTGTGTAGGTAGTGTCAGGCACTGTGAGGTCATTGATATCCAGGTCATTTTGTGTCTGGAGGAGCATGTTGTAAGGAGTCCTACCCTTCCTTTGGCTCTTACATTCTTTCTGCAACCTCTTCAGCTTGAGCCTTGGAAGGTGTGACAGAGATTTTTCAGTGCTGAACACTCCTCTGTCACTTCTTCTCAGCACCATGGTGCCTTCTGAGTCATTCCAAGGTCACTGCAATCTGAAAAGAGAAGCTTATCTTACCAAAGGTGAGAGTAGCATTAGTATATGGGTATGAACATTAAAAGAAGTGTTTACTGGGCAGTTTGGTGAGCATAGTATATACATTTAGCCAGATATGAGCAGACATTACACTCCTAGGGCTCATGACTACCCCTGTTGTAGGTTTTCAGTATCAGGGATGTATTCCCTCCCATGGAGCAGGCCTCCCGTCAGATTAGAGGGCTGTTGGTTTCCCCCATAACAGATGTGCCACTATTGTACCCGTTGGCTCATTTGGCCTGGCTGGCCAAATATAAGGCTTGCTGTGTCCACTGTTGAGTATCTTCACTGGTGATTTCTCTCTCTCCCATTGAACTGCATGCAGTGTGGCTTTTTCCATCTTTCTGTCAGCTGGTCTACATGGAGGAGGTTTTCAGCTCAGCTCCAGCAGGATTTCTCAGTGACCTTGCAGCCCAAGTATGTGGACTCTTCAGCAATAGGATTTTACCATATATTCCTGGTGGGAAACCAAGGGCCTCGGCAATGACCTGTAATGTTTTGGGGGCATCAGGGACCTCCCTGGCCAACAACTCACTGGAAGGTATCCCAAGCCTGGCACTGAAAACTTTCTATTAACAATATATGGCTCCTGAATGTTCCATTGTCCAAAATAGTAGGTCTCAATACTTATTTATATCATCTCAGATTTTGATTAGCCCTCCCTCCACCTTTCCTTTACTCAATCTCTTCCCCTGACCTCACTTAGGCCTTTTTACCCCCATTAATCTGTTCTTCTACTCACATGTATACAATACTGTCCTATTAAGCTCCCCTTCCTCCCTTTATATTCCCTTTATATCTCCTTTTTAGCGTAGTATTGGCCTCTGCTACTGAATTTTCTTCCTACCATTTGTAGCTAGGATCCAAATATGAGAGGGAACATGTGACATTTGGCTTTCTGGGCCTGGGTTACCTCACTAAGTATAATACTTTCCAGATCCATCCATTTTCCTGCAAATTTCATAACTTCACATTTATACAATGCAGTTGTAGCCAGCAGAAAAGAAAAATATACTTATCTTTGTCTTCATTGCCGCATCTCTACTCTTCTAGTTTTGTATTCTATGAGTGTTAAATTCCAAAACTATGTTGCATTTCCTGTGCCCTCAAGGTCAGGCAAAGACCCAGCCTTCCTCACAAGCAGCTCAGCTTCAGGTAGGGTATCTCAGAAAACCATAGGTTCCCATTCCATTTGGATTAGGGCTTTATTGTGGTTTAAATATGAAATGACCATCACAGCCCCAAGTATTTGAATATTTGGGCCCCAGCTGGTATTACTGTTTTGGGAAGTTGTGGAAATTTTCCATAGTTTGGTAAGTAAAGTATAGCTTGAAGAAGTAGGTCACTGGGGCCAGGCCTTCGAAAGTTCTGTGTCCCCTGTCTCCCTGCTTCTGTCTGCAGTGAGGTGAAGATGTCTTTCCTTGGCCCATGTTCCAGCTCTCATGAAGTGCTGCCCAAACACAAGGGGCCAAACATCCATGAGCCAAAACCTCTGAAAATGTGAACCAAAAATAAGTACTTCCTCCTTTAAGTTTTCTCTGAGCTATATTAGTGAAAGCAACAAAAAGAAACTATAAGTTTCTCCCTTGGCTCCTCCGCTGAGTACTGCACAGGGGTCTAGAAGCTAATTAGTCATGAAGAACTAAGAACCCTGCTATTTTTTTCTCTTTTGATGCTGTGGTAGATTGAATAGAATCCCCCCTAATACTTATATTCATCGAGAACCTCAAACTCTGACATTATTTGAAACTAGAGAATTTTTAGATGAAACTAGTTAAAATGAAGTTACAACAGATTCCATAATCAGTATCCTAATAAAGAGAGATATATGAGTATAGATGTATGCACAAGGGAAAATGGTGTGAAAGACACACAGAGCGGACACCATACAACGATGGAACCAGAGAATAGAGGGATGCCTATACAAGACATGGCCACACCAAACATGGTCAACAGCCACCAGAACCTCAGAGGCATGGGGTGGCTTCTTCCTCAGAGTATCTAGCAGCCACTAACTGACTGACTTAACCCTCCAAAAGTGTGAGTGAATAAATTCCTGTGGGAAAGCTACCTATTTTACAGTACCCTAGGGAACAACTAGTTTTGTCATTACCTTCTCAATGCTGGCACAAATCACCCAACAAAAAGCAGCTCACAGGAGGAAAGTTGTTTATTTTGTCTTAGAGTATAGAGGTAAAGCTCCATGATGGCACGGGAAAATATGGCATGAGCAGAGGCTGGACATAACCTCTGCCACAGGAGGTGAAAGACAGAAGAAAAAGAGTGAGCCAACTAACACTGGCAAGCTAAAGGCTAATAAACCTCAAACTCCATTCCCAGAAACATACTTACTCCACCAAGACCCCACATCCCAGATTGCCACCAGCTGGGTAGCAAGCATTGAGAACACATAACTTTATGGGGGCCATTTGACTCAAGCCACCCTATCCACTTCCCCCAGCTTCCCCTTTCATTCCAATTCTGTATTATCTGTGTGGTATGTCTGCACTGGGAGGAACTGGAGAGAAAGAGAATTATGGGTTTATGCCTCAAGCCTGCCGCTAGTCTCTGCTGCATGTACTCAGTAAGTGGTGTCACTACAAAGCAAGGAGTCACTATGTGAAAGGCCCACAGGGTCCACACAGTCATTGTAATGAGCTCATCAGCTCCAAGGGGCTGCGGCTCCACTCCTACAGCCTATCAATGCCCCGAAGGAATGTATTACTTATATTGTCGTTTTCCCATTTGTCACAATTAGCTAACAGTGAGTCTTATGTAAAATCTTCCAATTACCTGCATTAAGAAAATATTCAGTACAGAACAAAGCATGCACATCTGGGGCCAGGCTGCCTCTGCTCAGTGTTATGATAAGTAGATAATTGACATGCTCTGAGTTGAACCTCTGCATTAAGCAGAGGAGACCCCCAATTGGCAGGATGCCTATCTTAACTGTCCTTATGCTAGAGTATCATGGGTTATTGTGGTCCAGTCCTACCTGAAGTCAATCCTCCTGTGACAATGTCACCATCTTGCCAGTTCGTCTGAGCTGAGAATTAACAAAGCTTATATCATGTATTTTAGCTTTTCAGGAATGCTAGCCTCCCTGCAGTATGTAAATCTGCTGCTGCATATTCAGGCTCTCAACTTTCAAATATGTTATCTGGAATCTATCATGTATAAAGAATAGGCAAAAATTGTTATAATCTTTTCATATTTTTAAATTGCACCAAATTATAAGGGAACTATCCTTGGTCTAATAATATTAAAAATGATTTAAAATTTAACTTAAAAGTTTGAAACTACTATGTTTTCTTTATTGAAACATTATGATCATACCATAATTCCTCACTTTGCACAAGAGGAAAAGCAGGTTTTTGAGTTATAAAGAGATTTAATTATAAGAGAATGCTATAAAGCAGCTCAGAGGTGTTGTCTCCTTCCTGAGCAGTTGGGCTTTGATGCAGACCTGACCTCAGAAACTGGAGGTCACCATGTTGGGATAAACCTTCCCTTTAAGGTGATAGAATATTGTGGAGCTGGCAGCTTTTGTCATCTATTAATATAGCCCCCCAAAAGAAAAGATCAGCACTTTTAAAGGTCCTCTGTCCCCAAACTAGTTTTGATTTACAGGACTGACAAGGTCAGTTTCTTCAATGGCTATAACCCAGAGTCCCATACTAAGAAAGAAGATTCAATTTATCTCATAGTTCCAGATATGTTCCTGTCTACTCTCCATCTGAAGTCTCTGGTGACAATAGGGGAACAGCCATGTCTGTGTGCTGTAGGTAATTTACTGTGTTGTGAACACTTGTCATGAAGGAAAATGAAGTCCTGTGTCACACCTATATTTTTATTATTTGTTACTTTATCTCCTTTGACTTTTCACTGATACTATCAGTGATTTCTTTAAAAGCCCACAGGTAAGTCAGGACTAACCTATTCTAAGCCAGGGATGGATTTACATTTCCAATCCTTTTTATCTCTCTGTATCTCTATTCATGAGCCTTAGGAGGAGCTCCAAGTAGAATATCACACTAATAGCTACAGATCAATCAACAGTACTCACTCGGGTGAGATAGCACACAAAGGAAACTGAAATCTCATGGAGAAATAAATGTGAAAATACATCTGTCCTTAAATGGTATATAGGCACTTTGTTCAGGAAAAATTTAATATAGAATTAGTCACTGAAGATTTAAGTTGGCATAGCATCTAGCTTCTTGAAAGGAAGCAAGTATCGATGTATTAGTATTGAGTATTGTTTCAAAAGTTGCTTGGGTTAACCAAAAGAATCTAAAATGTGGGCCTTATAGTAAATTCTGGGCTCTTTAAAATATCTCATAAAACATATTTATAACAATAGATCAATGTGTGAACTTAGCCCTTAAATGTAGAAATAAATAACTGAACAAATATGATATACCCATATGTGAAAAAAGTCCATTTTTTTCACACTCAATTTTTGATTCTTCCTCCATAATAAACATTCATCAGTTTTCTTACAATAAATTCTATGGTGACAGCCACTGCACTGTCAGCTGCAGAGTCCATTCCCTGCCTGCTACTTTCATTGCTACTATCGCCAGGACAAGCTCTATAATTTCTTGAAGAGATTGCAGTCTTCCACTTCTAAGGGCTGAAAATGCATTTTCTGATATCTTAAAATATTGACTCAGATAACCTGGATGCCTAAGAGATGCTGTTGGTTTCAGGCAAGGACAAAAATCAGAAGCTCAAAATTATCCTAAAGTCCCTTTTCTTTCTTTCTTTCTTTCTTTCTTTCTTTCTTTCTTTCTTTCTTTCTTTCCTTCCTTCCTTCCTTCCTTCCTTCTTTCTTTCTCTCTTTCTTTTTCTTATTTTCCTTTCTTTCTTCTCTCTCCCCCCTCCCTCTCTCTCCTTGGTTTCCTAAGGAATTCTTTCTTTCCATGGTACACAAAAAACTGCTAAGAGAGTTCCAGCTTCCTACCTTCCTAGTGTTATTGTCTCTTTCAACGACCCCTGGTTTGGGTGGAATTCATATATCTAAGCCAACCACTGGACACAGGAGAACAGTCTCCTGGTCTGCCAAGTCTGGGTCCCTGATTGTTCTTACAGCTAGGTAATATGTGAAAAAAGCTTCCCTGTTGGGAAAAGAAATGTCCCTTCTACTATTCACTTATAGAAATGCATGATATATAGTACAATGACCTTGTCTCTAGATATAATAGCATCTAAAGCTTTACTTATTGTTTCTTAAAAACAGAAAGTTTAATATTATATCACTATTGTAGTAGACAAGATGTAATATATAGAAGGCATTTATTAAATACCAATGAATGGGTCTTATTTTCTCCCTCTTCTGTGATGACTTCGTATTCTTAATAAAAAGAAGAAACCTAATGAACTGTAAATGTTATATAAATATTTGTAATAGTATACAATTCCAGAAATAGTACAGAATGTGTATGTGTTTAGTAAAGATTCAATTTTCCTCTAAAATTAAAACAAAATCAATAAACAAATTGACTTAGATCAGTACACATCTAGAGATATTTGCTTTCTCCCCAGGGAAATGTCCCCTGAAGATATTTTTGATGTCACAACAAGAGGAGGAGCTGTAGGCAGAGGCCAAGGCCACTGTTCACTATCCCCTCAAGACTAGAATGATCTAGTCCAAGTGTCAGTACTATGAGAGTTGAGCAGCCCTGGCTTAGATCATCAGTAATGTGGCCACATCACATACTTGACAGGTATCAGGGTCAGGCCTCAGATACAAGTCATCTGTGAAAAAATCTTTTACCTGGATCCTAATCATGTCATTGTTCATGTTACAGCCTAATTTAAATAATGGCGTTAGATTTGCAGAATTACATTCCACAAATACCATTCTAACTGGAATAAACTATTCACAGACCTGTGTGCACTAGAAGAGTCCACTCGCCCCTCAGACATTTACTAGGCCCCAGGCTCATCTAGCTCACATTAGATGAGTTCACTCCCAAAACACAAATGCCACCTTATTTACTGATTTCTCATATGCCAACATTCCTCATTTTCCAGCAAATTGCTTCATAAATGGGAATATGATTAACTCCTTGAAAGCTATTTTTGTTATTATTGAAGTCATTAAGATTTGATCGCCACTCTATTTCTGTCAGCCCATCTGCTCTTTGGCACATGAGGAACCAGGTGGCCTTCACTGAATACCAGGGATGTGAATCTGCAGCAGAAAGGAACAAAAGGTCTCCTTGTCTGAGTCTGTTTGTGTAGCCAAGGCTTTGATTTAGCTTATAAAAAATCCTGTTTCCAGGTCTGAGAAGATGGCTCAGTGGATAAACTGTTTGCTGTTCAAGTGTTAGGACCCAAGTGTGGATCCCCCAGCACCCACATCAAGGCTGGGTAGGTACAAAAGCCACTTATAAGGATAGAACTAGCTCAGGAGCAGAGACAGGTAATCCCCCAAACAAGATGGCTCGCTGAATCACAAGCTCTCGGTTCAGTTGAGAGGCCCTGCCTCAGTAAAACACAGAGGAGAGCAATCAAGGAAGACATTTGACCTCAACCTCTGGCCTCATACACACACAGATGTGTACATGCACCCATGTGTATACACACACACACATACACACACAGAGTCCATACACATGCAAAATGTTATTTTTTTTGTATGTGTCTTTTTGTTGTTGTTTGTTTGCTGGCTTTTTAAAGATAGGGTCTTACTGTAGGTCAGGCTGACCTGGAATTTACTATGTAGTCCCAGAGTGGCCTCAAACTCTTGTTGATCCTTTTACCTTGGCACCAAAAAAAAAAAAAAAAAAAAAAGAATTTAAATTTCATCATTCATACACTTTATATTTAGTCTTTCTCTTACTAAACATTTAGCTTTGTTGATGTTGGGCTTCTAAACAAAGACATCTGCTTTATATGGGTGGTCTAAGAACAATATCCCCTATATTTGTCTCTTATTATCTGTGCGTTGGCAATAGGACTTAAACCTGTCTTGTAGTTGCTTCATCTTGTGTCATTTTGGATTCAAGGTACAACCAAAGGCATATTTTGCTTGCCTTTGAAAATGTTGTTTTAATTGCATCATCACAAACTTTCTGGTTTGTAAACCATAAAACCCCAGTTACATTGAGGCAGTCTTTTCCGTCCTGCTGCCACTCCCTGTTACCACTGTTGTGACTGTGGCTATGGATCCACTCTCCCACCTCCACAGGTAACATGGTCCCCCTCAGCACAGGTACCACTGCCCCAACCCCAGGTGTCTAGCACAAAACAACACAGCCACTATCCCTGACAAAGACCACCATCCCCTGGGGAAGGCTGAAGCTTCTCTACATACATAAGAGAACAGAGATCATCTACAAGTCAGGGAATTTAAGTCTCTCCTGTTCTTATTAACAAAATAAATAAATCAAGCTCAAAGTTATCTAAGAGAATCTCTGTCAATTCTAGACCCTTGGTTCAGATATTTGACAAGGTTTCCATTAATGCTAACACTAGTGCCCAACAGCTTAGCCACTCAAATCTCTATAACATACTCAGTTCTTCTCTAAGTGCATTTGTTTATGAAATCACTCACTTGGCCACTTACTAAGTATTTATAAGGCACCTACTATGCTTTGCCCTATGTACTGGGTTCACAAGATTCAGTCTTAAGAAGAATGCTATCTATGCCCTCAGAGAAAATAGGGATCTGTGAAAAAGAACAACTAAAAAGTAACTGGAATATCTCGAAATAAAAGAGAGTAATATGGAGATCCACTTTTGAATATGAGCCAGAAAAGGAGTGTAAGGAAAAAGTACACTACAGTATGGAAGAACAGGAAGTAGCAGATGAAGGGAGATGGATCCCAACACAATCAAAAGAGCAATACAAAGATCCTGATGGGAAAGAGGTTCAGATCCTCCAGCAAAGTGTGGAAGGCCCATGTACGTATAGCAGGTGAAAGCAAAACATAAGACAAGCAAGAGAAACGTTGTATATGTAGGGTTTTCTTCTTTTTTAAATTATTGGGAACTTTTAATATGTGAATGTACACTAATTTGATGGTGTTTCCATCCCAGTATCCTCTTTTGTCACGTCTTCCTTGTGCCCACCCCTGATGACCCTCCTTTTTCAAGGTAGCCCTTCTCCTGCTTTGTCGTTCCATTCCCTTTGTCCTTTATGGCACCATGCTGATGGGCTGTGAACAATGCTGGTGTTGTAGGGTAATCAGTAACCACTAAAGGATTATGAATGGACCTGTCAGTCCATGAAAGAAGGACAGCACCCCAAAGAATGCATACATACACCCTGTGGTTCTTACATTCTTTCTAACTCCTCGGTACAATGTTCCCTAACCTTGGACAGTGTCATAGAAACTACCTTTAGTGTTGGAACTCATGGCAGCCTCTTATTTTCAGCTTTGATGAATTTTGACTCTCCTCAGTGTCTACTGCCTTCTCCATAGAGAAAGTTCTCTTGTTAGCAGTGACAGCAGCACTCATCTTCATTGTGCCACTTCTGCAAGGTTCCCTGAGCCCTGCATAGTGTGATAGAGACCTCATCCAGTGCTAAGCATGGGGCTTTCTCTTCTTGTCATTTTGGTGAGTCTTTGTATTTGCCTCCAACTGTACAAAGAAGATTCTCTAACAAAAAGTGAGAACAGAATTAATCAAAGGGTTAAACATTAAAAGATTTTTGATGGGTATAACACTTAAGTTTAGCAAAAGAACAGTGGAAATTCCCTCTGGACTCTATGATCTTCTATGGCATAGGGTTTTGACTTGGTTCTCCATACCAGACATGAATTTCCTCCCACTGTGCAGGCCTCATATCCAATCAGAGAACAGTTGATTACCCGCCAAATTCATGTGACACTATTACACCCATGGATGCAGCTTGATTTGCTGATTGGCTATGTAACTTACAGGATCTCCTGTTTGTTCAGACTGTAGGTGATGTTTCCCTCCTAGAAGCTTTCAGTTCTTTCCAGCACTAAGATAGCTAGCCAGCAGGGAGGTAGTTTGCATCTTAGTTCCAGCTTGATTTCTCAAAATTCTATGTCCACAGCCTGTAGATTCTTCAGCAGTAGTGTCTTATCATCTAGTTCTGGTGGGTAATCAAGCACTTTGCCAATAGCCTGCATTGTTTTCAGGGTCTCATGGGCCTTCCTGACCAACAAACTCACTATGGAGTGTGACCTATCTCTAGCACTGAAATGCACCTTCAACAACCTGTGCCT
Organism: Dipus sagitta; assembly: GCA_036346955.1. Lineage (NCBI taxonomy): Eukaryota > Metazoa > Chordata > Mammalia > Rodentia > Dipodidae > Dipus > Dipus sagitta. The sequence continues at coordinate 44,641,142 of CM070787.1, forward strand.
TCAGGCAAACCTTTCTCCACCACAGAACTGTATTTCTACATCCTCTCTCTCTCTCTCTCTCTCACTTTAAACTTTATATGTACTAATTAGCAAAGTAGGTTTCTGTAGTATTTATTCATCTCATCTTTATGTATTTCTCTCCTACTCCTTCTTCCCTTTCCCTTGTTCCCTGAACTCCTTCCTCCCTCTGTATATTGTCCTACTTGCCTGTCTACTCTCTCCTGTCCTAGTCCCTGATTTTCATCTCTCCAAGCTTCACTCTATCTTGTTAACTAGTACTACTGATGCTTACTACAACTTATAGATATGTAAACTATTCCAGGTTAGAATCCACATATGAGCAAGAGCATTCAGCATTTGTCTTTCTGAGCCTAAGTAACCTTACTTGGTATAAATTTTTTCAGACTCATCCATTTTCCTGAAAATTACATAATTTCATTTTTTCCTTACTGCTGAATATATATTGTGTATGTCTGGTATCTTTATTATCCATTCATCAATTGATGGGCATCTGGGGTGATTCCATTTCCTGACTATTGTGAAGAGAATAGTAACTAACATGATTGAGCAAGTATCTCTGTAGCAAAGTATAGAGGCTTTAGGTATATGCCTAGGAGTGATATATCTGGGTCATATGGTAGGATATATTTTTAGGTTTTGAGAAATATTGAGATTTCCATAGTGACTATACCAGTTTACACTCCCATTAAGGGTGAACAAGGGTCCCTCTTTCCCTGTAATCTCACCAGTATTGTTGTTTGAAATTTTTATGACAACTATTCTGACAGGAGTGAGATAGAATCTCAAAGTAGTCTTAATTTGCATTTCCATGATGGCTAAAGATGAGAACTTTGCTTTAAAAGTTTATTGGCCTTATGCCAGGTGTGGTAGCGCATGCCTTTAATCCCAGCACTAGGTAGGCAGAGGTAGGAGAATCGCCATGAGTTCGAGGCCACCCTGAGACTAGAGTGAATTCCAGGTCAGCCTGGACTAGAGTGAAACCCTACCTTGAAAAACCAAGAAAAAAAAAAAAAAAAAAACAAATGAACACAAAAAAGCTTATTGGCCTTTTATATTTTTTTCTTTGAGAACTGTTTGTTCAGTTCCCTGCCCACATTTTCACCATATTTTATTTTGTTTATGTACTTATTTTTTCAAGGTAGGGTCTCACTATAGCTCAGGCTTACCTGGAATTCACTGTGTAGTCTCAGGCGAGATTCAAACTCATAGTGATCCTCCTACCCCTCCTTCTCCAGTACTAGGATTAAAGGCATGAACCACCATGCCTGGCTTGTTTACAACAAGTCTAATATTTATCATGGTTATTTCAACCAAAGGTTGAGATCATTTTTAGCAAAAACAGTTGTGTAAGTATGAAACAAATCATACCTGCCAGTGATGTTTATGCACATGTAGATAAACAACCTAATGACAGAATGAATGATATAGCTATGGTTTATAGTTTGAAAGATGACAGAATGACAGAGATAACTTCACATGAGATAAACTTCACAGGGGAATCACATGAACTTCATTATTTTTTTTGTTTGTTTATTTGCTTTGATTTCAGAATTACCATTTCTGAAGATGGAAACCTCAGAATCATCAATGTGACCAAGTCAGATGCTGGAAGTTATACATGTATAGCCACTAACCATTTTGGAACTGCTAGCAGTACTGGAAACTTGATTGTGAAAGGTAAGCGCTAATTCAAATAACTCACAGATTAATGGATGTGTCGTCACTTCTAATATTGTAATCTATAGACATGGCATCATTCATATTATTAATATCTATGGCTATCACTGTGTTTCTAAATTAATTCATCACAGCAAACATGATATGATTAATAATTACTCAAGACTTTTGGGAATGGATATGATTGAAAGGCTATCTTATTTCAGGATCATCCAATACAATTTTGAGAATTACAGCCATTGTGTCTATTATAGCATTGTAACTAATGTTATCTGCAGTCCTTTAATTAAATTTCTTTCAAGTCTCTACAGATTTGAAATTCATGTCTAGGAGCCTTGTGCTAACAAATTAAAAACCCATGACTCAAGTACTATTTTTAGCAAACACTGTTTAAACATTGACTTTGGTGGTTTTTAAAAGAGCTGTCCCCATGTATTCAGAGATGTGGATATGATGCCTACTAGCAATAAAGGGTTTTGATCACCCCTGTGCTTTGCTTGAGTTATATAGCCAACCCTGTCAGTTGGAAAGAAATAAAATTTTCTTTGTACCTTAGACTAGGTAAATTATATTTCACGGCCTAAAGTCCTTTATGGTCTTTGAACAGCATATGATGTGAAACTGTCCCAACACTATGTTGATGGCATCCCTGAAAGTGTTGAGAATTGTGAAGGATAAGATCTTAATTTACATTACATTTGAATTTCTATTACCTCGTATTTGTGCAATTGTAGCATTTTTTTTTTTTTTAGTTCAAGGGATCTTGGTGCTGCTTCGCTTAATAAAGATGATATTCAGTTTGATGACCTTTGGGAGGTCACCGTTACCAGGAGTATTTAAACCCAGGAATCCTGACCAAGTTTTCTCAGGAAATTTTTTAGCCCCCCTTTCCTGTTGCTGTGTAGTACAAACTAATGAGTCATATACTATTTCATAGTGACCCACTTGTAGCTTCTTCTTTGATGTAAGATAGCCTTAAGGCAAGCAAACATACTCAAAAAAGAATATTTATCTCAATTATAACTTTAGCAAGGAGGCTGAAAATTCACATAATTATGTATGTCAGGGTCATTGCAAGTTGAAAATGCACTTCCATTTTGAGATATCTATTTATCATGAACACTTTTCTAACCAGAATGAAAATTGGAAGTCAAGGCATTAGAGTTAAATCTGTATTTAGATGACTGCAACTATTTCAGTTTATTAATTATTCCTTAGAGCAGTGACATTGGCATGTGACTATGAGTTCACTATATTTCATAAAGCAAAGGGGAAAGAGGTTAGATAATATTTATAGATCAGAATTCCAGCTGGAGGCTTTGGGTAATGTATGGTTTTCTCAGCTGCCAAAAGACATTTCGTGATTGACGAGGAACAAGAGGGAGCCTAAGGTTTCAGAGATAGTGGCAGAACTGGGACCTGTTATAGATGATTTCCCAGTTATGGATATATAAGGGAATACTAGGACACTATCTTAAATCATGATTAAGGTCCAGGATACAGTTTAAATCTCATTTCTTTCATTTACTATCTCTTATGACCTTGGACAAGATTCTGAGCCTATGTGGAGATAATGGCTGTAGTAACAGTAATAATCCATGTTAAGTGACAAGCTTGGTGCCTGGCACCTAGGAAGTAGTTGTAGTTGCTATGGTTATTACCACAGCTGTTATTTATGTTATAATAGAGTGACTATGCATATATCCTAAATCTGAATATCAAACAATCACAAAGTTTCTACCCAGTAGAATAATTAGCAAAGAAAAGTGAGTAGACAGTTGTAAACACCAAAACATATAGACAACCTGTATGCCCTTCCAGATTGTGAAAAGTGGGCTATTTTCACATGTAGGAACAAGTTGTGCTGGTATTTGGTTGCCCTGCATTGGCTAATCTGGCTCGCAAGAGAGTTGACAGAAGGGAAAGAGCTCCATTTCCTGTCAGCATTCATGTGTGCGGCAGCCAAGCAGAGGACAAAACCACTCCCAAACAGCAGTGTGGTGTGGAGCATTGCTATGTTCTCCTTCTGCACCACCGTGTAAGAATTACACATATACCTGGGTGAAGACTGTCATGCTCACTTTATATCTTGGGCGGATGGAAATATTGCTGAGATAACTTCTCCGATTGTCACAAACTAAATAACTTATTTCTTGCCTTCCAGTAAAATATGAACATCAATTCCTCAAATACAGTAAAGAATTTTAGAAAAATCATAAATATTTTCTAACTTTAGTAATTAAGTTTTTCAATGTGTATTAGGAAAATAGTTTTCTGTCAATGCCTGAATGAAAAATGATTAAAATATATTGAATGTAGTCAGCATACAGATAGGTTTCATGTATACATTGTTATAAGAGGATATATAAAAGTAGTGAAGATGGTATATGAATGGTAAAAAGTGAGAAGTATGATTTCAAGACTTTTTTTTAATTTTAATAGACTTCTAAGGGTTTGTGATAGAATTTGGATGTCTTGTTGTAGTGGTTTATATTGACTGTCAACTTGACAGGACATAGAGTGACATATGAACAGATGCCTAGATTACGTTACCCTCTGAGCATGCCTATGAGGGATCATCGGGGGTAGATTAATTAAGGTAGGAAGACCTGCCTTGACTATGGGCAGCACCATTCTGTGAGCCAGGATCCTGGACTATAAAAAAAGGAGAGTGCTAGCCAAACATCATTCACTACTCTCTGCTTCCTCACTATGGGATAAGTCTGAACAGCTCTGCTTCAAGATCCTGCTGCCATGCCATTTTCTTTTCCACCATAAGAGACTATGTAACCTGGAACTGTAAACTGAAATAAACCCTCCTTCCTTTAAAATGGTTCTTCTCAGGCATTTTGTAACAGTAACCAAGGGGTAATTATTGTACCTGCCTATGGTAAATACAGGTTTTGCTAAGCACATGGAAAACTTTAAAATCTGAAATTTCTGCATGCCTACAATCCCAGCAGATGGAGAAGAAAATAATTCAAAGCTAGCCTTGGCTACAGAGCAAATGCAGGGCTATCCCAGACTATAGGAGACCCTATATCAAAAGAACAAGAAAAAAAAAATCTTGAAATTTCCAAAGGGATCCAAGGAAGAAGACGTGCTGAGATGGGATGAGCCTGGGCAATGTAGACAGGGGAAGACAGAGGTGTGTAGATATGTGCAGCAAGGTCAGTGTGGGCCCACTGGCCATGCACACTGTGTGGGCTCCAGGGTTCTTTCTGGGCTGGGTCATTGGCAGTCAGCTATAGCAAGCTTCTCCACAGAGGCCTTCTTATTCTTGTATCATTTTTCTAGGTGAGATCAGGAGGAAGAAATATGAGCTTATTTAGTCAGAAGTTAATAATCCTGCTATTCTGAGTAAGGTCAAAAGTGATTTGAAAACTCATGTGTCTCCCAGTGGTCACGTCTGTGTCCATTAGCAGTAATGGGAAGTACATGGGTATAGCGGGGACAGCTACACCCCTAGGTCTCTGAGAAGGACATTAACATAAACTGAAAAATACAATTGAGAAATCTGCTCCATATAGCACGATAAAGACAGAGAAAACCATTCTGAACTCTGCATGAACTGTGCTGAGTACTGAAGCACACATCAGAATGCTTGAGCCCCACACCTTTGAAGCACATGTAACAGTTCGTCCCAAAATGTGACTGACTGCTGTGTTTTCATTCAATCTTGAGATCTACAAAGAAACTACTTAACAGTTAAATGTGCTTGTCTTCATTTTAATATCCTTAAGTGTCTGTGATTAGACCTCTGGGAAGGTCAGACATTAGAACACTTTTTTTTCCCCAAACTATATATATATTTCTATCATTAACCACTCTTTTAAAATCCAATATTCTTACTCACTACCCCTGACCCAGATATTTAGAGAGATGGTAAGGATAGTGTCAAACACAGGGTCAACAAGTAGGACAGAACAAGAGGGATACAAATCTCTGTAGGAGATACATGCAGGTAGTTTAAAATAAATCTCTGGCAAGTAACCACCAAGGGGATAAATATTCAGATTATGCAGGAGCAGGTTACTTCCAAACTGACAGGTGCCCAGGGTCCTCTTGGTATTCCTGCCATCATCCGAACTTCTAAATTTTACTGATTTTCTTTGTTCAAGCTAGTTACAGTATATTTAAGGTGTGTTAGTTATTCAATAGTAAGCAAAAACTGTTCTCAAGTCAGACTCCCAAATTCTAACAGGAATCATCATATTTTACCTTTAAACAGAGATGCACATTGGCAATTGTGGACATCATTAATAGCTATAAGAAAGGTGAGATACTTTATGGGCAATATTAGACCCACTAGCTCATTTTTATCTCCATAGAAGAGGAAAGAGTTAGCTGTTTTGTGTTGACACAATATCTTGGCTATGCAGGTTTTATATGACAAGTATTTTTAAATAGCAGGCCCAGTGCAGAGCAACTTGGAGTATTTGTCTTGGCTGTAGATGGACAAGATAAGCGTGATAATAGCAATCCTATCTTCAATTTATTACCTCCAGGGCTCAAAATGAAATGCAAGGCTTTAAGCTAGGAATGTGATTACCATGGTTATGACCTCGAAAGTGACCTTGTATAACTGTGAGTGGTGGTTTCAGACTGTACCTTGACAAACATCCTCCTATACAAAAGAACTTTACACATGTAGTCTAGCATGTAATGATTCAGTAAAACTTGTCCTAAGAGGGTGTGTTTCCTGTCCTCACCCCTAATGTAATACATCAACGTATCTAGCAGTAGAAGAGGCCTGAAAACAACTGCACTTGAAATGCACATTGCAGGTGCTCCTTCTGTTCACCACAGTTGAAGAACTTTCTCAGAAATTTGTAAACCTATGGGCCATATTGAACAAGCTCCCTGTTTTTATATACCCCAAGAGCTAAGAATAGCATTCACATTGAGCTGGTTTTGGGAGACAATGTTCTTGAGCATGTGGAAATTTTATGACATTGATATTTTCATATTAATAAATAGTTTAGATGGAAGTCAGTCAGCCATGTCATTTGCTTATAGGTTGACCATGCTTTCCAACTATAACAACAAAGTAGAAATGTTACAACATAAACTGGATAATGTAAAAATAAGTATCCAATTTCCTCACCTTTGCCTCTTTAATTTTTTTTTTTTATCGGTATGTATGTATGTGCACATGTGTGCATGTGAGCTCACCAGAACTTCTTGCAACTACAAACGTGTGCCAGACACATGTACCACTTTTTTGTGCCTGTTTATGTGGGTGTTTTGGGAATTGAACCCTGGGCTGCAGGCTTTGTAAGCAAGTGCCTTTAGCCATTGTCTCAGCCCCTTGTGTTTGCCTCTTAACCTGCAAGACCTAAAATAGTAACTTTCCTTCCCTTTAAAAACTGTGATGATCCTTTCTTTTTATAACTTTTCTTCCTCAAACAGGTTTTCAAAATGTGATACAAAATATTGTGTAGCAGGGCTGAAATGGGAATTTTGGGGTTCCTTGTGAACACAACAATACACCAGCACACCAATAAATTTAGAGTACCCCGTATTCTTTTTCTTTTTTTTCCAATGTAGGGTCTCACTGTAGCTCAGGCTGACCTGGAATTCACTATGTACTCTCAGGCTGGCCTCAAACTCTCTGCAATCATCCTAACTCTGCCTCCTGAGTGCTGGGATTAAAGGTGTGCGCCACCACACCCAGGCAAGTACCCCGTATTCTTGTCTTATGGATTTAAAGAACTAAAATCCATAGACCAGAGGGTGAGGTTTAGATAGACTTTATTAGATTAAGAGCAGGAAGGGTGGAGAGCTGGGCTGAAAGAAGGAAGTTTACCAGAACCAGGAAGCTCAGGAGCAGCCAAGAGAGAGCTTGTCCCTGGTACATATCTATTTATAACCTCACTGTGGTAGGCTTCCCATGCTCAAGTGAGCCTTAGAGACAGATTGTCTGGGCTAGAGCCTGGATTAGGAAGAGGCCAGCCATGACACCAAGTTCTGGGGAGTGAATATAACCAACCACAATGTGAGGATTAGATATAAGTTATAGTAAAAGGGACTTCTTTCCCAGGAGGGGCTCAGGTTGTTTGTGGAAAAACATCTCCAGGAAACTCCTTTAGGCAAGAGATAAGAAGTTAGATTATCCTTTGATCTCCAGCAAAGAGGAGATTGCAGGGGCAGATTTAGGACATTCCTGCCTTTATTTTCAGGGGTCCAGTCACCCTAATTGCCTCAGGACTACATATAACTCTTATCACATCTCATGCTAATGTCCTGCTGGAAATTCCCACATCTTCCCCAGTCAGCTGACTACCTACAGTGGTCAGGAAGATTTCTTTCCCAAGGCAGTATCCTTACCCACACCAGTAGCCAAAGAATTGACTTCATGATTTATATACAAGTTGAAAACTCAGAGAGAGAATAGGTCCTAGGCTGACAGAGGAAAATGACTTTGACATGCAAACAATGTGTTGAGCTTCTCCAGGACTTGTGGAGCCTCATGCTGCTAGGACAGGTATACTAGGCCAGAATGGCTGGGGAGATACCAAAGTTGGTACAGTGCTTCTTGGCCTAAGTAAGCATGAGGACCTGAGTTCAAACCCAGCACCCATAAAAATGCTGAGTGTGGTGATGTACACCTTTAATCACAGTGTTAAGGATGCAGAAACAGAAGATCCTTGGGGCTTTCTACTCAATCAGTCTAACAATTGGTGAGGCCCAGGCCAATGAGAGACCTTGTCTCCAAAACAGGTGGACAATATTCCTGAAGGTGACACACAAAAGTTGTCCTCTAACCTTCACATACAGCCATACACACTTGAGTGCACACACACACACACATACATACACACACACACACACACACACACAGAATTAAAAAATAATAGTGAAGGAAGTTCCTATAGCAAGAATGACACCCAGTAGGATCCTGCAAGACACTACCTCATCCCTGAACTTTCCACGGTCATCAGCCTTACTCAGCTGAACCATCTATCTCTGTCTGGCTTCCCCAGGCTGGATATTGCTTTCTTACAGCAATTGAGGCTTTTTTTTTTTAAGTTTGAAAAATATGCAAGTTTTCCATAATTTTATCTGGGTGCTAAAAGAGCTCCTTTTGTTCATGTATTTAGTTTATTTCTTTTAATTAGTATATAGAATTACTTTCACAGAAAGAAAAAAAAAATGTTTGTACTCTAGGTAACTATGATAGAAAAGAGGATCTCTGTAGGGGTTAACTCAGGCCCCATATACTCTTAAAAGAACTTACTTTTACATTCTCACTCTCCAGCCCTGAAAACTGAAGGTGTTCCAGAGAACAGTTGAGTCCTTCATTGCCAAGCAGAGTACTAAGTGTTCACACCAGCCAAAGCTTATTCATGCTTGGAAGAAATGACTCCAACAAATGCATACATATATACATATACTAGTTATTCATACCATCTGCTGCAGTCAGCTTTTGCAAGAAAAAAAGAAAGAAAGAAAGAAAGAAAACAAAACAAAACAAAAAATAAAAACACCCACTCAAGAGCAGCTTATGGGAGGAAAGGGTTTATTTTGCCTACAGACTCAAAGGGAAGCTCCATGATGGCAAGGGAAAAAATATCCCATGAGCATAAGGTGGACATCACCTCCTGGCCAACATAAAGTGGACAATAGCAACAGGAGAGTGTGCCAAACAGTGGCAAGGGAAAACTAGTTATAATACCCAAAAGCTGGCCCCCAGGAGCCTCCAGGAGGCTCTAATTCCCAAATTGCCACCAGCTAGGGACCTAGAATTCAGAACACATAATTTTATCAGGGATGCCTGAATCAAACCACCACACCATCCAAAGCTTATTCATGATTACAAGAAATGAGTCCTACAAATACATACATATACTAATTGTTCATGTCAAGCAAAGACAGATACATACATATATACAATACTCACATATATATGACAGAAAATAAATTTTGTATCCCAGCACTAGAGATTGTCTACAGTATTACATTTTTGTGCTGTATAAAATTATTGTCTTGTTAACTAAATGTGGCACTTCACATATCAACTTACCATGCATAGTTTGATGGACATGGTAATGCCATCTTTTCAGTTGGAACATATTTGGAAAATGAGTTTGAAGCAGCCTTCATCTTCCATGTAAAATTATTCAAGGATTTATCCAGATTTGACTAGGAATCAATCAGAAATCAGTAACCAGCAATGACGTTTGGCTGCTTACAGACAACAAAAGCTTTTAACACTAGACCCTTATAACAGAATATATTTTGACCTAATTAGATCTCTTCCACTGGAACCAATTATTTCTAGGCGATAATTAAGAGTATTTCTAATAGGATTAACACAATTTATGACCCAAGGCATCTGAAGTAGGAAAGAAAAGTTTGTCATTAGAAGTGCTAAATGCTAATTATAATAGGTCCTTCCATAGAAGGACAGTGACTGACCCCACTAGAATTTGGGAAGATCCACAGCACAGGAGTCAGCAGTGCTATGAGAGAGCATCGTAAAGAAAGAGTGAGCAATAATGTTCACATTACCTGACATATTTGAAAATACAATGAAATGGAGCATAATGAACCTCAGACATTCTTGTGAACACTAACCAGGGCTCTACAGATTCCGCAAAGTGTGTGCCCTTAGCAGTATCCATCATGGATATAGTAATTCAGTTTTACAGAATCTCTCATAAAAGAGTGTCTCCCTTTTATTGCACCAAGATTTAAGTGTATGATTGCATAACTTGACAATTTGCCTTGTCTGTGTCCTATATATCACTTCTCCATGCTTGTTCTAGAGGGAAAAACAAATTCATTAACCTATATTTTTCTATAATAACTTGTTCCTTCATGGTTAGGTGTTTATGCTGAAGTCAGACTTCACATCCTTGACTGCCAAAAAATTCATGAACAAACTTCATCCTTACCACTAATAATCAGGAAAATACAATTTAAGCATTAGATTAATTTATATTTAAGAATGGAAAAATATAGGCTATAGAGATGGCTTAGTGGTTAAAGGCACATGCTTGCAAAGCCTGAGGACCTCAGTTTGACTTTCTAGTACCCATGTAAAGTAAGTTGCACAAAGTGGCACATGCATCTGGAGTTTGTTTGCAGCAGCAAGATACCTGACTTTTTTCATTCATTCATTCTCTCTCTCTTTCCTTCCTCCCCTCCCCTCCTCTCCCCTCCTTCTCTCTTTCTGCTTGCAAATAATTAAATTGTTTTTGAAAAGAAAGAATGGCAAAAGATGAAAATCTAGTAATGCCTTTTTTGGTAAGCATGTGAGGAAAGTGGTACTCACATATTTGGAATGATCTTCACACAGAAGTAGAACAAATGCTATAGATAAAAATAAAAATCAACAAAGTACAATCACTGTGGCCCAGCAATTCCATTTCTGGCCACTGCCCCAGAGGAAGCCACCAATGCTCCAAGATAGACTTGCTAGATATGCAAAGATGTTCACTATGGTATTGACACCTTTAACCCCAGTACTAGGGAGGTAGAGGTAGGTGGATTGCTGTGAGTTTGAGGCCAGTCTGAGACTACATAGTGAATTCCAGGTCAGCCTGGGTTAGAGTGATACCCTACCTAAAAAATAAATAAAAATAAAACCACATAGAGGAACAATGCATATGTCATTACTTAATACATGGAACGTGGTTGAATGTCAAATTCACTATATCAACTAATGCCACGTAATTTTTAATTTTTTGTTATAAATATTTTATTTATTTGCAATCAGAGAGATACAAAAGGAGAGAGACAGACACACAGAGAGAATGGGCTTTCCAGAGCCTATAGTCACATCACAAAAGAATTCCAAATGCATGCGCCATTTTGTGGATCAAGCTTTAAGTGGGTACTGGGGAATCGAACCCAGGACATTAGGCTTTGCATGAAAACACTTTAACTGCTGAGCCATCTCTCCAGCCCCCATATAATTTTTAAACAATAATTACCTGTGCAATGTAAACATGAACTTGTGGAGGGAGGGGACAGGAATGACATTATACCAAAGGTTTTAGCTGTGTTACTAATCAATCTGCATAAATTATTAACTGTATATTTATAATTGAAAAGACTGGAGATACATGAAAAGGTATTGAAAGCTGCTCACTCTAGAAGGAGAAAAATGAGTTTTGGCAATTCTTGTTGTAGTTTTATAACATTTCATATGTAAAAGGTCAGGTCAGAATCCCATGTTGCAGTCAAAATCTTCAAGTCAATTGATCTGATTTTCTACTTTTCTCCCACATAGTGTAAAATGGATTTATTTATTTTATTTATTTATTTATTTATTTAGTGATATTTAACCCATTCAATGTAAGTACTTTTTGATGGTTAGCAAAAAATTGTATTGTAGAATTAAATTGTGTATTATTTTTCCTTAATGAATACTTACTAGTCAGAATGACAAAACAAACAAACAGACAGAGAGATACAATATGACTCTTTAGCTTCATCAGTGTGAAGCACATAATTAATTTCTTTTCCAGGCAACTTGTGTTGTCCTGATTCAGTTTAATTTAACTTATTATCACAAGCAGATAATAAGAAGTATATTGAAGATATCCATCTGGCTAACATTGAAAACCTCATGTTTCATTCTTCATGGCTGTCATAGACCATACTAATTGCCTCATTTCAGTTGTTTTGCAATCAGTATGATTTAGCTATTAATGTGATAAAAGCCTTATGTGAGAGGAAGTTGATATTAAAAAGCATAGATTTCTGACCTACCTCTATACCACTTCTGCACACATCCTCAGCATTATTAAAGTTATATATTTTTGCATAAATAAAAATCCATCTCTGTGTCATGCATATCTTTCTGGGTTACATCTATCATCTCACGTCTGTTGTCTTACCACAGAGCTAGTCTTGTACTGAAGAAAAGAAATGGTTTATGTTGAGCTTTTCAGTTCATTAAATGTTTAAAGCTCAGTGTAGTTTGTTTTCAAACTGTATTTGCTTTCATTTTTGTTTACAATTTCCTAAGATGAAATGAATTTTAAATGGTTAATTGTATAATAAATTAAAAGAAAAGCAAAATTAGGCATTTTATCTTCTACTTCTAAGAATCAGAACTTCCTGTGGTTAATGTCTCATAAGCAGAGTGTGTGTGTGTGTAATTAACCCTTTCCTTTCATTTGAGAGGTGGTCCCATGGGTGGGAGAGGCAATAACACTTGGTACCAGCCCTGAAAGGGAAGGTTTGGTCTCTTACATACCCGGAACCAGAAAGATTTGTCAGAATAATTCATGAGTGGCTCACCTTCCTTTCTTGGCATTTGTTTTCTCTGCCTGAGGCAGGAGGTGTATTACTCTCCCAAAGGAGCAGCTTCACCAAACTGTGGTGGAATTTCTCTGGATGTCATAGGCAATCAGATCTCAGAAAGCCATCCCAAAGACTTTAGGCCTTTAGGTTAAATACAGATCCTGACCAAGATGAAAGCAATTTAATTAACATTGCTATCATCTCCCTGTGAGTTACATTTGTAAGATCCATTTCTAAAAGGATAAAATGGTTGTCTCTCTTGTGTATCCATTTGAGGAGTGGAAAAGCAGGTTCCTTAAAAGAGAGAAGAAATGTAGACAGAATAGTCAGAGCAATCGCGACTTCATCACATGGCCTTCTAGCACGTCTATGATCAGTGCATAATCTTGTACAAAAGTACAAGACATGCTATGAAGCAAAGATTAACAACATCTGCTTTGAAGATTTTCCAAACTGGAAAAAATGCCACCTGTCATCTTATTAATTTTCCTCCTATTTCTCTCTTCAGAAACAGAGCTGTTTGTAAATACAAGGAAAGCTTGTATTCTTTCTGGAAAAGTTAGATGCACAGGGTTCAATTAGAAATACCTTCTTCTCTTATATGTGTTTATAAACCTAGCCCATATCTCTTCTGATATGACATTTATCTGTCTCTGTTGGCTTTGTCCAGTACAGGTAGGACATCTGATTGCTTTTCTATGTGCTCCACCATTTCTTTTTCTTTTCTTTCCTTTTTTTAGAGAGAGAAAGAGAGAGAAAAGAGAGAGAGAATTGACATGCCAGGGCCTTAGCATCTGAAATCCAGCTCCAGATACTTGGGTCACCTAATGGTCATGTGCAACCTTGCACTTGCCTCAGCTTTGTGTGTCTGTCTTATATGGGATCTGGAGAGTTGAACGTGGGTCCTTAGGCTTCACAGGCAAGTGCTTTAACCACTAAGCCATTTCTCCAGTCCCAGGCTCCACCATTTCTTCATGTGTCAAGCAAATAATATTCAAATATAGTCACCAGTATAGGTGATGAAGAGAATCTTTAATACAGTGCAAATATGATAGAGTAAGAGGTATAAAATAAAATAGTTATCTCCCTTTTTCAAAGATATTGTGGGCCAAGGACCCCATTCTTTAAAACATTATTAGAGATTTTAAGCCAATAAAGATTCCTAGATCCTTCTCCAGACCCTTAGAGTAAGAATACCAGGAATGGAACTCAGAAATGTTCATTATTAACTAGTTTCCCAGAGAATGCCTTCAGTGAGCAAAGGGTGCAAACTTCAGAGCTCACCATCTAGGGGTGAATACTGATAGGCAAGGAGACAGAGCTGTGCTTAAAGTGCACAGAAAATATGGAGGAATGAACCAGTAGCTAGGTCAGCAAAGGTTATCATGAGCAGGAAGTAAGAGATGAAATAATTCATCAAAATAAAAAAGTGGGGCTAGGCATGGTTGTGCACACCTTTAATCCCAGCTCTCAGGAGACAGAGGTAGGAGAATCGCTGTGAATTTGAGGCCAGCCTGAGACTACATAGTTAATTCTAGGACAGCTTGGGCTCGAGTGAGACCCTACCTCAAAAAAAAAAAAAAAAAAAAGAAGAAAAACAAAAAAGAAAAGTAAAGTGAAAGTAATACCATGAGAAGATCTCTGAATAATGTCCCATAGGCATGGAAGTTTACAGCATCTTCCAGAAAATGCAGTGGGAAAATGGGAGCAGCATGCATATTTAGATGAGGCCACTGAACCAGCACTGGTCAGAATATGGGATATGTGGGCAACAGAGGGGCTGGCGGTTTTATTTCCTTTTTAATGTAAATAAAACAAGTTCTATGAACTGTAGTTAAGTGATCCTGATACAAATTGAGTAGAAATTATCATCCACATAAGAATTTTTAATTATGTTTTACTTATGTGAACTATATTATTTGTAAAAATACAAAACAGACAATCCATCATACAAAGAGGTCCACATAAATTACGTTTGTTAAAAAATTATATGTAAGTAAAATAGACGTATTTCTTTCTATATAATCTATATCTGTCTACCTACAGATATCACTAGCACAAAAATGTACAACTATGTGTACTGTTTTGTACTCCTCTTTGTCACTGGTATCTTCCTGCCAACATAGATTGTTGTGAATAGCAGGTAAGGACTAATTTTATTTCCTTATAAATATTTTTGTCTTCCCTTGCTAGTCAGAATAATATTGGAAAATCTTTAAAGAAAATCTTTCGGGACAGTTCAGGGGCAAGAAAGATTACTGCAAAGGAAAGTTGGTAACTGTGTTCAGATGTCTCACACTCAAGTTAGTTAGGGGGGGGGTGTCTTGCTTCATCTGTGTGCTGTAACACAACACCTTAGACAAGGTAACTTTAACACAACATAAATTTAGTTCCCATGGCTCTAGGCATCAAATATCAGGCAGGTTCTCTAGGGTGATGCTACCAGTTGTCTCTGTGTGTTTCTGAGTTCTTGGTATCATAGTGAAAGAATTGAAGAAGTACACACATATAGCAAAGCAATAAGAAAATTTCTTACAGCATAAAGCAGAAGTGGAAAAACTGAGGGGAAGGGGCAGATGGCATTGCAAGGGAACAGCAGGCTTCTTGAGCTAGATTACCCAAGAGCATCAGGTCATTGTCTGGGGCTGCTTTTCTGGGGTCTAAGAGAAGGAGGCACTGTTTAAAGGAACATTGTTTGGGTGGTTCTCTGTTTTGGTTGATAGATGAGTTATACAGTCTTTCTTCTATAGTACTTGCCCCTTCTCATGATACATCTGAATTTACTACCAACTATGCATAAGCATAAGATGAAAAATAGCGGGACTTCCCTAAAAATCCACTCAAGAGTGTACAGTTTGCCTTACTAGGTGTGTACCCCATAATAGTCCAGGTCAGCTGGCCCCCTGTCTTCAGATTCCAAATATATCTCAGAATGTATTTCAATAGAGTCTAGCTATAAAAGAAGTATTATTAAAGGATTCTAGGGGAGAGACATGTTTCATTATTTGAAGTGAGTTATAAGGGCAGCTCAATACAAATGGGGGTCCATGGTTACAAAGTTTGTTAGGTGCATTGTTAGGAAAGGGGTGTGTTTGCTGCCCAAGCCAAGGGGTATCCTGTGTTACAAAGCTTTGCACCATGTTTGTCTGCCTCAGTGAGGGGCCTGCTCTCCATTTCCAAGTTGGCACCTTGTGCTGCATACTCCAGGGAGGCAAAGCTATATTCTCATATGGCTGAAGGAACAAAAGAAAGTGGAAAGGGATAAACTTTCTCCAAAGACCCTTTTAGAAGAACACTTCACCACATCCATCTCTCTGTCATCTCGTTGTGGTCACCCTTTGAATCCTGTCACAGTGGGGATTAAATTTCGACATCAATTGTATAGAGGACAGAAGTGAAGTTAGACCCACAGTTAAGACTGTCTTTCCACAACCTTTTCCTATTGAAATTTCTTATCAGCAACACATGGCATTGCTGATAACATGCAGAGTGAGATTGCTGATGACTGGGAATCACTGGGGAACAGATTAAATGACAGAATCAGCATTCAGAATTACCTTGAAAAGATCATATAAGTCAAATGTAATGAGTTTCATTGTCATAAAATTTTGTATTTGGGTTCAAAATCTGGATGAACGGATCAAATTTGGTAGGCTGTGTATTAAAGATCTTAGTTGACCAGAAAATCATTAATGACTCATACATTGTCTAAGCATTTAAAAATGCAAACTAAATCTAGAACATAAGAGGGTGTGCAAAACAAAAGAGAGAAATATCTTGAGATCTACTATATCCCTGGTGACAGTATAACTGGAGATGATTTGATATTTATGTAAAAATAGACATTAAGATTTGAAATCACCTTACAAAGTGGCAACAGGGATGTTGAGATGGGGATCAGCTATAGAAATTCAACTCACTCATTAAGACAAGACTAAGAGGATGAGAAAAGGAAGGTTGGTCATTGTTCACAGACATTTAAAGATGTATGAAACTCTTGATGATCTGAGAAGACAGGGCTAGAAAAGATGGACAATAACTATTAGAGTGGAAGGTATTATTTGTGTCCAGTAAAAGATAGAAACTTCCAAATAAATCACTGAAAAAAATCAAATTTCTGGGTTAAACCTTTTGCGTGCTAAGCCAAAGGACCCAGGTTCAATTCCCCAGGACCCACGTAAGCCAGATGCACAAGGTTGCACCTGCATCTGGAGTTCATTTACAGTGGCTGAAGACTCTGACACCCTCTCTCTCTCTCTCTCTCTCTCTCTCTCTATTTCTCTCAAATAAATAAAATCAAATTAAAAAAATCTAATTTCTGATTTTTACTCTGTTGACATCATTATAAACTGCACATCTATTCTGGGGAAACAATGCATAAAGAATCCACACATCACATGGGAATGTGTGTTCTGAGCAATCTGTTAAGAGAATTTTCTATTCAACTTAGCATTTTCAGGTCCTTCCTTGAATAGACATTTATCTAAATGTTCATCCTCAATCTGAAGTATGGTCATTTGGTGATCATTATGATTCTGACAGCTTATTTATGCACCAGTGTGTTCCTGCCCCTGAGACAAACATGTTCCTAGATAGAATTCCATCCTATTCACTTTTTTCTTTGATCTTTGCTTTGCTTTTATAAAATTTTTAGTTATTTTTTATAATTTCATTCACACATATAATGTATTTTGATCATATGTAGCCCCCATTACGCTCTCTTATCCATCTCTCACTCCTGCTAAACTCGTTCTTCTTCCCAACTAATCCCTTTCATACTTTTCATGTTTTTTTATTTTTATTTTGTATGTGTCCCATTGAATTAAATGAGGGTTTGTTACATGGCCTCAGTCAGGTATCAGAGAACATGGACAGCTTACCAGTGTCTGCGTTGCTGAATAAATGATATCCCTCTCGCCAAGCAAGCATTACTTGTCAATCGTTTCTCAGGGAGTGATGGGATTTATGAATGCCTCCCCCATTTGTGATGAAATGCTAAGGGACTCACTGTTGTGCAAGTCTTGTGCAGGTAAAGCTACTTTGAGTTCACGAGTACAAAGGTTGTATCTTATCTAGAAGACAGTGTTCCACAGCATTCCTCCCCATCCTCAGAATCTTACATTCTTTCCCCCTCCTCTTCCACAATATACCCTGAGCCTTAGAGAGTGTGACATACATGTCCTGTTAAGGTCTAAACACTCAGTATTCACTTATTCTAAGCACTTTGACCAGTTATGAACCTCTATATTAACCACACCCACTATAAAAAGAAGCTTAGCTGACCAGTGCTGAGAGCAGCACTAATAATGAGTATAAATGTAAATATTTAGAAGGTACTTTTGACAATATGTCCATTCAGCAAAACAACAGTAGTAGCTTCCCCCACCCCCAAGTCCTACAACCTCCACAGCCATGTGCTTTGAATTGAGTTTACAATATAAGACATGCATTCACTTCTGTGGAGCAGCCCTCAAATCTAATCATAAAGCAGTTTATTACTCCTATAAAAATCCTACCATGATTTCACTAGTGGGTACATCTTGCCTGGCAAGATGGTATTATAGTACACAGAGTTGAAAACTGGCAGGACTATTGATGACTCTCCTCCCCTGCAGCTTGCGTAGCTCATCCAGTCACTGTGAAATCTAGCCAGCAGGGAGAAAACTTCCATCTCAGTTCCAGCTTAATTTTCCTCTGTCCTGTAATCACACTGTTACAACCATATTTTTAGCAGCAGAGTCTTACCATCTAATTCTGGTGGGCAACCAAAAGCGATGGCAATAGCCTGTATTGTTTTGTGGTTCTCTGGGGCCTCCTTGACCTACAGTCAGTCCATAAGGACATATACCACTCCTGGCATTGAGATTTGTGACTAATAACCAATTGCCTCTGTAGCATCTATGCAGTTTCCCCTTCGTCTCAACCCCTTAAACCCTCTACTTTAAACAAAATTGCAGTTTCACATTGTCTTAATGTGATTGTTTACACGTCCTTAGTTTTGGTTAAGCCTCTCCTCACTCCATCTTCTCTGCCATTCATCTTCCTCCAAGACCTTTCCACTTGCAGTATTCGCCTCTCTACTTCCATGTTACACGTGTTCAAGTTTCTCCTCTTCAGGCCTCCTCTACTCCATGGATCCTTTCTTGCTTCCTGGACTCTACAGATACTCACTCCAACTTAAAGTCACAAATCTAAAAATATGAAGCTAGGATCTACATATGAGAGAATGTGAGGCATCTATCTGTCTCACTTAGAATTACATTTAGTACAAACTCTGACAAGATTTTTGTTTTCCATTTCAGCATTGATTTATCCATTATCAGCAATGCAGTATGGGTTAAAAAGGTTCTTCTAGGGCTGGAGAGATGGCTTAAAATGGTTAAGGCATTTGCCTGAGGACTCAGGGCCGAGGTTCAATACCCTAGTACTTATGTAAGCAAGATGTACAAGGTGGCGCATGTATCTGGAGTTTATTTTCAGTGGTTAGAGGCCCTGACATACCCTTTCTCTCTTTCTTTCTCTCAAATACATAAAAGAAATAAAATATTTGAAAAAGGGTTCTATTAATTTTGAGTAAAAAAGCCTCTCTCTCTCTCTCTCTATATATATATATATATAGAGAGAGAGAGAGAGAGAGAGAGAAATAGTGAGAGCAAGAGAGAGAGGGGGAGTTGGTGCACTAGGAACTCAGCCACTGCAATGGAACTCCAGATGCTTGTGCCACCTAGTGTGCATATGTAACTTTGCACTTGCATCCAGCCCATGTCACATATTTTTTAAACAGTATCAAATAAAAAGATCTATTTTATAGTTAATAAAATTTGAAGGCTGGAGAGATGGCTTAGCAGTTAAGGTGCTTGCCTGCAAAGCCAAAGGATCCAGGTTCAATTCCCCAGGACCCATGTAAGCCAGATGCACAAGGTGGCACATGCATCTGCAGTTCATTTGCAGTGGCTAGAGGCCCTGGCACGCCCATTCTCTCTCTCTCTTCTCCATCTTCCAGTCTCTCCCTCTCTCAAATAAATAAATAAATGTAAAATATGTTTTAAAAAATTTGAAGGAGTTCAGTAAACAATACACTGTGTAATGTCTGGTTTTGCAATTAGTTGAGAATAAGTCAAAGTAGTCAGGAAGATGTCAATCATGCATCAGCTCTGTCATAGATACAAGTAACAGAAGAGAATGTGGCTTCAACATATTAGCAATAGTGGCTTCCTGATACTGAACCCCAATATAGACAGATGTATAATGCTTTAAAACTTCAGGAATCTCTGATGACATAACTTACAGAAGGGAAGGTCAAGCCAATAGATATATTTCCTTCTCCTTCTGGAAGACAAAAATGACTGTACGCCAAGGACTTTTTCCATTTTCCAGACTCACTGCTGGATAGGGAGTAAGAGGAAGATAGAGGACAAGCATGTCAGCTACAAGCCAGAGGTTACGAACTGATAGTTTTCATGTCTAATTCACTTAAAAGTAACACACTTGTACCATTTGGCAGTGTTTCAAACTTTGCAACTAGAATACCTTTGAAAGGGCGGTGAGCATGTATTCTTTAAGTTGACCCCAAACCTTCTTATTCCTTACTGTCTTATATCTTGTGATAATGCCAAGACTTCTGCAAGCATTTTACATGCACATTAACTGGGTTCCATTGCTCTATATAAAGTTTCCTTTTGATTATTTCCAATTATCAAATTGTTAAGTCGATATAAAATGACCATGAGGACAAGAGGAGACTGGAGATGTGAATGGTTCATGTTGTTCTATTTATGATTCTGTGCATGATTCTGCACTGAGTCTGTATTTCTCTCCCATATCTGTAACAGGAGGTTATTAGTAGAAAAAAGACTCAGTTATCTAAATGGACACGTTCTTCTCAGGAGCAGCCTGTGGTTAATTGGGACAAGAAAACACAAGTCATTATCTCTGAGAAATCTGAAGCAAATGGAGGCAGGTTGTCACCTCTCACCAGGAAGCAAATTAGTCCTGTCTTTAAAAAGACTGGGCTTTCTCCAGCTGCTGACTAGAGATCCCTGTCAACTGCCAAAGGAATAGAATGTGGATTAATGGTACTGAAACAGTGGGCATGAAAAACCCATTTGCTCATTGTCATGAATATTTCTAATTGATTAGACTAGTGTTCTTGAATGACACAGTTTGTGCTAAGCTTCAGCTCCAGAAAATCCATGTCGTTTCTACCTGCATCATCAGTGGTACCAGTCTTTTATGGGGAACTTCTTGTGTAAAGGGAAAAGCCATAAATTAAAGAGAAAATAGCTTTACTTCTTGCTCAACTTATCATCAAAATGTATTTATTGATTATTTATTAATTTATGATAGAGAAAAGGAAAGAGGAAGAGAGAGAGAGAGAGAATGAATGGGCATGCCAGGGCCTCTACCCATTGCAAACTCCAGGCACATGTACCACCTTGTGCATCTGGCTTATGAGGATACTGGGGAATCAAACCTGGGTCCTTTGGCTTTGCAGGCAAACACCTTAACTGCTAAGCAATCTCTCCAACCCTTCAACTTACCTTCTTAATTATCTGCCATCTGGAAAAGTTTACAGGTCAGTTTTAGCACAGAAGAGAGAAACAATAAAAGAGAAGACAGCATGCTGGGTTGTGAATACAATATAACTCAAAAAGATACGACTTGCGTTTTCTAAAATGTGTGACTGGTAATGACTGCAGTGGAAAGGAAATAATAGTGAATCCAACAGAATCTGGTGTGTCCACAGAGATTGGTCCTGGGATGACATTGAGCACATTATATCTTCTAGACTACAGTTTTCTCAGCTGTAAAATAAAGACCCTTTTAAATAGAAAATGATAAGGTCTCTTCTAGTCTTAAATTTCTGATTTTATAAATATTTTTTTAATTTATTTGAGAAGCAGTGAGAAAGAAGGAGGAAGATAGACAATGAGCATGTCAGGGACTCCAGCTGCTGCAAATGAACTCCAGATGCATTGCTACCTTGGCATCAAGCTTATGTGGGTCCTGGAGAGTCAAACATGGGTCCTTTGGCTTTGCAGGCAAGCGCCTTAACTGTTAAGCCATCTCTCCAGCCCCAATTTCTATGTTTTAATAAAGAAATGCTTACTTGGATTAACAAATTCAAGCACTCTCGTTTCAAAACTAAAAAGTCTATATTGCAAGTGCTAGAACTCCATTTCACAAAGAAAAACAGATGAAATCTTTCTTGGGCAAGAGATGTACATGATGTGAACATTAATTTTATACAAATTAACTATCTCTGAAGACTAAGGAGAGAAATTATAATTTAAAGAGTATGAGCCATTTTACCAACCATTCCATCTGCAAGTGGCTTAAGTCACCACATTGAATCGAATTCCGCTGTCTGATGACTTATTAATTTTATTCAATGTGGCTACGTAACAAAAGAGTTATTTCCATTTTTTTCTCTACTCATAGCTCATCAATTCAGAGCTCTAACAGCTCACCAAATAGGCATACAAATAAACTAAAATTAAAATAAAAACTGATGTTGTAGTTACCTTCTCATTTCTGAGAGAAAGCATCTGACCAAAAGCAGCTGATGGGAGAAAAGGATTTATTGTGGCTTACAGTCTCAAGGGAAAGATGCGTGATGGCAGAAGACAGCATGGCATGAGCACAGCAGGTGGAAAACTGAAGCAGGAGAATGAGCAAAGTCCTGGCAAGGGGGAGCTGGCTATGACACTCCTAAGCATGTCCCAGAAACATGCCTCCTCCAGCTAAGCTTCACCACCAAAATTAACACCAGCTGAGGACTAAACATTCAGGAAACATGAGTTTATAGAAGACATCTGACTCAAACCATCATATGCCACCCATGGTATCCATTAACTCAAGAACACTTCAATGCTAAATGCAATTCATTCTGTTCAACTTTATTTTTTTGCATTATTTTATTTTCATTTATTCATTACACACACAGAGAGAGAATATGAAAACATGGATGTGCCAGTACCTCTAGCCACTGCAAATGAACTCCAGATGCATGCACTACCTTGTGCATCTAGCTTATGTGGGTACTGGGGAATTGAACCTGGGTCCTTAGGCTTTGTAGGCAAGTGCCTTAACCACTAAGCCATCTCTCCAGCTCTCAGTCTAACTTTAAAAATTCCCATATTTGTATCAATCCCAACACTGTTCAAACATCCCCTTAGCCCAAGTTCTGTTAACATGCTTTCTTATAGACCGAGAAATTTTCTGATCTTAAATTTCTAGTTTCTCTCAACTTAATAATCCTATTTTCAAATCATTTCTATTTCTCTCTTCTTTCAGTTTACTGGAAGCAATCAAAAGGAACCAAGGTTTTGCTCAGAAACCCCTTCATCTAAATATCTAACTCCATTACTTTCAATTTCTATCTTTCAATGCAGACCATTCAGCCAAACTCTTGGCCACTTTGTAACAAGGATTGCCTTTTTTCTAGTGTACATGGCAGAATCATACTTTTCTCAGCTGTGGAGGCTGAGAAGTCCAGCACTAGATATTAACAGGTCCAGAGTCTGACAAAGCTTTCTTACTGGTTTGTTGTTGGCTGCCTTATCACTGTATCCTTACATGTGATCAAAGCCAACTCACATTCTAACTCTTTCTTATAAGGAAACTAATTCATGAAGCCTCCACTCCCCAAAAGCCTTACCTCTGAATACTTTTGCAGTGGCATTAAAATTTTAGCATAAGAATTTGAGAACTTCAGGCTGCTGAAATTCATAATAACCTTCAAGTTATTTCTCTCATTATCTAGACTTACTTTTGTTTCTGCTTAGTTATTACCTGAGTTAGAATGCTAGCAATACAGGAATTTGGGGTGTTCTTGAGAGGGACAGAGCTTTGGTCAGTTCTTGAGTAGACAGCAACTCAGGAGCTAGAGTGTGGGACACTCACAGTCACACAGAGCTTCCACTGAATTAGTGGCCTTGGGTTTTTGTCTTGTGAATTTCAATGAATGAAATTCACAAACAAGATAATAAATTTTAGAATGGTTTTACTGTAGAGCTTATAGAGATAGAGCTTATAGGGCCGAGAAGGAAAGAATACAGAGCTCAACTCCAGGAGGGTGCTCCTTTAAGAAAGAGGATATCTAGGGAGGGACTCAGATGTAAGGAAAATGAGTTCTATGGAGAGAAGTCTTTTAGGCAAAAAGAGAAAATGGCAGGGGAGGGCGGGTGGGTGGATTCTTCCTTTTTATTGAATTCAGCTTTTAGTTTACTTTCAGAGATCTGTTAACCCTAAACTACCTCACTAGTTTAAAAAAATCTCAGAAATATTGATCTATACTGAATCTTTAGCACATCTTAGGAATTTTATGACTATTTGTTGAAAGAAAAAGTTAGTGAATAAATGAATGAAAAGAAAATACTCCTTTTGCAGTATGCTTGAAATCATGTTTTCATCATGGATTTATAAATTGTCTCAAGTAGGTTATTTTCTTCAGATACTTTGAACAGATGAAATTATCTCTTCCAGATCCTTCTTTGTACAGGGGAAATTAAACTCGGAAATTTCATATCCAAGGAAGGAACCAATAGCTGTGTTCCTTCTTCCATACCACATTGTCTCTCAGAATATTTCAAGAAATTATTTTCTAAGAATTGAAGGTTTGGGCTGGAGAGATGGTTTAGCAGTTAAGCGCTTGCCTGTGAAGCCTAAGGACCCCAGTTCAAGGCTCAATTCCCCAGGACCCACATTATCCAGATGCACAAGGGGGTGTGCACGTGTCTAGAGTTCGTTTGCAGTGGCTGGAGGCCCTGGCATGCCCATTCTCTATCTCTTTCTCTCTCTCTCTCTCTACCTCTGTCTGTTGCTCTCAAATAAATAAATAAAAATAAACAACAAAAAAACAGACAAAATGGATTGTTACATGTTAAAAAAAAAAGAAGAATTAAGGTTTTTTTTTTTTTGTTTGTTTGTTTGCTTATTTGCTTTGTTATATGAGGTAGGGTCTCACTCTAGCCCAGACTGACCTGGAATCCACTATGTAGTCTCAGGGAGACCCTGAACTCACAGTGATCCTTC
Source organism: Dipus sagitta (assembly GCA_036346955.1). NCBI lineage: Eukaryota > Metazoa > Chordata > Mammalia > Rodentia > Dipodidae > Dipus > Dipus sagitta. The sequence goes on from CM070787.1 coordinate 44,666,135, forward strand.
TACCTTTGCCTCCAGAGTTCTGGAATTAAAGGCATACTCCACCATACCCAGCAGAATCAAAGTTTTTTTTTGTTGTTTTGTTTTGTTTTATATTTTATTCATTTATTTGCATGTATGTGTGTGTACACCAGAGTCTCTTGAAAGTTAACTCCAGGAACTTGCACCACTTTTTGCATCTGGTTTTATGTGGGTACTAGTAATTCAAGCTGGGATGATAGGCTTTGTAAATAAGTGTCTTTAACCACTGGGCCTTCTCCAGAGCTCTGCAATTCTTGCCATTTAAGTAATTACTGAATAAATTTTTAAATAGCAGACAAGGGAAAAGGAGAGGGTCTCAATAGAGCCCAGAAGTGGACACAGTTCAGGTGATGAATAAAGTTGGTCTTATATACTATAACCAGCTCTTTCTAGCAGGTCTGTTATCTAGGACGAATAAATCTATAAACTTTTGGTGTTCTCATCTATAAAATGGGAAGTTTGTCTCATTACAACTTAGAGTTCTCTACATAAAACACTCAACACTATTGTCATCATGTTTAGGTTCTTGCCCCTACCCGTCCCCATAGACACCACTACCACTCACCCAAAAGCAATATCTCAAAGTGGGTCACTCTGTCTGCCTCTAGTTCCCTTAAAATATACCAAAATCCATCAGTGTTTTTGTAGCAGTATTGAGATAGAAGATATTAGTCATTCTCTTCTCAGAAGAAGTAAATCATGATGTTATATCTACTTCTTATATTTATGTTGTTTTCTGTGGTACATGTACTATGAAATATAGAAATCAATGTTGTCAGCCAGCAGCACCATGCAAACCTGCAGCATGTCTTGTTTTATTCTAAATTTTTGACAAATAAGTACCCACCTACTCTGAGTCCTGCTTTCTGGGGACAGTTGTGTGGGCATCTGGGGTCTGTGATGCATCTCTGAGTGACTTGTAACTTCATCGAGGGGCAAATGGGATTTCTCATGTATCTGATTAGCCTCTTCTGTAAGATTGCCATCACCTCTGTAATGCCAGAAGATTATCCTTTGCTTGAAAAGATGGATATAAACTCATTTTAATTAATAGCCTACAAAAGGTATCACCTACCTCCACCCCTGGTCATCTGTAACATCTGACCTGAAGTGTACTGTGCTTTGTCAAATAACCTGGCTTCATTTAAAGCACCTGGGAGATAAACTTGCCTTTATTTTAAAATAGTATATAGAAGAGTACATTAGGTTAATAAAATGTGTGCTTGTTGTCTGTATAATATCATATTAAAAAGAAAGAATTCCAAAGGGGTAAAATATTCCCTCATCTATCTGCACTATCCAAGCCTGGCTTGGTGGCCCCAATTCTGACATGGGAGTAAGAGAGTTCTAGCATGAGCAATAGAGTCTGTGACAGCTGTGACAGGACAGCAATACGGAAGTAATGGTGAAGTATCACCTGGATGTCAAATATTCTTATTCATTTGGTTTTTATTTTTCTTTGTTTTCTAATTTTAGTTTTTCTTAGTTGGTAATTTTCATGCTTGAACATAATATTATGTGATTTCCATATTCTCCCAATACCTACTTCTGTCTCCCCTCCCTTCCCCCCTTCAGTAAACTCCTTTCTAACTAGACCCTCTTCTGTGTTTTATAATTTTTTTGGCCTGCCTCCATCAAGCATGTCAAAATGTTTTTGACCTCAATATTGTGAAGGGAATTCATCCACAGTACTGAAAGTTTAGTCTAAAACCTATAGTTGAGAGGGTCATGGACCCTAAGGGGCAAGCCACTGCTGTTGGTTGACTAAAAGGGTATGTTGTACCCTTCGAAAGTTGCCCTCCAATATTTTTATTATGTCTATGCCTATGTATCAGTGCTGCTTTCACTTTTGATAGTGAGTATTGGAGACCCAAAACTCATCTGCATACTGGGAATAAGTAACAGTTGAGTGCTCAGTGCTGAATGAGACATCTTTATTGCACCCTCCAAGGCTCAGGGAATATTGCAGAAGAGAGGGCAGGAAGAATGTAAAAGCCAGAGGATAGGAAAGAAAACTTGAGGACACTGTTTTCTGAGTCTGTGCCTGTGAGTTGATGACTTCACAGTGGCTGTCATTACTTCTACAAGACCTCCAAAATACTGAGCTCATTAACATTTCACAAAAACACATTAACAATCACAGCATATGGAGTGCTATTGGTAGGTTATGACAACAGAAATAAGCCAGGACTGCCTTGAGGACGTTTGGACACATGCCTGTCCTAAGCCACACTTTATTAATTTAAGAGATTTCCATGTATTGTTGAGTGATGTTTAGTAATTGGGATGCTTTGGGTAGATGATGTTCCTATAATCTACTCTTCTGATGTCTCTGAGAAGGGTCCTTGAGAAGACAAATTAATCTTGACTTATTTATCAGGCAGATAGGGAATACATGACTCCACATTTGAGATAATAGTTCCTACTAGAGGAAGAGAGGGGTTACTTGTTGGGAAGAACAGTCTTACGTGAAGTACCCATGAACCCTAAGCTCCCTCTTTGTTGACAGTTTAGCTTTGGTGCTTATTCCTTCTATCCAAACCCCTGAATGGAGAGACAGTGAGTCGAACAGAAAACTGCCATTCTCCTAAATGAATACTAGGTGTAGGGATAAGAATCTCTGGGTCAGCATTTCATTTGTCACAGAATCTCCAAAGACAAGCAAATTGCAGCTGAATGTTTTGAGAGTTAATAACAGCAAGTCACAGAAGCAAAGTTTGCACTGAGAAAATGGTGGGAATCTCATGAAGATTTACAGCATCTCCAACTCATTGAACATGATAAAGAGGGTTAAAGAGTGCTTCAGAGCTTCTTAGGATGGGCTCCAAAACTCTCTTGAGACCCTAACTTTATCCGCTTTCTCTCTAAGCCTCAGATTCTGCCTCTTTAAAATGAGCGTAGCAGCTACCTCCCCAGTTGTCCAAGAGACAGCATTATTCAGAGCACTTCGATGCCCAAACACAGAGATGCTGCTGAACAACAGGTCTTCTAGTAGTCCACCAATGATAAGGATTTGGAAACATTAACTGATTTGATCACTACACATTGCATACATGCATCAGTTTTCATAATCTACCACATATATATTTACGGTTATCTCATATTAATAAAAAGTGTTTTGAAAATGTCTAAGATCGAAATGCTAACTGCCAGTGATGTTTAAATACACCTTGTATTTAAAAATCACATTATCACATCAGAATGCATAAACATGTAGTTAATGTTTGTCTCAAGGAAAGTGAGGTCTTTCCCTTCTAAAACAACTTAGACTTCTAGAGTCAACCAGCTGTGTTGTACTTGAAAGCATTTACAGATCCAGACATTTGCTTATACAGCATTCACTAAATCCCCACTACCCTCAGTTTGGCCTGGTGACCTCCGACCTGGAGAACTTTCTCCAGATTATCTACTTACAAAGTAAAATCTAAGCATACTTCTGGGGGGGGGGAGATTATTTACCTGTGTAACCAGAAAACTGGGGAGTATCAGCAGACCTGAGTGATGCTAACAGCATTCAACCAATCAACTGCTCTGGCAGTTCCAGCAGCACCTGACGCCACCCACTCCTGAATCTTAAACATATTGTTGGTTCTCTCCAGCTACCTTATTTGAGACAGGGTCTCTCTCTTTTTTTCCACTTGAAAGGCCAGATTAGCTGGCCAATGAAATTCAGGATTGTTATATTTACCTTTTCATTACTGGGACAAACACTCAACCAAAAGCAAATTATGGGAGGAAAGGATTTATTTCAGACTTTTAGGTTCCAGGGGAAGTTTCACCATGGCAGAGAAAAGTGGTTCACATCAGCATATGTCCACAGTAAAGGCACCCACTAGCATGAAAAGTCAGAGCTCTAGCTGGTTCTCTACACACCTAGTAGAGCTGGATTCAAGATCTGCCCCCGGGTGATAAACCTCCTTCAGTAGTTGCCTTTAACCACTGAGCCATTTCCCCAGCCTTGCATTCCCAATTTTAGTAGTATTGACTCTTGACCATTCTCTCTGTCCTTATAGGTTCATACATATTTTAACGAAACCTTTTTACTACTGCTTAAAGAAGTTTTAAAAGATTTCCAGAACTGTAATAGAGTTAAAATGATGAGGCAATGAGTTAACATGGGGAGAAGCCAGCACAGTGCTTGACACATAATAGTTGCAATTATTTTTATTCCTTTGTTATTATTCTGTCCTTGTAAAATCATCCAAGTGCATAAATTACTTTTGGTCATTTCTGAATAGCCAGATAGCATGGATAAGAAAGGCTCTGTGAAGTTAAGCTTCATTTGGTTCAGGTTTCATTGCTTTTAGGTCTGTGTAACTATGGCTGAACTGAGCTTGTAAAGAAAACAGATCTAGTGTGAGTGCCACCCAGACACTAACATGATGAGAATTCTAAATCTATGTTTAGCATCATGGACGTATACCTCTATGTTGCAATACAGATCTTGAACTCTCCTGAATGCTATTGAAGAATGAATTGCTTGTGTGAAGTTTGTTACCTCACCTCTCACCCTGTATTACCGCTTGTACAAAGTCCAGCAGCATGCTACAGGTGACCCTGTGAGGTGAGCAATCTCATGGTACATGTGGGAATTTGTACTGATGCTCCCCAAAGCAACCCTTTGTCCTTGTTCAATTTCTAGCCCATGGAGAATTATAAAATAGAACACTAAAGGAGAAAACATAGCTTCAAAAAGATTCTATTTTTAAAGCAAAGATATCATTCCATTGAGCTGTAATCAGACCTTTCATGTCTCTCAATAAAGTATATTTTTAGCTATGCCTCATAAACTACTCAAATAATCCATTAGGATAGCTGTAGAAATCGGCATAGCAAATGATCAGTGAGCTAGTTTAGTTATTCACCGGTTATTAATCTTCTCAGCTCAGGGTCATAGTATCCTGTCTTCAGCATTTTTCACAGTGTCTGATGATGTCCAGAGTTAATGGAGGTCCTGGGATGTGGATACAAGGCACAGTAATCATCTGACTTGATGTCATTCTGGGGATCATCTTCATACTTGGTGTGTTGCAGTGGCAAATGAGCATGAAAGCACTTGCACTATTTACTGGGGTGTGCGTGCGCTGTTCAGGCAAGGAAGTCTTCATGTACAATGGTAATTTCCTTATGATACTATCATGAGCAGCCAATTGTTTGGAGCATCTGTTATCAATTTTAGTAGCTGTCAATTCCATTTCCTCTTGAGCCTCCTTGTAAGGTTGAAATAGATTTTGTTACAAGTTAATAAGCCCATGATAATTCTTAGGAGATTTACATAGACATTATTTTTTTCCTTTCACAAAATTTAATTGTCCCCTCCTGAACCTCGTCAGGAGTTGACTTTCTCTGAAAATTCCAGTACTTAAAGCACATGGACTCAAGCACAGATGGGTTCAATTATGATGACAGTAGTTGTTAATGATAAAGAAGAAAATAATGATGAAGAAGCTTGTACCAAGCACTTAAGCATTTAAAATAGTCATCACACTGCATGGATATTGGACTATTCTAAATTCAAAAAATAACTGGCTTACAATTTATCCATAATCAACCACATAGTCTGCAATAGAGCCAAAATTTGCATCTGTCGTTAAACCCAAAAGAGGTCCTTTCACTTAGGAATTATGTCTGCAATGAAATTGCCATCATCCAGGGTATTGTTTGGTATTGTAAACATTTGAGCATTTATTCTGATGTATATCTGAAGGCTTCTCTAATTCTGCTTCCTCTTTGGTAATAGATAGCTCTCATTTATTGAGTGCCTATTATGTGGCAAGCTAAATTCTCAAAACATTAATTCACCCAGTAATCTTTAAGTTATGGGATACTTTATATTCATTAAATCCAGTTAAACTGAAATAGTAAGAAAATAAGTATCTTCCTCCCAATCAACATACTATGTGGTAGAAATGAAATTAAAATTAGGAAATTCTGAACCCACTGTCCATGGTCCACATCTTTAAACCCTAAGCTGAATTGCCATTGAAAGCATTTGTTTTTCTAGTATATGGCATTTTAGGTATTTATTTTTTATTTATTTACATGTTTTCATTTAATTATGAACTTTACTATATGACTATCAGATATTGGTCATATTTCCATCAGGCTATATACTCTTATATACCCTCACCCCTACCCCCATTCCACTGAGGACCCTCCTCAGTAGAGTTATTGGTATTCACTATGGGGTAATGAATGCAACAGTCAGCCTATGTATATGTGTGGGGGGGTGAACAATGACTTGGGATACTCCCTCCCACTCTGTGGGTCTTGAAATCTTCCCAGCCCCTTTTGTGCAATGTTCCCAGAGCCTTGGCAGGTATGGGATAATTCTGCTGTAGTGTTAAGCTCTCTCCCACCTCTAAATTTCTGCTTTGATGAGTTATGAGTGCCCTTGGTGTCTATCACCATCTCTCTGACACTAGATGTCAGGCTAGCATTGAAAACAGCACTCATGTTCAAACTGCCACTTCCTCTGTAATGTCTCCTGGACCTTGGCAGATATGATAAAGGTGGCTTGTCTCAAGCCAGACAGTTGGCTATCTTATTTGACATATTGATGGATCTAGGTTCTTCCAGTTTTCATTGCATCTATAAAAAACATGTATTTCTCTAACCAAGAGTGAGAGCAGCATGGATTAAAGGGGAGATTAAAGCAGAGGTGGTTCAGGCCTTAGCCAAAGACCAGTGACAGCTTCTCTCTGGAGTCTATTCCCTTCCTATCCACAAGATCCTGACTTTGTTCTCATTACCAAGTATGAGTTCTGTCCCACTGAGCAGGCTTCATATCCAATCAGAGGGCCATGCTCCCCCACATAGACTGTGTGCCACAGTTGCGCAAGTGCGCACCTCTTGCCCATGTGGTTGGTATCATAGCTTGCAGGATCCCCTGTTTGTTCATGCTGTTAGTAGCCGTTTTTCCCCAGCAGCTCACGTAGCACTGTGAAAGCTAGCAACAGGGAACTGGCTTGCTTCCAGGTTCTAATGTGATCTCTCACCATCCTATGTCTGAGGCCTGTGGTGTCTTCAGCAATAGGGTCTTACCATTTAGCTCTGGTGGGTAACCAAGGGCTTTGGAAATGGTCTGCATTGTTCTGGGGACCTCATTTGTTTTACCAGCCAAGAGTTCATTGTGGAGAATAGCCCAGTTCTGACACTGGGGTTTACCAGCAAGAGCACCACCATCTATAGGGCTCTTCTGCCCAGGCCATTCCCCACTTTTATTAAAGGTTATATATTTTTAGTTTGTTATCCAGCAAAAATATTTCTATGGTACTGATTCATGCTATTACCTAGTTTTGTGTATTCCCCCCACCCCCATCCTCCCAAGACCCTTCTCCCTCTATTCTATCCTTGCCTTGCCTGTCAAGCATCATTTCCTCTCCTTCCTCCGTTTCCAGTTTCTCCTAGCTTCTAGTCCCATGTTAATACTCCTGATGCTTCCTACCACCTACACGCAACTGAAGCTCTTCCAAGTTTAACACCTGCATATGAGAGAGAAGATGTAGCATTTGTTTTTCTGTGCCTATGTGACCTCACTTACTATGATTTTTTTTTCGAAGTCCTGCAAATTTTATTATTTCAATTTGCCTTACCATTGAGTAGAATTCTATTGTGTATCCTTACCACATCTTCATTATCCACTCATCTTGTGATGGGCATTTGGGATATTTTAAATGAATGTTTTAAAACTTGTAAATATTTTAAATCCACGTCTTTTGCCTTCTGTTACTATAATTGGGAACATTGTAGTCAAGTTCAATGATGCTCCCTCACCTTTCTTAGAGCTACTTTTGTCTACTCTTCTCTTGGATTCTTTCACATCTCATGGTATTGGGCTCAGTCAGATCCCCATGTCTACCTCCTGCTTCTTCTGTCTTGACTCCTGAAAGTATTCCCAGTTCCAACACATCCTGTCACATTCTTTCAGAATAAAAAGTATTATGCAAAGCTCATTTATGCCTGAAATTGGCAGCCACCCAAACGCCTCTTTCATAATGAATTAAAATGAGCAGTGAAGTGCCATCATATTTCAATAGAAATCAGTAACTTACAGGGTTTTTGAGTCAATCAGATGTGGGGTGTGATTCCAGCTTTCCCTTTCTAATTAACTGTGTGGCCTAAGGCGGCTTCATGTGCATTGCTCTTGAAGTGATGATGACAATGATACCCATATTTTAGATTGTAATTGTTTTGCAAACATGTATGTGGTGTGCACACATGTGTATATGCATGTTCATATGTGTGTGCACATGCATGTGGAGACCAAAAGCCAACATCAGGTATCAAGACCGCTCTCCACCTTATTCTTTGCTTCTCTTGCTGGACCTAGAGCTATATTTGGCTTAAGCAGCAACTACAAAGTATCCTGCTGCCTCTGCGTCCTCAGCACAGGGATTACACGTATGTGCTGCTATGCCTCACATTAATGTAGGCACTGGGAATCCAAACTCAGGTCCTTACACTTGCACAACAAGGACTTTACCAACTGAGCCATGTCCCCAGCCCAGATAGTAAAGTTTAGCATTGTTCACTCTACAGATATTTGCTGAACACCTATTATGTGTCAGTAACTATACTATGCATGTGATTTCTGTACTGGCCAAGAAAGGCATTTTCTCAATCCTCATGATGCTTATATTTTTAAATTTTTTTTAATTTTTTAAACTTTTTGTTCATTTTTATTTATTTATTTGAGAGTGACAGAGAGAAAGAGGCAGAGAGAGAGAGAGAGAGAGAGAGAGAGAGAGAGAGAGAGAATGGGTGTGCCAGGGACTCCAGCCAGTGCAAACGAACTTCAGACGCATCCTCCCCCTTCTGCATCTGGTTTATGTAGGTCCTGGAAAATTGAGCCTCAAACCAGGGTCCTTAGGCTTCACAGGCAAGTGCTTAACTGCTAAGCCATCTCTCCAGCCCATGATGCTTATATTGTAGGAAGCTCTTTCTTAGATACAGTTATGTGGTACAGATTCTGGTATATGACAAGTACAGGATACTTGTGAGTTGCTATAATGATAAAGATGATGATGTACAATGATAGTGATAATGGTATCATTACTGTTTGACCCAAGAGCCTACAAGGGTAATTCCAGCCTACAAGAGCTAGGCATCAATAGAAAATCTATTTGTTCTCACTTTTTTTTTTCTTTTCATATAAATGATGCACCAGATAACTACAAAACAAATGGGAAACTGTTTATTGTACATATTGTCTGAACGCCTTGAAATCTATCCTACGACTTTACCTCTTGCTGAGAGTAATAAAGGTAAACAATTTAGCAATTTGTTTTGAGCACACATATTAAATCTCCTCTGAGAGACAGAGGATTGACAGGTTTCCAGAAATCATACATGAATGCAGCTTCTTCCAGCATGGAGGTAAATGGTCTTTATCATAACCAAACAGCAGGGCTATTCTTTTATTATTATTTTTTTCAATCATACAACCCTGTAGATGCTGTATTTTCTGCATCCATGTGCATTTTTACTTCTTTATCTAGCCTGTGGCTCACTGATTCTTTCTCAGTGTGTTGCCTTTCTCATCAGTTTCACAATTACTTCTTCTGGGTAATTTTCCAGTAACATCTCTTCCTGTTGGAATGTACATTTATGCGGTCCTCTGGCTTGAAATGCCAGGATATTGTTAGTGCATGAAGTGTCTTTGGATTTAGCGGCTAGCTTGGAGCATCTGGCAGTTGCTCATAAACTCCGTACTTGAGCATTCATGCTTGAACCAGAAATGACTTTGTCATCTTCACTGGATTTTATGAAGCAGCCAACAGCTGCCTGGGAACCACGACTTGCTACAGTGACTTTTTTTTTCCCTTGGACGTCACCCTGATCTTACTCTCAAAATAAGCTTGTCATGTCCTTTCTTCCCAAGCTGGGAACTGATATTAATCATGATACTAGTATTTTGCACTTTGTAGCCTGTGACGGTTTGTAAAGCAGGTTAAATCCACTAGTTCGTGTTAAATTTCATAGTCCTCCTAGATGCCAAAACTTGTATCTCCAAATTAGAGATTAGTGATCTGCAGCTTGGAGATGCCCAAAGACTTCTCAGTGGGGACTGATAATATCAGCACTTTGCAGCTAGAGCTGAAAACTAGGTGTTTAGATACCTAACTGTGTGTTTTATACTGTTTAATGTGAAGACAGTTTTAGTGAAGCCTGTCAGCAGAGCACAGTGCTGTGAGATTGTCTTTTTCTCCTGGAGGACTAACCACTAGCTACCCTGTCTCAGATGAGCTCTCAGCTTATTTCTAGGGACAAGAGTGCCCAGCTTATTTCTGCTGCAACCATGTTGTTGAGTGTGGTCCCCACAGCAGAGTATTTTTTGTTTGCCATGTTGCTCGTATGCACACTATATCCTGAGTCAGTAGGTCCCACTGCAAAATTGTAAAAATTGGCAGGTCCTGGGATTGTGACAAAATGAAAGACTATTTTTTACTGAGAAAACAAATACATAATAGGTAAGACAGGGTTTTGTAAATTATGGAATGACCTATACATGTAAAGGCCACGTGACTAGCACAGCTTGTCTGCATGCAGGGAGCAATGAATGAATAATTTTTTTCTTACCTATATCTTTGTTTCAGTCCACTTAATTCTGCAGCAATTGAAAAAGCTCTGCTCACTCATTTGCACTAAAGCCCACAGAATCACCCAGGGATTTGACATGAATGATACAAATAATTTGTACAAATGTGCTATAATTTAGACTGAGGTCTTGCCTCACTATCTTCTATACCACTGATGAGCTCTTGGTGCTAGTGAATAATATAGGAAGTATGTATATTTCTTGTCAAGTTTAAAATTTTTTCTGGGATGGACATTTAAATGAGTGTGCACACACACATGCATGCATATACAGACACTTAAAATTTTTCTTTGTTTGATTTTAAAAACTAACATGTTTCTAGAATGAAGAAGTTATTACGTTTTTTTAACTAACTTATCCAAGACCTAGCCACAATAGTGATTTTTCCTTCTGCCTTTTAATAATTCTGTTTTGAGAGTAGCCTATCATGGTCAGGGAAGGGAGATGGTTCAGTGATTAAAGATGCTTTCTTTTAAAGCCTATCAGCTTGGGTTCTATTCCCTGGCCTCCAATATAAAAGCAGATGGCATTTATTTGTAGCAGCAAGAGATTCTGGATCTCCAATACACACACACACACACAGAGAGAGAGAGAGAGAGAGAGAGAGAGAGAGAGAGAGAGGGAGAGAGGGAGGGAGAGAGAGACAAAAGGAGAACATCAGGAATCTTCTCTTCACTTATTCACCTCTTTCCTTGAGACAGAGTAACTCATTCAAACCAGATATAGTATTGTTAACATTTTAGATTGGCAAGCCACAGTGAGTCTCCAGCCTCACCACCCACTCTTTGAAGGATTGGGGCTACAGATGTGTGTGGCCATTCCCAGCTGTTTATGTGAGTAATGGGAGATCTAACTTAGGTGGTCTCAGGCCCTCATTCTTGTGCAGCAAACACTCTTAACCACTGAGCTATCTCCTCAGTTGCAGTTACCTTCTCATTGCTGGGATAAAGTACCTGACCTGAAGCAGCCGATGGAAGGAGAGTGTTGTTGTTTTCTCTTTGGCTTGCAGTCACAAGGGGGAGCTTCATGGTGGCAGGGGGGAATATGGTGTGAGCAGAGGCTCTACCTCACATTTGCCACAACAGGTGGAAAACAGAAGCAATAGATTGAGCTGAACTCCAGCAAGAGGGAGTTGGCTATAACAGCTCTAAGCCCACCTTTACCAACACACCTCCTCCAGCAAGGTTCCACCTCCCCCTGCCTATTCAGTTTTAAAAACTTGTTTGGGGCTGTGAAGTAGCATTTCAGGGTAAGAGTACGTGCTGCACAAGCATGAGGACCAGAGTTCTCTTCTCAGCACCTACATAAAAGTAGGGCATGACCATGCATGCCTGTAACTTCAGCATTGAGGAGGACAGAGACAGGAGGATCTTTGGAGCCTGCTGATCTTACCCTAAATGATGGGAGCCCCAGGTTCAGTGAGAGACTCCATCTCAAAGAAATAAGGCAGAAGAGCAACAGAAGACTCCATGTCCAGCACAAGGTTTGCACATGCAAGCACAAGGTTTGCACATGTGCATACTTCACCACACATACACACCACATACTACATGCACCAAGAAAAATTGTTTTGTGGCTACCTGCCCTCTTCTTGATGTGACTGCCCTTTACCCAGACATGTCTATAACCTTTGGTGTTTATTAGGTAGAGAAATCTGCTGCTGTCTGCCTGTGTCTTTCTTGATCATTTTTGTGTATTTCCATCTTTTCTGTATCTGCCAGCTTTCCTATTCACTCTTACCTCCACTATCCTTTATATAGATTAAAGTGGTTTTATAATCCTTGCTGTGTTTTCACGTGTTAAGTGCCCTGTACCTAATTTTTAAAACATGAGAAGTTGTGAACAACTCTTTGAAAATAAACTGACTTAAGTTGCTTTATACTTTTCTGACCCTTGATAGATTTTCTTTTCTTTTTGGGTCAGTAACTCTCAATGAAAAGAAGTTTCCCTTTCACTGGTGTGGAAGATTGGACTCAGTGTTCAGTGACCCTCAAACCTACTCCAGAGAATCACCCTGCCTTACAAGAGTGTTTTCCAGTAATTTGCATATTTCTTCTCAAAATCAAGAGCAGCAACAAAACCGTAGTTCAGGAATCTACTAATCTCCATTCTCCTTCAAGGTTTCTTGAAACTGTGCACAGTTCTAAAGCAAACAAACAGAGGGAAGAATTTCTCTGAGTTAGCTCAACTCATGACATGCATGCAAAGGGTCATCTTAGCAGCTGCAGGGGTCCAGGAGCTATTAATAGTTGTTTCCTATTAACAAAGTTTCAGGGAAAGGTGCACTTCAATTACAGAGAAGCCACCCTTCACCACCAAACAAGCTATCTGAGTGGATCACATTGCCAGATTTTATTTTGCTGAAAGCTTTATATCAGTCTACCTATATCAAATAAAGGAAGGCCAGCTAATAATGTCCACCAATATATTAACACCCTTCATTTTAAGCTCCATATAGGTCTCAGCAACCTCTTCTCAAATCTCACTGCAAACAAAGAAGTATGCTTTAGAATATGAGAATTATTGCCTCTTCCACAAGATGCCAACTCCTTAAACTGAGGAATCGGAAAACATGTAGGAAATTGCTGACAGGAGCAGGTTAAACAGAGCTCGGGAAAGCTTGCTCCTTCTGCTAAGGTTGCAGCGCCATCTACTGATAAGAATGTTAATCCTTCCTCACACTGCAGACTGTAGGAATGGGTATGTGGTTGTCACTTTGCATGTAATGACAACGTAAAGTCATTGTCTTACAAATTCATTGTTCTCACCTCAAGATGTGCATGTCATTTCTTATGAAACTCTAGGTAAATACTCCCTTACTTTGTGTCAGTGGGTACTGCACATGCTTCTACGATGAATACAAGACTTTATTTCTTTAACTGGCAAAGACCTCATTATGCCATCTATGCATTGATTATGATGGGATGCATTTTATCTCAGTGACACTAACAGGCTTTCACTGGGACCCTTTTGTCCAGTGACTCATAAGGGAGAGTTACTCATGTGTAGCAGCTGAGAGAAACATGCCTATAATTCCTCCTTCTCAAACAGAAAGAATTCTAATTACTACTTGGTGAAAATTTTTCTCCATAAACAAAAGATATATCTATGGCTCTCATTTATGATTCTTTTTTATCTTCCATCATGGTCAAAGGAGTGCTTCTAATGACACCTTGACTTGGAGATACACTTTATTTAATTTGTCAGTGAGAGTAGTTTTTTTTATTATTTTAAATAACAAAGCTCCTTTTAGATTGTCATTTGTTCTAAACAACAAAGAAGGCTTCAAAAAAAAAAATGTGAGACCAAGATGAGTGTAGCTGCTTCTCCACCTCCCGCCTTGGTTATTTGCTTGCTGCGTTGCTTGAGGAGCGTTTTTACTCATCACAGAAACCTGGGCACCTGCAGGAAATTATTTGCATTTAGAAAGACATCCAAGCTGAGAAACCCGAGACTGCAACGTGGCACCAATCCAAAACCAGGAGCTTTGCTGTCCCTGGTGTCAGTAAAAAAATAAAAACAAATAGCTTGGCCATGATGATTTTCAGACAAATTATAACATGCTTATTAAAAACAAACCACTTTTTATTAATCATTGAACCAAGATTTGGGAGGCAACCAGGTGTATTGAGGGAGGGGTGTCTTTATTATTAAGCAGGTGCTCTCTGCTAGGTTCTTTGAGCAGGAAAGTCAAGATCATTGTGTGTCCAGTATTTCCTAAGCACTTCTACCTGGCTATTCTCAATTCACTTACACAGTTGTCACTCAAGCTTATTAAACAGCTCTGCCTTGTGCTATGTAACCTTACCCCCTACCACTTCCAGTATTTGATTGGTTAGCATTCTGTTCAGCTCAAGCGTGATTTGTAAATTACAAATCTCCAGTTTCTTCTCACTCTGACTAGGGTCAGAATTTGCCTGGTGCTTTAGTCTCGTGTCATTTATCAAGTGGTGCAAGGAACCAAAGCACACATCACCTAAATCTCTTGACTCATGCAAAAGTCTCACGCCATTGCTGCGGTTTCTCAGCCCCCCTTTAGGGCAGGCTTACTTGTCTTCCTCCAAGATAGTATGATCCTTGCTTTTTTGTTTGTTTATTTTTCCAACTGGCTGAACACAAAAGACAAATTTTAATTTGTGCTAACAAAAAGGTAAGCAAACAGGGATACTATTGAGAAAAATACCCTGTTTGTTTCTATTTAAAAAATAATTCATGCAGTTAATAGTGGCTTATATCTGTAATCAAAATACTTGAGGAGGCTGTGACAGGAGGATGGGGAGCTCAAGGCCAACCTGAGCTACATAACAAGATCCAAGTCACAGGCATAGCTTCTCGGTAGAAAACAACTTAATTAAAAGCAAAAGTATAGGCAAACAAATGTCTAAAGGATTTCCACAACAGAAATAATTATAACCAAAATGGATATTTGGAAACCAACCAAATATAACTATGCATTGCTTAACAATGGTAAGACATGTCATCAGATGTATCTTTGGGGCATTCTTTCATAGGGGTACTCGTGGAAACCAAGACAGCTATCTCAGCACTAGATAATATAAACTCACCAAACCAATGTCACATGAACTCCGATACTGACCAAAACATCATTAGATGGCACCTATTTGTGTATAGATATCTGCTATTATCTGGATGATCAATTGAAATAATATATGGGTTTTTTTTTTCCAATGTGGACTTCTTGGCAGTTAAAATACCTATGCCTATGGCCTGGGCAGATTGGTCAGTGGTTAACCATGCTTGCTTGCAAAGCCTCCTGCCCTGAGTTTGATTCTCCAATACCCATATAAAGGCAGATGCACAAAATGGGTCATACATCTAAAGTTTATGTGCAATATCAAAAGGCCCTGGCATGCTTTCTCGCTCTTGCTCTCTCTCTCTCTCTTTCTCTTCTTGCAAATTTAAGAAAAATAAACTATGCATAAAGTCAGGACCTTGTTCTAAGAACCCTGCCTCAGAAAAAGAATTAAAAAAAATATTGGTCATTTTTGGTCTGCTTCAGTGATGAGGTGTTGGGGGCCTCTGAGGCTTTGGCTCTCTGATTTGGTAGGAGTTGATTTTTCTTTGTGCTGATCTCCTTCCCCCTTGTGCTGGTATCCGGTTCATCAGGGAAACAGCCCCCTTGCTTGTTTCTCCAATTTTTCTTAGTTTCAGCCAGGGCCCTTTTGAGGTATGATGGGGTGGCTCTCTCCTTAGGATCTACATCTATCTGAAAAACAGAAGCAGATTCTCCAACGGAGAGTAAGTTAGCATCATGACAAATGAGATAACCCTTTTTTTTTTTATAGAGAATTTAATAGGTGTAGGCCCTCTTGTAGCCCACAATTTATGGTAGCTTGATATTGGAGAGTGGGCTTATGTTTGGATATGGTTCTGACTTGTTTCCCAGCTCCAGCTATGGGTCCCATACCAGTGAGGGGATCAGTTAGCCGAATTGAGAGCAGTTGGTTCCCCACCATGGCTGTGTGCCACCACTGCACTTGTGTGGGCATCACAACAAGTTATTTGCTGCTAAGTAGGTTAGACCGTGCGTTGCTTCGACAGATATTTGTCATTTTCCCCCCAGTCGCCCATGTAGCACCTTCTGGCACTAGACGCGCTGACTGTCTGGGGACTGACTGTCTTCCAACTTCCAGCCATGCCATTCTAATTTGCATGTCAATCACATAAGGTGTCTTCAGCAGTATGGTCTTACCACTAGCCTTTGGTGGGTCATCAAGTACTCTGACAGAAATCTGTCTGTCTTTTAGGAAACCTTGTAGGTCCCTCTGATCAAAAGCTCATTGTGGATGATAGCCCCATGCTGCTTCTGGGAGTTACAGGTCAGTGCCCACTAAGAAAATGAGGAAAAAGATAACTAATATACAAGAGTTAGAGAGAAGAGAGAGAGAGAGAGAGGGAGAGGAGAAGTGAGGGAGGGAAGATGTAGAAGATTAAGGTTAGTCTTGATCTTACCCTCTCCAGTGTCTTGTGGTCCAGGTGTTCCCTGTAAGGGCCTGGTGAAGGATCAACCATTTGGTCTGTCTTTTAGTAAGTAGAAAATTATGGTACCATTGCCGTTTGGGTCTAGATTTGTGTTTCCCACCCCTGTGATGCCCTCCCCTCCCTCCCCTTCCATCCTAGTGTCTAGTCTAGGAGATGCTTGCTGGGTATGTAAGGTATCTTGGGTAGATTCAGGTTAGGTGCTGTAGATGAGTGAGACTATGTGGCAATTTTTGTTCTGTGATTGGGTAAGTTCACTGAGAATGATCTGTTCCAGGTTCAACCATTTTTCCTCAAATTTCATTGTGTCATTTTTTCTTACTGCTGTATAGAATTCCATTGTGTAGATATACCACATCTTAGTTATCCATTCTTCTAGTGATGGACATCTGGGTTGATTCCAGCACTTAGCTATTACAAATTGAGCTGCTGTAAACATGGTTGAGCAAATCTCTCTAGCCTGTGGTTTGAAGGTTTTAGGGTAGATTCCCAGTAAGGGAATAACTGGGTCTGTTGGTGTCTCTATACTCAGCTTTTTCAGAAGTCTCCATATTGCTTTCCAAAGTGGCTGTACCAGAATTTACCTGTAGCCAGAGTAAAGAGTTACTCAAGAACAATAGGGCCAGAACTGACTACTGCTACTCTTAGGTGCAGACTCCAAACTTTTCATATAGCCTGATCCAGGCCTTCACAACCACATGACAGGGAGGAGTACTCATGAGGAAAGTAAGCCTCCCTCACAAGACGAGCATACAAATCAAATTTAAAGGCCTGTGGAGAAGGAAGTCTGCCACCACAAGAGATAGTCAGCAAACAGGCAAACTGGGGAGAGTAGATACTTGGTGAAAGCATTCATCTTTCAGGCCCAAGCTGGTAGAGGTAAGTCTCCTGGATACCCTGGGAGAGGATGCCAAAGGAGGCATCACCAGAGAAGGCATCCGTGTGAAACGACTGTAATGCTCTCCACTTTGGGGCTGCCTTCCTAGATTAGAGTGACCCACCATGCAGCCTTTTGTCTGGTGTCTCTTGTCATGCAAAGGAGGGCTGCATGCTTGCCTGGTTGCTAGATTCCCAAATAGAGGCTGGATTCACAGGGCAGCCACTGTGTGAGGTGTTGAGGTGCCAGATGTGGAGTTAATTTTGATTGCTGGATGCTGCTCCTCAGATTGGTCAGGAGTAGAGCTATCATTGGTGCCATGGACTTGAGAGCTGTGGGGTATCAAAGTAGGCAGTCTTTAGGCAACTAGATGCCAAGTATGGACCTATTAGACCTTCTGACTAGGCCTGCTGAGGCAGAGGCCGGCGACTGTTGTCCTTTGTTGTTACCCAAAGAGAAGGAGGAGCAGCCGGTGTTCTTGTTGGGGTGACAGTCCCATACCATGCTTGTATTGTAGACACTCCCTTTTAGGAACCCATTCCCTTTTCTGGACTTCTCATCACAAAATAAATAAATAAATACATTCATCTGTAAACTTAACAATAGTGGAAAATAGGAAAACTCCACGTTTGTGGATAGTGTGCATTTCTCAAGGTTGACCTTACCCAACCCATTCATCCCCCTTTCCCATCTAACTTCTGGCAATAATAGATTCTTTCTTAAAGTAATTCTAGGAGAAAATAGTAAATCGGAAAGCCCCCCCCCTCTCTCTCTCTCATGTGTATGTGTGTGTGTGTATAGTCACATGTGTTGATATGCTTTTAAATGTAGAACCTAAACCAAGTATGGCTGCATTAACCCATAATCCCAACACTAGGGAGGCTGAGCAAAAGGATAGCAATTTCCATGGCAGCTCAGGCTACATAGTAAGACACTAGTTCAAAAAATTAAGAAATAAAACATACCATGTAGAACCTAGTGACCTGACAGAGTAAAATAATTAAAAAATGAATCAAGTTTTCTGTCATTTAAGGATGAATTGCACTCTTAAAGCTGAATATATTTGAAGTAATGCCTTGCTACTGACAATAAGTACTTTATTAACATATTAACTCAGATTTTCTCCTTGGTGAGAAGCATAGAAATTCATTGTTTAAATGGTAGTAAAATGATTGGTTTCCTTTATTCGTTCTTCTTCTTGTAAATAGCAGAAAACTCCATGTTTTACATGGCATCTGCTCCAGAATTAGTTAGCTTTCTTTTTAGTTTTATTGTTCTGTAGTGTATTTTAAGTATTTAACTTTTAAATGTTCAAAAAATGAGTGGACAACCTTCCTTCCATTCCTTTCTCTTCCCACCCCATGCTGGGTTACCAGCACAGGCACTCATAGTTATCTTTTTTTTTTTTTTTTGATTTTTCAAGGTAGGGTCTCACGCTGGTCCAGGTTGACTTGGAATTAACTATGTAGTCTCAGGGTGGCCTTGAACTCTCTGTGATCTTCCTACCTCTGTCTCCCAAGTGCTGGGATTAAAGGTGTGTGCCACTACTCCCGGCTATTCATAGTTATCTTTAACTAGGTGTCATACCAGAAGTCGGCAACAGGTGTTTATGGAAGTGCAAGACCCCTAAAGACCTAATAATAGGGTAGGAACATGACACATTTAAAAAAATAAAAACATGACTATCCAACAAGCATTAATGCTAAGAAATCTTAAATGTCAATGTTGATGAGCTTCATGAAGGGAAAAGATCACCAGTAATCAAGGATGGCCTGGCAAGGAATATGGGAAGGTGCCCTGAATTTTGATGCTCTTAAGGGACAACAGGCCTTATCCAGCTGGGCTGGGCATCTGATAAGCTTTTATTTTTTGGATTATTTTGTTTTATTTCTATGAGAATGAGAGTGAAAGCAAGAGACAGAGAGAGGGAAGAAGAGAATTGGTACATCAGGGCTTCTGGCCTCTGCATTTGAACTCCAGATGTGTGTGTATGACCTTATACGTCTGGCTTACGTGGGTTCTGAGAAGTCAAACCTGAGTCTTAAGGCTTTGTAGTCAAGCACCTCAAGCACTAATACATTGCTCCATACCCTGGTAGTTCTTTTATATCCATTTGAATACCTCTGGAAGTCAAAAATCATGTTTTCAAAAGCCCAATTTCCTGGGGGAAGGTCAAATTATTAGAAACTTCTTCCTTATGCATAGTTAAAATAGGCCTGTTGCTCATTCCTTTCTACTGTGATTCATACAAAATCCACAGTTAAGCTTCTGCCTGTAAGCCCTGCACATATGTGAACATTACTGTTATGTCTCTCCTAATTTCTCTTGCTGGTGCTAGATACTTTTCAGTGGTTTTGACCATTACAGATTCATTAGATCCTTTACCAGCCTGGGTGTACTAATCTGTCAGTGAATCTAAAGGACAGTCTTAGTGAGCTGTGCTCTGAGCAATGCAAAATACAACTGAGTGATTACCTCTTTATATTACAATAGCATATACAATGGATGCAGGCTAAGATTATATTAGCTTTCTCAGACAGCTACAAGGGTACCATGCATACTGAAATGTTTAAGTCTCTTTTTTGTGAACTATCAACTCTTCAGTGTATACCTAGATCACTGTTTTGTTGACCATAGCCCTTTGCCTTTCTGCTTTTAAATTTAATCCTAGATAAGGTTAGTCCAGATGAAATCACTCAGCACCTTGATTCTCATCTGATGTTTCTGTCCTTGCTGTTACACACATATCTTTTTAAAAATATTTTATTTCTAGGGATGGTGAGATGACTTAGTGGTTAAGGCCTTTGGCTGTGAAGCCTAAGGATCCATGTTTGACTCTCCAGATCCCACATAAGCCAGACACACAAAGGTGAGGCAAATGCAAGGTCACACGTGCCCACTAGGTGGTACAAGCATCTGGAGTTGGATTGCAGTGGATGAGGCCCTGGCATGTCCATTCTCTCTCTCTCTCTCTCTCTCTCTCATTCTCCAAAATAAAAAATATAAGAGAAAAGGGCAGAGAGAGAAAGAGGGAGAGAGAATGGGTGCACCAGAGCCTTCTGCTGCTGCAAACAAAATCCAGATGCATGCACCACCTTGTGCATCTAGCTTACATGGGTCCTAAGGAATCGAACCTGGGTCCTCTGGCTTTGTAGGCAAGTGCCTTAACCACTAAGCAATCTCTCCAGCTCCCTAGACACATGTCTTATGCAGAATTGATCCTTTATCCTGCACTCATTTAATTTTATTGAAACATAAGGAGCCAACTATAGAGTGCTGAAAAGTATTCATAAAAATTTGGTCTCCCAGATGATTATCATTATTAATCAACAGTCTCTACTGTGGTATTTAGCTATCATTAAGACAGTCCTCTGTCCATCTTCCCTTGTGTCATTAGAAGTAAACTGGATATCAGCTCCTTGGAAAGCTCCAGGATTTTAAAGAATCCATGTTTAAAATTCTTCCTAAAAGATAATTTAAAGAAAGATGTAATCCTACCAAAAGATCATCACAGCCATTACTGTCAAGAAATTTGCTAACATGAGGAAATGATGTAAGATGAGTAAGCACACCATTATTTTCATAATAGGTACCAAGTGAGTATCTTGACACTATGGTGTAAATATAATGAAATTATAAAGTAAAATGGAACATTTATTTGACATGGTATGGGGATAACAGCATCAAAATTGAATTATTATCCCATGGATCCTAAAACGTTTTATTTTTAAATTATTTATTTATTTGCAAGCAGAGAGAGAGAGAGAGAGAGACATAAAGGGCATTCCAGGGCCTCTAGCAACTGCAAATGAACTCCAGACACATATGCCACTTTGTGCATCTGGCTATACGTGGATACTGGGGAATTTAGTCCAGGTTGTTAGGCTTTGCAGGTAAGCATCTTAACCATGGAGCCATGTCTCCAGCCCCTAAACCTTTTCTTATAGTATATTCGTTGTAAAATGATGGGTTTCATTGACATTTTCATGCATATACATGGATGTATAGGTATCTCTGTTGTATGACCAAAAGCTCCTGTTCTAATAAACAATAACTCTAATTCAGAAAGTCTGCAGTAATAGTCAAAGTTAGATGCCATATGGCTGGGATATGTATTGCAATGTATGCATCCAGTTGTCATTCTGGTTATTAACAGTGTTTAATAATTAACTTTTCCTTGTTATTGTTATAGTCTTTAGTAAAGAGCACTTAGTTTACCTTCTGTCATCTACACATTATTGAAAATGCTATAGGAAGTAAAATAAATTTTATGAACTCCAGGAGGCATAAGCAGTTGCTTAACACATATTTTTTCTGTCTTCTGGAGTCAACACAAGAAGGAAAGTTTATGGGTGGTGTTAGTCCTACTTATTGTTTCCATTTAATTGCATCCAAATCCAGCCATCAGTTTACATCTTGAGTTCTAATTGCCTCTGAGAGTTTTGTGCCCAGAACAATAGCTAGAGTGACTCTTCAAAACAGAAGTCATAAATACCAGTTCTTCCTGATGGTGATAAATTAAAACCAGAGGAAACCAGACAGTTTGTTTTTGTAATAAGCCATCTGTTTATTTATGTACAGCATTTGTATTCAAATTTAAGAAAATTAATCAAGTAAAAGGCATCAGAATTCATAACACAGCAAGCAAGAGCGTGGAGGAAACATACACTGAGAACACTAAGGAGTTAATGAGGTTTTGAACCTCTTTAGTTTAATCTTCTATAGTCCTTTGGAGACCTCTCTGGTGTGTATGCTGTGCATGACTTGCTTTGCATTGATTCTTACTACTTCAGAGCTCAGAACATGAATCAGTGACAAGTACTAAATTAATGAATTAGCTTCTGTCAGCACAGCAACTGGACAAGCATGATTCCTTATGTAAAGAACTTCTCTGATCCTTGTTTAACAGGCAACTGAGATTGCTAATAATAATAATAATAATAATAATAATAAATTTATTACAGATCCTTGCATGTGCTTAGAGTGGGGAGCTACTCAGTGATATAGGGTGTGCTTAGGTTGTGAAAAAGGTAGGTCCAATCCCCCAGTACCAAAGGGGGAAAAACAAAATGTAAATATATATATATATATATATATATATATATATATATATATATGTGTGTGTGTGTATATATATATATATATATATATATATATATATATGAATGATTCAAATTCAAATGGCAATAAACTTTGGAATTTGTTGATTACCCAAATGTTGTCAGGAATTAAAGAGACAGATATTTTTAAGTAATTGAGTCTGGATATTTGACTCTGCCCTCCTAAGTTTGATGTGTGAGCTGAGAGGTAGAACCAGCATTTTAAGCATCACTGATTGCTACCTG
Organism: Dipus sagitta; assembly: GCA_036346955.1. Classification (NCBI taxonomy): domain Eukaryota; kingdom Metazoa; phylum Chordata; class Mammalia; order Rodentia; family Dipodidae; genus Dipus; species Dipus sagitta. Next base: position 44,688,975 of record CM070787.1, read on the forward strand.
TCTGGGGCAGTAAGTTCATACTTTTTAAGTGAAGCTCTCTTTGTTACATTCTTAGAATTCCTTCTGCATTTAAATATACTCAGTTGAATACATATAATAAAGAATGCAAATTGATAGAGTAAGCCCTTAAGCTTCTACTCTAGGTGACTTGTACTAGAGATCATATTTTCAGCTATATGAAGAAAGGAATAGCAGTATAATAGTTCCTTAACCACTCTTAAGCAGGTCTTCTTGTCTATTAGGTGAGGATAATAACAGTATTTATTTGTCACAAATAAATTAACTAATCCATCGAAAGTATTCAACAGTGCTAAGGGCCTTTGTTATTATAACTGTTATTATTCCTTCACCCTCCTCTATGTAAAATATACTTGTGATAGATACATATTTGGTAGCTATATTATTTATATATAATAACCTTGTGAAATATACATTAGGTGAGTATATTAGTTACTTTTCTCATCATTATAACCAAATACCTGACAAGTAGCAGCTTAAGAAAGGACAGATTTATTTTGCTCATGGTTTGAGGAGATGGAGCCCATTACAATGAGGGAAGGGATGGCAGCTGACAGCTATGTGGCAATTGCTCCATGGAGGAGGAAGCAGATATCAGATAGGAAGTTGGGACAGTGACCCATTTCCTCCAGTGAGGCTCTGTCTTCTAAAATTTTACAACCTCATAAAGCAATGTCACCAGCTGGGGACTAAGTACTAAAACACATGAACTTACAGGACATTTGACATCAAAAACAATAACTGTGCATAAATCAAAAAAATCACTGAATGATACATGGACATGAATATCCAGATAGCAAAATCAGAGTATAACAACTTAAATGTAGATTTAGATAACATCTTTGCCAAATTAAAAGAAATGGGCAGATAAGTAATTTCAGCCTGAGAGTATTTGTTTCAGTCTGCATTAAACATATGAGGAACATTTTAATTCAAAAACATCAAACAATATGCTGAGTCAAAATGGAGCTATTCCTAGATTTTTGCTTAGAAAAAGATTTGCATTTAATTTGTTCCCTCAATCAAAAACAATCTTACCCTGTATCTATTCCTGAGTGTTAGTGAATCAATAGATTTGTATTATGTAGCTCAGAAAAGCTCCAGACTGGAATCAGGAAATTTCTGTCATTACCTCGAGCTGGCAGTAACTATTGTTCACAGCTCTTTTCACAGACATCACTCACTCAGTACTAACTGAAAGTATGTCAGTGCATTTATCGTGATCTTTTCCTGTTTTCAAGAATATAGCAAAAGTATATCTTACTACTAGACCATAACCTATTTAAGACATCCTTTCATAACAATCATAGTTGAATAAAAGGTTAAAAATAATAGAAATACTATTTCAGTAGATAAAATTTTGGTGTGTAGGGCCCATGACAAATGTTTGAGGTGAGAGATGAGAGATAAGAGGTGATGGACTTGATCACAAAAGTCCAAATCAAAGCATCACAGTGTACCCCACAAATATGTGTAATAAAAGTCTTCCATGAGTTATAATTTCAAAATTACCATTTGAGGGTTTAATCCAAAAAGCTTAATTTAGTAAATATTTGTAGTTTATAACTTTAAACTTAATCCTATGAATATGGAAGATAATTAATCTACCTTCTATTTTCTCTAGTTATTTATCTTACTTGCAGTGATTTGCTTAGTTTGATCTACTACATGGAAATTGCTGGAACATTGCTGGATTTTCATTCCTTAGTCTTTTATGTGGCCATTATGTTGATTATATATAAATATTACTTGTTACTATTGTACTTTCACATTTTGTGAACACATGTTACATTGAAAAATAAGAAGGTCTCACTGTGTGAATGTAGGTTTGGATATATAAACTTCTCTTGCTAAGCTAGCCTGTTTTCATCCCCTGAAAAAAAATAATATAAAGGGTTAATGTGTTCACTTGTGCAATTATTTTAAGAAGTGATATACGTTTATCATTTTGTCAATGATACTTACTACATAATTTGTGATGGTATTTGTAATTAAATTTCCTAAAACCCCTATTTGTTTCAAAGTGGTAAACTATGATTTGAATACCACACTGTACAGATTATAAAATATTTTGACAAATAAATAAACTCATATTAAGTGGGTACCACGCTTACAATTACATAAAGCAACAAAAAAATTATGAGCCCAAAGACTGAGAGAAGCTATATCTAAGTGAAAACAGACCTTCCATCATTTCTTGGAAGTTTTATCTGGATATGATTTGGTTTTGCTTTGCACTAGAAATGTTTTGGTTTAGTTTGGTTTGGTTTATTGTTCCTTGTTTGAATTTTCTAAATTTGCTCTACTAAGACACTCAATCCTTTAATAACAGGAAAAAATAAAAGCCCTGAAAATTTCAAGTTATATGGATTTTCCTATTTGTATGCAATAGCCATGGAGCTTTAGTGAAACTGGGGAGATCTGTAAACCTTCTCAAAGGATGCTCTTTCATAGCAGCCAGCCAAAAAGTATGTTCCTCTGTGAGCATCTGCAGACATCTCACCTCACAGCTTTGGGCTCAGTTCTGTTGCTCTCTTAACACTCATATCATGAGCAGTTTCTTTTGTTTATATATTAAATAGCCTCCTGCCAGAATCTGAGTTTCCCAAGTGGCTGTGATTTGATTTTTCTCAGCCTAAGAAAAATACCACCAAACTATTTCACCTCCTCTTAGATTCTACACTGTGTTTTTTCACATGATCATGAACTTTTTTATTCTATATTTTTCTTCTTCTTTTTGTTTTATTGTTGTTGATTTTTCTTTTTTGATAGTGCTGGGGATTGAATTCAAGGCCTTGCATATTTTATAATCTAGCCATATCTACCACCTCTATTCTTTCTCTTTGAAATTTCCAGATCCAACAAAGGTACTGGTTCCCCCTTCCAGCATGGACGTCACTGTGGGAGAAAGCATTGTCCTGCCATGTCAGGTGACACATGACCACTCCCTCGACATTGTGTTTACCTGGTTATTTAATGGGCACCTGATAGACTTCGACAAAGATGGTGACCACTTTGAAAGGGTTGGAGGGGTAAGTATTAATATCACACTATCTGAAGCAGACATCATACAACTGAACTGACTCACATTAACTTGTTCAGATTAACCTGAAAAAGATATAAAGTTACTAGTTTGTCATTTTTTTAAAAAAAATACTTATTTATTTGCAAGCAGAGAAAGGGAAAATGAGTGTGTCAGGGCCTCCTGCTATTGTAAATGAATTCCAGATGCATGTACCACCTGGTACATCTGGTTTTATGTGGGCACTGGGGAATCAAACTCAGGTCGTTAGGCTTTGTAGGCAAGTGCCTTAAGCGGTAAGCCATCTCTCCAGCACTACCTTATAATTTTGCTTAAAGATCTTATTCATAAATCTCTTGGTTAATTCCCGAATCTTTATGTACCATTTATTGAATAACCTGACATGGAAAGCCTACTTTCTAATTGCACAAGAATCCTCTAGGCTAGTTATTTAATCCCCATGTGAATGAGGAAACTTGAGGCTCATAGGAGTTGTGTGACAAACATTTCCTTCACAGTTCCTTCATGATAGCACTCAGCTTAGAACTTCCAAACTTAAGCTTTGTGTACAATACCATATTATAAACCATAAAAACTGCTTTGGAAAACAGGGTGAAGCTATTAAGTATCTTAAATGTAATCTTACAGTGTATTATACTCATTTTGATTCCTATGGAATAATCATCTATCATAAAATTGGGGCTTACTCTCTTCTGTAAGTCTCCTTAGGTTACTAATTATCTCATTGTAGGCTGAATCCAAGCACTTCAATTTTTGAAATGCCTTACTTTCCATAAAAATACATATTATATTGAATAGATAACAAGAGAAGGTTGAATTGGAAAACAATCTGTGCCTATCAGAATCATTCTCAACAATTATTTTTCTGCCCTAACACAGCCCTACCTTCCCACTGGTAATAAAGATTCACTCTGACTACCACTTTCTCAGTGAGGCCTAATCAGAAACCAGCAGAGTATGAAAACAGGGCTATGATTTGAAAAGCCTTCTCTCCCTCAACACTGCCACAAGAATATGATTTACTGATTTGCTCATTTCATCTCCCCCACACTCCTTAGCTTGAATATAAATGGCCTGAAGCTAACAACTCTATCCATAGGATATATTTGTGGTATATTTTCCACCTAACTAATGTAATAGTTCTATTCATTACACACATGCTGACTTTCTCAGAGTTTGAGTTATAGAGCACTAACAACGATTTAAATAGCTATTTTCTCATTCTCCCAAGGATGATATCCAACTGGTACCATTTTAGATGCATAGAAGTTAATCCATAGCACCAATGGATGTCTTTGTTTATTAGGCACTATCTTTTGAAATACTGGTTGAGAAAGGCTGGATAAATTGCCAATATTAGCCATTCTGTACCTCTTTCATCTAGTTCATCATAATAAGATTGGCTTAGTGAGAGAGTTATTAACTACTTCATGAAAGCCCTGAAGATATTAAATACTATGATGCATAAAAATATACATGATCTGATCTGGGTGTGGTGGTACATGCCTTTAATCCCAGTACTTGGGAGGCATAGGTAGGAGTAACACAGAGAGTTCAAGAACACCCTGAGACTTGAGACTGCATAAGATTCCAGATCAGCCTGGGTTAGAGTGAAACCCTACATGAAAAAAAAATGTGTGTGTGTATACACACACACACACACACACACACACACACACACACACACATATATATATATATATATGCATGTCTGATGCCTACCACAAAAAGAAGTGTAACTCTGTAAACAATTTAATGGTTTAGTACTTGAAAGAAATATATTAATTATAAAACAGGAAACTATAAATTGATAAAGTTCTTTATAAACTAAAGAAAATGTTGTTTTTCACATGAAGGCCAATTTCACAGGCAGCAAAGATATTAAAAATACTATCTCAGAGTTTTGTTTTTTTTTTTACAAGTACCCACTAGTTAGAATAGATTCTTAACCATCAAAAATAATAGGTTGGAGCTAGAGAGATGGCTTAGAGGCTAAGGCATTTGCCTGTGAAGCCCAAGAACTCGTGTTTGAATCTCCAGGTCCCACATAAGTGAAACGCACAGTGCCACAGCTCAATGTTGCACATGAGCACAAGGGGGCACTCATGTCTCAAGTTAATTCACAATGGCTAAAGGCCCTGGCATGCCCATTTTTTCTCTCTCAAAATAAATAAACAAATAAAAGGATAGCGGGCCAGTCAGACCCACTGGGCACTAGACATAATTCGGCTGAGGTGCAGATGGAGACATCCTAATAGAGTCAAGGACAAAGGGCCACATTTTACCTGTAGAATCACTTTCACTCAAACATGCATACGTGTATGCACCTACCATTTGGAAGGTAGAAGGATTCAAGTTGAGACCAGTGTGGGCTACATTTTGAGTTCTAGGTCAGCCTGTGATGGAAAGAAACCTTGTATTAAATAAATAAATAAATCTAACAATTTTGAAAAGGAATTGCTGTCATTTGCCTTTCATTTGGGAAATGGGAACTATCTCTCTACTCTGTGAAAGTTGTTCTATCATCAAAATCAGGAATCCATGCTTATAAAGAAAGAAGTGTAAATTTGTAGACAGCACTACAGATAATGAGAGTTATGTTGATTAGCCACCAGGGTTGTAAATGTCTGTATTATTAGGATTTGATAATACAAGTGGAAAGCTTCTGCTACTTTTGAGGTTAAATTCTTTGCAATGTTTCATATTGTTGGAAATGATGGTTGGTAGAGTTAGCCTATCGAGGTTTGGGGAAAGTCATTATTTTATTTTTTTCAAGTGTCCTGTCAGAAAAATAGTTGTTTTTCACATGAAAGCCAATTTCACAGAACAGTCCACAATAGGTAGGGTGGGAGGCAGGACACAGGCCACTACTTTTTTGTTCTCTTTGGTAAGAATATAGCTGTAGATCTCAATAACAGTTTGATCTGTATTTTTCCAAGGGAAAGAACAGTCTCCTGTGAGACTCTTAACCTCACTCTTGACTTTATTTTTAATCTCAGTTTGATTTTAAATCTATAGATCCAGCCAAAAATTTAGAATAACTGGAGCAAATTCTAAGTCATAAGCCATGAGACTGTGTTAGTATGTTGCTATGTTCTGAAATATTCAAGCTATAAGTTTCTTTGACATCTAAGTCCCTAGTGAATAAAATGAATTACTGAGACAATATAAGCATTTCCTTTTGCCAATATGGCTCCCACCTTAAGATCAATATGGATTCCACCTTAAAATCAATATGGATTCCCACTTTCTCTGTATACATTTCCTCATGAAGGCTCATTTTTTTAAAAAAATTAACTTCTACTTGATGCCCTGCATATGAAATATTTTAGGAAAAGAAAAGTAATAATATTGCTTATGATAATTCATTTCGTCTACAAAATACCTAATCATTTACCCAGAGCCTTCATATTATATATTAGCCCCATAATCCTCTCAAAATTGCCGAGAAATTGGTTATTAATTATTTTCCTATTTTCCTGAGTAATTGTGAGATGTGATCAGTATATAGTGAGAATTGGATGAGAACACAAGTGTTATAAATAAAAGAACTTTTAGGTGAAAAAGATCATAGCTCTTCTTGAATTAGATTTAAGGTCTTTGACATGATTGTTTCACAAAGAAAATTGATCATGACCATCAATAATACGAGTTTAATTTACTCTATGCTTCATAGTCTGTGAAAGGATTTTATGTAGACATACAGTCTCATTTTATTCTCACAACATAGCACAGCAGGCAAGGCATTCTTCTTTCAAAGGTCAATAAACTAAGGCATAGATAGATTAAGAGACTTAGATGAAATCACACAGCAGGAATCAGCCCACAGCAATGACATACCCACCCTGCAGCTCTCCCTTCAGGATAAACTGTTGCCTCTCTTCTAATCCTGTTTTCAGCAATTGGCAGTTTTGTCTCTTTCGTCATCCTTGGTAAATATGAATGTGATGTGCTGTACTGAAACAAAAGAAAGAAGCCAAGTACTTGATTTCAAATGAGAATAAGCTTTTCCTGGAGGGGAATATAAAATTACCATCAAGAACAGGTACTGAGGGCTGGAGAGATGGCTTAGAAGTTAAGGTGCTTGCCTGAGAAGCCAAAGGAACCAGGTTTGATTCCCCAGGACCCACATAAACCAGATGCACAAGGTGGCACATGTGTCTGGAGTTTGTTTGCAGTTGCTAGAGGCCATGGTGTTCCCATTCTCCCTCCTTTTTTATTTTTCTTTTTTCAAGTTTTTAAAAAGTTTAATGGAGCCAATAATTAGGCATATAAATTGTCTTCTGGCAGACACTAAGACCTGCTTTCTCTTACCAAAGAAAATGGCACATGTTTTATCAAAATTTGACAATTGAGAATAAAGGGTACTAGGATTAAACTTCAGAGCACTAACTTAAACAAAACAACCAAAAATATCAGCATCCAACTTGGAAGGAGGAAAGAGAATTAAGGGAGAAAGGGAAGATTAAATATGTGTTCCTCGATCTCAAAATCCTTCCGGAGCAGGAGTTCTGGCTTCTTGTGAGCAGCCAGCCCACCACCAAACCCCAGTCTCCCTCCTTTTTTCTCTCTCTCTCTCAAATAAATAAATAAATAGAACAGATATTGAACACAGATTCAAATCTAGTGCTGCCTCTTATTACCTCAACGGCTTTAAACTAGTCATCTAACCTCTTTGTTTAATAGTTCTCTCCTCTGTAAAATAAGCCTAACAAGAGTCCTTGTCTCACAGGACATCTGAGTATTTATTGAGTTAACGTAACTTAAGCATTTGGAAGGTGCCTGCTACATACAAAATACCCCCAAACAACATTCATTATCATTACTTTTGGAGGACTAGAGACTTCAAGGTCTGTGTCACCTCCTTGTTGCACATCATTGGAGAACTCAGGGAAGCCAATATATCCTGAATTCTCTTGTCAACCTTTAGAGATTCACAAAGAATTACAACATTTCAAATCAGACCCATAGAGTTTCTGCTTGCTTACTCTCCAAGTTTTCAAACTGCTGGGCTATGAAACTAAGCACCAAATTGTTGCAGAGTTCTTCAGTGAAATACCACCTTTGTGATACTCCGTTCAGGAATCTCCTCAAATTTATTAAAAGTGCTTTGCTGGTGTTGAAATATTTCTGGGGCACATAGACATTCATACTGGGATCTAATTAGTCCTATTCATCTGCTAATCAAACATGCATTTGGCATTTGGAAAATGAATTAGAATCATTCCACACTAGGTGATTCATGATTTCCTTGGAGAGACTGGTCTTTATAATTTTTTAATTCAAATCTGAGAGCAATCAAAATGCTGGCTGCCAGACAGGGTTGTGCAGAAAAATGCAGATGCCACCAAATGGGGGGATGTCACCACTTTGAAAATATAGAATTTCCAAGTATCAGAATGTCAACACCTGCAGTGGGCTGAGATCATATCAGCAGAGGCTCGTAGACTGGATCAAGAGCCACCCTGCCTAACTTTCAGTGACTCCAACAGTAATGGATGACTGTTCCAAAGAAGCCACACATCTGAGCTCTGGTGCAAGGTGGGCTCTCAAACAATACGAGCATTCTTATCTCTCAGGCTGGCTCACATATTTTAATAGGCCATGGCTTGCATCACTAATGTTTTCATCAGCCAGTGTAAAATAAATCCATTAGTCACAGTGTCCTTCATGTGATAATGATATTTAGGGCTCATTAAAAAGTAATTGTAGCCACTTTCCTCCACTTTATCAGCAGGATTCAGCTGGTGACTTGATGATCCGAAACATCCAACTGAAGCATGCTGGGAAATATGTCTGCATGGTCCAAACAAGTGTGGATAAGCTATCTACTTCTGCAGACTTGATTGTAAGAGGTACTGGATTTTTTTTTTTTTTGGCCATTTAAATTGAGTATGCTTGTGATATGTATTATAGTACAATGTTCTGGTGATTTAGAATTTTGTAAAAGTGTCAGACATAAGCCAAACATTGTAAACAGCCCATGGAAGCTCTCGTAGAAGGAGAAAAATAAAAAAGAACACTGAGCAAATCCAGTTCCATTACATTAGGAAGAATGCCTAAGTATATCTTAGTCACTGCTATTGGAGTAGATAAGATACTCTACAATAACTCTAGGTTAACAAAACCAGGTGACTTATAAAGGGATCCAATCATGCCTATGTGTTTCATCTGTGCTGAAACACATGAAGTGTTTTAGACTAGTGGTATTACTGTGACAAGTAAATTCATCATCACATTTTTATCCCAGTTTCATTTGTCATCTTATGTTTTTAGGTCTGCTCAGGTTTCAAAATATGGCTTTAGGGGCTGGAGAGCTGGCTCAGTCACTTGCCATGCAAGTATGAGGACCTACTCTCAGATCTCCAGCACCCAGGTCAAAGCCAGGTGTGGTGGTCCAGGCATGTAATCCCAGGGCTGGGGAAGCAGAAATAGGAGAATCCCTTGGACTTATTGCTAGCTAGCCTAATGAAACTGGTGAGCTCCAGGCTCAGTAAGTGACCCTGTCTCAAAGAATAAGGTGAATGACTGAGGAAGGCATCAGACATTGACCTCCAGCCTCTGTGCGCATGTACTTGTGTGCCCACAAACATATGAACACACATACATGTATACAACACATATATACATGTGCAAAAACGTGCACAGATTTGGGTGGAAAACACCCCTTTACTTCTTGGTAAGTAGTAAATAAGCTTGACTTCATATAGGAACTTAATATTTATGAGAATCTGAGTACAGCCGAACTTGGACATAGCAGCTGTGACCACCGGAATGAACTACACCACTGAGACTCTCCAAGCTTCACCAAGTCAACTTGTAGAATAACTAAAAATGGACTTTTAAGAGTTGTAAAAAACCAAAACAGTCTTCTGTGTAGCCTAGGCTTATGACTGCAGCATCACAATGCCTCAGCCTCCTGAATGCTGGGATTATTGGTTTGTACCACCATTCTCAGCCTAACATAAATATATGGAATCTAAAATTGCAGTGAAATTGTGTATACATAAGAATCAAACCTACATATGGTCAAGAGTCTTCTAAAACAGTAAAACTGGGCTGGAGATATGGCTTAACAGTTAAGGCACTTGCCTGTGAAGCCTAAGGACCTAGGTTCGATTCCCCAGTACCCACATAAAGCCAGTTTCACAAGTAGCACATGCATCTGGAGTTCATTTGCAGTGGCTATAGTCCCTGGTTTTTTCTCTCTCTCTCTTTCTCTCTCTCTGTACATATATATACCTCTTTCTCTCTCAAATAAAAATAAAAATAAAATATTTAAAATTGTAAAACTTAATTTTAGATTGAAGACAAACTAACTCAGTGTGAGAACATATGTGTAGCATATAGGAGGCCCCAAGATCCATCAGCTCAGATAGATAGAGATAGATAGATAGATAGATAGATAGATGATATATAAATAGACAGATGAGACATAGATAGGTAGATGGTAGAAAGAAGGCAACCTAGAACAGAAAAATGATCCATTGTCCCATAACTCCCTCATCAGGACCCCTAACTATTGGTGACAAGAATGTGTGGCTAGCTAGCTGAGTCCATGGTAGAACTATGAATACAAGAAAATATAGACCCTGTATCTCAGAACTAAAGGCAGGGTGGATCTGAATGCATAGGGAATGAGGAATGAGAAACACTAAGAGGTGCTGCTGTATGTCTAAGGTAGAATGTGAGGGGGGAAAGTATAGTAATTAGCAACTCAATTGTCAAGAGAAGTTAAAGAAAAATCACATTTTCATCATGAATGCTTTAGTTGCCTTTAAATCGGACCCCCCAAAAAAGTTTATTCATGATACACATAAAGACAAGAGATTTAAAAATTTCACCCTAGGTAAACCTGCCAATAGAATAACTTAAAGAAATGTATAAATTTCCATTTTAAAAAATATACAAGAGCTGGCTGCTCTCTGCTTCGGGACTGAAATCTGTGCCTAGAAATTCATCCTCTATTTAATTAGTATAATGTTCAGATCAGCAGTTTAAACACAAATAAATTAAACCAATAAATATTTAAATCAGTAATACTTGAAGTTCTTAAATGATATTGTATACTCCATTTCACAGAAAATAACATTAGATACCAAGAGAAATTTGCAGACACAGTCTAAAAGAAAATCTAGTGTAATAGTTAATAAGGCCAATAAGTTAATATGACATTTAAAGCCATAATCTTTCATTGTATCTCTTCCTGCCCTTTTCCTTTCTGCACATTGCAGAGTAGAAGAAGCAATGGGTTTTATTGCCCTTAAGAGATTTTCATATTTGAAACTAGTTTTGCTTGTTGGCTCTAGAGACTTTAATTCTCTGATGCCTGCTTTATTTAATCTGTAGCATTCTCATGGCTACTAGCAAGGCTTCCCTTCTCTAAGCAAGAAGCAAACACAAACATCAAAGCCAGTCTTTCTATGACCAAAACTTCTAGGGGCCACAGACCATGTTATCATTTTGCTCAGAGGATGGACATTTGTACATGTTTTTTTGGTCACTTTGACAAAAGGACTCAACCTTCTTAAATCACAGTAAACAGTCCATAAGGTCCTAGCTGAACATCAGCGGGGTGGGTGACAGAAAGCTGAAGCGTGACAAGGAAAGGATTATCTTCTCTCCAGTGACCTTGTTCATCCCACCCTTACTTCCTCTTAATCACCTCTCAGTAAGTGGCTAACAAGAGGCTCAGATACTTCCTATCCATTTGTTTGAGGAGTTGGGAGGAAACACTTTCAAATATGTGGTAGATTATTAAGGCCATACAAGCCATGTTCATAAAGAAAAAGTGTAGGAATTATAGAATGAGAAATCTGGTCAGACACAAAGATGACTATGTTGTCTTGTAGACTTCACCTGGTCAACAGAGGCCTGAAGACCAAAGGTTACTGCAGCTCTGTCTAGGTGGAATTAGACTGACATCCTGAAATGTCACCATGGAAAATGAATGTTTCGGCATACAGATTTGTAGACATTTTGTTCAAGAGTAGAAGACAGAAGATAAATTTAGCCCCACCTGTGAGTCTATAAAAGTGATTTTTTAAAGGCAGAGAGAATGTAGGTCATTGCATAGAGGTGAAGGAATGACTCCCACAACAAAGTCTTGCTTTGTGGAACTGCTGTTGCCTTTTTTGTTGGTTATAAAAGGTCTCCTTTACCCCTTGTTCCTGTGACGTGGCCTAATAGTCATCTGTGAACATAGTTAATTACCACAGAGGTCACTAGCTAATCCCTGCTAGGAAAATCTCTTAGTTTTTATTATGACTATAATTATTTACCGTGGGGTTTGCCAACATGTCCCCAACATGCCTAAGGTGATCAATTGCTATTTAAAGAACTTCTCATGTTGGAAACTAAGATAAACTTGGGTCTTTGCTTTGGTCCTATTGCTATCTTGTCTTTGTCTTCCAATTGCTTTCTATTATTTTATTTCTTTATGATTTTCAAGCCTTCATTTAAGTCTGATTTCTTCCCCTTTAAGCACAAAGACTGAAAACACAAACATGAGGAGCATGAGTAGAAAAGTAGAGGTATGATGTATAGAAACTACACAGGTGGTTCTATTGTCCAGCACAGTCATGAAATTGCTTTGAAGGAGGGAAAGCTCTCCTGCACACATGTGTGAGCTGCTACCAAGCGTGGTGGTGTATAGTAGGGGTATTAGTAATTACATGGCAGCAGAGCAACACTGTGACCCCCCACATTTTTACAGCTAGTTCTGCTCAAGTCCATATACTCAGTGGTAGGAATGACCATTTATTGGCCGGGCATGGTGGCGCATGCCTTTAATCCCAGCACTCGGGAGGCAGAAGTAGGAGGATTGCCATGAGTTTGAGGCCACCCTGAGACTACATAGTGAATTCCAGGTCAGCCTTAGCTAGAGTGAAACCCTACCTCGAAGAAAAAAAAAAGTGACCATTTATAACAGACTAATCTTCATGAAATCAGGAACAATGTCTGTTTTTTAAAACTATAGTATCCTCAGATAATTGTGTATGACACATAGTAGGAATTTATAACTTGATGGAGAAATTAATTTGTGCTCTGATAGTGCCCAGTATTCTCTCTTAATGTCAAGACATTCTTTGATAATGTTCTTTCATCTTAATCTGTGAGCCCCTGGAAGGAAAGGGCATGTGTCATTCACCTCTGTAGTTTCAGAGCCCAGCAAAGTTCCTGGTACCTAGCAAGTGTTCAAAAGGAATTTGGCATGATGGATGTGTGAGTGGGTAGATAAATGATTGATTGGATCAGCACCCCATTTTAGTGAGTGTATTATGTGCTTTCACATTTGAACACACTGGTCTCATTCTGAGTGTCATGCTGTCTTCCAGGCCCCCCAGGTCCCCCAGAGGCTGTGACCATAGATGAAATCACAGATACCACCGCTCAGCTCTCCTGGAGACCTGGGCCTGACAACCACAGCCCGGTCACTATGTATGTCATCCAAGCCAGGACTCCATTCTCCGTGGGCTGGCAAGCAGTCAGTACAGGTACCATATTGGATGCTAGGTGCTAATGTCTGTCAGAGACTTCTAGAACCCAGCACAACACACAATGAATGGTGTCAGACGTCAAGAAACACCTAGGTGGAACTGGGTACAAATGATACATTATGGCTGTGTCTTCCAGACCCAAGTCAACTGTATTACGATATTTAATGTTTTTCTTTATATTAACTCACATTTTTTCATTTGTTTTCCTCATCCTAAGCAATACTATTTGTGAAATGAGAGATTGTATTATGCTAGGTATCTCTTATTTTCATAGTTTACATTTAAAATATTTATAAAAACAAAAGGTGGGGCTGGAGAGATGGCTTAGTGGTTAAGACACTTGCCTGCAAAGCCTAAGAACTGCTCAAATCCTCCAGATCATATGTATAGTCAGACACAACAGTGATGCAAGCATGCAATGCCATCCATGCCCACCAGGGAGCGCACACATCTGGCGTTAGTTCTCAGCAGCTGAAAGGCCCTGTGTGCCCTCCCTCTCTGCCCCCCCCCCCAATAAAAAATAAAAATAAAAAAGACATCAATTTTGTATTCCTTGAAATCACCAGTGTAGCATTGTGGCATACTTTGGGAAACAGTGGAATATACCAGCTTATGATCCCAGCCTTAGTAAAGTTTCTATACTCTCCAGAATAATACCTAAGAACTCTAGGGAGCGTTTTGACGTGCTTCTCCCCTCTTTTACATGGACAAATTCGGAGATGTGGGAAAATGTTTTAATTAATTTCCCAAGTTTTAGTGTTATTTTTAAAGTGTGACTTTTCATCACTGTGATGAATGCTTGAGAGAAACAGTTTAAGAAGGCAAAGGATTTAATCAGGCTCATGCTTTCACAGGTTTGGGTCCAAGGTTGGCTGGCTCCATTGCTTGGGGCCTGGGGTGAGGGAGAATATCATGGTGCTGGACACATGGTGGGCAGTGCAACAAAACTCATGATGAGATCGCCATGAGTTCGAGGCCACCCTAAAACTATACAGTGAATTCCAGGTCAGCCTGGGCTAGAGTGAGACCCAATCTCAAAAAAAAAAAAAAAAAAGCAAAACAAACAAACAAACAAACAAACAAAAAAAACTCATGATGAGTAGGAAGCAGAGGGAGACCGCAAAAGACTACAAAAGACAAGGATAAGATGCCCTTCAAAGGCACACCCCTTGTGACCCACCTCCTCCAGCTAAGCCCAACCTCTAAGGTTCTACCACATCTTAAAGAGTGCCAGAAGCCAGGGACCAAGCTTTTATCACATGAGCCTGTGTGGACATTTCATACTCAAAGCATAACACTATTGTTATTAACAGCAAGTACATTGTTTTCATATCTCATTCATAATATTTATGCCATACTTTCTTAAATAGTTATATTTCTCTTTTAGGTCTTATTCCCCACCTTCTATAGATATCTAATTTTTGCATTTAGATTGAATTTGAGGAAAAATTGGACAAACAGGTTGCTTCTGCAAACAAGATACATACTCTGATTTTATGCAACTTAGATTAATTGTGTTGGTGTTAATCCATTTTTATTTAAATTTTTTAATCCTCAGAAATATCTTTCTGTTTCCCTCTGCAATCACTGAATTTCTGCTGTTTCAGAGGAGTATTTTAGAAAGAAAAGATGGGAAAAATTAGAAAGTTAAGCAATGAAGTATCATCTTGACTACACTCATCAGCTCTCTGTATATCTTCATTTTCCTCTTGTGCTAAATGGGCACAAGATGAATTGTTTTAGAATGGATATATAGAATTTTACCTTACCTTATAGTTGTAAGAAATAAAGATGTGCCTGTCAATTTACCATGAATGTAAAAATAAACATGTTAAATGAGAATAATAATTATACTGAAGTAGCTTTGACCCTTAAAGACTTTGTCTTTTTTGGCTCATGTAGAGTATTGTGTACTATGGTGTGTGTAGTATGTGATGTATGCACAAGTGTGTACAGATGTGTATGTCCCCTGCACATATGTGCAGAGGCCAAAGGACACCATTGGGTGCCGCCCTCTATTGATCATCCACGTTACTTCCTTGATAGGGTCTCCCCCTCAACCAGCTGCTATCCTTCAGTGAGCCCCTGTGATTCTCCAGTCTCTGGCCTCCTCAGAGTAGGGTTATAGCTGTGCATAGCTCCACCCACATTTTACATGAAGTTTTGGGAGTTGAACGGCCGTCATGCTGAGCAGCAAGTGGTCTTAAATACTGAGTCATCTTTCCTGCCTGACTATGTCTTATAATATCATTAGCTGCTATCTGATATGTATGCATGTGTGTAACATATCGAGTTCTGAAATGACTTCATAGCAGCATAGTGTGCCCAGCCAGAATGCTAACTGCAGTTCCCTAAATGAGATGATGATGATGATTTTTGGATGGATGAATGGAATGGATGTTCATATTTTGTTGAGGGAGTATCCTGTGAAACGTTTTCATCTTTGGATATCTTTCAGTTCCAGAACTCATTGATGGGAAAACATTCACAGCAACTGTGGTGGGTTTGAACCCCTGGGTTGAATATGAATTCCGCACAGTTGCAGCTAATGTGATTGGTATTGGGGAACCCAGCCGCCCCTCAGAGAAACGGAGGACAGAAGAGGCCCGTGAGTAGCACATCGTCTGTTCTGGAAGCTCCTGTTCCTTAGGGAGAAGCCGTAAATTCTTCCTGCTCGTTAGCCCCCAGTCATGTGGGTTTACACACACCCCCTTACATGATCACAATGGCCAGAAATTACATCAGCAGAAGTTAACTTAGCAAGCAGTGAGTTTTAACCAAGTTTTAACCAAGACCTTGCCCCACCACTAATGGCAAGGAAAATTGCTTCAGAAATATTTGGTAGGATCAGAAGCTGAGAGTTAGAACATCCTGTATATAGCCTACATGAGCCCAAGAGGAGAGTACCATATGTTCACTGGGTCAGCCATCTCTCATAAACTGGGAGGCACTTGTGTGTAGACTTCCCAGCCATGGAGAAGACAAGTATCTGTGTTGGAACAGGAAGAAGCAAATGAAAAATCTCTTTACTCTCAAAAAAAAAAAAATCCATCTATGTATTTGTAACTTTAACCATAGGAACATAGCCATTCACCAGTTATAATCCCCAGGTAGACATTTAAAATTTCTGCTTGGAGTCTTTCACTTATATGACATAGCCCCTCCTAATTCCCTGATTTTCTCATCCCTCACCAAGACAACTGATTCCACCCAGCAATCCCAAGAAGGAGGTGAGTCTGATTTCCTCTTTTACAGAGAAAACGGGATCAGAGAGGTTAAGCACAGTGAACCAGGGTCAACCAATATCTACCACTTCCTTCAAAACTCACTTTCTTGTGAGCAGTCACTATCCTGGCCCTTCTCCAAGGAGCGTGCTGCCCCAGAACTCCACTGCCCATCCTCACCCTGTGCATGGCACACTGGAGTGTTGTCGACATTGCTGTGTAATTGTTCTGCGTGTGTTCTCGCTCTCCCGCTAGATTGTAAGCCCTGCGCAGTTTGTCTGTCTTTCCTTTGTGTACTAGCACATGATGAATAAATACCTAACCAAGCTTAAGGACAGGTACTTTGGGTTTTTCTTTCTCCCGGGAGTATCTTGGTTTCCAGGGATGGAGGCGAACAATCGGTCAGCAGTGCCAGACAACATGTATACTTTGTTGAATGGGAAATAGATCATTAATAGCAATTTCCTGGTGACATTTGCTTCCACAAGCCTATGCACTGTGCCCCTCGGATGTGCTAAATCAGATGTCCAATGACAAAGGTATTTGTGCCCGAGTGTTCACGGACAGTGAGTCACTTCAGCCAGGCAAATTTCCTGGCTCTCTCAATTTGACATTGCCACCTGACATATTGTGTTTTTTTTTTGTTGTTGTTTGTTTGTTTGTTTGTTTTTGTCTCCTGTGCAGTCCCCGAGGTCACCCCAGCAAACGTCAGTGGTGGCGGAGGCAGCAAATCCGAACTGGTTATTACCTGGGAGGTAAATGAATGGCAGAACCAAAGGGACATACGTTTGTAGGGGCTGTTTTGTTATTTTCGTCTATGTGAAACATCACTTGGAAGTTTCCTGCTTTGTTTTCATCAGCTGGGATGCGTTTGAGTGCCTATAGGTCCACTTACTTAGCTAATGGCTGACAGGACACAAAGGTGCCTGTCCACCTATTCTTGAGGCAAGTTTTAATTTGATTTGTCACAGGAAAACAGTCATGAAAGAGAAGATAACACACGTTTAAAAAAAAATAAAGATAACTGGTTCAGTTCTTTTCTTCCTGAATTGCTTCATGCCCAATTGATTTCAAGCGGCTGCCAGCAATAGACTGTGGGTCCCAGCATGGTTTCCTGGCAGTTGGCTTTGCTGTTGGGTTATGAGGTATTTCTTTAAACAACCCAAAGGAAGGTTAGTCACCAATTTGTTAAAGATTGATTTTGAGAGAGGAGGTGGGAGCTTCAGAAAGGGTGTTTGAAAGATTCTAGACAATAGCCCACAAAAATAAAAGCCTGTCCAAACCCCAGCAGGGAATGAAATTCCTCTTCTCCCAACTGAGCAATGAATCTGTTCTGAGTTAGAGAGTCTTGCCTGAGCTGACATGGCCTTCATTCCTTCAATAAATTCTTTTGTCTATTTGGCACTGGAGGAAGATGAGCATTAGACAGTGTAAGTTAGAAGTTCTATTTTTAAGGAAATCATCTCTAGCTGTTTCAGTCAGATCTGCCTCGCCAGAGCTCAGCTTCTTTTGTATTTAATCTTTACATTTATCTAGCTATCCATTGGCCCAATATCATATCCAAGGCAGACTGAAAGCCAGCTCAAGATTGAAAAGGCCTTTGACAAAACCCAAAATATGCTTGTGGGGTGATGTATGAAGAATATTGGAGGGCTACAGTCGTAGTATTTAATTCAAACCATTGTGTTTTCTGGCCTCTCCTCCTCCCCAGACGGTCCCTGAGGAGTTACAGAATGGCAGAGGTTTTGGTTACGTCGTAGCCTTCCGGCCACACGGCAAAACAATCTGGATGTTGACAGTACTCGCTTCAGCCGACGCCTCCAGATATGTGTTCAGGAACGAGAGTGTGCGCCCCTTCTCTCCCTTTGAGGTTAAAGTGGGTGTCTTCAACAATAAAGGGGAAGGCCCCTTCAGTGCCCCCACACTGGTGTATTCTGCTGAGGAAGGTATGGTTCGTTTCTGAAATAATGCTCCTTTAGGACATGTGATCACCTTAGAATGTATCACACATATAAATCAAAGCCATATCTTGACTGGAGGCAAATATAAGATAAGAACACTGACCCAATAACCACCGTCCATCTCTTGAGAACACAGCAACTCAGCCTGTGCATAAAGGTACACACCAGTCATCCTGGCGCTTGGGAGACTAAGGCAGGAGGATAGCAAGTTTGAGGCCAGACAGGGTTACATACTGAGACCTTGTTTCAAAAACAAGAAACAAAACACTCTATAAGAAGACTGTTTATAAGAACACATTATTATCCATCAATTGACTCAACTGCTAAGGACTCAGATTACAATTGCCACATGAAGTCTTTCTATCTATCATCTACCCATCTGTAGACTTACCTTCTATCTGTTATCATTACTTTGAAAAGAAATACATTTTATTGAAATTTGCATTACCTCTCACCACTTATACTTTTTCCACTTGTATTTTCATAAGCCATCTTGTACTTACGCTAACTTCTTAGAAGAGGAAATCATGAGGCAGTATGACTGTACTTCACACTGTCATCTTTAAGGATTCTCATACATGATTACCGCTTCCGCAATGTCCCTGTGCTCAAGATGACTCTCATTGCTCTTGGAGTTCACCTCCATCGTTTTAAAGATGGTATTCAGAATGAGATTATATGATAGCATCTGAAATTTAAAGCATTAGTTTGGAGTCAGTGAAGATGCAATCATTCTTCCCCAATATAGGAACAAGTTCCATAGAGCCAGCAGCCCTCTGGGATGCCTGCCTGCTGCTCTGTCTCAGTCCCACTGCTCTTCCCCTGTGTGGCCCATATTCCCACCACATGCAAAGGGCTTGAAATGATTAAAAATCAAAGATCCAGCCCCCTTACGTGCTCTTCAGCTCCTTTTGCTCCCTGTCTTTTACCCACCTTATGAATTCCCACTCATTCTCTAAACCTCACCATGAACAACTAAGGCTTTCTGTGACCCCCTGGCCCAGGTGAGTAGATTAAGTGCTTGCTTTCTTCTAGTTCATCAATATCATTTATAGCCAGAGTACTATAACATTTTCACACTATTTTGGTATAATTCTCATCCAATCATATTGTACCAGTTAAAGTGTATCTGTATGTTATCTTGATGGATCTTTCCCGAGGAGGGCCATCTCCCTATGTATATCAGGGTCTGGTGGCGTTTAATAAATCCTGAATTACCTAACACATAAAAAATCTTGTATTGCTATGGAAAATAAGGGCCCTATCAAATATTTACTGGATTATGCCTTTCAGAGTGTGTCCACAAATTTATCTTAAATGATACTAGATAAACTGTTGTAAGTATCAAATAGTGGGGCTGGGGAGATGGCTCAGTGCTTGGAGATGCTTACTTGCATGGCTTACCAAACTGGGGTTTGGCCTGGGTTCAAATCCCCAGTGCCAACATAGCGCCAGATACACAAAATGGCATCTGGAGTGTGTTTATAGTGGCAGGGAACACTGATGCACCTGTTCTCTTCCTTGCTTTCTCCTTGCAAATAAATAAAATATTTCTAAAAGTATTACATAGTTTTGTGTTGATTTGAATTTCATTAGAAATAAATATAATTATCCACTTGGATACAAGATACTTTGAATATTATTGTTTACAGCATGACTAAACTAGGTTTATCTTTGAGGCAGGATACAGAAAAGAACGTTTCATATTCAAAATGGTGCATAGCTCTGGCAGAAATATGGCAAAAAAATAGCTTGAGCTTGTAAATACTTAGCTCAGCTTCTCCTTCTCAGCTGAAGACACTAAGGCCCACAGACTATAAATGTCTAAGGTTTCAGAGCTTGAATTATAAGCCTAAACTACCACAAAGCTCTCCCACATCTTAGTCATCAGTTCACTCCCCTTGTTCCTTGGCTCTCTCATTTTCAGAATCTAAAGAATAGGGCTATTAATTTACTAAATTAAGAAATATCTAGTTGAAGCACCATGAAAATTGATGGCTAAACTTGGTTGGGGGTGTCTTAAATGATATTAGATAAACACAGCGTAGAACCCATGGCTATTCCCTGCTGCCAGCTTCCATATGACAGTCACTGCTTCTCTGATGCACACAGGTTCAACTCAGGCTCTAAAGACAATCCTGTAACCGTGAATGCTTCAAATCTTCTAACAGTATTTCTAGAGGTTGGCCTAACGCAGCTCAGAGGAGTAACTGTTTCTGACTTTTTCTGTAGAACCCACCAAACCACCAGCCAGCATCTTCGCCAGAAGTCTTTCTGCTACAGATATTGAAGTTTTCTGGGCCTCCCCTCTGGGGAAGAATAGAGGACGGATCCAAGGTTATGAGGTAAGCTAGAGATACGTACCTGGAATCCATGCCCCTCAATAGGACAGCCAACACTCACTGATGGAAAACAAACAAACAAAAAACCATTCTCACATACAGGCATCTGTTCTGGAGGTCTGACTTCTCACAGGGCACCACTGGAAAATTCAAGACTGCTGTGAGCATACTCCTTATAAGTGTTGTATTCTAATGGCATTTTCCAGAATATATAGAATTTTAAGCATCTACAAAATGGTTGGCAAAATGAGCTTAGATATGATATGGACAGGATCACTAGGGCTCAAAGCAAAGGTGAGGAAAATGACAGAGCTACCAATTTCAAGAATGCTATGAAAAAAAGCAGGGCTTTTCTTGCTGTGGGTAATTTTGCAGACCATGCAAATCTCTTTGTTCTGAAAGCTCATCTCCCAAATTGACATAGGAAATTAACTCCATCATAAGAATTTGCATAAAATATTATTACCTGATAACATTGGAAATATCCCCAGTGGGTATATTTCCAAGGTGTTTCTTTATATTTTCTCAGGTGAAATATTGGAGGCATGATGACAAGGAAGAAAATGCTAGAAAAATACGAACAGTTGGAAATCAGACATCAACAAAAATCACGAACTTAAAAGGCAGTGCACTGTATCATTTAGCTGTCAAGGCATATAATTCCGCAGGAACAGGGCCCTCCAGTGCCATGGTCAATGTCACAACCAGAAAGCCACGTAAGAACAAACTTGCTCAGAAATATTTTTGGGATTCACCAAACATACCCCAAGTCCTATCCCCACCTCCCAGGGATCATTTGCATACTAATTGGTATCATTATGTGGATTCAAATTCACCTTAGCATTTTAACTGAACCTTTCAGAATACCATGCCAAATTCATTGCTCCAGAGGACAGAAAGATAAATGTTTTTCTCCTCGCTGGGAAGAGCTACTTCTTTGAGCTATAAATGTTAAGCGAGCAGCTGAATCTTTTTCCATTTGCAGGGCTGTATCTCCTCAGATTTCAGTGACCTTGAAGACACATATTAGTGCAATAGTCCATTAAATTGCCTCCACTCTCCAATTCTAGTAAGGAGATAGTCCTCAGAATCCGTTGAGATTTAATAATCTGTGACTTCGTCTATCTTAATTTTTATATAGCACCAAGCCAACCCCCCGGAAACATCATATGGAATTCATCGGACTCCAAAATTATCCTGAACTGGGATCAGGTGAAGGCCCTGGATAATGAGTCAGAAGTGAAAGGCTACAAAGTGGGTAATTTCGTTTTACAACAGCACCTCCACGCTGCCAGTGACAGCTCAGTGTCCTTGCATGCAGCCTGTGACCCCTTTTCTCCCTTTCCCCATGAGGCTTTCCCAGCCTTTTTAGGAAAATGTCCCCAAATGTTTTCGGTCTAAGTTTTACAAATGCTCTGTGACTCCTGACCAAGATTTGGATAATCACCTGCATTTTTCAGCTTTACACTTCTATAACAAATACCTGAGACAAGTGGTGCATTTAAAAAAAAAAAAAAAAGGTTATTTTGGCTCACAACTTAGGAAGCTCCAGTCCATGGTTGGTTGTCGCTATTGCTCTGGGATCTCTAGTAAGACAGCACATCATCGCAGGGAGTATATGGTGTATGGCCACCTGGAAACAAAGTGACAGGGGAAGGGACTGGAATTCCACGGGCCCTGCAAGAGCACACCTTTCATGGCTAACTCCTCCCAGTAAGCCCCACCTGGGAAAAGCTCCCCCCTCTCCCCATGACACCACATGTTGAAGAACAAGCCTTTAACACACAGGCAGTCGTGCATGTTAGCATCACACGGTAGTAATTAGAAATGGTTCAGGACTCTATAATTAGGGCTCTACAAAATCCCAAAGAACCATTTCTTTCACATTTCTCTTGGCAACTTGATTCAGTTGTACTAACTTCTGAACGTTTCAAAGGATCATCATTTGTGCTCATGTTTCTATAATTAGGAAGCTTTCAATACACGAAAACAGGCTAGAAATCTTGTTTTGTGTATTTATTCAATCTCTGACTTAGAAACTTTGTTTGCCTGATCCCAAAAGTGCTGGCATGTCCTAAAATAAAAACATAAAATATTTAGGTGGCCTAACTGTCACAACTATAAGGAGTTTGTGGTGGCTTGAATCAGGTGTCCCACAACCTCATATTTTGAAGGCTTGGTCCTCAACTGATGTGCAACTTTGCTCGAGGAGGTATGTTTTAGAAACTTAGGAGTGCTATAGCCAGCTTCAGAACTTGGCTCACTCTCCTGCTGCTGTTTTCCACCTGCTGTGACCAAAGTGATGTCCAGTCTCTGCTCATGCCACATTTTCCTCTAGCATCACAAAGATTTTAAGCTAAAATAAAAATGATCCATCAGCTGCTTTTGGTCAGATGCTTTTCCTAACAATGAGAAAGTAGAGAAAGGTTACTACAACAGAGTTAAAGATATTCAGGCCAGGTGTCACCTTCCAATTGTCACCTGAAAACAGAAGCTAAAACATTTATGTATCATTTTCATGATTCTACAGTTTGAACTTGGCCAAAAAAGGTCAGAATGGCTAAGCTACATCATGCACTTGTGGCTTCTCATCTGGCATGGCTTTGTAAAACTGGAGGCTACCCAGGGAAAACTCTATGGGGCTTCTCCACATGGGTGACTTGGACTCCCTCACAGTGTGACCATCTCCAAGCAGCCACACTTTTTAATTTTTATTTATTTATTTGAGGACAATAGACAGAGAGAGAGAGAGAGAGAGACAGAGACAGAGAGACAGAGAGTGAGAGAAAGAGAATGGGTGCACCTGGGTCTCCAGCCACTGCAAACGAACTCCAGATACATGCTTCTTAATTTTTTTCTATTTATTTATTTGAGAACAACAGAGAGAGAGAGAGAGAGAGAGAGAGAGAGAGAGAGAGAGAATGAAGTCATACTTTTAATGTGATTGGTGGCTTCAACAAGAGAAAATGGAAGCTACTTATCCTTTTGAAAGCTACTGGTGAAACAGCTATTGCAGAGACCAGTGCAGACTCAAAGGGGTGGGAGGCACATGGGAGACAGTTTCCATCTTTTGAATGTGAGGAATACTGTGTGTCTGTTGAGTGAAGCAGGATTGGTTGTGGTCATATGTGTAGGCTAGATAATATATTGAAATTCTGACCAGAAGGTGGGATTGTGAGAAGTTAGTGAAAGAGCTCTGAACATTTAGCTAGATAAAACAGCCTCAGAAAGATGATACCCATGTCAAGTATCTCAAGGGCTATATAAAGAATAGCAAGAAGAATTTGTTCCACAGGGTTCAAAACTATGTCCAACAAGGTAAGCTATATGGAGATAAATTTTGGCTCTATTGTACTTTCCAGTAGCCAAAGCTCTTCAGAATGTGCTGAGTACAAAGATGGAGAGTTCTCCATTGCTGACAGTTTACAAGCTTTGGCTATACCACCTTCTAGTAAGACATTAGGAAAGGACATGCAATTAAATTAAAGACAATTTGTTTCTCTCCTAGTCTCAGGGTGTTTGTTATAAGAAGGTGGCTTTTGCAAAGCCTTGACTATCCATAGCCACTGGAGCTATGTTGACAGTGCTCTTGACCTCCATTGGTTTTGTAGCAATTTTTCAAAAGAAAAAATGTATTCTCTTTGTAATTTTTCAGGTCAATTTTAATCAACTCTCTCATGATTTTTATTAATAAAAGAAAATTATAAAACCAAGCCTATGGTTGTGAAATTTTTTTAAGTGAGAGAGCTTGGAAGTCAACTTTTTCAGGAGTCTTACAAAGTAGTCTTTCATCTATCACATAATAAATGCAAGAATTGTAAAGACATGCCCACTAGATAGCATAGCTGGCAGAGGCATGCTGTGCAGAAGCTACAGCCAAGTAGGGAATTGTGCTTTTATCAAAACACACCAGCTGCTGCCCACTTCCTGCCTCTACTGCCTTGTGAGAAAGTAGGCACTATGCCCCAGATATTCCAATGTTTAAAAAGATGGCAGGGGAAAATGGATCATTATGTAAAATCTTTCAATTTTAAAATTTTGGCAACTCACCTAATTTTGTTTTGCTTCGCTTTTAAACAACATTTTGGGCAATGCAATTCAGGCCAACTATAACAGATATATGGTCTGAATTAAGCACACAGGCTGCCAGCTTGTGGCATTTTTATATAGAGATGTTGAAAGTGGCAGATAGACAGGACCATCAGGGATGGGGTAAAGAACACTGGATTATGAGAGAGTCATGGGGAGAGCCAGGGCTGGACTCGAGGCTGATATGTTACAGGCGGAACATTGGCTAATGACACTATCAAAGGACCTCAACGACCCAGTCTGGCACAATTTTTCCTTCATCCACATGGCACAGTGCCTAATAGTTCACAGGTAGAGAAACATTCTCTAACAACTAATGTGCAGGATTTTCAGTGAGTCCTTTAAGAGCAAACACTGGGGGCTGTGTATGTAGCTCAATGGTGGAATCATTGCCTAGCCTGCTAGAGGCCCTGGATTCAATCCCCACTCACTCTTCCACGATGGTCCTAATAGAATAAGGAAATAGAAGACCCCCAGTTCAGTCCTTGGCATGATCTTATTTAAATTACTTAAACTCTCTGGGAAAGCATTTTATTCTTGTATGAAATGAGAAATTTTGGTAAACTTCATTCTTTCTCTGCATGTCCTTATCTTATCCCTGGCACTCCTGTCTCATACTTCTATAACCAGCAACTCATTTTTCAGCTCAGAGCTTAGAAGCCTTCCATGATGTTCAGAGGCCAGTCATCCTATTGGGTAATTGTAATCATTTGATGATTTGTGAGTCCACAGATGTTGGGCTTCAAAGTGATTGTGTCCAAATTATCACAATTATTTTTTCTAGTTGAAGATACCTTCATTATGGTTATATTAGGATGGAGATGCCATTTCCTGAATGCATCAGTATGAAATAATGTGAACGACTTTATCTGAACAGTTTAACCTATCCCATAGAGACAAGAGCTCAGGTAGGATGGAGGATGAGTTGGGAAGAGTAGACTTAAATGGAATGAAGAACAGAGGCAAGAATGAAGATACCTTTGCTGCCTTAGAGTTCTGACCCTGACTAACTGTATGATCATTTTGACCTTGCTCTCCACAGTTAATAAAGGCAAATGAGCAGCTAGAGAAATGGCTCAGAGAATAAAGTATTTGACACACGAGCATCAGGACCCCAGCACCCATATAAAATTCCAGGCATAATGGTGTGCACATGTAAGAAGTGCCTCCCAGCACTAAGGAGGTGGAAACAGCAGGATCCCTGGGATTTGCTGCCTTATCTAGCTGAATCAGTGAGTTCTGAGCTCAGTGAGAGACCCTGTCTCATAAAAATAAAGTGGAGAATCAACAGAGGAAGACTTCTGAAATCGACCGCTGGTCTTCACACATGTGCATCCATATACATGCAGGCATATACACACACTACATACATGTGCCAAAAACAAGAAAAGAAAATGGGATGTGGGGAAACTTGATTCAACTAAAGGAGAAAGTTAAAAGTAATCAAATTAAATTCTTCCTACTTATCAATTAAATACATTAGAGCAGTTAGAGAAAGCGCCCTAACATGCAGAGAGCAGTAGGAGTCCCTGGAAAGTGCACAAGTTCCACGTGAGAACCTTTAACTGGATTTTAAGCCTTTGTTCAAACTCGTGCTGAAAGAAAATTGATGAGCAAGGAGCTGCCTAAAGTATTTCAGACAACCAGGCAAAATGTTAGCTTGACTAGAAATCTCTAGTGAAACCCCTCATTTTATAGATGTCACAACAAACGCCCATCCAGTGAGATGGCTTGGAGTGCCCTCCACTTGCTCAAGAGCAGGGATCAATATGCATGCTGAAGTTTGCTTCAGTGAACTGGCCCTAAAAGATTATGGACATTTTCAGGAGAAAAATTGAGTAATGATTACAATCTAGTTGGTATTTCTTTATACACCTGCTCCCTTTCAGAAAGTCTCTTATGAGCTTATTTTTGTAACACTCCCGAGAAGGTTTTACTTGAACATATTACCTCAACAAACACTTTTGCAGAACCTAGTTTTTTCTAAGCAGCATAGCATCATACAGGGTGTGATGGGGCTTAAATCAGGTCAAGACAATAAATTCCAGAGCAGTTGACCTCCTAGAAGAGATCTAATGCACCTAGGGTAGGATGTAGGGAAACTATTTGTGTTCCTGTAGGAATAGCATAAAACATGGGAATAAGTTAAAAATTCAGGCCCTTAGAAGTTTTTAAGGTTTAAATACTGATCAAGAGACATCATGTAATTATCTATGGAGTTAGATACATTTTACAAATAGAATTTTCATATGAGTTCCTTACATTTTCTGAGTTTGGACCATCTGGATCCATTTGGATCATCACCTCTGTGCTAGGAAGTATGTCTGGAAGAAAGCACCCTGGATGTCAGCTGTACAAAATGCCATGAAAATCACATGTAGTGACAGTAGAGGAAAGTGAAAGGTGGCAAAGTTAAGCCAGATGATAGGAAAGGGTACTTCCCTGGCCCTGCAGGTTATAGACTCCCTGTTCCTCCACTGGACCCCAGGGCATCTGTCTGGCTGGCTTTAGATATTGAATTGATGTGTGTGTGTGTGTGTGTGTGTGTGTGTGTGTGTGTGTGTGTGTTTTAGGGTAGACATTTTTAATTGGCTCCTCCTAATTACTAAAGTAACTTTCAGAGCTGGTGTTATAGCTGTAAAATATGAATCTGATCATACTAGGGGAGTTGATCTTTGAGAATTTGACTCATTACAAGGCATTCTTTTTGTTTATATCAAACTTACCCCTTCCAAAGTTCTCTGTTCCTCCTAAATACTTAAGATGTTAGGCTATGGGTTTACGTTTTGGTTTTCCTTAAGTTTTCTGGATCTATTCAATCCCTGTTTAGACATGACATTCTTAATAATAAGGAGACTTTAGGACATTTGAGGCCCAGAACATACTGCCAGCTACTTTGGACATTATATTAACAAGAACAATCTTCTCACATATAAGTGAACGTGGTCATGCAGTCTGTTCATATAGACTACTGATAGCTACAGTGTGGTTTAAGTTCATCTTAACTTCATAATAAAATACATGAAATAGCTCATTAAAGAAGGTGTAGAATGTCATGTATATGTTAGCCCTAAATTTATAGAGAAAGAAATATGCCAAAGTTATATAGATAAAATGTCAAAGATCTGGACTCTAAACATGGCTACATGTATGGATACCATCTGCCTTTCAGCCTGGTTATTCTGCCTGTGAGCAATAAACAAACCTGAGTGGTAATAAAGCCTTACAGAGAAAAGACACAGTATTGAGAACATTGAGGAGAGCCATAGGCCAAGCAGATTTTAGAGTAAGGCTAAGGAAAGCCACTGTGGATGTGACATTTCACTTGGGTCTTGAAAATAAAGAGAGAAAGAAATAGGTAGCCCTCTGGGAAAGTGCTCCCAGTATAGTAAACAGGAGGCATGAAGGCCCTGAGGTGGGCATATAACAATGTGGCAAAATGGGTAGTGATGGGGTCTCTGACAGCCTCTAGACTTTGTGAGCAGGCAGTGGTTTTAGCGCCAGTTGTTGTTAGACAGGACTGTCAACCTGTCTGTCTCTTTACGGCACTGTAACAGGACACCTGAGCCTGGGTGATTGATAATGAGAATAATTTTATTTCACTTGGTTCTGGAGGTTAGGAAGTCCAATGCTGGAATATAAGAAGAGACTTTCTGCTACATCACTACATCCCAGGTGTCAGAAAGCTGATATATAGCCAAAAGGGCATCTTTCTATAACACTCATCCACCCTTGAGAGTAGAGTTCTCGTGTTCCACTGACCTCTTAGCCCAGGCTAGCCTAGGACTCACTATGTAGTTCAGATTGGCCTCAAAATCATGGCACTCCTCTGTATCAGCCTCCTGAGTGCTGGGATTTCAAGCAAAAGGTACCATACCCAGCTAATAGTTGGTGTTTTAGTGCTATTACAGTAAAAATTACCTTTAAAGAAGAGTTTTAGGGGCTAGGGAGATGGCTTAGCAGCTAAAAACACTTGCTTTTAAAGTCTGCTGGCCTGGGTTCAATTCCCCACCACTCATGTAAAGCCAGATACACAAAGTGGCATATGAATCTGGAGTTGATTTGCAGTGGTAGGAGGTCCCAGTACACCTATACTCTTCCTCTCTCTCTCTCTCTCCCTCTTTCTCTCTCTCAAATAAATAAATAAAAATTTAAAAAGAAGAGTTTCAGAGGAGATGGTCATTCAAACCATAACAACTAGTATTGCTGTATCTTCCTATCATTCAAGTCAAATTTTATTTTAATATATATATATATATATATATATATATATATATATATATATATATATTATTTTGAGAATTAGAGAGAGAGAGAATGGATGTGCCAGGGCCTTCATTAGCTGTGAACAAACTCTAGACACATGCGCCCCCTTGTGTGCATATGCGATATTGCATGCTTGCATCACTGCATCTGGCTATGTGGGACCTACATATTCGAACATGAATTCTTAGACTTCACAGGCAGGCACTTAACTGCTAATCCATCTCTCTAATCCTATATATATTTTTTAACTTAAAAAAATTTGTGTTTGTGTGTGTGTGTGTGTGTGTGTGTGTGTACATATCAGGATTCTTGCCACTTCAAACAGATAGATGCCTGTCTGGCTTTACATGAGTACTGGAGAACTGAACCCAGGCTGGAAGGCTTTGGAAGCAAATTCTTTCAACTTCTCAGCCATCTCCCCAGCCCCCAATCCCCAGTTTATGGAAAGATCTAACTCAGAAAGAAAATTTGAATACTATGGGGGTCAAACGAATAACACATGTGTAGCAGTTACCTTCTTATTGCTGGGACAAAATACCCAACCAAAGGCAGCTTATGAGAGAAGTTTATTTCAGATTATAGTTTTGATGGGAAGCTCCATTATGGCAGGGAAGGCATAGCAGAGCCAGCAGCCAAGGAGCCCCATCTTGTCACAGCAGTATGAAGGAAGTAGACTCAGAGTCAGTTAGCACAGGCAAGTGGGCTAGACTATTATACTTCAAGGTCCACTCCTAATGATACACCTCCTCGCACGAGGCTCTTCCTCCCAAAGGCTCCACCACATTCCCAAGTTGTCACCAGCTGGGGACAAACTATTAAAAATACATACACATGAGCCTATGGGGGACATTTCACATTGAAACAACCAGAACATGCAAGCAGAATATGATCCTTGTGCTACCTCTTCTGTGGTCTAATCCCTTTGTCAGGCAATCATAAAGACAGAGACCAGAGAGGGAAAGCAATTTTCTCCAGCCCTAGAGGCGATGGCCAAATTGGTATTAGTTAAGAATCCAGGTCCTGGAGCCAGACTACTTGGGTTTAAGTATGAGGCCCATCACTTACTGATCATGGGATCTGAAGCAATTGTTTAATATCTCCTGGTGTCATGTCATCATCTTTGAGATGATGACAATGCCAGGCTAGGAAGATTACCTATATAAGCATTTAGAACTAAAAGTGTTCAGACATTCCAAAGTGGAAACAGTTTTTCCCACTCTTACTATCATTTTTAAAAATATTTTATTTATTTATTTGAGAGAGAGAGAGAGAGAGTTACCATTATTTTGATGAATCTTCTCTCTCTACCTTGTCTCCTCATTGGTCTTATATCAGATGCAAACATAGCCTTCATGCCAATCAGCTGAACCAAGTGTTTGGTATAAATGAAGCTTTTACAGGCTTATTTGTATTCCCTAATATTACAAGACTGATAAGCAGTACTGATTAAAAAAAAAAAAAGCCTGCTTTTTTTTTTCTTCAAACTGTTTCTTTTGGTTTTATGTTTGCAACTAGATGAATTCTCAGAGCTCTTACAAGGAGCAGAGGTAAATCGTGGCAGAGTTTTTCCTCTAAGCCAGATGTGGCCTTGCATCCCACAGCCAGCCCATTCTCCTGCAGGGCTGAGACCAGGGGCTTTGACACTGCGGGTGTGACTGAGGATTGACTGGCGCTTGGTCACTGGCACAGGACACAGGGGCTGCTGCAGCTGATGTGCCCACGGTGGAGAGGGAGGGTGCTCGCGAATCCCTCCACCTTAAGGAAATTGTACTTTCCACCTTTTGTTAGACATAAATTTAGGTGATGAAAGGACAAGGAACAAATGGGATCTGAACTATCTTAAGGCAATGTTTATGAATTCCACATGTGTTTGGCTTTGGACCTGCAACAGAAGAGAGAGCTTATGTCTGTCACCGCAACAGATCGGTATTTATGGGACGTTTTGAGGAGACATGAGCTAGTCTTGAGGTTCTCATATGGGGATCTCTGGTGTAACCTCTTTGGCATCAGCTGGGAACTTGCTAGACAGGCAAATATTTAGGTCCCAGTTCTGACTATTGGCTAAGCTGATGTGTTTTAATGAACATTCCAGGTGATTCTGATCCATGCTTAAGTTTGCTGCTATAATCCATGACACACATCCCTGTTGGCATCAGCTGAGTTTTTTTTTTTTTTAAGATTAAACTATACAACAATCTGCACCCCTCCTCTGTTAGTTCCTATCAGGGCACCCTGTGGAACTGGAACAGGGCTTCCCACTTCTCTCCTACAAGTACTTTGAATGAGATCATTCTTTGTTGTAGGGTTGCTGCTGCATTGTGGGGTGCCCAGCCACTACCCCAGTCTCCACCCACTATGACAGAGGCACTGAGGTATCTTCAGACATTGCCTAATACCTTCTTGTGGGCACAGTTGCTGCCTGCTCTCCCTCCTCTGCTGAGAACCACTGGGTTAGAACATCAGTAGTTTACAAATGCCCCAAGGGACCAGGACTGAGGACCACTGATTTATCCAATTGTATCATGCTTATCATTGCAGGAAGCTGGAGAGGGTAGGCTTATCATGATTTAAGACCAAGGGTTCAGGAGTCTCCTGTCACTTTTCAACTCTGTGCAGTCTCTGGGCCTTGGCTTCCTTGTCAGTGAGAAGGAATAGTGACACGTGCGTTGTAGGGTGTGGGGAGGATCAATGTGTCAGAAAGAATTGACAAGATAGTTGTCTTCATGACTGTTGCTGTATACACAAAGGCTAGAAGTACTTTTCCAGGCCTTTCTGTATTGTTTTTGATTGGGTTGATGTCCATCAGAACAGACAGTCCCAGGCAGGTAACTGTGTTTTCAGGAAAGGTAGCCGGCCACCTCATCAGCTAAATCACAAACCAATCTCAGAACCTGGCAAGCCCAGCAATAAAAGATGCTTGCGTGGAAATGCTGGAAGCTGTCCACGCTTCCCGAGTGGTACTGATTCCTTCTTTTCTATCCAGCCCCTTAAAAGGCATCCCAGCAGGAGGGAGAGCAGGAAGGATTATTACTCCTGCTTCTAGAAATCTTTTTCTGTGTGCTGAAACACCAAGAAAGCTTCCTGATCATAATCTTTTGGGTCTTCCTTGTACTTTGAACCCTTCCTGTGTGTTTCTTACTCCAATCCCTCACTATATGTCATCCTGAAATGTAGCTAATATTGCCCCCATTTTACAGTTGAGGGGAGCAATGCTGACAAAGTGGCTCTCTGTCACACAGAGGCAAGACTGTCATGATGCTACAACTCCTGGTATGTCACTGACTCTGCATCCTTAGGAAAATACTCTTTCTTCTACATTGGCAGGTGTGTTCACTGAGGCCCCTCTGCGAGGTACAATCACACTGTTCCCCTTCCCACTTGCAGAATCCTTTCAACTCTTTCCTCAATCAAATGGTGGCTGCAGCCATGACCATCACTACGCATGCCTTTTCTACATGAAAGTGGACAGCTAGAGGACCTCAAATATCTCATCTCTGGGGCATCTGTGAAAACAGCAGGTGACACCTGGTCTTTTGTTTTGGCAGGTCTTGTATCGATGGAACAGACAGAGCAGCACATCTGTCATTGAAACCAATAAAACATCCGTGGAGCTCTCTTTACCTTTTGATGAAGATTACATAGTAGAAATTAAGCCATTCAGTGACGGGGGCGATGGCAGCA
Source organism: Dipus sagitta (assembly GCA_036346955.1). Taxonomy (NCBI): domain Eukaryota; kingdom Metazoa; phylum Chordata; class Mammalia; order Rodentia; family Dipodidae; genus Dipus; species Dipus sagitta. The sequence goes on from CM070787.1 coordinate 44,722,098, forward strand.
GCAGCGAGCAAATTCGAATTCCAAAGATATCAAGTGAGGATGCTTTTCTCTCCCTTTTTCTGTGCCTGTTGTATCAGTCTTCCAGATGAACCAGATCTTAAATGAAATTAAACCTGCCAAGGAAGAGTCTTAATTGAAAGGAACGACAGCATCCTCCTTCCTCTGGAATCTGTGTGATAATTGCAGGGAGAGTCATGCAAAAAAAAAAAAAAAAAAAAAAAAAAAAAAAAAACTGTTTGCCCAGTTTGGGCTGATTTAATCAGTTGTCAACCAAAGTACCGAATTAATGTAGTCTCACATCAATCATGGATGCTCTTTCATGTTGACCCATTTGATCTGCAGCTATATATTCTCCAAATTATATCTTCCAGAGTTAAAAGCGTGACTTAGGAAGAAGAGGTGAAAGGTTCTTTAAAGATTGGGACAGCTCGTCTCGAGTGAAGCAATGTAATTCAGTGTTGAGCTGGAAATAATTCTGAATTTGACATGATTTATTTTGAATGAGTCTTGGTAATATATATGCAAAAGTATACATGGCTATATCTAGTTGATTTTGTTCATTTTAAGTATTGTTGGATCATGTGGGAGATTATCTTTTTTTTTTTTGAGCAAATACACTCAATTCCATGTTTCCAAGAACCTCAGCAGCATGGTATTTTTGTTGTAGAATTTCAGTTATTTAAAAATAAAAATGGAGGCTGGAGATATGGCTTAGCGGTTAAGGCACTTGCCTAAAAAACCAAAAGTACCAAAGTTCAGTTCCCCAGGACCCACGTTAGCCAAATGCATAAGATGGCACATGTGTTAGAGTTCGTTTGCAGAGGCTAAAGACCCTGGTGTGCCCATTTTCTCTATATATATACCTCCTTCTCTCTCTCTCTCTCTCTCCCTCTCTTTCTCTCTCTCTTTCTCACAAAAATAAATAAATTTTTAAAAGTAAAATAAAAAATAAATAGGAAAAATGAAAATCTAGAAGCAGGGGGTCAAAAGTGCTTGCCGTTTAAGCATGAAGGCCTGAGATCATCAGAGTTCGATTCTCCAGTACCCATGTAAAAAGCTGGGCATGGCCATGCATGTGTACAAGCCCAGTCCTGTGGGTGGAGGTGGGGAAGCGTAGACTGGAGAATTGCTGGTGCTCACTGAATAGAAAACATAAAAAGCAGCTCCAGGTTGAGGAAAAGACTTCATCTCAAGGAACAAATTGAATAAGTAATACAGGAGGGAGCCTGACTGAGTCAGATAGAACTCTGTTCAACACAGTGTTCATAAAAAGAAGTTAATTCAGCAAGGTCCTCAGGAATGCCATGGGGCTGTGTGGTCTTCCTGGGTCTGGTGATGGCATATGTTCTTTGTGCGGTATCTCCTACCTCACAAGGTTTGGCTAATGTAAGTGACTTAGACACATAAATTGGGTCTAAACAATGATTAAAAACAATATAAAGAATATGAGAGGAAACAATTCTCATGTTATTGTATATCAATGTTTACCAGCAATATTTGTAGCAATATTGAAGTTTCTTTTCAGGATAACCATGGACAGCTTCACCTTTAAAAAGCTTAGAAGTTAGTAGGACTCTTAAGCCATGATCAACTTCCATGCACACAGCTGGGAAGCCATAGAACTAATATTAATAAATCATTTATAGAAAATCATTTGTGTAGAACCCAGCCACTTCTGCTGTTTTAGTAAGCCCCGTAGCATCTCTTCCCTTTGTAGTTAGAAAGATGCCATTCTAAGAAAATGCATCCTCTCTTTCAGATTCCTACGCACGAGGATCCGGGGCTTCCACCTCCAATGCCTGCACGCTGTCAGCCATCAGTACTATAATGATTTCCCTCACAGCCAGGTCTAGTTTATGACAAAAGTTATCTAAAGGACTTGCTCTTTATAATGTAAGCAACATTTAGCTAGTTGTTTTGAAGACACCCAGTACTAAGTAATATTGTTGTTCAAGTACATCTTATTACTGGAAAACAAATGATTTTTGCTTCTTTAGGAATGGCATTATACAGTACTTCCTCAAAGCAAATCTAGCTTTGCCTGAAGTTTCTCTGGAAACTCTGCAATGCACTGAAGACATCTGGAATATGATGTTACCAAAGCAGTTTACATATGTCCTTATATGCATATTTTTATTATATATTTAGTGTTTTATAGAATTTTTTAAAGTTAACATATAATGTAGATATTGATTTTTTCCTCTGCTGTAAAATGCTATGGGCAACATAGTCATACAAATATGATTTGAGACTATTTCCTTTAAAGACAGAGTTTGAAACTCATCTTGGTAAATAGAATGCAAATGACTTGTACAGTTTTTCAAGGATCTCATGGCAGAGCAGCTGGGCAACTTGGTCTGTAACTTAAGGCTGCTGTATATAAATTAATCTTTTAACAGTTAATGCATTAAATTGAGTCTTTTTGACATGTATAATATGTTTTATCACCCTGTTGTGAATTTTGTTGTTCAACACAACTTGAGATGGTTTCAGGAATGGCTACAAATTTCAAAAGTTAAACTTATAGCCCAAGAGGCACCTTGTGCAATACTCCCATCCCTGAATTTAGCATTGTACAGTAAGACTTTCTTTCAGCATTGTCTTTGTAGTAGCATTATCTTAGGCATTGAATCTGAAGTTACATATCCTGTAGTAACATAGACCAAACATTACTAGAATCAACCAAGTCTTTCAAAGGATAAATGATCATTTTACTATCTTTCAATGTATCTGTTTTGAATGTAAATTTTACAGAAGAACTTCTCTGTCAATGGACTCATAATTTCTTTGCAAAATTTCTTATAGATATTATATGTATATCTGTAATACTAGAGCTCTTTTTTGAATTGCTTCACATATAGAGTTTGGAAGGTTTCTCCTCTTTCAGCAGACAGTTGCTACAAATAATGTTTTGTATGACTATAAGAGATCATTGGTACAAATGTCTGGTCTGTTGAGGAGTCTCTTGGTTTTGAATAGCTAGCATGGTTGCTTGGTAAGCTTTACCTTCTAAGTCTGAAAAATCACACATTGGAAAGTGACAATATCAATGAAACCATATCATGAAAAGAGCTATTTGTTATGATGGGGGAGGTTTTATAAGCTTATACCGATGGGATATAAAAGTAATGAGATTTTTCTATAAAGATTTTCACATGCAAACATGCCACCACCTTTCCTTCTCAGAGAGTCCATATTTGCCTGTAATTTCTTGTTTTTGCTTACAAATAACACAAGTTAACTTTTCAACATTCTACTTATATTCATCCAATAAAGTCAAAATCAGGATTCCACTTGTGTAAAAATTAGGGTGGTAACCAGAAGGAAAAATATTGTCAGTATTTCAGCTGTGTTCCTATCATAGTTTGATATGGTTACTTTTGTGTTAAAATGAGGCTTAAAATCACTTGCAAAAAATTAACAAAATAAAAAATGAATGAAAACATTGATACCCCAGGTAGTTCCCAACCCCAGTGTAAAATGATATTTACCAGTGCTCTAGCATATGTAATCTTTTCTAAAGGTATTGTTAATAAATATTCTGTCATTTGTAAAGATACTTGTCTTCTGGGAGCATTTGTCCTACCTTCTTGTCAGGGAATCTGTTAGCTTTACCCTTGTGCCAGTCACAATTTGGGATCATAGAGGAACTGAAAAGTCTCTGGCCTTGGCCCAAAGCCAGATGATCCAGAGCTGTCCCTTTGGAATTGACAATCCATTGTAATTAGAGAGGGTCAAAATCCAATAAAACAATGTCCTAAAGGTCAGACTTGAATCTTTCTTCCAGGTTAGTCAAGTCTTTTGTATATTTAACACAAGTATATCTGTTGTTTCCAACATCCCTTGTCAAAATAATAAAATCTAAACTTAAGCACTTGAGGCCCATCCTAACCTAAAATACCTTAACTCTATATCCAGCCACACTGAGCCCACCTGAACCCTCCTGAACACTGCTTTTTTTGGTCTCACCTCTGTGCCTTTTGATATCATGGTTGCCCCACCCTGAAATGCCCTTCTCACTTTCACACCCAAATGCCAACTGCCCTAGGGCACATCCAGCCCCAGCTTGTCTGTGAGGTCTTCCCATGCATCAGTCCCTGTGATGCCCTGCCTCTGAATTTGCTGCAACCCTTCATCTCATAACTAACTGGGTACTTTTGGAATCTCTTGTACTGTTATCTTGCATTTGAACCTAACTCCTGTATTGTTAGTTACTTTTCCTTGTATGTATGCCTTGTCTTCCCGACTAGATTGTAAGCTCCTTGAGGGCAGGGATGTTGGTCTTCTCTTCCATGTACTTTCCATAGTGCCTAGCACAGTGCCTTGCAATAAATACTCATTGATTAATTGAATGAAGGGGTCTTTGAAGTAGCATTTTGCATCAGTTGCCCGCCTGTGTGCTATAGCAAACCAAGCAGGAAAGACTGTATCATGACTTCTGTGATATGCTAGAAAGTGTTCATGGCTTAATAATAGCCTTTCATCTCTCAGCTTCATCATCTGATAATGAGGCCCTGAGCTTGCTGAATCTGCTGGGCTAAAGAGGTTTTAGAAAGTGTGCTGTAGGCACCGCTACCCATACATGTCTGATTTCTTGGCTTTCATGGTTACTATAGATAGGGTCCACTGTTTGCAAGCAAGAGAAACCATTCTGCTAACTTGAGCAAATAGGCAGAAGATACTTATCATCACAGAGTCATAACATAAGTCCGGGAAACACCAGAAGTCCCAGATTTCATGAGAATAAGAACAAGGCCTCTCTCTGAGTCCAGACTACAGGAACACTGCCATCTCTTGAGGGTGCAGTTTGGGGCATCACTGGTTTTGATTCTGGATTTAACATCAATCTGTTTATTTTACAAACTCTTCTTAAAGAGTCTGATCAATGTGGGTCACACAGCCAGAACACCTTGCTCCCTCACACAAAGTCTACAGTCATGAGAAGGGATAGTTTATGAAATCAAATTTAGAAAGACGTTTCCGGAAGGTGAGAGAACAGTGCGGTTCTAAACAACAGAATTCTATGCATAGCCAATGAAGGGACTTTGCAGACACTAGTCTCAAGTCACACCACCAAGAGGAGTATGTCGCTTCTGGAGAGTCATTCCCAAAGAAGGAACCGTAGAGAAATTTGTTTTGCTTATTTACTGAGCCTTTTCAAGTTCTTGGCCTTTGCCCCTCTTTTTGGCGTCATCCACTGCTTAACTGTGAAAGGACATTGTATATGGACAGATGGCTGCATTCTTTCAGTGTAACTGGCCTTTGTAAAGACCATCCATTCTGTATACAAGCCAGCACCTCTCTATGTGGGCGGAATATGTGGATGATAAACTTAGCTTCTCAAACTATAAGATGGGAGGTGTCAGGAACATTTATTTCAAAACAGAATCATTGAGTTACTCCTTCCATCAAAATGTTGGTTATTTACCTCCAGAAGGTTATTTAAATCCTTGCTGACCTTTTCCCAATTGCTCTTACCATCCCTGCATTGCTACAATTATGCTCAAGGGATGTGATGGGTATAAGTGGTGCATAATTAAGTACTAAATGTCATGGAATTTAATGTACTATCAAACATCAGGTGTGCTTGAACTTTTTTACTGTACTGGATTATCAGTACCATTCTTCTCTGCCACCACCTGCATCATCACGGCTTGACTGTATTCAAAATGAGCGCAGAGTTCTGCCTAAGAAAGGTGTGTGGTGATTGGAGGTGTAAGCCTTTAAAATTAGGGATTTCAAGTGAAATTGTGGACATACCAAAATTATTTCACCACAAAATGCCAGATACTGGGAACTTACAGAGGTGGCTTAGCCCAGTGGTAAAAACATGGGCTCAAGATGTTGATAGCCATGACTTCCTTTCCTTGACAATTGCCATTTATTACAAAGGATAAATTTCACCATAGTAGAAGTGTTTTTCTAACCTAGTTATTGTTTTCTGCAAACATAAAGAAAACCACAGATATAAATGAGTTGAACTTTGCTGGTACATCCATTAATGATATTTTATTTAAATATAATTTCTTGATATTAAATAATCATTTTAATATAAATAGAACATATCATAAAATGGATATTGATATTGTAATTAATAACAAAAAAGGTAGGCAGCAGCAGATTACTCAAGCAGATCCCAGGTTATCTATAAAACTATCTTTAAGCTGAGCATGGTGGCACACTCCTTTGGGAGGAGTATGAGGATTGAATATGAGTATGAGGATTGCTATGATTCAAGGCCACCTTGAGGCAAAATAGTGAATTCCAGACCAGCCTGGGCTAGAGTGACACTACTTTGAAAAACTAAATTTAAAAAACAAAATACTATTTTTAGTTTTCTCATGAGGTACTGAACTATCATTTTTCTCATTTCTAGGGCATGTGATTAATACCTGTTCCTGACATCTATGCCTTTGTAACTGGTGGTCTAAACCATTTTCACTCTGATTCAAAGGAGAAACCTACCTCCTGTCATTTCCCATGATTTCCAAACTTTCTGTCAGACTGTGACTTCTCTATGCAAGTCAGGTAGCCCGTTTTATAAGGAGGCCCCTTTTGCCCTTGTGCTAAATGGGCCATGCAGATGTAATGTTCCAGTACCACAACTCAGTTAACCATTCTCAACAGAGCTCACAGTTCAAACAAAATTTGCCTCTGTTCTTTACCCCTGGAAGTTATGGTCAGGTAGGGATTAGCAGAGCTTTAATAATAGAGGTCACACAGATTAAGGGCCTTTGAAAAGAAAAACATCAACCACATGATAGATCTGAAAGTCTGGAAACTGTAAGGTTGAGGCACTTACATGTGACACTTTGTATCTCTGTCACCTGGGCTTTCCATATACCATCTCCCAATTGTTAGAAATAACACAAACTGTGCCATGCAATAGACATCTTACCATCTTAATGAAGAAATATCTCTTTAATTTTTTAAAGGTTTTGAAAGTTTTTTTCATACAAAGAGACAGGCACAAGCTTTTCTTTACCTTTTTTATTTATGAAATAGAGGCAAAGATGTAATAACAAAAGCCCAAAGTAACTAGAATTATGGACTCTTCATTTAGAGGATTTCAATGTCTAGTGTGTTGCTTAACTTTATAAAGCTGTAACAAAAATACCTGAGAGGAAGACGTAAAGGGAAGAATTATTTATTTTGGCTCATCAAGAAAGCAGGAGCATGTAGCAGAGGCTACTCCCTTCATGGTGGACAGGAAGCAGAGAGTAAGAGAGAGAGAAAGGATTAGGGACCAGATGCCACCTTCAAAAACTCCAGTGAAGTGAGGCTGAGAGGTTCAGAGATAGACGTGTGACAGGTCCCACAGCTACGCAGAGGCCAGGAACACTAATGCTAGCACCATGGCTCCAGGGCCCTGTAGTGGCTTGATTTAGGTGTCCCCCATAAACTTAGGTGTTCTGAATTCTGGGTTTCCAGCTGATGGAGATACGGGAATTAACACCTCCTGGAGGTGGTGTATTTTGGGGGGTGGGCTTATGGGTGTTATAGCCAGTCTCCCCTTGCCAAGTGAGGGGCACACTCTCTTGTGGCTATTGTCCACCTTATGTTGGCCAGGGGGTGATGTCCACCCTCTGCTAATACCATCATTTTCCCTGCCATCATGGAGCTTCTCCCTCGAGTCTGTAAGCCAAAATAAACCTCTTTTTCCCACAAGCTGCTCTTGGTTGGGTGATTTCTACCAGCAATGTGAACCGGACCACAACAGCTCCTTCCAAACAGTAGGTTTTTATATCTATGTATAAATGACAGATATGGATAGATAGAAAGACAGACAGATGGTCTTATTAGTATTCCATACAGTAACAAGAAAGGAAAGCAGTAGTGAGCTTCTAGGAGGTTGTGAGTATTAAAAAGTAACCAGCCCCGGGACAAACTCACAGGTATAGGCTTCCCACTGAGAGAGCCTTGTGTGTAGGAGTTTCTTTGCTCCAAAATGAACCTGTAGGACTGCTTCTTTTTCTTTTATAACAAACTCTATTTTCATATTGTACGTAAAACACTAATCCTATACCTTTAAACTGTCACACCGGTACTGCAAAATCAGGGTTGCCAAATAAAGTTTGAGAGGCCCAAATAAACTAGGATTTCAGAGGGGGGAAAAAAACTATACTTTTTAAAGCATAAAGATGTCCCATGAAATATTTATTTTTAACTCAAATATGACTTCTCCTTCTCCATTTTGATTTGGTAACTTTTACAGTCTTGTGCAGTGAAGAAAATGCAACTCCCACCTACAAAAGTCATTAATTTCTGGTTCAAACTCACAAGGTCTTTTGGATTTCTCAAGGTTGTGGCCTGAACCTAAAGCATGAGATTTGCTGATCTGAACTTTATTTGCTGAACTCTCTTTTCCTTTCTCCTTGGACTGTGTGTGTGTGTGTGTGTGTATGTATGTGTGTGTGTCCCCTGAGAGCCACCAGAGAACATTTAGACAAAAGGATCTTTCCAAAGCAAAAGAGATTATGTGGTGAAGAGGTAAAAATGGAGTGGAGAAAATTCTAGAAATATTTTGAAGGGGTATAAAAATGGACTTATTGTCACTAATGTAAATCATTTGATATTACAGGTAGTTGGGAAATTGTGCAGCTAATACACCATTCTGCCGTCCTTAGGATGAGCTGTCTGACACCAAATGACTATCAATTTCAACTAAACAATTGTTCCTCTTATTTTGTGGTTAAGAGATAAAAATTGAGTAGTACCTTATGAAAAGCATTGTGCTGGGCACTGGAGAAACATAGTAAAATGGAATTAAGGCTTTGATATGGTTCTTTGGAGAACAAAATATACACATAATTGAACTATGCCATAAAAATGTGAACAGATAAAAGTATAAACAAAAATCCTCACTTATCATTGAAAACTAAGGAATAACAAAGTTCTGGCAAATAATAACTATATTTTCTCCAAAGAACTCCCACAGTAGGATGATTTTTATTTGACTAAGCTTTGTTTTTCAAATTGGTAGCTTTTCAAAAAGAAAAGAGACAACACCCTCAGAAATAATGTTATTTGGGTTAACTAAACCATGTACTGCTAAATATTTACTTTCCATTGAAATCTAGCTCACCGATTCATTTTTTTTGCCAGTAAGTGTGAAGACACACTCATTTGAAATTTAGCTCACTAGTCCTTTTTTCTTTTTGTCAGTAAGTTTGAGGACACAGTTGTTTGAAATCTATCTCAGTAGTCCAATTTTTTGTCAGTAAGTGTGAGGACACAATCATTTGAAATCTAGCTCAGTAGTCCATGGTTTTTTAAATTTATTTTTATTTATTTATTTGAGAGTGACAGACAGAGAGAGAAAGAGACAGAGAGGACAAAGAGAGAGAGAAAATAAGCATGCCCAGGTCTCCAGCCACTGCAAACGAACTCCAGATGCATGTGCCCCCTTGTGCATCTGGCTTACATAGGTCCTGAGGAATTGAGACTTGAACTGGGGTCCTTAAAAGCTTCACAGGCAAGCACTTAATCACTAAGCCATCTTTCCAGGCACCAGTAGTCCATGTTTTTGTCAGTAAAAGTGAGGACACAATCATTTGAAATCTAGCTCAGTAAGTGTGAGGACACAGTCATTTGCACCTTGTTTATGCCTTTGTGTCATCATAAAAGGAGAGCATGGCTGCAACAGAGATCAGAGGTTTGTCAAAGTAAGAGTGTTTACTGTGGAAGAGACTAGTCAACCTTTAAACTAAACACCAGTATTTGATTGTTCTATTCCTTCAGTTTCTCTTCCCACAAAGCTTATGTGCTTTCCATGTTATCACCTGATAGGGACCAATCTTTGCTTTTAGCCTTAATAAATGAAACAAACCTAGTAACACATCTTCAAGTTAGAAAAAAATAGATTTTGACATGCTGCACAATGTGCTACTTTGTGTTGCCTGTCACATCACATACAGTGCAGGTGCTCTGGCTGCAAAGGTGAGAGAATAAGGGAGATATTTGCGAAGGGAGTGCCTATTTCATTCTTTTTTAACTTCTTAAAATTGACAACTTCATAGTTATAGACATTAAACCATAATAATTCCCTACCCTCTCCCAGCTTCCTGTTCATAAATCCACCCTCCATCATATCTCCTCCCCCTCTCAATTAGTCTCTATTTTGATGTCATCATATTTCCCCCCTATTATAAAGGTCTTGTGTAGGTAATACCATGCACTGCAAGGTCATGGATATCCAGGTCATTTTATGTCTGGAATATTGGATTGAAAACAGTCCTACCCTTCCTTTGGCTCTTACATTCTTTCTGCCACCAATTCCAAAATGGACCCTAAGCCTTGGAAGGTATGATAGAGCTGTCTCAGGGCTGAACACTCCTCTGTTGCTTCTCAGCACTATGATGATTTTTTTTTTCTTTTTATGAAAGAGAGAGAGAGAGAGAGAGAATTGGTGCACCTGGACCTCAGCTACAGCAGTCAAACTCTAGGCGTGTGTACCACCTTGTGCACATACATGACCTTGCACCTAAGTCACTTTGTGCATCTGGCTTCATGGGACCTAGAGAGTTGAACATGACAGGAAAGCACCTTAACCACTAAACCATCTCTCCAGTCCCTGTGGTGCCTTTTGAGCCATCCCAATAGTCACCACTATCTGCTAACCAAATTGAGAATAACATAAATATATATGTGTATGAACATTAAGAAGAGTATTTGCAGGGCAGTTTTGTGAGTATAATACATGCATTTAGCCAGACAACATAGGCATTACTGCCCTAGGGCTCATGACCTCCCTGCCATAGGCTTTTGACTAGGTTTTCAGTACCAGCCATAGATTTCCTCTGTGGAGCAGGCCTCCAGTCCAATTAGAGAGCAGTTAGTTTCCCCCATAACAGCCATACCATTATTGTACCCATTGGCTCATTTGACCTAGCTGGCCAAACTTAAGGCTTGCAATGTCCACTGCTGTTTATTGCCACTGATGATTTCTCTCTCCCATAGGGCTACATGAAGCATAGCTTTTTTTTCAGTTCTCTGTCAGCTGTCAACAAGAAGGTTTTTAGCTGAGCTTCACCTTGATTTCTCAGTGACCTTGCAGCCCAACCATGTGGAATATTTATCAATAGGACCTTACCTTCTATTTCTGGTGAGAAACTAAGAGCCTTGGCAATAGCCTGTAATGTTTGGGGCACCTAGGACCTCCCTGGCCAACAACCTGGAAGGTATCTCATCCCTGGCACTGAAATATTTCTAGTAACAATCTATGACTTCTGGGTATGGCATTATCCAAATAAGTAAATTTCCATATGGCTTATTCATAACATGTAAATTTTGATTAATGCTCCTCTACCCTTCCTTTACTCAATCCCCTTCCCTGACCTCACTTAGGCCATTGTTGTTAGTATATGAACAGATTACTAGGGGTGCAATGGCTCATTCAATTCTTTAAATCTCCAGTGATGATTTAATTGCTGTGAATCTGCATTAGAGTTCTCAGTAGGATACCCTCTTCTGGTCCACAGCTGGGGTGTTCCTACTTAGGAAGCTAAAGGTAAATAACAACGTGTTCTTAACCACACAGTATTTACATAATGAATGATAAAGAGACATTTGAATGATGTGATAACAAGAGAATTATACAGGGACACAGTTCAAAATGGAAATAGAGGGAAGAATTCTAGGAGACAAAGAACAAATTCCTAAAACATACAGAATGGAGAACACAAAGATTGGGAAGGCTTCTTTCATTAAAGAAAGCTTAAGCAGTCATGGAGGGAGGAGACATCCATGACTAGCTGTGTTGGTCAGAATAGAGAAGGCATTTCTGGAATATGGCTGGAGAGCTAATGAGGATCCAAATGATAGTGGACTCTTTTTTAAAATGAGCTTGAACTTGATAAAGTATACTTTAAAGATTTGGGGCAGTTGATACAGGGAAGCATGCCTTTGAAAGAGAGGAAATACTGGAGGCTAAGAATTCAGTTCAGAGACTGTTACAGTTACCTTCTCATTGCTGGACCAAAACACCTGACCAGAAGCAACTCATGATGAAAAGATTTACTTCAGTTTACAGTTTTTGAGAGACAGTTTCATCATAGCAGACAAAGCATGACAAAGCCAGCAACTGGCTCCCTTCTTCATATGGCAAGAATGGCAGTAGGACTGGTCCAGTAAACCTCAAGGTCTGCCCCAGTACTATACTTCCTCCAGCCAGGCTCCACCTTCCAAAGGCTCCATCAGCTGGGGATTGAATGTGAGGCTTAATCACAAACACATAAGGCCACAGGAGACAATTTATATTTTGAACACCACAGAGGCTAAAGCATAGTCCTTGTTGAGAGATAATGAAAGTGATAGTGGCACAAAGAAGGAAAGTATTTAAGAGGAGCAAAAATGAGAACTGTATCCTTCTTGAACTTGGAAGATTGAGACAATTTACAGCTGTTTATGTTGAAGTTTTCTTTTTTTGAACCACATTTGCTCAAATTGGGTTGGCATTGAGTATAATGCATGAATCTTAGAAACAGGTTAGCTACACAGTCATTGTTACAAAGATATTGTGCCCTATTCTAATTGGATTTTTCACCTTTATTCATGCCATCAAAGTTTGTTTTTAGTCATGTGTTCTTGCTTCTAGATACCCACTTTTCCTTTAACAAATTAGCACCTAAAGTTTATTAATTCCACCACCAGATGGTCCTAACATATGCAAGTCTCACCATGAAAACGTTTTGATTTTTAATCAGGATATTCTTTGCACATGAGGATTCTTCCCCAGCTTGCATAAATAATTTGAGGCCCAAGGCATTTCAATGAAGCTCAGGTGGTCAGGCTTTACCTCACAGCCTCCTTAGCACACCTTCTTACTGCTCTGTGTGAATTCCCAGTACCAAAGAAAAGGGTCTGGGATAAACTCTTTATTGCAAAGGATGTCTTAGAGAGCCAGTATTCATTCAGATTCTGTGGCTATGAAATGTCTAATAGGAAGGTGATTTACCATTCTATTTTGATGAGAGCCAGAGCTATAATTTCAGCTTGCTTCAATGTACAGATAATATTATTATTCATGGTTATAAGAATGCTAAAACTATCATTTCCATGGTTAGGATTGTGAGAAGTGTATAGACCACTCAAAATGAACCAATTTGGAAATAGATTCCTTTGTACAGAAATTTAAAAATAAGAGATCCAAGTAACAGTGGGCTACTGGTCAGACATGCAGTATCTCCCAGCTACTTCCAATTACACTCTCAAAACCTGTCTTTCTCTCCGTGGCATTTAGGTCTCACTAGCCTGTGCTGAATACAGCTTAGTTGTTGTTGTTGTTGTTGTTGTTGTTGTTGTTTTTAAGGTAAAGTCTCCAGGCATAGTGGCAAACACCTTTAATCCCAGCACTTGGCAGGCAAAGGTAGGTGGATTGCTGTGAATTCAAGGCCACCCTGGGACTACATCATGAATTTCAGGTTAGCCTGGGCAAGAGAATGAGACCATACCCAGGGTTGGGGGGGGGGAGCAAAGTGCTCTGTTGGCCTGCAAACTCTATCTGGTTCACTAATTACTTACAATTTTTAAGGGCTAGGTTTCACCAAAGACACTGCAGACCAAAAGATGCATCTCCCATGCATACCAGGCATGTCTAGCAGAGAGACAGCTAAATTATTACTGGATGTAATCTCAAATGCACAGGCTCTAAGAAATGAATGAGTCTCACAATGAGTATCCTGAGGCATAATCTGCCAATTAAGTCTTCATAGAGGGGGTAAGACCCAAGTATGTGTTTCCAAAGAATGACTGAGTCTTACAAACCAAAGATGAAAGAAGTTCAGCAACAACCCCACTCCTGGTACCAATGACATGTTGCAGTACCCTTCGCACTGGTGGGACAAAACACCTGACCCAAAAAAGCTGATGGAATAAAGGGGCTTATTTTGACTTACAGGCTTCATGATGGCAAGAGAAAGCATGGCAGAACAAAGACTGGATATCACTTCTTGATATAGTAGGTGGAAAACAGCTGCAAGAAAATGAGCCAATCTCTAGTGAGGAGGAGCTGGTTATAACATCCCACTGCCTTCTTCTAAAAGCACATCTCTTCCAGAAAGGATTCACTTCCCAATTTACCACCAGCTGGGGACTAAGCATTGAAAACACATGAGTTTAAGGGGGACATCTGATTCAAACCATTAGAAGCACCTGCTGAGATGGCCTCAGGGGCTACTTTGTTTTATTCTTGATTCACACATCAGGGCTGGATGGTAGCACCATCTCAGAGAGAGTAGCAGGAGCTCCAAAAAGCTCAGGGAATTTCTGGCGACTCAGGTATAAGGTAGGCATGTCTGAAGTGAGGGCTATGCCAAAAGAGGAACATCTGGCTTCACTTGCGGGCATCTCCGTCTTCTAGCCCAGTTTCCTAGGAAAAGGTGGTTTCCACCATGCTGTGTCTAGGCTCCAGCTTGCAAGCGACAAAACAGGGAATTCTCAGTCTTTCAAAATGGCAGGTCTTCTGGCTGATGGTCCCATCCTCTATTCTTTCAGCAGACAGATGGCTTTCAAGCTGTGATACTCATAAGAACCGCATGGGGCAGCATTTCTTAGTTTGGTCTGAGAGGAGTGGCATGAGCTTCACCTAGGAATTCTTGTTCATGAACACTCATGATCCCTACGCCAGACCTAACACAGGCAGACCAATGTTCACTATAAATATAGCTCCTGAACACCATTCCCAGATGTTCTTTGTCAGCTGGATAACCATGCATTTTATCACATCTTGCAACTCTCCATGGGCCTTGCTTCCTGAATCCCATCCCTAAAGCAGGCTTTTCAGCTTTAATATGATAGTCTCCTCAACATTTCCAGGGACCCCTAGGCCTGATACTCAACTTGTTACTATGTCCTTTCCTGGTTAATCACCTTTCAAAATCCCAGTATCTGCATCAATAAAGTGGAGCAGTAATAGAGATGAGTATAAGATGATGCAGATCTATCAAGATTAGGGAGAAGGTATGAAGGATCTTGTATAGCAGTTATTTAGAGGGGCCATGGGGTCATGATTGCTGTGGCTTTTGTTCTGAGAAAATTTTCTGCTGGTATATGGATAGCTGTAGGCTAATCAGAAAAGCCACCCTGGAGGTAAGTGTTTGGTAGTTATCATGCCACTCTTGACAGAGCTGGACTGAGCAAGCTCCAGAAAATGTTTAACGAGCATGCCATGGTAGGGATTCTCAGCACTCTCATTTCCTTTCCTTATCTCAAGCTCCTCAAGCCAGGGCCACATACAGTCAGCAACATTAGGGTCCTTTCTACTATTATTCCTCTTGCTCAAGAATCAGCTGCATTGTAGCCCGTTGCCTATCATTAAGACCATCAGTCTGGATACAGGTGCATATATAAAGATATTAAGAGAATAAATTTATATTCAGGTTTTTATGTGTAATGGAGTGACTTTTAGGAACTCTTACAAACTTATAAGGTAGACCTGGCACCAGTTGACCAATAAGTTTGTCTAAAAGTTCTGGCAACAAACATCTCTTTAGGAAGTTGACTCTTCATCCAACGATCACCTTCCCTGAAAGATTTGTACTCGATACCTTTCTCAATATGTTTCAAAAATGTCAAGGATGCCTTTGAGAATATTATCTTGGACCAAAATCCTGTCCTGTATTTTAATGGGTGCGATGTCTTAGTTCTACATGTTTTTAAGTTAGTTTGCCTCAACTAATGCTCTGTGTGTCAGGCCTATGGGAATTGATACAGCTAGAACTCTCCCCCCTCACCCCCCGACACACACACTGTTTGAAAGAAAAGTATTCTAGAACTCAAAAGGAAAAGGCACCATGAAATTGTGGCTACCACAAGCCAAGTTGGCACTGCCAGAAGTAAACACATGACATTAGCTTTACAAACTGTCTCTTGTGTAAAGAAGTTTGAGTTAGGTCATGTACATTGAAAAGGACAGCAGGAGGGAAGAGGTGCTGCCTTGCATAGTGTAGGGAGGGAAACATGGCAGAATGTTCATTTGAATCCATCACTTGCCGTGAGCAGGGAGACTTCATGAAACATGAATACTTTAAGAGATATAAGACTTTTATGTCTAGATATATTGCCTTGCAACTGATTTTTTTGGCAAACTGAATACCTCTTAGACAACACATAGAAGTCTTTATTTTAATCATTGAGTCATGTGTATAAGTTCATTTGAGAATGTCATGGTGACAATCAGAATGTGGAACTTTCGAAGACCTCAAATCCAGGCTCATCCACATAACTTACAATTTCAACTTCTGTTTCACTGGAGCCAGCTTTCTGTAAAATAAAACATTCTTCATTAGATGTCTTTTACAGAATGTCTCATCTCTTTGAATTGTTCATCATTAATTTCAAATATTTTTTTAAAAAAAATTAAAAATAGTGTTGCCAGGCATGGTGGCACATGCCTTTAATCCCAGCACTCAGGAGGCAGAGGAAGGAGGGTCACTGTGAGTTCAGTTTGAGGTCACCCTGAGGCTACATAGTGAATTCCAGGTCAGCCTGGGCTAGATTATGAACCGACATCAAAAAAATAAATAAATAAATAAATAAATAAAAAGAATGTTGACAAAAATGTAACTAAAGTGAGAAGAAGAAAAAACTGATGCCTACGTGTATCTCCCAGGCACACTCCAGCGTTTGTCCTCAGCGCTTTTTGTGGGCACACTGTTTCCTTTACATTTAAAATGTAGTAATAAGGATTCAGTTTTATCTATGATTTCTGGTGCTGGGCATCAACTCTAGGGCTTTATACATGTTAAGTGTGAGTTCTACCACTGAGGTACAATCCTAACCATTGCAATGTTCTGTGAATTTCTTTTTAATATCACTGAACATTTTACATATGTTATGACATTTACTCTGACTGTTAATATGGTACTGGGGATTGAACCCAAAGCCTTGAGCATGCTTGAACAGGTGCTGACCCCTTAGCTGTACTCCTAGTCCCACTTCATAATTTTTATTTTTTATTTCTTTTTATTTTATTTATTTATTTACTTGTTTGGTTTTTCAAGGTAGGGTCTTGCTTTAGCCCAGGCTGACCTGGAATACTCTCTGTAGTCTCAGGGTGGCATTGGACTCATAGAGATGTACCTGCCTCTGCCTCCCAAGTGCTGGGATTAAAGGCTTGCACCACCACACCGAGCTACTTCATAATTTTTAATACCTCCATCTTGTTCTGCCCACAGTTTACAATTGTATTCTAATACGTTTCAACATTTTTATCTGATTTTGACTATAACAAATAGCATTGGTAATAATTTAAAAATTTGAAACAAAATATAATGCCACTGGTAAGTCATTATTTCCTTTCATTTATTCATCCAGAATATTTTTCACACTTGTTCTGCCCTAGACACAGAGGACCCCAACAAGCACAGTCCCTCCTTTAAACACTTTAAATTATATATAGTGGGCTTACGCTGGGAAAAAAAAATCCTCTCTAGTTACTATTGTAAAAACAAAAACCAGCTGGAATCCAGTCTCTAAAAGATTTGAAAGCTCAGTGTAAGTTTTTTGAAAGTAAATCTTTTTGTTGTTGTTGTTGTTGCTTTTACTGCTAAAAGGCAACTTATCTCCCTCTCCACTGTTTATTAAACACTGTAAGAGAATTTCTCACTACAGTCTGAGGTCTGCGATGGCAGCTGTCTTCCAGGTCCCAGAACTAGGTGTGCTCATACCCAGCTTGGAGGTGCAAGTCACAGTTGCCCTCCAAATCCACAGGTTCCACATCTATGGATCCAAACCTATGCTTTTCTGCCTAATAATTGTTATTCACCTAATGCTGCAGTATAGAAACTATCTACACTGCATTTACATTAAATTCCTTATTATAAGCAAATGTAAGAGGATTTATAGGATAGGGAAGTATAATATGTGGGCTCTATGCAAATAGTTGCACCATTTTATGTAAATGGGACTTGAACATCTGCAGTCTTTAGTATTCACAATGAGACTTAGTACAAATCCCATCGCTGCTAATGGGCATCTTTAGAAATAGTTTCCTATTTCACTAGACAGGTGCTTCCCAGAGGTCACTTCCAATAACACCAGTGGGTCTTCTTTTCCTTTAGCAAAGGCCCCAACCGTGGAATACCAAGGGCCTTAGATGAAGAGCCAGAGATACTGCCACATATGAGCCAGCTATGGTCAATTCTGTACTCTCTACAAACTCTCACACTGAGACTTTAAGCCATAGTACTAACTGTAATATGCTGTACTTCATTTTCTTGATCCTCAGTTCTCTCTGCCTCCCTCCCTCTCTCTCTCTTCCTCTTTTTCTCTCTCTCTCCCTTACTGTGTCTTCTCTCTATCCTTGTTTCCATGTAAAACTGCAGTGAGAAGATAGTGAACATTGTCCTGAGAAGCAAGGCAATGTCAAGCTATGACATTAATCCTCTGCATACTCTAATACTAGCTTGTCTACCCCAAGTCATTATTCTACACACATGACTTGATTTTAATTAACAAACTAGAATCTCATATAGTAAGCTCTTAAGCCCATTTCTCTCACCAACTCCAGAATAATAATGGAATATTTGGGGGCTCTGTAGGGCAATTAGACAGCAGCCTTCAAATGTTCCATGAAGAGGCCAGGACAAATGACTGCAGTGTAGTGCTTAAACCCAGTGCCTCTCCCTGTCCTGCAATAAAGGCGATGAGTAGCATACACTAGGTGAGCTGAGGCAGGTTCCCACAGGGCACTCTCCTTCCAGAGTTCTGCTTGAGCAAGAGCAGGTGGGATGTTCTGTTGATGGAGACAGAAGCCTCACCAAGGGCATGATGTCTTTCTGGCCAACCTCAACTCTGATTCTGTGGTTTATTCGCTTACTGTTTGTTTTTATATCACTGCAAACACTTACACTACAAACTCTAAAGAAATATCAGAGATAATTGAAATGAACCATTTTGGTATGCTTTTCATCAATCCTTCTCTTTCCCTATGCCAGACACCAGTTGGCTCACCCACTGTTTTGGAAGTTGTACTGAGGCACAGCCATGCTCACTTATTATTACATTAGTAGTTATTAATATTAGTATTTGTATTCTGTGGATATACTGTTGGCTTTAAAATATTTATTATTTTGCTATGTATAGACTTGTCAACCTTCATCTAAATAACATTCAACTTAAGGACCAGTTTGACAAAGTGTAATAACTGCACACAGAAAAATCATCAAATATGTAAATATGCAAAAACTAAAGACCTAAGTACATGGAGTGAGATGCTGTGTTTATAGACTCAAGAGTCAATATACTTGAGAGGTCATTCCATGCCCCCCCCTCCAAATTAATCTCATATTCAACACAATCCAACTCAAAATTCCAGCTGCCTTTGTTTTTGTTAAAAATGACAAACTGGCATGTGGTCGACTTAGAATAAGAAAGCCTTACCCTATGTGAGGTTTACAACAAAACTGTAGTAATCATCACAATGTTGCTTTTGCCAGAATCTCACTTGTGCCTCTTATGGAAAAGGAAGTCAAAATACCTACCATTGAAGCACTTGCCAAAGGTCAGTGAAGAGACCGTGGACATTGAATTAAAACTCAAGTTTAGGGCTGGGAAGATGGCTCAGTAGCTAAAGGCACTTACTTGCTTGTAAAGCCTCCCAGCCTGGGGTTCAATTCCCAAGCCACCCACATAAGCAAGACACCAAAAAAAGTTGCAGAAGCATCTGATATTTGTTTTCAATGGCTATGCCCTGGCACACTCATAGACACACATGCAAATAAATAAATAAAATAAGATTTAAGTTTAACTGGTAATGATTCTTTTCATTGAGTAAAATTTTTCCAAAATTCAAAAACAGTAATTAACATAACTAAATATAAATAGGTACATAGATAGACATATTGATGTATATGATTATATCTTATATATTTGGATATATGTATGCAGGTAGGTAGGTACAGAAAGTAACAGAAAAACTCCTGCACCCAGGGCCAAACCCTGATTTTGGTACAGCAAATCAAGAACCCAGTGACAGTTTTGGGGAACTTATCTCTGGGCAGTGAGGACACATCTAGGAACTTTCAGCCTTACCACAGAGTCAGTCATCACAAAGAGATCCTTGATGCTACTTTTCGGTGCTGGAACAGGTGGGAACAGCTTGGTCCATAAGTGACATCTACAAACAACGAAACTGAGCATGAATATGTCTCTGTCCATAAATTCCTATACTAAAAATTAACCTAGTTAGTTCCATGACTAACACAGATTAGGAGCAATACAACATTTTTTTTTTTTTTCTGATAGGTGGTCCGCTAGGGTCTAGATCACAAACACATGGATGCCACCTTGCCTGCCCTGTCAGTATTAGAACACACATCTGATTCAATCCCATCCAGGATGCTTGTACGCTAACTCCTCAGCATGGCTTCCTCCTACCGCCTTAGCTTCCCCAGACTCAGCACGCCTGTGGGCTGCCCGTCCTGAGTCAGGCCCCTGAGCCCACCAATCAATCAGGTCCCTCCCATGCACAGCATTGTATGATGATGAGACTCATTCTGATTGAATGTCTTATTCCTATAAATAAGCCTGAAATGTGTGTAAGGCCTCTTTTGTGCAAGCTCTTAGCTCTCTCTTAGCTCTCGGTCCCCTAACCCCTCGTCTTCGGCTGTCTTAGCCCCTGTGTGAGGGGGATCTTCTTGGACTTCCCTCCTTCTTCCTAGCCTGGCTGGGAAGGAAGTTTGTTTTTGCCTGGGGGCTTTCCTGCTTGCTGTCCACACGTGTGCAAGCCCGGCCCCGGAGGCTTCTTTCCTGGAGAGAGACTTTGCCCTGTGTGCGGGAGATTTTCTCCAGCTCCCCTCCCACTTCCCTGCCAGGTTGGGAACGGGGAGAATGTCTTTCGCCTTGGCCTTTCCTGCTTTTCTTTCCCTCTTAACTCTCACTAAAATAAACCTCATAACTTATAATTTAACATTCTCTGAGTCTGCATTTTCAATTCTTGGATAACTTGGACAAGGACCTAAAGCTGTTATCCACAGGCCTGGGGGTCTCCTGTATCTCTATGGACTTCTAAACCCCCACAGGGCTCTCGCCCTCCATCAATAACTTCAAATTCTCAATGGGTCGACATTTCTAAATGTGTACATTGGTGAAGAACTCGAGGTACTCAAGTCTGTGCTTTGCCTTCTTAGTCATTCCAGAAAGAGGAAGTCATAACTGCTTTAATCTTCTCCTACTGCCAATGTTAAGTTCTGAAGATGGGCCTTCAATGTGCAGTGCTTGGCTTCTCTTTGTCACTTTCTCTGCTCTTTTTCAGCTGTGCTGATTCACAGAGCTTCCTTTTGTCTTTGAACTACTACCCTCCACCCATACTTATCACCTAGATATATTTTTATTTTTTATTTTTAGAGAGCATGCACATGTGCATGCGAGCACTCCTGTGCACACATGCGAGAGAGAGAGAGAGAGAGAGAGAGAGAGAGAGAGAGAGAGAGAGAAAGGGGGGCGCCCAGCCACTGCAATCAAATTCCAGACACTTGGCCACCTAGTGGACATGTGTGACCTTGCGCTTGCCTCATCTTTGTGCATCCGGCTTATGTGGGATCTCGAGAGTGGAACATGGGTCCTTAGTCTTCACAGGCAAATATCTTAACCACTAAGCTATCTCTCCAGCCATAGATATGTTTTATATATGTATATATGTGTGTATATATGTGTATGTATATATATTTATGATCTCTTTTCATTATTTTACAGTTTGTACATGTGTTTGTGTGTGTGAGGGCAGGTACGGGCATGTCAGGGTTTCTCATGGTTCATTGTTCAACAATGCATTTTCCAGGCTAGCTGAGCCATAAGATTCTGGGAAATCCTTTTCTCTGTGCCTCCCATCTTGCTGTTGGCGTGCTGGGATTATAGAAGATGCCATGGCTTCTGGCTTGATGCCATGGCTTATGGCTTGGGTACCTGGGAATATGAGCTCAGGTACTCACACTTACAAAACAAACAATTTATCCCAGGCCCCTAGGTATAACTTTTTAAATAATAATGCTATTTAATATGAAAGTTAATTCCTAAGTAATTTGAAATAACCAAGACAAAATATGTTTCTAAGCACTCTCAACAGGACTTTGCCTTACTGAATGGATGGAGAGTGTTACGGAATGATTTGCTCACTGCAACTCAGGTTACCAGACCTGCATGACATTTTGAGAATCTACATTTGACCTAAGGACAGTTGGCCACTCAGGGCCAGGGGATTAAGGGCAAGGTCGGAGTTAGCACCTGATCACAGAGAAATGTGAGGCTGAAGCCCTTCACAGAAGTTAAAAGTTCATCACCAAATTGGAGAGGGGCTGTGTTGAGGCCCAGGGTTCTGTCTAGTTTCAGCTCTCTAGACCTTGTTAATAGCATGTCTTCCAAAAACTTCAGTTTGGTCTCTTCCCATCACAGAAAGCCTGGCCTAAATCTGAAGTGCTATATATCATACCTGCTAACCAGAACCTGATATGTGATGGACTAACACTGTAGTATTCAGACCCAAGTGGCAGGGGAATGAACAGAACACCTACATCCTGCAGATGAGTGAGAAAGTTATCAAGATGAAGCAACTGGTTGCTGTGAGCACAATGAGAAACCATTCTGCCAAGGGCCTCTGCTCCTCTTGTCCTGATGGTGGGGAGGAAAGAGAAATCAAAGTTAGAACTGGGGGCAGATCACTGAAATAATGAGGCTTGGGTCATCACAAGGTGTGGGTGTGGGTGTGGGTTGCAGGTTGTGAGTGATGCTAGGCAAGTAGCTTAACCTTCCTGAGCCTTAAATTCTAATCTGCTATAAGGGTTGACACCATTTCACAAAGCTGGCATAAAGGGGAAATAAAATGAAATGGCAGTGAGGCCACCTTTAATTTTAAAGGATTATTCAGCCAAATGGCCGATACTCTGGAGTCTACTCCATGGTCTGTGCCACCTGGAGAGAAATCTTATTTTGACATGAGTTGTAAGGTTTTAGGTGGAAAAATCTACAAAACATACAGTTACTTAGTAACCTGATTACATGATAGTAAAAATATTTTAACATACTTGGAAAAGAAACATTCAGACAAGGAGAAAATATTCATAATTTGTCACACAGGCATCAGAGTCTCCCACAAAGGCTTTATAATCACAATTATCTCCAAGCGCCCCTTACCATATTCCCATTTCACAGACAGGAGAGTCGATGAAAATCAGCACTGTTGACACAGGAAGTGTTTCATATACTACCCTGTTCTCCAAATCTACATAGAAGTACAGATGCTCTATGGGCTGAAGGAGCACTTGGGTGTGTGTGATTTGTTTGTAAGGCACTAGGAGCCACATGAGGTAAATAACAGCAGCACAAGTAATGACTTAATAACTGTGCTACAATGGGGCAGGTTTCAAACCACAGCATGCCAGGAGGGAAAGGTTCCCCTCATCAGTTTGCCATTGTTTCTTCTATAAAATGAAAAATGCATCTAAGTGGAGATCTCTAGCCCTTGCCTATAGCATAGGACTTATAAAAACTTCAAAATACTTAAAAACCAAAACCGTTCAAGTCTGAAGAGGGAAGGAAGTATTAGGGCTTGACGCTCTTGAACTCCAACCCACAGCCTTTTCTCTGTAGTCTCCTGAGCACCTGAGTTAGGTTTCTTTAACTTCCCAAAGCTTTAATCTCCTCCTTCATCTCTTCCTTTCTGCTTTCAAGTATTCATAGCATTCTTTATCTGGAATAAGCTATAGCCTTGCTCAGCCATCTTCCTTAGCTACCATCAAAAAGCAAGGACTCAGGCTGCAACATTTTCCCACTTCTAAAAATGCTTTCTTAGGTCACTGCTAATATCTTTCTAGTGAAATCCTAAGGACTCATTCTTTCCTGGCTTTATTTTTTCTAAGCCTCCTAAATTTCTTCTTTCTATCTTTAAATTTTTATCAGCATATATTGGCACAAAACAACAACTTCCATTATAACATTTTCATATATGAACATGATGTACTTTAATCACACTGCCCTATTGTACTCTCCTTGCATTTCACAATGGAGCCCAGTTTGACCAACTGAACCCACCTTGCCTGGATGAGCCTCTCTGGAAGCTTGTGTCTTTAACCAAATGTCCCCATTCTTGCATATTTCCATCTCCCTTCTAAATTTCAGCTGACTGTCTCAGCTTGTGCCTTTACAGCATGCTATTTTCAATGCAGTCTGTTCTCTGTAAATTATGAAAGCGACCTGTCACAGCTTCATATTTTAATTCTACAAACTCTCCTAGGTCTTTTTTCTTAGACTTGCCTGAACACACAGCTCTAGATCTCTATAGATCCTAAGCCGCCCATACCTGAAATTCACTTGAGAAGCTGGCAAACCCAAGCACAGTCAAAATCAAATTTTTACCCTTCTTTACATCCGTCAAAGTACTCTCCAGGCATGGTATCATCTGACATGTATGAGGCAGAGCCAAGAGGACAGTGAGTCAGAGACGAGCAGCCAGGGCTGAGGAATGAGATCCTGTTTGAAAACAACACAGTACTGCTTCATTCACTGACTTTCTCATTTCAAGTCCTGCACCTCCAAGCCCCAAACCCAAGTTCTTAAAGTCACCTGGATTCTTCCATTCTTTATAGTCCCTGTTGCTTTTGTTAACCCGCAGTTGACTTCATCATTATGCAGCGTCTCATACAGAAAAGAGAGCATGCTTCTCCAGCCTGCGCCCATCCATGCCAACTCACTACACTGGGTTCCAGGCCCAGCTTGCCGTTAAGGTGGATCCTCAGAGCCTTGGTGTTTTCACTTAAAACCAAGGCAGTTGAAAAAAGATCATTGAGATTCCCACCCTTCCCCCCCATCCCAGCCTGCACCTTTTTCTTTGCTGCTATTCATTGAGTCTAGGATATTGTCTGGTCATTACATGAACTTTTAACAAAATTGGTTTTAGTAATGTGGGATATTTTCACTGCTTAACGTTTGAAAGTTGCCCTATCAACATTCTGTCGTGGACAGTGGAGGCATTCATAATGCTCTATCCTCTCCCTGAGGAGCTGTCGGTAGGTTATAGTAGCCTGGAGAGGGGAGATGTTTTCTTCAGTGCTGTAGTCAGGAGAAGGTGTTCATACTCCAGTAATTAGCCCCAACCCATGCATATAAGCAAACCTAACTAAACTCATAAGCTCAGTGGCTCATGAACACACACACACACACACACACACACAAAGCAACAAAGCAGAAGAAAAAGATCAAAGTAGAAGTGGGATTAGTTGAGAAGAAGAGATCCAGCAGGACAGGGAAGGGCGCAAGAAAAATAATGGTAGATGGAGGTGATGCAAATACATTATATACACTTATAAAATTGTCAATGAATACATAAAATAAACAAATTTAAGTAATTAATTAAAAAACAAAAGTCATTAGTTATAAGAATTAACTAAGAGCTATTTTCTATACATATTTTAAACATCTTTAAAAATATTTTTAAATGTATTTTATTTATTTGAGAGAGAGGGAGAGAGAGAGAGAGAGAGAAAAGAATGGGTGCACCAGGGCCTCCAGCCACTGCAAATGAACTCCAGATATATATGCGCCTTCTTATGCATCTGGCTTACGTGGGTCCTGGGGAATAGGAACCAGGGTCCTTTGGCTTTGCAGGCAAACGCCTTAATTGCTAAGCCATCTTCTCCAACCCCTTAAAATATTTTTAATTTATTATTTGCAAGCAGAGAGAGACAGAGACTGCAGAGACTGAAAGAGAGTGGGTGTGCCAGGGCCCCCAGCCACTACAAACTCTAGATGCATGCGCCACTTTTTTCATCTGGCTTTATGTGTGTACTGGAGAACAGAGCCTTGAATGCAAGCACCTTAACCTTCTTGTAGCAATACTGTTTGGCCCCCCTGTAGATCCCATTGTGAACATGGAGAAACCAAAGCAGATAAATCAGCTGAGGACACACAGCTAGTCAGGTGAGGAACAGACCCAGATGTGATCCCGTCACTGGCAGTTCATTTGCAGTAGTCAGAGGTCCAGGTGCACCTATGCACCTATTCTCTCTTTCTCTCTCTGTCTCTCTCCATATATATACATATATATATATATATATATATATATATATATATATATATATATATTTGCTTCTTTACCTCTCTCTCTCTCTCTTTCTTTCAAACATATATATAGCTAAGGGACTAGCCCACAGAACACGGAGTCTGATCCAATCTCCTCCAAGGTGGTGGAAACAACAAACTCCTTATCCCACCTCAGCAACCACAATTTCCTGTTTCTTCCCCAGTTTCTCAGGCTTAGTCCCTGTGGGAGGCACTTTCCTAAGAAAAGTCAGTGTTCCTGGGCCCATCAGACTGTAAGAGAGGAAGCTATATAGCCTGTCCACCTGTCCTAAGGAGGTAAACCCCACCAGACTCTTTACATCTTTTCTGCATACCATCCAGACCT
The DNA here is from genome assembly GCA_036346955.1 of Dipus sagitta. Lineage (NCBI taxonomy): Eukaryota > Metazoa > Chordata > Mammalia > Rodentia > Dipodidae > Dipus > Dipus sagitta. The sequence goes on from CM070787.1 coordinate 44,748,493, forward strand.
TCCCAATCTAGGTTATTTAGGGAACTCATCCATCTGGTTTCTGGTGACATTTCAACCATTTGACCTTGCAAAAGGGCACATCATGAAAATTCTGTGGGAAGTGGACATGGGGCAGGATGGGATAGTTGCAACAGAAAGGCCCAGAGGGTTGTAGGGTTTAGGACACAGACCAGCATCTGTGTATCTGGCAGCCTTGGGACTGCACAGAATCATTCCCATAGGGGCTGCAGCCTCTGTGGCTCATGCATTCTATGATCTATTAGTTCAGACTGAGAGCTCTTAGCAGGGTACATTCGATTTGGAGGCTTGTTTCACCTTAACTTGTCCATACAGGTATGGACTTTCAACACATCTATTGATTTTGAATCTGACTCCCAATTTAACAATAAGGTCCAAGTGAAAAGAGCTAATTAGTAAATTGATGGGAGTCATGGAATAAAGCAGCCCTGCTGTGTTTTTAAACTAGCAGGTGGTAGGAGAAGTTCAAATGGCATCAACAGGGCTGAGTAATTAAGAGGTGTCGATATGTTAGCCTATGATACAGGTTTTAACTAGCATCCTGTGGCTTTCTTCTTCTTGCTAGAGAGTAAAGCTGTGGTTTCACTCATGAAATGCTCCCATTTCAAACAAAAGTCAAGACCAAACATCCTGTGTAGGTGAGCTTCTAAAGCAGCTGTCAAATGAACTGTGGGTGATCTTTTAGGGAGCCAAGGAAAGAAGGGGCAGCAAAATGACTCATCAGTATATAAAGCAGAGTCATCTGAGACCCAGAGCAAGATGCACAGAGCTGTGTTCATTGGGTAAAGCTAGATTTAAGTGGACAAAAGAGTACTGAGGCAATGGAGACTGACCAGCATGGAGGTAAGCATGCGTGGTTTGTGTGTGCTCAGATTGATGCATGCTTACAGCAATGCTGGTGCCTACATCTCCCCACCCCTGGACCAGACTGGATGGAGCTGAACAGAGAAGTACTCTCAGAAGTTTTCGCCTCTGTAGGCACATGTGTCTTCCAGAGCTCCCACGAAGCCAGAACTCTTTTGCCTGTAAGGAGCTGTGAAGCTTATCCTCTGAACCTACTAATGTAGATGCAAGCTGGCTGCAGAGGGTACAAGAATCCCATAAAAGTAAGAAACTGGGGTGAAGAGGTCAGGTTGGAAGTGACCTTTCTTAGGTAGTATATCTGTTTCCTACCTTGAAATTCAGGGTGAAGAGTGAATGGGATACCCCACATGAAGTACTTAGTATAGTACCAGTCCATAGTAGATGTTCAATAAATAGCTGTGATAATTATCAACGTGATTAAGTGCATTGTGTCAGAGTGAAAGCCTCCATTAACCCTCAAGGGGAGACCACAATTGGAGCAGTCAGAACCCTCAAAAATGCAGGGCAATAAATCCAGGTCAGAGAAGGAAAACACCACATATTCTAGAACAGAAGAAAAGGAGTCATGAGGCATAGCAGTCCTCAAGGATCTGACTTAATATGAATTAAGCACAGTATAGACAGGAATATTTAGACAAAAGTAGCCTGAAAAAAAATCAGTCAACATATCTCCATTATGTGACCTAGAGGTTGAGCTGGTCAAAAGCCAACAGAACATCACAGCCATGTGTGGTGTCACTCTCTCTCTGGATGCAATACCAACCACTGAGATCAGGCACCATGCACACGCATGAAGCCATTCTGCCCTGCGCTCCAGGCTGAGAACCACAACTAACAAGTTCAGTGGCTTAGAGCAGATCCTTCTCCTTGTCTGCATTTATTTTCGCATCTGTGTAATTAGGAAAGTGGTCCTTGTATAGAAACTCTAGATAGCGCATGTGGACTTGTCTAGTACAGTGCCAGGTCTAGTGATAGCATTCCTCCTTTGCTTAACCAGTTACACATGAAGAGTTGGTATGGGCACCAAGAGAGATGGACTTATATGAAAACAGTGGAAACTCACTATTCCTGGCATTTGGACACTGAAAGTTTACTGATCCCCTTTCTTTAAGACAATAAGCAGTTCAGCCCCAAAGCCGTGGTGGTCCTGTCTTCCTGCTAGGAATAAACGGGGCTTTCCAGGCAGGGTCCAGCCAGCCTTGAAACCACAGAGACCTGGGCAGGGACAGCAATTTGACTCAACTGCAACATTGAGCTGAAGTCCCCACTTGCAAAAACAAAACCAGAATCACAGCTATGACAGTCTTAGATAGTGTAGCCCAAGAAGGGTTCTCATGTTATTACTGGGTCACTTGTTTTTCTTCCCAAGGAGTTTTGCCACTGGGTTGACCTCTGGGTCACCTCTTAACTCATGAAAGCTTTAAATTTGTAATAATTCTTGCAGAAGACCTAGAGAAAGCCTGTGAAAATTAAGAAGAAACTGCTCGAGGATAGAGAGAGAGAGATTGACGATGAGAGAAAAGTCCAGGCTCGTAACTGAGGAGTGTCAGGAGCTGCAGGACCTTGGGCCCCAAGCAGGCAGTGTCAATTGCACAGGCGCAGGGTCTAGTCCCAGAAGGGGCGCTGTCCCCTCCTGCCAGTGCTGCCTCACATACGGGAACGGAGTTTCTCATACTTTGTTCATGAACAACAAGTTAAAGGAAAGGGCTTTCCTTCCATCCCAGCACACGCTCCCAAGTGCCATGCTGGCTCTGTGCTTAGCTTTGAAAGTCTCATACTTTGGTTCAAATCATGTCAGGAAAACCAAGTCCAAGATTTCCTATGAGTAAAATGTTATGCTGTTGAAGAATATGCCCTGGTAAGCATCAGGCACCCTGTCAACTGTGACCACACAGATGTCATATGTGAAAATTGGGGTGATGAAATCTTGCCCTGCTCCTTGGGGAAAGTGTTACATATTTTATGCCTGAAGAAAGAATTTTTTTGAAGAAAAAAAAGCATTTTCACTGACCTCTAATGTTCTATTACAAAGATCCTGACAGCAGACCCAGCCTCCACTGAGGTCAATCACAAACCCCATTGTTGTCTGAGGGGCCATTCCTGTGTCTGTGGGTTTAGTCTGTTAATGAGAAGCAATTCTAAGCCTGGCCAGGGACACAGCTGCAAATAAATGTAGCCCATGTCTCATTTCCATGGGGAAGGATAAACCAGTGGGAAAATTTATTTTCATAATTCCTTGTTTCACACTTGCTGTTTGAACATCAGGGAGTGGAGTTAAGAAGGTATTGACATCAGAAAACAAAAAACTTCAGTCGGACCAGAGTCAGGAAACAAAGATGTTCAGTAAACATGAGATAGCACTGATAACAAAGGAACAGAAGAATCCGGAACTTAAGAAAGTGTGAAAAGGAGAAAGACTTGTAAAAATTGAGAAGTTCAGCTCTTAAGACAGAAGCCACCTGACGAGGGCAGTTGATAACAAGCACTGATAAAATGAAACCGCTTTGTGCATTTATTAAAAATAACAGAAAAGGACAGCGCGTGTGTTCTGAAATCCCTGGGCAGGCGAGCAGATCTAGGCTGAGGGAGAGAGCTCATTTGCTTGCTGTACTGTAAGCTGCATCTGCATCTTCTGTGCCTCTTGAGGTGTTCAGGCTCAGGGACCCTGCCAGCCAGAGCAGATGCTGTCCCGTACACCCCATGTATCATCAGTCCCATTCACCCTGTGTCTCATTCTTTGTGAAATAGCCTTGGGCTAGAATGGGTTAATTAGTTAATTTAATCTATTCTAATTTGCTAATTGACTCATATGTCTCCTCTTTGGGAAATTATACATTAATAGCTACTTCTTGGCTGTTTGACAACTATTGAGTCATTTAACATCTCTGGGCTTCCATTTCCTTACCTTAATTAAAATAAAGAGGGTGGACTTAATACCAAAGGCAGGGGTGATATTTTCAATTGGGTCTGGAAATGAAAATAGAGGAGGAGGGCTCCAGGGGAGCCATTTTTAAGGTGAGGTAGGAGAGCAGGAAGAAGGGCTAAAGGAAATGGATGTAGCTGCAAAAATACCCAATAGACTGCAAGCTGAGCATAATTATTGCCAAATCCTCAAGGGGCAAGGGAGTTATGCAAAATTTCCCCAGGGGACTTGGGCTTCCTATTATATTTATTAATCATCTCAATGAAAATGGAAAGTCTGCATTGATTAAATTCACTAATGATCCTCAACTGAGCAGGGGAGTAAATTCTAGAAAGGATGGATTTATAAGGTGGGCACTAATATTAATCAGCTCATCTTCATGAAATGGGTGGCAGTAAATGAAATGGGATTTGCCATAGATAATGGCAGTGAGGTACACCTGGAGGGGAACTATAATGAGGCCAGATAGGAGCAAGGAGGCTGTTATTTAGGAAGTAATAATGGTATGACAATTCTAAAGTGGAAAGTGAATAATAAGTTACACACAAACTGAAAATAAACTCTCCTGGTGGATCACAATTTTACTCTCAGCTTCCTGGTGACAGATGATGCATAGAACAGTAGGAGCAGCACAGTTGGAAACAACCAGAAAGGACACAGTCACATGTTCCAAGAGGGGAAACTGAGGCCCAAAGAGGTTAGATGTGTTGGACTAGGTCCTGACAGTAAAAATGCCGCTTTGTTTCCTGCAGTGCTAGCAGGAGATCACTCCCTCCAACAACCTAAATGAAGCCTTGAGAATTCTTCTCCACACAGTAGTGCATCTCTAACTTGGGTCATTGGGCCAGCTAAACACTGGCAGAGCCGTGGCTAGCACCTACATCTCCTGATTTTGTCCAGTACTTCTGCCTTACCCTCTTGTCTCGTCTGTCGACAGTCAGGACTAACTCAATCACTCAGTCAGCATAACTGGCCTCTTAGCCAAGTTCTCACCTTGCTCTGTACCATGTTGGTTTGAAGTCTCTTGAGCAACAGCAAAATAATAATAATAATAATAATAATAATCTCTGAATCAGTATGTACAGTAAAATCATCATTACTATCAAAGGTTTAGGACCAATGGTTTGTGTGCCTGAGAAATAACAAAACATTTTAAGGCTCAGTGTCTAAGAAACTTTGTGGTGCAAGCCTGATGACCGGTGTTCAGATCTCTGGAACCCAAGTAAGGCCAGATGCCATACTGCACATGTCTTATAATCTCAATGCTTCTATGTCAAGGGGAGGTCAAGGCAAGAGAATCCCAAAGCTCATGGGACAACTAGTCTGACATTCACAGTGACAAACAACAAGAGACATACTGTCTGAAACAAGGTGGAAGAAGAGGACAGACACCCCAAGGTGTCTTCTGACTGCTACACATGTGCCATGGCACATGCATAAACATAATACACATACACACACATACACATACACATACATAAACATATAAAAACATTTCAAAGAAGGAATCCACTGAATACAAATAATACAATTAAGCTTCTATCATAGTGTTTAAAGAAATTAATGATATTGTTAAAAACTGATGGACTGATGTTTCTTCTACTTGTTTTTCTCTTTGGGGCTTAATAAATTTTATCTATGCTGATGAGACCATGTTGAGAGGTCCTGCATGTGCTGGTCAAGGTAGTTGGGTGATACATTAGCCTGAGGAAAGGACAAGGGGGAAATTAGCCTCAACAGAATAATAAAGTAGGTGAATTTGGCCAATTCTCAGTTCCTTTCACCCTCCTTTCAGTTCTCTCTCCCTAAGAAGGGTCTCATTGCTCCTCTGAGTCTCACATAATACAGCAAGCTGTATTGGTTATGCATTGCACCACTGTAGAGGGCTCCATTCTCTTGTGGGAGTTCAGCTGGTCAACATGACCAGACCCCTTGCAGACTCAGAACAGTGCTCCACTTCTCAGGACTTTCTGTGTCTTTCCAAGCCTCCTGTGGAAATATACCTGATAGGCATCAGATCTGACTCACATCTCCATAGACTTATTTAATCACTGACCAAGAATTTCCTGAAGACCCACCCTGTAGCTTTAGTGAATTAATTACTTAGTAGAAAAATTTAGCATGTGCCCGAGAGAAATCTCTCCATAAGTATCCTGCTCAGTGTCCTAGAATACCCATAGATATCCAGTCCCCATTACCCTGCATGAATCCCACCAGCATATGAGGTGTTCTTTGTACTTGACAAGTAAACCAGTCCATTTGATCGTCAACAAGATACCTGACACTTTAGACCCTCTGTCTCTTAGGCTGAAGTCTCAGCAATGGATCTAGACTTTCGTGGACTCTGAGGATTATGCAGTTTTAAAATCTTCTTTAATTAAAAAAAGTGGGGAGGGGGCTGGAGAGATGGCTTAGTGGTTAAGGCACTTGCCTGCAAAGCCTAAAGACCCAAGTTCAATTTCCCAGAAGCCAGATGCACAAGGTAGCTCATGCATCTGGAGTTCATTTGTAGTGCCTGGAAATGTGGCCTAGTGCACCCATTCTCTCTCTCTATCTGCCTCTTCTTCTCTCCCTCTCTTTCAAATAAATAAATAAAATATTATTTTAAATCTTCTCCAAGAAAGGAAACAAGTGTATGGTCTCAAAACCATATTTGGCAAAATTATAAAGATAGAGACTAGATTAGTGGATGGAGAAGAGAAAGAGAGAGAACAACTTTGTCTATCTGTTCTCGCCTTCCACCTTGTTTGAGGCAGGGTCTCTCATTGTTCACCACTGTATTCATCAGGCTAGCTGGCCCACAAGCTTCCAGCCCATTCTCTTGTCTCTACCTCCCTCCTCATTCTAGGCATGCTGGGATTGCAGATGCTCACACTACAGAGTCCAGCTTTCTGTGTGTGTTCTGGGGATCCAGGCTCCGCACTGCCACTGCAAATGCTTTATCTGCTGAGCCATCTATCTAGGCCATTTTCCATTTTTTTTTCCTGGTTTTAATAGGGCATTACTGTTGTATAAGATCTTACCATTGAGAGTCAGTAGGGGAAAGAAAGATGGGGTCCCTTTTTCTTACCACAGCTTGCTATTCTAAAATTTTCTGAAAATAAAGTGTAACCCCCCCAAATTGGAGGGCAGTAAAAACAGATATACCTAAGGGAAACAATAATAATAATAAACAGGCATAAGACGTAGGAAGGGCTTGTACTGGTGAGAAGGTGGGACAGTTAAGCTTTCTGGAAAAATCTGCCACTGGTTGAAAACAGTAGATAGATAGAAGATGAGGCACAGCATATATATAAAAGCATATAAAGACCAAAGAGTGAATGTCTGAATTTCCCAGGGTGGTCTGTTAGCACCAGGAGTAAGACCATTGCTTTAACCCAAACATGACGGACTCACCCACATAAATAAGTTGGCTCCACTCACTCCAGCGCCCAGCTGCTCTGCACGCAGAACTCACTGCTGCTCTCACTTGAATGGAGTACTTAGAAATACCATCAATGTTTGAGATAAATTTGTTGGTTGTCACTTTTTCTACCTAATGGGAAAAATTAGCATTATAATAATCTCTAGACATATAATTTATGCAAATTACCAGCTTGAGAGGTCACACGTAGGTAATATGGCTCATTATTTAGCAAGTAATTTAAAATCAATAGGACATTGCAATTATTTTATTCAAGTCTGCTTCAGTGTGATGTGTTAGCAGTCACCCTTCAGGAGAAAACTATCTTGTAACTAAAATATATGAAGTGGTCAATTGCAAGGTCTGTGGGTGATCCAGTCTGGGCCTAATCAATGTTCAGGATAAAAAGATGTGAGTCGGGCTGGAGAGATGGCTTAACAGTTAAGCGCTTGCCTGTGAAGCCTAAGGACCCCAGTTCAAGGCTCGGTTCCCCAGGATCCATGTTAGCCAGATGCACAAGGGGGCGCACACGTCTGGAATTAGTTTGCAGTGGCTTGAGGCCCTGGCACGCGCTTCTCTCTCTCTCTCTCTCTCCGCCTCTTTCTCTTTCTCTGTTGCTCTCAAATAAATAAAAGTAAACAACAAGAACAAAAAAAGATGTGAGTCATCTCCACCAGCATGAGAGATCACCGTCACTTTGTTCCTCCGAGCTTGTCAGTCAGTCACATACCTGGACAGATCACACAATGCACACTATTTGCCCCTGTCCCACGGCCATGACCTATCTCTGCTTTACTTATCTTTGTCTTGGACTAGTTCAGTAGCCATTAGGACATATCCTAGGGTCCTCACCCACATCCAGCTGTCAGATCACTACCAAGACTATCCTTCCAAATATCATATTTTTCTATCATGTAAAACCCTTCTGTACTTCTTACTGCCCATGCCTATGGTTTTAAAATAAAATCTCACAAAGCTACTCTGGGAGGAAGTCCCGCGAAAGGTACCAAGCATTGACTTTGTCCAACAGTTCAACTCAGTCATTGCCATGTGGCCTGAGGAAGCCTTGTATGGTATCTTAAGCCTTCAAGTTACTCCTTTTCCTCACACCCCAACCAGGCAGAGTGTGGTTGGTGGACTGGTACAGGTCAGGAAGTTTTGATTACTGGTCTGTGATAAAATAAATATAGTGAGAGTATAACTTGGAAAATTGGAGAGTGGTGGGACATTGCCATGATGTCCAAGCACATGATCGATTAATGGGTTTGTATTTGTGTGTCTACATTTGACTTTTCTAACCAACAGTTTTTTATTGTACTCTCAAAAGCATCAGTATATGATTGACTGAAAATGTATAAAAGAAAGCTAATCCTCTGTATTTCTGGAAGCATAGCTATGCTAGGCAATCTTTTCTCATTTCCTCACCAGGGAAGTTTCTATCTGTCTTTCCAAGTTCTATTAAGTGCTTCTCTTTGGAGTCCCCAGAAAGTGTTTTTGCCCCCATCCTCCCACGTTTGCCCTTGGTCTTCACTACAGTAGGGTAACTCCGAGGCTGTATACCACAGCAGGACTTTTTGATGCAGGAACAGGGTCTATTTTCTCTTTATGTCTCCCTACAAGAAGCCAATGTATGGGTATTTATTGAACTGAATTTAACTGAGTTTGGTTCATCTCTTATCAGTCAGACATAAATGTGAACCCTGGCATCTATTTTTCTTCTGACTTTGTATGATGTTTTGTATGAGTAGTATTGCATCTCTTTGCCTCCATTTTCTTTTCTTAATATTTTATTTATTTATTGGAGAGAGAAAGAGAAAGAGAGAGGGGAGGCAGAGAGAGAGAGAATGGACACACCAGGGCCTCCAGCCACTGCTTACAAATTCCAGATGCATGTATCACCTTGTGCATCTTTGCCTCCATTTTCTATAAAATGGGAAGATAATTCTATAGCAGCTATATTATGTAATTAGAGAATAAAAGAAAGAACTTTATGAGAATAGAATAAAATACTATAAATAAAGCTTGAAACATATAAAATATTCCATTTGTTCCATTTCCTGGTGTACAGGTCAGTAGTATTAAACACAGTCACATTGTTGTGTAACTAGTGAATAGCTTGTACTCAGCATGCAAACAGAAGAGAACCCTCTGTATCTATTGAGTAAACAGTTCCTCATTTTCTCCTCCTTTTCTTGCACTTCAAGTGTCATGCTACTTTGTTTCCATGAGTCTCACTATCTAAGTCCCTCTAAAGGAGGAGTCATGTTCTATTTGCCTTTCATGACTGGCTTACTTCACTTTGCTTAGTGTCATTAAGGTTCATCCATATTGCAGCATGAATCAGAATTTTCTTCTGAAGGCTAAATAATGCTCCATTGTTGATATATACCAGATTTTATTTTACTGTTCATTTGTTTTAGTTTAGTTCTTTTTGTTGTTTATTTTGTTGTGTTATGTTGTGCTGTGCTATATTTGAGACAATCTTGCTATGTAGCTCAGGCTGGCCTCAGACTCCCAGCATTCCTCCTGTGTGCTGGAATGACAGGTATGTGGCACCACACTTGGCTTTGCTCATCTGTTAATGGACATGGGCACTGCTCCCACCTCTGACTATTGTGAATCATGTATCTATGAACATGGACTCCACATCTTTTGGAGACTCTGTCTTGAATTTCTTAGTATATAAGTCTAGAATTAGAATCATTGGCTGTAGTGGTAATTTTGTTTCCTTTTGAAGACTTGCTGCCCTGTTTCCTTCAGCAGCTGCATTGCTTCATGTTTTTACTGAAGCAACAAATGAGTTTTCACATGAATCTTTGTATTATTTTCAACCAAAAGTATGTCCTTTCAAAACAGAAGTCCTAAAGCATTTATTACATTCTGTAAAGATGGAAGTTAACTTTTACTTTGCTAGTTCTTACATATACCCAGAGCAGTCGCTGGTGATATTTTTTAAAAATGGATCTCTGTCATTGATAGACATGCAGAATTACCTGAACATAACCATTCTTCGTGTTATAAATCCTCACTTCATAGTCAAAGCACTGGGTTGGAAAGGCAGACACTGGTTTTTCCCACTGGATAGAGAGATGAGTTCCTTCCATCTCAGCTGTGACATTCATTGGAGGATTCACTTGATCTAAGTTAAAGATGGAGAGGCCAGTGACAACCCTTTAGAATGGGTGATCAAGGCTGGTGGCTTTATCCACCCACTCGTCTCAAGTCATTACTAACTTTCAAGGCATTTCTCCTCTCAGGATTTGACATCAGGTCAACTAATCTCCAAGCCACAGGAAGCTAGTGACTTCCCATAAGGCTCCTGGAATGATTGGGCTGTAAAGACTCCTGCTTGTAGACCGCAAAGATGACTACTCCAGATGGAAGTGATTGCTTCTATCCCTTCCCCTGTCAACTGACTGCAAGGCTCGTTCCATCATTCCTTTTACTTTCCAGGTTAGAACAAGCACAGGTTAAAACTGGCCATGGAGAGAACATTGCCCTTGAGTCTCTCGCCACTTCATAGCAGGTGTGGAGTTCTGAGCAAATCACCTCCCCCTTCTGCGCTTCAGTGTTTTATTTTGTTTTGGGGACAGAACAGAAAGTACCAGTTTGTGTGTGTGTAAAAAGAGAAGACAGAGCCAAATGAGTCTTTATTTACAACTGTGAATTTATCCCCCCTACCCCCATGAAGTCTCACTTGATAGTCTTATGACAATGTAAGGGGAATGGAAATTATTTCTAGTTAAGAGTTCTTGTCTTAGATTATGTGACTTAGATATCACCCTTACTGAGTCTTAGAGGTAAACTACAGAGCCTTTCATTATCTAAGCAGAAAAGTCTTTATAAAAAAGTACTTATTTCTCTCAGTCACATTAGGAACTAGCCTCAGTAAAATGAAAATAAAATAAAATAAATCCCTATACTCTCTACCAGGTCATATCCATTTTCACATTATCATTGTTTCCCGGGTCTCCTTCAGCATGTTTTAATGCCCATTTTTGTGAAAGTGACCATTTAAAGTAACTTAAGAGATATATATTCAAGAGAAATGTATAGCCTTTTAGGAAGGACTATGATTCTTTAAACAAAGATATACTCCATTTAGGGCTGGAGAGATGACTTAGCAGTTAAGGTACTTGCCTGTGAAGACTAAGAACCCATGTTTGACTCTCTAGGTCCCACACAAGCCAGATGTACAAGGTGACGCAAGCATGCAAGGTTGCACATGTACACTAGGTAGCACATGCATCTGGAGTTTTATTACAGTGTCTGGAGACCCTGGCACACCGATTCTCTCCCTCTCTTTTTGTCTCTCTTTCTCCCACATAAACGAAAAGGCCAGTCCATTGGGCTTGCATCAAAAAAAACCAGTATGCTCCATTCAATGCAAATATGTCTCAAGCTAAATCCTGCCTTTTAAGTAATGTTTAAGTGTACTTATTTAACAGTGATGTAGACACTAATCTGCAATCACTTTTAGGTGCTACTCTACTTAATTCTCACAAAACCTCACAAAGAGGATTCACTAACCCTTATTTTTCATATCAGAAGAATGAGCCCAGAAAAGCATCCAGCAAAGGCCACTGTTGTAATTAGTAGAGAGCTGGAGGAGTGCCTTAGTGGTAGACCACTTATCTAGCATATAGAGACCTCAGGCTCAATCCATAGCAGAGGAGCTGGGAGCCCAGCCCTGGCAGCCTAGCTCCACAATCCACGCTAATAATCCTTCCTACTACTAAAGTCTGGAATGTTAAGGACCAAGAATGCCATGTGAAAACGGCCTGGATGTCCATGGCCTCACAGTGCCTGATACTACCTGCATAAGACCATCATAAGAGGAGGAAAAGATCAAGACATCAAAAGTAAAAGAGAGACTGATTGAGATGGGGAGTGGAGTTTCAAAGGGGCAAGTGGGGGGAGGGAGGGTATCACCATGGGGTATTTTTTATAATCATGGTAGTTGTTAATAAAAAATTAAAAAATTTAAAAAAAAAGAAAAAAAGAATGCCATGTGAAAGGTTCCTGATGTACCTTGTTAATAGAAATATCTAAGATGAGGAAAAGCACCCTCTCTTTTGAGAATTGAGTGGATGAAATATTGAATAACATGTTCACTGCTGATGACTTCATTGTAAAAGGGATACAGTTTAACTCAATAACATGTAGGATGGGTCCAAATGGTTAAGAAGCTTATACCTGGAGTCTGTGAGGAATCGAGGTAGATTAGCTTTAGGAGAAGGATATCAGGAGGGGAATCCTGAATTCCTTTGGAAATCTCAGGGAATACTCTGTGAGGAAAAGGTTCATAATTGTTCTGGGTGGAGCCAATCTACCTGTCACAAGACCTATGGGCAATATGTCATGAAATCAATTAGACTAATGAATATGAGCTCTTTTTTAATTTATTTTTTTTATTTTTTACAGACAGAGAATCGACACACCAGGGCCTCAGCCATTACAATTGAACTCCAGACACTTGTGCTACCTAATGGGCATGTGTGACCTTGCACGGGCCTCACCTTTGTACGTTTGGCTAATGTGGGATCTGGAGAGTTGAACATGGGTCCTTAAGCTTCACAGGCAAGCACCTTAGCCATGAAGCTATCTCTGCAGCCCAATATGAGCTTCTTTAAGCAGTAACTTAACATCTTCTAGTGCAATCATTCTCAACTGGGAAAACATTTTCCTTCAAAAGGATGTATGAGGCGTGCTTTGGTCAAAGGTTGGGGAACTAGAGGAGAAGATATCTCATAGGAGCTACAGATGCTGATAATGTCCAGGACAGACTTCTGTAACTTCCAGTAGAGCTGAAGTGTAGAAACCTGACCAGTGACTTTTGAGCATGGATTGAATGGTGGGATGATTTGTAGTGATTATCAACTTGATAGGACTTCAAATCATCTATAGGGAACTGCCTAGATGAGGTTAGCCTCTGCACATGTCTGTGAGAGGTTATCTTGAGTAGAAGACCTACATTAACTATGGGAAGTACCATTCCATGGGCTGGAGTCCTGAACTGTTTCAAAAGGAGAGAGCTGGCTGGGCAGGAGCATTCATCATTCTGCTTCCTCACTGAGGGCTGAATGTGACCAGCTGCCTTAAGCTCTTGTTACCATACCCTCCCTACCATCATTTCCATTTATGGATAAGTCTGTCTTACCAATGGCATGCAGAGCAAACAGTTGATCGAAGGGCTTGATTGCAGTAAGCCTGCTTGAGCCATTAACATGCACTGCAAGCCACTCAAGCCCTTTGCCATTGATAAACGTCCTGGGAAACCAGCACGCAGTATTCCTGTTGAGTGTGTCTTTACTGTAATCTTGGCATTCCTCGGTCCAAGAGCCATACCTAGACAGGAACACCCATGAGATTTTATAAGGAAAAAGGAAATAAGTCATTTGCATAAGTAAAAATAGGCACTAACCTATAGTAAAGGAAGTAGTGTGTGTCCTCTGGGGCGTCCTTGCCAGCAAGCCAGGTGCATCGAAGAGAAACCTGGTATAGCCTTAAGTGTGTCGGATTAGATGCAACAGTGTTCGTGATGCAAGTTAAATTCACAACTGAGGTTCCAGGAGATCCTAGGTGGCCAAAAAATAAATAAATAAAAACCAGACTTGGCATAATACCTTCTGAATTTTGTACTTCGTTTGAATCTCTATTGATTGTGACTACAATTGCCTATTTATAGATGCTTATACAAAGCCTCAGGTACTTAGACTGGAGGTGAGTGGGCTGTGTCTGTTACATGCATATATCAAAGTTCAAAAGCAGTGCCATATATTGTTATTCCGAGGTTAGTGTTCAGCAACATTAGCGATGTAATGCCACATTTGCCAACAACTAGCTGTAAGGCACTGGTTCTTACCACATCTGGATTAAATTTTCTCCAGGTATGAATGAGGTTGGTCAAGGAAGGTATCCAGAAACCCTTTCTATCAAATAGTATGACATATTTATTTGTATCCACATTTCATGAATTACATAGGTGCATGCAATCTGCTGCTCAGAATGGGATGAGTTTAGCAAAGCTGTGAGATAATACCATAATGTTGGAGAGCCAGTGCACATTAGCTTGTGAAGGTCCCCTGTGGTTTTTATTTTAAAGAAGTCTGAGATTTTATATGAAACTCTTTTATGATTATTTCCAACAGCATTTGCCAAGATTTTGTCTGTGCTGTCAAGAACGGACTGGGAAATTCTAATCTTGCTATGATTACTTAAAGAAGGGAACAAGCATTTGGGGCCAGGATCAGAAAAATTATCACCTAAGCGGGAGCAGATGGAAGAGATCTTTTAGTTTAAATCAGCTGTAATTAACTTGTACTATATTTGTTTATATTATACACATATATATATCTACACACAGAGAGATGGATATCTAAAGCTATCTATAGTTCTCTCTCTACATATACATATATATATATATATATATATATATATATATATATATAGTCAGCTTATCTCAAAGTTTCCATTTGAAGGAATTATTTGGTATAAAATTTCATTTGGTTGATGGCATAAATAATATTTAATTAGTGTCAACTTGTATTGGAGTATGCAGAAAATAGTTACAGAAATTTGATACTGAAAAATAAGTTACATATAAATGATCCAGTTATTCATGACATAGATGTGGAATTATGGTTCAATATAAGGCACACAATGACTCATATTTGTATCTCTTTGTATTACTCAGATGGTTTCTTTACTTAGAATCAAGGCTATGATGAAGTTGCTGGTGTATGATAAAGACAAAGCACAGTAAATGAAGGTCTGTTTTGTCACCAACACAGCTCAACAGGTCTGGCTAAGTGTCTGCCAAAGTCTACTTGAAGGTGTTGTGCCAGAGCCCATGGGGCTTTTGGGAAGCGGTGAAATCTTTGAAGGGTTGGGGGCCTACTGGGACATCTTTTGGTCATTGAGACATGCCCTCAAAGGGGATGGTGAGACCCTTGCCTCTTCTGCTTCCTGGCAATGGCAATTTACTGCATGCTTCCACCATGGTATACTGCTTTACCACACCACCTGAAAGTAGGTGGCTAACTGGTGATGGACTGGAATTCCCAAACCATGAACCAAAATACGTGCATTATCTCATACACTTGCTATAGTGAAAGAAGGCTGACTAACAGGAGGCATGATCTTCTTACCCAGCAATGTGAACAAAAGAAGG
The DNA here is from genome assembly GCA_036346955.1 of Dipus sagitta. Taxonomy (NCBI): domain Eukaryota; kingdom Metazoa; phylum Chordata; class Mammalia; order Rodentia; family Dipodidae; genus Dipus; species Dipus sagitta. The sequence goes on from CM070787.1 coordinate 44,763,874, forward strand.
GCAAAATGCTCATAGGCAAGGGACTGAGAGAGTTGTAATTTGCTGCACTCAAGGATTCCAGGATCTGATGGCTGGCTTCTTTTGTTCTTCTGGGGTGTGTGTGTGTGTGTGTGTGTGTGTGTGTGTGTGTGTGTGTGTGTTTGTGTGATCAGAAGTAGCCCTGCTTTTATGTCTCAGAAACTCCAACTTCCCCTGGAGGCCAGTGGAGGCAGTGCAGTAGGTGTCTCTCAGGGATGTGCCAGATGGAACTGAATGGGCTACGGAAAGAAGAATCTGGAACAGCCTTTGTGAGATATGGATGACATGGAAATGTATTGGCATGTACAGGTGAATAGTTAAGGAGCAAGGGTTTTTTTTTTTAATTTTTTTCCCCTCTTTTGCAGAATCTGAAAAACTAAGAAAAAAAAACAAAAACCTCAATATTGAGTGATTTTCCTTACCTGGTGGGGTTTTAAGTTCAGCAGAAACCCAACTGCTAGCTCTGAGGAAGCCGTTATTCCACAGGATGGTCTGCACACTGGCCGCAAAGCCCTGATGAAGTGGGGCCACACATTTGCTTTTGGTCTTCCTGGTTTCATACTAAACATAAAGCCCACCAGTCATGATACATGATGGAAAAAGATCATTAGAATAACGTTTAAAAATCAGATAAGCCCTATATTCTACTTTTGAACTGATACACAAATTAAATACAATGAAGTAATCTTATTGGAAGAAAAGAATAAAGCTAGGGAGATGGATGAGTGATTAATGGTATTTGGCAAACAAGTCTCAAACAGGAGAAAGACAAGAACCCACATGCTGAAGTTGTCCTCTGACCCCATGCACGCACCATACACACATACACATGCATGTATACACACACTCACAATTGAAGAACAAAGCATTGCAATAACAACATATTTCCTCAATGATGCAGGAACTTATTCCTCTTATTACAGCAAACAACATACGATAGGCTCACATTCCCTTTGGTTCTCAACCCTAGAGCCCATATCCCCTTCTGGTCTCTTTTCCCTATGTGGGTTCTTGACAGGAAAATCTCTAAAATTCCATAACTGTACAAATGGTTAATGCAAACCACTTCTTTCTTGCACTTTATTCTATGCCTGATAGCAGATGTGTTACCACATTTCTGTAGCAAACCTGAGGCTCTGAGAAGTCAAGTGATTGGTTTAAGGTTGCAAAGAACATGCACTCAATTTAGTTTTTATGACTCTGCACCCCATTCACTTCCTATTTTACTGTGCTTCTCTCTTTGTTCTTAATTGCCATTTTAGAAGAAATGCAAAAGTAGTATCTAACCCACTGTACTTAAAAAGTTACTAAATATTCCTTCTTAAAGGAAAGAACTATTCTCAAGGTAAACCTTTCTGTGGTTGGTTTCATTTAATAAGCATGGGGCTAGTTCACTACTCCTTCTACTGGAAATATAACAACAGGCAATAGGTTTTCATTGAAAATGCCATTCGATAGAGTATGATAAGGAATATCTGCTGAAAGCAGTGATTGCCATTAAAACGAACACTTACATCATCTTCTTCCGGGGCATTTATTTTCACGTGATACTGCAGGTTAGCATTCCCTTGCTCTTGCTCAGGATTTGGGTCCCAGCATAAAAGAACTTGAGCTAATCCAGTAATTTTAATGGTGAAATTTACAGGTGGCAAAAGCAAAACTTGATTCAAAGAAAAAGAAAATAAATCTTCAATTGTACATCAACAGCACCTTTTAAAATTTGATACTTGGCATCAAACCCGGGGCCAGTGTGTGCCACCACTTATCTATATATTCCCAGCCCCTAAAATTTTCAGAGTATTTTACTGTATAGCATACTGGTTTATTATTGCCAATAGAATATATAATACTGAAATTATTTTGTCTGACATTTCTTTTAAAATTGTTAGCTTGTAGTGTTACTTTGCCCAGGAGTTTACCTACAACTTTTATATGTTTTTTTTGAAATGTGAACATTTTACCATTCATTAAAGCTGTCATTTTCAAAATGAGAGTCATTATCAGTAAATGGGATGAGATAACAATTTATGGAGTTATAATCACCTTCTTTTTCTCATTTTAGTGTGGAAGGTACATAAAAAGTATTAGGGTACATCAACTGTAATAATAGTTCTTTCATGGACATCTTGTTTCCATTGCATAAAAGTACCTACATGTTTACTTGTGCAATGGTTTATGATAAATGTATTTGATATGATGAGCTACAAAAATATTTGAGGATAAAATTACTTACATAGGCATTTATATCAATCTTTTTCTTCCTTCATGAATCACTCTAATTTTGCTTTCAAGATAGGGTTTCATTTAATTATAAAAAAAAGCAGTAACAGGCAGGGGACATAGCTCAATTGGTAAAGTGCTTGCCTTGCTAGCATGATGACCTGAATCAATCCCCAGGACTGATGTTTAAATGCTAAGTGTGATTGTGGTGGTGTATGTCTGTAGCCCCAGCATTGGTGAGCTCTAGGACAGTGAAAATTTCTGTGTCAAAAAAGGTAGATACTGGGGCTGGGGTGATTGCTCAGTGGTTAAAGGCTTTTGGTTGCAAAGTCTGCTGGCTCAGGTTAAATTCCTCTGTGTTCATAAAAATCCAGGTGCAAAAAAGAAAGAAAAGTGGGGCAAGAATTTGGCATTCATTTACAGTGGCAAGAGATATTGGCACACACACGCAAATAAATAAAAATATTTAAGAGTAATTAAGTTAAATTAAAAATCTTTTGAAAGGTAGATAGTGCTTGAGGAACAACAGCTATGGTTGCCCTCTGACCTCCACAAACATGCACACATATGTGCACATGCATACACACACACACACACAGACATGCATACACAAATCAGTAAAAGTACAGATGAACAAAAAATAGTTGACATGTTATATTTGCTGTATTTTTGAGCATATATTTATATAACTATTAGAATATTCTACCCTAAGCCAGGACAATACTGTACACACAATTAGGACTCTATTTATTCATATACTAAATTATCAAAATTTTCTGTGGGCCTTTAAGAGTTTCTCTGACTTGCCACAGAGGGGGTCTAGGGCTCTGTCTGTAATGCACTGCCTATTAGAGAATCCAGCCACTCTTGTGGCTGTTTACATTGAAATGATCTAAAACCAAGAGTTCATTATCTTAGCTGCACTACACAGATTTCAAGTGCTCAGTGGTCACATATGGAGAGTGGCTAATGCATTGGACAGGACAGAGATATGATGACAGTATCATGACATTCTGTTACACAGTGAAAGGCTGGCACCACATGACAGTTTCCCTTTCTTCATCTCTGTCATCATACAAAACCCTGAAATCAACAACGTTCAGAAAAAAACACAGTGGAAGTTTCTTATTGCTGTTGGCAGAGGCTTCTAAGCAATCCCTCATGTGGGAGGATGTTCTGGATGGGACCACCAGAGCCAGCTTCATTTCAGTGCCCACACATGCACACTTGGAATTGCCCCTGTAGTATAATATTTACATTTCTTTCAACACCGACTTCTTAAAATGTATCTGAAGATTTTATATCCTGAAAAGGCTATAGTTTCTCTTTGTTAAAATTTCCTAATTTAATTTTTTTTAGGAGAAAATCATTACTATCCTTTTGATAATGTCCTTTAAAAAACCAATATTGAATTGAGTAGAAGATCCTTACACTTTTTGTCAGGAAGTAAGTCTGCTTGTAATGTCGTAGCCTTCAGAAGAATAAGGAACGCAGGCATCATAGTGATCCAACCCTGTGTGAAACATGGAGATGAAAAATCCAGATCATTCTGTTGTCATTTCTTGGAAAAACCAATGGCCCCGAACATATGATGTCCATGTTTGGCCATTTAGCAAACATTTCTACCTACTTAAAGCAGACATTGTGAATAAATAGAGAGTGGAGAAATTAGGATAACCCAGTGTGGAAGATCGGAAAAGTCTCAGCCTGTGCTCTACACATAACAGAGGGGGGTGTGGGGGTTAGTAATTTTGAGGTTTTTTTTCCCTGCAAGTTTAAATATTTATTTATTCATTTTCAAGAGAAAGAGAGAGAAAGCATCTGGGCATGTCAAGACTTTTACCACTGCAAATGAACTCTAGACGCTTGTACGCCTTTTGCATCTGGCTTTATGTGGGTACTGGGAAACTAAGCCTGGGTTTGAAGGCTTTGGAAGCAAGTGCTTTTAACTGCTGAACCATCTCCCTAGCTCCTTGTGCATGTTTTAAAAGCCATTTTTCAACCTGAAGGACAGACAGTGTGTGTGTGGTGTGGCTGGCTTCCACCTCTCCATGGCTTCTCTTTGTGACATGCTTCCCTCACTCATTTTTATTTATTTATTTATTTATTTATTTATTTATTTATTTATTTTACAAAGCAGTTCTTCCTGATGTCTCTCATATGCCTCTGAAGGTTTGGCACATAGCACAAATGGTTATTATCCATAAAGGAAATTTATTCCATGCATATCATTCCTATCTGTGAAGGAAATGAATCTGAAAGGTCATATTTGTCAAAGAGCAAATACATGGTATGGAATGGACCTTGTACCTATTTTGGATCTTCAGATAGTTGAACTTATGTTCTGCCAGCCTGGTAGTTATAATTAAAATGGCCTACAGTGCTGGAGGAGTAACTCAATGGCAGTGCACTTAACTAGTATGTGGTTTGATCCCTATGGGCATGGCCAAAATAAAGAAATTTATAAATAAATAAACAAACAAGCAAATAAAACATAGTTTTCAAAGTCATTTAGGGGTGACCTGGGAACCTCTCCTGTTATATAGCAGCTTTGCCTTCTTTCCTTCTCTTAAGCTCTATAATACTTTCTTTCTAAATATTATTTCAATGGTATAGTACTCTTCAAATATAATTCTAGTGGAACCAAAGTGGAGACTTTCGTTAAATAGATAACCACTTTTTTTTTTTTCTTTTTTGAGGTAGGGTTTCACTCTAGTCCAGGCTGACCTGGAATTCACTATGTAGTTTCAGGGTGATCTTGAACTCATGATGATCCTCCTACCTCTGCCTCCCGAGTGCTGGGATTAAAGGCATGCGCCACCACGTCCAGCTTGGATAACCTCTTTAACATACTACAAACGCACCTCACTTCATTATTATTTCTCAATTTACCACTTACTTAACATACTGTTATCAATAGTCAAGTTAAAAAATGACACAATAGCAGTAAAGGAACAGTATAAAGAAATCGTTTGTTTTTCAAATAAATAACCTAAGTATTACTAATCACAGTTATTCCAGATTTCCTAAAAAGTAATCTTGTTTCTTTTTCTGTGGCAATTGCACACCATATAGGGAAATAATTTTTATAGTAGCCACAGTTCTGACAATGAAAGCAGGTGCTGTAATATGTTTTCTAAATTTTTTTAACAAGAATTTTAATGAGTTAAAGGAAAGCACTTATAATCTGATAAGCCTGGCAAACTCAGATAAAATATCCTTAGCAACAACAAAGATAACTTCCTCTTCAAATTATGAAAGTGATGTCTTAAAATATAATCATTTCCTGAAGGATATTAAGTATGTCCTAACTCAACTGATTTTTTTATTAATAATAATTCTAGGTCAGAAAAAAACATAAAATTAATATGCTCTAGTGACTTTTATTGACTGATAAAGTAACAAGTATATTAGAACCTTACTTGTAAAGTAGCAAACATCTGTTTATCCTTTGCAATTAACTTGCTGAAGTAAATAATGACATTGTTGAATATCTCAGTGGGGAAGTAATTGAATATTTTACATAAGTAAGAGCTCCCACCTAGAACTTCTGATGTATTGTGATTTTATAGTAGCTAAAAATAGAATTGTTTTTCAAATTTGACCATTCAAATTTTCCCATAAATAACAAGATGTGTTTTCAATCTCATTTTGAGATTTTCTATTCCACAAATAATACCTTTGAAAGACTGTCATTTTTCCTCTTGATAACACCAGTACTCAAATAGGAGTCTTAATGTTACCAGCAAGAGAAGATAAATGTCACACAAGGCTCGTGAGTGTTACTGGAGCTTCAAAATTTCACTCCAGGTTTCCTGTGATTCTGCTCATTATTTGCCCAAAGCATGCCTCAGCCTGTGGTCCCTTGAGGTATGTGGGCCTTTGGCTGAGGCAGTCATCCTTGCTAGGGAAAAAGACTCAAGACTCTTTGGTCCATCTCTCTAATCCAAAAATACACTGTTATCAACAGAGCCATATCTTATAGAAAATGCAATTAATGCACTTAGATAGCAAATCTCAAAATTATGCTCAACTCATTCTTTTGGCTATCAATTAAAATTCAACAGAAAACTGTTAAATGGTAAACAGGATGAAAATTAAATAGACTAAAGCAAACACAGGTTACCTCCGTATAACTAGTAAGAAATATGTGCTGGCGCTTTAAGAGAGATCAGAAGGGACTTGCTCATGTGACAGGTCCTCTATGAGTCTAGCTTCTGGTGCATATTGTACTCCTTAAAATTTTGAAGCAAAGAATCTCTCTTAAGACAGATGTTTCTATAAAGTGAATTGAGTGAGCTTAAGTTTTTAGCCGTTATTGATGGACTTCCCCAGTGTTCTTGTGAATCAAATTCTGTTGAAGTTCAGACCTTTAAAATTTTCCCTTTTTTTCTTTTCAATTTACTGTTTTCCCTGAGGGATTTATTTTCTAACCCAAAGTGTATTTGTAGCCCTATTTTTAGAGCCTTTTTGAGTTACTGTGATGACATCTAATTCCAGGCTCAACATTAGTAGCAGAAATTGAAAAACTACTGAGAGGATTCATGCTCTGTTAGACTCTGAAAAGGAAAGATTAGATTTTGATTTTTTTTTTTTTTGCCTTTTTTACCCTGTGCAGTCCAGTTGGCTACTCAGCCCTTTCTTGGCAGGGGGCAGAAAGAATACAAAGAGTACATGAACCAAAGGGCTATGTCATCCCTCAGTGGAAAATTAGGCACACCAATGAAATACAAATGACTAATAGGTGTGACTTATGCAAGTGTTTTTTTTTTACCACCACACTACTGGACTTCTGATTAATTTTCTGAGTGTCCTAACCTATCATTTATGGGTTCAAGTTGTGGCCACACAAATCAAACAGTCTGTCAGACCAGGCAGAAATATCTTCCACCATAGTATTTCGACAATGGTTGGAAAAGAAGTTTGCTATAGGTATTTCAATAGTTAAACACAGTTTGCCAATCTCACATGTGCTTGCCCCCCATCAATGTCCATACCTGTCTGTGAGTCCCCTCAATTCCACCAATCTGAAGAGTCGAAGCCAAGGACCACGGCATTCAGTTGTGTCTGGGTTCCCAGTCACAGCCCCAGTACAGAGCATTCTAGAGCACAGGACAATTGTCTGATGTGCTTGGCCCTGTGTAAATTAGTACCCAACCCTGAGGAGACAAGTCAGGTGCTGTGCTGGATCAGAGGGATAGCTCAGGTCTTCAGTGTGCACAATGGGGAATGGATAATAGGCCTCATTTTGACTGTCTTGCTGACAATTTTCCCACATAGCATTTCAATTCACGTAAACAAATGGGTGATTCCATTTCCCCAAATGTTATTTTATTTTAAAACACAAACTTTTAGCCAGGCGTGGTGGTGCATGGCTTTAATCTGAGCACTTGGGAGGCAGAGGTAAGAGGATCACCATAAGTTCAAGGCCACCCTGAGACTACATAGTGAAGTCCATATCAGCCTGTGCTAGAGTGAGACCCTACCTCAAGAAACCAAAAAAAAAAAAAAAAAAAAAACTTTTAATAAACACCTACATAGATAATTTTAACTTCTGGTAACTAAAAGAAAATAGGGGCCACGAAGTAGAAATCATACAAGGCAATGACATGCACAGAATCATAACTCAGTAAATTCTGAGTTTTCCTCTTTTTCTCTCCCTCTATCTTTACTTCCCTCACCCACCCTTCTTTTCATTCTTTTCTTCTGTATATATGTCAATATATTTTCTGTGTTTTCAGTAGCTAAATAAATTAGTGAACATAAGGCCAAGGGATCTATTTCAATAATTGTACATTTTAGATAAAATGAAAAGGCCTCTGCTATCCAAGGGCTCCCAACAGAAACAAGAAGCAGAAGGTCACCAGTTACACAATGGCATTGTTTCATTTTAGATCTTGTTGTTTTCTAATTTGTAACTTTTAAAATTAATCCCATAATTTCTTTACCAAGGTATTTTATTATACTTTATACCTTATTTACTAAATACATAGATTTTGTAAAAATATTTTAAGCATATATGCTGTCATTTTAATTTCATGAAGCATCTAACAGAAGACAAGTGTCTTATAAGGACATGAATGAAGGACAAAACATAGAACACTATCATGAGCAACTGCCCAGTGAACTTTCTAGAAGCTTGCTTCCACGGTCTCTGTTAATAACAAAGTCATAAGAGGTTTTGTTTCCCCCTTCTTTATTTAAACATTTTCTTTGTGCTTGACAATCATTATATATACTTTTCTGCCCCTCTTGTATAAGCAAATTAAGCAAGGGAGAAAAGGTATGCATCCAGCCTAGTCTTAGAAAACAGTATTTCTTTGCCTTACCAGTTCAATAAGTCAAGCATTTCAGTCCCACTTACTGAGAAGTACGGTGGCCACATGATCAGATGAGAGATGGCAGCCAGGCATTGAAAATGAGCCTTATCTCTGGGTGCACTCTGACTTTGAGGTAGCTCTTCACTGTTTCATCATCACAGAAGTAATGGTTAAAAAGTCATCAGCAGTCCAAAAGACCAAAGCAACTGGTTATGTAAGAACTGCACCAGACTCCCAGTGACCATACTGCTGTCAGACAAACAAGACCTAATAACACTCTCACCTGCAGTTCCGTCCCCTGTCACACATGGTTCACTGTCTTTGAAAGGTTTTTTTAAAATTTTTTTTAAGGTGCTTATTTGGGAAGAGTACTTACCTTGCCTCATCACCTGCCCAATGCTAGGCACATGATTTGACAGGTAACAGAGCTGGCCTGTTTACATGGGCATCTCCACCCATTTTGAGTCTGAGGATCAGTTCTTAATCACTTAGCCCTTTGCTGTGTTGTTAGCACATCTTGCATCCATAATTAAATATATGTTTAGTGGGGGGTGTTTGGGGTCTAGCTTGACCCACAGCATATTACATAAATCATGACAGCGGCAGGTTGTTATTGGGCGCACTCCGCACACTTTCCCCCTCTCCCTTATCACACCCAACATTCATTGTCATGCTTCCATTGAAGAAAATCTACTTAGATGTTCCTGTCATTGGTCTCTTTCTGTAGGTTTCATTCTAGGCAATTTCAAGGTGAGTGATTACCAAAGCTAGTTTTTCTAAAAAAAAAAAAAAAAAAAAAAAAATGCATCGTAGGGCAGGAGAGATGACTTAGTGGTTAAGGCACAGTCCTGCAAAACCTAAGGATCCAGGTTCGATTCTCTAGGTCCCACATAAGCCAGATGCACGTGCTGGCCCCATGCGTCTGGGGTTCTTTTGCAGTGGCTGGAGGCCATGGAGCCTCCATTCTCTCTCTCATAAATAAAAAAAAATAAATCTTTAAAAAATGTATCATAAAGTAAGAATAGACAAGAATGATACTTAATGCATTCTTTGAGCTGGATTTTAGTAGCTGTCTCTGAAAGGTGAGCTTCAGGCTTAGCTGCAGGGATGCCCGATGCAGAGATCCCTCTTCCTAGAGAAGCGACCAGAGGAGCTTCTGAGGAGCGCAGCGGCAGAGGACACAGGGAGGCCTTTGTGGAGACCAGTGTTTCTGTTTGTGAGATGATAAATTATGAGTTTCCTGAAGGAAACATCCACAAGGCTCAGGGTCTGTGTGCTATAAATACAATGTATTCTTGGGGTTCCCAAGGTAACCATTTCAAACAGTGGCCAGAATGAAACCAGATCAATCATTGTTTGATGACCTGAAAAATGTGATTTTCCTTGAGATAAGAGGAAGTAAAATACGGAACAGAGAGAGAGAGCCATCTCTTTGTGAAGAGGCGTCAAAAAAGTTTAGATACAGGGCTGGAGATAGCTTAGCGGTTAAGCACTTGCCTGTGAAGCCTAAGGACCCCGGTTCGAGGCTCAATTCCCCAGGACCCACATTAGCCAGATGCACAAGGGGGTGCACGTGTCTGGAGTTCGTTTGCAGTAGCTGGAGGCCCTGGCTTGCCCATTCTGTGTCTCTCAAATGCATAAATAAAAACTGAATAAAAAAAAAGTTTAGATACAGCATCAGGCATCTGGACCACTCTTTAAAGTCCTGGACATCAAAATTGAGATGAAGCATATTCATCACCACAGAAGCTTAAAAGCAGGTACTAATCCTTGCCGGGGCAGTTAATTTTTGGCTTGAAAGGCTGTTTTAGTGTACCCTATATGTCTTATTTTTGTTTACAAAGTAGGTATTTAATGAGTGCATCTGTGCTTTCAAAAGACTAGATCTGGCTCCTCCCCTGTATACTACTTTCTCAAGCACATGAATCTGTTTACGTAGTATGCCAACAGAAAAGCACAAATCATGTGCTCCTGTTTTTTCCCATGTTTTCATATAAACTCAAAGAAAATGAAGACAAGAGGAATTTGTCGACCTTCTTTCTTTTAAAAAATTTTTTTTGTTTAATTTTTATTTATTATTTGACAGCAACAGACAGAGTGAGAGTGAAAGCTAGAGAGAGAGAGAGAGAGATAATGGACACACCAGGGCCTCCAGCCACTGCAATCGAACACCAGATATATGCGCCATCTTGTGCATCTCACTAATGTGGGTCCTGGGGAATTGAGCCTCAAACTGTGGTCCTTAGGCTTTGCAGGCAAGTCCCTTAACTGCTAAGCCATCTCTCCAGCCCTTAAAGAAAGAAGGTCCAGGGCTGCAAAGATGGCTTAGTGGTTAAGGCACTTGCCTGCAAAGCTAAGGACCTAGGTTAAAGTTCCCCATACCCCACGTAAGCCAGATGCACATGGTAGCACATGCATTTGGAGATCTTTTGCAGTGGCTAGAGACTCTGGTGTGCTCATTCTCTCTCTCTTTCTCTCTCTCTTAAATAAATACATAAATACATATTTTAGAACTTCTTTCTTTAAGATATAATGTAAATGTTCAATGACATTATAGAAAAATATTCTAGAAGAATTCACAAAATTAGTTTTTCTAAAAGTTAAACCTGCCTGATTCCTTAAGAAGTAAAACAATGTGAGTTTAGCCAAACAGTGTAGCAGTAGTTGCATGGGAATCAGGAGTCAGTAGCTTCCCCTTGAGCTCTGGCTAAATGAGTTTACTGAAGTGTGATATGTAGAGCAAGGCTCCTACAAAACAATGAAATCAATTGTCACTCTACTTGTAATAGTAAACGTGGCACACGCCTTTAATCCCAGCACTCAGGAGGTAGAGGTAGGAGGATTGCTGTGAGTTCGAGGACAGCCTGGGACAGAGTGAGTTTTGGATCAAACTGGATTAAAATGAGACCGTACCTTGACAAAACAAAACAAAACAAAAAAGTAATGTGGGAATGGTTAAGAGAAGAATATATGTGGATATTAAAAGGGGTATCTATTTTTATTTTATTTTATTTTATTTTGGTTTTTCGAAGTAGGGCCTCACTCTAGCCCAGGCTGACCTGGAATTCACTCTGTATTCTCAGAGTGGCCTAGAATTTATGGAGATCCTCCTACCTCTGCCTCCTGAGTGCTGGGATTAAAACCATGCGCCACCACGCCTGGCTTGTTTTTTGTTTTTTTTTTTTCCTAAGACACAATCTCATATATGTAGTCTTCAAACCCACTATATAGTCAAGGATGACCTTGAACTCCTAATCCTCCTCCCTTTGCCTCCCAAATTCTTGAGTTACAGGCTTGTATCACCCATGCCCAGCTTTATTGCAAACTTTTGGTAACGGGGTGTTATAGAAAAGTATTAAGCAAAAACAATAGGAGAGTGCATCAGAGACCCACACTTTCTCTTTTTTTTTTTTTTTTTTTTTTTAACCTATTCTCACTTTTAGTCCAATGATAAGACTGAAGGGAGAGATTATCTATATGAGGTTGGTGTCTCAGCTGTTGCTGCAGAACAGACAACTATGAACATGTCAGTGATGAACACTAAGAGGCACTGTCTCCTGTGTGTCTACTTTTCCACTGGGAGTTGTGTTCCAAGCTGTAGAATGGACTCAGATTTGGTTCAGGTATTTATCAATCATTTGGAATTAATGGCTATCCAGGGCATATGGGGGGGTGATAGCAAAAGTTCAATAGTGCAAGACCAACTACATTAGCACATTTTTGAGCATCTGCCCATGTTTCATTCAATGACATTCTCAGGGTCAAAGAATATGGCAGGGACAAGCCCAGAGTCAAATGACCCAGTATCAAAGTACACTCCATTTACTCTGGTCCAACCATGGTAAGAGCAGGACTGTATACAGCTGCCACAGGGAATGAAGTGTTAGGAGTGAAAAATTCCTTCTACTTCAACAGGATTAATGTTTCTGTTACTCCATTCTTGTTTCCTTTTTTTGAAAAAAAATATTTATTATTTATTTATTTGAGAGAGAGAGAGAAAGAGGCAAAGAGAAAGAGGGGGGACACAAGGAGAGAGAGAGAGAGAGAGAGAGAGAGAGAAGGAAGGAGGGAGAGAATGGATATACCAGGGCTTCTTAGCCACTACAAATGAATTCCAGATGCATGCACCACCTGCACATCTGGCTTTACGTGGGTCCTGGGGAACGAAAGCTAGGTCCTTTGGCTTTGCCAGCAAGTGCCTTAACTGCTAAGCCATCTCTCCAGTCTATATTTCTTTATATAAAAATATTTCTTTCCATACAAATACAGAAATAAAATATTACTTAAAATAATGGACATACATTAATCAACAGAGCACAATTAATAGCCTAGAAGTAAACTTTTACATTTATAATGAATTGATTTTTAACAAAGGTACCAAGAAAATTCAGTGAGGAAAAGACCAGTCCTTTCCACAAAGGGTGCATATGCATATGCATGCAGGAAAATGCTACTGAACCTATTCCATGACATATAGAAGAAATCAACTTGAAAGGATTAACTACAAAATTCTAGAAAGAAAATTAGCATAAATCTTAGTAATCTTGGGTTATACAATAGTTTTTAAAATAAGTACGAGCAACAAAAAAGAAATAGATGATCTGAGATTTCATGAAAAATTAAAAGCTGTTATACTTTTTAAAGTACCAGAAAGAGGTCCGGGTATGGTGGCACATGCCTTTAATCCCAGCACTCAGAAAGTGGAGCTAAGAGGATCACCATGAGTTCGAGGCCATCCTGAGACTACATAGTGAATTCCAGGTCAGCCTGAGCTAGAGCAAGACCCTAACTCAAAAAAAAAAAAAGGCAAAAATATCAAAAGAATTGAAAATATGACTCATATGATGAAGAGTACATTTGCAAATATATAGTGAATAAAAACTTCATTTACAATATATAAAAACTTGTGATGGAACAATAAAAATAATCTATTTTTAAAGTGAGTAAGATATTTGAGCAGACACGTTTTCAGAGAGGATGGACCCAGAGCCCATATGCACATGAAAAGCTGCCCAGCATCACTAGCTATCAGGAGGGATATGCTAATCAAACCACATAGTGATGTTCCCTTCATACTCCTGAGGGTGGCTAAGATAGTAATGGTATCAAGTGTGGATGTGGCTGTGGAAAACTAGGACCTTACAACACTGTGGCTGGAATTGTAAAATGGTACAGCATCATAGGAAAAAGCCTATCATTTTCTCACAAGGATAAGCATAGCATTGGTATATTATACTTAGGAGAACTGAAAACATGTTTAGGTAAAAAAAAAATTATGTGTGAATGTTCATAGCATTACTGGTAACAGCTAAGCAATGTGGCTATATCAGGTGTCCATCAACCATTGACTAGATGAAGAACCTGAGGAATATTGTTAAGCAATAACAAGAAAATATTGATATAGGCTACATCGTGGGTGAACCTTAAAAAACATCAAGTAAGCCAGGTGTGGTGGCGCATGCCTTTAATCTTTCAGCACTCGGGAGGTAGATGTAGGAGAATTGCAGTGAATTCAAGGCTATTCTGAGACTAAATAGTGAATTCCAGGTCAGCCTCGGCTAGAGCAAGACCCTACCTTGAAAAACAAAAACAAAAACAAAAAGTCAAGTGAAGTAAGTCAAATCAGGCCAGTCAAAAAATACTTCTACTTAATGTGAAGCATCCAGAATAGGCAAATCAAACAGGGTCAGAAGACCAACTAATGGCTGAGCAGGCTTCAGGTGGAGGGGAAGCAAAGGGAGCTTTTGGAGAAAATGGGGACTCACTGCTAAAAAGTGAGTCTTCTTTGGAGGTGATCAAAACCTGCATTGTGTGTGGTCATAGTTGGCAATTCAGAATACACCAAAATAATTGTTATGCACTTTCAATGAATTTTGTGACATGAATTTTGCCAGTAAAACTGTAATAAAAATACTCAATATTTCCTCTAATGAAATGTATACAGAATCCCAGGCCAGTGTGATATCAACATGTAGATTTACCATATGGCTATAAAATTAAAAGCATGCCATTCTTCAGTGAAGAATCTCAGAAGTGGGGCTTTTCTAGTTCTTTACAGAGTGACTAGTTCTTTGCACTGAAAGCCAGATACACAAGATCAGCTAGGATGTGTGAAGACTCACAAAAGCTATAGAATTAAACTTACTTTATTAATGAAAAGTGGCACTGCTACAGCTGAGAGAAGTTCTTGGTGCCAGATTTTGTCATTTGCTTTGTACACCTCATCATACTGTAGCATGGAAAAATCTTATTTCCATTATGATCCTAGTTATTTTAAAAGAGGATAACAATTACCTAACTTGAACTGCATGTCAGTTTGGGGTTAGTGGATGAGAGATTCCTTTTAAGAAACTCTTGATTTTTCATCATTAAATCTGAACGTCCCCCTGTCTGGAAAGCCCTCTCATCCTCTCTCCCTTGAATGTGGGCTCAACTGCTGCTTGCACATCTTTGTTTCATGTTGATGATGATAGAGTACCGACAATGATGTTTGCACCTCCATCTCCACACACAGAGATGGGGAGCACATCTCACATTTGGAATCTGAGGTTGGGATTAGCAAGCAGGTGTTTACTTCATGTTGCTTGGCTACTGTGCTCCAGGAAGGAGGCAAATTTCTGTGCTTGCATTTGGGAATTACATGTGAATTACATATTTCAAGGTAAAAAGTGGAGAACAGTACAAGACAGTAGAGTTTAGACTCTTCTTGAATCTAATCTGAGGCTGCTGATAAATTGAAATTTTGAGGTGATTATTCCCCATCTTTACCCTTGGGCCTCTGTTCTTTTAAGTATCATTTAAGTCCCATATTTTAAAATTAATGACCCAGTCTGAAATTTCTGAGCAGCTAAAATTGATTCATCTATTTACTTACCTCTTTTAAATGTAAAATAAAATTGCATTTGTGGTAAAATCCCTCAGCACCAATGAAAATTGCAATTCTACATTTGCTGGGAAATATCTTTATTTGTCCTCTGGGAGATCTTAAACTTTAGTTGGCTTCTATTAAACTTTTATGAGAACAAAACTAGCAAATGACTTTTCTTTCAAACAGGTACTTTTTGTTGTTTCAAAGAAATATCACACATTCCTGAAACAACTCATTCTTTCCAACAAATTATTTTTTGCCATTTACAAAGAAAAAGAAGGGGTGGGGAGAGACCCAGGGACCTCCAGCACGCCTAAGTTATTTATTTCTGACTTAATATTGCTTCAAATGACTTCCCAAGGGGGTGAAAATAGTCATTATTAATTCATATCATAATAAAAAGCCTTACTTGTCTGTCTTCTTTGAGACAGGTACTTCAGGCAAGGGGGTAGAATAGGGGGAACTGAGGATAAAGGGACAGGTCCTGGAGTGAGGAGTACTGGCTGCTGGCTGAAGAACTCTGGTCATACAGATGTTGCCTGCCATTTAACGGTGAACCTTTGCTCAGTCATATTTTTTAAATCACAATCAGATCACCTGCTGAAAATCAGAAAGGGGGGAAAGTAGAAGTACTCAGTGATGAGGATGGTGCAGTTGTGTTACTGTTATTTTTAATTTATCAGCATCCTGTGGTGTTCCATTTTCTCCCCAACTTTCTACTAAGGAAACTACATTCAAGGGTTTTATGTGGAATGAACAATGGACCCCAAAGATGTCCAAGATCTGGGGAGAACCTAGGAATCTGCCTACTTCCATGGTGCATGTAATTCAGGTCAGTATCTTTCCTTGGAAAGATATCTCTGGAGAATTGAGTTCATCTGATGATATCACTAGTGTCTTCATGAGAGGGTGGCAGGAGGAACTGGAGAATCACAACACTCTATTTCTGGCCATGAACATGGTCTACAGGATCCTCTGTAAACTGGAAAAGACAAAAACAATCTCCCCAGTTGAGTTTATTTTAGAGTTTTGGGACTGACAGGTATGAAATGATAAATTTATATGGTATTAAGCCACTACATCTGGCACAGCTGGTCATAGGCAACCATAGGAGCTAGTGCAGGGGATTGTCTACCACTTCTTCTTCATACTCCATTTTCTCATTTTAGGTTTGTTCTTATTTCCATTCACTTATCTTCACTCCAGAGGCACCATTCCAGGGCATCCTCATGAGGACAGCAGTCCTAAGCCTCCTGCCTGGCCCTGCAAGCCACCTGGGTGCTGTAGCCCATCCTAGGAAAACACAAATGGATTTGCAAAAAACCCTATAGTAAAAAACCTTTAACATCTTACTACTAGAGTTAAAATAGAACCCTGTGTCGTCATGTGACATGCTGGCCTGCCTGCCTGTGCATCTGACTTCCCCAGTGGAATTAGTACTGAGAAATAGCTTTGAGTCAAAATGCCTGGATTCAGAGTCTACTTGAGCCACTTACTTTTGTGTGAACAATAAAGCTCTTTATCCTTTAGACCTCAGTTTCATTTATTCCTTTTAGTGTGTACATGTGCATGCATAATTGCATCTGTACTCCTCCCATATTTGGCCCCTAGGTATGTCTCTATACCTTTGCCTCTTTCAAATGTCACATAAATATAAATGGTGTCATCTTATTTGTAGCCTCTATGGAACCTGCTTTCTTCCTTCAGAATCAGACGTGACTGTGTGTATCAATGTTTACTCTTTTTCATTGCTAAACAGGATTCCCTTTTAGGGACATATCCTAGTTTGTATATTGTATCTTGGAGGAAATTTAGCATATTTCCAGTCTGAGGTGATTATGAATAAAATTATAACCATTTTAATAAGTTTTTAGTATGAACACATTTTTTCACTTCTAAATTCTATAGTTACTGGACCATAAGCTAAGTATATGTGAAAGCATTTAGCTGTTTTACAAAGTGGCTATACCAGTTTGTATTTCCACCAACTGTGTATGAGAGTTTCACTTGCTCCATATCAATATCAATACACAGTATTGCCTGGGTTTTGATTTTTAAAAGTTCTGTAAGTTTTAAAGAGCGTTTCACTGTGGTCATAATTTGTATTTCCCTAGTAGTTGATGATGTTGGATATCTTTACATATTACATATTCAGTTCCAACCATGTAGTTTCTCTTGTTACATTTATTTCTACATATTTTATTTATACAAAATAGTGTAGCTTTTCATTGTGTTTGATGCTAGAACACAGAACTAGAAATTTACATATTAATCTTATACCCTGAGATCTTTGAAAGATCATTATCAGCTGTAGTAGTTGATTTGCTGTTTGCTGTGATTTCCACATAAACCATCATGTCATATTAAGACACAGTTTTAGTTTATTCTACATTGTTATACTTTTTGATTTTGCTTAATTTTAATTATGAGCTACAGGCAGCTGTTGAAAATAAGTGGTGAGACTGCATCATTTTGCTTGTTTCTAATACTTGAAGAAATATGATCAAAAATGTTATCATTAAGTTTGATGTTAGGAATAGCTTTTTGTAGGTGCCTTTTGCCATAATGAGGAAGTCCTTTTTAATTTTAATTTCTTGCGAGATTTTATACTAAATAGATAGGTGTTGGAGTTTAAGTACTCCTTTTGTATCTATTGGAGTGAATATATATATATATATATATATATATATATATATAGTCTGCAATATGGTGAATTATACCATGTTTTTTGAATATTAAATCTAACTTAAATTGAGATCAACTCAGACTTACAATGAGGATCTCTTTCTCTCTAGATACATATCTAGTGGGATCCAATTTGCTAATATTTTATTTTGTATTGCTATGGTCTTTTAGCATGTTGATTGACTTTTGTGTTAGGCTCAAGCTCAGAGGGAAATGTTACAACTTATGTGAAAAAAATAGTCGCTTTTTCTTATGTGTTTGATAAATCTGACTACTGAAATCATCTAGCCCCCCGCCCATGTCTTTATGGGAAGTTTGGTTTTTTTGAGGTAGGGTCTCGCTGTAGTCCAGGCTGACCTGGAATTCATTATGTAGTCTCAGGGTGGCGTCAAACTCATAGAGATCCTCCTACTTTTGCCTCCCAAACGCTGGTATTAAAGGCGTGCGCCACCACATACCGCTTATAGTTTATTTTTCTTGTCTAGTTTGTTTTAAAATTTTATGCTATGTCAGCGCTATTATTCTTTTAATAGAATTTGTCCATATTGGGACATACTGGGATGTAACTGTCCAGTCTGCAGAGTGATGGCCTGAAATGGTAATTAAGGCCGAGAGGGGTCTGGGACTTCCCTTGCGATTTGGAGAGACTCACTGGTCTGTCTCTGAAAATCAAGTTGGAAAGGTAGCCCTGTTCCTTCTAAAATCAGGATGCCCAATTTCCCTGAAGCTACGAGAGTCCTTAACAGGGAGTTACAGAAACACCAGAGCTCATGCATTTTTCAAGGACAATCTTGGGAAAGTTAACGAAGTTCCACTTGTATTTACTTGTCCACATTTAAAGAATTCAACGCCTGTCCTCTCACACCTGTGTCACTCCGCCCACGTACAGAAGGACTACATCAAAGCGAAGACCTTCATCCTGAAAGCGAACTCTCCAGAACGGAGCAGCACCAATTAGGCAGAACTCCCGGGGTTATTTAAAATTAAGTCCAGCAACTTCCATGGGTCTAAGCTGGGTCTCCACACCCCCGGCTTCCCATTGGCTGCCGGCCTACGTGCGTCGGTGACGTCGCCGCGCTCGCTTGCCCGGAAGTGTGCGTGAGCCGAGGCCGCGGCGGGGTAAGCGGGCGCGCACGGCGGTGGGAGGTGTCGCGTTCCCGCGCGGCCCGGCGGCTCGGGGCGAGCGGGAGGGAGCCATGTCCTCCCAGGCTTCCGGGGAAGGGGGTGCTCTTTCCTCCCTGCGTCCCGACCTCGCCATTGTCACCCGGGGGAGCGGCCGCATGCGGCGGCCCAGGGTCCGGTCCCCGGAGGCTGTCCCGAGTTGGCCTGGGCGTGCACGGAGGCTTCGCTCCCCCACGTGGCGTCGGGGGGACGCCCCTCTGCTCCCCGCGTGCCCGGAGGGTGCCCTAGATGACGTGCTGATTCCCCGGGCCGGCTCGGGAGGAGGGCCGAGGGGAGGGAAGGAATGTGGAAACCCAGGTCAAACAAACGTTTTGCTTTTGGAAGGCATGTCCCGAGACAGACATTTCGGGCGCTGGGGGAGTAGTAGGGCGATAGGCACATGTAACTGACATGTTCTGGAGGATTTCAGTTAACTTCCGAGGACTCTCCCGCTTTAACTGAAGCCTGGTTCTCCGAGAGGTGGAGAGCAGTCACGTGTGATATGAATATAGTTAAGTGCTTCGGGAGGACAGAACTTGGTAGCTGCCAAGCATAGGTTGTGGGGTAGTTCAAGTGATCAGTTTGACCATTTTTCATCTGGAGAAATGACTGACTGTCGAACTGGTTTGTCCCTGCTTTGAAGCTTAATTGTGCACACGTTTGCTTTGTAGATGCGTGGTTGGTGACTGTCTCCAGATGCTGAGGCACCTCTATCTGTGGCACAGGCCGGTTCTGAACTGTAGTTTTAGTAGATTGTGTCTCTTGAAGCGACACCTATTTACAATGAAGTTGCAGTCTCCAGAATTTCAGTCACTTTTCACAGAAGGGTTGAAGAATCTGACAGGTGAGAGATTAGGATGTCTGGTTTTGTGTTTTTGTTTACGAATTATACATGGAGATGCACAGGATAAATATTCAAATTCATATATTTTTGTTGTTGAGCTTATAACAGAAGGGCTTGTGAATAATCCAATACTGTAAGCCAAATTACTAAAACTGAGAAATTGAGTGCAGCACAAAGTTGGCTTTTGTGCAGGTGTGTGAAGTACAGAAGTTAGTCTGAACACCAGTGGGTACTCTCAAACATACTTCGGAATGTGGTGTGCGCTGCCCTTGTTTCCCTGACTAGTAACTGAAGGAACTGGATTTTATTTTTTTTTAATATTTTATTTACATTATATTATATTTTAACTATATTATATTTTAAATATTTATATTAGAGAGGAAGAAAGAGAGGCAGAGGAGAAAATGAGTACAACAGGGCCTCTAGCTTCTGCAAACCCTAGAGGTATGTACCTTCATGTGCATCTGGCTTACTTGGGTACTGGAGAATTGAACCTGGGTCCTTAGGCTTTGCAGGCAAGTGCCTTAACCAGTAAGCCATCTCTCCAGCCCAGAACTGGATTTAAAACTTGCACAGTCTCATGTCAGCCCAGTTTGGAAACACTAGACCATTGTTTTCTTCACATGTATAATTGCCTTCAGAGAGAATTGATGACAGAGGGAAATTGGAGTTACGTCCTTTTTTTAGATATGCAAAATAATTTGATTTAGCTAAGTGTCTGGTAAGCTACTTCCTCTTAATACTGTTGTGCTTTATCCATGTTGATCTTTAGTGTCAGCTATGGATGGGGCTGAGTGTCGAGGGTACTTTCAGGAATACATGTAGCTGTACACGTGTAGAAAGGACTTAAAGCTGCTCTGCAGACCTGGCTGTGGGAGCCACTTTAGATGCTTTTTAAAACATACAGATGTAGGAATTCTATCTACTAAGCTGGAATCTCTTGGAGGGATGGCATTTGTTTTTGTGGTATTGGGGTTTGTTTGTTTGTTTTTAACTTCACAGATTAATCCTGGGGAACAGAAACTGGGAGATCATTGCTTTAAAGGCTGCTTTTCTGTTCCTGAAATTTGCCATTACTGTTCCATGCAAATATACCTTTCTATTCTCTAAATTGTCTTAAAAGACAACTTTAAAAACTCTGAATTGGGCTGGGGAGATGCCTCACCAGTTAAAGACCCTTGCTTGCAAAGCCTGCCAGCCTGAGTTAATTCTCCAGTACCCGTGTAAAGCCAGATGCACAAAGTGGTACATACATCTGGAGTTCATTTACCATTGCTAAAAGGCCCTGGTATGTCCATACTCACTCACTCGCTCTCAAATTAAAAAAACAAAACAAAAAAATACACTAAATTGGGAGATTTTGGAAATGGTTTACTGACACAAGGATAAAAAACAAATTGCTTTAGGTTCAGTATCTCCTTTCTGAAATGGAATTAGTTTACAGAGTGACTTTGAGCTGACAGTTTTATTGCTGTGAAGCAAGCATGTGAATTGAAAACATTGGACATGGGTAGAAACTCACCCTTGATCATCATGATATTTAAAGTTGGTGCCAAGGATTGGGCCCTCACCCTCTTTTTACCCCCCTCCCCAATCTTAATGTTTTAGTTTCACCAATCAATACTTCAACACACACACACCCCTATTCTCCAGTGATGTCACTCTTTAGCTGGAATATTACAGTGCACTTCCATTGTTAGCCAAGTTGAGGTAAAGATAATTCATAAGTACCTTAAGAAATGGGGAGACATGGACTGGAAAGATGGCTCAGCTGCTAAAGGTACTTACTCTGTGCCTGACAACTGAGTTTGATCCACAACACCCCCATGAAGCCGGACTCAAGGCAGGCACCTGCATGCATAATCCCAGCACGCCTCTGGCGATTGGAGCTGGAGCTAGGAGAATCCTGAAATTTATAGGCCCCAGAGGCAGAAACATCTTGATGAAGGAGAAGACCTTCCTCTGATTTCCACATGTATGCTATGACACACACACACACACACACACACACACACAAAGTTTAAAAGTAAAACAAACTAGGGGAGACACGGGTGTAAATGATTTTAGTATACAGTAGTGTGTATGAAGGAAGGTGTTAGAAGTAGTTTAACCTCACCTTCAGGACCTGAGTCACACAGATGAGTAAGATTGACTTTAATACTGTTTTCCATCTGAATGGTGGCCCATGAGTAGGTTATAAAATCCATTTTGAAAACTTGTTAGATTCCATTAGTAAGTGTAATTACATTTATTTCATGGGGCTTTGATTTACCATGTAGACTCAAGCATTGCTGGCTGCTGTTTGCATTGTCTGTCTTTGTATATGTTATGAAGAAGCTAGACTGCTGGCCACTGAGCTGGATGAGTTAAGTTAGGAAAGGGTTTTGAGTGACATGCCCCACATAAAGTCAGAGGGAAACCACAGGGAGAGTTTGGTGTGGGTAACGTGTGTGGCAAAGATTAGAGCTGAGACAGAACTTGGTTATGGGAGCCTTTGTATAATATGGTAAGAAATTGGACATTGTGATGTGAGTCCTTAAGAGGAAGAATTACACAGCATCATTAGCCCTGTGGTTTAGATTCCTCTGGCTAGATAGGCTTTCAGGGCAGGTGGTACGGCACTGGAGGCTGGGAGATCCATGAAGGCACTCTTTGAGACTCTTGTGTCAGTACAGGCATACAGTTTAGAGGGCCTGGACTAGAGAGAAATGGAACTAGAACCCAATTTGGACAAATCGTCAGCTACTTGGGACATGGAGCTCTCTCCGTCGGTCTTAGGAAAGCTGAGGACTGATACTTTTTATGTATTTTTAGGACCTTGGGCCATATTAGAGACCCTTAGTAGAGTTATATAGTTAGTGAGATTTGATTGGAAATACCACAGTAAGAGAATCTGAATCCTTCCTTTTGAGGAGGCTTTACTGAAATTTATATCTCCTGCGAGAGCACATACACAGTTCACACAAATGTTTAAGCAAGTCATTTTAGGGAGTCTACTGAGTGGGCCTAAATTTTGGGAAGAATGGGACTGTTGGGTGGCAAAGGATCGTAGATGTTGAGGATTACATTTTGAATTGTTATTAGGAATGCCACTACCCTGATGTGTATTGTCAAAGTCCACCCCCACCCCCAGGGATACACCAAGTTGGGTTACTAACTTCTAGCAGTAAGAACACTATAAACAGTTCCCACTGGGGCTTCTGTTTTAGGAAGAAGACTTTTGAAAGGACTTCTTAAGCCAGGTGTGGTGGTGCATGCCTTTAAGCTCAACACTAGGGAGGCATTGGTAGGAGGATTACCAGTTCAAGGCCACCCTGAGACTACATAGTGAATTCCAAGTCAGCCTAGGCTAGAGCAAGACCCTACCTCAAAAAACTAAGCAAAAAGCAAGGGGCTTCTTTTAATATTGGAGTCTGTGCTAGTGTGCTAGGATGTTCTGGAGTGGGTTTAAGGAAGTGGGTTATATACTTTCAGAAAGCAGAAGTAATACTTTGGTCATCTTCATTCTTAGCCTGAAGGTGAGAGCATGTGAACTGATGGAAGGTAAGGAGCAGTTCTGGGACAGTGTTCATATTTGATTGTTTTTCAGACTTTCCTCTTGATTTGTCTTTATCCATTATAGTCAAGATATGTCCTTGTGTGATGCTGTCTTCAGTGAAATCCTGTAAGGTCTTCAGAACACCAGGGTGTGGTTGTGTGGCAGGCCAGCTCAGAGAACGTGAAGGTTTTACTGGAAGCCTTAGACCACTTTGGATGTCATTCTGCCATGGAATGTAATTGTAGATGACTTATCCACGTCATATACTAAAGTAGCAGTCCATGTAGTCACTCTTAGTAGTTCCAGTGTGCGAGTGGTTCTCCCCACAGCACAGGTACAAGCTAGTTTCCAATAACACAGGTAGGTTAGTTTGTTTCTGTAACACTGATGATGGGTTTCATGCCGAGCTTCTGCCTCTGCCCACACAGAGAGCTAGGCGAGTGTTGCCCTTTCCATGTGCACACAAACTGCAAGTCACAAAGCAGAACTGCTTGCTAAAAATCCTGTTTATGCTGGTGACCTCTAAACATTGTGACATGACTTCTGATTCAGCAAAGAAAATTCATGTCAGGTCTTTCTTCCCAATCTTTAGTGATGGTGTGCTATAGCAGAGCTGTGTCTGGTCTGTGGGCTGTTCTGAGCTTCATCTGGAAGCTCGCTCAGTTCAGTGACCTCCACTGTTTGTAGTACAGGGTGGAACCTGGTACTTGGCTGATTCTTCATCTTAATCACGTTTATAACAGAAGTCTCTCTCCTCTCAGAATTATTTGTCAAAGAGAATCATGAATTAAGAATAGCAGGAGGAGCTGTGAGGGACTTACTCAATGGGGTCAAGCCTCAGGATGTGGATTTTGCCACCACGGCCACACCAGCCCAGATGAAGGAGATGTTCCAGTCGGCTGGTATCCGCATGATCAACAACAAAGGAGAGAAGCATGGGACAATTACTGCCAGGGTGAGTGGAAGCCCTGCTACTTTTGTGCACTGCCATCTCTATTTAAAATGTAGTCTTGTTTTTCTAACTAAAAGAGCAAATAACAAAAAGTCTAAATATGGGATGTGAGGATAGTCCAGTGTGATTGCTTGCCTAGCATGTGTGAGAACCTAGATTAAATTCCCAGCACTACAAAGAAGCCTCAGTAAAAATGTCAGTGTCCTCTACTGTTCTTAAATCCTGTGTTCTTCCACATTGCAGTCACTTCTCAGTTGGAGATTTACCTCTACGATTTCAGCAGAGAACAAAAAAACCTTTGCATGCTGTATACAGCTTTTGTTTTTAACTTACAGGTTCTTAGCGCTATCCCCAGACTTCCTCCTGGGAGGATGGTTGGCCTTCCTCAGTCTTCTCCCCAGCAAGCCCATACAGTACCTCTTCCTCATCTTCCCAGCATATTTTCAGTTAACTCCATATGAAGAGTTCATATTTATAACTGTTTATTTACAGCTCCTTCTATTTCATGCTTTTTTCCCCCTCTATAGCTTTCATGTACCACTCATTCATTCCCATACTCTGTGCCAGGCTGTAAATTTCTCAAGAAATTTAAACAAATCAAACGTCCATTCTTGTTTCTTTTCTGTCTTCCTACTCCAGTATGAACTTTAGGATTAACCTTGGCATGTCTGCATTATGCCTCCTGATTTCTATGTGCCATGTGGCATCTTGATTTATGTCCTGTCAGTAGTCCCAAATCCAAGAAAGCCTTATGTGTTTAAAAATATTTTTATTTCACTCCTGTTGAATTGTGCACTGAGAGTAGTTGCCACTCATAGATGTAAAGGGTGCCTCTCAGTCTCAGTGCTGTCTTGTAAGTCTTGATCTAGGTTCTTCTTTGGGAAGCCTTTCTGCCCTTGAGGTTTTTCATGTCAAGATGGTATGCGTTGGTTTGAAATGCTTTTTCATTCATTGTGCAGTGGATTTTTTGGACCCTTTATGCTCTTTGGAAACTGTGTTATTGGATATTGGACCAGGAGGCTGTCCAGTTTTATATTTCTTCTCTCTTCATTCATGACTTTTATTCACATTCCATGAGAATGTCTTGTCCTGATCTTACATTTCTATTGTTTTTTTTTTTTAAACTTCTACAGCTTAAAAAAATGTATTTATATGTGTAGGTCAGAGGACAACTTTGCATGCTGGTCCTTTATTTTGTGTTGAACTCAGTGACAGTGGGCATTTTAACAGGACATTATTTGGTTTTGTCTTTAAATACTCTTTCTGTTTCAAGATATACATGTATATATCAATTCACGTTAAGATACAATAATTGGTAGGGATCACAGTAGCAAGCCTTAATGAAGACAGACTCAGTATATTACAAGCCAGTTTTTTAAAAAGCCTGCGTTTGGTTACAGCTTCATGAAGAAAATTTTGAAATTACTACACTCCGGATTGATGTTACCACTGATGGGAGACATGCCGAGGTAGAATTCACAACTGACTGGCAGAAAGATGCCGAACGTAGAGACCTCACAATCAATTCCATGTTTCTAGGTAATAGATGGAGATATGACAGTGTTTCAGTTCATTCTGTCAGAATGCCTTTTCATTGAAATCTGCATTCTAGAATGTTCTCCAATTTAAATTGCACTAATTTCTTTTAGGAGACAGTTTGTCATGTTGGCTAGAGGCAAAATTCCTGGGCTCCTATTCTGACTGCTTCACTTACTAGCTTTAAACGAGGGTGTTAATGGTATAGGGCTTAGTATCGAGTGAAGATTAAGGGAGTAAGTACTTAGAACAGTGCCTGCACATTTACATATTCAGTCTTTATTAACTGCATCCTAACATTGTCAAGAAAATGTATGTGCACGATGCACTTTTCTCTACCTTTAGTGCATGCCTGTCTCTTCACTTCTCTCTTTGGGGCCTTGGCACAGAGTGTACATGGCCTCCTCATCTTTGTAATTGCTGGGTCTACACACATCAGATTCTTTTTTTAGCATTGCATCTTAGAATTGCCAATGGTGAGAGCTGGCATGCAAAGTGAAACACATTTAAACTTCAGTATTACTGAAGTGATGGGACTCTCAGGTACAGGTGAATTAAATTAATAGTTTGGCACATTTTTGAGAAATCATGTTTTGTACTTGAATTTCACCTAAGCCCTTTGTGTTTAAGAATTTCTTTGTAGGCTGTAGAAGATGAGTTAGGCAAGACAGGACAGATGAAACTGCAGATGCTAAGTACCTTAGTTCTTCAGCCACACAATGGTGGTGGGAACCTGGGCTTGTGAAGCCTAGGCAATTATGACAATAAGGAGTCCAGCTAATGCACATCTTCTCTCAACTGTATAATAAAAATACAAATATTTATCCCCCCCCCCCTTTTTTTTGGAGGTAGGAGCTTACTCTAGCCCAGGCTGACCTAAAATTCACTATGTAGTCTCAGGGCGGCCTTGAACTCACAGCAAGCTTACCTCTGCTTCCCGACTGCTGTGACTAAAGGATTGCACCACATGCCTGGCTTCTTTTCCCATTATTTATCCAACTAGCTTAGAGAGTCCTGTCTAGTGGGTTTCTTGTAAGTATAATCATGTAAAGAAGAAAAACTAATATTCTGTTTCAAGGTAAAAGCTATTCTTGTTACTGGTCTTGGGATGTTTGCTGAATGCCCAGCACTATTTTAAACATGCTACGTAAGTTTGCTCTGCCTAACAACCCAAAGAAATAATTAGTTGTTGACTGTAGAATTAGAATTCTAACAAGAGCAGCCTGAGGACATGCTTTTGACTTTATTCACTGTATTTTAAAAGAATGGTATGGCACATGGTGTAAATCCTTACTGTAGTTCTGTTTCCTGTTCAGGCTTTTTTCAAGCCTTACTGGTTCTAGTATTAATATTCTGACATTTATGGCTGGCTATCTTGCTTCCCAAGTTATTGTTTTTGTCTCATTCCTATGATTTTTCTTTTTCTTCTGGCAGTGTTAGGGATTGGAATGAGGTTCTCACATAAGTTCTAAAACAGGCTGACCTTGTAGTCAGTTTTGCTGCTATCATTGTTATTTTTGTCTGTCTTTTGGAACCTGAGCCTTTTGAAGTTTGCCATGTATGTACAAGATATTTCATGCTCACAGTTGCCTGTGCCTGTGTGTAGATCCAGAGCAGTCTGCAAACACAACAGGCATGAGGTCCAGTTCATCATTGTTGTTGCTCTGTAATAATCAAATACCATTTAAAGTTGAGCAGAGCTGGACTGACAATTTTTTTTTTTTAGAAGTGGAGCCATGCCTCTTATTCCTGGCTCTGGTGACAGACTGAAGTGTGTGATGTGACCACTGACTATGTTCATGGCTGGTTGAATGGTCTTAAGTGCTTCTCTTCTTGAAGTAATATGTTTCATATTTGCCTAGGATTGAGAGTTTACCTAGGATGAACAGTGAAACTAAGACAATCTAACTGTACACTGTTAACACCCAACATTTTAAAGTTATATTAAAATTAGTTATGTTCATTTCTCCCCATTTTCTCTGTTCAGCATATCAGGAAACATTTGCTGGCAATGGAGATTTTGTGAATGAACACACAGCCTCTGTTATCAGACAGCTGGATGTTTGCTAATCTGAGAAAAATCTGATAAATATCATTTTAAAAACTTGTATTTCTTACTAAGTAGGTTGAAATGCTTTTTGTTTTGAGGTAGGGTGTCACTCTAGCCCAGGCTGACCTGAAATTCACTATGTAGTCTCAGGTTGGCCTTGAACTCATGGCAATTCTCCTACCTCTGCCTCCAAGTGCTGGGATTCCGTAAGAGCATTGGTGTGCAATGGAATTAGCCATTAGTTTCTGTTCATGGTGACAGGGATGTGCTTTCCCAGGTGTCTAATGATTTTCTACATTATAGTGGCTTTTGCCACCAGGCATACTTGATCTTTGTAGGTAATTGTATTTATTATTTCTGGTACTGTGTGCATCTATATTTTCCTGGTCAAGTTTTAAAGATTACTTTGGCTATTAGAGTTCATTTTCCTGTCATAGTGTGAAAATGAGCTTGTGTACTACCTTGTACCCTTCACAATCATAGAGGTACAGCACATTCCCTTTTAGTTCATTCTTGGAGGTGAGGTGTCTTTTTATTTGTAAACACAGCCTTATTTTCTCTCCCTACCTGGATGTTAATTTTCTAACTCTTTGTTGAATTTTTACTGTTTGCTAGTTTTTAGATTTTTTTTAATCCAATTCTTGCTAAAATTTTTCTCCCCTTTTGTTCTAATGAATAGGTTTTGATGGTACTTTGTTTGACTACTTTAACGGCTATGCAGATTTAAAAAATAAGAAAGTTAGATTTGTTGGACAAGCCAAGCAAAGGATTCAAGAAGATTATCTTCGAATTTTAAGGTATTTCAGGTAAGAGAGTGTAGAATGATTTAATATCACCACCAGAGTACAATCTAGTTGTAGTACACAGGTAAATATACAAAGTTGATATCCAGATTCCTGTCATCAATGAGGTAGCACTGGGCGACTGTCATCCCCCAAATTTGCATACTTCACACTGTTTTCTATTGTCTTTTCTATGAGAAAGCTTTTAAATCATTAAGTCCATTTTTCTTTCTATTAAGTAGTATTTTGCTTCATTAATCCTGTGGTTTGAGTTGTTATTGTAGGTTGGGCACTACTTAGGCACTCTGACCACAGTCAGGAATGAGTCTTCATAGCTATCATATAAAATATCTGATGCCTTACCACAAGGTGACATTGGCATGAGTAAACTACTGTTAAATAACAAAAACCACAAAAGTATAGATTACATACTTATATAAACTTGATAAGTATGAAATTCATTGATGGATTTCGTGAGTAGCAATGATTTATATTTGTGTGTGTGTGTGCGCGCGCAAGCCAGAAGACATCCTCAGGTTTTAGATGCTATCCAATTTTATTTATGTATTGAAGCAAGGTTTCTTACTGCCCTTGAACTCACCAGTTAGGTTAGACTGATTCATGAGCCCTAGGGTTCCACCTCTGCCTCTTCAGTGCTGGGATTTCAAGCCTGCCACCATGCCTGGCATTTTAGCATTAGTTCTAGGGATCAAATTCGGGTCCTTTAAGCATTTTACCAAATAATCTTCCTAGTCTTATGATCAGTTTTACAAATTCAAAATAAATTTGGGGCTGGTGCATAAAGATAAGCCTGTATATGTGTATGGGGTAGCGCTATAGTACCTAAAGTAAGCACATCTCTGGCCTAAAATGTTTATCATTTGTTTATGATAAAAATCATGTAGCCTCCTTTCATCTAAACTTTTCAGAATCACATTACTTTGCAGGAGTACATGGGAGAATCTTATTTCTGTGGCTCACAACATCATAGTACCCACAAATCAACCTTGCCTCTCCCAAACCTGACCCCAATTTCTGGTCACTACTCCTGGACTCTTATCTTTGAGGTCACCCTTTTTAGGTTTCATGTAAATGACATCACCCACCACTTACTGTAAGTCACAGTATCAAGTCGATACTCCATTAACATGACTTCTTGTTGTGTCTATGTTGTTGGGAATGACGGGACTTCATGCCAAAGGTGGTGGCATATGCTTAATAGCTTTAGCACTGGGGAGGCTGAGGCTAAAGGATTGTGTTTTGAAGGTTAGCCCGGGTTTCAGTGAGTTCAAAGATAGAGTAGGCTATATTATAAAAAGGATTGTGTATATTTCTATCTGGATAAGTACTCCAATGTGCGTATGAACATTTTCCTTGTTAGTTGATCACTTCATTTATTTATTTTTAAATTGTTGCCACAGTGAACAAGGGGAGTTGATACTGCCTCAAACTACTGACCTCATTTCCTTTGGATGTTATTTTGGAGTAGAATGGTCTGGCTTCTGAGGAATCCACATGCTGTTTTCCATAACAGTGTTATTAATTTACACTCCATGTACCTTGTGCAAGTTTCCTTATAAACTTATTGACACTTGTTACTCTGGCAACAGCCATTCTTCCTGGAGTGGGGTTGTGTCATTGTGGTTCTGATTTGCATTTCTCTGATGACTGAGACTGGGCATCTTGGCCACCTGTAGATCTTCTTTGAGAAATGTCTGTTAAGGCCTGTTACACATTTCTAAAATCAGGTCTTTTTGGAGCTAAGAGTTCCTCATATCATCTAAACGTCAATGCCTTGTCAGATGTGTAGTTTGTAAATATTATTTAGGTTATGTCATGTGCTGTGTTAATGATTTCTTTAGCAGTGACTTTAAAATTCCAGATTACCTTTAAAAGAAGAATCTGATGTACATCTAGTAATACTCACTTTTCACTAGTTAGCGTTACTCTCAGATTACTGTGTACCTCACAAGTATTTTGTCAGTAAATGCTATAGCTTTCTGAACTTGAGTCAGTTGACAAGTAAATAGTACAAACTGCAAAACTTAGCTGTGTTTAGTATTTAGTTTTGGCCACTAATGAATGTTAAAGTTGTGATTCTTGGTGGATATACTTGGTGGATATACAACTCCTGATTCTGAGGTTCTGTGAAATATACCAGTGACTGTAGTTAAATTTGTCATATATAAAGCTCTGCATTTAAGGTATTACTGTGTAGGCCAGCTTTGAGGAGTTAAGACTGTTCTGTTATGGCGTTCTAGTCTAGTCTTGGTGCTTTTGTAGGATGTTCTTTTATACCTAGTGTAAGGACCCATTCAGAAGCTTCTCAGTGAATGTTAAACTTAAGAAAGCTGCCTGTATTTTACTTAGCCTTGGGTTTTCTAATCTGAAAAAAAAAAATAGGCATTGAAGATTTGACCAGATGATTTCTAAAGTACCACCTGTATCTAAGTCTGTGTTTTGTTTTTACATCAAATAGACGTATATAGCAACATAACCTAAAAATGAAAAACGGACTTTCTCTGTGGGATTTTATCTTGTAGGTTTTATGGTAGAATTGTAGACAAACCTGGTGACCATGACCCTGACACTCTGGAAGCAATTGCAGAGAATGCCAAAGGCTTGGCTGGAATATCAGGAGAGAGAATTTGGGTAGAACTGAAGAAAATTCTCACTGGTGACCATGTACATCACTTGATCCACCTGATCTATGATCTTGATGTGGCGCCACACATAGGTGAGAACAAGTTTTCAAATTTCAAAAGAAAAAAAGTGTTGTGTTTTATATAACTGAAAAAGTGAAAGTGGGGAAATAAAAGTCTAAGATTAACTTTGGAACTTTGTTAAGGGTAAGAAATAGATCAAAATAGGTTGGAGTCGGACTTGGGTCTGATAAAACTTCACCATTTGAAC
The DNA here is from genome assembly GCA_036346955.1 of Dipus sagitta. NCBI lineage: Eukaryota > Metazoa > Chordata > Mammalia > Rodentia > Dipodidae > Dipus > Dipus sagitta. The sequence goes on from CM070787.1 coordinate 44,795,761, forward strand.
TAATGATGGAAAAAATGGGATTGAAAACAGTGTGTTTAATGCAAGTAATAAGTGCCAGCAAGTTAATACAAGTAAAGCACTTTCACAGCTTATATTCCCAAAGAACAGTGGGGTTATATGGTTTATCACAGTCCAAGGACTTGTGTATACTTCACACACACACACACACACACACACACACACACACACACACACAAAAAAAAAAAACCCTTAGAAATTTAGTAGAAATTACTTAGTAGAGGTAGAAAGACAACAGTTTGGCCCATGAGACATCTGTTGAGAGTCTGGCAGGATCTTGTTAATGGAAACAACATGTAAGGGTTTCCCTTAGGTGTTAGAGTGACACCAGGGAAGATGGAGCAACAGATGGGGTTGACAGTGAGTACTAGTGACAACATTTCTGCCTACTAAAAACAATGCTTGTCTTTAGGATATGAGTGGGTTTTGGTTGTTGGTTTGTTGTTGTTTTCCATCATAACATTTCTGCATACTAAAAATAATGCTTGTCTTTAGGATGAGTGAGGTTTTAGTTGTTCTTTTTTTTTTTTTTTAAGTTGTTTGGTTGTTGCTGTTGCTGTTATTTTCCATCATAACACTGAAATATGATCTTGTCCCCCCAGGTTTACCTGCTAATGCAAATTTAGAAGAATTTAACAAAGTTAGTAAAAATGTTGAAGGCCTTTCACCAAAGCCAATGACTCTCTTGGCCTCATTATTCAGAGTACAAGATGATGTCACAAGACTGGATTTGAGGTTGAAGATTTCAAAGGAAGAGAAAAACCTAGGTTTATTTATTGTTAAAAACAGGAAAGACTTGATTAAAGCAACAGATAGTTCAGAACCATTAAGACCCTACCAAGACTTCATTATAGATGTAAGTATATACTAGGTGTGGTCAGAAAATATGTCATCTTTACTTATTGTAGAACTTGTTTTTTGAAACAGACCTACAATTTATTTTATCTGCTATGTTTAATTTCACTGAAAATTTTCATGGTATCATTGAAATTGTAGTGAAACAAAGCGTGTGTGTGTTGCTTAGTCTAGGGAACCTGACATAGCCGTCCGTGTGTGTGAGCTGCTGAAGTACCAAGGAGAGCATGGCCTTCTCAAGGAGATGCAGCAGTGGTCCATCCCACCCTTTCCTGTGAGTGGACATGACATCAGGAGAGCGGGCATTTCTTCAGGGAAGGAAATCGGGGCTCTGTTACAGCAGTTGCGTGAACAGTGGAAAAAAAGTGGTTACCAAATGGAAAAAGATGAACTTCTAAGTTACGTAAAAAAGACAACATGAACTACATACCAAAAAATTTTAACTTCTGGGTAAGATAAAAATATTTCTTAACAAGAGTGAAAAAACTATAGCAAAATTAAACCTAGAATAGGAGATCTCTAGGAAACTGACCTCTTACTCTGCAAATGTTTTCACTAAGTTTCAGTGTGCATCTTGCACTCTGGGAATGTGTCTGCTGAAGACTGGCTGACCTCTGCCTATCTTAGACTGTAAATATTATTTTGCATGATATATTTTAAAAAATGGTAACTGACTTTTGAAATGTTTATAATATGTGCATTAATTAGTGTGAGCATACATAGAAGGTTTTAGCAATAGGTTTTACTGTCATTTTTTCTTTATGCACAGAAATTCTAGAAAACTTAAGGGATGACTAGATCTCAGACTGTTTGCCTTTGGTTTGTATCTGGTGTTTCTTCTAATATTTTTTTTAACCCAAAGAAGTTTAGTGGGTCAGTGATGAACTCCTGAAATTGTATGTGCACAGGAAGTATGCAGCTGTAGCTCCCTGAAAGCTGGCTGTGTTGTGTAAGATCCTCTACACAGTATTCTCTGCAAGTATGGGTAAACAGTATAGTTGAGACGATGCCTGCAGGAGGTAAAGGCCCCTCAGTGCACCTGCTTCATTTGTCGGCAGAGATGTGCTGTGATCTGAATGCAAGAGTGTGGAGCTAAAAAAAAGACATCGGTATATCCTGTTCTTGAGTTGCTTTTTATTTACTGTACTTACATAAAGTTTATATGTGAAAACATTCTATTTTCAGCCTTCACATTACAGTTTGATTATATAATCTATGTGATTACTTTGAAATATATAAAGTAGGCAAGGGTTCTGAAGCCAAGGATAAAGTAGGTAGCCAAAAGATCTGTTACAGTTACTTGCTTATAAATAGGTGTAAGTTTTGGTTATTTCACTACTTAAAGATGTCCTCCAATTGCTTTTACTTCCTGCAGGGTACAGCCCCAGAATCTATATTATTTACATATACTTGCAGGTAAAAGTTTTCTAAGGCAAAACATGCATATAATACTATTTAAAGTTAGGAGTCTTACACATGACATCATCTCTGGACTGTGTGTGACAGAGTAACTAGGTTTATAATTCAAATAAATAGTGCAAATACACAAAATCATTTTTCAGCTCAAACTGTGTATTTTACTCTTTAATATTTTCAAAATTTACAAATCAGTATCAGCTAAGGAGCAGAGTCCTTTTCAATATTACATGTCTGTCTCTTGTGCTTAACAAGCAGTGGGGCCGCTGTCCTGTCCATGATGTGCAACTGACATATAGTCCGTAGGATAATGGCGCCAAGCTACTAAAGCACATATTTCTGAAAATACCTTCAACTTAGTCAAGTACTATGACCTTCTATGTAATGTTGCCATTTGCTTAGGTATGCATCAGAGGCAGTAATTTCCACAGCAGGTCTGATTTGACAATACCAATTTGTTAGCAAAAACTTTGTTTCTACCATATCTGTACCTACTTACAAACACAGTATCACTTTGTCTGGACTAATTTCATCTTCAGTTTCTGGGATTGTGGGCAACAACGCAGATCGAGTTAAACCCCAAAATTTTTGAGGTGACATGTCTTTTTTGGTTGCTGTAAATTTCCATCCAATATGGCTTGCACAAATCTTACATTGGGCAATGGTCCAGGCATACCTGTAAAATGAAAGGAAAACACCAGCTAAGGATTGACAAAGATACAGGCTAGGCTGTAAAACAAGCCTAAAAAACTGGCAAGATTTCCTTCTAGCTTGCTCCTGCTCTCCTTTGTGTTTTCTATGGCACCGAAGTTACCTCAGCCACTTAAGTCCATGAGAATGGGGTAGAGAAGGGGGTGTGGCTCTCATAAGATTTTGGAAGTAGGACACTAGAATCAGAAATAGTTCAAGAAATGGTTGCCTTAATGTCCTAGGTGTAGTACTAGGTTCAAACCTAGTGAAAAGCCCTAAGTCAGGATACCTACTCATTCTGCACCACTTTAAAAGGAAAAGGCTGAAACAGAAGTCAAGGGTTTCTGAGGCTGGAGAGATTGCTTAGTGGTTAAGGAAATTGCCCACAAATCCAAAAAGCCAGATTCGATTCCCCAGTGCCCACATAAAGGCAGACGCCCAAGGTGGTACTATGTGCCTAGAGTTAGTTTGCAGTGGCCTTAGGCCCTGGCATGCTCATCTTCTGTATCTGTCAAATATATATTTTTTCTTTAAGCTCTGCTTCTAGGGAGCTTACATTTTAAAATCAAGAAAAGCAGGAGCCAATCCATGCGTTTCAACATCTTGATAATTATTTTGGAGAACTACAGAATATAACCCACACAGGAGTAGTGTTAGTGGGTCATAACGAACTGACAAAAAGTAATTTTGGGGAAAATTTCAGTTGAAAACGGTTTTTATCTCTAATATACTTGATATTATGTCACACTTACTTTGTGTCACAATTCTAGAAATCCTACTTAGGAATCTGGGTTTTTCTGTCCAAATAAAGTAAAACAAACAAAGAAAAAAAATGGAGCCTTCACCTTACCCAGGAAACCAGCTGTGATTTGTAGAAGGCCGGCCTATTAGATTCAGGTTGCAAGCTTTATACACGGTGAGCGTCTCATGCACATACCCATGAGGGTTCACATACGCTGCCATTGGCCCACATAAGGATAAGCTACAACAAAGAATCAATATGGATGATAATGTTAAAGATGCCAGTACCTTAGTACAAGATACAGGAGGTTGGCACAGAGGGAAATAGTGTCAGTTTTTAAATCCCTCCTCAAGATTTGGGCATTATTGCAGTATATTCAGAGAGGCATGCCTGTGCAGCAAAACTAGTAAGTAGATTTCAATAAGAATTGGGGAACCAAAGTACTGTACAAGTGTTTTGCTTTTTACCAGAGGCTATTCCCACTCTGGAAGGCAGCCTTATCCAAAATTGAGTTAATTATCTATGCTTTATTCACCGAGTATAAATTTTAGGCATTGGAGGGAAACACAACTACAAAAAAGTACACTAAAATATAATAAAGATTATACCTGAATATTTCATTTTTGGTTGTTATTTCTGTTTCTTGACATTGTTTACAGCAAAGGGAAGTACACTACAAAAGTTGAAGAGAAAACAGTGGGGAAAATGGACATTGATTTTAATTATACTGAGGCACTGTGTAATCACATTTCCATGCACTGAAAACTGCAGAGGAAACTAAAAGTACTGGACCTGCTAATGGTTTGCTCAAACGTAAATGACTTTTCTAGGTTAAGACAGTGGTCAATGTAAAAATGTTCCACGAAGCTTAATCAAGGAATTCTTAATATTACAAATAATTTGAAATGCTTAAAGTTCCCAGGAAAAATATACCTTATCCAAGGTTAGGGTAAGAACTGTTGCTTAGAATCTGTTTAATGGTTGAACATTCCAAACACCAAGTTTCTGACTTGGAATGTTCAACCAATACTTGTCTATTAATGTTATATTACCAGACTGTATCTCTTGGTTCAACAGAGCAAACTACAATTCTACCCTCAGTGTCCAGGGGTATGACAGATGTTTTCATTTTACTCACTTTGTTCATGATGTCTAATTCACAGCGCAGTCGTTGGATAGCACTCCCAATCTTAAGGAGCTGAATTCTTAACACATCATCAATGGGAAGACAAGCTGCTACTCTGTAAGAAAAGTCTTACCGACATGGTGGGGTTTTAGGATTTAAACTTATGAATCATTAAGCATCAGATACCCTTTTGATATAATCCATTTAAGGGTTCCCAAAGCACAGATTTAACATAATTTCAAAATGTATGAGTTTATTATCTTCCTTTTTGAATATATGGGAGAAGTCACTCATCTACCAAAGACTAAGAAAATAATGGAACTGTACCTTATAAAAAGATGGATTATATGTAAGTAAGTCCTGGAACTATAATCATTTGTAAAGGCTCTGTAAAGAACAGGGAAGAGTGTCTCAAGAACTTAGATGAGAGCCACTTGCTACAATTTAAATTTCAGGTGGAAAGTTTATCTAAAATAAGAGCACTCATGAACTGTTTAAATGCTCAAAGTAAAGGAAGTAAGTTTCCATGAATTAAAAATAAAACAACTTTGACCGGCACATCACAGGCTGCAAATAAGGAAACTGACTTTTCATACCTATTGGATTTGAAGGAAGAGAATCTTCTTTCAGATTTTCATCCCATTCATGTAGCTGTTTCTTAATTCTGTCCATTAAGGTTTCCTGGTTTAAAATAAAAGTAGCTAGAATAAAGTTCATACTCTTATTAAAATATGCCATTAGTTTTTCAGCTCTTTTAAATAAAACCAGTCCAATGGTAGTAGTGTTTGTAAAAATTTCAGACCTATAAGTTTGAGGCCCAATGTCTGTTTTCTTACGATGAAATGGTATAGAGCCCAGTTCCTTTGCCCAGCACTGTTAGCTTCCCACTCAGTCTATATTATCCCAAGGGTGCATGCTCCCAGTTCTGTCTGAATGCAGACCTAGGCTCTTGCTTGAAACTGGCCTTTGACCTCTCACCTTTCACAAGAGGCTTTTTCCTGTACATTGCACCAGTGTTGTATACAAACTTTATTTGGCAACTAACTAGTGATAAGGAACTACTCATTTTGAAGCAAATCACTGTGATGTAGGGTTCTCTTAATTCCTATGACTACTATCTGGCCCAATAGTATTTCAGAAACTTAAAAGGTCTCATTATCTATAAAAGGCAAAACATATTCTTTAGAAACTCTTACCTATTTTCATTTTTAAATGTAATAAAACTGCCACTAGGTTCTGAAAATATACTGTAATAGATGACAGGAGTTTAAGTTACTTACAGCATCATATAATGAATATAGCCAGCGAGGCCATGAAGTCAGGTTTGCACAATGAAACTTTCTCTGAAAACAAAAAGAATAAAACCACTTAGGAAAATTCAAGACAGATGATAACAACATAAAGAGTAACATTTAAAAACTGATCCTACAAAAATATTTTCTAATTTTAGAAAGGTAACAGACTTTGAAAATAATCCCATTAATAGGTGATTTTCTAAGACTTTGACAACTATGCTCCTTAGGCCTCTCAATTATATATTAATGCTGAAATCCTCATTCCTACTGAAAAAGTCCCAGTACAGTCATCCACTTTAATGACAAGGATACATTCTGAGAAATGCCATGTTAGGTGATCTCACTGTGCAAACATCACAGTGTGCTCACACTACTTACACACAGAGGCTACATGATATACAGATAATCTATTGCACCCAGACAACTTTCCTGGACTGAACGTACGCAGCTGCAAGGCAAAGCTGAGTACTTGTGTATTGCAAGCCTATGTAAGACAATAAGAAGGTATAAAAGGAGAGAGTGGTACACCTGCACAGGGCACTCACCTGGATGGAGCGTGCAGGACTAGAAGTTGATCCAGATGGGCCCTGGCAGAGTGGAAGTGAATGCAAACACCACAGACGCTATGTCTGTTTTCTACAGTAGACTTCAGTTCATTTGCATTAAATGTCTAAAAAGTTCTTCAGTGATTAACCTTAGCATACTATATAGGATTCTTAATTTCTACCTTTTTACATTGTAATGCAAATACACCTACAAATGTATGAAAGTACTGTTACACATTAAGATAAAACAGATTTTCTTAAAATTGATTTAAACCAGCACTTCCACAAACAATGACTTATGTCATTAAACTAAGTCTAGTCTTTTTTTTTTTTTTGGTTTTTCGAGGCAGTGTCTCGCTGTAGCCCAGGCTGACCTGGAATTCACTGTGGAGTCTCAGGGTGGCCTCAAACTCACAGCAATCCTCCTACCTCTGTCTCCCAAGTGCTGGGATTAAAGATGTGCGCCACCACGCCCGGCCTAAACTAAGTCTAGTCTTAAAAGACCCTCATCCCTGTGGCCTATCACTGACCACAAAGTTGTGATGTAGCATCACCTTTAAATGTCAGCATGGAAGAAGACTTAAAATAACCAAACCTCTGTGCATAAAGCACATGAGTTGCCATTAGACTAGTAATTACCTAGTATGTGCAATGAAAACCTCTAAATTAAAAACCATCAGGAATTTCCAAGGAGATACAATACTTCTTTCCAAACTTATAGAGACTGCTACATGGCAGAAACAGACATTCTGAAACAGTCATGGGCTACAGCCCAAACTAATATATTCTTGAAAGAAAAAAAAAAAAATGCCTTGATTTTTGTAAGCCTTATAACTGAGGCTACCTTAGGACGGTCTCATAGCTGTGCTGAGGTAGTGACTGAAGCCTAAGAAGTTAGAACATATAAGTTACTCTGCTGTAAGTTGTCCTCTATTTGTAAGACCAAATTTCTAATGCTAAGAATTATATTAGAAATATATATCTGTATCTATCTATCTATCTATATATTTCAAATACATGTAATTTTATGCTCCAATTACAGAATTAAAAATATGCTACCAAAAATGGCAGATAATGGGCTGGAGAGATGGCTTAGTCCTGCAAAGCCAAAGGATCCTGGTTTGACTCTCCAGGACCCATGTTAGCCAGATGCACAAGTGGGCGCATGCATCTGGAGTTTGTTGTATTGGCTGGAGGCCCTGGCTTGCCCATTCCCTCCTTCCCTCTCTCTTTCTCCCTCTTTCTCTCTCAAATAAAAAATATTTCTTTAAAAATGGCAGATAACTGGACATCCAGTAATGAGTGGCAGCCATTAATATTGTGGCAAGATCTTGACCTCCTCAAGAACAACACATGGTTTCTGGTAGTATCTCTATTTTGAAGGGAAATGCTTTGTCTTAAGGTCATAGATTTAGAAAATGGGCAGTAGCTAGGATTATATACAGGGAGTCTTACTGTAACGTTACCTCACTGATTTATTCACCATATTTTTTAGCACCTGTTCAGGCTTTTTAATGCATTTGAGATGCTGCAGTTGAAAACCATCCCCCCCCCCAAAAAAAAATAAAAAATCACAGTCCCATAGGGCTTATATTGTAGGGGACAAACTTACTTCCTAAAGGAATATATTCTTGAATTAGAAAATGACAGAAACCAATAGAATGTTTGGCTTGTTGAAACTTTGCCCATTAAAACAATCATTTCTGTTTCACAAAAAGTATATAACAGAAGTGTTTTATTATGTTAATATCACAAGAGGCCCAAATTATTTATCACAGAAATAAAATGTGTACTACTGAAGGCTGAAGAGATGGCTCAGCAGATGAAAGACTTGCTGTCCAGCCCTTAATGTAAAATGCCAGAAGCCAGCACGCTGAGCGCAGTACAGGAGGCAGAAACAAGACGAGAACAAAATCATGAGAAATCCTGCCTCATGCGAGGTGGAACAGCAAGGACGGACTCAGTTGTCCTCTGACTTACTCATGTGCATGCCTGAACTCATAAGCACAAAAGTACAAATGCACATGTGTATACATACAAAACTGGAAAACAGGAATGTGGCATGCTGGCATCGATAGCAACCCATTGTGTGAAGGTCATTACCATTTGCTCTGCTCCCACCTGTAAGCAAACTACAGTCTAATGGCTTGCTTCCATTTGTGAAGAAACACTCCTAAAAACATTTATGGATTGTCCTGGCAGGTTTATTACTATTTGTTATGTGCCTTACATAGTTAATTATACAAATCGAGCAGATGTGTATCAGAAAAAAATGAGCTAACTTGTACAGAACAGTTGCCCAAACTTAAGACTTATGTTCTCTCAGGACTCTCACTTAACTTTCTGGCACAGTAAGAGAAATTCTTGTCTTATATCTGGGTATTATTCAAAAATACCAACATCAGGATTTTGTCAAAAGTGTTATATTTCAAAAAAAAAAAAAAAGAAAAAAAGCATTTAAACACCAGTGAAAAAGTTTAAGCACTTAAAAGTGACCAGGGACTGAATTGAGCTGTGTTTGTTCTGGAAATAGAATTTGCTAACAACAACTATAAATGCCCTTACAATAATTTTTGGTTACCAGTAGACAATCTATCACATTCGTTCATTTTAAGCATCATAATTACAATTTTAGCTTGCCCTCTAACAATGTATAATGTTGAAATAAAATGTTAAACTCGTATCATATGGGTCTTTAAAGTGCAATGAAATTGAAAGGGTATTACAAAAAGTAAAAGTGAAATCATTATCATTACATGAAAGTGTTCATTTATTGTTTCAATTCCTAAGAAAGATAATAACATTTATCTAAATAAATCGGAGATCAGTTTTTTTTTTTTTTCTTTCACTTAACTAAATTCTTTTTCTTAGTAAGGAATGAAATAAGCCCTTTAGTACCCATATGGCTTATGGGCTAGTCAACCAAACACTGTTTGCTAGGAATATCAGGAGTTTGTGGGAGTACCTGACTACCCATGATCAGCATAGGAAGTCTGACTAAAAAAGAGGAGAGGGCTAGCCATATTCTGTCTTATACCAATTACGAACTGTTGAGAATTACCACAGTAGTATGACACGTGAATGACAGAACAAGAGCAGAAGTAAACAAAAGATAACCAGATATGAAGGGGACCTCAAATCTCTAGAAGAAAGCATGGAACTTTCAAAAGGTGGTAATGTGACCAAGATCAGCTACCTAGAGACAAGTAGACTTCATACCAGGGTCTTCCTTTCCATGGAAAAGCTGTTTTTAATTAAGATTCAGAACAAAGAGGAGCCTAAATTGTAACTACATTAAAAAAAAATCCTAAGTATTCATGGGTACACCGAAACTAAAGCTAAATGTCAGACAACTAAGTAGAAAAAAAATGCTTGGGACTAACTAGGGATCATAATGGTTATTAAGAACTCTTCAAAAGTAGTACACCAATACAAAAAAAAAAGTGCAAAGAAATGTCACAGAAACAAATACAACATTTTCTTAAAATGCTAAGCCTATCATTCAAAGAAAATGAAAATTAAACTTTCGGACTGGAAGGACGGCTCAGTGGTGAAAGGCACTTGCTTGCAAACTGTTACTGCCCAGGTTTGATTTTCTAGTACCCACATTAAGTGGCACATGTGTCTGAAGTTCATTTGCAGTGGCAGGAAGTCTTAGCATACTCATACTTTCTCTTTCAAATAGTAAACTACTATTTAAAGAGATCTGAATCTTCACAAGCGACCACATTTGACTTAGAAGAGCAGCTGACGTCAGGGTAGTTGCTACCTGTGACGCTATGGCCAAGCAATGACAGTGAGTTCTAACAGATACAAACCTCATATTCACCCCGCAACCCAACAACCACACTCTTCAAAATTTCTCTTATATACCCATGTAAGGGAACTAGATATGTTGTTATTCTGTGCAGACATCAGAGGAGGTCAGTTATATCAGTTAAAACATAGTGACACAAGCACAATGGACAGCTTTAAGTGAAAATGTGTCTTCTAAAGCTTGTAGTAATGCATGTCCTTTCACACAAGAGAAGGAAGAGCATCTACCTTCATAAAACAGCTGACTAGAAGCTAAACTGCAAGATGGGGGGCCAAGCTCTTGGAAATTAGTGCTCAGTTTTGCCCTGCTCTACATGACCTGTAGGAACAACTGAGGCTTATCTACACAGTCAGAAGGGAGAGTATCAAGCGCTTCCTACACGTCCACTTCCCCACTTGATAGCTTTGTGCTTCATAGTTAAGTTTTCATAAATAGACAAGTAGACAGTCTGGGCAAGTAGGGAGTGCACGTCAAAAGTGAAGTCACATGACATAGGTTACAAGGTTTCTTTTCAGAGGATTTCCCATTGTAATCCCACTGAGTTGGGAAAGGCCTGGTAATGAAGGTAAAGAAGTAAACATAGGTTCAAAACTTCAATCTGGAAAAGGAATATCACTAGATAGAGATGAGTTGGGAGTGGTTTCTAATTACATTGGCCTAACTTCTTAGTTATTAGGGATGTGTTCACACACATATATTCTAATGCTGCTTTGTCAGGATGGAATATTATACAGTATGTAAAGAGACTTAAAAAATTTTTAAGCAAATGTAATCTGGGATATTTGGTGTTGAACAGTCAAAGCTACAGTGTGTACTCATACTTCAGTGTTAGCTGATTACATCTCAACAAGTCCACATCCCCTGGAATTCATCTTTATTGACTGAAAAGTGTGAAAACCCGATAGGCTTGAGTTAGCTTAAAACCATACAAGCACTTCCTAAGTGAACACCTAATTACTACTAAGACATGGAGACAGGACACACATGCATGAGAGTAAACCTATGAGGAAAAGAGTAAACTGAGCCTAGGCCAGTAAAAGACAAGCAGACTCATGACTTACTTTCATGGTCAGCCAGTATCCACGTACAAGGTTCAGTCCCCCATCACTCCTGTCAACCTCTTTCCTGTCTTTGAGTCTACTTTTTATTATTCATAGAATGGTTCTTAAGTGGACTCTCTAAATTGGGACAGTGTTTATAGACCACCAAGGTTCAATATTCATTGGCTAACAACATATTTTTTTTTTGACCTAGTGACCAATATCCCAAGTTCTGAATCTAAGACACTGTAAGTTTTAAACAAGGGAACCTTTACACAATCTGGAAAAAATTTTAGGATGAACATATTTGTATCTCTTAAAACTGGCTGTGCTTCTTTAATTCCTTAGTATCTTTTATTTAGGCCTTGGAAACTCTTATGAAAATCAATGAGGGATAATAAGGACAAGTCCAGGTTGACTGGAGAAACAAAGAGAATACAGAAAAGTCAGAGGTTTGTTGTAAACAAGCAGGAGCTCTCTGACTCTCTGAGCCAGTATGTGTGTGTTGCGGGGGGGGAGGGGGGATAAGGAGGCCAGTGCAATGGGCAAAATTCTGAATTTCATGTAAACATGCTAAGTCATTTTCACCACAGAATAGAAAGAATTTAGTAACACAGAAATTAAACTTCACAATCTTACTTGCTTATCTAAGGTGGAGGTTTAAGATTGCCTGATTCTGTTGGCAAGATGTAGGATTAGTTGTACAGTTCCTGTCAGCCAATTATTTTCTACAATCATGCTCACCCTCTGCTTAGAGCTATGAAAAGAATAACTTTGGAAATTGTAAATGGTTAAGAATTTCAATACCCATCCTGGTATGAAGAGCTTCTAGTATTAATACCTGGTATAAAAACATCCAGTGATTAAAATAAACAACTATGTAAATACAAGATGGCATGTAAGCAGCAAGCCATGTTAAAAGTGCTTTATTAGCAATGTAGTGCCAGACATTAGAAGGCACTAAATTCTAAAGCATCATTTGGGGGCCATATACTGACAGCTATTTTTTGACAAACTCATTTAGACAATTATGTTGAAAAATCTGAGACCAAAACTGCTCAATTGCTAAGGAACAGAGGCTACAATTATATTGAAACTAGCTACATCAAGTTTGGGAAAGGAACACCAAAACTGCCTGCAACTTAAGGCAGTAACAACAGTATTGTTGTAACTAAAAAGATGTCCTATGGGAGATGATTCAGTTGGTTAAGTGCTTTTCAAATAAGTGTGAGAACCTGAGTTCAGATCCTAGCACCCATGAAAAATGCCATATGTGGCAGCATATTCCAATAATCCCAGACTAGGGATGTGGGGATCCCAGTGGAATGCTGGCTAACTAATCTAGCCAAATCAGTACGCACTAGGTTCAGTGAGAGAGAGAGAACCTATCTCAAAACATAAGGTGCAAAACTGAGTGTGGTGGCATACACTTTTAATCCCAGTGCTCGGGAGGCAGAGGTAGGAGGATTGCCATGAGTTGGAGGCCACCCTGAGAATACAGAGAGGCAGAGGTAGGAGGATTGCCATGAGTTCTCTCTGAGAATACAGAGTGAATTCCAGGTTAGCCTGGACTAGAGTGAAACCCTACCTCGAAAAACCAAAATAATGGGCTGGAGAAATGGCTTAGCGGTTAAACGCTTGCCTGTGAAGCCTAAGGACCCCGGTTCGAGGCTTGATTCCCCAGGACCCACGTTAGCCAGATGCACAAGGGGCGCACGCATCTGGAGTTCGTTTGCAGTGGCTCTTTCTCTCTGTCGCTCTCAAATAAATAAACAAAAAACGAAAAACCAAAATAATAATAAAATAATAATAAGGTACAGAATATAGGAAGACATCCAACAGTGACCTTTGGCCTCCACATTCATGTGCACACACATGCACACCACATTCACACACAAAAACAATGTTCAAGGAGCTTTTGCAAGTTTTTAAGCAGTCTAATTAAACCTTTTATTAGATCTAATTATACCTTTTCTTAGAATCTTCCTACAGAACCCCATTAGAACACACTGTGCCATAGACAGATGGTTAACTGAAATGCAGAATAACAAGAAGTCTATATATCCTGACAATTATGAGGCCATTAAGCATCCATTCTACACAACATTCTCTCTAAAAACTAAGAATTCTACCAAAACAACTTCAAACATGATAGTACACAGTAAGAAACTCCTTCATTAATAGTCTATACTAACATCAATTTAGGATCCCATGCTTTTTACACCAAAATTTAAAATCCTCACTACTGACAAAAAGGATGCCTAACAAAGGATTTTTGTAACCACAATGGAAAGTTATCTTTGCATATTTTTAGAAGTAATAGAAAGCCAATTTAGGACTGGGGAGATGGCTGCCTATAAAGTGCTTGTCTTGCAAGAATGACGACTTGAGTTTGGTTCCCAGTTCTCATGCAGAATGCTTGGCAGGATGGCCTGCTCGTGTAATACAAGCATGAAGAGGTGGATTCCGGGGATTGCTGGCAAACTGTTCTAACCTCGAGGCAAAAGCCAAGACCTGCTCTCAAAAAGAGGGACCCAGCATTTCTCAGGAACAACACTTGAGGCCTGTACTCTAGCCTCCAGATTCACACACCCAAACACACCACACACATGAAAGCCAAAGACAAAAATACTTAATCTAAAACTGAGCAATTAGTACTTTGTTCCTTCATGGAAAGTAATACATACTTAAGCTAAACATCTCAGATGAGTGGGAAGAGGCAGCATCACTTTTCCCTAAGAAGAATCAATGGGCCCAAAGGACGTATGTAAGAGTAATGTCCAAGTTGGAAATTATTTTTATTTTTTTGCTTTGCTGAGTTAGGTCCCAGCAGCAATCCAGTGGTAGTTCTAGAGTATTTACTCCTACGTCCATTTCTGGGCTGTCAACACTGTGTTGGACAACAGTAGCCAAAAAGCATTTCTTTCAAAAATAATATTCTACTCTGCTACTGTTGTATGCTATTCCAAACGAGTCATCTACCTTCTTTCAGGTAACAATGATGGCTCAAAAGCCAAATTCTGATATGGCCACGGTTTAATTAGAAATACCTATGGAATTAAAAACCACTAGCTATTAACACCTGACTGATAAGCATAATATCAAGAATGCCTTAGATCTGTGTGACATTTTACTAATGCTCTAAGCTAGATTTTCATAAGTAGCTACTAAAAGTTTTAGAAGTTCCAACTATGATCATATGCAGCTATAGTTCTGCCACAGATGTCTTAGAAAATGAATTATGGGGCTTGTGATTTTGTGATTTCATCTTAAAACAGGAAAAATGAAACTGCCTACATTTCTAGAAGATGAATAAAAAGCTTCTCACCTTCTGGTATTTCTGCCACCATTTACATGAATACTGGTCTTCCCAAGAAACAGGCTTTGAAGGAAATATCTGGCATTTATTAAGTGATTCTAACTGAACTGCAGACATGGTTGACGGCAGCACACACTCGGGAAGGATCTGCACTTTGGCTTGCTGAATTCTAAGATAAAGAAAACCAAGCATGGTGTTCATTTCTAAGATACGCTAACTCAAAGGTTTTTAACATGGATAATTTTAAATACCTAGATTTTGTTTCCTCTTAGAAACAGATCTACCAATGTTCATATTTAAGGTTTTTTTCATAAAATAACTTGCACTTAATAAATCCTACCAACGTTAATACCAAAGACATTGATTTTCAGTCTTGCTGCATAACCAAGGGGAGATTTTTTTTATGTAGTCATAGCAAAACAAAATCAGCACAGGTCCCCCTACTGCACATTGTGACGCTCTAGTCCTCAGACACCCAACAGCCCTACTCTCCAGTCTGCCTACCTCTTATATCCATTCACAAATCATCCTACCTGAACAGGTAGAGAAAAATCAAACCTATTTCAATGCATAGGTAAGAGTAGAGGATTACATGTAGCTTTTATTTCTATGCAAAATGTATACTAAAGACATTATGGAAACTGTCTTCAGCTGAGATCCTATTAGTACTTGATGTGTGGCACCAGCAGTCTGAACTGCCTGAGGGATAAGTGATGCCCTCTGTGTTCCTGGTCAACATGCCTGGGGCTGCTCTCATCTCCAGCAGCTGAGCTGTGGTTTTTAAGTAAGCTAGTTTTGTTTTTTCCCAGTATGTTTACAGCAGTTGTCTTAAGATTATAGCAACATTTATGAAATTTATGAAAATGTTGTACAAGTGAGTAAGTAAGCACAAAAATAAAACTGCCTCAATGAACATGAAGACAAAACCGCTTTCAAATTAGATATAGACAATTCTACCACAAAACTATGAGCTGTATGTGGAAAATGAGAGGATAAGAATATCTGTCCATTTCTGATCCGCCACTTCAAAAAAGCCCCTTATTTGCATCAAAAATAATTATACCTTTATAATTTTCAGTGAAAATGCTTATAGACTGTATGTCTAGTTTTTTATTATCAATTATTAGTCATTATGATAGGTAACAACAAATCTTTTCTTGTAATTTCAATAGGTTGCCAATCTTTCCTTTTCCTCTAAGAAATAGTATCTTCTAGAGGCCTACACTAATTCAAAGACAAAGACCTTTTTAAATTAATTTAAAAAGGTCCATGTATTCAGAAAATGCCACAGAAATACTTAATATAGGAAAGATTAGAAGGTAACAGTATACTTTTAATATTATGAAACAACATCAATTAGGTAACATTCAAATGACTCTTCTATTATAGACTTCATAGGAGAAAAGGAAACTGGCACGAGTTTCCAATGTGCTGTGGAGAAATGTTGACACAACAGAGAGAACACTAAATTGGAATGGGAGTTGGGGGACCTAGAACCAACTAGCTGTTACTAAACTGTATAGTTTAAGAAAATGACAGAACCTCTCTAATACTCAGCTTCTTCATTTGTATTAAAAAAAAAAATGCTCTAGATTGCCCCAATGGTTTCTTGCATTTGACTACTTTTACTGAAGGTGATTACAGGACCAGAAGGACAGTAGAGCTAGAAATAATCTCATTCCACAGAGGCCTTTTACACTAAGTCTCACACATCTCTGAGAGACCCTAACACAGTAGGCCTATGGAATACCAGAGAGAATACACTTTTCCAAGTCTTGTCCAGCCCATCAGTTTGATGCTAATATTCACTTAAGTCACGCTAATAAGCCTTGACCTATTTTCAGAGCCAGTGGCTTACTGCCATCTTGTGTTCAAGAGTGTTCTACACAATCAATTATTGCAGACCACAATCTGAGAAATACACTTTTTCCCAAGTCAATTTCTCTTTATGGATTGCAGAATATTCAGAGATAATCAAAATAGTATCATTTTATACATAGAAAGTTACTTGTCAGCAAAATCCATAAGAAAAAAAATGCAGCTAATTATCACAATTGAGCCCTCAAGATCTTCTTGTACAGCTATGTCCTAAGTGTTGACCAGTCAGTCCCTGTCCTCAGCTCACATACTTGAGGGAGGTTTTGAGGGTCAGGTCATGAATGGTCCCTGAGAAGTCAGGCAACTCCACTAGGTGTTCTTCTTGGCAGTTACTTGTCCCAAAATGATGCCTGACCCATCTGCACCTTCAGAATTCATTATTCATGAATACCCACTTTATGTAAAGAGCAGAGAAGCTCCTGCCCTTAATTCAGTTCACATTCAGCTCACATTCCTTTGTTTCTGCTTTCTGCCTGTGTATGTGTGTGATGTATGCATGGGTATGTGTGCCCTTGTGGCCCAGGGGCTCTCACCTGCAGAGGCCAGAGTGACCACGAGGTGACCTGCTCCATTGCTCTCTTGCCTGGTCTCATTTTGAGCCACAGTCTCCTTTTATTAATTCCAGAGCTTGCGAAACTCCAAGTCTTGGTCCTCTGCTCCCCTGAGGGACTAGGGTTACAGGTGTACATGGCCAAACCTAGATGGTTTACTTGGGATCTGGAGATTTAACTCCCAGTCTCACACCCTCATGCTTGTGCAGGAAGTGCACTGAATCATTTGATCCTCTCTCCAGCCCCCAGCTTACATTCTTTTTTGAATCTTAAGACCCTGAATCTTCCTGTATTCAGATGTCACATTCATCACAGCAGTCTAATGAGATCGTCAACCTGGACACAGATCACAGACTTTTTCCCCAGGACTGGAGAAGCCCAGGGAATCTTTAATCTTTATCTGCAGGATTTCTCAGTGATTCCTGTGTGCCAGAAATGAGAACCATTCCCTTAACACATAGTATCATAAGATCAAGATAAATGTTTGATTTTAAATCATTTGCTTTTTAAACTTTAAAAAAAAATTTATTTTAGAGAGTATGTGTGAATGTGGGCATGCCAGGATCTTTTGCCACTGCAAGTGAACTCCAGATGCATACATCTGGCTTTATGTATGTACTGGGGAATCAAACCTGTGTCAATAGGCTTTGAATGCAAGCTTAACAGCTGAGCAATTTCCTCAGCCCCCAATACACTTTTTTTGGTGGGGGTAGGGAGTTGAGGTAGTGTCTCACTCTAGCCTAGGCTCACCTGGAACTTACTCTATAGCTCTAGACTAGCCTCAGGCTCACAGGGACTGTGCTACTTCAGCCTCCCGAGTGGTGGAATTAAAGGTGTGCGCCACCACGCCCTGCCTCATTTGCTTTTTAAAAGGATAAATTAAGAAAATAATGGGTTACTCCTCGATCTTGTGACAAAGTAGCCGCATGAACTGTGCTAGAGTGGGTAACAATATTTTAACAATGTACTCAGGGAACTTCTAAAGTTTATATGCATCTATTGATCACTCATTATGTAATGGGTATCTCTGGGTGATGTAAGATTTATATTGGAAGTGGCTACTAGAGGAGATGTTGATGCAGCCCAGATCCTGCAGCAGACAAGTGTACTCAGTGTAGCTTTCAAACAGCACAGGAATGCGACCAATCCCATCCTGGCACAGGTGAGCAAGGCAAGCTTTGGGGCTCACCTCTGTCTTATGGGCTGAAAGGTTTTTTATGCTCAGGAGGCCAAGCCATATTGATTCCTACCTTTTGGATTACATTACTGTTCCCGAGCCTGTGGGGATCACCCAGAAATAATAAAAAATTGATGCAGCACCCTCATTCCAGGTTAAATCACTCATGATGGAGCATTAGGCTATGACTCAACCTTTGGCAGTTCTAAAAACCTCACAGGTAATGCGGATAATCACTAAGGCTGGAAACTCCTGGCCACTATCTTAGAGGGAAAGAACACTACTAGTTAAAAGATACTAAATATGGATGCACTAACATAGAAAAAAAAAAGTACCACAAGGCAATTTCATTACAAGATAGTCATGAGGCTTTAAGTACTTCTTACCCATCAGACTGAGTTCTGAGTTCCAAGACTTTGAACCTTTGTCTTCCAACTGCTTTCACTTTCACTACTTCAATCCCAAACTCTTGTTCTTCTCGATAAGCATATATCTCTGCTGTTGTTCCAAACTGTGCTTCCCTTTCCTGTATATTACTTCCAAGATAAAGTTTAAAAGGTACGTTTGGATCACCTGACTTGTAAACATGCAACATTTGCAAAAGGAACACTATGGCAGCCCCCTCCCCCCAACAAAACTATTCAGGAACTACAGGTAGAGCAATCTAAGGAAAAAAAAGATTTTTTAAGTTACTGAAAAAGCAACGCTATAAATGGCCATTTCCCAAAGAGAACATTCTTTACTTTGTTAGAGCATTGCAACTGGTGCTAAGTAGCAGCTAGGAGGGGGGCGTCCTAAAGACTTCCTCCACTTGCCACTGGGGTACGTAACAGTACAGCTTCAATTCACCTGGCTCATCCTGGGACACCTTGTGAGCATGGGGTGGGGGACAAACTACTGTTTTGGAAAAGTAATTCTTTATATTAACTTATAAAAACCCCATTTTCTCTTTGAATTTAGAAAGTCCTGGAAACTAAGAGTCCAGGAATGTTTTTATTAGATGAGGGCAGACATTTTAAGAACCAGACAGCTAAACTGCTTGAAAGCAAATGTCTCTCTTGGATTTCTTACCAACTAAGCTTTTAGTCAATATTCTTTACTGACATTCATATTCCACATTTTCTATACCTGCAAAACCATAGCATGCTTTGGCTTCAACAGTGACCTTGACTGTGACAACACGAGAATGGGCTAAGCAACTTTTCACACTATTTTACCTGTATGCAAGAACTGCAAAGGTTCTGTCTTTCTGAATTAAGTTCCGCACCATACTGACTTCTTGAGGGTGTGAAAGCTGTAGTGGCAATGTCTGCCCGGGAATGAGGATCATCATCACCTGAGGTAGAACTGGGATCACCTGACAGCTGTCGTCATCATGCAGAGTCCTGCCGTGAAACTCTTCCATATCAGCGCCCAGGTACTGTTCAACAACAGACACAGTGTCAGCACAGGTACCAAATACACCTACAAGCTTTGCAGACGCTTCAGATCCAAATAACAAATAGAAAGTACTTGTTGACACAATAAATTTGGTTATACAGGCAGCCCAAACGAACTTTTCAATCTAATATTTTCTGTTAGAACTCCAATCTTTTATGAAGAATCTCTCAACATTTTGTAATTCTTACTATCTTATTCTGACCAAGAAAGGTTTCTTATGTCCAAATATAACAAACACATAAACTGTTAACAAAAACAGCACTCCATATCCCAGGAGTACAGAGAATATACACATAATAGCTCAGGCACTAACAAAACCATGCAGACAACTTACTCTCTCCCCAAACACTCACACCAGGATCCAGTATTAAAGCTACTCAAAGAATTACATATGACATAATATTAAGCTACTTTAGTTTTTTAAATTAAAGTTTCAATGTTTATTCATTGGAAAATAGCCAAAGTCTCAATTGCAATTTCTAGGGAAAGGTAAGATCCTGGACTGCTTAAATCAGTCACTTGATTTTCAAACCTTTCTCTCTCATCTACAGGTCCACTACTACATGAGGTCAATGACAAGGTCACATACTGTGTGTGAGGTTGGTAGACTAGTATCAAAGTTAATGATGCTTGGTTTTCTGGCTTCTTTGCTGTCTGGGTCTTCAACTTCCATCTCAACATCGTCCTCATCTTCACTCTCTGCTGAAGAATAAGAAAAAATTAAATGCAAAAAAATGTCAAATTTAAGTTCCCTTTTAAATGCATCCTGCCTTCCTGAGAAGAGAAGAGGCACTTCTAAAGACATCTGGCCATCTCTACAGCACTGCGCAGGAGCAGCATATAGCTGGGCCATAATACTACATGGCTTTCATTGTTTAGGTTTTTTAATCCAACTTTTTATTTTGGAACGGTTTAATCTTGACAGAAATGTTGGAAAACCAGTATAGCGTTCTTGTATCCCTAGTATCAATTTCTTCTATAGTTAGTGCCTCATATAGTTTGTCATATTTGTCACAACTAAGTAATCAATATAGGCACATTACTATTGACTCAACTGTCTGTGTTTTATTTGGATTTCCTTAGATTTCCCGAGTCTCCATGTCTTGTCATGTCAGATGCTGTGGCTCTGGAATCTCCTGGCAGGGTGACTTTTCAGGTTTTCTTGGATTTGAGGGTCTTAACCATTTTGAAGAGTCCTCATCAGAGATTTTATCCAGGATGCCTCAGTTGGGATTTTCTTAGTAATTTTCATCACTATACTGAGGCTATGTATTTCAAACAAATTATTTATTTGCAAGCAGAGAGAGAGAGAGGGAGGGAGGGAGGGTGGGAGGGAGGAGACACAGAGAATGGGTGTGCTAGGGCCTCTAGCCATGGCAAACAAACTCCAGATGCATGCATCACTTTGTGCACCTGGCTTTATTAGGGTACTGGAGAATCAAATCTGGGTCATTAGGCTTTGCAAGCAAGCTCCTTAACTGCTGAGCTATCTCTCCAGCTACAAGGCTGTGTATTTTAGGTGGAGCACTGAAGTGGTGTTTTATCACATCAGGGGTCATGTTATCAACTGCTCATCTTAACCGTGATCACCTGGCTGGGGCTTGCATGTCAGGTTCACTTTCAAGTTACTTTTTCCTCTCTTTACACTGTTCTCTTTGAAAGCAAATTACAAAGTCCAGCCTATACTGAAGGAGTGAAGTGTTATGCTTCCTGACGTTGATGGGGAAATGTCTACATGTCTAAATGAAATTGTCTAATATGGGAGATTTTTATTTCTCCCTCACCAGTAACTAACTTCGACACCTTAAACAATGAATTTGATCGGATTAAATCTTGCTTCCTCATCTGAAAAGTGATGAGCTTGATCAAGACAATCTGAGTTCTTTCAAACTCTCTGCAGAGTTCCTACATGAGAAAGAAAGCAAAGATGAAAGCAATCAAAAAAGATCTGGTAATTAAAGCTGGGAAACGACATCATTAAAACCTGGCAGAAAGAAGTGTGTTTTTTCTAGTGGCAGTACTTCCCTGGCTGTCACAATCAAATTTAAAAATGAAATGTCTACAGTTATTTGCATACAAATTTTGCTTTGTAGTTTAAAATTTTAAAAATAAAGTTGGCATAAAGAATAAGGCATATTTTAAAGGATATGTTTTATGAAGTTTTCTCCACACACATATTTGAAATTATGGAAACTAAAACATGATGCTACCACAGACAGTGATGAAAGTCAGAAAGCACCCACGACTATGTACAGATGTTATTCTCTCCAGTGGAATGCCAACTGTAGGTCAGTTTCCCATCCTGGAATTCTCAAGCAAGGATGCTTTTGCCCTTCAGGACATTTGGAAATGTCTAAGTATTTTTGATTGTCACAACTAGGAGAATCCTATTGGCAATGCTGAGTAGCTGTCAGACAGGAATGCTGCTAGGCATCCCACGTGGTGTAGGACACTCCTCTCAACAAAGCACTATTCCACAGAAATTTCCATTGTCAAGATTCTTTCCATGTACTTTTAACTGCCCTAAATACACTCATAAATGAAAAGTTTCATTAAAACTTGTCATTTGGGCTGCAGAGATTGCTTAGTGGTTAAGGCACTTGCCTATGAAGCCTAAGGACCCAGGATCAATTCCCCAGTACCTACATAGGCCAGATGCATGAAGTGGCACATGTGTTTGGAGTTTGCAGTGGCTAGAGGCCCTGGTGTACCCTTTCTCTCTATATATCTGCCTCTTTCTCTCTCTCGCTTCCTCAAATAAATAAATAAATAAATAAATATTTTTAAAATGGTCATTGGTCATTTGGAGGCTGAAGAGATGGCTCAGTGGTTATAGGTGCTTGCTAGCAAAGCCAGAAAGCCCAGGTTCAATTCCCTAGTACCCATATAAAGCCAGATGCACTAAGTGGTACATTCATCTGGATGCGTGTTTGTAGTGGCAGGAAGCCCATTCGTGCCCGTACTCTCTGTCTGTCTCTTTCTCTCTGTCTTTCTCTCTAATAAATAGTTTTTTTTTAATGGTCATTTTTTCCTTTGTGCAAAGTATTAAATTAAACTACCTTTAACTAGAAGCCTGACAGGAACTACAAAGGCATTACAATATAGTAATGGCCTGAGACTTCATTCTTAAAAATTCGCAGGTCTAAGGCTTTGTCAAGGAGAATGACCAAATTGGTTCAAGTCATATGCAAACAGTCAATAGTTTCACATTTAAAATGTTTTTCCCCTTAGGTTAGGTTAGGGCAGAGAAATTTTAAGAAAAGAAAAAACATTCTTAATGTAATCTTTTTTATTCACAGCTCTAGAAGCCTGGCTTTCCCTTGGCATTTGGAAAGACCTGGCTCCTCTACTCCAGCAAGATTAAAACATCAACTATTAGTACAAATGCTGGGACTATTTTGCTGTTTGTTGTTGTTTCGAGGTAGCATGGAGCTACTTTGGGGGAGCAGGGAGGTTCTTTCTCCTTTTTTGAGGTATGGTTTTGCTCTAGCCCAGGCTGACCTGGAATTCCTTATGTAGTGTTCGGGTGCCTTGAACTCATGGCAATCCTCCTACCTCTGCCTCCCGAGTACTGGGATTAAAGATGTTTGCCACCACACCCAACTTGGAGCTATTTTTAAAAATGTACATTTTACCTTCTCTGAATTTGTTCTCTAAATGAATATGTTGTATACAGTATCCTTTCTCATAAAAATAGCTAAAACCCCCTTTTTCTGCTAGGCTATATTTACGTGTGAATATTTCATTTGGTCAGCATAGATCCTTTACATTTAAAATACCTAGCAATTTCCTTAGCACTAAAAGATAATTACATGTCAAAGTAACTTATACTACAGGGACTCAAGGACAATCCAATATTTCTCTGCAAGTACATCTACAACATCATTGGGTCCTCACATTTCTGATTTTTAAAATGAGAAACCACACAGTGACTGTTCATAGCAACCAGGGTGAAGTCTGATGACTCACCTCAGGCAGGAGCACAACAGAAATGCCAACAAAACATTAGTGTCCTCCCTCTACTATTCATCTGCCCAAACACTGGATTTGGAGCACACAGTGGGGCTGATGTCTCTGAAAGCCCTTCTGTAGAAAGAGGACATACTTACGTTCATGTAACTTCAGCTAGGACAGCTTCAGAAACAACCACCGACTCTATGGTTACAGAAAAGGTGCCTTCTACATGATGAGCAAGCAGTCTCTCTCCTTCATCCACACTACTGCCAAGGAGCAAATTAATACTCCAACATAGCTTTCCTTAGGAAATGACTCGAAACCTGAAATTGTTTTCTTGACAAGCCAAAGGAAAAGCTTTTATTCTCAATGACAAGAGATGCAAGAGTCCCAAAACAGACCAAGCTTACTTCCTAAGCCTTACATTCCACAACCCTAAGTATGGTCCCGAATGTCTCCAGATCTCACTTTCCCTCAATCCTTGACCTTCTGAAGAACCAGAATACGGGTTCGGAGTGTGGGTCAGTGGTACAGGGATTCATCCTAGCCTGGGATTCATCCAGATATACAAAGAAACAAATCCACAGAATGTAAACAGCAACCATTTATCTGGCCCGAATGAAGCGCCCCTGAGAGTATTATAATTCTCAATAGCCTCATCTAGATTTGTGAGTCTCCTTAGGTAACACTGTGTGTCATAATGCTTTTAGAGCCACACCAACTTACATTGCCTGGCATATAGTGAATGGACTCAGGTTCTAGCCTATTTGGCAGATACAGCTCTCGGAAAGTACCTTTTATGCACAGCATTCTATGTACAGGTTGTAGGTTATTCCACTCCTTGTTATACCCAGTATCCCCCCCGGGAAAAGGCCAACGTCCAAACTGCCATAAACTACACAGGAATCACACGGCTCTAAGTATCTTAACGTTAGATATGTACTCAAGGGCCTGAGAAAAACAACTACTTGCTTCCCCAGGGAAGTTGTCACGATCGGCTGCAGCAGTGTTGACAGAACAACTAGTCTTGGGAGTCCTGTCTCTGCAACGGTCCATTCATTTAATGGTCTTTCTAGTCATTCCCGCAAACCCCCGTGCAAGTAATATCTGGAGAGTGACGTGGTTTCGAGAGAGTAAGTGCAGAAATGCATGCAAAGCATTTGCTTCGGGGCGAGTAGCACAGTACGGGCTTCACACACCCTGTCTGTCACCGTCACTAAGAGGCAGACATCCGGGACGAGAAGCGGATGCTAATGCAGCCCCGTCCCCACGTCCCAGCTCCAGGGCCTGCCCGGGGAGGCAGCGGAGGAAGGCCGGCGGGGACGGGGACCGGGACCGGCCTGGGAAGCGGGCGCCCCGCCCCGCCCCGCCCGGCACTCCCCCACCGACGGCCCGGGCAACGCGCGGCCGACCCCCGCCGCCCGCTCCGCAGGCCCGCGCTCCCCACGCCCTGCCCTCCGCCCGCTGCCGAGGCCCAGTTCCCGGAGGTTACCAGGCAGGAGCGGCAAGTGGTTGCCCATGTCGTGCGCAGCGTCCCGATGATCTTCCTCGTCGGCCATGTCTGTTTACCCGCAAAGGAGCCTGGGACAGGGCGGGCCCGGGACGACGCGCGGGGAGGTTCCGCCCCGCGCCGCGCTCGGGCCACAGCGCCCCCTGGCGGCCCCAGCAGGGTCTGAGCGGGACGCGCGAGCTGTGTCCAAAGCCAAGGGCTGGAGCCAGGTTCCCTTGTATGATTAGGTTAAAGCCAGCTGGGCATGGGTAAGCGAGAGTGCTGCCCACAGCCATTCACGCCCTAGTGCCCACTGACACCTCTACAGCCCCTGATTCCACTTTTCTAAAGGAGACCTGTTTACAGGTGAGTGACAGGCTCAGTGTTTCGTCTCCACCTCCTCCTTACAGGAAGGAGGCAGAGAGCAAATAGAAAGCCTGCTCATACAGCATCAGCTCCAATCCTTGAGAGATACGTAAGGGAACATTTGACCACCGCGTCCGTTATTCCAAGTGCAGACTGAGTATAGCTGATCGTAATTTCAGGTGAAACAAAAACAAACCGAAAAAAATATCAGTACTTCTTATCTATAATTCAAAATTCACGCGTGTTCATCAGGAACAAAGACTTGAAATGACAATTATTATGCAGGGTTATAATTGATTGGTAAATAAAGTCGTCATGATAGAAACTAGCCAAGTCACGACGACTTCAATTAAGTAAGAATAGGTCAATGTATGGCTGGCAACAGAACAACAAGAAAAGCAGTATAACTTAGTTCTAGTAGGGCAATTGTAGCTGGCAAAATTTTAAAATTTTTGGAGAGTGGCAAAAGGTTTTCTTGGGGTATTTTGAATATGTTTTGATTGAATGAAGAAAACTGAAAAATCTTTGAATGACATACAACATATGAAGGTAGTGATGGTGGGTGGAAGACAATAGGAAGAAAAAAAACTAAAGAAAATTAATGAATCTGCCAGTTTTTTAAAAATAGTGTTTTTCCTTCAGAAAATTTGCCTCACTGAAAAGTCAGAAGCTGTAAACCTCTTTGTAACCAATAATTTTTGACCAATTCCATATCATTCTGCCCTTTACCCTAAGGCACTTTTGGCTTTGGCCAAGTCACTTATATCCCCAGCCCTCAGTTTACACATTGCAAACATAATAAACAGAAAAAATGGCATACCATATTTTTTCTCATTAATAATGATTGCAATGCACCTTGTATGATTAGGTTAAAGCCAACTGAGCATGTCATTGTGATGAGTTCATGGTGTTAAAGTGATCACTGTAGTTAGTTAAGGGGTGGTTCAAGCACAGAATGCCAGAGAGGATGTGCACCAGAGAACACAGAGGCAAAAGCTGATCAGTAAGGAAGAAGGAGAAAGCGCTAAGGAAGTGCATGCATCTAGATGTAGACATACCCACATGAAATGTACATGTCTTTAATGCTATCACGTAAAGGTTCACTACAGTTTGCAGGATTTCAATAAACTATGTTTGTTGACTTGCAATAAAATTTTCACCAGGCACGGTGGCACACACCTTTAATCCCAGCACTTGGAAGGCAGAGGTAGGAGGATCACTATGAGTTTGAGGCCAGCCAGAGACTACATGGTGAATTCTAGGTCAGCCTCGGCTACAGGGAGACCCTACCTCCAAAATAAAACATATATATATATA
Source organism: Dipus sagitta (assembly GCA_036346955.1). Lineage (NCBI taxonomy): Eukaryota > Metazoa > Chordata > Mammalia > Rodentia > Dipodidae > Dipus > Dipus sagitta. Next base: position 44,822,796 of record CM070787.1, read on the forward strand.
TATATATATATATATATATATATATATATATATATTATTTAAACAGCAAGCATTTAGGTCTCAACAAGGAAGCTCTGACTTCCTGTGGTTTTCCCCAGTGGTGGGCACCAGAACGTTTTGTCTGAAACCTGGCTTAGTCAAGAATTTTCCCAACAGGAAAGGACAGTTCCAATCCTGAAGATCTGGGGGGAGTGGCAACAAAAGCACTAGCTGTCCTCCTTCTTCTGTGCATTTTCCCATTGTCACTAAATTCCCATCTGTGAGTCTCTGAGTTTTCTCCTTTTTTCTCTCCTCCATTCACACTGACCATCTGCTTCCTCCTTCTCTCAACCACTCAGTGTCTGCCAGTTCATGCATGGTGTCATCTTTCAATAGGACTACAGTACATATCACTGAACAATACCTAAGCAAGCTCATTTCTAGGAATAAGCCCTATTTTATCTTGAAACAACATATCACATAGGAATCTTCACATTTCTCCTTGCTTGCATGAAATGGATAAGGTGGTTTGCAAATCAAAGGGAAAAGAAGATATGCTCAAAGGTCATTGTCTCACAGTTTAAGAATTACCTTTAGTAACATTCCTATCGGTAATAAATGAGAAAAATGAGGCTGGAAAAACCCACTGTTGTTTCAGTCTCTGGTTTTAACAAATATCAACAAGAAGAGACACATATTTGAAGAAACATGTGTGTTTCTAGTTTTTGTTGTAGTGGATTTGTTATGTTTTGTATTTTCTCTCTCTGTCTCCATATATATGTTTACTATGTTAATAATGCCACTTCCCAGTTGATTATCTATTGTATGAGTTATTACAATACCTCAGTATTGGTGTCTCAGACTCTGTTTTTGGTCCTTCAGCACACAGCGCTTTTCCTTGGCTCCCCAGGTCACTGTTGGCCATTTTCCACTCAGCAGCCTCTATGATACTGTAACAGAGTGTTAGGGGCTCAGGAAAGTCCTTGAATCCCAAACCCTAGGTTCATTTCTAATTTTAATCAGAGAATTGAATAAAAAAGAAAACTGAGAAGGATAATTATTAAATTACTATATATATTGAGGGAAGTACAGAGCCGAGGAAAGGCACCCACGTGGCTAGAGATCCCATGTGGAGAGCCTGGAAAAAAAAAAAAAAACACAAAAAAAATTAGAGAAAAAAGAGAGTTCAAGGAGCTCTTGCCATGTGGAGAACTGTAGGAGATAAAGAACCCATGTAAGCAAGAGCTAGGGGCTCTCTCATCTGCTCAACCCCGCTGGGGGAAAAACTCACCCGCAGCTGCAAGTTCTCAAGTGGCCAGGGAGCCTGTCCTCCCCTTGTAAAGGTATTTATAACCTTTTAGTGGTGTGCTGTCCTCCAGCTTGTGCGAGCCAGAGGGACAGCTGATTGGTGAGGACTAGGGGCTGTCTCAAGAAGAGGCCAGCCCTGACACCAAGTTCCAGGGGCTGAACTTAATCAACCACAATGTTTCCTCTGAAAACCTCCCTCCCAGGAAGGGGTCGTGGTTGTTTGTGGAAAAACAGATCTACAGAACTAGGCAAGAGATAAGAAGTCAGATCATCTTTGATTTCTAGCAAGTGCAAACTTTCCTGCTTTTTTTTTTTTTTTTTTTTTTTTTTTTTTTTTTTTTTTACCTTCAGTGGTCCAGTCACCCTAACTTTTACCCCCCTCTCAATACTGAGCCAGCCCCCAGATCATGGTGTGGTATCAATTTGCCACTGCTTTGGGGTCCTCACTATCCTCCATCAACTCTGTCTTTCATGTTGTTCTCCACCAAATCAAATTTTAACCCTGGGCCCTGTCCTCCTAACATGAACTGACTGGTGCATTCACAACCCCACAGAGATTACTAGAACTGCCAGAAGTCTTGCACTATTCTGAGCCAATAAACATTTTGACATATTGGACAGAAGAGAACAAAAAGAATGAGACAACAAAACAAAGGAACAGCTACCTTGAAAAAGGAGGATCCTTGGGGGAATGGGATTGGGGGAGAAGGCATGAAAGAAAATAATGCAAACATGACCAAATTACAGTATGTTCATATACTAAAGTTCTCAATAAAAATTTAAGAATAAATAAAAATAAAATAAAATTCTGATTAAAAAATTGTAACACTGTTTCCAAACCCACGACTCTATCTTCCTTCTTGGACCCATATTCCTTCCAAGCATTTATGACCTTTGAAAATACCATGAGGCTTTCAAGAGTGTCTCCTCCAGCCTCTTCATGAATGTAAGATCCAAATGCAGGGACAGAGATCTCAGCTCCCAGAGACAGGTTCTGTTATTAAACATGTAGTCAAAAATAATGCTTATAACATAAACAAATGAACGTCAAGTTGTAGCAGATGGTCACACATTCCTATGTATGCAACTGCTAGGAACTTTGGATTTACTTGGGACAACAGTGTGCTCAGCCTATGGGGTCATGTTCTTACCAATCCCATAATTAGCCACCCTCCTTCCATATGCTCTTTAAAGTTAATGGGGTCCTGTGACACTGCTGTCACTGATGAGACTCAGTACATCAGACTGCTAGGCTTGCTGGATGGGGGAGGAGAAGACAGCTGCTGCATACAACTTTCCTTCATCATTAAAGGCAACAATTTAATTCCTGCCCTCTTGCTGCTGGGTTAAAAATGATGGATAAAAACTAGTCAATCTACTTTAAATAACTAATATTGTGAATTTTAGCCTAAGCAAAGCCAAATTGACTTATAGGCATACTCTGTTATCACTTTTTGGATAGGTGAATTCATTAATTTTGGGAACTGTACAAATCTTCCACTTCTTTCTGCTTTAAGATTAAAACATGTGCAAATGACTGTTACACCTCATCAAAACGGGCCATTTCCTCTTTAAGAGCAGGGCTTCCTCTACTGCTCCATGAGGCACAGGTCAGACACTGGTGAACCTGTAGATAGAGTTATGAGAGTATATGTGGTTGTGTTTTAATTACATGATTCCCCAGATATAGAACCTGAAAAGCACAGTAAAAACTTTGAACACTCAGCTGCTGCTACTGCTGCTGCTGCTCCTCTTCCTCCTCCTCCTTCTTTTTGCAAATAAGAAGCTTATTATATGGCAATAATCATATGTCAGATTCACACATGGGAGAAAACATTTGGATGGCACAGCCATATAGGCAACCTGTATACCACAACCTGGCAGTGTGGTGTGTTACCTGACTGGTCCATTTGGCATCTGTATTGCAATTTCTCATACCAATATGGACAAAACATGACCCCCATCCCATGATGTGCCCAGGATGACCCTGCTGTTTGGATTCAAAGTGGAACTTTTAACCCTTTCTGTGCCTTCTGGTATGGTGCGAATCTCCAGCAATAGATACATTTCATTAATCTTGTATATCCTGTCTTCATCTGTTCTCCACTGTTCTGTTCTAACAAGGCTGATTGGCCACACTAACTTTCCTGCCTCTTCTGCATGTAGGACTGGCAATCCTGACTCTGATTCCTCCCTGTCTTCTCTTTAGATAGGATAAGTCCACACTCTCTTTCAAGTATAAACTCCTTTCTTGATTAGATTTTAGAAACAATCTCTGGGTGTATTCTCTTTAATCTCACTAATTAGTTACCTACCTCATTTTGCATACAACCTTGACAATACATAGATGTGCCTTAATTAGCTACTGCTGTTTGAACCTTCACCTGTATAACTTTGCAAATAAACCAATGCAGTTTTCCTAATAAAAGATAAGTGCCCCACTTGGCTGTGACATTCTCTGCCTGGAATTTCTACCCTGGGATTCAGAACAATGACAATTTTGTTTATGACATCTCTCTCTTTTCTTCATGCTCCATTCTTTAAAGAGTTTGGGCAATAAATACACAGCTGTCCTGCAGTGTGTGCAGAGTGACCCAGTTGCTTGGATCACAGCACCAGGGCCATGGGACCAAGTCAGCCATAGACTGAGGATTCACATTCATGCCCAGTCTCCCTTGAGAACAAAGGGTCATGTTTAGGGATCTTTAAATTCTTTGTCGTGCTATAGTTCATTCATAAAGGAATACTTTCTATTCTGGTTGGGCTGTCACTCATTTAAAAATGTAAATAAGGGGCTGGAGAGATGGCTCAGTGGCTAAGGCTCTTGCCTGCAAAGCCTAAGGTCCTGGGTTTGATTTCCCAGTTCTCACGTAAAGCCAGATGAACAAGGTGGTGCATGAGTCTGGAATTCATTTGCAGTGTCTAGAGGCCCTAGACTGCCCATTCTCTCTATCTCTATGTACTTCTTTCTCTCTCCTAAATAAATAAATGAATAATAAAAGTAACTTAAAAACAAATACTTAGCAGGACACACTTGTGCATGCCTATTCTGCAGCACTCAGGCAGCTAGGCAGGTGGATCTAGGGTTGGAGAGTCTGTGCTACATACCAAGATCTTGCTTCAAAAAACAAACAGATTTAAATCATGGAAGTTCTCGTGTTCCTAATCTCTAGAAGCCACAGTTTCCTCAAACTTGTCCTAGAGCAGAAGTCTTTTTAATTTTCAGGCAATCTATATATCAAGAAAAGTAGTAACCCTGGCAGGAGAGCACCCTCTATTAAGTCCACTTTTTGCTATCAAGTGTTGTGCCTGGCAGCCATGGCTGTGAGACTCATACTTCAGCACCTCCTTGTCTTGTCTGCACTGCACAGATCTAGATGGGGAAAAAACAGGGACACTTGCTCTGTGAGCCAGAATAAAACCAGAGGTAGTAAGAGTCTTTCATGGCCCTTCAAAATGTCAAGAAGTTTATTCATGACTCACATTCATATTTCAGTTACATGGGAAAGAACTGGGAATTACAAACACCTTTATATGCAACTTTCATGGCCATGGTAATATTTTCAGGTCCCCCAATGCCTATACATATCCTGTAGCTGTTAGGCTATTTGTGAAAAATGATTATTTGTTGACAATACTTAGTGTTGCAATTTACTGAGCCTTCCTGCAACTACATCCATCTCTCCTGACAGGTAAAGTAGTGAAGATTTTGTAGGATAGTAAAATGTTGAGTAATTTATGGTTTTTAAACTTATGTTCAAAACTGTTTTCATGACTCACCCAGAAGCTTTTCCTGATGCCATGGCACCATTTCGACCTTTGTTAAGGAGCAAAGCATGTTGCAAAGACAACAGAGCAAAAGATACATGAGCCCCAGGTTCCTGTCATGCTCGCTTTTTAAAAAAGTTAAATTTTTTAAAAAATTTATTTGTAAGCAGAGAGTGATAGAGAGAAGAAAGACAGAGAGAAAGGGTGTGCCAGAGCCTGTAGCTTCCACAAATGAAGTCCAGATGTATGTGCCACTTTGTGCCTCTTCCTTTCTGTGGGTACTGGAAATCGAACCTGGGTTGTTAGGATTTGCAGGCGAGCACCGTAAGTGCTGAGCCATCTCTCCAGCCCTCACTCTTAGTCAACCAGTTCCATGTCTTCCTGGCTTTGTTTTCTTGGTCTGGTATAGATGGGTTGTTTATAGCCCAGTTATGTGAAGCTTTGCAAAATGCCAGCAGATGAATGCAACAAGAATTTTTTTTTTCCCTCAGATAAAGTCAGCTGAGGATTTGAGGGTCTGCAGGGCACCAGCCTCTCCACTGTGTCACAGTCCAGGCTGCTTCCATCTTGCAGTACCTCATGCTGGAATTTGCTTCTAAAGAGCTAGGGAGATGGCTCAGTGTGTAAAGTATTTACCTTGTGTGGTGGTTTGAATAGAATAGATGGCCCCCAATATATTCAGTTGCTTATTTGTAGTTTGCATCTCTAGCCACCTGGCTGGAGGCAAGGTCACTGGGTGGATCTTAAGGTGTGGTGGTGGATTTCAGATTACAATCTAAAGATATGCAAAGTGTGCCTAGCTGGAGTTCCTGAAGTGTGCTGTGGCTTTTGACCTTTAGGCTTGTACTTCTCTCTCTCTCTGCTTGGGCCTGTGAAGGCAGGCCAGTTTCTTCTGCTTGTATGGAACTTCCCCTGGATCTGTAAGCTTCAATAAATCCCTTCCTCCATTAACAGTGCCTGGTCTGGAAGTTCATCTCAGCGAACCTGAAGCTGTCTGATACACCTTGCAAGCATGAGGATCTGAGTTATCAGCGTCCATATAAAATCCAGGTGTGGCAGTGTGCACCTGTAGTCCCAAACCTGGGCAGTGGAGACAGATATCTGTGGAGCTTGCTGGCTAGCTTGTCTAGTCAAACAGGTGAGCTCAAGATTCAGTGACAGACCCTGTCTAAAAAAAGAGGGGGGGGGACCTGGAACCTCCTAAGGTGCACACCTAACATTGACCTCTGGCCTCCAAACCTATATGCATATATGTGCACAGGCACTGGCACACATGTATTCCCACATACATACAAACATGCATATACACATGAATGCATGCTACACGTCTACACACAATTTGCTTCTGCACACACTGGCTGTCATGGCAGAAAGGAAAACGGGCACTTGAGCACCGTCATAATGGACTCTTAAAGTGACATACATAACCTCTACTCAGATTTCACAGGCCGTAGCAAATCCTACAGCTTAGCTTAATTTCAAGGGTATGTATAACACTCTGGGTAAAAGTGGAATTGCATTGTTTTAGCAATGTTCACCAGAAAGTAAATCAATGGATTTCATATATATGTGTGTGTGTGTGTGTGTGTGTGTGTGTGTGTGTGTAATTTTTATTTATTAATTTGTAAGCAGAGAGTAATAGAGAGTAGAGAAACAGAGAGAGCCACTGCAAGTGAACTCCAGATGCATGCACCGCCTTGTGCATCTGGCTTTACATGGGTACTGGGGAATTGAACTTAGGTCGTTATGCTTTGCAAGCAAGTGCCTTAATTGCTGGAGAGATGTGTGAGAGAGAGAGAGTCATGAGTCACTTAGCCATAGGAATTCTTTAGGTGATTTCAATGTTATGCAAACATCACCAGTTATAATTACACAAACCTCAGTGGTATTGTCAGTGATGCAGTTACCTTCTCATTGTTGGCATAAAGCACCTGACCAAAAACAGATTATGGGAGGAAAGTTGTTTGTTTTGGCTTATAGTCTCAAGAGGAAGCTCCATGATGTCAGGAAAAGATGGTAGAGCAGAGGCTGGGCATCTCCTCTGCCACAGCAGGTGGAACACAGCAGCATGAGAGTGAGGCAAACGCTAGCAAAGGGAAACTGGCTGTGATGCCTATCAGCCTGCCCTCAGCAACATACCTCCTCAAGCAAGGTTCCAGTTCTCAACTTGTTCCCAGCTGTGGGGGGAGGACTAACATTCCAAACACAAGAGTTTATGGGGGACCCTAATTCAAACCACCACAGTCACTCTACTATACATTTGGTTATGTAGTATACTCCATTGTTCCAAGGTTAAACAGTGTACAGCTTGTTACTGTATTGGATATGTAATGCAACTGTACTACGATGGTAAGCACATGTGTATCTAAGCATAGCTAAACATAGTAAAATATGTATAAAGGGTGAAAAATGGTTCATTGAAGAGGGCCAATAATAGATAGAAATGGAGCTTACTATACTTGGGAGTTGCTCTGGGTGAGGAGTGAGTGAGTGATATGCGCCTATGAAGGCCCACGACATTGTGTGCACTTTCGTAGCCTTTGTAAACACTGTATAATCAGACTACACTAAATTTATAAAAACACTTTCTTTCTTTAATATAAATGTTACCATACTGTCACTTTTTTTTCTTCTTTATATCTGTATTCTGTAAACTTACGATTTTTTGATGGTTAATCACTAGTTGCCAACTTGACAGGATTTAGAACCAGCAGAAACAAATCTCTGGTCCTATCTGTGAGGGATTTTCTAGATTAGATTAATTGAGGTGGGAGGACCCACACTAACTGTGGGCAGTACCATCCCAGGACTAAATTCCTGACAGAAGCTAGCTGAGCATTCATCTCTTCCGCCCTGCTGATGTCAAGGGTGACACAGATTTTATGCTCCTGCCATGCTTGCTCAGTCATGATGAGCTTCTCGAAACTGTAAACTGAAACTTAACACTTCTTTAAACACCTTCTAGTTGGGCATTTATTCCCCTAGAAATTAGGAAGTAACAGATACAGGTATTGTCTGCTTTTCAAATTTATTTATTAACAGAGAGAGATAGAGACAGAAAGAGAGAGAGAGAGAGAGAGAATGGGCATGCCAGGGCTTCTTTGCCACTGCAAATGAATTCCAGATGCATGTACCACTTTGTGTCTCTGGCTTTGCATGGCTGTACTGGAGATTCAAATTTAAGTGCTGAGTCATCTCTCCAGCCAATTTTTTCTTTTTTTAAAAAAAAAATTGGACTGAAGAGATGGACCCAGGTTAGATTCCCAGTACCCACATAACCCAGATACATAAGAGGGCACATGCATCTGGAGTTCATTTGCAGTGGCTAAAGGCTTTGTGTGCCTATTTTCTCCTTATCTGTCTTCTCTCTCTCTCTCTCTCTCTCTCTCTCTCTCTCCCTCTCTGTCTCTCTCTGCTTGCAAATAAATTAAAAAAAGAAAATAAAAAAGCCACAATTTTTTGTGTTTTCTTTTTTGAAAGATCTTTCTTTTTTAAAATTTATTTTCAGAGAGAAAGGGAGAGAGAGAAGGAGGGAGGGGAGAGAGAGAGAGAGAGAAAGAAAGAGAGAGAGAACGGGCATGCCATGGCCCTCAGCTGCTGCAAATGAACTCCAGACATATTCACCCCTTTGTGTGCATGTGTGGCATTGTGTGCTTGGGTCACTGTGTGTCTGGCTTATGTGGGACTTGGAGATTCAAACATGAGGTCTTAGGCTTCGCAGGCAAGTGCCTTAACTGCTAAGCCATCTCTCCAGTCCTGTTTTATTTTTTGAGGTAGGGTCTCACTTTAGCTCAGGCTGACCTAGAACTTATTCTGTAGCCTGAGGCTTACCCAGAACTCACAATAATCCTTCCTCAGTCTCCCAAGTACTGGGGTTAATGGAGTGGCTACTATACATGGATAAAAAACTTAAAATTCCTTTCCTCTTGGTTAAAAACTAAGGCACAAACACACACATTACCTGAAGCCTACAAGGATCAGGATCAACACTGCTGTCTTCCAATTCCACATCAGTTCCACTTGAAAGTCCCTGGGGCATTGACATTTGAAGCTGCCATTTTTTTTATCGTCACAATGCCTCTTCTGGAATACTTCTTGAAGGACTTCTTGAGGCTGTTTATAACTAACTTTAAAACAAATAGGAGTGGAATGAGTCCTCTCTTAAATAGTCATAAAATTGTGGCACAGTAAAGACAGAACAGTAACACAGTCATTATCAAGGACCATCCACTTCACACAATGATATGCTAGACCTTTAAGTGATTGTCAATGAAGCAATTTATTTACATGGCATCACAACAGACATGTGAGCACTACATTGTGCTGTGACATTAGGACATTGCTAGGTGACAGTAATTTTTTAGCTCCATTACAACTTAATGGACCACCATCATACAGTTGGTCCATCATAATAGTACTTGTGGTTCCTGGCAGCCTTACAGAGCACTTGCTTCTAAATGAGAAGACCTTTTTCTGTTATGTCACTAATGAATGATTAAACATTTGTTAAATATTCAGTCTGACCCAAAATCTATATGTGTGCTTTGCATGTCTTTCATTGAGTTTTATGGAAATCTTGAGAGATCTGTTCTATTATTCCATTTTTTTAATGATTATAAGTCACCTTCCACCTATGTAAAGAGAGGTTCAACCTAAACGACATTTTAAGTTTTGCTCAGCTTTCATTTCTCTGAAACTTTATGAATTTAAGCTTCCTTGTTTCTTAGTTCGCTGTGTGTTTCTTAACTTTTGTCTTAGACTACTGGGCATTGCTTTACCACTGCCCAGATCAACCTCCCAGTTCTTTTCTTACCATGGGCTATGTTCTTGCCTCCTGCAGTCCCATTTGCCATTATCTAGCCTTCTCTGAGCAGTGCTTTCCTGCACAAAGCTAATGTTACCTTCCTCATTGCTGGGATCAAATAAGAAGCCACTTAAGGGAAGCAAGGTTTACTTGGGCTCAGGGTCTGAGAGTACAGTTCATTATGGCAGGACAGGCATCTCTCAGCTAGACCAGCAGGAGCAGCGAAGCTGCTAATTGACATCTAGATGGATCAGAAAGCAGAGATGGGACAGGAAGCAGGAGCTTGAGTCCCACCCACACCCATGACCTAGCTAACCTCTACTTCCCAAAGCTCTTACAACCTCCCAGAATAGCACCAGTACCTGGGGATCAAGTGTTCAAGCATGTGAGAAACATTTCACATCTTCATCGTAACAGACATGAGCCAAATGTTGGCTATAAGAAGTCTTCCTTGACAGATTGCATGTATAGCCCAGACTTAATGGCTTTTCTTGAGGATTGTAGACACAGGGCTATAGATTCTCATTTTAATGTGTGACTAAAGGTGACTTACTAGTGAAACTTAAAAAATGGAAGACTAAAATTTGTTTTTCAAAATATAAATTCAGAGCACTACTAAAGTTTTCTATAGACTTTAATATTATAATGTATTAAGAAGCCTATCAAGCTACGAATGTTTTGCCAGTGTTACAAGACTTCTACTGAGAATGTACAAGTGGGAAGTAGAGGGATTCTCAAGACTGTCCAGGAGGGCGCGCCATGACCTCCACGGCACTGGCCCGGTGCCAAGGTGGTTTGGCTTTAATGATTGTTTTTACTGGACGCAGGTGGAAAAATATGAAGATCGTTTCGCAGGGTAACGAGTACATTTTTCAGAGACATTGTTGCTACTACATTGACTCCAATCCTACATCCTCACAGAGGTAATTTGTTCTACAAAGAAAGCACTCATAGGATGGTTGGATTACATTTCGTACTCTGCTGTCAGTCTGGGAGATCAGAAAGCCATGACTGACATCTGAGCTTTGTCACATGGCATGTCTCTGCGTTGGCTGAAGATGCCTGAGCAACCATCATGCTGTGCTGCTTTAAATCGACACTGTGTCTGTCCCTGGCAAAGCAGAGCATCCTGGGATCACACCCTCCCCCAACACAACCTCTTTCTTTCCCAGGCATAGGCTGAAAAAAAAAAAAAAAAGCGTGCTGAAGCCCTTATTATTCTGAAACGCTCAAGCATAAATCTTGCTGATGACAAGAGATTGGCCCAACGCCTCAGGCAGGGATATAATCAATGAATACAGAGAGCATAAAGCCCTTATGATTTAACCCTTTCCCTGTAAAATTATTTTATGTCTCACTCAGTTCAACTGGCCCTATAGCCAAAGATCAATTGTTCTTTTTTTTTCTTTTTTCTTTCTTTCCTTCCTTCCTCCCATCCTCCATTTCTTCTTTCATTCCTTGTACTCTTTCGCTATTTCTTTCTCTCCTTTTTGTTGGATAGAATCTTGCTATATAATCCAGGCTGGCCTTGACCTCATTATGTAGCCCAGGATGACCTCAAACTTGCAATCCCCCTGCTTCTACTTCCTGGCAGCTGGGAATATAGGCTTCCTTGCCAGGTGAAATCTTCTTTTCCTATGTCTACTTTCCTAGTTCTGCCTCATTCACTTTTATATGCTCAATGAATAGTAAAGTATGGAGTGTTGAGAAATGATTGTTGAATTGAATTCAAGTCATAAATGAAAGCCTGGTCTCTTACTACCTACCCAGTCATGTGATGTAGTGTTAGAGTGATGGTTTAGAGGGAAGAGTCAACTAGCTTTCAAATAAGTATAGTCTTCTATGCTCCATGATAGGACAGAAGAAAGGGAGAGTCACCTGAAGATGGTGACTGCAATCATCTATAGCTGCAGAGGTGCTGTCCACCTGCCAGGCCCCAAGACAGAGATTTGTAACATGATTTCACTTGATGCTCCTAGAAGGGAGGCATATGTAAGCCAACATAAAGTAACCAGAGAGCTGACATTCTATGACTAAAGCCATATAGCATGGAGGTAGCAGAGCCGGGGGCATAAACCTGGATGAGCCTGTCTCCAAAGAAAAGATGATGACCTCTACTGAAGACAGTGAGGGAAATGAGGTCAGGACAGGAAGAACAGGCAGTATGGGAGGAGGTAAGTGGCAGGGAGGGGAAATCCTGCTGTGAACCTTGAAAACCACAGGGGACATTTATTTCCTAAAAATAGTAGACAAGGATAATGATGTGGGGTTGAAGCATTACAAGGCTGAATAATGGTACTTCAAGGATATGCAACTGTGTATATTATCTTCCATGGCAAAGGGCTCTATAAATGTATCCAGTTATAAATCTGGAATTGGGCAAAGTATCCTGGAATGTCCAGGTAGGCTTTAAGGTGTGTCTAAGCATTTGACCTGGTGACATGGCATTGTCTTCTTCAAATCAAGTTACCAAAAAAACAATCTCAATGTTTTACACAATTTATAATTTTGTGTTGTGCCACATTTATAGACCTCCTGGGCTGTGTGTGGCTCATACATAGGAAGGATGCAGGAGGGTCAGAGTGAGAAGTGATGTGACCATAAAGGTGGAGGTTCAGTGTTGTCCACCAGGAACGAAGGACTGCAAGAGGCTTTCAAAGCCAGACAAGGCAAGAACGCTCCTACATAAGCCACCAAAAGGAATGCAGCACAGTAGACACCTTAATTTTATGCAGAGAGACTAATTTTGGACTTCTGTACTCTATACTCCAATGTATAATAAAAACTTGGTATTACTGTAAGCCACCAAGTTTGTACTTAATTTGTTCTAGTGGTAGAATCCAAATAGTATAGTACAGAGTACAACTATGTGAAAGTCTCAAAAGACAGAAGAGATAGGTTTCTGTGGAAAATTTGTCTCTAGGTAGGCCAAGAACTTAGGGCACAAGTTTCCAAAGAAGTGAGAACAACTTGGACAAGTGGGTGCTTCTTTTTTTTTCCTTTTTCTCCTTTTCTTTTTTTCTTTATTAGTTAGTTTTGTATTCAGCAAATACAGTCAGTTTGGTACCATTATTAGGCTCATCCGTGACCTACCCCCTCCCCTTGGCCCCTCCTTGTTGAGATATACGGGTCATGCATTGTGGAGTTAGCCCACAGTTATGGGTAAGCTAAATGTCTCTGCATATCATGACCCAACATGTGGCTCTGACATTCTTTCTGCCCCCTCTTCCACAAAATTTCCTTCAGCCATGTTGGGTTCATTTTTGCTTTGCTTCAGTGATGAGGTGTTGAGGGCCTCTGAGGCTCTGGCTCTCTGATTTGGTAGGAGTTGATTTTTCTCTGTGTTGATCTCCTTCCCACTTGTGCTGGTATCCGGTTCACCAGGAAAACAGCACCCTTGCTTGTTTCGCCAATTTTTCTTAGTTTCAGCCGGGGCCCTTTGGAGAAGCGGGTGCTACTTAATGTACAGATGTATCTCTGGGCCCCAATTTAGAACTTATCAATTTGACTGCTCATATTCATGACCTTTCTGTGCTGTTATAACCCTAATGGTGATGACAACCTTATCATGTAGCCAGACAGACAAATAAATGAAGATGCAGCAAACAAAACAATACTGACTTACAGAGGTCTTTGTTGAAGGAAAACTTCAGACTAGATTTCTGATAAAAGGGTTGCTCACTACTCTACACTAACCATAATTATGGGGATTTAATGCAAATTCATGACTCATTACATCTTTTTTTTTAAGTAGTTTCATGTTCCACTGCAATACTATGGAACTGAGAATAGATACAAGGGAATAAACTACATGGCTCATCCTCTAGAACCTACAGTTTTGTTCGGGAGAAGTAGATATTGATTAAACATTATTTCATAAACAATGAATGCCACAGACAGTCCATGTAGCTGGGAAAGGACCTTACTTTGGGAGTGATAGGGTCAAGAGTCAAGCACAGGAGTGGGGAACAGGGAAGAGAGGGGAAAATGTAGCAGGAACCACATATATAAGAACCTTGGGGCAAGCAGAACTTAGTGGAGCTTGAAGTCAGGGCTTAAAGATGAAAGTGGGTGAGGTGAGGTGAGGCTACAAGGAAATTATCACCTTGCGGACCATGTTAAAAATTTCATCTTCTCAACAGCTTCACCTTTTCTTCTTGATCAAGTTTGCATTTGCAAATCAGTATTTTGTACTAAGGTAGAGGAAGAGTTGAATTAGAACAAATGTGGTAGTCTAGGACATCAATTAGGAGGCTGTAAAGATACCGGGAGACAAAGAGGAAGCCTAATAGATCTTACCTCTTTCCTCTAATTCTAGAAGACTGCCAAACTGATTGTGGAGAAAAGTCCATGATTGAGAAACCTAGAAGGGAACCAATCCTGATAAAGGACTTTCAACCATACAAACCTGGTCCAGGAGGCCTTCTTAATGACACCAAAAGTAAACAGAAGCTCGTTTCCAGCCAAACCACAATCAGAGGAAAGATAACTTAGTATGGTGAACAGTGAGCTACAATTCCAGGCCTTGCACAGAGTCCAGCATCACCAATCAACTGACCTTACTTACATGGCAGGAAACGAATGGTGGGAACCTAAAGCCCAAAGGAGGATAGCTCCAAAATAAAGCTGTGCATAGGCCACAACCATCGGGAAGATGGGTCTTTTGTTTCAGTCCTTTGCCCCACTGCTCCCCGAAGTAGACTCAATGCACTTAACTTTTTCTACTCTCAAACGACTTAGTGATTCTGATGTACCACACGGATATGTACTTTTTTAATTAAACAAATATTTTTCTAATTTACTTTCAAGCAGAGAGAGAAAGAGAGAAAAATGAATGGATACAACAGGGCTTCCAGCCATTGCAAACAAACGAACTCCAGATGCATGCACCATTTTGGGTCTTTGGCTTTACATGGGTACTGGGGAATCAAACCTGGGTCATTGGGCTTTACAGGCAAGCACCTTAACTGCTGAGCCGTTTCTTCAGCTTGATCTGTCTTTTTAAAGAAGTCAGATTTTCTACACTTCAGAATAAGCACTAGTGAATAAATGAGTTTACTCATATACTGATGAAGTTGTCAAGGCAGCATTCACAGATGAAAAGAGAAGGCGATGAGTGTGCCTGCTGGCTGCCACATTGCAGCCAGACTATCACACGCAGATAATGTATATATATATGGCTGTGGTTTACTATATACATATATATATATACTGTATACATATATACATATACATATACTGTATATATATATATATATATATATATATATATATATATATATACATACATACACACACACACATTGGGAGCAGGCTGGGCTTACGGAAAAGCACTGCTGTCACCCAAAGACAACTATTGTCTGCAAGAATGAGGCATGGCAAAGATGGTCAGGAAATATAACTCAATTCAAAGCAATAAAATCTCTGTTTTTTGACCATAGTGTCAAGGATTCCTGAAAGACCAAGTAAAAGCTGATAAGGACTGCATTGATAGTGAACCAAGAAACTGATATCATAAGCCATATCTTCATGACCTATAATGGCCAGAAAACATTGATTACTGTAAAAGTTCCCTGAATAAATGACCCCCAAAATATTCATGTTTTATTAGTTTGTAATTTGGATCTGCAGCTACCTGGCTGGAGGAGGTGTCACTGGGTGGATCTTAAGGTGTGGTGGTGGGACTGAAATACTAATCTAAAGATATGCAAAATGTCTGGTTCCATCTGGAGTTCCAGAAGTGTGTTGTGTGGCTTTTTGGCTTGTAGCTTCTCTCTCTCTGCTTGGACCTGTAAAGGCAGGCCAGTTTCTTCTGCCATTACGGAACTTCCCCTGGATCTGAAGCTTTAATAAATATCCCTTCCTCCATACATGTGATGATCTAAAACTTCATCTCAGCAAACCTGAAGCTGTCTGCTATATTCCCTTAAGTCAGGAGAACTGCTGTTAAATTTTATTTCTCATTTACTATAATCTTCTATAGTTTTTTTTACAGTAAATCTTCTTTATTTTTGAATTTGAGTATGTAGATAAAAATAAATGAGATTTATTTCAACTGTCATCTCCTCTACCTGGCACTTCCTGACTATAAGTCTCTGGGTAGGCTACTTAAATCACTCCTTTCTGTTTCCTCATCTTCCAAATCTTTAAGTGGGAATAGTGATGTTTCCCAATTTGAGGAAGTACTGAGGCTAGATTGCAAAGCCCCGCACATGCTAAGCATGAGCTCTGCCCCTGCTGGTTGACATCTTAAAGGATGTTTATGACATGAAGTGTGCTGTAGAGGTTACCTTCTCATTGTTGGGACAAAACACGTTGCCAGAAACAGTTCATTAAAGGAAAAGGCTTATTTTATCTTACAGTTTTGATGGGAAATTTTCATGGGGAAAGCTGACAGCCAAGGCATCACATCTTATCACATCAGGTGGGAAGAAGCAGCAAGTGTAACATACCTAGTACTCATAAAGGCCAGTGGATTATAAAATCCCAAGGCCCGCCATCTAGTGACATACTTCCTTTCAAGAATCTACATCCCCAAGGGCTCCACCAGCTGGGCATCAAGTATAAGGCTTAATCATAAACACATGAGGTTATGTGGAACACCACATTACACCCATGGTCCTCATAGACTCATGGACATTCACTGATGCAAAATATATGAAAAGTCTCCATAGTCTTTACCAGTCCCAATACCGTTTAAAAGCCCCAAGTCCAAAGTTCATCTGAGACTCATGAAACTCTTTTAACTGAGAGCTGTACAAAGTCAAAACATAAGCTGTATACTTCTGACACCTAATAACAGAATAAACAAACCTTTCCATTGCAAAAATAAGGCATAGCAGGGAAATACTGGACCAATGCAAAATAGAAAACAAGTACCTCTGAATCCTGTACCTCCAAATCCAGGACTTAGGACTCATGGGGAAATCCTTTGAGCTTTAAAAGGCTTGGGCAACTCCACTCCTCCAGATGAGCTGTTTGCTTCCTAAGAAGAATCTAGCCCAACCCAGAAACAGTTTTTTTTTTAATTTTATTTTTATTTATTTATTTGACAGAAAAAGGGGGTGCGGAGAGAGAGAGAGAGAGAGAGAGAGAGAGAGAGTGCTAGGGCCTCAGCCACTGCAAATTAACTACAGATGTGTGCAACCCCTTGTGCATTTGGCTAACTTGGGTCCTGGGGAATTGAACCAGGGTCCTTAGGCATTGCAGGCAAATGCCTTAACTACTAAGCCATCCCTCCAGTCTAGAAACATTTTTTGTAGCTGTCCCATAGTCCTAGAATCTTCAACATTCTGAGGTCTCCACTTCAACCCACATGCTTTGTCTTAATGACTCCATGCTATGTCTCCACATGTCCTCTGTGTAAGGATTATGATTCTGATCCACATCTCCAAAGGAAAAACAAATGCTGTGCTATAAGTACAATGACCTTCACTTTTCTCATTTGTCATACTTCCAAAATCAGTATCAGGTGGGCTACTAAATTTGTCAACCCAAGAGGAATGAAACCTGATTTTGAGGTGCAGGAAACTCCTTTTACATTCTTCCCTCAGGCCCCTCCTTTCAAAAGAATCAGAACTCCTAAGTGTCGAAATACAGAATAGCCGGCCCATGCTCAATAGTGGTGATCCCTTAAATAATTACAGCTGAAGTGGCTATAGTCTCTAGCTTGAGATTTTTATTTCTTTCTGTGCCAAACTTTATATCTTTTATATCCTTCTTTTTTTTCTCTCCCCAAACACTCCAGTCCACTACTTGTGGATTCAACTTTTCTCAAATTATCAGGACATGGGTAGAACATAGGTAGCCTCTCCACCAGAATATCACACCAACTGATTTCAGGCCAATTTCTAATAGAGTCCGTTTCTCTCTGAAACCTTGTAAGTTGAGTCTTCATGGTCTCTATACTTTGCAGTCTTAAATTTTTCACCACAATAACCCATTAAGCTTTGCTTATACCGTTGAAAAGATTCCCTAGGTCAAATCCCAAATCTTTCCATATTCTTCCTGCAAACCAGTTCCAAAAGACTAAAACCCTCATGGTCAGGCTTATCATATTAACAGCCCCACTTCTTGGTACTAATTTTTCATAGCAGTTATCTTCTTATTGCTAGGACAAAGCACCCAACCTGGTTTAGTTTGGCTTAGAGTTTAAAGGGGGAGTTTCATCATGGTGGGGAAATTATAGCAATAACAGACGTTAGGTATGACATCTTGTCATATTAGCTGAGGAAAATTAGCAAGAGTGAGCTATCTAGCATTGGCAAGGGGAAATGATTATAAAATGCCCAAGGTCCCTAGTGACAGACCTCTCTACCTCCCAAAGGCTCCACCAGTTGGGGATCAAGCATGAGGCTTAATCACAAACACAGGAGACTATGGGGGACACTTTATATTCAAACCACCATACAGATGATATGGTGAAGCACTAGACTACAGTAGGCACATGGTTAGCACACCATCAAGATTTAGCTATTTGCAAGACAACCTTCAAATTACTATCTAAGCCCATGGTTCCTTGGGCACCCTTTCATTTTCTTGCCAGGTATTAAACTGTTATTTTTCAGCCCCAATTCACCTTGTTATACTCTGTTTTGTGACATTGGGTACCACTGGGATGTGCTAGAGGGAAACTAAGGATGCATGTGTAAGGCATTTCACCTTATTTTCTGTACCTGGTGCCAGCAACAATTCCTCTGAGGGCTGGTTTTCAGCTTAACTCACCCCTGCTTCAAGTTTCTGAGTTTAATAATGTCAACCTTTTTTTGATTTTCTTCTGAGGGTGGTTATTTTTTCTTACAAATGATGGCTGCATGATATTTTCATGATTTAATTGTTTTTATTTACCCTCTTAAGAATCTTCACCTATCTAAACATTCTTTGTATTACAACCTCACTTTTTGCATATCCAGGATATATAATGTATTTGACTCTGGACCTATATGAGTTGATCTTTCATGGTATCTTATGGTGAACATAAGTTCTTTGAGTCCGACCCAATTTAACAAAGAAAATAAGGCAATCAGAAAGAAAGTTGATTTAGAGAATTGACCAGGTACTTCATACTTCATAAAAGAAGATATCTAATTTTTGTGTAATTTTTTATATGAGAGAGAGAGAGAGAGAGAGAGAGAGAGAGAATTGGTGTGTTTGGACCTCCAACCTCTACAATTGAACCTCAGACACATGCACCCCCATGTCACATGTGTGACCTTGGGCACTTGTGTCACCTTGTACGTCTGGCTTACATGGAACCTGGACAGTAGAACATGGGTCCTTAGGCTTTGCAGGCAAGTGCTTAAACCTCTGAGCCATCTCTCTAGCCCCAAAGAAGATATCTAAATGCCCAACAAGTATGAAGATATGTTCAACTCCCTTAATAGTTCAGGAAATGGTATTTAAAACTTAATAGGCTACTTATAAGACTGATAACCTTCCATGCATCAGTTGCTTAGATGTATTTATACCAACTATATGTATGCTCCCTGACACAGCAATTGCAGGCCTAGGTACATATCGGTTGGCATGCATGCATTTAAAGGCAGGGCTAAGGAAACATAATCTACAATAATTCTAATCAGGAAGCAAAATAGTAGCATCCTCTACTCAAAAGTATAAAGAAGCCAAAGTATATTTATATAGTGTGATATTACCGTATAGTAATAACATTGAGTAAACTGTAGCTACTCAAAACATGGATAACTCACACAATATAGATATAAAATAATGCATAGAAAATAATTCTAACTAAAATAAAGTTCAAAAATTAGAAAAATTAATCTGGCATTAAAAAAATCACCACTGTAAACTGGGCGTGGTGGTGCACGCCTTTAATCCCAGCACTTGGGAGGCAGAGATGGGAGGATTTCTGTGAGTTTGAGGCCACCCTGAGACTACATAGTGAATTCCAGGTCAGCCTGGGCTAGAGTGAGACCCTACCTCAAAAAAAAAAAAAAAAATTCACCATTGTAACTAATCCTGGCCTGATATACAGACATTCAATGGGAAAGGACAAGAGGACATTAATGTTGATAATATCCTACACTTTTGAAAATCATTTTCATGATTTTATTAGCATATATTAACTATATATAATGGATTTCACTATGATATTTTCATACATGAACATAATATATTTAGATTATATTTGCCCCTACTGTTACCCTCTTTCATCTCCCTCCTACTGCTGATACTCCTCTTCTTCTTTCCAAATAATTCCCATTCTACTTTTTCTTTTTATTGCAGACATACTTAGTTTGGGTATATCATGTGTTGGAACCATCTTTTCCCTTGCGCCTGTCCCCATTTTGCTGGGAGCTCTCCTCAGTGGGGTTGCTGGTATTCCCCATGGGGTTATGGGTTATGTGTTATGAGAAAAGCAGTAAGATACTCGGCGGGGGGAGTACAATGCCTCTGGATATGATGTCTCAACCTGTGGATCTTACAGTCTTTTCACCCCCACTTCTGCAATATTACCTGTGCTGTGGTGGGTGTGTTTTAAGTCTACTCAGTGATGAGCTGTTAGGAGCCTCTAGATGTCTGCTTTTGTATGTGTTGAGTATCCTCAGTCCTGTCTCCTTCACCCTGGCACTGACTGTCAGGCTCAGCTGGGCCTTGGCTGAAGTACAAGGGATGGATTATTTCCTCAGGTCTCATTACCTTCTGAAAAAGAAAAGCAGACTCTCCCATGGACAGTGAAGTCAGCATAGGTTACATGAGATAAGCATTATTAACTTAGAGAGAATTTGATGGATGTGCCCCTCTTTTAGCCAAAGACTAGTGGAAGATTGATGTGGGAGAGCATAATTTTTGTCTCCATAGGATTATGACCTGGTTCCTAGTTCCAGATAAGGGTTCCTTTCCACTGAGTGGAACTCTTAGCCAATCAGAAAGTCATTGTTTACTCACCAAGGCTGTGTGCCACTATTGCATTGGTGTGTACTTCTTGTCAGGGTGTTTGCTTCTGGGTAGCTTAGACTCAGGGTTGCTCATACCATTGTTGGCTACTTTCCTCCAGTAGCTTATGTAGCACTTTCCATCACTAGATGGGCTAACTCTCTGGGGACTGGCTCTCTTCCAAATATCCTCCATCTTGATGTGATTGATGGTTTTACGTGTGTGAAGACTCCCACTGTGCGATCATTCTTTGAGCTCTGTATTTTCATTTATGTATGTGTGAAATACTTCATTAAAAGGATTTAAAATATTTAAAGGTGGCATTTCTGATTTCACTCAGCGTCTACTACACTTTAACTTTCTTTAGAACTTGGCATCTATCCTTGGCTTCTTGCAGGCTCCCTGTACATCTAAATCGCAAAACAAAACAAAGTTGCTTCATCCATTAGCTATGATGCCACATATTTCCAACCAGGCTAACAGTGCGTTCCATTATGTTGGGAATTGACAGGAATTTGCATCTCTAGGGCTGTACTTTCTGACTTCAATAAATGTCTGTTGAGTCAAAGCCAAGGGATATTTTCTTGTCAAAAATATCTCATTATAATTCTTGCAGATTTAATATGTATCAAATATAGAGAAGACATTCAAATGTATTTGTTGAGTGTATGAAAATGAATTCTGAAACCATAATTATAATTTAAACTCCATGGTGCCTCTCAGGAAAATTGACTCCAAATACTTTTAAACTATTCAGTGAATGTTAGGAATTTCCTAGATAAAGTATATCACCATCTAAATAAATTTTCTGCTTAGTTTTTTTTTTTTCCTGCAGATTTTAGGCACCTAAGAAACATTTTCTCATTTTCTAGTAGTTTTGTGACTAGTAATTGTAGAGCTGGCATGCTGTGATAGAAATAGTAATGGCCAGGCCAAATTGACTACAGATCAGCTGGTTGACTCTGGCAAATCACATTAACTCTATCTGACCTTAGGAGACACATCCTTAAAATTGAAGAGATTGGAGTGGTTAAAGAAAGTAAGCAAATTCCAGATCCTCCTACCCATGACAGACACCACTAATCAAGCACATTGTGGTTTTCCACTAACTCCAAATGTGGCCTCAGACTTCTCAGCCTAGCACATCAGAGTCACACTAATCAATGCAGCTGGCAACACTTAGTTGTCAACCCTTAAAAGGATGACCAAATATGTAGCTTAAATTCCAAGATTCTCTCTGATTCCTTGACCAACTAAAGAAATAAAATCCCCTCTAATGACTTTACAACAATGCACAATCTTAAAGTACATTCAGAACGATCAAAGAAAAATTACATTCTATTCCTCACATCTTCCCAGGGCTTTATTACATTATCAGTCTTTGTAAATGGGTAATCCATGTGTAATGTAGATACACATTTCATTTCGAGAATGAGATTTAAAATTAGAATGGGGACAAATATCAAGTGCCTCCATAGAATACAGATGCCTCAAATCTGAAATCCTTCTGTCCCTTAAGTATCAACAGTGAAATGAATTTTCCTTAAACTGTAGCACTTGACAGGTAGGCATCTGGTTTGTCTAATTCTAGGAGTGATTTAGAGAAATTGGTAGCAAATATCTCAGAAATTGTCCAAGTAAAGGTCTGGGGTTTCAAATATTTTAGCTGTATCTTCATGTTAGATTTAACATCAGAATGACTCTAGATGAACATCTTTATCTAAGATTAAATATATTACATTGAATGAATGTCTGGGTAATTGCTGACAGCCTGCTAATGCAGTATTACTTAGTGCATGAAACAAAACTGAGAAATTTATGTTTTTCATAAACACTGTGTGTATGAGGAGGATATCAGATCACTGGAAAAAGTTAGCGCTTTCCATTTTAATCTTGGAGAAACTGTGTTCATCAGCTTGAAGAGGAAATTGTTTTATGTATTCTCTGGATAGTTAGGATTATAAATCCATTTCTTACGTCAGGGAATATGAACTCTGATACACTTTCAGACTGAAGCTTTGACAATGCTGAGCTGAGAAAGCATTTCATAAGGCTTGTAGGATGTTCATAAAAAGCCACCATCCATGTTCTGGTAGAAAAAGAGTCAGTGTTTGGGAGTTAGCAAACATGGCTGAATCTTGGCTAGGATGGACTGTTAAACTTAGGTCACCTAGGTTTCTTCCTGCTCTAATGTCTTAATTCATGCCTAATTAATGTTCATTAGGTGAACAAACCAACCAGAAGTAATGTCAAAATAACTCAAACAATCTAGGCCAAAGTGGATTGTAAAGTACTTAACTTAGAGGCTGAACCTGTGATTCTGAGACATGAGCCTCTCTTTCTGTAGTTGCCTGGATAAGTGTCTGTTCTTACACACCAGATACTTCTTTTCTACCTTCTGTGTTCAAAACAAGGACCAGTTCTTCTTTTTCTTCTTACCTTGTGGCTCTTATGTTCTTTCTAACCCCGCTTTTGCAAGCTTCCCTGAGCCTTGGTGGGTGTGTTTTAATTCTGCTTTAGTGTTGAGCTCTCAACAGCTTCTGGATTTCTTCTTTGGTACATGTTGAGTCTCCTCAGTGTCTGTCTGCATCACCCTGGCCCAGGTTATCAGGCTCACCATGGAAGCAGCCCATGTGCTCATCTCCCCAATTCCTCTGTGGTTTCAGCTGGGCTCTGGCTCTTGTATGAGGGGCGGTTCATTTCCTGTCTGGGAGTTAGCTATCTGTTCTTGTCTTATTGGTAGATTATACTTGTCCTTGGTTCTCACTGCTTTCTAAAAAACAAAAACATATTTTCCAATGGACAATGAGATCAGGATGGGTTAAAGTCGATAAGCATTGTTAATTAAAGAGATTTTGATGGGTGTGGCCTCACTTTTTGTTGCAAACTAGTGGGAGCTTCTCATTGGAATCCATTATCTTGGTCTCCATAGGGTTCTGACTTGGTTCCTAGTTCCAGTTATGGGTTCCTTTCCACTGAGTGGGTCTCATGGCCAATCAAAGAGCCATTGGTTACCCATCTAGGCTGTGTACCACTATTGCACAAGTTTGTGCATAATGTTAGGTTGCTTGTTTTCATATAGCAGTGTCCTCTGCTTGCTCACAACAATGACAGACTGCTGCTCTCAGAACTCATAACCTATAACTACATGGTGAATCCCAGCAGTCCCACTAAGGAGGACCCCTTAGTGGAGTGGATGTAAGGAGGAGGGAAATGATGCTACCAATATATGCTGTGTCCATACAAAGTTTCTATTTAATAAAAAAAATTAAGTAAGTAAGGACCAATTCCATAATTTTGTTAGAAATCCACCTAAATGTGATATACTGTTTGGCTTTTTAGATAGGTTCATGCAATGCAAATTCTGGGGCACTGTAATATATGTAATTCTTGATTCTGATTTCTTTTTGATGATATCGACTCCTATAGCTGAAAGAATAGTTCAAGTGTGGCTTGGGAGCAGTTCATAACCCTTTATTTTCCATCTATAGAATGAAGAAAGAGGACCTGGGAGATTTCCAAGGTCACCTTTTACTATACAAGTTTATATGCAGGTTTCTCAAGCTCAAAGTAATTACCTTTGTAATCCAGGGTTACATATTAAAGGCTACTTGCTTCAGAAAGTTTTTCACTATGAGTACTCTGTTTACCTACCACAAATAGCTCAGCTGGAGTGGCATTTGTTATGTCATCACTTGTGTTTTCACAACATCCAGTGACTTTTCTAAGGATGCTGAGAAGTAATCTAATTGATGATATTTGACTGAACACACACATTTTCATTTTTACATTTATGCGTGCGTATATGTACATATTTGCATATTCATAATTAACACACATATATTTTTCAAAGGAATGATCTGAAGATGAGTACCAAAAAGCCCATACTTGAGGTCCCTGATAAGTATGAAGTCCAGGCTAAATGGTGCTATAGATCCCCTTGCAAGAAGCCCTATTATCTTTTTTTTCCAATCAACTGTGCAAAGTATCACACTCCTGCCAAATTCTTATATTCTTAGGATATTTTAATTAGATTTTTATTGCTATCTTACTAAACAGCTACAAACGTGTCATCTTAAACAATAAGAACTCATAATCTTGTAGTCCTGGAAGTCACAGGTCCGATTAAAGTCTCATTGTGCTATAATAAAAATGTTGGAAATTCCAGAAAAGACCCATTACGTTGTCTTTTGTAGATTCTAGTGGCTATCCAAAGCAAGACCCTCTGTTTTCCATGTTCAGGGTTACCATTGTTGGAACTATCTCACACTTTTTCCATCCTCACATCTTCATCCCTCTCTGATCACAGCTGGGACTGATTCTCTGATTTTAAATCTTTTTGTTTGTTTGTTTGCTTTTTCAAGGTAGGGTGTCACTCTAGCCCACTCTGACCCAGAATTCACTATGTAGTCTCAGGGTGGCCTCAAACTCATTGCAATCCTCCAGCCTCAGGAGTGCTGGGATTAAAGGCATGTGTCACCATGCCCGGCTTGATTTTAACTTTTTGTATTTTGGACCTTCCTATGTAATCTTGGATTATCTCCTGGTCTCAGGGTTCTTAACCATGGGCCACATGCTATGTAAAGGAACATATTCACAGGCTCTAGGAATTAGAATGAAAACATCTTTGATGACACCATTATTCTACCTATCGTGATACAATGGACGCCTCCAGGAAAGCCTATTTTTTTTTCACATCTAAAGGTAAGGCATGGGGGAAAATTCAAAACCTCAAAGTAATGATAAATAATAGAGAGGTCCTGATGGGCTTTGGAGAGCACCTGATTAAACCTCTCATGATATAGGAGAGAAATCTAGGGTCCAACCAAGTGTATGACTGTTCAAGTTTGCACAACCAGTTAAGTCAGTCAACAAACTAACCCAAGCACACCCTAATCTAGCCCTATGTGGCTTCCCTGATTGGACTATCACTATGAAAGGTATTTTGCTTTATAAAACCATTGCTAGAAGTCTCTGTTTTACTTGAGTGACTAGTTTCATATGAGAAAAGAAATTTGTTAAAAGGTTTGTAGATAAAATGTCAAGATGGTTTGCCATTTTACAAATGAATCATTTTTTAATCCCAAGTGACAAAATTAGTTGGCTGCCAAAAGGAGATGGTATTTAAATAAAGGTCACATAAAATTATGGGGGAGGGAATTACAAAATGTGATGTATCAAAAAGTGAATAATAAGTTCAAAAAATGTTTGGGCCTTGGAAATTGTATAGTTCTGCCTTCTACTTGTATAATCTTCAAGTTCGTGAATCCGTACATCCATCCACCCACCATCTCTTCAAGTACAATCTTCATGTCTGTGAATATACGTATCTATCTATCTACACATCACACTCATTACACATAGATCTTTTGTCAGGAGCAATTAGCCTGAGAACAAAATACAGTTGAACTGAAGGTAGTAGAATAAAATATTCCAAAAATGCATTCTGTGGCTCATCTAGATCAGAGATACCTGATTTGTCCCTCTAACACATTTACAGAGGTAGAAATAAGCAACTCTGAATTCCACATTTCTGCAAGCTTCCCAGGTGATGTTTATACATGTTAAATTTTGGAGCCAGCTACCTTAAAGAATAACAACAATAATAATAATAATAATAATAAAATAGTTAAGGGCTGGAG
Organism: Dipus sagitta; assembly: GCA_036346955.1. Lineage (NCBI taxonomy): Eukaryota > Metazoa > Chordata > Mammalia > Rodentia > Dipodidae > Dipus > Dipus sagitta. The sequence continues at coordinate 44,849,193 of CM070787.1, forward strand.
ATATGGCTCAGTGATGAAAGGCACTTTCTTGCAAAGCCAGAAGGCCTAGGTTTAGTTCCCTAGGACCTACATAAAGCCAGACACACAAATTAGCACATGCATCCGGAGTTAGTTTGCAGCAGCAGTAGGTCCTGGTACACCCATACTCACGCTGTCTGCCTCTCTCTCTTTCAATATATAGATAAATGAAAATATTTCCACTTTTCTTTTCTCTCCATAGTTCCCTGAGATCTCAATCAGGAGTTAACATTGAGGGTGGAGTGAGAAGAAAAGCCAAGTAGGGCATGTTCCATCCCCTAAATTTGATTAAGGCTTCACTCCCATTGTCTTAAACACATGCATACATTTTTTTTCTTTTTTAGAGAGAGAGAGAGAGAGAGAGAGAGAGAACTGGCACACTGGGACCTCAGTCACTGCAATTGAACTCCAGACGCTTGTGCCAACTAGTGGACATGTGTAACCTTATGCTTGACTCACCTTGTGTGTATGGCTTATGTGGGATCTGAACAGAGATTGAACTGAACATGGGTCCTTAGCCTTTGCAGGCAAGCACATTAACTGCTAGGCCATCTTTTCAGCCTGACATTCACACTTTTTCAAAAATTTATTTATTTATTTGAGAGAGAGAGGTGCACCAAAGCTTCTTGCCACTGGAAACAAACTGCAGATACATGCACCACTTTGTACATCTGGCTGTATGTAGGTACTGAAGAATCAAACACATCCCAGCAGGTTTTGCAACCAACCACTTATAACTGGAGAGCCATCTCCCCAGCCTGACTTGTAATGAAGTGAATACTTCTATCAACAAGCATTTGGGAACCCATAAACATGCTCTTTATTCTCTCAGTTGAATAAAGTCCACCAAACAAAATCTGCAGAATATCAAATCCAAACCCATGTGCAATTGAGTTTTCTATCCTCCCATCATTTCTTCTGGTGCTTAAATGGATGTTTGATGTAACCCAAGCTCACATTAATGAACACAGACTGTCAGGAATTTGCCTCTATGCATTGAAACCCACAAGTTTAGAAAGTTCTGAAGATCCCAACATCAGGCCTTAAATCAGTTATCTAAATGTCACTTAACCTAGAAAAATCTGGTAAACATCAAAATGTGAATTTCCCAGTTGCTCTCAGTTGATTGCTGATTCTGAGAGGTGTCAGTTCATAGCTAAAGACCCTAGCCTTCACAAGAGGGCTTTTCATGGATAATGACACATCAGTGAATAATGGATGCATTCTCCTAACACTTTCGCTATCAGCAACATGACCTGAATCACTGCAGCTTCTAACAGTAACAGAGACACATATCTAGACCAATTTCACTGAATCCCTTGAGTGAATGTGAGTTCACCTCAGTCACAGAGATTATTTTGATTTATTCATGTTCCTATACATGCTTGTTTTAAACTTAATCACTGATTTTATTTATTAAGTTTTCTTTATGTCTATATGTGCATGTGTGTAGTATGTGTGGTGTGTGCAGGTGCAGTGCCTCATGTGTGTAGAGGCCAGAGGAGAAAACTGGGCCTCTCCCTCCATTGTTCATCTGTATTTTCCTTGAGACAGAGTCTTTCTTGGATTCTAAGCATGACATTTCCACAAGCCCCAGAAAAATCTCCCTCTCTGTTCCCTGCATGACTGATCTTACAGACATGCATAGCCATGGCTGCTGTTTACTTGGGTGTTGGGTAATGAAACTCAGGCAGGCTCAGGCCCTCTCAGACCCTCATGTTTGTGCAGAAAGACTGGTTGCTGCTGAGCCATTTTTCAGTCCCACCTCACTATTAAGTATCTTACTCAGTTACAATCATTTGACAAATGATTACTGATTACCTACTATATGCCAGGGACAGTGCTAAGTAGTGGGAATATGAAGAGGAAAAATAAACCCCATAAAATTTACTCCATTTTAAAATAAGGCTTGGGGGATAAAGCAATAGAAACTTGTAAATCATAGTCACAAAGAAACGACAGGGAGATGAAGCAGAGGAGTATGGGGGAACTAACTGTTTAGTCTGACTGCTTTCATGGCTGCAATCACAGAAACACTTCATGCGCTCCTATTTATGCATAAAGGTCTGATAAAGGTTTTGTATCCCCGCTTTTTTAATTGTTCTTCACTTCGTAATAAATATTTAACAATAATAATACAGTTCATTAACACTTTTCAGGGTAGTCAATGTTCCTAGCATTAAGATTCATATTTTATTTAAAGATTAAAGGTAATGAAAAATCTTGGTTTTGGCATTTTTCAAAAAGATTTAAGCCAGCTGCACAAGGACCTATGAGCCACAAGATGGCGTGCTTGATGTTTACTGAGAAGCCTGTCGGCGTGGGGTGGGGGGATTTTGAGATCTGATCACACACACACACACACACTCTCTCTCTCCCCCCTCTCTTTCTCTACCTCCACTTAATAAAGAACAAAATGAAAGCACATAAGAAAACAAAGCCATTTTAAAAACGACTGAATTGAATTTTTAAATTCAACAGAATTTAATATAAAAATTTATAATGGATTGGCGTAATAAAAGAATGTCTGGGCAGAATAAAGAGAACTTTGAAGAATACGGTGATATGGCTACTATAGCGACTTAAACTTTATAAATGAAAATGAAAGAAGCATGGCAGAATACTGAGGGTGGGGAAGTTTACAGTGGGGATGGAGTGAAGGGATGAAGGAGGGGAGGTGATGGGGGAGGTCTAACTAAAACTCAAGATGTATGAAAAAGAAATAAGGAAAGAAAAATGGAAAATGCATCCTTTTGCTTGTGTATAAAACTAATGCTGATGGTTTGTGGCTCCTTTGAGATGGTTCCACTCTGCATAATGATCCAGTGATCTGACTCCCTTTCTAAACGTATTTATCACAAGTACAATCTATCCCCTTTCACTGATAACAGACTGTTAAATAATGTTAAAAATTAAAACATGAGGAAAAAATGCCTTGGACTTTAACAGTCATATACTTTTTGCACATGCATGTTATGTGTCAGACCATAGTGATAAACTTCTACCTTTGACCCCTGCTTCCTCTCATGACCCCCACCTCCCACGCGCCCTGCCTCCACCCACACTGCACTTCTACACACTCCAGGACCAAACCGTCCTGACTTTCACCCTCTGCTTAAAGGCAACAAGATACCTCCTCTCCATTCTGTCGCTAGCTCCCTCTCCCAGGGTAGACTCCTTCCCTTTGTTTCCACCACTATAGATAGATTTTAAGAACACTTGGGATTGACTTTAGAATTTAGCATTTTGCTTTCCAAACAGTCCCTTTAATGCACCCCACCTCACTCCCAACGTGCCCCTCCCCCATAGTTTTCTAAAACTTTCTTTGGCTTTCAGCAGATATTCACTACTAGAGAACTGAAGATTTCTCATGGCTACTCTTGCTCTGGACACACCTCACGTAAATTTCAATTTCATTCCACCCTGGTATTAGAGTGAATAACTCAATCCTCACATTTTGCTAACTGATTCTCCCCGCAGAGTGGAACGGTAATGAAAGGAGAGCGAGCTGATTCGCCTTGTTGCAGTCAGGTTTCTTGACTTGCGGTTGGGAATGGCTCACGCTTTCTATTTGGCATGCTGGTGTCTACCTGACCAGCATACAAACTGGAGCCAGGGCCTCCAGTCCTGACTGCTACTCACTAACAGTGTGATCTTCCGGGTGACCTTCTATGACCCCCCAGTCCTCTGGAAAAGAAGGAAGGGCTTTGACAACATGCTCTCAGAGGCCTCTTCTGGCTCTAACGTTTGATGATTCTGCAACTCAGTGCTTACATACTTTACACAATTTCTTCCAATGTAGTTTGTGTTGGTTCCCAATATGCACATGGCTGCTCTCGCATGGTGGTGTGTGTGTGTGATGAAGGGGTGGGTGGCTTAAAGGGAAGGGAAGGGAAGGGAAGAGAGTTGCCTGGAGGGAGAAGCTTGCCCTCAACTCTCCTCCCACATCAACACAGATGTCTCTGCAAAAGTTGGCTAGACCTAACAAAATCAGGAAAAATGCCTCTTCTTTTAAATCCTGTTTAGGAGACATTGTGACTTTTACAAGCCATATTTTTAAAATCCTATCTGGACCAGTGGAAGGAACAAACATGTCAAATACAGAGTAATATTAAAAATGATAATTTAACCTTCAAAGAATGTATAGGTCTCCTGGTGACATTTCTCTAACAAAGAATAAATGAAAGTCAGGTGTTCCCAAGAGCATGAAAGGAACTGTCTTTCCTTGCCTCCCCCCCACACCTTCCATAGTCACTAGTTTCTCACACTCGAGCCTGGTGTCAGAACTGTCTAGAGGTCTTGTGAACACACGGTCTGCAAGGCTCATCGCCTCCCTGTTTCCCATTCTGAAGACTGAAGGTGAATTTAAGAACTTTCATTCCTGTCAAGTTTCCAGGTAATATTGATCCTGCTTGTCCAGACCATGGTTTCCTTAAAACCTCTGTCTTGACTAGCGCAGGCAGGTCTGACTCCAGACTCTCACCATTCGTGTTCCTGTTTTGGTGACGGCTCCTTTGCCAGAAGAGGGCATGGTGTATCTTCCTCCATGGCTCTTCCACTTCACTTCCCTGAAGCAGTCTCTCACTGAACCTGGAGCTCCCTGCTAGAATGGCTGGGCAGGGATCAGGGATCTTCCTGTTTGTGCCGTCTTCAGCGCTGGGGATTCAGGCATCTGCAGCCATACCCAGATTTTTATGTGTATGCTGGGAACTGAGCTTAGGTCCTCATACTTGGCCATGCAGCACTCTTACCCACTGGTCTCCCAGCTGCTGTAACCTCTGTAAAGCATTGCCTCTCTTACCTTACCCACCTCACTTAATAGTAGTGGGAAATCTCACCCATTTTCTCCAAAGTGGAAATTGTTCTGGCATGCAAACAGAGTTGATATCCCATGCAAATTACACTGGGCCTTTCAGAGTGTATGTTTTCATGAAGACATGCAATGTTATGTTAGGTGTGCCAATTTGAAAATCCATCCATTACAAACACTATCTCTGCTTCACAAAATTTAAGGCAGCAAATTCATGGTTTCTAAATCATTCACTATTGACTCCCCCCACCTTAGTGAAGCACTTGGGAAGAAAAGCATTTGCATTTAATGCAAATTCTACCTTGTTTAAGGACCAATGAGTAAAATACTTCTAATAAATCCTTGATTCTTTTTTGCTCACAAAAGACATATAATCACACTGTGAAAGAACAAAGAGTTTAAGGATAGTCCTGTCTTCATTTTAGGACAAGGCAGTAAGTAATTCTTTTGCCAATTATCTCTTTTAGATAAATCACAATTATCCAAGTGCCAATGTTCCTTGTTGAAAGGCCAAAATGAAAAGTGAAAACTCTGCAATTGATCACATGCTTGTACCTACTAGCAAAATTCTCTCTCATTTTTTCCATGTATCTGTACATGTGGTATGCATATGTGTGTATATATATGGGCACATATATATGTGTGGGTATGTGTGCATGTGTGTGTGTTGAGGCTATATCTATCTCAATCATTTCCACCTTATATTTTTGAGGCAAGGCAAGGTCTCTACCTTAATCTGGAGCTCACTGGTTTTCTTGACTGGCTAGTCAGCAAACCCCAGGGATCCTGTTTCTGTCTCCTAGCTCTGATAGCAGGCACATGTTGCCATGTCTGGCTTTCATTTTGTCCTTTGTCTTTCTTTCTTTCTTTGTTAAAAAAAAAAAAAAAAAACTTTTAAAAAAAATTTATTTATTTGAGAGTGACAGACAGAGGGAGAAAGAGGCAGATAGATAGATAGAGAATGGGCACGCCAGGGCCTCTAGCCCCTGCAAAGGACCTCCAGATGCGTGCGCCCCTTGTGCATCTGGCTAACGTGGGTCCTGGGGAATCGAGCCTCAAACCGGGGTCCTTAGGCTTGACAGGCAAGCGCTTAACTGCTAAGCCATCTCTCCGGCCCTAAAAAAAACTTTTTATTGACTATTCCTTTTTTTCTTTTTCTTTACCTACATGCTGGGGCTCTAAACTCAAGTCCCCATGCTTGTGTGGCAAGCACTTTACCTACTGAGTCATCTTCCCATTCCCCCCAAAACATCTTTTGAATCAAAATTCATGGTCTACATTTGTTTCCCATTCACACCAATCTCTTGCATGTGCTCCTAGAATTCTTCACTGATTCATATGGTGTCCACTAGCCAAGGAGGGCCACTTAAGTATAAATAATTCTAAACCAAACATTCAGCTCCCTACCTGCATTTAGAATGTGGAGATTGTTGCAGAGATAGAACATTTCCATCACATGGAGCTCCTCTGGATGGAATTGTCTAGTCCCTGGTGATGACGGGTGCAGATCATTCATGAACACTGACCCTGATTTGAATGATCGTAGATATGGGAGAAATACTGGCATTTTCTTAATTCATTAATGGAGACACTGGCAATGAGAGAGACTTTGCCACTCGGTAGAAACATGTGATCTTTCATAGTACCTAGGATATGTCATAGAGAGGACAGATTTAGGGTATGAATGTCTGACTTGAGAAAATAAGGGAGGGTACCATATGACATTAGACCAAGATATGTATCCCTAGAATGTCGTTAAAAGTTCCTCACAGGGAAATGTCTAATGAGTTCCCCATATTCACTTTCTCTTTCTTCCCTATCTCTTTTGAAAGGGTAAAATTAAATCAAAATTAGATAATACTTTTCTTAAACCATTCCAGTATATAGAACAATCCCTTATGAAAACAAGAATACTAATTGCTGTAGGTAAATAGGAACCCTTATGTATAAGAATTTCCTTCCTGTCCCTAAATTCAGAAGCATTTTGAATTTGCTGGTTAGATTTTCTCCATTTGCTATACTGAGATGACCTGATACCAGCGGACAGTGAACTAGGGGCGGGGTTCTCTGTTACAGGAAACCTGATTTGCTTGTGTGGCACCCTCTTTTACAGTGTCCTGCCCTAGCTCAATCTCCCTATCAAGTAGAATTGCCCATACTTGTTTGCCTAAAAATATGGGAGAAGGTTTTTATTTGCTGTCCGTAAGGTACTTCCAACTCTTGAATTTCTAAGAATGGCTAATCATCCTTTAAAATGTCTAGAAAGATGAGGTGGGTGGTTTCCCTGTGCAATGCTCTTGAACACAAAAGACAATTATGTATTCGTATGTTCAGAAGCCAGCAGCTCTCCTGCTTGTTCATCGCTGAATGTGCTGTAAATGACGGCTTTCAATTAAAGTGAGATGTGTCCACATCCTGAAAATGAAAAAAAAAAAAAAAAGTATGGAATAAAATAAAAAAAGAAAGAGAGAGAAAGAAGGAGTTTACAACCATCCCCTGGTTATCCATAGCCTCAATATCAAATCAAAGTGGCATTAGTCACAAGGGCTTGGGATCCCCCTTCACCTCTGGTACTTGGCCTGGAGGCCCAGCTATTGGGGATCAAGAGACCTAGGAGCTGCTCTCAGAACTCTCCTCCCTCTCTGCAGAAGTCAACAAAACTAAAGTGAGCTCAGGCACTGCTGAGTTGAGAGCTGAGAATTCTGTGATCAGGTAAGAGTTGGGGGTTCGGCTACTGCCAGTTCTTTGAACTGAGATTTTTTTTGAGGCTCAGAAAGCACTAAGGAGATTTTATAACTATCTGAGAGTGACTCCTGAGATTCTGAGATCTGGTCAGAACCTCATCTGCATGGTGGACTTGAAGTATTGGTGGAAAATAATCTTGTGTCTGCCTTTACATCACTGGGCCTAGCTGTGTGCAAAAGTGGTTACAGAGTGTAAAAAGTGAGGTTTGCCACCATCCTGGATTTTAAAACTTCTGATTTCATCTGGCTCTCCACTCAGCTCAATTTGCCAGCTCTCAGGCTAGAGGTTGGGCTACTTTAAAAGCTCAAAGGAGAAATCTTTAACAGTATATGATGACTAGCTTCCTCCAGGAATACTAGTGAGGAAATGGATTTTTCTGTACCAAATGTGGAAAGATTCCTCATGAGATCCCCGTGCTCCTGTCCATACCCCCATGAGAAGTTGTTTTGTCTTGTAATGTCCTATTCTGAAAATTAACCAAATATAAGATCAGAAGAAGGGCTAGGTTTTCTCAGTATTCTGAGACTCCAGCCCCTAGCATAGAAACTTCCTGCACCAAATCACTTGCTGGGATCATTTCTAGTAATAACGGGGTTCAAATCAATTCATCCACTGCTGGTGGTACAGTCAAGTTGGAAGATGGTTTGGCATTCTTCACAAAGCTCAGTATCTTCTCATAATGTGACTCATTAGTTGTGTTCCTTGAAATTTAATTGACTGAAGGGATGGCTGAATAAGTAAACCACTTGCTACGTAGCATGAGGATCTAGGTTCAGTTCCCCAGAATCTACATAAAAGGCTGGTTATCATGTGTGTGCCTTTCATTCTGGCATTGGAGAGAGTAGGACCGGTAATCTCTGGGGCTTGTTGGCTAGCTAGTCTAATCAAATTGGTGAAATCCAGGTTCTGCAAAGAACCCTGTCCCAAAGAATAGAAGTGAAGAGTGGTCGAGGAAGATGCCTACTGTTTAAGTCTGGCCTCCCCATGCACATGAGCACACACACACACACACACCTTCATACATGCACATACACATATGTACACTATACACATATACAAGAACACACACACATACAAAATTCATGCCAACTCAAAAATATGTATAATAAACACTTAAGTATTACAGATGCATAACTTGGAAAAAAAAAAAACACCAAGATTTCCTCTAATACCTCAATGGGTATAAATGAGTCGGGTGTGGTGACATGTATCTGAAAGCCTAGCATTCAGGAGAAGAAGGCAGGGGTATTGTGAGGTTGGGGTCAGTTTTGACGATATAACAAATCGCTGTCTCAAAAATAAGCAAAAATATAGTTTGACATGTATAGGGATTAGAATACACTCAATCAAGAGCTTGACTGAAATGACACAAAGCTTCCAACTAGATACCTTTGCTTTTCTTCCTTTCTTTTCTCTGTCTTTTTCCCCTCTCCCCCCTCTTCTTTTCCTTCTTCCTCTTTTCTTCTTTTCCCTTCCGCTCCCTTTTTTTCTTTGCTCCTCCTCTTCTCTCCTCCTTCCCCTCCTCCCCCCTCCCACTCCTTGTCTTCTGCCTATCTATCTGTTTCTCTTTCTCATTAATTGTACAAACCAGGTTTATCTCGATATTTTTATCATTTCACCTCTGCTTCCCAGGTGCTGATATTACAGACATGTGCTACCTTAGTTGGATAGATACTGTTTTTAAAAAGTTCTACCACTTCTCATTGTATTAAGTTAGGGACCAGGACTTTAACATATGGAGTTTTGAAGGAAGTTCCAAACTCAAACAGAAAAGGCTGAAAACTGTATAACCTGGCTTGAATTATATGAAATTCTGTAAAAGGTTCAGCAGAAAGACAAATGGTTATCAGAAGGGAAGGGTCACAAACAGAAAAACATAGAGGGGCTTTGGGATAGTAAACTTGTGATGCATGATACTTACATAGCAGACACATGATATTACGTATTTGTCAAAACCTATTGAACCAATGCCAGTACTGACCCATCATGTAAACTACGCATGTTGGGTGACAATAATATGTCAGTGGCATTCATTATTGTAACTAAAACACCATTCTGGTGGGACAAGCTGATAGTGGAGGAGACTGTATGGGTACAAGTAATATACAGAAAATTTCTGTAATTTCCATTAGATTTTACTGTGAATTCACCCACTATGGAAATCAATATGGAGACTTCTGAAAAGGATGAATATAGAGTTACCAACAGACCTTGTTATTCTCTTACTGGGCATTTACCCTAAAATCTCCACATCTCAGTTCAGAGATATTTGCTCAACCATGTTTATAGCTGCTCAATTCATAATAGCTAAAAAGTGGAATCAACCTAGGTGCCCATCATTGAATGAATGAATAACCAAGATGTGGTATATCTACATGATGAAATTGTACTCAGCCATAAGAAAAAAATGACATGATGAAATTTGTAGAAAAATGGTTGAACTTGGACAGATCATTCTACGTGAACTCACACAATCACAGAAAGACAACTGTCGCATGATCTCACTCATCTGCAGTTCCTAATCTGGATCAGCCTGAGTTGCTGCCATACCTGAATAGGATCTCCAGGCTTGAACAGTAGGGAGGGTACGGCTTGGGGAAAGGGGAAGGGTATGTGTGTGGGGGGGGGGATCACAAAACTAAACCCAAATTGAACTGGTACCATAGAAACCTATATCCTGGAAGTTAGTCTCAAAGGTGGAAACCTCAAGAAGACCTTAAGGGGAGCATCTGAATCAAAGGGCGCAGGAAAAGGTGAAATGAAATCTAACCTTAAGTTTTTCCTGTTTCTCTTTCTTCTATGGATTTTGCTTGTTTCTTTTCCCTTGGTGCTGGCCTATAATTCCCTGTACCAGGATGTGGTCTACATCCACAATGAGCTGTTGAACAGACAGACCTGCCAGATCTCCCAAAACAAACAAGACAGACTTCTGTCAGAGCACTTGATTTCCCACCAGAGGTTAATGGTAAGACCCTACTGCTGAAGACACCATACACTGTTGGCACGGACCATGGAGAGACCAGGTTGGAATCCAGTAGAGAGCCAGTCCCCATACAATTAACCCATCTAGTGCTGGAAGGTGCTACATGAGCTACCAGGAGAAAGTGGCCAACATCTGTCCAAGCAACTCAAAGTCTAAGTGACTCAATAGCAAACAACACAAGTGCAATAGTGGCACACAGCCAAGGTGGGTAACTAACTGATCTTGGATTGAATAACAGATCTACTCAGTGGAAAGGAAACGATATCAGGAACTGGGAAACAACTCAGAATCAAATCCAGATAATGATTTTGCTTTCCATTGTCAAGCTCCCACTAATCTTGGGCTATAAGAGGGTCTACACGCTTTAAATTCTCTCTAAATTAATAATGGTTATCCCATATAACTGGTGCTGACTTCATTCTCCATTGGAGAATCTGCTTCTATTTTTCAGATGGGAGCTGGACCTGAGGAGATTAAGGAGCCAATGCACTCCACCCTGGCCCCAGCTCAAACCACAGAGGAACTGGGGAAATGAGCAAGAGTGCTGCTTTCTCGGTGAATCTGATATCAGCTCAAGGGTGAAGGAGATAGACACTGACAACACTCAATACCTACCAAACCAGAGATCCAGAGGCTACTAAGAGCCCATCAGTGAGGTAGACTTAAAATGCTCCCAGCATGACTCAGGGAATTTTGCGAAAGAGGGGGTAGAAAGATTGTTAGAGCCACAAGTTGGTACATTTTGCACAGAGACATTGCCTCTCCCCCGTAACTGAATGCTGCCCCCATAATGCAGGACCCACAATCCCCATGGGGTTGACCTGCATCCTCAAGAGGAAGAGCTCTTCAGAAAAGGGGCAGGGAGGAGGGAAAGGATACCAACATGTGTTGTTTACATACTAAATATGTCCATATCTAATAAAAAACATTAAAAATAAATAAAAATAAATGCCTATTGAAATAAACTTAACAACTAATATAAAGAAAAGACAATAGCAGAGTAGGAGACATTCAAGAATGCCACCATCTAATTCTTTATCTCCCACCTTTCACCTTTGGTTTTCTCCTCCTTTTACATTATTTGGCTATAATGAAAGTGGATACTGGTTTGCAAACAGCTCTGGCTTATTGAGTGTTTGACTTTGCCCAGAGGACATTCAGTCCCTCCGCCCCTTCCCACTGTGGCCCATAGAGTCAAGAAGAGAATCACTGATTCCCAAACATAAAACAATGACTGACTGGTTGCCTACCACCTGAATTCTACCTGGAAGTGTATTTTGTTGATCAACAATTTATGTTATTTTAAAAATTTGAACTACTTGCCAAAACTTAAAATTCATGTTTTCATTAGAAACAAGAACTAGCAACAAAGGGCCCAGATACACAGAAAGGAAACCTTAGCTAAACCTGATATGTTTCCTTTATAAATTATCTTTTGGTAATTGAAGGAATGAGGGTTGAAGCCCTGAAATAATAGTTTATATCTATTTATACAATTCTAGGCATTCTTAAATTACCCGGTGGTTGCTTTCCAACATATCTATTGGAAGTCAAAAATCTTATAAACTGAAAATTGGTTCAATACATGTATGCCACCCAAGATCTTAATTAAGCCACACAGGAAACTGCAATGCCAGTTTTACTCTCATGTAGCCTACTGGGCCCTTAACTGCCTGCCATTGCCCAGCTCTCAGTATAGTAGAAGCTACATTCTGCTAGTCTGGGAAAAGATCAAGATTAGATCTCAACTATGGTGTCTACTAAATGAGTATCATCTACACTCCATTGTCAAAGAAATCATTAAGCTGAACCATGCTAAATAGTGGACTAGCAGTGTTTGGAAGTAGATTAGCAATTTTGAAACTATAAAACTCATATAGGATATGAAAAGCATAAACTAGGATATAACAGATCCATTGTGCCCTACAAAAGTGTAAAAGTTCTAAAAAGTGGGAACTTATAATGCTGTTAACATCACGAGTATCTACAAAATGGGCATGTGAATGTGTAAGAGGGAGCAGAGTGCTGGACCGAGGGTCAAGGGACATGGATATTTATTTCTATTTCAACCTGGGTTTATCTGGATGACCTCAGAAGAGCCTCTTCCTTGGGCTGCAGTTTTGTTATTATGATAATGATTGAAATATTTCTATTATTATTAACATCATATAAGTTTAGGGATTGAGATAACCAAAGTTTCCTAGGACAACTTGAGAGAGTTGACATGAAAAGAGGGTTCCATTTTTAAATCACGTGTGAACTTCATCTTTTATGTGGCTTTTCAATAATTTTTGGACACTGGCATACTCAGGAGAAGTTCTATAGAATAAAATTTGGGAGAGGTAAGAATGAGGGAGACACATACACACACACACAGAGACAGACAGAGAGAGAGAGAGAGAGAGGTAGAGAGTGAAAATTTAGACATGCCAGGGCATCTTACCTATAAACAAACTCCAGACACCTGTACAACTTTCTGCATCCAGGTTTAGGTGGGTACTGGGTCATTGAACCCAGGCTGGAAGACTTTCTAAGCAAGCACCTTTAACCACTGTGCCATCTTCCCAGCCCTTTGTTTAAATTTTTTTATTTAAAGCTTTATTTAATCTAGTGCATTTTATAAATGTATTTGATAAAAGAACATGTTTTTAAAGCCAGCACCGATTAACTCTGCGCTGTGGTCTTATGGCATGCACTCTGATGAGTCACAGTTACACTGGGATCCAGTCAGCCAGAAGGTCGGCAGGCTCTGGGAGGGATTACAAGTACAGGCTTACAACTTGAAGAATTTGCATTTTAGGATGTTTCTAATTAATTCATTTGCATTTTTTCCATTTTCCCCTAGAGATAACACTATTTGTTTCTCTTACAAAGATAGCTATGGAACAAATTAGCAATGGAAAGTATGTTCTCTTTGCATTCTCTGAATTTGATTTTCTGAGGTCTTCTGTCTCTGGGTATAATGGGTGCTCATCTCTTCCAAAGTGACCATTATGCTGCTAAAATAGTGAAGGCTGGAAAAGGCATAGCTGTTATGGAAACACTAAGGAAACATAATTACTGTACAATGTACCACTTAATTTACATTTTGTTGAGAAATGCATCTTGATGGGAGAAGAAACATATTTTTTGGAAAAAGATTTTCCGTGTCATGCTGTCTATACTCTTCATTTCCCTTATATACATGAGCTGGATCAGAAAGCTTTGCTAACTAAATTTGAAATTATTGTACTTTCTGTGAATGAAGCAAACTTAATCTTATGGGATTTCAGAGATGAGCTTGGGGCGGGTGGCTTGAAAAATACAGCAGCTTCTGGAGCACTGAATTCCTTGGAAGAACTTACGGAGATGCTGTTTCCTCCAGGTGACGTGATAAGTACAACACAGAGGAGTTATCCTGGGATCCCTTCCTGCTGGGCACCAAGGGAACCAGGCAGTGCAGTAAGACTGAACTTGGATTTATAACTTGAAAATAATATGAATTGTCACTCTTAAATTTTGCATATGAAGCTCCATTTTTTTCTCAATAAACACAGGGAGAGATTGAATAGATAGTCTTTTCAGCGATGAACTCCTTCTTGACTTTCCCAAAGCATTCAATGGTGACAAGAAGTGACTTCTCACCTTAGACTCACCAGAGGATTGTCTGGCTGGAAAGAGATCTGAGTTTAGCATGTAAAAAGAACCTTCTTGTAATTGTGGTGGTGGTAGTGCAGGGAAGAAACACAAGGCCCTGTGCCCTGAGCTCCAGCACCTCTAGCACTTTGAAGAGGATTTTGACACTAATTAACCACAAAGTTTAACAAGGACTCCTGACCATTAAAATAACATATGATGGAAATGCAGCTACAGTCTTTCACTGAAGTTCAAAGAGAAAACAGTGCATAAATGCACAATGAATGGACATCTGAATCAAGTCAGTGGGTGCTTAGATTTTATGAGTAAGAGAACACTATTTATTGCACATTATCTTCTATACCAGGAAATCTGGATATAGGGGTTAGGTTGATGCCAAGTGCCAGATTGTGATGAGGACTGTGGCAAATCAGAGTCCATAGAGAGGTTTGGTTAGGCTCAGTAAGTATGGAAACCCTACAATTTGAAGTCTATGGACTCTCTAAGACAGGGCTTGGGTCTTCACCATGTGTACACACTCAAGAAAATAACTGACACTGTATGGAATCAAAAAATAAAGCTTATAGACATCACAGCTGTGATGTGAAGGGAGAAATTAAGTATATCATGATAGAGGAAAGAGATAGGATGGAAAATTGCACATCATTACTCTGGAATGTTGTGAGAATTATGCTTTTAATACTAATGTACAGAGTTAGAAGTGAACTCAGAGTTGACTAAAAATTTCTTCTCTTTCCTCTTTATACTGCCATCTGCCAAATGACTGTGGTATGTCTCAAGCGAAGGGACCTTAGTAGGTTTGCAGGAATTGATATAGATTTACAAAATGGCTTTCATGATTTTTTCCCTTCCTACCACTTTAGTTAAATGTTTTACAAGACATGTTATATTCTACATTATTTAACTTACCCCCAAATAAGTGCAATTATAAGAAATTATAGATTATTAGATAAGCTTAATTAATTAGTGCTATTATAATTCTAGAAGCACCAAAATGTGATGAGGCCCTTAATCTGACTCTTTGTGTTCCTATTGCTGTGTGGATTGCCATGGTGACCAGGGAAAGCTATTGCAAGTGTAATATTTCAGCTTAAAATGTTTATAAAAATCAGGCATACTGATGCAAACCTGCAATACTAGTACTGTAGAAGCTAACGCAGGAGGATGGGAAGTTTGAGGACAGCCTGGAACACACAAATAAAGTCTATCTCCAAAAAGTAAGTTTCCCTTTTCCAATTAGGTTTAGATTTGAACTCGGACTGATTCCTCGTGCATAGGAGTGACACACGTGCTAATCAAGGCTCACAGGACATGTTAAAATAGTTTAGAAATGATTTTTAAAGTAACCCTAGGTTTTCAAAGGCTTATAGCCACAAGAAGTTGGTAGTGGCCAAACTGGTGTGTGTGTGTGTGTGTGTGTGTGTGTGTGTGTGTGTATGTAGGTGATATCACTGACACAGAAAACAAGAGAAAGCTAATCTTATGAAGTTTTAAACAAGGAGAACAGCCTAAGCATGTCAGAGCAGTGATCCCCTGACCCTGGCAAACTATAAGCAAAGAGCTGAAAATCTAGCCTTACATGTGAGGAGTATTATAACATAAACAGTGGGTTACTGGGCTATTTCTATGTTTTCCATTATTTCAAATCACTGAAAAGCAATAATCAAGTGAAACACAGAAAACCATGGAAATCTGTCAACCTGCTACCTATACAGCAAACCAATTTTCCAGTCTGCTGCCAATGTCCTTCTCCATTTTTCTTTTCAAGTTGTCACCCACTATGATATAACCCAGAAAGAAAAAAGAGCTGGATTCCTTGATCATGGTGAAATATTGTCTTTCCCCCCCTCTAGACAGAAGTCTCTGCCAATAAACATAAAATTGGTGTTCTGGGGACAAGGGGTAGGGTGAGGTGTTGCAAGCATTCGTTTTTCTTTTACTTTGACCCAAGGGCCACACCAAAGCTTTAGAAGACACAGAAAATCACTGAGCTTTCCCTAAGGACATAATCTAAAGGAGCCTGTATCAACTGAATCTTCATTCTCTCCCCAACCCTTTGTAAAGCCAACTGCTAATATCATGGATCTGGTCTGCCCAGAGTAGATATTCCTCTCCCTTACTCTTTCTTCCTACATCTTGATAAGTTTAAATTTGTGCTTCTAGTCCTCAATGACCTTCAAGCCTCACAATTTACCATTTCTAATGCTTTTTAACACTTGGACACTTTCACCATGCCACTCTCACTTGAAAATCTCATTGTGATTGTATATTCTCTTCAAAACAATTTAAGTTCCTTAGTGTGGCATTGTGGTGTTGCAACTATCTGCTTCAAATACTTTATACTATCGTCTATGGATGTGCTCTGTACTATTTGGATGTATGTGACATATGGCAGCTACAGGCCTGGTGACACCTGGTCCTTTCATTTGCTGGAATATCATCCTATCAACCTCTATATATTTAAACCTTCTCAACTTCCAGGTCTCATTCAAGTTCCATTTGTTTTCCAAAAAAATCAATGTCATTTCTCCTACACAGAAGTAAGTACTCCCATGTTTTAAATGACAGTCAGAATTGGCTAAACTTACATAGTATAGTTGACAATCTAGCTTAAAATATATTTATCTATGAGGAGTAAAATCAGAGGAAAGATATTTAACATCTTCAAAATATATTTACCTGGGCTGGAGAGATTGCCTGTGAAGCCTAACAACCAGAGTTTGATTCCCCAGTATCTATGTAAAGCCAGATACACAAAATGGTGCATGCATCTGGAATTCATTTGCAGTAGATGGATGCCCTAGTTCATCCATTCTCTCTGTCTCTCTTTTCTCTTTCTCTGTGCTTGTAAATAAATAAATAAAAGTATAATTTGCAAATAATAAGAAATATTAATCTATTTTAAACATAGACACTGTGTACTATCATCTTTATTTTATTCAGTGGACACAGGCTCTGCATGGGCTCAAGATAGGGATAAGAATGTTCTGCTATATCCTTAACTGATTTTAGTCTTCATGGACTCACACTAATGATACGTTCTAATATAAACATATCTTTAAACACTTGTCCCACACTTTAATGAAATGCTCCCATAGTGAACCTTGACTACAAAAACGAACACATGCCATTGACTGGACAACATAGCTCCCATAACACACATAGCACTAAGGGTCCTCTGATTCCATTTTACTTTCCTCTTCCTGACCAAATAGGAAAACCAAACAGCAGCCAATCCATACAATGTTCAACCAAAGACGTGGTGATCCATAGCAGCCTTTACAAACACTGGCAGTGCTGTGGCATCTTGACCAAGAAGGTTTGGTTTTGTACATGAGCTGGTTTTCTTGGGGGACCCCAAAGGAAAACTGACTAAAGGCATTTTGTTTTCATTCTGGCTTTAGAGTCAAGTCTTTGTGTATTTGGGAATTTCACAATGTGTGTCTTACCTCCCCAAGAGAGAAATGACTTCAGTTTTGAAACAATGCCTCTATCATCTCAAAACAATACACAATGGGCTTTGAGAACCAAATGGGGTCTATTGAATGAAAGAATGAGCAATTCCCTCATATGTGTAGACAGTTCATGGAGGCATATCCTTTGGCTTTTTAATTTAAATACTAGGGATAATAATATATTAAAGTTGCCACATCCAGAATTCACAAAACCCATCTCATCCATTCATAAAGTGGTCACTCTGAGGTGAGGCTAACAGATATGGCATGGAATACAATAGGGTGAGCCCTGCCTCCACTCCCAACTTTCACTGGGTGGGGTGCAACCAGTTGTCTTTATTTACTGAGAGTAACACTTTAAGAGGAGAAACTAAGTCCCTTTTATTTATGGCTGGAAAACCAGAAGCAGAAAACACAGAAGCTCAGTGACCTACAGTTTCCTATGGTCTAATAAAGACAGACTAAGATTTTTGTATTCCAGGGGTGTTCTTTTCCTGTTCCAAGATATACAAGGCATCACGTAAAACTGATTCATGTTACCTACAGATATTGTGGCACTGCTGGTGTCTGTTTCTTATTTACCAACCTGTGGATCAGCCATTTATCATTCAGATGCACAAAGTGGGCTGTATTGCAAATGAGATGAAATAGTCCAAGCCATATTTCAGTTAAGAAGAGATTGTCAACTCATTGAAAATGTATGAAAATAAATCCACCTGATATATACATTTTTGATCTGTTCCAGCAGGACATGATAAAAATGTCTCTGGGTATGTTTTATTGCTGACAAAAAGTAGAGGCTGGCAGCCCATGGGGCACATTTGCAGAACACAGAGCCCATAGGTTAAGACTCCTCTTCATTGTAAATACTTGTACTTTTTTTTCTGATCTATTGAGGTGAACCACAGAGTTTTAGAATTGAAAGAAGCCTATTAAATTCTTTTGCAGGAATTTGAACTTGCAAGCCACATTCTTTATAGGTCATGAAGCTTTTAAAGCTCTCATAAGTATTTGGGGGCTGAGAGTGTCTATAAGACAATTGAAAAGATATATGAGCCCCCCAAAAAACCACACAGGCAATACACATATATAAAACTTTACACATAATATAACATTAACCACTTTAGCTAATTTTTTATTCTGTTGGTTTTCTGAAATAGAGTCCTGTTATTTGTACAAGTTTGTTGCAAACTTATTATGTAGCCCAGGCTAGCCTCAAATTCACAATCCTCCTGCCTCAACCCCACAAGTGTTGGGATTGCAGATGTGTGCCATCATGCCTGGCTCGTATTAACTATTTTCTTCCTTGTCTCCAGAAAGACTCAGCCCTTAAGTATTTAAGAGTATAGTTTAGTGGTGTTTAAAGTTATTGTGTAACACAACTGCAAAGTCTTTGCATGATGCCCCACGTTCATTCATTAGCTTTCACAAGACAAAGGCCAGTGTAGGAAGAATTTGGGAGCAAGTCTCTGAAGTCACATATCATTAGCAGCTGTCCATATAGTCTATAAGACTGAGTTGCAGACCACATACAGGTCTTATACTTGGAATGTAACTTGCTCCACCAAAACACATGTAGAAATTTGGTTGGCAATGCAGGTGGAGGAGGCTAGATCAGTATTTGGGAGAATTATTTAGCTATCATAGGAACAAGTTGTTATAAAGCAGATCAGCCTCTATGTCTTCCTCCCTCTCCCACAGGCATGGACTCAATCTTTCATGTCTTCATGTGATGCCAACTTCTACACTATAATGCATCATGATGCCTTTGCCAGATGTACACATACCATCTTGAATGTCCATGCTTCCAGAATTGTGAGTTAAATAAACCCATTTTCTTGATAAATTACCCAGTCTTAAGGAGTCTATCATAGAAATAGGAAAATGACTAGTCCTGGGATGAGAGTGCAAGTAAGATACTGGTTGACCCAGCAATACTCTCAACCTCAATTTTCCTTATCAGAATGTTTTCTACTGGTTTAGACATCAAATGATAAAAATCTCAAATAATTGAATTCTAACAGCACAGCTAAAAAACATAAATTCAACAAGCATATACTTCAGAGGCAAGAGGAACAGCAGCTGTAGGGTAGAGGTGCAGAAAGGGCCCGAACAATGAGCAAGCATCAGCGGCGTGATTTCTGTGGGGTCTGAGACTGAGGCAGGGAGCAGGGCAGTGGTGGAGGAGTGCTAGGGTCCACACTGTGGAGTTCATGAGTCTCAGAAGTAGTATCCCTCCTCCTTCTGACCGTGTCACACTGAAATTCCTGCAGTGCCCCTTTGAACATATTTGGAGACTTCATCAGAACAGTGCACAGAACCAGCAAAGGGGTGAAGAGACAATCTCATCAGACAGTCTCATACATTCCACCATATGGACAAGCAGCTGCATATCACCTGATGACCACACTGGGATACTCTTTACGCAGTGGCTTTATCCTAACAGAGATCCTCCTGAAGATCCCACTAGGTGACAGCATGAGAGACACGTCACTGCACGCCTCCAGTCTGTGTGCCCTTCCCTCCGTCAGCCTTTTCTGGATGGCTGCTTGTGGATGATGTATTCCTGTTCTCATCTTCAATGTGCCTGCCTCTTCTTTCCTCACTCGTATTCCTCTTCTCCCATCTCACAACCCCCTTTTCCCTCTCTCTCTTATCTCATTTGTTTTATCCAGTACCTAATTTCCACTGGTTGCTGGAGTCTCAACCCTCATCCCCACCCAAATCATACAGCTGCTGTGGGTATAATGACGATGAGAAGAACTGGCTTCCTGACTCTATGGAGTTTATGGTTGGCTACAGCATGGGTGTCATCAAGAGTACTGAGGAGGAGGCAGGAAAGAGAAACTGTGATATTCACAGGAGCTGAAAAGCTGGGAAGATTAATGGCCAAGCACTTGAGGGACAGATTTGGAATTAAAGAGATGGAGTGTGAAGTCCTTTTGAGAAGGAGAACTGATACACACACACACACACACACACACACACACACACACACACACTGGCCTATGGTGGTCACTGACAGGAAATGAAAACAAGCTAAAATTAGTTTTATGATAGCTAGCATTTCTGATATGCCTAGTTTTTTTTTTTTTTTTTGCCAGCGCTGAGCTAAACATATGACATAGATGTAACTTAATCTTTGTTTAAACCTATGATGAATACCCCTCACTTAGAGATGGAGAAATTGAGTCTAAAATAAATTGTATTAAGATACTTATGGCCCACAACTAGTTAGGAATAGAGTTAGAAACTGAATCCAGTTCTTTAAACTCCAGGCTTTACTATGTTGAATGAGGAATAGTAGCAAATCAGTTGAACATGGAGATGTGAAGGCCAGATGGGGAGTGGATCTTGAGGTCCAGAAGAACATTATAATTCATATGTGAATGATGGGGGAATGAGGTATCTTATAAAGCTTAAGTGAGGCATTAATAAGACCACTCATTTAAACTCCTTCCTACCTGAGGATGAGCAGGTGCACATACACAAATTCCTTCAAGATAGATTACTTTCTCTCATCACTTTCATGGTTTCACAGATCACTCAGGATAAAGATATTTCCATCACTTCAGCAATATTTCCATTGCTGTTGTTTCTTTCTCTTCTACTTTTCCTTCCTAGTGTCTTCATTACTGTCTTACATTGTGACAAAGGTGATTTAATGTATCTAGTTAAAAGAAGGTTCTAGAAGTCCCCATTGGTTATTGCAGCTTTCTGTGGTAGAGGTTTGTTTTCTTTGGTGCATTATTTAGTAACGAAGAAATTTCCTGGCTCAGAAATTGTGGGCTAATTATCATTTTCATAGTTATATGGTGAACACATTCCCAAATTGCAGTGTTAAATTTTTTCTTAACACTCCCCAGGAGTTTTATTTTCTCTAAAAATTTGCTTATAACTTATTAATTAAACAGATTCATCCAGAAGTAGATAATAGCATCTCTCTTGAGGATGAGTTTCATTACCTTTTCTAGAGGTTAATAGATGAAGGTCAGCTATAAACATGCCAAAGAGCCTTTAGCTCTCTTGCTGCAGCTGTTGTCCTAGTGGCTACTTGTTGTATTTAAAAATATTTTATCAGAGTCTTGATTAGGGACCTGACCTTGAGATCTTCAATATACTCCCAAGGATGTAAATATTTAAAAACAATTCAAGTCAGGCCAGCTATCAACAATATAACATATTTTACAGATTTCTTTACTGGGGAAAAGTAAAATGGCAGTAGACTTCTGTTATTAAGATAAAGCAAGCAAAAGTATTTCTATTAATCTTAAATCAGCTTTAGATGGTTTGACAGTGCCTTATCATACACAAGAGGAGCATACAAAATAAAGAGGGAAGTTGAAAGTAAATCCAGTGTGTGTGTGCACACACACTTGAATGTGCATGTGTGTGCATGTGCAAATATGAAAATCTAGTCAGGGTCCTGAGTATATTGCACTAGCACTCTATCACTGAGCCACACCTCCAGTTCTCCAGCACTTATGAGGGAAACATATACTGTATATTTTATTTTCATGCAAATCTTTAGCAAATCCCAAATTTCCTTGGGTTAAAAAGCATAAGAGGCAGGGTGTGGTGGTGCATGCCTTTAATCCCAACACTCATGAGGCAGAGGTAGGAGGATTGCCATGAGTTCGAGGCTAGCCTGAGACTACATAGTAAATTTCAATTTCAGGTCAGCCTGGGCTAGAGCGAGACCCTTCCTCAAAGGAAAAAAAAAAAGCATAAAAGGGCTGGAGAGATGGCTTAGCAGTTTAAGGTGCTTGCCTGAAAAATCCACCAACATAAAGAAACATTAATGTTGGAGCAATAGGCTAAATGTGACATATTACTTCAATCTGACACACACACACACACACACACACACACACACACACACACATTCTACATAAGTTCATATACTGATTCCTAGTTTTCAACTTCTTCACAAGAACACAATGATGGGTAATTTTATGTATCAACCTCACTGAGACACAGGATGACCAGATAGTTGTTAAACCTTTTTATTCCAGGCATGTTTATGAAGGTGTTTCTGAAGAGGGCCAGCATTTGAATTGGTAGACTGAATTGAACAAATTCTTCTCCCCACCATAAGTGGACATTATCTAATACATTGAAGAGTCAAAAGGAACAAGAAAACAGAGGACATGAGGATTTGCTCTTTCTGTGTGAGTATTAGAGTTGAGTTGTCAGCATTCTGTCTTTAGTACTTCTGTCTCTCAGGCCATCAAGCCAGGACTTGAATTTACTACATTGTTTTTACTCAGACCTTTGGATTCAAGTTGGAACTACGCCACAGGTTTGTAAATGGCCAATCCTGGGCCTTCTTAGACTTCATTATCACATGATATAATCATATATAATAAATCTTCACTCCCCAACTCTTCCCCTGGTCCCCTGTTTCTCATTGAATCTATCTCTTTATGTCCAATTGCTTCTGTTTCTCCAGAGAACCCTGAATAACACAAACATTAATGTTGGAGCAATAGGCTAAATCAGGCATTGGCAATTCAAGTACCCACAGGTGCCTTGAGTGAATTGCTGAAACAAATGAGAGCAGGAAATCACTCTCCTGCTCTCTGTGAGACATACAGCCTTCTTCGTCCTTTTCATTTTCCCACTTCTCTGGAGACATGCGTACAAGAATTATTTCACCTTAACTCCACTGTAAGAAAAAGCATCCCATAAACACAAAACAGCAACTGATAATAACAAGTTAGATTGGGCTGGGGGAACTGCAGAGTAGATGCTGCTAAAATGGGTTCACTTGTTACTGTGCCCTAGCTTAAATGGTAAAACAATACTGCAAGACCTGCCCTCTTTTATTTTACCTTTTAAAGAGAAGCTATAAATCTGGATTTATATGTGAATAATCCATTTAAAATGTTTATTATTTCAAAGTTTTAAAAATCACATAGGTTTGTGGAGAAAAAAAAGTCACAACACAAAACATATGTTGTAGTCCAGTTCTAGCTCACAGAACACCAGTAGGGAAAGTTGGGTGGGATGGCCCTAATTCTAAGTAGGGTGGAAGTGGGGAGGAAAGTTACTATGAGAACATGTTGTTTCTATTGTCCACAGAGCAAAAGGAATGCAGATGTGCTCATGCAGCTTCCTATCTCACCCAGTGAGGACTTGTCAGATCAGAGCCACTTCAGAGTATTTAGAAAAGTTATTATAATGATATGCTGGTAATTTGAATTAATTACCTAGTGATCCACCATGGGTTGTAGGAAATTAAGGAGAAAATAATAATAAGCATTAAGAGGGAATAGATTTGTGGGTGAGCAGAGAGTGACAAAGTCAGAGGAAGTGGTAGAGGAGGACTTCATACTTCCTGTTTCCTCATCTTTCCACTGAAAACACACAGATGGCTGGACAAATGTGGGCAAAATTGCCCTACTTCCTGCTCTTAAATAAAGAAATGATCTCAGATTTAAAGGGTCATCAAAAACTCTTCAAAAGAAATCACCTTGTTGGGAAATTGTTTTATTTAAAACCATACAGCAATTTTATGCTCCATTAAATTGCTTTGTAAAGTTTGTTTTAACCTTGGGACAGAGAATAATCCCATTCAATCTTAATTTTCACATTTGGAAAAGTGTGATGAACTTGACTCCTAAAAATTCTTTCAAATACAGTATTCATGAGATTATATTAGTGGATGTGTTAGCTTTCCTATTATGGGAGGTGGTATGGGTACTAGAAAATTGAAATGAAGACAATTAAAATGGAGACCAAAACTTCACCCAAAATAGTGAAATGGTTGATGGAAGCTATATCTTGAAAAAGCTATATCAAAAAAAATGAGACTGAAATTACAAAATTTTATTACAAAGTTAACAACACTTAAGATACAAATGCCACTATGCATAAGATGTGAGCATGAGCACAGAAGGAGCTAAACAGTGATTGATTTGGGGCAAGAATAATTTTCTCCTGTCTAATATGGAAGGTGGAGGATACAATATCCTTTATTTCATCCATGACTTCCTTTTTTATGAATTAGTTTTGTACTCAGTGAATACATTCAAGTTGGTACCATTGTTAGCCTCCTCCCTGTCCTCTCCCCTCCCCTTGGCCCCTCCTAGTTGAGGTATATGGGTTATGCATTGTGTGGGGTTAGCCCTCAGTTATGGGTAGGAGGAAATGTCTCTGTGTGTCATGACCCAACGTGTGGCTCTGACATTCTTTTTGCCCCCTCTTCCGCAAAATTTCCCTGAGCCATGTTGGGTTCATTTTTGGTCTGCTTCAGTGATGAGGTCTTGGGGGCCTCTGGGTCTCTGGATCTCTGATTTGGTAGGAATTGATTGTTCTCTGTGTTGATCTCCTTCACCCTTGTGCTGGTACCAGGTTCACCAAAAAAATAGTACCCTTGCTTGTTTCGCTTATTATTCTTAGTTTCAGGTAGGGCCCTTTTGAGGTATGATGGGGTGAGTAAGGATAGCAAACATTAAAAAATTAAATGAAAATAAATGCTGGTGAGGATGTGGTGGGAAGATCACCTATGACTTTTACAGTAAGATAATCAAAAGGGGCATCTCTGCAACAACCTTTGAAGGTGTCATCAATTTTCCCAAGAGCCTCTCTTCATCTTTGATATTCAAATCTTTTTTGTAAGGCAAGATCTTATAATCACTCTCATCTACTCTTCTCTTAATTGTTAACCACATGACTCTAGGAAATTCTCATGCCAATAGCTTTGTGTTAAAAGCAGTTTTCTCACTCTTTCATAGGCTCTATGAAATCCTGCATTTAGGGGGAACATTATAGAATATTGAAGTTTCAAAGCACAATAATGACAAATATTCAATCTATGAAGAGAAACCCAATGTAGAGAACACTGTCTCTGAGGCTATGGTGCTACTATATAAACAGTCAAATATTAGTGAATTTATGTGCTTCAAAGACTTTTCTTTCTACAACTTCAGTAATTCTAGATTGATACTATTATTTAATTCCTCTATAACAATAAATTGATAGCTTTATCTGGGTATTCTGTGTTTGAATATGTGACAATATTGAGAGTTGTTTACACAAACAGGATGAATTTATTATAGTCAAACTCTGATTTTCCCTAAATCTTTCCACTGCTAGGAGTTTATTTTCTAATGCTTATGTTCAAGAGAAAGTTATGAAAAATGTTGTGTCGCCATTAAAGCACCCTCTAAATATGCATGTCTATGCTTATACGTTAATGCCATTCTCATTTTGGGTTAGAGATGTTTCTCTTTGAAGATGGTGGTGACTACTGAGGAGACTCAGAACTCATCAAAGTGCTAAGAGTAGATGACTCTGTAGTGCTCCACATGAAGCAAGACATCTATACTATATGTATCCTACCCAAGGCCCAGGGACCAAAGCAGAAGAGGAGACAGAAAGAATGTGGACACCAGAGAATTTGAAGGAGTGCTGTGCAGAATGCTGTTTTCCAGGCATGGCATGATCATTACATTCATGACCTCCCGGTGACTGTCAAAACCTGCACAAGACCCTCACAATATTGGGCCCCATTGCCTTCCATCATGGATGATGAAGGAGGTTATGAGGCCCCTATTCTTCCCTGAAGAGCCATACACAGTTGATGAGAGCTGTGGAAGTGGGAGACTCTCTGTGGTGGTGTAGCCACCAGTAGGGCCCATGTGCTCTGGTATATAGTCCTCCATCCATGCCCATGCAGGCAATCTCAATTAAACTCACTGGGTCACACTCACACATGAGACAAAAAAAAAGATATGAAAGTAGAAGGGAGACTAGTTGAGAATAAAGAGTTTAGCAGAAGTCAAGTGGGAAGGAGGGGTCAAGAGAAGGGATAAAAACATATTACATACACATACAAAATGTTAATAAATTAAAAAGGCAAAAAAGACCCCTTTCTTGACATCATTACTTGAGGGTAGGTGAAACTACCCCTTGTCACTGACTTCCACATGGACTTCTCTATTGTATTTTAGTGGAAAATTCCCCAAATCTAAACATACTAATGCCATATCTAAATGTTTGTGCATCACTGCAAAGTATTTTAATAATTTTTTTTGAGGTTCTGACCATTGAACTCAGTGGCTCACACGTGCTAGGCAAGGGCTTCCATGGGGTTATGCAGCCAGACCCAACCTTTAAGAATGTTGATAATTAATATACTACCTATTTTTCACTTAATATTCTTTATAGCTATTTGTCTTTTTGGTAGAGATAAATTTATTTAAAAAGAAAACCTTCATACTTCTTTCATTAATGAATGGAAACACAGAAGTTCCTGGAAGGTAATTAAAATAAATGTATCCAGGCAGAGAAAACAGTCATGAATTCCTCACAGAGAGCACTGGCTGCAGAAATCCTCTCATAGCCTGAGGTCTGCTCTCTACACAAGCAAAGAGACTGAGGTGATGAGAAGTGCTGCATATGCTCTACCACCACCTGGCTAGTAGGTTCTCCTGGGGTAGTCAAGAAAGGGCTAAGAAAAGGGAGTGGCCCCCTCACTATGTGAGTTAATGTTATCTAATGTTATGTACTGATGGTAGCATCTCCCCATCTATCTAGGGGGCATTCTCCTAACTACTACCTTACCTTGTCTCTGGAGGAATAGCTAACTACCATGGCAGGTTATTCTTCTGAGAACAGGGTATAACTATGTGTCTCATAGCATTTTGACAAGAGAAAATGTTTGCCTGCCTCCTGTGTCTTAAGCATTTTGGTTGCATGGTACCAGCACAAGGGTGAGAGAGATCAACACAGAGAACAATCAACTCTTACCAAATCAGAGATCCAGAGACCCAGAGGCCCCAACACCTCATCACTGAAGCAGACCAAAAATGAACCCAACATGGCTCAGGGAAATTTTGCGGAAGAGGGGGCGGAAAGAATGTCAGAGCCACATCTTGGGTCATGATATGCAGAGACATTTATCCCACCCATAACTGTGGGCTAACTCCAGAATTCATGACCCACATACCTCAACAAGGAGGGGCCAGGGGAGGGGGTAGGACATGGATGAGCCTAACAATGGTACCAAATTGATTGTATTTGCTGAGTATAAAACTAATTAATAATAATAATAAAAAAAAGAAGGGTAGGACTCCTTACAGCTTGCTCCTCCAGACACAAAATGGGCTGCATGTCCATGACCTCACAGTTCCTGGCACTATCTACACAAGGCCATCATAATAGGAGGAAAAGATCATGACATAAAAATAAGAGAGAGACTGATTGAGAGTGGGGACAGATATGATTGAGAATGGAGTTTCAAATGGGTCAAGTGGGGGGAGAGAGGGAATTATCATGGGATATTATTTACAATTACAGAAGTTGTCAATAAAAAATAAAATAAAAATATTTCATTACTGAGCATGTACAGGCTCTTTTAATGCCATATTCCCCAAATAATGTAAAAACTATTTACATAGGTTTTAGAAGATAGAGATGATTTAAAGTGACAAGGTAGAAAATCAAAGTGTAGTACATTGGTTTAGGTCCTCAAAGCAGGTTGGGTTAAGACACCTGGTTGAAGCAGGTCTCAGACATATCTTCAGCCATATCTTTGAAGTGTCAGGGCCCCTGCCCCACTCCATGTGAGCGACCTCTGGATTACAGGAAATTGCAGCATCTGAAATACGGTTGTCCTCTGTTGACCTTCTGCGCAACTGACGCCCCCACCCCTGAAAATTTCACAGATACTTAGATTATACCCAACTTTTTCCTTAAAAATCGTCTTAGCTGGGAAGGGCCAGCATCCAGACACCAATTTAGAAAGCCTCAGATCACATTAAGACTTCTTGAATTGTGGTTTTTATGGATTATTACCCTAACTAGTTCCTCATGAATGCAATTTTATTTGTTCTCTACAAAGTTGATTACATTCCCTAACCAGCAAAGGTATATGGGGGGGGGTATACTTGAGTGATATGCAAATACTGTGTACTTTGTGCAATGAACTTGAGGCTCTGTGGTTTTGCCTATAGTAAGTGGGGCTATCCTGGAACCAGTCCTATGGGGGTACTGAGGGATGACTAGACTATGTAATTTCACATCTGGTAATTCATTTATACTTCAAAACCCCCACTTTTCAGAACAGTGACTTTGTTTCTGAGACAGTTTTGCCCCATGTGCCCTAGGCTGGTCTTGAACTCGCTATGTAGTCCAGGCTGGCTTTGAAATGGTGATCCTCCTGCCTTCACATCCCAAGTGCTGAGATTATAGGCACACACCAAAATATTTAGCTTTATTTTTAAATTCCAGGGTGAGGTTTTCCTAGAGTTTCACAACTAGTATCATTTAGTCAACTTGGTTTGGCAGTATACAATTGCCTTTACTCAAATGTGTATCTTCAAGTCATTCAAACTAGAAGTGTGAGCCAAGGGCCAGGAAGACTTTCCCTGCATGAACAAATGTTACATTCAGAACTGATTTATTCTTGAGATCAGATAGGGTCTGACTTTTAAAACATCAAAGTTGCTTGAAGGTTAAATAAACAAGTTTCAAAACAGAAGCAAATGCTTCTTGGGTGCACAGACTTCATTAAACAGACCCTGTGTTTCAATCATGTACCTTAGTTTATTCTAGTACTGGGCTTGTGGGCTAACATGTCTTTATAATAATCTTAAAACTATAGAAAATAATTGTTGATAAACTTCCAATATGCTGCAAAGAATGTTCTATAGGCTTAAAATCTAAAACCTTGCCTGTAGTTTTTATTTTCTTGAGGATTCTTAACTTGCTCCTTTCCTTACCAACTTGTTTTATTTTACCAAGATATTCCAAGTATCTTAGAAGTAATTTTGCATTCAAGTTTAGTTTTTCTATTCCCCAAACCCCGAGAAAAGGCAACCTGATATTCCAATCCCATCTAAAACAAATTGGAAAAGAATGGAGAGAAAGTTATTGCCTCTTGAAGTGGAGAGAGTTTTTGTGATGAGAAAAGAGATGTATTAGAAACGAATCTTGATTTTGTAAGCCTCTCTAGGGTTCATGGGACTCAGTCTGAGATTTGAGGCAAATTTTATGCCTTTTAATTTATTTCTGCTTTCAATATCTAATAAACCTGGACCTCAATGGCCTTAAAATATGCATTAATTGATTGGACCAACTGTAGAAGGAAAAAAAAGTTTTTTTTAAAAACTGGGCATGAACGTTATTCCCTGAACAGTATGTATCACAGCTATTTACTTAGCATTTATACTTGATTAGTTATTACAAATTACCTAGAGATATATTGAATTATATTGGAGGACATGCCTAGGTTGAAAAAGCATACTACTCAATTTTTTATAAACTACTTGATGCCTGTAGGTATCACAGATTTGGAGCATCCTGGATCGCGTTCCAGACAGATACCAGGTGACAGCTGTCATTAGCTGTAGAAAACAAAAAAAGGAAAACATTTTCCTTCGTCTGAATAGTATGGCTAGTTTGTCTTCTGCTTTTGCAATGATAAAGTTGGTATCTTCTGGGTGTTACTTCTCATTGAACTGAAGAATCCTCACCAATCTTTTTAAAATCCTCACCAATTTTTAAAAAAATTTAAAGATTTTATTTTTATTTATTTATTAGAGTCAGA
Source organism: Dipus sagitta (assembly GCA_036346955.1). Classification (NCBI taxonomy): domain Eukaryota; kingdom Metazoa; phylum Chordata; class Mammalia; order Rodentia; family Dipodidae; genus Dipus; species Dipus sagitta. The sequence continues at coordinate 44,879,396 of CM070787.1, forward strand.
AAGAAAGGGAGAGAGTGAGAATGGACACACCAGGGCTTCCAGCCACTATGAATGAACTCCAGATGCATGTGCCACCATGTGCATCTGGCTTATGTGGGACCTGAAGAATCGAATCTGGATCCCTAGGCTTTGCAGGCATGCGCCTTAACTGCTAAGCTATCTCTCCAGCCCTAATCCCATATTGTTATCTGAGAAAGAATGCACCAATTCTTAGTTCTTGAAGGAAATGGTCTGGCTTAGCACTCAAAGTTATGTAAGGCAAACCAGAGTAAGGTATCAAATGATGTGAGAATCTTTTCTAGACCCTTGTTCCCCTTGTCCTCTTCCCTATTGGTCTTCAGGAGACTATAACATAAAAGCTCATCTCAGCTACCACTCTACTCCCTTTAGTATCCTACCTCTTAGACTGCCCTTGGCCTTTGTTTCTAGCTGGATTATTACAGAAACCATAGAATGTGATAGAGTGGGATTATGAAGCTGCTTTTTTCTTTTCTTATTTTCCCACTTCCCTCTAGTTGAAGGGAAGGCAGACATTTGACCAAATTCTAATCAATAGATATGTGCAGGAGACTTCCAGACCTTTCCTAGGATTATGATGGTTGGCCATTTCTTATTAACTTCTATGAAAAAAGAGAATGAATTTAAAGCAATAACATTAGGATTAAGAGAGCAAGGCTTTAAATTGAATTTTCCAATGAATATAGCCCACGAGCTTTCTTGTGCATGTCACGTGACTTACATTTGGTATAAACTGTCATAGTCTGAATAATAGATGCCTGCCACCAAAGGTGTCTATGTTCCAATCCCTAGAACCAGTGAGTATGTTGTTTTACACATGTCAGGATTTTATATTAAATTAAGAATCTGAGGTTAATACAGATACCAGGATGGTCTCAATAAAGTCCCAAGGGTCTTTATAGGAGGGAGGCTGAGGGATATTTGACTACAGAAGAAGAATATAAGGGTCACATGGTTTATGATTGAAGAAAAGATCATTGTAGGGCTGGAGGGATAGCTTAGCAGTCAAGGAGCTTGCCTGCAAAGCCAAAGGACACAGGTTTGACTCCCCAAGGCCCACATTAGCCAGATGTACAAGGGGGTGCATGCATCTGAAGTTCATTTGCAGTGGCTGGAAGCTCTGGAGTGCACATTCTCACTCTCTCTTTCTCTCTCTGACTCAAATAAATAAAAGAAAAGGTCATTGTAGAATTTTGGAAAGTTAGGGAAATGCATTCTCCCCAGAGCCTCTCAGAAGAGATGTATTCTTGCTGACGCTTTGCTGTTACCCCAGCAAAAGTAACTTCTGACTTCCAGAACTATGAGAAAATGAACACATTCCTCTAAGCCAATTAATTAAATTAGTTATAATCTGTTATAAAGGTAGAAAGTAATGCATAGGATGTTTGATTTCCCCCTTTGCTCTCATTTATATTTTTCTTAACATTGCTCTATCACCTTGGTAAATTTCATTGTTATGACAAATAATATATACTCAATGCTATCTTTAGACAGGCTTTGTGGTGGTTTGAATAGAATAGATGGCCCCCAATATATTCAGTTGTTTGTTTGTAGTTTGCATCTGCAGCCACCTGGCTGGAGTCAGTCAGTGCCATTGTGCGGATCTTAGGCGTGGTGGTGGGTTTCAGATTTCAATCTAAAGATATGCAAAGTGTGCCTAGCTGGAGTTCTTGAAGTGTGCTGTGGCTTTAGGCTTTTGGCTTTTTGGCTTGTGCTCTTCTCTCTCTCTGCTTGGGCCTGTGAAGGCAGGCCAGCTTCTTCTGCCATTTATGGAACTTCCCCTGGATCTGTAAGCTTCAATAAATATCCCTTCCTCCATAACTGTGCCTGGTCTGGAAGTTTATCTCAGTGAACCTGAAGCTGTCTGATACAGAATTTGGTACCGAGGTGTGGGCTGAGATGAACCTGACTATGTGGATGTTGATCTTTTGGAACCTTTGTTTTTGAGGAATAGGCATGGACTTGGTGCTTGCAACTGAAGATGTCTTCTGGAGTGGTAAGCCAAGTTTTATAGACTATTCTGATGAGAGTCTGAGAATGCTAAGTGCAGACAGCATTGAACTTAAAGGCTTGGCTTATGAGCTTTCTAAGGGGAAGGAAAGACTACAGCGGACTTTGTTGGAACTGGGCTACTGGCATAAGGGCTGGCTGTGTCCTGCTGCCCAGGCCCAGAGAGTTTGATCAAGGTTAAATTTGTAATGGACTGATGTGCTTGGCTAAAGATATTGGACTGAGAGATTTAAGATTTTAAGCTGGAAAACCTCAAGCAAGTTAAAATTACAGGCACTGAGACTGGTTTTAGGTTACTGAATCTGCTATTGTCAAACACATTAGCAATCTTAAAGGAAGATGGTCAAATTGCTTTACCATGGAAAGGATGCCCGAGGAAAGACTATCATAGAAATGCAAACACTTTTGGAAAGAGTTGACTGGAGAAGAGACCTGCTTTTCAAGGTTATGATTTATTTTGTCTGTGAATTAAGAACATGGCTGTGTCCTGCACACCTGGTATTGGTTTCAGAAGCATGAAAAATGCATGGAGTGGCCGTGAATTGCACATGCTTCCAGGAGCAGCTGCTGAGATGCAGCATGAGGTAGGGCCTGATGCCCTGATAGGCTGAAAGAGCCTTTGGAAAATGTGAGGAGTGGTCATGAATTGCACACGGTTCCAGGAGCTGCTGCTGAGATGTGGCATGAGGCAGGATATGATGCCCTGATAGGCTGAAAGAGCCTTTGGAAGCTGGGCCATGGTTTGCATGAAGACCTGAAGATGTTTTGTATATACCAGGACTATGCAAGCACTACCATAGTGTGCACTGTTGGCCTGAGATGGAAGTGTTCCCTGGCTACTCTGCCCAGCTGGAGGGGAGGAATTTGGAAAATCTGGAGACTGTCAGCCTTTGGTTGTATTGGACTTGAACTACAGCAGTTTGGTGTGTATTTGATGGTGGTTGAGTTTGCATTGTTTTAGTCTCTCCTTGGTATGCTTTATACCAGTTGAAAATGTTTACTCTGTACCTTTATATGTTAGAAATGTTTAACTTGTTTGATTTTACAGGTCTTAATATCTTAAATTGGTCAAGACTGTGGGGACCTTTGAAACTGAACTGAGTACTATTTACAATGTGTGATGGTTATAAATCTATTGGGGGCCAGGGGCGGAATGTGGTGGTTTGAATAGAATAGATGGCCCCCAATACATTCAGTTGTTCATTTGTAGTTTGCATCTGCAGCCACCTGGCTGGAGTCAGTCAGTGCCATTGTGTGGATCTTTAGGTGTGGTGGTGGGTTTCAGATTTCAATCTAAAGATATGCAAAGTGTGCCTAACTGGAGTTCCTGAAGTGTGCTCTGGCTTTAGGCTTTTGGCTTTTTGGCTTGTGCTCTTCTCTCTCTCTCTGCTTGGGCCTGTGAAGGCAGGCCAGCTTCTTCTGCCATTTATGGAACTTCCCCTGGATCTATAAGATTCAATAAATATCCCTTCCTCCATAACTGTGCCTGGTCTGGAAGTTTATCTCAGTGAACCTGAAGCTGTCTGATACAGGCTTTATTTAAGCCTAGTATTTTTGGAGGTTATATATCATTTATTCTTCATAAGATAGCTCTTTTTATATATCCCATGCTTCTGGATAATAAAGTTAACTCTTAGTGAGATTAAGTATCTAGTCAGATTGTAAAGCATACGATGGATATAGTTAAGGAGTTGAACCCCACAGGTGTGTTGAGTGTGTGTGTGTGTGTGTGTGTGTGTATGAGTGTAGAGGACAGAGGACAACCTCAGGTGTCATTCTTCAACCACCATCCACTTCTGTTTGAGACAGGGTCTCTCATTGGTCTGAAAATTGCCAATTAGGCCAGACTGGCTGGACACTGAGCACCAGTGATCCTCCTGTTTTTTCTTTCTAGAACTGAGATTACAGATGCAATTAAATTAAAATTTTACATGAAGGTCTGTGGCTTGAATTCAGGTCCTCACGCTTGTAAGGAAAACACTTTGCTGACTGAGCATGCTTTTAAGGACAGACAATCTGTGCAAGTAGGAATGTCCATATAGAGCTATATCACTTCATAAAGCATGCTCTATAATTATTCAATACCACAGACATTTTTACCTTTATAAAAGATATTTCTGTTCATAATGGTGAGAATAAGGTGAACCAATGTGTATTTCCTGGTACTGCTCACTCTGTTTATTTCACATCTTAAAACTAAAGGGGAAGGCTCCGACTCACCATGTTTGTATCTTTGAGGACTCAGTTCCTTCAGGTCTGAGCTGCTTCATTAGGAGGATGCAACATTCTTATCAGGTCTGTTAGCAGTGTTGTTGGAGACTGTATCAGATCCCATGTTTGGGTGTAGAGAACTGTTGTCCTACTAAAATAAAAAAAAAATGAGTCTTGAAGCTGGGCATGGTGACACACGCCTTTAATCCCAGCACTCGGGAGGCACAGGAAGGAGGATCGCTGTGAGTTCGAGGTCACCCTGAGACTACATAGTGAATTCCAGGTCAGCCTGGGCTAGAGTGAGACCCTACCTTGAAAAACCAAAAAAAAAAAAAAAGGAGTCTTGCTATAGTTTAAGCATAATAGGAAATACAAAAATACTTTGCTATTCAAATATGCATCCTTTGGATAGCAATATGAAGGGTTTAGGAAAGGGTAGGCAGACAAGAAAACTTTGGTTTGATAACATTCTGGTTCATGAAGAGAGAGACTTTCTCTGGTCTGTGGAGTGCCCAGGAGGGAATAGCAACGTAAAGCTGCTTAAGCTCCCTCTGTGCCTTTGTGTACACTTGGCTCACCTTTGTGCTGTGCTGGATTTCTTGGGCATATCCAGCTTTTGAGATAAGGAGTAGATGATTACACCTACTTCAACACCCTTGCTATCTTTCCTCAAGATCAGTGTGAACTAAAAGTATCTATGTACTCTTTGCAGTAACCCCTGGAAGTGAGTCAAAAGACACACTTCCTCTTAGATTCTCCAGCCAAATTCCAGCATCTAAGGGGAAGAAAACGATGGAGCATATATGTTCTGAAGGAATCTGTGAGTGCTGAAACAAGTTGGAGTTAACCCCCACCCTAAGAATAGGACTAGGCACAAAAATGATTCTAAGTAAATGTTAAATTCTGACTGAAAACAGGATACACTCTGAGGTATGTGTACATAGTTCAAAACAGAATGCAAGGCAATCACTCCAAGAAAGAGGAAGAAAACTAAGAGAAAAGAGAAATCACTACAGAAACTATGTTACCATTATAATAGTTATCACTCTTTCATGATTTTTTTTATGTCAGATATTTATCAAAGTGGCAAAAGTCTGTTTAAATTCCTACCAATCCCATGTGGGGTTGAGGTCTGGGTTCAAAGTTAATAGGAACAGCCTGAATTTATCTTTATCCTGATTCTTGTATTGCCTTCAGCAAGTATGTGGGTTGGTTCAACTTGGCATCATGCTAATTTCTAGGGTAATATCTGGCTTTGAGGACCAAACTGGGCTTAAAATTTCTGTTCAAAAACATCCAAGCCACTTGCTGAAAGGGATTCATCTCTGTTAGCTAAACCTTCTAGTATAAGGCATCTTACTCTCTAGTCATTTGTATAATCTTTGTTATTTATTCATTCCTCTACATCCCCTGAAGTAGTATTTTTTTAAAGAAGCTCATTATTTTTACCCAAGACACATCCTAAATGATCCATAAGTTCATGCATTTGATATAATAGCTTTGTTCCTCAAATAGTATGAATTCTCCTTAGGACATCAAATATTAGTGTCTCCACTAATCAACATTATTGATTACCTGTGTGCTAGGAGACATGGATAACACCACTGTGTATGGTTGCTTTGGCTTGAGGGTCAGTGGGCTGTACCAGGGCCTCTAGAATGGGGACTGGAGGAAATTAGTTATTGTTTATCATATTAGAAGAAGGTCAACATGAAACACCAATCTCTATTGTTCGGTCCTGTGTTCTTCTTATCACAACCCTCCAGGGGAGAAGGAGCTCCTTTCCTACCCCTTGGAGCACAGGAGGACTGACTACTTCTTCCTTAACAGTCTATAAGAAGCACAAGTTAAAGAGGGCCTTGAAATGGTACTGACTCCAACTTTTACTAACCAGAAGGGAGCTATGCATTCTTCATGTGAGGGAGCCAAAGCTATGGGGCAAGCAAGCATGGCAAAACCAACTTGGATAAGAAAGCTGGTAAGGTCAGTAAGAGCAGCATCACTAGAGCCCTGTCCCTTTTTATATTTGAACCTGAGTAGCAAGATTTACAGCTGGGTCAAATACATGCAGGTGGGATTGACGCCCATTCAGTGATGGAAATGTGATTCCTTGGGATTGATGCCTGTGGAGGTGTGGATTAGGGTCCTATCAGAAAATTCTAGGAAGAAAAATCACACAGTTGTAGAGTCTCTAGGGGGGCATATCACCTTTGTTCCAAGCTTCTCTGGATATTTCCACATGTATGATCTAATCATGTTTCAGGCTTTTGTCAGCTACTATTAAAAATCTGGGCTTTCTCTCCCAGGGGTTCAACCATATACTAGTTTCACTTCTGTCCTGCTTCATGCTCCTCTGAGCTCAGTCCCCTCAGCAAAGGGAGAGAAGTGAAATTCTGTTTCATACCCTAAAGTAGAAGTAGAGTGCTATTTACTTCAGTATTGTGGGATCACAGATGCTCTTGGGTTTTCCCTATACATACCTTCCTGCTCACCTATTCCTGCCTCAGTGAACCTTATCTTTCCTGGTAATCATACTAAGAAATTAATGCCCCCCAAACCCTCTCCCTAGACAAATTCTATTGCTTTGTGAACAATCAGTCATGGAAAAATTTGCTTAATGTTAACATTTTTCTCCATTTATACAAAGTCAACATTAAAAATGTCTCCCCCCCCCCGTGCCTCATCTGCACTGTAATATCATATTCTATACTTGCAGGGCTTTTGCTGTGATACCAGTACATGGAATAAATGGATGCAGATTGAAATAGTTATGAGAAAAATTGCAAAAAATATCGAGAAATTGGCACTGAATTTTTTCTTCCAGTCTATTTTTTGTTCAGTTAATAAAGCATCTAAAGCAAAGAATTAAAAAATAATGATACGATAATGTCAGTTTACATCTACTGGATCAACAGTGGCCATAAATCTAAATTTAATTTTATATTTAATAAAATGCTCCACATTCCCTGCATTACAGTCCAGGAAACTGATTTGCTCCATCCTGATTGCTCTTCCTGTGTATTATGTTGAATAGTCTATCTAATCATTTGCTTTGGAAACTTTCAAATATAACCAACTTTAAATCTGCCTCAAAATCTTGGTAAATCTATGTGATTTGTGTTCATTTTTTCTTTTTAGAAAATGTGATTCTTAAATCTCTCTGCTATCTTGCAATTTATAACTTAGGTCACCTCAAAAGTACACAGTCACTGTTAGATTTACTCTGGCCTCCTGTCTTGGCAGAATACACTTTGGCTTCTAAGATCCCACACAGTTTGATTTTTACACTATTCCTTATGTTTAATAATTCTTTGAAGTAAGTTCTAAAAGCTAGCCATAGAATTTCTTCCAGTAAGAATTAGGGAAAGTGTCTAAAAGAAAGACAGCAGTGGCAGGCATGGTAGCACATGCCTACACCTGTAAGCCCAGCACAGGGAAGGCAGAGTAGAAGGATCAATGTCAGTTTCGGTTTAGACTGGGACTACAGAGTGAGATACAGGTGAGCCTGGGCTAGAGTGAGACCGTATCTCAAAACAACTTTAAAAAGAAAGAAGGGATAAAGAAGAGGACAGAGTGGACACTTTGCAGTTGTGTTTTTATGGTAGGTTTTCAAATCATTTTTGAAAATGTTTACAGTTAAAATTGTGCCACCAGGACTTCTTGTGTCATCCAAATTTTGGAGAATAAATATTACCTGACTGAATATATGCCACAACATGATTAAGACATAATCTAATATATGTCACATAAAATGTCAACTGCTGTACTACCGAGAGTGTATTATAGTGAGTTGTATATGTTTGCTATTTCGGCAGGTCAGATTAGCTCAGTGGTAGCAATGGAAAATAGCTCAATCTGAAACACATGGACACCTAAACCTATGGAAACCCCCCAGATACCACCAACTCTCTTGAAATTCTATGGATTGAATCATGCAACTGAACTTAGTAAATCAAAACTGCTGGCTGTAGTATAGGTTGTACACATGGATGTACTTTTGATAGTGGTGAAATTGGCATAGAAGTAGGAAAAAGTGGAATTAGATAGACTACTATGTTAGCACTGATGTGCAGACTGTATGACAATTTTACTCTTCTTTCCATATCTTGCCTATTTTCCATATCCTTCCATATCTTGCATATCTTCAATATCCATAGTTCTTTCTTATTCAAGGCCTGCTTATTCAAACATAATTCAAATATAGATAGGATTGCTTGGGCAACATGATTTTAAATGCTACAAGGTAATTTTTTCCCTATTTCCTTTTCTTCTATTTTAGCCATCTCAAGGTGCCATAACAGAGTATCATAGATTAGGTAACTTAAACAATCTAGAAATGTATGTTTTAAAGTTCACAGACTAGGAAATGCAAGGTAAAAGTACAGATGGATTTGATCTGTGTTGAGGACCTGCTTTGTGGTTCAAAGTTGGTGTCTTCTTGTAATAGCCTGATCTGGTGGAGAGAAAACAAGCTAGTATTATGCTCTTAAAAGGACACTGATCCCAGTCATGAAGCCTATTCTCTCATGAATTCATCTAATTCAAATTACTTCCCCTAAATCTGATCTTTGTTTTGTATATGTGGATGTAGGTGTGGTGTGCATGTTTGTGAGTGTGTAGGTATATGTGAGGCATAAGGAGGCCATAGGTTAAGTTTTTGTATTTTTCTCAATTGCTCTGCACCTTACTGTTTTAAACAGAGTCTCTCACTGAACATGGAGTTCACCTATAGGGCTATGTGCATGCTAGCTAGCCAGTAAGATCTAAGAATCCTCATCTATACTTCTCCACTGCTTGTATTACAGGCATGTACCATAACATCCAACATTTTACATGATTCCTATGTATCCAATCTCTTTCCTTATGCTTGAATAAGCACTTTATCACCAGCCCCCTAAAATCGATCTTTTAATGCCATTTCACTATAAGGTAAGATTTCAACAAATTTAGGGTTAAGAATTCAGTTCACATATGGACTGATTGGTACATTCATGACCCCTCAATGGTTACTGTTACCCCCACAAACCAGCACAATTCTGAGCCCATCAGTTAACATGAACACAGAGGAGGACAAAAAGAAATCAGACAAAAGAACAGAGGAAGGATTTCCTTGAAAGACGAGGGTCCTCAGGGGATGGCATAAAGGGAGAGGGGATAAAAGAGGATAATGGGATGAGAACACAATTACATCACTGTACGTTCGGTTCCCCATACAAAAGAATTTAGTCCACAATATTCCCCAGAAGAAAATGGCAAAATATTTATAAATTTTGAACAATATAAAAATATTGTGAAATAGTTATGCAAGTCAGGAGAAGCAAGATGGCTTTCATTTTCTGGATGCTCATGAGATAGCCCAATCTCCAGAATTTTTATGCACAGTTCTTAAATAAAAAGTGGATCATACTATGCTTGCTATTCTATGTCCTGTTTTTAATCACATGACAGCATATTTAGACGTTATCTGTGTCACTACATATACCCTTGCCGTAGTCATTATAGGAGCTGAATAGTATCCTACCATGCCATGGCGTTAAAACTCAATCCTTCTAAATACGGACATTTGAGTTTATTTCAATGTTCTATTCTTATAAAAAGTCTGTAATAAACATTGTTATATGTATATGTTTATAAGTTTATACTTATATTTATATTTTTATAAGTTTATACTTATATTTATACATTTATATTATATATATACTTATAGTTATGTTTTCTTTTAAGGATCAACTGCTATGGGAGGGCATGCACATGTGATATTTTAATATGTATAGTCAGTTGGCTTTCCAAGATATGTTCCAACAAAAGCACATTAAAATTCATTTTCTGTTTCATAACCAGCCCTGGGCATCATATGCCTTCTGCTCTTTATTTTGATGGAGTGCCAACAGCATTGCTGTTCCACTTCTTCAGTTATCAGAATAGTTGAACTTTTCATATGTACTTTTACTCTGAGTTTACTCTCTTGTGATTTTTTTTCCTATGTATAATTTTTCAATTTTCAGAATTCTTTTGTGATTAACAGTTACTTGTCCCATACTGTATAAAACAAGACATATGGCAAAAGTGATGTCTTTTTTTCTCACCCACTTTGGAAGGACATGAGAGCAGTCACAAAACTGAAAGAGCTACTGAAATTCATGTCTTGTGAACTGGATGGGGAAGTCGGCACTGCCACGACTCCACCTCTCAATTCTGTTGGTCTCTGCTTGGACTGAGATTAACTTCCCTGCTTAGCACCCTCAGTGGCAAGAAAATATCTCTTTTTCAATTTCTATTTATCCTTCTCAAAGAATTTCTCAATTTGGTTCTGCTTGGGACAATAAATCTGTCTAGGAAAAATGGATTGAAGTGGTCACCACTGTGATGAGAAAGAAAGTTCTTTACCACAAGTATGTTTGATGAGGATAAATGCACTGAGTATTGCAAACGAGTATGCCCTTACCTATTTGTCTATTCTTTTGAAATAAAAAATATTGAAATTTGCAGGACCCATAGTAGCACAGAAAGGTACTGTCATATGTCTATCTTTCTAACATGGTCCTTTCATCTAACTGAACTGAATCTTACATCCTTAACCAGGATCTCTGCCTTCACAGGTTTAATACCTCCTTCATGGAATGAGAAAGAAGAAAAGGTGAGATTCAACCTGCAGGTTTTAGATATCTATGGAGAAGAAGCAGAAGAGGCAGCTCAGTTGGTAAAGCACTTGCCATGCAGGCATGAGTAGTGGGTTCAGATTTCCCGCCCACGTGAATGCCAGGCAGGCATCGCAATCTGCTTCTAACCCAGCACTCAGGAGGCAGAGACAGGGTATCCCTGGGGCAAGCTGGCTAATGAGACTAAGTGAACTGGATAACTCTGGATTCAGTGATACCCTGTCTCAATAAATGAGGTGGAGAGCCATTGAAGAACAGTCCACATGTCAACCTGTGGCCTCTATATGCACCTGCATACACACACACACACACACACACACACACACACACCAGCAACCGTACTGTGGAGACCACCCTGTGCAATGTGGGCAGGGAGGAAGGAAAATATGGTACCAACACATGATGTATTCATACAAAGTATGTTCTTAAAAAATAAAAAAAAACTTTAAAATATGTTTACTTGAGAGAGAAGAAGAAGGAGAGAGAAGAGGGAGGAAAGGAGGGAGAGAGTAGGAGACAGAAAATGGGTACACTGGGGCCTCTTGCCACTCCAAACCATCACCAGACACATTCACTATTTTGTGCATCTGGCTTTATGTGGAAATTTCAAACATGACTCTTAATTCTTTTTCACATCACCCTCTACAAGGCCCTTCTTACCAGACGACCCCTCCATGCTCCTATTAAGGATTATATCTTATCCAGGAGGAAGGTTTCTATGGTACCAATTCATTTTGGATTTGGTTATGTGTATATCTACCTCCACACCTTTATTCCCCTCCCCCAAACCCTTCCATCCCTCTTATCTGTCCCTCTAGTTGTTTGGCAGGTATTGCTGCAACTCAAACTGTTCTAGTTTAGGAACCACATATCAGGGTGACCATGTGGCTTTTGTCTTTCTGTACTTGTGTGAGTTTGATTAATATGATCTGTTCCAAGTCTGTCCATTTTCCTACAAATTTCATTACATCATTTTTCCTTAGTGCTGAAAAGAATTCCATTGCATATATGTATGACATTTTCATTACCTATTCTTCAAATAATGGGCACCTGTTAATTCCAGGTTTTAGCTATTGTAAACTGAGCAGCCATAAACATGGTTGAGAAAATATCTATGCAGTGAAGAGTTGTCTTGAGGGTAGATGCTCAGTTTAGGAATGGCTGGGTCAGTTAGTCACTGTATTTTCATCTTTTTCAGGATTCTCCATATTGATTTTCACAGTGGTTGTACAAGTTTGCACTCCCACTAGCAGTGAATTAGGGCTCCTCTTTTACCACATCCTAACACTTTTTCTCATTTAGTTTTTCAATGATTGCTATGCCTTCTGGAGTAAGGTGGAATCTCACATTTGTTTTAATTTGCATTTCCCTGATGGTTGAGGATATTGAACAATTTCTTAGGTGAGTATTAGTCATTTGTGGTGGTTTTTTTTTCCTTTGAGAGTTCTATATTCAGTTCTCTGCCACACTTTTTGAGTGGATTGTTTGAATTTTTTTGTTTTGCTTAGTTTTTTTTTTTTTTGTAAATTCTAGTTATTAGGCCTTTGTCAGTGGTATAGCTGGCAAAGATGTTCTCTCCCATTCTGTGTATAGTATGCTTGTCAGTACAAAAGTTTTTTAGCTTCATGAGATCCCACTGGTTGAGTGATTGTTTAATTTCCTGGGCTACTGGGGTACTGTTCAGGAAGTTTTTCCTCACTCTTACATTGTGGAGCGTTCCCCTATTTTTTTCATCATGTAGTTTGAGAGTTTCAAGTCTTATATTGAGGTCTTTACTCCACTTGGAGTTGATTTTTGAGTATGGTTGAGAGAAATGGGTCTAGTTTCATTTTTCTTCATGTGCTTATCCAATTTGACCAGCACCATTTGTTGAAGATGCTGTCTTTTCTCCAGTATACATTGCTGGCTCATTTGTTAAAAGCCAAGTAGCTATAGTTTCTTGATAAGGGCTTAGGCTTTCAATTATATTCCACTGGTCTATATATCTGTTTTATGCCAGTACCATGCTGTTTGTGTTACTATGGCTTTGTAGTATAGCTTTAGATCAGGTATGTTGATACTCTCCAGAATTTTTTCCCTGAAGATATTTTTGTAAATGCAGGGCCTTCTGCCATTCCACATGAATTTTGAGAATATTTTTTCAATTTTTGTCAAGAATGATGGTGGGATTTTTATTGGTATTGCATTTCATCTGACCGCACATGCAGGCCCCAAATATGTGAGTACCTCACCATAGAGAAGTAAACAGACCCTAAACATGCTGCACCCCTTACCCTCCTGGAGTTCACAGGCCTCAAAGATGCAGGCCCCAAACACGCCATGCCCCTCACCAGCCTGGAATGCACGCTGGTGTCCTGAGCTCACAGACCCCAAACACACCATGCCTCTGACTGGTGGGTACATACTTCAAACCTGCAGTGTTCCTCACCTGCCTGGAGAGCTCAGGCCCCAGACACTCCGTGCACCTCACCAGTCCATATTGCACACACTGTGATGAGTTCTTAATGGGCTGGGCTTACTTTTATTAGTTGCTGGGATTTACTTGGAGGTCTTTCTTCATACCTGGGTCTGTAGTGCAATTTTAAGTGGAAATGACATGCCTAGCTCCAATATGGGCTGCAAGGAAAGACTTTGCCTCAGAAGAGAATGGCAGGGGGTGTGCAAGAAAATGCTGCCTATGCCACACAAAGTAAATGCTCGTTACAATTACTGAATTCAATTTATGGTGCGCGTGCTATATAAAACATGTGAGAAATGCCATAACAAAGAAAGACTCGGGGCTGAGGAGATGGCTCAGTGGGTAAGAGTGCCTGCTGTAGAAGCCTGAGGACCTGTACTTGATCCCTACCATCTATGTTAAAAGCTGGGCATCGTCATACATGCCTGTAACCCTAGTGCTGAGGTATGTGACACAAGAGGTTCACATGGGCTCACTTTTCAGCCTGTCTGACTGAAAACTGATGAGCTTCTGGTTTAAAGAGTGAAGACACAGTCATAAAGAAATGAACTGTAAGAGGAAAAGAGGAGGACACCCCATGTTCTCCACTGGCCTGTGCATGCATGCACACAGGCTGTCCACACCTGTGTACTCACATTCACTCACACAAAGATACAATGGGCATTAGATGGCCACCATCCAGATTTTTCAAACAGTTAAGGAAGGATTTTGATGACGATGATGATGATTTGAGATAATATCTTGCTATGTAACCCAGACCCAGGCTAGTCTTTAACTCTTTCTTTCTTTCTGAGGCAAGCCCAACACACCGCCTTTTTTTTTTTTTTGATGCAAGAGTGAGATGAGAGAGTGTGTGTGTATGTGTGAGAGAGCGATTTTGTACCCGAGAGCCTTGAGCCACTGCAATTGAACCCCATACATGTGCAGTCACTGTGCGTCTGGCTTATGTGGGCCCTGGAGGGTTGGACATGAGTCCTTAGGCTTTGCAGGCAAACATCTTAACTGCTAAGCCATCTCTCCAGCTCTAGTCTTTAACTCTTGATCCTTGTGCCTCAGCATCTCTCAAATGCTGGAATTACAGGTGTGTACTCTGATGCCTGACTGCTTCTTTAAATTTACTTTATTTTATATGAAATGTGGTAAATTAGGACAGATGATAAAAACTCACTTAATAGGTTAGTTTTTTTTTCTATTGAATTCCATTTAAGGTCAAATAAACATGTATATGAAACTATGTATTGTAATCTGACTTATGCTAAGAATAGAGTTCTTGACCAAGAGTCAGAAGACCTGCTTCAGTCACTAAACCTGTATGACCTAGGGCAAGCCACTTGGCCTCTCTGGATTTCAGTTCTTCTATACATAAGCATGTCACCAGAACAGATCAGTAGTAATTAAATTATGGTGTTATTATGGAAACACCTATAGCTTTCAGATCCTCAGCCTTTTTGTATACACAAGTAAACACACATTCATAACCAGAGGTTGTAAAATACAATGAAAAAATTATAAGAATGTACTTTTCAATCAGTAATATAAGTATCAATTTCACTAGGTCCATTGTGTACAGTAACATCATCCCATTTCCACTTTTGCAAACTTATTGTTGTAATTAATACTATACTGGGCCAGGGATGTGGCTCAGTTGGTAGAGTGCCTGACTCATATGTACAAGGCCCTGAGTTTGAGCCTCAACACCACATAAGCTGGGCACATGCCTGTAGTGCCAGCACTTGGGAGGTGGAGGCAGGAAGATCACAAGTTCAGAGTCATCCTTAGCTACTATGTTGGTTTGAATATATGGTCCCATAGACTTGGACATTATTTTCATTAAGATTGAGCTTGCAACTTGAATCACCAGTGATGAAACACTGTGGGGAAAGAGGTATGTCACTGGGGTGGATCTGGTAGCCCAGCCTTAAAATGTGTCAGAGCAGTTTCAGCTATGGTTGTTTGTGTGTCCCCCCCGCACCTCTGATATGTTGGTATATGGATGGAGTGTGCCAGCTTCTTCTGCCATTGACAGTGTTTCCCTTAGATTCCGTAAGCCTGAAATAACCTCCATCCTCCCATAAGCTGATTCTTGTCATGTGTTTGTCCAGCAACATGAAGGTTACTGCAACAGCTACATAGTGAATTTCAGGCCAACCTAAGTA
Source organism: Dipus sagitta (assembly GCA_036346955.1). Taxonomy (NCBI): domain Eukaryota; kingdom Metazoa; phylum Chordata; class Mammalia; order Rodentia; family Dipodidae; genus Dipus; species Dipus sagitta. Next base: position 44,894,908 of record CM070787.1, read on the forward strand.
CATGAGATCCTTCCTCAAAAAAATAAATAAAAGCAATTAATACTATATTGTTGAATGTTATTCTTATTTATATTATTAATTATAGTTACAAGGATATACTGGGGCTAATAGAAGTAATTAAAAGTGCTCAAGCAGTGTCTGGCACATAGAAGCTACTTAATATTATTATTATTATATTTGGGGGAAGGATTCTCAAGCCTAAAAATTATTTGAAAACCAGTGCACTAATGTTTAAAATGCCTTTTTATTGTAAAATTCATTTTTCTAAACTAGCGCTCTTGTGAGACAGCAGAAAGTAGCCATGAATAGATGGGGTTTCTCTGACTTCCTGGCTGAAGAAGCAGCTGCTTTCCCAGCAGTGCTTTGTGGTGAATTTATTTTATGGATACATCTATAACTCTACCTAGCTAGCTGTCAATTGTCAAGACTACTGAGATAAAATTTATGCACAGTGAGGTTCAGTCTTCTTGAAGTACGGTTGAGAGTTTTAGGAAGTATATGCACCATGTCATAATCATTCCAATCAAACCACAGTTTCAGCACTCCAAACAGTTCCTTTCTGCCCCCCAGCCATCAGTCGCCTCTGGTACCGAGGCCCTGGTGAGTACTAATGTGTTTTCCTTTTGGGAAAGTCATGCAGATGAAGTGGTACAGCGCAGGACTTCTGAGGCTGGCATTGACACTTCCCTTCACTTCAGGGTTATCCATAGCATGATGCATCAGTAGTTCAGGTTTTTTTGTTGTTGTTGTGTTGTTTTGTTTTTATTTTTTTGTCACTGGGTAGCATTCTGTAGTAGACAGCTTGACATTGCTGAGATAAACTTCCAGACCAGGTACAGTTATGGAGGAAGCAGTTTATTGAAGCTTGCAGATCCAGGGGAAGTTCCATAATGGTAGAAAAATCTGACCTGCTTTCACAGGTCCAAGCAGAGAGAGAAAACCCCAAGCCACAAGAACCCAAAAACCACACCACACACAAGCACACTTAGGAATTCCAAGCAGAACTCAGGCAGTTTTTATATTATTAGACTGGAATCCCAAATCCACCACCGCACCTTAGGGCTGGTCTCTAAGATTTACCCAGTGACACCTCCAGTCAGGTGGCTGGAAATCCAAGAATATCATAAATTCCTGAATCTTTTGGGGGGCACCTATTCAAACTACCACATTCCGCCTCTGGCCCCCAATAGATTCAAAACCATTTCACATTGTAAATTGTACTCAGTCCAATTTCAAATGTCCCCATGGTCTTTAGCAACTTAAGATAGTTCCAAAGTCCCAAATCATCTGAGACTTAAGATTGCCTCATAATTTCATTTTTCTGCATAAGATTATGCAGTTTGTCCAGCATCATTTCTTGAAGATGCTATCTTTTCTCAGGTCTACGTATTAGAGCCTTTATCAAAGATCAAGTAGCTATAGTAACTTGACCTAAAGTCTGGGTGTTCAATTCTGTTCTATTGGTTAATATTCCTGTTTTCAGGCCAATACCATGCTGTTTTGTTACTATGGCTTCATAATATAGCTTTAAATCGGGTATGGTGATGTTCCCAGAGGTATTTCTTTCTCTGAGCATATGCTTGTATATATGAAGCCTATGCCATTCCATATGAATTTTGAGATCATTTTTTCTATCTTTGAGAAAAATGATGCTGGAAATTTTATTGGTATTTCATTAAATCTGCTTATTGCTTTTTGTAGAATTGCCATTTTCACAATATTAGTTCTGCCCATCCAGGAACATGGAATGTCTTTCCATCTTCTCAAGTCTTCTCAGTCTCTGTCTTGAGAGTTTTTATGTTTTCATCATATAGGTTTTTCACATCCTTGGTTAGTGTTTTTCCAAGGTATTTAATTTTTTCATTGCTATTGAAAATGGGAAAGCACTGCTAATTTCTTTCTCTGTATATTTATCCTTTGCATATAGAAGACTACTGATTTTCATGTGTTAACTTTGTATCCTGCCACTTTACCGGAGGAATTAATCACTGTTAGCAGTTTTGAGATGTAGTCTTTTGGGTCACTTATGTATAGGATCATGTCATCTGCAATTAGGGTTACTTTGACTTCTTCCTTTTCCAATTTATATCCCTTTTATTTCTTTCTCCTGTCCTATTGCTTGGCCTAGGACTTCTGGTACTATGTTGAAGAGCAGTGGTGAGAGTGGGCGACCATGTCTTGTTACTGATTTCAATGGGAACTTCTTGCGTCTTTCCCCATTAAGTATTATTTGGGCTTTAGATGCGTGCTCTCTCTCTCTCTCTCTCTCTCTCTCTCTCTATATATATATATATATATATATATATATGTATATATATATATATATGTATGTATAGACACACACACATATCTATATATATTGCCTTTATTATGTTGAGATAGAAATCATCTATTCCTATTCTCTTCAGTATTAGGTTATTTAGAAAAGATTCGTTTGTATTTATTTATTTACTAGAGACAGAGAGGGAGAGAGAGTGAGTGAAAATAGGTGGGTGTGACAGGGCTTCTAGCCACTGCAAACTAACTCTAGACACTAATTCCAGGTGCATGTGCTACCACGTGCATCTGGCTTACGTGGGACCTGGAGAATTGAACCTGGGTCCTTAGGCTTCACAGGCATACGCCTTAACTGCTAAGCCATCTCTCCAGCCCGCAGCATTAGGTTTTGATCATGAAGTGATGTTGCGCTTTGTCAAAGGCCTTTTCTGCATCTATTGAAATGGACATGTGGTTTTTGTGGTTAGGTTTATTTATGTAGTGTATTATATTGACTGATTTCCATATGTTGAACCACCCCCGTATTCCTGGGATGAACCTACTGGATCAAGGTGGATAATGCTTTTGATGTGTTGTTGAATTTGGTTTGCAAGGGTTTTATTCAGGATATTTGTGTCTCAGTTCATCAGAGATATAGGCCTATAGTTTCCTTTTCTTGCATCTCTGTCTGGTTTTGGTATTAGGGAGAAGTTTCCATATGCTGCTGAGAAGAATGTCTATTTTGTAGATTATGGGTAGAATGTTCTACAGATATCTGATAGACCTAGTTGATCTATGGTGTTGTTGAGCTCTATTGTTTCCCTGTTCATTTTTTGCTTGGATGATCTGTGTATTGATGATAGTAGAGTACTGAAGTCTCCAACTATGATGGTATTGGTGTTTATTTCTGTTTTTTTTTTTTTTTTTTGTCAAGTAGGTTTTGTTTTATAAACTGCAGTGAGCCACTGTTTGGTGCATTGATGATTATGATGTCCTCTTGTTGGATCATTCCCTTGATGAGTAAGAAGTGTCCTTCATTGTCCTTTTTATTACCTTTGTTTTGAAGTCAATTTTATCCAATATTAGTATAGCAACGCCTGCTTGTTTCTTATTTTCATTTGCTTGGAATATAATTTTCCATCCTTTCACCCTGAAAAGATGTTTGTCTTTAGTGGTGAAGTAGGTTTCTTGACCGCAAATTGAACTAGACCCACACATCTTACCATTCACAAAAATTAAGTTCAAATGGATTAAAGACCTCAATATAAGACCTGAAATTTTTCTCCTACTCGAAGAAAACCAATAGGAGGATCTCTTCATGATATAGAGCTGGAGAAAGACTTCCTGATTAAAAAAGAAACAGTATCCCAGGAACTTAAACAATCACTCAACCAATGGGATCTCATGAAGCTGAAAAGGTTTTGCATAGATAAACATAACATAAGTAGAGCCAATAGATTCCCTACAGAAAAGGAGAAAAAAATTGCTGCCTATATTACTGACAGAGGCCTAATATCTAGAATCTACAAAGAACTCAAAAATCTGTAAAATAAAAAAAATCAAACAACCTACTCAAAAAATGGGGCAGAGAACTGAATAGGGAATTCTCAGAGGAAGAAATACAAATGGGAAACACAAACTTAAGAAAATGTTCAACATCCCTAGCCATCAGGGAAATGCCAATTAACTAAAACAACTATGAGATTCCACCTTTCTCCAGTGAGGATGATAATCATTAAAATAAATCTAATGAGGCTAGGGGTGGTGGTACATGCCTTTAATCCCAGCACTCAGGAGGTAGAGGTAGGGGGATCTCTATGAGTTAGGGGCCACCCTGAGACTACATAGTGAAATCCAGGTCAATCTGAGCTATAGTGAGACCTTACCACACCAAAAAAAAAAAAAAAATCAAATGATAACAGATGTTGGTGAGAATGTGGAGAAATAGAAACCCTTGTTCACTGTTGGTGGGAATGTAAGCTGGTACAACCACTATGAAAATCAATATGGAGATTTCTGAAAAAGATTAATATGGAGCTACCAGCAGACGCAGTTATTCCCTTCCTGGGCATTTACCCTAAATGACCCATGCTTCACTGCAGAGATGTTTGCTCAATCATATTTATTGTTGCTCAATTCATAATAGCTAAGAACTGGAATCAACCCAGGTGGATGAATGAATAACCAAGCTGTGGTACATGTGGTACATGATGGAATTCTACTCAGCAGTAAGAAAAATTGACACAATTACATTTGTATAAAAATGGTTAGACTTGGAACAGATCATACTCAGTGAACTCACAAAATCACAGGAAGGCAATTGTCCCATGCTCTCACTCATCTGTGATTCATAACCTGGATCAGCCTTAGTTGCTGACATTCCTTGTAAACAACCCAAGGCCTGGACAATAGGGAGAGAAGGGCTTTGGGGGAAGGGAAGGTTAAGGGTAGGAAACACAAAACTGAACCCAAAATAAACTGGTACCATAGAAACCTTTGTCCTTGAAAGTAGACTAAAAGGTTGAACCCTCAACAGGAGCATCAGGGGAGCACTTGAAAAGAAGGGCCCTGGAAAGGGTGGAGTGAATCATAATTTTTTCTTCTTTTTTCCCTTTGCTCTGGCTTGTAACTCTCATTACCATGATACAGTTACCACCCACAGTGAGCTGTTGATCTGAGAGACCTACAAGGTCCCCCAAACAAGAAAGACTTCTGTCAAAGCACTTGATTTTACCTGAGGTAAAGGGTAAAACCCTCTTTCTGAAAACACCATATGATGCCAACACACAACACTGAGAGACATGGATGGAATCTGCAAGAAAGCCAGATACCAAAAAATTAGCCCATCTAGTGTTGCAAGGTACTACATGAGCTACTGGCAGAAAGTGACCAACAACTGTTTGAGCAACCCAAAGTCTAAGCTACTCAGAAGCAAGCACCCTGATGTGATGCACACACAAGTGCAATAGTGGCACACAGCTCTGGTTGGTAACCAATAGCTTTGTGATTGGCTAAGAGATCCACTCAGTGGAAAGGAACACATATCTTCAACTGGGAAACAAGTCAGAATCATATTCAATGATTTTGCTTTACAATATCAAGCTCCCACTAATTTTGGGCTAAAAGAGAGACTACACCCATCAAATTCTCTCTAAATTAATAATGCTTATCCCATATAATCTGTGCTGACTTCACTTTCCATTGGAGCATCTGCTTCTCTTTTTCCGAGAGGAGCAGAATGTGAGGAGGTAAACTACCCATCACACTTCATCCTAGCCCCAGCTGAAACTGCAGAGGAACTGGGGAGATGATCAGGAGTGCTGCTTTCATGATGAACCTGATAATAAGTGCAGGGTGAAGGAGGTAGACACTGAGGGTACTCAACATCTACAAAGCAGAGATCTACAGGCCCCTAAGAGCTCCATCACTAAAGTAGACTTAAAACATACCCAACATGGCTCAGGGAATTTTGTGGAAGAGGGGCAGAAAGATTGTTATAGCCTTAAGTTAGGACATTATGCCCAGAGGCATGACCTCTCCCCAGTAACTGACTGTTGTTCCCACAATCCATAACCCATAATCCCAAAAGTGATAACCTGCAACCCCAGTGAGGAGGGCTCCTTCAGAAAAGGGGCAGCGATGAGGGAAAGAATGGTACCAACATGTGATGGTTCCATACTAATTATGTCCATAACCAGTTATATATGTTCAACATATAAAGGCACAGACTAAACATTTTCAACTGCTATAAGGCATATCAAAGAGAGACTGGACCAATGCAAAGTCAACAACCATCAAGCAAATATCAAACTTCTGCATTCAAATCCAATATAACCAGTGACTGACAGTCCCTGGATTTTTCAATTCTGCCCCTCCAGCTGGACTGAATATCACAGGGAAACTTTCATCCCTAGCCAACAGCCTCTATGGTAGCCCTTGCACAGTCCTGATATATCAAAACATTTTTAGTCTTCATGCAGAACACAGTCCATCTTCTAAAGGCTCTTCTAGCCTACTATGAGGGTTGTCACACCCTGTCTATATACCACATCTTAGCAGCAAGTTCTGGAACCATGCGCATTTCATGACCACTCCATGGATTTTTCATGCTTCTGAAACCAATACCAGGTATGCAGGATGCAGCCATATTGTTAATTCAGGCAGTCACCCCTTATGTCAGTAGCCCACTTCCAACAAAGTCCTTTCCAGTTTTGCCTTCCTCCTTGAAAGTTCATAAGCCAAACCTCCAAATGTAATTCTCTCTGCACTTAGCATTTTCAAGCTAGTCATCAAAATAGTCCATAATGCTAGGCTTACCACCCCAGAAGGCATCCTGGGTTGCAAGTACCAAGTCCATGCTCTGTCTCCCAAAACAAAAGTTCCAAGAAACCAAAATCCACGTGGACAGATTCATCTCACTCCACATTCTGGTACCAATTTCTGTATTACAGAGCATCACATTGCTGAGAAGAACTTCCAGACCAGGCATAGTTATGGAGGAAGGGATTTATTGAAGCTCAGATCCAGGGGAAGTTCCAGAATGACAAAAGAAGCTGGCCTGCTTTCACAGGTCCAAGCAGAGGGAGAAAATCCCCAAACCAAAATACCCAAAAGACACACCATACACAAGCACACTTAGGAATTCAAGGGAGAACTCAGGCATTTTTTATATCTTTAGATTGGAATCCCAAATCTACCATCACACCTAAGGGCTAAACCCTAAGATCCACCCACTTATACCTCCTCTAGCCAAGTGGCTGGAAATCCAAGAAGTTTTAATAAACTCCTGAATCTACTGGGGGACATATATCCAAACCATCATACATTCTAGTGTGTGAATTTGACTCAATAGTTGAATTATCATAAAATAACGAAAGTTCCAGAATATTAGTTTTTAATTGTGACTAAGTATCCAAGAAAAGTACTGTAAAGAGAAAATCATTTATCTTGGCTCATAGTTTCAAATGGTGTGAGAACATCATGGTGGGAAGGGCATGCTGGGAGCATGTGCCCAAAAGGGCATGTGGTCAAGGTGCCTCTTTGTGCCTCAGAGGCAGAAATGGGAAATTGTTCTCACTGAAATGGCTTTCTATTTTTCTCACTTTCATTCTGAACATCCTGGGTTCCCAGTCCATGGAGATGATAACACCCCAACTCTTGTGGGTCTCTCATCACAGTCAGTCCTTTCTAGACACAACCACAGAGACACACTCTGAGTTGGTATCATGAGTCTCCTAGGTAATTCCAAAGCCAACCAACTTGATAATGAGGATTAACCAAAATATCCAGTTTCCAGTTATCCCATGTCTATTAGTTTCCTATGGCTGTCATATTATGTATATGTGTATGTGGATGGGCGCATATATATATATATATACATATATATGTTTAAGAGAGAGAGAGAGAGGATGGGTGTGCCAGGATCTTTAGGCACTGCAAAAGAACTCCAGATGCATGAGCCACCACGTGCATCTGGCTTATATGGGATCTGGAGAATTGAACCCAGGTCCTTAGGCTTCATAGGCAAGTGCCTTAACTGCTAAGCCATCTTCCAGCCCTGGCTTATATGTTTTAAGCTTCAGTTCTAATAGTGAGATATCAAGAATAGTTCTCACTAGGGAGAAATTAGGATGTTATAAGGCAGAATTTCCTTCTGGAAGCTCAATGCAAAATTCCCTCCCTTTCCTTGCTTTCTTTTCTTTCCTTTTTATTTTATTTTATTTTTTAGCACTTTAGGCTCTATGGTCCTAGGCATGTGAGACCTTCTGTCTTCAAAGCAGTAGGTAGTTGAGTTGTTCTTATACAGCATCCTTCTGACATTGTCTTTTTCAGTCTTCAAATTTAAAGGGTTCTTTTGAATACATTGGCTACTTGGGTAATTAGATTATTAACAAATTTATTTCCATTGACAATCTTCATTTCCTTTTGCATGTCATATAATATATTGAAAGGTCCTAAGACTCATGATGTGGGTATCTTTGAAGTGTCATTATTCTGTTTACCACAATCTACAACCTCAAAACATATAATATTATCAAGGAAGCTAAGTAATCCTAATGGATGGGCAATAGAAGCACATTTTAGTTTTAACTGACATTTTCCAAATGACTAGAAATGGTCAGTATCTTTGCATCCTCATTTCTTTTCCATCTTTGTGTTTGATGTACAGGTTTAAATCTATTATCCAGTTTTAAAACTTTGTTGAGTTTTATTATCAAAATTGAGAACTTTGTTTTCTATGTGTTTTGGAAAATAATATTTCAATTTAATAATGTAGTTATTAATCTTTTAAATTATTTATGACTTTTTGTCTTCTGACACAAAATAACAATTTTTTCCAATATCAAAGTTTTAGATACTGCATTTGAGTTTATGATTCAATTGTCATTAAATTTTTATAGGAATACAGATGAACAATTATTCTAGCATTTTTGTTAAAAACTATATTTGCCCATATATTTTTTATTTATAAAGATTCTTCCAGCTGTTTTGGGTCTTCATTACCTTAGGATTTTAGATCTGGTTTTGATTTTTCATTATGTATGGGCTAATGATAATACCCTCTTGATTAGATTGAAACATTCATTTACCACAGACCAAGTGAGATGAGAACCAAGATGGTCAATGCACATTGTAGGATTTATGATGAGTAAGTAATTAATTTCTCAATGCCGTAGTACAGCACAAATAATTTGATTATGTATTTAGCTAGTAATGGAAACTCATTAGCACCATTCTATTTCATGCTTATTTGCACCTGCAAACAATTTCTTCCTGTTGAAAGGATCATTTCATTTGATCTCCTTGATTTGTTGTAGCTGGTAATGTGGTATTGATGACCACCATGCCACCACACCTGGCCAGCCCAGGCCCAGGCCCAGCCGAGGGAAAAACTCACCCACAGCTGGAAGTTTCTGGGTGGTCAAATATAACTTCAATTTCATTTTTCTTCTGTTATAAAAATGATGTTCATAAGTAGCTGGGGTAGTCTGAAATCTTTATAGTATACAAAAAGCAACATTTGAAATAGTTCCAGGCCTTATCTTAAAATTAAAAGCCTGTTATTGACATCTAAAGATAAAATAGAGTATTAGACTTGGAAATCCTTAATAAAAGGTAGAAACACTGCTTCTGATATCTTTGCCACTCACAGATGCCTCTTCCTGCTCTATCTCCCTCACTTTCTGTGCTCTTTCTAGCCTGTTTGGTAGAAGGAACAAAAGATTATTTTAAATAGAATCCAGTCATTTTTGACATCTTCATTGATTTTATGATATTGATACTTTTTGACAATTCTAGAAGTACAGATTGAATTCTTTCTAAAAATATTTATTTACTTGGCGTGTTTTCACGCATACACACACCAGGGTCCCTTGCTGCTGCAAATGAACACCTATCTGGCTTTACATGGGTTGCTGGGGAATTGAACTCCATCCAGTAGGATTTGTGAGCAAATACCTTTAACCACTGAGATATCTCCCCAGCCCCTTCGAGGATCAAAAGCTAAATGAATACAGTAAGATGAACTTTTGACTGTCAGTTGAGAGGAAGAAGATGGAAAGTATGCTTGGTCCTAGAGGCAAGGGATGCTTGAGGCTCCATCTATTCCATATTTGGTCCTACAATATTCTGTGGAATGTATATCTTGGGTGACTTCAGCCTCTTTGAGAATCTTCACATTCTTGTATGATGTGGAGAAACTTGTTTAGGAGGGGAGGGGTCATGGGCACAGTGTAGGAATGTATGTGTAACCAAGTGCTTATGGGAAAAGGCCAGGGGAGGAAGTCATGTGTGCCTCCTGTCACTCTTTTGCTTTGTTTCCTTGAGATAGGGTCTTAAGCTGAACCTAGAGCTTGTCATTCTTCACCTAGATTGGCTGACTAATTGAGCCTTGGATATTTTCCATCTTTACCTTCTCAGCGCTGGAGTTATGGGGTTATGGATGGCCGCATCCAGATTTGCAAGTGGATGCTGGGAATCCAAACTGAAGCTTACACATCAAGTGCTCTTATCTACTGAGCCATCTCTCCAGCTGGGGAAAGCTTTTTGTACCCACCTACACAGCACCATTTTGTTTCAGGCAAGTGAGAATGGTCAATGGAATCATCCCTTTTAATATTGTAATTTTTAAGGGAGAACCCTTGGGTCTCAAGGAAGTGACATGAGTTGTTCAAATATACAAAGGTCATATGTAGGAGACTGGGTGTGACAGTTGGTAAGTGTGTAAGTTGATCAGAACCAAGAATATTCATATCTAAGCACAATGTGATCCCAAAATAAAGGTTACAAGTGCTTACTGTACAGCAAAGGGACTCAACTCAATTCTCAGAGTAAGTAGCTGAAGGCAGTAGTGATATTTGACCTAGTAAAGGAAAAACCTCATAGAGAGCAACTAGAAAGACCAAAAAAGTTAGAGGCCAACTCAAAATGGGTGAAGCTCAAAACCCTGTTGACAAATGAAAACCAAATGGAACAGAACATAGTGAAGTCACAGAGGATTGGTCATAAAAAAGGGCTAGGACCTGTGGGCTCCCAATGAACAACTACCTCAGGATGAGAAGATAAACATGAGTATCATAGTTTCCAAATTGCCTAGAATTCTGTCTCTCAAGGATCACTCTGAATATGGGATTGGTCTCACAAGCTGCATAGCGTTCTGTGCTGATATCTGTGCTGCATTTGGTTTACTGCCCTGCCATTGATAACCTAAAATTATCTTATTCTATTGTATTATTTTTATTATATGATGTGTACGCATGTGTGTAGCATGTGTGGTGTGTGTGTATGTATGTATAATGCATGTATTTCTGCACATGCTCCATGCACATGAGTGCAGAGGCCAGAGGAGGATATCAAGTGTCCTCCTCCATAGCTCTTCCAAATTGATTTCTTGAAATGGAGTCTCTTGATGAATCTGGAGCTTGCAGATATTTGGACAGACTGGATGACCAGAAAGCCCAGCAATTCTCTTGTCTCCTCCCTAGAGAACTGGGATTGCAAATGTGTGTGATCACATTCAGCTATTTATGTGGGTACTGGGATTCAAATTCAGGCCCTCATGCTTGTGTGGCAAGCTATCTTACCTACTGAGCCATTTTCCCTACCCATTGAAATTCTTAATTACACTTGCATGAAGGGCCCTGCACTTTCATTCAGTGCTGGCCTTTGCAATTTATGATGCTACTGGCCTACATTCAAATTTCCACTGTGATCCAACATCATCTCACAGGAGCATACCACCAAGATTGGAATTGATAGCAGTGTGATGGATAAAGTAGCAGGGGCCCAGGGGAGGGTGACAGGGCCCCATAAGTCTCAAGCATACTTGAATACCATCTTCCATCTGGCCCTCAAGGATTCCGACAGCATTCTGTATTAGACATACAATTGCTTCCTCAGTCTAGCACTGGGTAAAGAAGGAGAATTCAGTGCGAAGCTGTCAGCTGTGAATTCTAATAGAATATCTTCATTGTTTCTTGTTGAGACTGATATAGGGACCTATCTTTGGTGAGATGTAAGGGCAGGGGAGTAATGTCTTTCTAAATATTAATAAAGAGAAGAAAGGCACAGGCTGGGAAAGGACTTGAGTGGTAGAGCCCTGGATTCCATCCTCCGCACCCTATACATACAGTCACGGATCACACACACATACACATATGCACATACATGCACAGAAAGAAAGGAAAGGCATGAAGTCATGAGACTTATCACTTTCATTTTTTCCCTTGAGGCAAGCCCAACAGACTGGCCTTTCTTTTATGAGAGAGAGAAAGAGAGAGACAGAAAGAGAGAGAGAGAGAGAGAGAGAGAGAGAGCGAGAGCGAGCTGGCATACCACGACCTCTAGCCACTGTAATAGAACTCTAGATGCCTGTACCACCTTGTGTGCACTTGCAAGCTTGCCCATGCCTCACCTTGTGTGTCTGGCTTACGTGCAATCTGGGGAGTTTGAACATGGGTCCTTAGGCTTTACAGGCAAGTGCCTTAACTGCTAAGCAATCTCTCTAGCTCCACTTTCATTTTTTCATTGCCAAATTTGAAATAGAGAAATAATCTCCTAGGGTTTTCCCTTGGACTTTGATAATTTCAAGCCTGGCCTGAGAATAAGGCAGAGGAACAATTAGTGACATGAGTCACGGTCCAGAGCAAAATTCTCTTGCTAAGGGACTGACATTTTCCTTTCACAGAGCTCTTGACAGCACAAACAAATTGCCTGCTGCCTCTGAGGCTGCCTCCTCCCTGGGATGAGATATTATTGGTGCCTGATAATATCTGTTGGTGTTACAGGCCCAGAGTTTTAGTACAGAATCTTAAAACACATAGCAATTCAGTATGAGGAGATGAAATTACGTAAGACCTAATTGTCTTGGCTAATAGAACATTCCTAAAATAGTCTACCCACTGTACTTTAGAGAGCTCCTTATTTGAGATAACAATCTTACTAATTTTATTTTACTTTATTTTTTTTAAATGCTTTTGTTTTCTTTTCAAACTGGAGTCCACGTTGACCCAGAACTCACTCTTTAGTCAGAGGCTGGCCTTGAGCTCTCAGTGATCATCCTACCTCTGCCTCCTGAGTGCTGGGTAAAGGCATGTGCCTCCACTTACAGCTTACATTTTATTTATTAGTGTGGGGTGTGTGTGTGTGTGTGTGTGAGAAGATGTGCGTGCCCTGTGCACACACTGGCAGAGAACACCAGGTGTCCTCCTCTATCACTCCTCCACATCATTTCCTTGATACAGACTCTGTCACTGACCCAGGGGATGCTACTTTCCCCCCAGCAATTCTGTCTCCACCTCCCTCAGGACTAAGGTTATAGGTATTACTGCAACAAAACATGGGACCAGCAGCAGCTTGGGGAAATAAAGGGTTTATTTCAAGCTTATAGTCTGGAAGGGAAGCTTCATCTTGGTGGGGAGCTGGCAAAGGGGTCTTGGGCTATGACATCCCCAGGCTCACAAAAGCCACACACCTTCTCCAGCAAGGCCCCACCTCCCAAATTGCCACAAACTGGGGAAGTAGGAAGCTTAATAACAAACACATGAGGCCATGGGAAATACTCTGCATTCAAATTTCCACTTGTAGCCACACCCAGCTTTTCTTAGCACAGGTGCTGGGGAATCAGCCTGAAGCCTTTAGGCTTGTGCAGCAAATGGTCTTCCTGAGCTCCCTCATCAGCTCCTGTCTTACTACTTATGCATGCAATGAGTTCCATTACATCACTGAAAAGTGAGAAGGGTGTGAAGCCAACCATCCTGTGGTCAAGTGCAGAGCAGGGCAAGACAGGTGGCAATTGTCCCTGGCCCCAATGGAAGGCACCTGGGGCTCTGGTCGTGCTGTCAGGGCATGGGATCCAAGATGCAGCTGCCTTGTGAGAGTCCTGCCCTGGCCACAGGGGCTGCAATGGCTAAGGCTCATGTCCCTAGTGAATGGCCCTGCACCAATAGGGCAGGCTCAGTCAGCACACATAGAACCTGCATCCATCCTCTCTGGCATCTGGGAATTGAGGAAGTGAAGGAAGGGCTGTACTGTTGCCCAGTTTGCCTGGAGAAAGTGAGTCCCCCCCCCCACACCCATCTTCAGGATGCACCTGGGAGCGGATCAGAGAAGCTGCCCCACATCTGGCAGACCAAACATTGGACAGATAGATGGATCCTTACACTTCACCAGAGATAAGGAAGAAGCTCTCTGACAAGGGAGACCAATAAGAAGATAAGGAAGAGGATAGATCATTTGCATAAGAGGAGGGAAATGGGCAGCCCTACCTACCTCTGCTCTGGAGCCACCTCAGACTGAGGGATTCTCAGCTTTGAGCTCTTGGGATCCTGTTGGAAACTTTTGTTCATAAGGAACCCCTCCTCCCATTCCCTTATTTTCTCTGCATCTCTGAACTTCAGTCTTTCCTGGGGAGCTTCTATCAATCCTGGGTGTCCAATTCTTTCTTAGCCTCAAGGAACAAAACAGAAACCCCTAGACAGCTAGATTGTAACAGTAGGTCTCTCTCATCAAAAGGCCAGAGGCCAGGGCATGTGATTCTGTTTTTAATAACTTTCTCCCTTTTAACAAAACATCAGGGCTGAGAATGTAGCTCAGTTGGTAGAGTGCTTAAGAGGCATGGGCAAAGTCCTAGGTTCAAACTCCAGGACTGCATAGAGCCAGGTCTGGTGGCACAGGCCTGTAATTTCAACACTTGGGAAGTGGAAGCAGGAGGATCAGAAGTTCAAGGTTATCCTTTGCTGCATAGCATGTTTGAGACCTGGCATGGGAAACCCGAGACTCTGTCTCAAATAAAACCAGTCATCTTTATGGTCTCTGCAACATTACTGATCTACAGACAAGTTGTTTTGTTTTATTCTAAGATATTTGTGTGGGCACCATAAAAATCACACCATAAACAGCTAATGCTGTTTAAGCTAGGAGACACAGATCTAATGAACTGTTTAAAACAGTGAAATGCTTTTTTTAAAAAAATGCTGATATATTTGGGGAAGAAACCTAAGGTGCGCTGCTTACTAGTCATTTCCTGTGGTAGACTAAGGCTTAGGTTGCCCTGTAATTCTCCAAAGTGTATGCCTGTATCTTTTAAGACTGTGAGGCATGGATGAGCAGCCTTGCAAGGCTTTCTGGACTGGATTCCACAGGAGTCAGCAACTTTGAGGGCTAATGAGGAAGATGCCAGTTTCTGTGTCTGACAAGGACTTCCCTGGTAGGATTCTCATCTGCATGACATGAGGTGGCAGCTCACCTCCCAAATGTCCTTTCCCTCCTGTGCTTCTCTTGTTTCCTCATGATACACAATGCAATGATATCACGGGCAGGGTGGGCAGAAGTCAGAATCCTCCTGTTCTGGCATGTGCTGGATGCTGGAATGGTCATGCGAACATCTATCCTCTTCCAAATGCTGTGAGGCTGTAGTTCCAGGGTGGCTCATCATATCAATTCTCATTAAAATTGCTACCCATTTTTATGCCTAGAGAAAAATCATAACACTTCTTTGTACAACTGTGAGACAATTCGAGTACTGTTCCATATTGCATTTCTCCTTTCTCACTGGCTTCCAGGAAGCTCAGAAATTACTGTGTGTTCTGTCTGAATACATTTCTTTAATCTCAGTTCTCGGTTCAGTTTTTTTTTTTTTTTTTTGTTTAAACTCCATGTCCATCTTTACTAAGTTTATTTACTCTATTTTTTGTTTGTTTGTTTTAAACATTCTGTTAGATCTATTAGATCTGGTACTTGCTATGTAGCCCAAGCTAGTCTTGAACTCATCCTCCTTCCTTTACTTCTTGAGTGCTGGAATTGTAGGTATGTTGTCAGCATGTCTGGCAGGTTCCTAGTACTCGTTAGTGGAATAGTTTTCATACCGAATACATCCCCGTTTTAAATTTATATTTGCATGTGTATTTGTGGGTATGTATACATGTTCTTAAGTGTGTGGACCTTTGTGCATGCGAGCACATGTGGAGACCACAGGTTGATATTGGGTGTCTTCCGCAGTCACTGTCCACTTTACTCAGTGAGTCAGGACCTCCCCCATGAGCCAAGCTTACCCATAGATCTCTGTCTGTGCATCTCAAGAACTGGGAACGTGGGTGGCTTCCTCATCCACCACCATTCACATGGGTCCCCACTCCCTTTTATTTTCAGAAGAGTATCTGACATAAGTCGTTACCCTTTTTTGAGATTATTAAATTTATGTAGTTCCAAAAAGATTCCTTGATGACCCTTAAATGTTCTTTGATGTCCTTCAGCTGAGTGCGCCATTTTTCACTTTTAGAGTATGTGATCCATCTTGATCTAGTAGGCTTAACATAGAGTCCAGAATCGGCAATTCAATTTTATCTCAAATGTATATTTGCGGAGGGGATTTAATTCTGTTATGGGTATGAAGGAAGTAGTAAGAAGTAGTACATAAGTAAGGTGACCAAACAGTGTGGTGGAGATGAGCCCGGGTTTACAAGTCAAGGCCAAATGCTGATTTCAGAATCTAATGGCCATATTGCTATGGAATATTTCTTACTTAAGTGGAATTGGCAGGCCAGTGACCCCAAGTCTAATCCTTGTTCTGACTGACATCTTGGTGACCTCAAGGGATTGTCTTAACCCTGGTTCTTCTGACTCTCTTCCTCTACAAAATAAACCAGCAGTCCTATGACCAGAAGGTCAGCCTATCTATGAAAGAAGCATGTCTAGAAATAGGAGGAGATAAGTGCTGGGCTGTGAGAACGAAGGGAAAGGCCTTTTCTGGACGGAGCTGATCAGCTCAGTTTTCTCTCGGGGCTGCACAGTCCCCTTTTGTTCCCAGCATTCTAAGCCATACAAATGGCCATTTCATCAACAGTTATCAAAGCCCAATGTGATGGCTAAATATTGACATTCAATAAATCAAACTTACTTTGGAGGGAGTCAGACTGAGCAAGAGCTGGGAAAGCACCAAGGACCGGAGAAGTAGACACTAAACATAAAACTCTCCCATGTCTTTCCTCCTTGCTCCCCTCCACTCAGGGTCACAATTCCCTCACAGGAAGATTCACATTGCTTTGTACCAATGGCCACTTAAAAATAATGAGTTCATAAGCCCGTGTCTCTCTTGGAAATAGAATGTCCAAGACTAATTACCTCCAATATTAAAATATCACCTTTTTCATGAGCATAGATTCTTTTCCCCATTGCTATATCTCACAGTGCAGCACTCTGTTTTAAATGGAGAAGATGTAATTAAATTAGAATTCATGGTGGAAAGTGGCAAAGGCTGATAATAATTGCTTTTTGGAGACCGTTGTAATCGGTGCTCCAAGGATTTTTTTTTTTTCAGAGCATCAAAGTCCATTTAGGAAGCTCATTTCATCTGGACTTGAACTACTTTGATGCAGACATTGTGTCTTCATGTGATTAGGCTTTCTTAAATTTACCTAAAAATGTTTTTTAATGATTATGCTAGCAATTACAGTACTGTGAGGCTATTTTGTGGTCACTAAAAAATAAAATGCAAATTCCCTTTCTCCCTATTAATTAAAGTTGTAACCACAAAATATATATGCACAACCCTTACTCGTTAATAATGTGGTAAATTCTTGAAATTACATGACCAATAGAACTCTCTCTACACCTTGATACCCCCTTTGCAGTATTTAATACACAAAATCCAGGCAAGACAAGGGTATTTGTTAGTGAACACCCCACTATAGCCTTTGGCTTTGCTCATGCTAAACTACCTGAAATGTCTACTCTTTTTGTCCTGTCCAGTAGGTAAAGCCTCAGTTCAAATGCCACTTCTTTTATGAAATCTTCTTTGATTACTGTTGTAGTTACTTTGCATTGCTGGACAAACACTGAACCAGAAGCCGCTTATGGGAAGAAAGGGTTTATTTTGGATTTATAAAATCCAGGGGAAACACCATCATTGTTGGAAGAAGCTGGCTCACTCCCATAGATCCAAGCAGAGAGACATCACCAAACAGCCAGCAAAAAGTGAACAGGCAGAGCTCAAACTGCTCTGAACACTTCAGGACTGGACATAACATCTGCCCCTTCTCCAGTAGCACTCAGCCTGCTAGTGGCTCAAATTGCAAGCTCAATCTTGATTAAAAGAAAAAAATCCTGAATCTATGAGGCCATACATTCAAATCACCATAGTTACCACAAAAAAGTACTGAGTCATTCCACATTGTAGACATAAGCTTCCTAAACTTTCATGGCATGGCAACCTCTGGGCTTTGGGGATGGTAAAATGAAAACATTTCTGAAAGCTGAGTGGGTATTGTTATCACCATTAACAGTCTTTGACTTGCCTTTCACCATACAAGTAGCTGGTATCTGAGATATAATATGAAAGTAAGCTACAGACCTGTTATTTAGACAACATTTTTACCTCTAAGCCATGAGTGCTAAATATCTTCAAGGTGATATTTTGTACCTGGACAAAACCTGACTGTATGACTTTGGAATATGTCCTTTACTTTGCGGGGCTTCTCTAATTCTCTTTTGTGAAAAACAAGTTTATCAAACTAAATTATCATTAAAATTACTTTATTACCAGTTTCCTGTGAATATAATCACTGGTGATATAAACCTGAAAATGGTGCTCAAGGTATTTACAGCCTTAAAAGTAATTAATAACCTAGCTAATCTTGCTAACAGAGATCGAATTTTTCCTATTCAATTATTGTCCTGGCTTTATACAGACAAAATAGAGAAAATTTCATTATCTTTTCACTCCATGCAAAGTTGATTAGCAATGTGAAATATGCTGGGTAATTAATAACTGGGAAAGGAATTCTCTGTCTCATTATAGCCATTTTGACAAAATACCAGAATTTCTCTCTTTTTACAGGGAATGTATTGAATTCTGTAAATCTTCTTTGGTTTTATGGAAGTTAGAAAAGGTATTTCAAAGATAGATTAAATAACAGCTAAGATGTATTATGATCCTTATTATTGCTACTTGTAGTAGCAGCAATGGTATTATCAGTGACTTTACAGGTATCATTTACCTTGTGCTAAGTACTTCACTGAGTGATTTGTCTGGATTATGTCACATTTACAATGACACATCTGCTCCTCTTATTCTTTCCTACTCAGGAAGGTGAAATCACTCAACAAGGATCACATAGATAGCTTATGTGTAAAAATAAGATATAAATGGCATTCAAGTGACTCTAGAGTTTGCTCTCCACTGGAAGGTCAGCATGATGCAAGTATGCTGCCACTCATAAGGAACAGCACCCAGTTAGCATGGATGGGTTCTGTAAAGAAACAAGAGTTAAGTTGGAGGTTCGGCTGAGAAGTACATGTGAGCCTCTTCCAATGCTTAAGACAGACAGCCCTTCTGTTTAGCAATTGACACTTCTCTTACTCTCCTGCAAGCCTGCCTCATGTCCCCAGGGCTCTACAGCATTTCCCATAGGAACCCCCCGCCCCCATACATACTTACACTTGCATTCTTCCAAGTCTCTCATTCTGACTTAGTGACTATGGATCACTAATGATAGCGTGACCAGTACTCTGACTTAGGGTTCAGTCTAGAATTCAAGTTAACTGGCTATTATCCACAGAGAACCACTCCATGCCTGTTACTGAGAACCTAGTCAAAAGCCTGTAGCTGGGAGGAGGTCATAAGGCTCTAACAGAGAAGCTGGCTATTATTGTTTGGTGTGGTGGTGGTTTGGATGTAAAATGACCCACATAGCCTCATGAATACATAATCCCCAGTGGTACTGTTCGTGAAGGTTACAGAACCTTGAAGACTTCAGGCAGAAGTGTGTCACTAGGGGCAGGCCTTGAGGTGTTATAGCCAGGCTCCACAGATGGCTCACTCCCTTTACTTTTCTGCTTATGGAACATGTAACACACAACACAGGTTTCCTGATCAGGCTTTTAATGCCTTCCCTTTCATAATAATACTTCCCCTCAAAAATGTAAGCAAAAGTAAACCCATTCCTTCCTTAAGCTGCTTCTAAGGGGTATATAGTCACCTTCCAATAAGGTATCTCTTAATCAAGAATTAGAAGACATCAAACACAAATTGATGAAAGTAGTACATGCAGGGATCAGTAACATCTGTGGTTTCAGACATCTATGGAACATCTTGGGATGTGTTTTCCTCAGGCAAAGGAGGGGTACTGTGATAGTTTCAATTTGTGTCCCCCAACAGACTCAGGTGTTTTATTAAAACTTGTAACTTGAGAGCCAGGCATGGTGGCACATGTCTTTAATCCCAGCACTCAGGAGGCAGAGGTACGAGGATCACCATGAGTTTGAAGCCACCCTGAGACTACATAGTGAATTCCAGGTCAGCCTATTCCAGGTCAGCCTAGACTAGAGTGAGACCCTACCTTGAAAAACAAACAAACGAACAAACAAAAACACAACAAAACAAAAACCCAAAAAACTTGTAACTTGAATTTCCAGCCACCTGGTGGAAGAGGTGCCACTAGGGGATGGATCCTAGGGTCCAGCCTAAAGGTGTGTGATTGGGGGAAGATCTGATTTTCAAGTGAAGGTATGCAGAGTGCTTGAGCTCTGCCTGGGTTCCCTGCTGTTTGGCTGCTGGTTTTCCTCTTGCTTGCGGTGCTGGTTGTGTGGTTGTTTCTCTCTGGTGGGATGTATGGAGGCAGCATCTTCCTCCATCAATGTAATTTCCCCTGGATTTGCAACCTTGAAATAAATCCCTTCCTCCTCTAAACTGTGTCTGGTTTGGAAGTTCACCCCAACAGTGTGGAACTGACTACAGCAGGTACTGTACTTTCCAACATGTTGAGGTCATAAAGTCAAGAAAAGAAGACATTGTCACAGATGGAAAAAGATTATGGAAACATAACAACTGAATGCAAGTTGTAATGTTAGATTAGATCTGGAGACAAGAAAAGAACATTAGTAGGGCATGTGAAACTAGTAAAGCATGAGTAGATTCTGTACTTTCCTTAACAGTGGTATAGAAGGCGAATGTCTCAGGTTTGATCTCTCTTCTATAGTTTTATACATGATGTTAACATAAGGGAAACCAAGCCAAGTATACATGGAAACTCTATCTTGAAAATTATTTAAGTCTGAAATTATTTCAAAGTGATAGTGATTATGTTTGTTTTTGTTTTGTAGTACTGTGGATTGAACACAGGATCTTATACATGCTAAGCAAGTATTCTAAAACTGGTCTTACCCCTACCCCCTAAAAATGACAATGTTTTAAAATGTGAATTTATGAAGCCCTTTCCCCCCCAACAGGAAACAAACAAACAAACAAACAAACCTTTAGAGGTGTTTTCTATATTGTGGGATCTAAAGAAAACAGTATATCCCTGTGCTAAATCATGTAATTACATGGGAATTTATGACAAAAAAACACAAAGTCTGAGAGAAAATTTAAACTACTATCAGAGACATTTGCCATTTAAAAAAATCCTCAGTTATCCCAACCTTTATGGATCTCCTACTGTGAGCTAGGAATGGTGCTATCATGAATAAATATCTTTTCTTCTACATTGTATAACCTTTATTTCAAAATCTTCCTTTCTGCTATATGATGTGAAATGAATTCTTCAGACCTCAATCTATTTTCTCTCAAGAAATTGCTTCTGGTCAGGTTATGCCATCAACAGCACCCTGGTAGGCTCTTGGTCGTTTGTTTGTTTCTTTGTGTTATCTTGGGTGTTGCTGGTTGTGGGAGGGCTGGGGAAGGTTTATTTACATTTCATTCTGGGAAAATAAATCACAGTTTCTGTGAGTTCCCTCTGTAAACAAATGAGTCCGTGGTATCATGCCAGTCTGCTGGGAATATATCAGACTTAGTTGGTCTCTTGCCTCACAGGAATGGGGTAACCAGGAGCATTTGCTGGTACTATCAACATTCTCTCTCACTCGCTCTCTTGCTCATGACACCCATGAATTCGACTGACACTTCTACACGGCACTACGTAATTCATAGCTATCAGGCTATGGCTTCAATTAAGCATACCCCACAGAATGGGAAAATGAATTGAACCTGATAGTTTTGTGCTCATAGATAATATTTTAGAGCACACTTTGATGAAAAAATTACATAGCATCTTTAATACGATGATGAGAACATAATTATAGGACATTACAGTAGTGATAGCTCAATCAGTTTGCATGACATAGGTCCAATCTTTCTATCAATTTCTTTTATATGCTTCAGTTTAAATCTTTACGTATTTTGAACTTTGCTCTACTGATAAGAAACATAAAAATCTTATCAACAGGGCTGGCAAGATGGCTTAGCAGTTAAGGCCCTTGCCTGTGAAGCCTAAGGACCCATGTTTGACTCTCTTGATACCATGTAAGCCAAACACATAAATGTGAGGCAAGCACAAGGTCAAAAATGCCCCCTACGTGGTGCACGCATCTGGAGTTTGACAGTGAGCAGAGAGAATAAAAAACAAGGAGATGTTTGAATCTGAGGGTTTATAGAACATGGGAATCATTGTGGAAGCTAAAATAATGGTAACAATTTAAGGGGAAACCTCTAGGATTTACATACATATGTACACAAACATCTGTGTGTATGTGTACATATTCTGGAAGTAAATATGCTATGAATGAGGAGTTAAAGAATCAACAAATAATATCTGCTTTATGAGGCTGAGAATGGATAAGATCAGTGTCAAGTTTAACTGTACATGAGTGTGTTGCAGTTACTGTTTTGTTGCTGTTTATGGGAGGAAATGGTTTGTTTCAGGTCTACAGTTTAAAAGCGGAAGTTTCATCATGGTGGAGAAAGCATGGCAGAACAGATACTGGGCATTGTATCTTGTCACAGCAGCTGGCAGAAAGCAGCAAGAGAGTGGTGAGCTGAAATAGCACTGGAAAATTAGGCTATTAAATCTCAAGGTAAACCTGAAGCAACACACCTCTTCCAGCAAGGCTCCACCTCCTAAATTGCCACCAGCAGGGGACTGAGTATGAGGCTCAATCGCAAATGTATGAGGCCATGGGAGACACCCACATTTAAACTACTGCAGTGGGCTTTATGTGGCCCCATGTCTGTGCAGAGAAGCATGCTTAGAAGCACAGTCTTGGCACAAAAACATATTCAAAATAAATGTACAACCTTATGAATGCCTCTTAAAAATCATTACAATAGCCCCATCTATACTGCCTGAAAACATGTCTCCAAAATCTCTTCCTGCATTTCTCCATTAGCTCTGATCCTATTCCTTCCCCATTCTATTATGTGAGACTATTCCACCGGACTGTTCTCTCTCTGAACTGTTTTTTGCTTGTGATTATGTTCATTGCAGATCAGGAAACTGGATTCAGTGTGATTCTCTTTCTTTTCCATTTGTATGTGTAGATGGGTTCGGTGCATTGTGTGTGTGAGAAGGCCAAAGGATCCCTTTGGATGTCACCTTTAGGAATGTTGCCACAATGTAGGGTGATAAGCAACACCATTATATAAAGGACTGTGGCCATATTTCTTTTCTTAGTCAGGGTTTCTCATTGGCCTTGAGCTCATCAATTATACAAGACTAGCTGTTCAGTCAGCTCCAAGGATCCTCCTGTCTCCACTTCTGCTACACCTGACATTTTATGTGAGCTCTGGGGATTCAACTCAGTCCCGCATGCCTGCCAAGCACTTTTCTGACTAAACCATCTCTCCGGTCCTCTGAGACTCTCTTAGTAGATAGGAGAGGTGGGAGGTCGATGCTGGAAATAGTTTTTCAGCACCGAAGCCCCACATGGAAGATTTTGACTCTTCCCAGTCTCAACCTAGAAATGAGCCAAGATCCTTTTGTCCATAAGGACATTCCCTTGCTCCTCTGGTACTCAGTGGCTCAGTCATCATACTCTCAATTACAAAAGGAATTTTAATCATACTAAAAGTTAAAAACAGTCAAGCCCAAAGCCAAGTTCTAATTGTTATCCAGTGGCAAATCAGACACAGGAGGCCCCTAGATAGTACCTCTTATCCTCACTAAGCAGTCATCTCTGCCAGCTCTCTTTCTCATAAGAATTTTTCATAAATGATTTTTTTATTACATAATTTACTTCTGTGCTATGTAGTTGTATGAGGCATCTCCTCACAATTAGCATGCTTAATTAGGAAATTAGGTGCTATAATCACTGTATGGAGCAAAAAAAAATTGTCATGAAGTTTTAGTTCATAAACAAATGACTCTTTTCTTTAAGGAGGAAAAAAAAAAAAAAAACACCCACAGAATCAATGTCAACTCTCTATTTTGGCAGATAGTGAAAGTTAATTTATGTTTCATGTTAACAGGGAAGATTCCATCTGTTTTCCAGATGGAGCCTGCCTTCCTGCTTGACTGGGGATTAGTCATACTGGTATATATCTGTCCCTCAGTCAGTTCTGAGCTATGCTGTATGGTCTCACTAGGGTAGATGTAGAGAAGATTTATCTCAAGACATTTGTTGTGAAAAATGGATGCTCAACACATCCATTTCCTTCTATTAAAGATATGTGTAGTGTGCTTACATTACTGAGGCATGTACAGTTGCTGGAAATGAATTAATCAGCTGAGTTGGGAGACAGGTTCATACATGAACATTGATGAAGGAATATAGAGAGTATTGTAGGAAAAAAGAAGAGAGGAATTAATCATGAGGGCAAGTTTTTCAGTTGCCTTCTAATTGCTGGGTAAAACTCCCAACCAAAAGTAGCTGATGGGAGGAAAGTTGTTTATTTACTTTGGCTGACAGTCTTGAGGGAAGTGCCATAATGGCAAGGAAAAGATGGTAGAGCAGGGGTTGGACAACACCTCATTGCCAACATCAGGTTGACAACAGAAGCAGGAGAGTAAACTGAACTAACACAGTCAAGTTAGTGCCATCAAGCCATCAAGCCACCATCAAGGTCCACCACCAGTAACACACCTGCTTCAGCGAGGCTCCACTCCCCCTCCCCCAAATTGCCATCAGCTGGGGAATGAAGCATTCAGAACACATGAGTTTATGGAGAATGCCTAATTCAAACCACCACAGCAAGTAGCAACTTCTATGTGGCATTCTTCAGTAATCAAAAATATGTCCCATTAGGGAGAGGTAGGGTTATGGGTACTATGTAACCACTAAATAAGAGAAAGAAATGCTTCTACTTCACAGCAGGGTGACTGTGGGACCAGTAATGTTTGACTTTTAAATCCCAGAAGAATGATAGCCGAATAATTTCATGGCACAAATATTTGAGGAGGTAGAGATTTAAACTGATTTAAACATTATATAATACACAGATGCATCAAAGCATCATATGGTACTCCATTAATGTGCTATTCTCATGCTTCTCTGCATTAGTAAAAATAACTTTAACTAAAATAAAAATACATTTATAGAAAAAATATGTTTGGTGCCTGGTGTGGTGGTGCACGCCTTTAATCCCAGCACTTGGGACACAGAGTTAGGAGGAGCACTGTGAGTTTAAGGTCAGCCTGAAATTATATAGTTGTGATGGTTAAGGTGTTATCAACTTGATCTGTTTAGTAATCCACAGAAATCCCCTTTGGGTGGGTCTCCAAGGTTGCTTCCAGGAAGGATTAATTGAAGGAGGAAGTCCTTCTTCCAGAGTGAACCCTTCCCCCAGAGTGGGTGACCCTCTCAGATGGAAACTTTATATAAGGAAACTTTTGGTGAAAAGAGCCCTTTCCTTCCTTCTACTTGGCTGTTGGAGCTGCGTGCTGCCTTCCAGTGTAGATTGAAGACCAGCAAGGACTGAAGACCAGTGTCAGCTGAACACCCATGTGCATTGAAAGCCAGAGGCTCCTCTGGAAACCTACAGGCCTTCAGTGATGTATTGGGACTGCTGAGGCATCTAGCCATGTGGACTGAGAAGCTACCAGGTTCCTTGATTCTCAGGCCTGCAACTGCTTGGACTACTGTAAGGTAATCCAATAAATTTCCCTTTTTAATATAATTCATTCTAGCAGATCTGTTCCTCTAAAGAACCCTGACTAATACAATAGTGAATTCCAGGTCAGACTGGACTAGAGAGAGACATTACCTCAAAAAACAAGAAATCAAAAATAAGAAAAATTATGTTTGAAATAACCAACCAAACTAAGTGTGAGACATTTGTTTTGGCACTCTATATATCACTATACCATTGTTATTATCATGGAGTTTTAAAATCTCTCTAGAGACTCTATGAATGGGATGATTGGTTTCTAAACCTTGGTTTATTCATTTGTTCTTCTCCTCCCTTTTTCTTTTCCCTCCCTCCCTTTCTCCCCTTCTCTCCTTTCTCTCCCTTCCTTCTTCCATTTTCTTCTTCCTTCTTCCTTCTCTCCCTTCCTTCCTCCTTGTGTTGCTGATGATTAAACATAGGGCCTTACATATGCTAGACAAATGTTCCATCTGAGATGTGTCCCCAACCCTTAATTCTTTCTGAGGATGAATGATGAATTTACCTATCTTGTGATGTTATTAACATGAAATTGCCAGTAAAATTTAATGGGTTGTCATTTTTCTGGGCAAGAGATATAGGACTTTATGGTTAGATGATCATGAGTCTGTCACTCACAAAATATTAAATCAACTGGTCTATCTTCACAAGTCCATTTATATATTAATTTTATAAGTGTAGTCTATAAAATAGAGATTGTAACAAAACTCTAGCCTTCAAGCTACCCGAGATGACAAAGAATGTTGCAATGGCAGAGATGGCCAGCTAAACAAAGATACACACTCCCTTTCTACAGAGTAGCCTGACTGAATAAGTGGCTGTCCAGCCGGGAATGTTTCCCAGCCCTCCTTATATGGAGCATGCTACATGACTCATATATACATATATACTTCTTATCAATGAAATGTAATGAATACACATGACTTTCAATCTGACCACAGTAAGTAAGAACTTGGCCTAATTTTTCTGCTCTTCTGTTTGTTTCTGCAATGATTTTGAAGAAGTGAGTATTGAAGTTGCAGTCTTTCTATTTTAAAGAGCCTGGATTCTGAATCCCAAAGTGGAAAGCTGTTCATTGAATAGATGCCATCTTCAGGTTCATTAGACTGTTATTTAAGTTTGCTAAACTTATATTCTGGTATTTATAAAAATAAAAATTTTGTGTTTATATGTTACAGAAACCAAGGTTTTTAATTACAAAAACAATGTTCAACAGAACACGAAAAGTACTATAGTAGGTCAAATACAATGTGATAATAGAATAGGAATGTTGAGAAAGGCATCTAAAGTGGAATAGAGGGTGAGAAATATCTCTCTGGTGAGTGGATACCAAAGGGAAGTACTGGTAGAAGGTCATAGTATCAGAAGTGAATATCTCAAGCAGCAGGAACATGATATACAAAGACTGGAGGTGAGAGTGAGAGCAGGAGAGGTGAGAGTGGCTACCTAGAGCTGGATTAGAGAATAGTGAAGGGAAGACGTGAGAGAATATACAAGATCAAGATCTTGAAGAACTGGACCCTAGTGGTAAGAGTCATAAATTATTAGGTGGGGATGCGATGATTGTATGGGGGTTTGAAAGATAACTCTGGTTGCTGTACAGAAGATAAAGAGAATAAGACTCTGGTGTGGCTGATACCAAAGTACTACTTTGAAAGGAGAGGCAATAAGAATAGAGTGCAAGAGAGTTGATAATGATTCAATATGAAATGAGAGGAAAATACAGAGCTGGAACCTGAAATAAATGGCAGTATGGGAATGAAAAGGGCAGAGGATTCTGAAATATATAATGATGATGCCGAGCTTGATTTCAAGCGAGCACCTGTAAGTGCTGAGCCATTTCTCCAGCTCACCAAGCTTCATTTTGCTGATTGTTGATTCACCTTTCTTTTTCTCTTTAGGCTGAGTTTTACCTGTAAAATGGAGCTGACAACCCGGCTTTAACGATTTTTTTTTCAGGATTAAGACTCTGTTATAATAATAATGTAACTATTTAGGGCTTTATAAACAGAAGATCTCACCTACAGATAGAGTCCATATAGCCAGCGTCAAAATGTCTCCCTCTCACTAATCAGAGGATTAGGTTGTCATTAAGATAAAACAAACATTGCAGTAGAAGGGAGACTACCTAGAGAGAAAGGATTCAGTGGATATTGGGAGGGGATAATGATCAAATACATATAATCTGCATGGATGATAATTATCAATAAAAAGTTTCAAAAGATGCTTTAGAGTTAGAATTCTGGAGGATCTACAAGGGAAGATGCTTGCTTTAGATATAGAGTTTTGGAGGATCTATAAGGGAAGAACCATTTTCTCTGTTGGGGATCAGCCTCCAGGGTAACATGGGGTGGTATCTCCTATGATGCACCCCAAATTTCCTTCCATATAAGTTGTAAAAGCCTCATGATGCTTCCACTTTACCACAATAAAGTTGGGAACATCACATGACTGAATATCATTTCTGAAGTCATCTTGTCTTCTTGTCTAACTCTTTTATTTTTAAATTTTTTAAAAAAATTTCATATTGCCTCTGATATAAATGAGATAAGACTTAAGATTTTATTGTCTACACATCAACATTCTTGTAAATATAACTTAATTTGACAAAGTTTGGCTATAATCACTGTCAATTATTTTTCTTAGGAGTTGGTGAAATCAAAAGGGAATAAAATTATACACTGAGCTGGGAATGGTGACTAATACCTTTAATCCCAGCACTTGAGAGGCTGAGATAGAAGGACTGCCACGAATCTGAGGCTAGCAGTGGCTAGAGTGATTTCCAACCTCATGAAACAAAGCAAAGCCAAGCAAAACAAAACAAAATAAAACAAGGCCAGGCATGGTGGTGCATGCCTTAAATCCTAGCACTTGGGAGGCAGAGGTAGGAGGATCACCTTGAGTTTGAGGCCTGCCTGAGACTACATAGTAAATTCCTGGGATAGAGTGAGGCCCTACTTCAAAAAAATTATATATGTGTGTGTGTGTGTGTGTATTCTGAATACAAGCCATAAAAAACATTCAGAGTAGGGGCTGGAGAGATGGATTAGTAGTTAAGGTGCTTGCTTGCAAAGCCTGAAGAACTCTGTTCAACTCTCTAGATCCCATGTAAACCAGACACACAAAGTGTGCAAGTGTGCAAGGTCACATATGCGCACAAGGTGGCACATGCATCTGGTGTTTGATTGCACTGGCTGGAGGCTCTGAAGTACCAATTCTGTCTCTCTCTCTCTCTCTCGCATAAAAAAAGTAGGCCAGTCTGTTGGACTTGCCTCAAAAAATTTTTCAGAGTAAAGCCTTATCTATTCATATCAAAAGGCTTTCTTCTCCTAAAATATGGGTTTCTAAGGGATGTTCAAGGCTTCTTTAAATACAACAAATAAAAATAAGCTGGGTGGGCATGTCTTTGATGCCAGCACTCGAGTGGCAGACATAGGAGGATTGCCATGAGTTCAAGGCCACCCTGAAGCTACATAGTGCATTCCAGATCAGCTTGGCCTGGAGCAAGTCCCTACCTCAAAAAAACAAATAATAATAATAAAAACAGTACATTCCTTCTAAAAAAGTGAGCTTACAAAATAATGCAGCACAGTGCTAGGCACAGTGTAATCTGAAAGTATATGTTCACTGCAAAGACACTCTGAAACATCACCATAAACCTCATGGAAAATCACAACCCTTTTACCTCTTTCACTTCTTGCTTTTATAAATCCCCCAAGCAAAACTGTCTGCAATGAAGTTATAAAGCAAACACATCAGTCTTTCCCTTTGGATTCTAGATGCTTCACTGTGTTGAAGAGACACTGGTTCTTCCAAACTTTGGGTGATGTTAGTGGGTTCCTATCTGAGTGGGCTTTCCAGGTAGGCAGATGCTGCACAGGGTTTTCCTGTCACTGGATCTACAACTCTGCCAACTTTGAAAATGACCTCTGCCAATTCATGCTTCACATACTTTTCTTGTGCTATGGGAAAAGCTCTGCAGAGCACAATACCCCCAACACAGCACTGCTGAAGGGCATTGTGAGCCAAGTAAATTTTCTACTTATTAAACTACTTTAATAAGTAGGGATCCAGAACAAGCCTGGTCACTCTCACTTTAGCTGTTTTTTTTGCATTGCTGTCCTAATCATCTTCCCCACAGCCCATTTTGCATGGACAGATGAGCGAACCATTGACATTATGGGACTTAGGACACCTCCAAATTCTACTCAATGACCAGAGCATGTGAAATTTTTTTTTTTAATTTTTAAAAAGTATTTACTATTTATTTATTTGAGAGAGTGAGATACAGAGAGATAGCGAGAGAATGGGTTTGCTAGGGCCTCTAGCTGCTTCAAATGAACTCTAGATGTGTGAGCCACCTTGTGCATCTGGCTTACATGGATCCTGGACAATCGAACCTGGGTCTTTTGGCTTTGCAGGAAAGCATCTTAACCACTAAACCATCTCACCAGCCCCTGTGTCACTTAAAGTCATAGATTTTTACCATCCTCAACTATTCATGTCATCTCTGCTAAGATTAATAACACGTTCTCCATAATGAAGATCAGTGTTCTTATTTCTTCCCCAAACATGGAAGCCTATAGATAACTGGATACTTAAGACTATTTACTTAGCAGGTTAAGTCAGAAGAGCTCGTACTGGGCACAGGGTGAAACCCTGGATCCTCATAAAATGCTTCCATGGTGTTCCAGAGCATCTATGGTATGGCTGTTTGACTTGATCCCTGAGACCAACCCCAGGTTAAGTTCTATTTGACAGTTAGTGGTCAAGAACCACCTCTGCATGTAACTAACAAGAATAGATATCTGGGCATGTCTGACCTGCACAAACACTTGCCATTTCCTTGCACATCTGCATCTTGAAAATTGAAAAAAAATCCTTTTCTCTTTAATCATTGATGGTATTTCAGGGACCAAAGAAACTCAGTTTAAGCATTTTTTCCACAACATGTATTCTTTGAGGCTTGGCCAGCCAGCTTGGCAGGTGAAAAGTCATTGGAATTTATAGTACAAGGAATCTTTGATTGAAATACCTGGGTCAAAGACAAAAAAGAATTAAAAAACATTTAATGACCATTTCAGACAACACAGCAGCTGGTATTCCAAACTCTTTGCATAAAACAACAATTTGAAATAAGTTTAGATGTATCATTAGTGCTTTTGGAACATTCAACCTTTCATTTGATTGCAACATTTTAAATATTTGATGGAGTGTATTGTGGTACCTAATTTAGTTGTTCTTGAATAGCAGCATGGATGCTGTTTCCATTTGCATTTGTAGTTCATCAAATGTCTGCCACTACCCTGTGGTGAAAAATGACTCCAGAAGGGACCGAGAGGAGAAAGGGAGACAAGTAGTGGAAACTGTGTAAGAGCACACAGGCACGGCCAAGGTGGCAGACCTCTGGTGGGTCCTCTCAGAGGGAAGTCCTGCCTGGTTCTGGCCCAGAATCTGTTGCAGAATATTAGCATACAATAGATTCCACAGTGGGTTGTACTTTTGTCTGATCAGCACCTACTCCCAACTTCTTTCCTGGGGAAAATGCCCCTCTGTGTGCATATGTAACCCTTGTGGGCTGTCGTTCGTGACATTCCTGCTCCCATCCCACTGCATTTTGAATGAGCATATCCACCAGGCTAGAACAGTTCTAATGCACTTTCTTTCCCAATGATGACGGAATGAGTGAGAAGCATGTGGCCAAAGTCCGAACCTCAAATTTTGTCCCTCATCTTAACGAAACTATCAGAGAGATAACTCACTCTTGTTTTTATGTCATGAGATGTGAACACAAAGACTCCTTATTACCCATCTTTCTCATGATCTCATGATGATTCTCATGAGAAAGAGGGATCAAAGTGAGTGTCCTAAGGAAATCTGCACTCAGACATGAAGATGATATATGCCCTCATATTGTGAATTTCTTGGTTCAGGTTTTGGAATGACTTTATCTGTGGCTTAAAGATGCATTCTGTATGGTAGATAGGGTCAGGAAGGCAAGCAGGAGAAGAATGAGATAAGTCATCTATCCATTCCCTTCCCCGAGGAGAGGTAAGGTCAGTGGATGTGTAGGCATTTACGTCACTGACTTTCCTTTTCCCTAAGGGCCTAATTTGTGTGTATTCCTTAATTGCCTTTTAGTTTTCTTCATAATACTTTTATGACTTATAATTTATAGCTGCATTAATTTGACTTGTTTGATTTCATTGTATAAATTATTTTAACCATTTTCTATCTCTTCTAGGGTAAGGTTCATGTAGATGTAATTTACTGCTGCTATTGTCTCAGTAGTTGTTTCCAAGGCTGCTGATATTGCCCAAATATTATTTTTAACTATGTACATGTGCATAAAAGTGTATTCACATACATGTGTAGGCTAGAGTATAATCTGAGATATCCTCCTCAGGAATGTCATCTATGTTCTTTGAGGCAGGGTCTCTCACTGGCTTGGATCTTACCATTTAGGCCACATAGGCTGTCCAAAGAGCCCTGGGGACCCTCCTGACTCCATGTTCCAAGCACTTGGATGACAGGCATGTGACACCTAGGAAGAAAGCTGAGGTCCTCAATCTTGAGAGGCAAAAAGATTACAGACAGATCTAACTCATCAGCTCCTACAAACATTTCTTGAATGGAAAATAGCTCATTGTAACACGGAATGGTCATTTTGGTTAATGTTCTTCAAATACTTGGGAAATCATTATAAAATAGGCCTTGCTACAACACTAAGTTTCAAACAAACTTCCTTTTGTCTCTATTTGTAGCATTGACTTAGCAGAACCATATCTCTAAGTGCTCCTGATATGCGTTCTTGAAAACTGTGAAGGATAGCAGATTCTTCACATAATCTTCATTCAGAGGAGTATTCTCATAGAATCCATTACTCATGGATCAAAAGTAGTTATTAAGAAGGAAGATGGTCTATATTGTGATCCTACTAGATGGAGACTACTTCAATGGGATTGAACGAATACAAAGAGTTCCACCCTCAGTTTTGTATTCTGTTAAAGAACATTGCCCCTTGCAATGAGAATCATATATCTCACAGTATTTAGGTTCAAGTTCTGAACTATACTTTCCACCCAAGCATCCCTCTCATGCCATTTTTCCATATGGGCTATGCTTGTACAGAATAAAAGTTGAAAACTATTCATAAATGGGACTGAGGATCCCATAGTTGTATATTAGGATATCTTAAAATTTTAATTCTAAATATTTTTAATATCCATGTTGTAGAATTTTAGTAAAATGGGCTTATTGCCTCTTCTTCTTCACAACCGTCTTATAGGCTCCTATTGGTGACTGAACAGATAATGATAAAGAGGAAGGCATTGATACTCAGCTTCAGGTGCTTGGACTGGGTAATGGTAATTAATACCATCATCATCAGTATTGTCATCACTAGCAGTAATGATGCAGGAGGAAGAGGAACATAAAGAAGGTAAACTACTGAATAGGCTCTGTTTTAGAACATTATCACTTGTAAAATAATTTTTGGGACACTCAGACATCTCATGGGTAAATGGAGAAATTGTCTTGAGCCTCAGAGGTAGTATTTTGGCTGCTAATGTGGTGTTTGGGTCCTGTAAAACACAGGATACATGACAGGGGCATCTAGGACATACACTGGGTAAGAGCACACAGGGAGAGCAGAAGTGAGATAAGAATGGTGATAAATAGTAATGCCTTAAAAAGGAGGGGCACCCACAACAGAGCTCCTGCTCATAATAGTAGAAAGAGAGTAGGGATCATAGTGTGTTGAAAATTAAGGGGGTTTAATATAGGAAATAGTCCATAATACTAAATGATCTAAAAAGTTTGAAATAACATAGAAAACTAGTGAGCCTATTGGAATGAATAATTAAGAGGTCATTGACTAGAGTATTTTAGGACGTGGCCTCTGTCACTCAACTAGGACCTAAATTCAAGTTGGAGGTCATGACATGGCTCACAAGTACAGGATTTCGTCTGGTAAAGAGAACATTGATGGTTGCTGTTAAACACTCAGGGAGCTGAGTCCTGCTTGCTGAGGTACGTCTTTCCCTCAAGCCTGTCAAGACAAGGAGCTTGTATGAGGATGAATAATTCTCAGAATGTGGAATACTGTAAAGACTCAGTAGTCACTTGGCAAATATTAAATTCCAATGTGAGTTTTAAACATAAAAACAATTCATTCGGACCATTGGCCCTGGCCTTTGACTTTAAACTTCTCATCCTTATATCATGTGGAAGCAGGAAGTTATGACAGGTGGTAGGAAGAGTGTCCTACCAGAAAGGGGAAAGAAATGAAGAGGGAAGCAGGGTGTGGTGGCACACGTCTTTAATCCCAGCACTCAGGAGGCAGAGGTAGGAGGATCGCCATGAGTTCAAGGCTACCGTGAGACTACATAGTGAATTCCAGCTCAGGTCAGCCTGAGCTAGAGTGAGACCCTGACCTCGAAAAAAACACACAAACGAACAAACAAAAAAAAAAAAAACAACGAAGAGGGCAATATGGGACATGGTTGCATTCCTGATTTCCTGATGATAATATATATCTCAGCTATCTGGGTCCCCAGTAAACAAGGTCTAATGAACATTCATGCCAGCAACTATGCTCTGTTGGAGGTGTAATATGCCTTCATGATTTCACCTTGAAGGTCATTCTAGAAATTTGGCATGAGATCAACAGTCTTTCTCTATTCTTGGCAGTTTGACTGAGGTAATGATAGGGGTTACTATTGTGGTTAATCTTCATTTTTTACTTGATTGGCCTGAGATACACCAAAGAGATTAGTAAAAGACACTTCCTAGTGTATCTGTGAGGACATTTCCAATGAAGATTAACTATAGCAGGAGTCTTCACTTTCAGCGTGAGTGATGCTACTAAATGGGCTGAGTGACTGAATGACATAAAAGGAGAAGGAAGAAGCCCAGTAACACAAGCATCTTGCATCCATGCTCCCCGGCCACCACAGTGCAAGCCTCTCCGCTACACCATGCTGTCCCCGCCACAGTGGACTGACACTTCTGAATATGTGAGCAAAACAAATCCTTCCTCCTTTGAACTCTTTATCTCACAAAGTTTAATCACAATGCAAAAAACTAACAGAGTTACCAAGGTAACTGTGAAATCATGCCAGAGGACATGATTTCCATATCACACACAATATCGACAAAGCAGTACTTTCTTGATCTTTTAAAAGAGAACTTAGAAGTTATTATAGCCTTCATAGGACATTATGAAAGATTGATACATTTAATTCTATGGACAGCTCAAGGAAAAAAAAATGTGGTGCTATTCTGTGTCACAATATAAAATCATAACCACAGAAAAACATAGACCTGAAAAACCAGGCTGTTGAATTAAGAGCGATTGACTGTTTGCATCAACTCCCGCCTGCTACTCACTCATTTCATTTGTCACTAGCTAGCACTCATCACCAGACAAGCAGCAGCAGGTGCAAAAAAGCTGAGAATTTTTGGCAAAAGAAAGCTTAAAATTATAAGAATGTTATCCATTAAGTTATATTTTCTGGAAACTGCAAAACCCCAGCAATTATTTCAATTTGGTGATTGAACATTTCCGCTTCTCAGAGACTGAAAATCTCTAAACTAGCTTTAAGATTTCATAGCACAATTTGTCCTATTCCATGACTTGTCTATTAACAAGCACCACACTAATAAAAGAATCCATGTGGCTTTGATAGCAGGCTGAGAATAGTGAGAGTGGCGATAATTTAGCTCTTTGTACTTCACTTCCTGTTAGCAAACATAAAATTTTTAAACTCCCTTGCCCTTTCTCATATTACCTACCCCAAATTTTTATGACATGTACAAAATAGTTGAGTCCAGAGAAAATGGAAGAGTGATGCAATATGAGCAGGCATTCTCTTTCCTCTACTTAGTTCTGAAAAATTATATACATATATTAGGTTTTATACATATATACATACTTCATATGTATAAATTGCTTATGGACTTTCATTTGTACTACTATGTAAGCCTTGGGTCAAGGCCTCAGTTATTAACTTCTGTGTCCCCAAGCATCTACATTGGGCCCTGATAAACAAGTATTTAAAAAACATTTTTTCATCAGATTTTAAGTTTTTATAAAATTATTATATTTATAGCAATATGTCTTTTGGGATAAAACATACGTGAGTTTGTTTTCAGATTACTACCTTAGGCAAGGAACTTAATTTCTCAAAATGTATTTTCACATCTATTGAATGAAGACAACAATACTTATCTTTTATAGCATTGTCATGAAAAATGTAGGTTAATTTCAAAGCATCAAAGTAGTTCTTTATACATAGGTGTTAAAATGGCAGCAACTGGGATTATAGTATGAAAATGAGATTTATTGAAAATTTCTATACTTACCAAACTATACAATAATAAGCCCAGCGTATGTTTATTTAAATGCAATTTTGACAATAAAATGTTTCATGCTTTTTAAAACTATAAATTTACTTACTCACAAATCTTAGCGATTATCAGTCCACACAGAGGGAAAAAGTTGTAACTAATTTAATTGTGTATTGTTAATAGATAAAAACTAAGAACACTGTTAGAGAATCTCTGAAATTATTGGGGTACAGGGTGAACCAAAAGCTTAGAGTGTAGTGTTTTGATGAAAATCATCTTTGGGCCTTTTATATTGACACAGACTTTGTGAAGTAACATCACTACATCCTCTGTGATTACTATTTAAGCAAAACAGATGGTCCTCTGGTTTGAGAGCCAATTTTCTAAGTTGATTCATCTATTAAAAAAAAAAAAAACTACCGTGAACTATTTCTGCAAGGGAACAGTTAATTTACATTTTCATATCAAAGGAAACAAATAACAAAAGCATATGAAACCCATAACTAGGCAGAATGAGGTGACAACCACTGGGACATTATGAGCTAAATTTCAGAATTTTGATGGACAGTATAATACTTAAAATGGTAGCGCTCTCCTTAGCTATGAGGTAGAATACTTTTGTTCTGTTTGTGTTAATGCTCTAGGTATGTCAAAGCTAACCATGCGTGGCCTCTTCTCAAACCCCAGACTTGAATGGAATTAGACGGGAAGTGTATCATTACTGGCTAACCATATGTGATGTGAAATCTCATTTCTTGCCTGGAATTATGGAGAAAAAGCAAATATTAATCAGCACTATAAGCCTATGCATCTAATTTTGGAGGGTGGCTGGTCTCAGGTGGTGGCCCAATATATGCAGTCTGTCTGAGACTTGTGACTTCTGTAACATGTACAATGTAGTGGTTTGAATATATTGCCCAATATATTCAGTTTTTTATTTGTTTGTAGTTTGCATCTGCAGCCACCTGGCTGGAGCAGTGTCACTGGGTGGATCTTAAAGTGTGGTGGTGGTGGGTTTCAGATTTCAATCTAAAGATATGCAAAGTGTGCCTAGCAGGAGTTCCTGAAGTGTGCTGTGCTATGTGGCTTTTGGCTTGTGCTTCTCTCCCTCTCTGCTTGGAACTGTGGAGGCAGGCCAGCTTCTTCTACCATTATGGAACTTCCCCTGGATCTGTAAGCTTCAGTAAATATCCCTTCCTCCATGACTGTGCCTGGTCTGGAAGTTCATCTCAGCGAACCTGAAGCTGTCTGTTACATTCACCTTCCTCAGTGTAGAGTGTGCAGTAACAGATTTCTAACACTGAGGATGATGAGATCCATTCCAGCAGTTCCCATTTAAAATGTGAGTAATTCATTTATACTTAATACTAACATATATTGAGTGCCTTCCTCATTCCGTACACTTCTGGAACAGCAGCACACAGAAATCCTGAGATGATTTACACATTATTTCACTGATGCTTTAGCACGTATGATCCTACCAGAAAAGTGACCTCCATAGCAGCAGGGAAGATCTGGAAGCCGGCGGTTAGTATTGACACATCCACCAGAAGCTTTGGTTGCAAGTAACAGAATGTAATCTGAGCTATCTCAAGAAACTAGCTTTTAAAATATTTAATGGCTTTCTATTTCTTTCTGTTTCTCCACTGATTTTTGGTTATTTCCCTTCTTCTTCTTGTGTGACACATACAATTACTCTTCATTCTCTAGTTCCCTTGAGTGGAAGCTTATTGATTACAAATATTTCTTTTTAAATGTCTGTACTTGATATTGTGAATTTCCCATTAAGTGTTGCTATACTGAATCCCATGAATTTCATAAGCTGTAATTTTATGTTTATTTAACTTAAAATATTTTTATTTCTCCCATACTTCTTTGATAAGCATGTTTTCCAGAAATACATCATTAAGTTTTGAGATTTTGGGGTAGTTTTCCAGTTATGTCTCTGTTACTGATTTACACCTTAATTCCATTGTAGTCTGAGAACATGTGATGAATGATTTGTGTGATGTTTTGAGTACATTTTCTTTGGTTCAGAGTGTTGTCTATCTTGTTGCACATTCCATATTAGCATGAAAAGAATGTCTCTGATTGCATATTCTATAAACTATGACTATATTTGATAATACAATTTAAGCCATATATTCATGATTTTCTTCTTGCTTGATCTATGAATTATTGACAAGGTAGTTGAGGTCTCCAATCTTTATTCAGTCCTACCAGTTTATATCTCTTGTTTTCTGGCAGACTATTTAAGACATATTCTCACTATGTTATCTAGGATGTCCTTGAACACTAAATCTTCCTGCCTCAGCCTACTGAGTGCTGAGATTACAGGTGTGCACCGTCATGCTCAGCTAGACTGAGTCTTGTTAGGAACATATCCAAAAGGATTGTTGTGTTAATTTCAAGAGTTTACTCCCTTATCATGATAGAATACCAACTGTACCCAATAATATTCCTTGTTCGAAAGCCTGGCTGGTTTGAAATTAGTGCAGCCTTTTCAATTTTCCTTTTTTCTTTACATGTGTGTGTGGTGTGCATTCATGCATATATGCAAGTTCATATGTGTGTGGTCACATGGTTATGCATATGAGGGTACACGTGCATGTGTGTCCACATGCTGTAGAGGCTGGATAACCTTGTTTGTCAGGAATGCCACTCATATCTTTTTGAGAAAGGGTCTCTAATTGGCCTGAAGCTCACAAATTAGACTAGACTGGTTAACCAATAGGATCCAGAGATTCTCCAGGGATCCACCTGTCATGTGGTGGGTTGTAGAAGTACACTGCCATACTCCACACTTTATATGGGTACTGGGGATTGAATAAAACTGCTCGTTCTTGAGGGGCCAGCATAGTGCTATCAACCCAGTCCCCTAACAATTTTTATTACATGTTAGCATGCTCTACCTTCTTTCATCCCTTTACATTTAATCCATTTAAGTCTTTATAGTTAAAGTGGGTTTTTTTTTAGAAACAACATATCTAGATCTAGGTTTGTTTTATAATTCATTTACAATGTCTTTTATTTGGTAAATTTATACCATTCACATTCTTGGTAAATATCCACCATGCTTGTAACTGTTCTCTATGCACTGTATGTGTTTCTTTTATTTTTATTTTTTATTTATTATTATTATTTAGAGAGAGTGAGCAAGGGAGAGACAGAGCATTGGCGTGCTAGGGCTTCAGCTGCTGCAATGGAACTCCAGATTCTTGCACCGCCTAGTGGGCATGTGCAACCTTGTGCTTGCCTCACCTTTGTGCATCTGCTTAATGTGGATCTGGAGAGTAGAACATGGGTCCTTAGGCTTCTTAGGCAAGTGTCTTAATGGCTAGGCAATCTCTCCAGCTCTGATAAATTTTTGAGGTAGGGTCTCACTGTACTCCAGGATGACCTGCTACTCACTCTGTAGCTCAAGCTGGTCTCAAACTGACAGTGACCCTCCTACCTCAACCTCCTGAGGACTGGCATAAAAGGTGTGCACCACCACACTACACTTATTCCATGTTATTTTAGCATGTAAATTATACTTCATTCAAAAATTGTATTAGTTGTGCTAAAGTTCATAAATTACTTTCTAAGATGCTTAAAATTTTTGGTAAATCTACATAACACAAATTCATAACTTTAAACATTTTAGATGTATGTAAAGTGACATTAAGTACATTCTCATTGTTATGTAACCATCTAGGATTTTTTTCAGCTTCCCAAAATGAAACTCTAAAGCCATTATGTAATACAAAATTATAATCTAATTTCACCTCCAACCAAATTATATTCTGATGTAGTGGAGGGAACTTGTAACATAATATTCTCAATTACTTCTTCCTGTTCCTTGTGACACTTCTGATTCCTGTGCTATGATTGCCAATACATGGCTAGTATTATTTTATTTCTAAAAATAAAATGTGGTATCCAGGCATGGTGGTGCACACCTTAAATTCCAGCACTTGGGAGGCAGAGATAGAATCGTTGAGTTTGAGGCCACTCTGAGACTGCATAGTGAATTCCAGATCAGCCTGAAAACCTACCTTGAAAAACCACAAAAAAAGTGGTGATTATATTTAATGTATATAATATGATGTATGTATATGTATGAGTATACATATATGTATTATTAGTCACTATAGTGGCAGAAATTAATCTTTCCATCATTTCATATAGTTTTATTTTATTTCCCATGGTGTCATGAGCAACAATCACTTACTCATTGAGCAAAATTATAATTTTATTTTCTTTTAGTATATATTTAACTCTTTTTACCTCTTCAAATTCTACTTACAAGTGTCTGAATTATTTCTTGCAGCATATTTACAGGTCCATCCAAGCTGTGGCAAAAGTTGACTTCTTTTTTGAAGGCAGATATATAGTTTTCTATCATGTCTACCTTGCAATGAACAGGAAATGCAGATATTTACAAAATAATGATTGTATTTGGGGTACTATATAGCCAGAAAATCATATAATTCTAATATTGATTACTATTATTTCTTTCAAAACTTCGAATTTTTTATAAATTGAGAAAAATAGATATTTTATCTTTATTCTTTTTCTAAATCCATTCCCTTATTTATAAATATGTAAGTTTTGGGTGCATTATTTTCTTTCTGTCTGAAGAACTATTTTTAGTATTACTTCTTGCCAGACAGCTCTCCTAGTAGTGAATTCTCTCAGTTTTTGTTGGTCTTAGAAGACGAAATCTTTTACTTTTGAATTATATTTGCTGGATATAAAATTTTAGGTTGATGGAGAAGTTTTTCCTTCTTTCACTCCTGTAGCTATTGCAGTCCTACTCTTGCTTGCGCAGTTCCTGATGAGAACTGTCATTCTTACTCTTCTCTTTCTTTTTTAAAGCTTATTTTATTTATGAGACAGAGAGTGAGAGAGACAGGAAAAGAGTGGGCCTCTAGCCACAGCAAATGAACTCTAGACACATGGGCCACCTTGTACATCTGGCTTTACATGGGTACTGGGGAATTGAACCTGGGTCCTTAGGCTTTGCAAGCAAGTGCCTCTCCAGCTCCCGTTTCTTTTTATACCTCTGGTTTCAAGATAATTTCAAGAGCTTTCTATTCTCTGATTTTGTGCAGTCTAAACATGATATATTTGTGGTCTTTTGGTGTCTTCTCATCTTTTTTGGATCTGTGGTTTTGTGTTTGCCACTGATTTGGTAATTTTGTGGCCATTATTCAAATATTCGTCCCTCTCCATTCTCTTTCAAGATATCCCACTCACATGTATAACAATTACCTTTTAAAGTTGTTTCATAGTCCTTCGTTTTTTATTGTTTTGCTTTTCAGTTTGGGAACTTTTTATTGACCTGACTTTAAGATCACAGATATATACACACACACACACACACACACACACACACACACACACATATATATATTTCCCTAGACTTAGAATCTTAACTGAATGAATTTCTCATGGCATCTATAAGGTGTTGATATAATATGTTCTAGTATTTCTTTCTTTCTTTTTTTTTTTTTAAGAGTTTCTGTGTATAGTCCCCATCTGGTTTAGCATGTTGTCTACCTTTGCTACTAGAGTCCATATTCTATTAATGTTATGTTAGATACCTGTTTGCTAATTACAACTGTGTCAGTTGAGCCTGTTCAGGTTAATGCTTTGGTTGCTGACTTTTTTCTTCACTACCTTTGTTCTTGATTCCATATGCTGCATAATAACTTTTTGGTGAAATTAAGATATGTGTCAGCTAATGGAATTTGACCTACATAGGCCTTTGGTGTGAGGCGTTGCAGGCATATAACTAGAAGTCAGACTGGGCCTCATGTTTTAACATCAGGCCTCAGATCCTAGAGACTTAAAATGTCTCTAGTGTCCTTGTCCCAAGTATACTTCTGCAGTCTGCAATTTTTAGTTCTTTTAGCTCTGTTTCCATACTGGGGCCTTATTTGTGTGACGCTAAGGGAAGGAATAGGTGAATATTTAATAATGTTCTGACTAAATCTGTTCTTTTATTTATGTCTGTGTATGTATGTGTGTGGATGATGTGCATGTGGGAGGGCAAGTACATGTGAACGTATGAGTGTGTATGTGGAGGTCGGGGGACAACTTTGGGGTATTTATCCTCTTCTGCCTTCTTTTTGAGGCAGGGTCTCTGTTGTTTTGTCACTGCACGTCTATCAATCTAGCTAGCCTACTAGCTTCCAGATTCTTGATGTGCCCCACATTATTGTAGGCATGCTGAGGTCACAGAGGCATATACCACTTTGTGACTGACTTTTAGGTGGGTGCTAAGGAATTAAATGCAGGCCAGCATGCTTTCAAGCCATTCCTTTAACTGCTGAACCCTCAAACCCAAATATCTCAATTCTTTAGTGGTCCTAAGATTACCACCTTGTCAAGCATTTTCTCCAGGTAAATAGCTTTGTTCCCATCCCTCTCTAGGAACTGTGTCATGCTTCATCAATTTCTTTGAAGTTCCCCTATTGAGAAGGGTGGAGAAAGAGGAAGAGGAGGAAGGAAGAGGAGGAGGAAGGGAATGAAGAAGAGGGAGTAGAGAAGGAAGAGGAAGAGCTAATGTTGTCCAGCCTTTTCCTGTTGTAGGGGCAGGAAAATGATAACATGTCAGAGCTGATATTCTAAGACTCTTTTTCCAAGAAGTGAAGATGTATTTATTTACCTACATAATAAATCATGGTGTATAAGGCAAATTTGGTTTCAGAACTAAGACCTTACATACAGTCGAGGCTGCTTTTCTACCTTGCACCTTCTTTCTGTAACAGTGGTACTTGAATACTAATTATGACCACCCATTGGATTCTGTGCCTGGGGGCCACTCTAGACTCATATCCTAGCAGTTGTGTTACAGTAACAACTTTTAATAAATGTTCTGTGGTGAAATAGTGATTACCTCACTTTGTGTCACATGCCTATAGCCTAGACCAATCACAATGGCTATGCTGGCAAGAGTGGACTATGGCTGGCTAAGTGTGAACAATATGCACATCATTAATGCCATGGGGATGGGATCATGACTTAAAAAGCTAGTGGAGATTCTGATCAGGCATGAGGAGGGGAAGTGTAAGACAGAGAAGGAAATCAATTTAGTATAGGAGAAAGAATATGACAAGTAATCTATTTTATACAGAAGGGGCTAGCTCATGTAAGGCAAAGTCTTCCTACCTCATAATTTCTTGTTGTTAGAACCCCCTTTAATCCTTTTGGATGTGTGTGAGAAGGATGTTTTCAAATTTTGCCTCCTATAGTCCTTAGTGGAGTAAATAACCGATTGTATTAGCCTGACAATGCACTTAAACTGAGTTATTGTGATAGAGAACTTCAGTTATCTATCTCATTGAATTGCAAACTGTTAGAATAAGTCTCAAGATGGGGAGAATCAAAGCTTTCTTTTTATTTGATATTTTTATATTTCATGTACATGGAGAGTTAACTTGGCTTAATGCATATCAGGTCAGAAGAACAAGGTGGTAATTTTTACTCTAAGTTCCCATATTCCCAATTCCCTCAAAATAAAAAATAAAATCCTCCATTCTAACAATTACTGGCTGCTCAAACTGAGATCAGCATTTTTGATTAATTAATATTTGCTCATTCATGTTTGATCAAAAATAGTCTGACATGCCATTAAAATATTCAAAACAGGAATGAAAGTTTCAATAAAACTTCCTGTAAAAAATTGATAGGTTCACTGGTTCTTTATCTGTTAAATACAGTTTGAATTAGTGTAAAGAAAATTTATAATCATAGACATACAAATAATTAGATATCAAGAAAGGTTTAATCTACAGATTTGAATCTGGTCATTGGGACCTGATGTTTATATCTTGGTCTCACTCTGCCTACATATGAAGCAGTATATAATGGAAGTGAAGTGAATATATGTGTCTCTTATACAACCATCAAATCTAAAGGCTTTGCTTCATTGGTTAGCCAAGATTACATGTTCAAACCTTGATCTATGACTATAGCCAGGTGATGATGATGAATCTAATTATCAAGGTTCGGAGTGTAAAGTTTTTCTTTTAATTTTAATTTATTTATTTGAGAGAGAGAGAGGAGGGGAGAGGAAAAGAGAGGGAAATTGAGACAGAGAGAGAATGGGCATGCCAGAGCTTCTAGCCACTGCAAGCAAACTCCAGATACATGCACCACCTTGTACATCTGGGTCCTTTGGCTCAGATGTGGGTCCTGGGGAATCAAACCTGGGTCCTTTGGCTCAGCAGGCAAACACCTTAACTGCTACATCATCTCTCCAGCCCCCAAGTTTTTTTTTTTAAATAATCCAATACTAATCACAGCTTCATGCAAAGGCAGGTTGTGTAATTTACCAGAAGCTTCCCAGTGTCTTGATCCAGCCTGAGGTTGGGTATTTTTAATTTTTTTTGTTTATTTTTGTTTATTTATTTGAGAGTGACAGACAGAGAGAGAAAGAGGCAGATAGAAAGAGAGAGAATGGGCACGCCAGGGCTTCCACACACTGAAAACGAACTCCAGATGCGTGTGACCCCTTTTGCATCTGTCTAACGTGGATCCTGGGGAATCGAGCCTCGAACTGGGGTCCTTAGGCTTCACAGGCAAGTGTTTAACCATGAAGCCATCTCTCCAGCCCTGGGTACTTTTTATAAAGGTTATCTGGCTCACAACTCTACTGATTAGAAGATCCACATAGGTATGACACTGGGGTGAAGTCCCTGGGGCTGTATCATAACATGGAAGAAAGATGGAAAAATAAATGTCTGTGTGCAGAAGACACCGTGCTTATAGAATGGCCTCCCTTTATAACAATATACTCTTACAAGAATGAATTCACTCCTATGAGATCCAATGCACTTGAAATAATCAGCATTAATTCATTCATGAAGGAGGAATCCTCACAACCTAACTACCTTCCACTAGGTTTTACCTCATAGAGGTTCTATCTTCTCAGCAAGACCA
Source organism: Dipus sagitta (assembly GCA_036346955.1). NCBI lineage: Eukaryota > Metazoa > Chordata > Mammalia > Rodentia > Dipodidae > Dipus > Dipus sagitta. The sequence continues at coordinate 44,939,816 of CM070787.1, forward strand.
TACTTCAGACTTTGGTTTTTGCACAAGAATCTTTAGGGCATAAGCCACATCTAAATGACAGCACCTAGATAGTAAGTAATTGAACGAAGGTTTGAATGAAGCAGCCAGGATCTAGAATTAGTGCATTTCTTCACAGACATGGTCAATAATATCCTAAAAGTCAGCCTAGAATTTAGAGCAAAGCATGGAAAATGACCAGTATTCCTTCTAGGAGGGCATTTCTTCCTACATTTTTCAGTGGACTGAAAATTGTATCCTGATCTCAAATTGCCTGAACTGTTTAGACAATGAATACATCTTTATGAAAGGCTTAAAAGAAAATGATTTTCAATTCAGATGCACAGTCTTGTCTCTGCTTCTCTCATCTGAGCACCAACAGATGGATTTCTACAGAAGAGTTAGGCTTGAGGTGAGTTTGTGTTAATGTGTCTTTATCCATCTTGTTCCTCCCCCTTCTTTCTTAGAGGAAAATATCTCCAGTTTACAAGAATGTAAAACTTAGCTTGTTCCTCTATTCTCAGAAACTCCATTCCTTTGCTTCTGAAACCCCATGGGAACCCCACTGAGTTGGACATCTGGAAATTGATTTCACCCTCTGCAGCTATGCAAGCCACCTGCAGTGCCCTTTGACAGCAGATGAGTTTTAAGGGAATTCCAAAGAAAATTTGCACAAGCAAGGCAAAGCATCTTGTTTCAACTCTCTAAAGATATCTATGGGGTTTATAGAAACACATAAATAAAAAAAACTAAAGCCAGAATTGTCAATGGGAGGAGAGCGAACATTAGAATTTTGTAATCAAGGACTTGGAGTCCTCTAGCTTGAAAGAAAAAACATCATGACAAATTCAATGAAAAAATAGTTATTTGTGGTGCTAGATAGATAACTCCGTTAGTAAAGTGCATAGGCCAAAAGCATAAGAACAGAAGTTTCAACCCCAAAACCCACATAAACAGACAAAAGGCTTCTGAACATAGTGGCATGTGCTTGGAATCCCAGTTCTGCGGAGACAGAGATAGGCTGATCCCTGGTGTCTGTTGACTGGCCAATCTAGCCATATTGATGAGTTTCAAGCCAGTGAAAAACCCTTTCTCAAAAAAATAAAAATAAAGATTGGTGGTGCCTGGAACAACACCCAGGGTTGTTTTTGGCCTCCACATGCATGTACACACACATGCATGACCATCTGCATATACAAACACCCACATGACATATACTGTATCCACATATACCTACATACACACACCAAAATTTGAATATTTTAAATGAAATAAGTTGATATGTTATTGGGTTCAGCCAGGCATTTTTATTTCTACAATTATTTCTGCCATGTAACCACACAAAACCCAATGGCATGAAGTAACTAGGCTTGGCAGTAGATGACAGCTCTGCTGTCTGTCTTTCATCCTCTTCTTGAATTCAGCGGGCCAGGAGTTGGTCACACTTTTGAGTTGGTGTGACAAAAATGCCCAAGAGAAATAAAGGAGGAGAAAATTATTTTGGTTCATAAATTTTGAGGTTTTAGTCCATCATGGTAGGGAAGGCATGGAAGAACAAATAATATCACATCATGGAAGGAGAGATCCTAAATTCAAGAACTTCTTCTTTCTCCTCTTATTCTATCCACGCCTTCAGCCTGGATGATGCTACCCACTTTCAGAGAAGGTATTTGCACCCTAGTAATCCTTTCTAGAACCTTCTTCAGAGGTGTGCTTTGCTCATACCCTAGAGGCTCTGAGTCCAATCAAGTTCATTAGCAAAGTTAACCATTGAAAGTTACACTTTCAATGTAGTCTTCTCATTATCATAGCTCAGTATGAGGAAAGTAAGGTCAATTGTGCAAGAACTTTCCAGCCTTATGTCTACCAACTCTCTACTATCAAAAACAACTTAGTCCTAAGCCCAGCATCAAGGCATAGGAAATACATCTTACACACATAAGATAGTATTAAAAAATTATACAAAAATGTGTTTTAGATCATGTGATGAACCTAGATTTAAATTTAAAGACATGATAGTAGAAGAGGGCAATTTAGGAAGATGAAAGAAACCAATTAGAGGGGAAGAGAGGACAAAAGAAAGTAGTGGGGGTTAATATGGCAAAAACACATTTCATATTTAAAAACATAATAGCACACATTATTTTGTCCTGCTAATATATACTAATAAAAAGATTTTTTTTTTGAGGTAGGATCTCACACTAGTCCAGGCTGACCTGGAACTCACTATGTAGTTTCAGGGTGGCCTCAAACTCATGGCTATCCACCTACCTCTGCATCCCAAGTGCTGTGATTAAAGGTGTGCACCACCATGCCCAGCTTAAGTTTTTGCTTTTTTAATTTTTTAAAAAAAAATTTGTAGTCAGTGAATACAGTCAGGTTGGTACCATTCTTAGCCTCCTCCCTGTCCTCCCCCCTCCACAGGGACCCTCCTTATTGGGGTTTATGGGTCGTGCATTGTAGGGTTAGCCTTTAGTTTTGGGTAGGAGGAAATGTCTCTGCATATCATGACCGAACATGCTGTCCCCTCTTCCACAAATTTCCCTTTCCCGTCCCCTCTTCCACAAATTTCCCTTAGCCACATTGGGTTCATGTTAGGTCTGCTTCAGTGATGAGGTCTTTGGAGCCTCTGTGTCTCTGGATATCTGGTTTGGTAGGGGTTGATTGTTCTCTGTGTCTATCTCCTTCACCTTTGTGCTGGTTCCTGGTCCGGTTCACCAAGAAAATGGTGTTCTTGAATGTTTCCCCAGTTGCTCTTAGTTTGAGCTTGGGCCCTTTTGAGGTATGATGGGGTGGTTCTCTCCTTAGTGTCTGTGTCTATCTGAAAAAGAGAAGCATATTCTCCAATGGAGAGTAAAGTTAGCACCAAGTAAATGTGACAACCACTGTTTGTTAGAGAGAGTTTAATGGAGAGCGGTTCATTTTTGGATATGGTTCTGACTTGTGTCCCAGCTCCAGCTATGGGTTCCATTCCACTGAGCAGATCAGTTAGCCAAATCGAGAGCAGTTGCTTTCCCACCATGGCTATGCGCCACTATTGCACTTGTATGAACATCATGTCAGGTTGTTTGCTGCTAAGTTGGTTAGACCATGCATTGCTTGGACAGATATTGGTCATTATCTCCCAGTTACTCATGTAGCACCTTCTGGCACTAGACATGCTGTTTGGGGATGGACTCTCTTCCAGCTTCCAGCCATGTCACTCCATGATACATACCAACAGTGTATGGTGTCTTCAGCAGTAGGGTCTTACCACTAATCTATGGTGGGTCATCAAGTGCTCTGACATAATTCTGTCTTCTTTTGGAAGACGTTGTAGGTCTCTGTGATCAAAACCTCATTGTGGTTGATATCCACCTGCTATACCGGGAGTTACAGGTCAGCACCCAAGAAGAGAAGGAAGAAAAGGATAAGTTATGTAAAAGAGGGAGAGAGAGAGAAAGAGAGAGCGAGAGACAAGCAGAAACAGGAGGAGATAATGGTCAGTTTTCGCCATACCCTCTCCAGGGCCTTGTGAATCCAGTGTTCCCTCTAAGGGCCTGGTGGAGGTTCAACCATGTAGTTTGTCTTTTAGGATGTAGAGTTTTATGGTACCGCTGCCTTTTGGGTCCAGGTTTATGTCCCCCACCCCCTCCTTTATCCTCCTCTCCCTCCCTACCCTCCCTATTGTCTGGTCCTTGAGATGCTTGGTAGGTATGTTTGCAACTTGGGTAGATTCAGGTTAGGACCTGTAGATGAGTAAGACTATGCAGCAATTATCTTTCTGTGATTGGGTGAATTCACTGAAAATAAGCTGTTCCAGGTTCGACCATTTTTCTTCAAATATCATTGTGTTGTTTTTCCTTGCTGCTGTGTAGAATTCCATTGTGTAGATATACCATATCTTCCTTACCCATTCATCTAATGATGGACATCTGGGTTGATTCCAGCTCTTGGCTACTACGAATTGAGTAGCTATAAAGATGGTTGAGCAAATCTCTCTGAGCTGAGGCATGGAGCTTTTAGGGTACATGCCCAGTAAGGGAATAACTGGGTCTCTTGGTAACTATATAGTCCATTTTTTGAGGAGTCTCCATATTGCTTTCCAAAGTGGTTGTACCATCTTACATTCCCACCAACAGTGGATAAGGGTTCCTATTTCCTCACATCCTCACCAGCATTTGTTTGCATTTGATTTTTTGATGTTTACTATCCTTACTGGGGCAAGGTGGAATCTCATAGTAGTTTTAATTTGCATTTCCTTGATGATTAGGGATAATGAACACTTCCTTAGGTGTGTATTTGCCATTTGTATTTCTTCCTTTCAGAACTGCCTGTCAAGTTCCTTGCCCATTTTTTTTTTTTTTTTTTTGAGTGGGTTGTTTGACTTTTTATTGTTTAGGCTTTTGAGTTCTTTGTAGATTCTAGAAATTAGTCCTCTGTCAGTTGTATATTCAGCAAATATTTTCTCCCATTCTGTGGGTAATCTATTGGTGTTGCTTACTGTATGTTTGTCTGTGAAGAAACTTTTCAGCATCATAAGATCCCATTGGTTGAGTGTTTGTTAAAGATCCTGAGCTACCGGGGTTTTGTTGAGGAATACTTTTCCCATTCCTAGATTATGGAATGTTCCTCCTAACTTTTCTTCCAGTAGTAGCCAAGTTTCTGGTATTATATTGAGGTTTTTGATTCATTTGGATCTGAGGGTCGTGCATGGTGAGATGTGCGGATCAAGTTTCAATTTCTTGCATATGGTCATACACTTTGCCCAGCACCATTTGTTGAAGATACTGTCATTTATCCAGCCTACATTGTTAGGGCCTTTGTCAAATATCAAGTAGCTGTAGTTACCTGACCGAAAGTCTGGTTCCTCAATTCTATTACATTTGTCTATACTCCTGCTTTTATGCCAGTACCATGCTGTTTTTATTACTATGGCTTTGTAGTATAGCTTTAGATCAGATATGGTAATGCTTCCAGAGGTGTTTCTTTTGCTGAGGATATGCTTGGATATCTGAGGCCTTCTGATTTTCCATATGAATTTTGAGATCAATTTTTCTGTCTCTGTGAAAAATGATGTTGAGATTTTGATGGGAATTGCATTAAATCTGTAGATTGCCTATGGAAGGACTGCCATTTTCACAATGTTAATTCTGCCTATCCAGGAGCATGGGAGGTCTTCCATTTTCTTAAGTCCTCCTCAATTTCTTTTTTGAGTTTTTTTGCTTTCATTGTATAGATCTTTCACTTCCTTGGTTAATGTTATCCCAAGGAATTTTATTATTTTTTTGTTGCTATTGAAAATGGGGATAATGTCACTTATTTCTTTCTCTGTATTTTTTGTCATTTGCATATAGAAAGGCTACTGATTTTTGTGCATTGATTTTGTATCCTGCTACTTTGCTGAAGGAGTTTATCACCTTTAAGAGTTTTGGAATGGAGGCTCTCATGTCTCTTGCATATAGAATCATGTCATCTGCAAATAGCACTAACTTAACTTCTCCCTTTCCAAATTGTATCCCTTTTATTTCTTTCTCCTGTCTTATTGCTTGAGCTAGGACTTCCAGTACTATATTAAAAAGCAGAAGTGAGAGTGGACACCCCTGTCTTGTTCCTGATCTCAGTGGGAATTCCTTCACTCTCTCTATTAGGTATTATTTGGGCTTTAGGAGCTTTGTATATATCCTTTATTATGTTAAGATATGAAACAACCGTGCCAATTCTCTCCAATGTTTTGATGTTGAAGTGATGTTGTCTTTTGTCAATTTTCTGCATCTATCAAAATGATCATGTGTTTTTTGTGTTTAGCCTTGTTTATGTGCTGTATTACATTGACAGATTTCTGTATGTTGAATCACCCCTGTGTTCCTGGGATGAAGCTCACTTGTTCAAGGTGGATAATGGATAATGGTGTTGCTGAATTCAGTCTGTGAGGATTTTGTTCAGGATCTTTGCATTTAAGTTCATCAGGGAAATAGGCCTGTAGTTTTCTTTTCTTGTGGCATCTCTGCCTGATTTTGGTATTAGGGTGATAGCAGTTTCATAGAAGGAGTTGGGGAGCTTTCCCTGATCTCCAGTTGTGTGAGATCAGTTTGAGAAAGATTGGTTTCAGTTCTTGCATGAAGGGTTCATAGAATTTATCTGAGAAGCCAGCTGGTCCTGGAGAGGTTTTTTTTTTACCTTTTCAATTTTGCTGGGTGTAATAGGTTTGTTTAGGAGATTAATCTGCTCTGAGTTTAGCTTTGGTAGATGGTAGGTGTCTAGGAATTTATCCATTTCCTCCATATTTTCCAATTTTGTAGAGTAATGGTTTTTGAAGTAAGACCCAATGATTCTCCCAATTTCACTTATATCTGTTGTGATCTCTCCTTTTTCATTTCTAATTTTGTTAATTTGAAGAGCCTCTTATCTTTTGCTTGGTCAATTTGGCCAGGGGCTTGTCAGTCTTATTTATTTTTTCAAAGAACCAATACTTTGTTTCATAAATTTTCTTAGTTTCTGATTCACTAATTTCTGCTCTGATCTTAATTATTTCTTTCTGTCTGGAGCTTTTGGGGTTGGATTCTTCTTGCTTTTCCAGTGACGTTAGGTGGATGGTTAAGTTGATGATTTGGGATCTCTCTGTCTTTGTTATGAAGGCATTTAGTGCTATTAATTTTCCCCTGAGGGCCACCTTCATTGTGTCCCATAAGTTTTGGTACGATGTGTTCTCATTGTCATTTGTTTCTAGAAATTTCACAATTTCATCCACTACCCATTTATTGTTTAAAAGTGTGCTGTTCAGTTTCCAGGAGCCAATGGTATTTTTTGTGGGTGTTTTGTTGTATATTTCTAGCAATATACCATTGTGTTCTGATATCATGCAGGGGATATGTCAATCTTCCTAACTGTGTGGAGGCAGGCTTTGTGATCCAGTATATGATCTATTTTAGAGAAGGTTCCATGTGCTCTTGAGAAGAATATGTAGTCTGTGGATTTGGAGTGGAATGTTCTGTAGATATCTTGTTAAGTCTAAATGTTCTAAGGTTTTGTTTAGCTCTCTTACTTCGCTGTTGAGTTTCTGTTTGGATGATCTATCTATTCCTGATAATGGTGTATTGAAGTCCCCAACTATGATGGTTTTGGTGGTTATTTGTGTCTTATTGTTGAGTAGGTTTTGTTTTATGAATTGTGGTGCCCCTGTGTTTGGTGCATAAAGATTGATAATTGTAATATCCTCTGCTGGATTGTTCCCTTGATCAGTAGGAAGTGGCCTTCTTTAGCTTTTTTGATTAGTTTTGGTTTGAATTCTATTTTATCTGATATTGGTATGGCTAAGCCTGCTTGTTTCTTATTTCCATTTGCTTGGGATATTGTTTTCCACCCTTTCACCCTGAGGAGGTGTCTGTCTTTAGTAGTGAGGTGGGTTTCTTGAGGACAACAGATTGAGGGGTCTAATTTTCTGATCCACTCTGTTGTCTTATGTGTCTTGATGGGTGAATTCAGGCCATTGATATTTAGGGTAATGACTGTGAGATTTGATTTGATTCCTGCCATATTGTGTTGGTTGATGTGGTTTGGTGTTTTCATTTGACTTTGAATTTTTTTGTGCCTTCTCTGAGTTAGGTTATTGTGATCTGCTTCTTTTAGGTACTTGAGGTTGATTATTTGATTCTTCTGTGTGGAGGATTTCCTGAAATACTCTCTTTAGTTTTGGTTTTGTATTCATATAGTTGTAAAGCCAAGTTTTGTCATGGAAGGTTTTTCTCTCACAATCTATCATGAAGGATACTTTTGCTGGTAGAGTAGCTTGGGTTGGAAGCTATAGGTTCTTAGACTTTGTAGCATTCCATTCCAGGCCCTTCTGGCTTTCAGGGTTTCCATTGAGAAGTCTGAAGTCTGTTTCTGATGGGGTTACCTTTAAATGTGTTGTGTTGTTTTTCCCTATTTGCTTTTAGGACTTTCTTTGATGTCAATGTTTAGATTTTTTGTTGTTGTTGTTGTTTTGTTTTTCTTTTGGTTTTTTGAGGTAGGGTCTCACTCCAGTCCAGGCTGACCTGTAATTCAGTATGGAGTCTCAGGGTGGCCTTGAACTCATGGCAATCCTCCTACCTTTGCCTCCTGAGTGCTAGGATTATAGGCATGATCCACCACTCCCAGAAATGTTTAGATTCTTAATGACAATGCGTCTTGGCGAGTTTCTTCTTTGGTCCAATCTGTTTGGAGTTCTTGTATCTTGATGGGCTTTTTTTTAATTTTTTTATTTTTTTTATTTTTTGACAGAGTGTGAAACTTTGCTTCAATTATTTTGTTGAATAACTTCTCCATGCCTTTGGTCTGAATTTCTTCCCCTTCTGGTATTCCCGTGATCTGGATGTTAGGACATTTGAGGGTATCCCACATTTCCCTCATCTTCTGTTCACAGAAATTTTTTAACGTATTGAAACTTTTGCACTCTCAAACTGTTTCTTCTGTTTTGTCTTCCAGATCTGAGTTTTTATCCTCCACATGGCTGACTCTATTCTTGAGAGCCTTAAGAGTTTTGGACTTGTTTATTAGGTTTGCATTTTCTACCACTTTTCTATGTATGGTTTCCATTCCTCTGTCAAGTTCCCTTTTCACTTCATTTTCTGATTTTCTTGTTGTTTCTTGGAATTCCTCCTTGCACTTTTTTATGTCTTCATTTAGCATAGCCAGCTGGTTTTTTAGGTCCTCTTTTTATTTGCTTTCCTTTATATCCATTAACCTTGTTTGAACTCCTTCTAATTCTTTATCTTTTTATTAGGTCCAGTCTAGTAATGGCAACATCCACATGATTATCAGTCCTTTGTTGCTTTTGTGCAAGTTCTACCAATATCTTGGTCAGGATTGAACTGCTTATAACTTCATTTTGGGGTTCTGATCCTATTATCTCTTCTATGTTTTGATTAGAGACTTCCATTGTAGGACTGGGAGATCTTATTGCATCTACTTGCATTTGATTTGTTATGGTATTCCTTTTGCATTGTGGTCTTCCCATCACAGTGTGGGAATAGGGAGAAAGGGACTGTGGTCATGATGGGTGGGAATATGGTGCAGCTTCACCAGGGCAGAGATGGGCACAGGGATGGAGATGGGGATGGAGAATGGTTTTGTGTCTTGCAGGGTTGGGGCAGAGTGGGGAGGGTCAGGAGTCACATGGGGACAGAGCAGGGTGGGTCAGAGCAGGTCTGAATACTCAGGGGCTGGGGCTGGGCTGAGCAGAACAGAGCAGACCAGAGCAGGTCTGAAATCCTGCAGGTTGGGTGTGGAGCAGAGTGGAGTGGGTGGGAAGTCCTGTGCAGATGGAGCAGTGTGGAGTAGGTGGGAAGTTGGGTGGCGGCAGGGTGGGGTAGAGCAGAGCCAGTCTGAAGTTGAACAGGCCAGGGGTGGAGCAGAGTGGGAAGTTGCGTGGGGGCGGAGCAGATCAGGTAGGACCCGAAGTCATTGGGGGGGGGCAAGCAGAGTGGGGTGAAGGAAGTTGCGGGGGACAGGGCCACATGGGACAGGCAAAAACCAAGGGGCATAGGGGGAGAGTGGAGCTATTCCAAAGTCATGACGTTCAGGGCAGAGCGGAACAGAGATGGACTGAAGTGGGAGTGAGGGGGGTCTGAAGACATGTGGGAGGGGGAAACTGTGAACACGCAGAAGGGGATGTGGATACCCACAATCGCTGTGCCTGGAGGCACAGGTGGAATTACTGGCCTGGGTCTCCTTGCCTGCAGTTACTGCAAAAGTTGCTTGATGCTGGGAAGCTGGTTAGTATGGCTGCTTGGGGTACTGGGGGACTGGTGGGTTACCCGAGACCATCAGCCAATTCCCTTTTTTGCCCCTCCACACCCTCCCACTGGAGATCTATTAGAGGCTGCTCTCCCCTAAAAGTCCCAGTGACTGCTTAATTCCTTGCTTCTCCTTCCTGGGAGTTGTGGCTCAGTTACGCAGATGCCACCTTGACCAGAAGTGGTCCAATAAAATGTTTTTTTTTTTTAAATGCATTTCAAAGCAAACACATGCAAGAAGGAGTAAAACCCAGAAATCTTAATAAATTTTTCATGCCCTATCATTTATCCTCTGCTGATTAAAATTAAAGGTGGTAGCAAAAAGATTTATGCTAAGTTTTTTTTAAAAAATATTTTTTTATTATTTATTTGCAAAAGGTGAGAGAGAGAGAGAGAAAGAGAAAGTGTGTCTGTGTGTGTGTGTGTGTGTGTGTGTGTGTGTGTGTGTGCCTGATCCTCCTGCCACTGCAAAGTGAACTCTAGACACATGCACCACTTTATACATCTGGCTTTATGTGGGTACTGAGGAATCAAACCTGGATTGTTAGACTTTTCAAGATAGTGCCTTTAAACACTGAGAAATCTCTCCAGACCCTTAAAAAATCTTTTATGTTGTTCAGGGACCTACCCATGAATGAACCAGCCAGACACTAGAAGCACACATCTACAACATGTTTACTATATTCTGAGCATTGTTTATATATATATATGTATGTATACATATATATGCATAAATATAAATGCTATAATTATCAAATATATATTTTGGTAAGCCTATGTTTACACATAATGACTACTGTCTATTTTAATACACAATTTAATTAGCACAAGGTAATTATGGAAATTTCATTCAAGAGGAAACTGAAGCACAGAGAAATTGGTAAGTAGGAAAACCAGGGTTCTCCTTTGCACAGTCTGACCATAGCACTTCTGCCTTAAACATTGAGCTCTGTTTCTTTAGAAACAGGAGGAAATTGCAAAAAAGGAGAAATTATAACTACTTTATGGCCAAAGCCACATGTAAACTTTGTTTAGGAGATGCAGGAAAATATAGAGAGGTTGAGGAAGTTGTTATGTAAAGAGAGCTGGAAAATAAAATGGAAGCAGGAAAGAAGTGAGGATAAGTGACAAGGGAAGTAAGGACAGAAGGAGGCAAATCTCCAGATGCTCCCTGGGCCCTGGCAAGTCTCCAAGCATGTGCTCTCTCTACCTCTCTGTCTCTCACACAGAAACCTCTGCTTCTATGGAAAAATGATGTTAGAAACTCCTCATTTCCTGGAAAACATACTACTCACTTTGGAGCATTTGGCTTAAAAAATTGCTAGGGAAGAAGATGGCAGCCATCTAACAATGCTTCAGCTCCAGAGGTAATAGCAGGCGATATCTGTGGGATTACAAGGTCAGCAGGCTCTAGAAGACCTCCACTGGGAGAGGGTAGAGGAGCAAAGTAGGGAATCTGTTGATTCCTATGCTCTTGGGTAGCCTACTTGTATCCCAGACCCTTTAAGCACCTGTCCCAGTCGAGGTGCCCAATACCAGGTTATCTGATGCACTACCTCCACCCTCCACAGGTCAGGGCCATGCACCTTTCACCTTTCCTTCCTCCACTGTGTCTCCTGTCTCTTTCCCACGCCTTCTTCCATTCCCTCCTCCCCACCTCTGGGATCGCACTCTTTCCAGTCCCCTCCCCACCACCTGAGACAATGCTGTCTCCTCTCCCTGTCCTGCCACTGGAACCATGCTATCTCCTCCCCTCCCCACCACTGAGACCACCCATCTCCTTCCTGACTCCTCCCCCCATCACCAAGTCACCTCTCAACTCCTCTCCCCACCACTGGGACCATACCACCTCCTGACTCTTCCTCCTGTCACTGGAACCCACCATCTCTGTCTCCTGCCCCCACCTGGACCATTTGGTTTCCCCACTCCTCTCCCTGACACCAGGTCTCCATGCCACTGGAAACATGCTGACTCCTCCCACCTGAGCAGTCAGGCCCCCCAGTGCCACCCCTAATGCTACGGCTGATGATAAGCACCAACTGATGGTGTCTGGTTCACAATCATCATATCCCTGATTACAAAGACATCAACAGCCTACTCAAGTCAAGCATAAAAGGGAACAATCACTGAAGATACATTAAGGGTAAACTATAGCTGCTTACTTAAATTAGATTATCACACTGTGATAGGCAGACCACAGTACAAAATGAACAAAATGAAACATCAAATGGAAGGAACCCCAACAAGATTGCTTCATCCTACAACAGAAGTCTCTAATCAAAACATAGAATATACCAAGAAGACACAAGATATGTGACCCCGACCAAACAAATGGCAGAATGTGCAGAAAATCAACAAAAGGCCAACAATTGTGTGAATGCTGCTCTGACAAGGTTGGACCTAATGGAATAAAAAAAAAAAGAGAGAGACTTTCAAAGAGAGTTAAGGGATCTGAAAGTGAGCCAAGAAACAGAGGACTTAATAATAAGCTGGCTAAGTTCAATGAAGACATAAATAAATGTAAGGATGAATTCCAGAAGTAAAAAAATGACCTGAAAAGGGAACTCAGCAAAGGTGGATACCACACAGAAAAAGGCAATAGAAACAATCCTAAACATATATGCACCTAAATGGGGGCTCCCAAATTCATCAAACAAACACTGTTAGAACTAAGGTCACAGATAACACCAAACACAGTGGTAGTGGGTGACTTTAACACCCCACTCTCATCAATTGACAGGTCATCCCAGGAAAAAATAAACAGAAAGGCATCTGGACTAAATGAGGTCATAGAAGGAATGGACCTAACAGATATATACAGGACATTTCATCCAAATGCTACAGAACATACATTCTTTTCAGCAGCACATGGAACATTCTCTAAAATAGACCATATATTAGGACACAAAGCAAATCTTAACAAATTCAGGAAAATTGAAATAATTCCTTGCATTCTGTCTGACCACAGATGATTGGGCTTCTGTGTGAAAAGGAAAAAACTCAGTAGCAGAGGCCAGTAAGTTAAAAAGGAGATAGAAAGGGAAGAGAAAGGAAGGGAAGAGGGCATTTATTAGATTCATATTGTATATATGTAAGTAGAAAGATTGAGATGGGGAGGGGATATGATGGAGAATGGAATTTCAAAGGGGAAAGTGGGGGGGGAGGGTACTACCATGGTATATTTTTTATAATCATGGAAAATATTAATAAAAATTGAGAAAAAAAGAAGAAAAAAAAAGGCAATAGAAAATACCAACCAAATTGAACAAGTCCAAACTTCTCTCAAAGCCCTCTAGAACAGAGTCAGTCATCTGTAGGACAGAACTTGAGAACTGGAAGACAAGACAGAAGAAACAGTTTGCGAGTCCAAAAATTTGAATGAGTTCAAATATTTTTTTGTGAACAGAGCATAAGGGAATTGTGGGATACCCTTAAATGTCCCAACATTCAGATCAAGTGTATACCAGAAAAGGAAGAAATTCAGACCAAAGGCACAGAAAACTTATTCAACTCAATTATTGAATAAAACTTTCACAGCCTCTCAAAAGAGAGTTCATTCAAGATACCAGAAGCTAACAGGACTCCAAACAGACCAGACCAAAGGAGAAACTCTCCAAGACATGTTATCATTAACACTCTAAACAACAAAAACAAAGGGAAAGTCCTAAAAGCAGCAAGAGAGAAAGAACACATTACATATAAAGGTAACCACACCAGAATTACCTCAGATCTCTCAATGGAAATCCTGAAAGCCAGAATGGCCTATAATGGAACACTGTAAAGTCTAAAAGCCTATGGCTTCCAACTCAAACTACTATACCAAGCAAAAGTATCCCTCATAATAAATGGTGAAAGAAAAACTTTCCATGATAAAAGTCAGTTCTATATCTATATGAACAAAAAGTCAAACCTACAGAGAATACTTCAGGGAATTCTCCACAGACAAGAGTCAACCAATCTCAAGGGCCTACAAGAACCAGACTACTGTAACCAAATCTAGAGAAGATCCAGAAAACTTCCAAGTCCAAGAAAATACCAAACCTCATAAAGCACTACAATATGGAAGGGATTAAATCACACCTTACAGTTATTGCTCTAAATGTTAATGTCCTTAATTCACCCATCAAGAAACACAAGTTAACTGGGTGGATAAGAAAAATGCACCCCTCAATCTGCTGTCTTCAAGAAATCTACCTCACCAATAAAGACAGAAATGCCCTCAGGGTGAAAGGGGGAAAATGATATTCCAAGCTAACAGAAATAAGCAGGCATTTCTATACTAATATTGGATAAAATTGAATTCAACTCAAAATTAATCAAAAAAGAAAAAGAAGGCCATTTCTTACTGATCAAGGGAATGATCCAACAAGAGGACATCACAATCATCAATCTAGATACACCAAACACAGGTGCACCACAGCTCATAAAACAAAACTTACTTGACAACAAAACAGAAATAAACACCAACACCATCATTGTTGGGGACTTCAATACTCCACTATCATAAATAGATAGATCATCCAAGCAGAAAATCAATAGGGAAGTAAGAGATCTCAGCAACACCATAGATCCAGGAGACCTACAGAACATCTACAGAACATTCTACCCCAATTCTACGGAACACACATTCATTTTAGCAGCCCATAGAACCTTTTCCAAAATAGATCCTATATTAGGCCACAAAGCCTGCCTCCATATATTCAGGAAAATTGACATAATTTCCTGTATGATATCAGATCACAAATGATGTAAAGCTATAAATTAACAACAGATGTGCCAGGAACTCCATCAGCTCCTGGAGACTGAACAACAAATTTTTAAACTATAAATGGGTACTGGATGAAATTGTAAACTTTCTAGAATTGAATGACAATGAGAGCACATTGTATCAAAACTTATGGGACACTATGAAGGCAGACTTTAAGGGAAAATTAATAGCACTAAATGCCTTCAAAACAAAGACAGAAAGATCCCAAATCAATAACCTAACCATGCATGTAAAGGCATTGGAAAAAGAAGAAGAATCCAACCTCAAAAGTTCCAGATGGAAAGAAATAATCAAGATCAGAGCAGAAATTAATGAATTGCAAGCTAAGAAAACAAGTAAGAAAATTAATGGAGCTTAGATTTGGTTACTTGAAAAACATAAATAAGATTGATAAACCCCTGGTCAATTTTATCAAGCAACAAAAAGGAGATGATGCTTCAAATTAACAAGATTAGAAATGAGAAAGGAGAGGCCACAACAGACATCAATAAATGAAATTGAATAAATTATTAGGACTTACTTCCAAAACCTCTTCTCCACAAAACTAGACAATCTGGAAGAAATGGATAAATTCCAAGACACATACCACCTACAAAACTAAATTCAGAGAAGGTTAATCTCCTAAGCAATCCTATCACACCCATTGAGATTGAAATGGTAATCAAAAACTTCCCCCAAACGTAGAGTCCAGGACCAGATGGCTTAGCCAAATTGTATCAAACTTTCATGGAAGAACAGAAACCAATGTTCTTCAAACTATTCCACATAAGAAGAAAACAGGGAAACCTCGCCAACTCCCTTTATGAAGCTGGCATAACCTTAATACCAAAACCATAAAGAGATACAACAAGAAAAGAAAACTATAGGCCTATATCCCTGATGAACTTAGGCACAAATATCCTAAAGAAAATCCTTGCAAATTGAATTCAACAACACATCAAAAGCATTATCCACCTTGATCAAATAGGGTTTATCCCAGGAATGCAGGGTTGGTTAAACATATGGAAATCTGTCAATGTATTACACCACATAAATAAACTTAATCAGAAAAACCACATGATCATTTCAATAGATGCAGAAAAGGACTTTGACAAAATACAACATTATTTAATTATCAAAATGTTGGAGAGAATAGGCATGGGCAATTTATATCTCAACATAATAAAGGCCATATATATAAACCACCTAAAGTCCAAATAATAATTACTGGAGAAAGACTTAAGGAATTCCCATTGAGATCAGGAACAAGACAGGGGTGCCCACTCTCGCCTCTGCTCTTCACCATAGTATAAGTCCTAGGCCAAGCCATAAGACAGTAGGAAGAAATAGAAATACATATTGTAAAGGAAGACAGCAAGTTAGCTGTATTTGCACATGACATGATCCTATACATAAATGAACCAAAAGACTCCATCTCAAAACTGCTAAAGGTGATTAATTCCTTCAGCAAAGTAGCAGGATACAAAATCAACACAAAAAAAATTAGTAGCCTTTTATATGCAAAGGACAAAGACATAGAGAAAGAAATTAGTGATGCTGTCCCATTTTCAATAGCAACAACAACAACAACAACAACAACAACAACAACAACAAAATACCTTGGAATAACACTAACCAAGGAAGTGAAAGACCTATATAAGGAAAAAAAAAAAAAAAACACTCAAGAAAGAAATTGAGGAGGACTTGAGAAGATGGAAAGCCTTCCTATGCTCCTGGATAGGCAGAATTAACATTGTAAAAATGTCAATCCTACCAAAAGCAATATGCAGATTTAATGCAATACCAGTAAAAATCCCAGCATCATTCTTCACAGAGATAGAAAAAATGATTTCAAAATTCATATACAATGGCAGCAGGCATCAGATATCCAACTATATCTTCAGCAAAAGAAACACCTTTGGAGGTATCACTGTACCTGATCTAAAGCTATATTATAAAACCATAGTAACAAAATCAGCATGATATTGGCATAAAAACAGGAATATAGACCAATAGCTAGTTGATTTTTGACAAAGGCCCTAAGACTGGAGAAAATATAGCATCTTCAACAAATGATGCTGAAACAAACTGGATAACCTTATGCAGAAAAATGAAGCTAGACCCACACATCTTGTCATGCACAAAAATCAAGTCCAAACTGATCAAAGACCTCAACATAAGACCTGAAACACTTCTACTACTGGAAGAAAAACTATGAAGAACTTTCCACGATACAGAAGTGGGGAAAGTCTTCCCTCCCCAGTATATCATGAAATTAAACAATCACTCAATCATTGGGATCTCATGAAGCTGAAACTTTTTTTCACAGACACACATACCATAAGCAGGGCCAATAGATTACCCACAGAATGTGAGAAAATTTGTTGGCTACTCAACTGATAGAGGCCTAATTTCTAGAATCTACAAAGAACACAGAAACCTAAACAAAAAAAAGAGGAAGCATTCCACTTACAAAGCAGGGCAGAGAACTGAATAGAAAGTTCTCAGAGGAAGAAACACAAATGGCAAACACACTCTTAAGAAAATGTTCAACGTCCCTAACCATCAGGAAAATACAAATTAAAATAATTATGGCATTCCACCTTACCCAGTAAGGATAGCAAACATCTTTTTAAAAAATCAAATAAAATCAAATGTTGGCAAGGATGTGGAGAAATAGGAACCTTCATCCACTGTTGGTGGAAATGCAAGCTGGTACAACCATTATGGAAATCAATATGGAGACTCCTAAAAAGGATGAATATGGAGTTACCAATAGACCCAGTTATTCCCTTACTGGGCATTTACCCTAAAAGCTCCATGCCTCAGTTCAGAGTTATTTTCTTTACATGCTTATAGCTGCTCAATTCCTAATAGCTAAGAACTGGAATCAACCCAGCTGCCCATTATTGGACAAATGGATAACCAAGATTTGGTATATCTACATGATGGACTTCTACTAAGCAGTAAGAAAAGAAAATAACACAATGAAATCTGTAGAAAAATGGTTGCATTTGGAACAGATCATACTCAGAAAACTCACACAATCACAGAAAGACAATTGTCACATGGTCTCACTCATTTGTGCTTCCTAGCCTGGATTACCCTGAGTTGCTCACATACCTGATAGGCATCTTGAGGCTTGGACAATAGGGACGGTAGGGCTTGGAGGAGGGGTGGAGAAAACAAAACTGAACTCAAATTGAACTGGTGCCATAGAAACCTATATCCTGGAAGGTAGACTAAAAGGTTAAAACCTCAACAGGACCTTAGGGAGAGCAACTGAATTGGAGGGCCCTGGAGATGGTGAGATGAAGTCTAACCTTAAAGTTCTCCTGTTTATTTTTATTTTTCTCTTTTCTTTTTATTTGTCACTGGCCTATAAGACCAAGTATCACGATGTGGTAAACACCCCCAATGAGCTATTGATCAGAGACCTACAAGGTCTCCCAAAACATTACATACTTTGGTTAGAGCACTTGATTACCCACCAAAGGTTAATGGTAAAACCTGCTGCTAACGACACCATATGCTGTTGGCACAAAACATGGAGAGACCTTTCTAGAATCTGGAAGAGAGCCAATCTCCAGAAAGTTAGCCCATTTAATGCTAGAAGGCACTATGTGAGCTTCTAGGGGGAACGTGGCCAACATCTGTCTGAGCAACTCAAGGTCTAAGCTACTCAGAAACAAACAACCTGACATGATGCTCACACAAGTGCAATAGTGGCACACAGCCATGGTGGGTAACCAACTGCTCTTGGATTGGCTAAGATATCCACTCAGTGGAAAGGAACCCATATCTGGAACTGGAAAACAAATCAGAATCATATCCAGATAATGCTTTTGCTTTATAATATCAAGCTCCCACTAATCTTGGGCTATAAGAGGGTCTATCCCCATTAAATTCTCTCTAAATTAATAATGGTTATCCCATTTGACCTGGGCTGACTTCACTTGCTGTTGGAGAATCTGCTTCTCTTTTTCAGATGGGAGTGGGACCTGAGGAGATTAATGACCCATCATACTTCACCTAGGCCCCAGCTTAAACCACAGAGGAACTAGGAAAATGAGAAAGTGTTCTGCTTTCTCACTGAGCAAGGGTGAAGGACATAGATACTGTAGACTCTCAACACCTACCAAGCCAGAGATCCAGAGGCTCCTAAGAGCTCATCACGGAAGTAGTCTCAGTCAATATGGCTCCAAAAATTCTGTGGAATAGGGGGCAGAAAGATTGTTAGAGCCACAAGTTGGGACATTGCCTCTCCCTCATAACTGACTGTTGCCCCCCATAATGCATGACCCACAATCACCATGGGGATGACCTGCATTCCCAATGAGGAGGGCCCCTTCAGAAAAGGGGCAGGGACAAGGGAAATGTTGGTATCAACATGTGTTGTTTACATACTAAGTATGTCCATAACTAATAAAAATAAATTTTAAAAAATTGCTAGGGAAATTAAAATACTTTTCTTTTTTAAGAACTTACTTCTTGCCAGTGGATTTAAACTTTTCTTAGCCTAATCTTAGATTTCCAATGTAGAAAACAAATAAAATCAGAACTACCCTGGTTGAGCACAGGATATCTTCCTTATAGTCATTACATATCCTTTCATAACCTAGTTTATGGTGAGCTCTGCTGAACCATCAGGATATTTAGGATATTATTTTAAAGAAGTTGATCTAGACTTCAACAAATTGTTTCAGAAAAGAACAATAGTAAGTGTGTCAAATCTTTTTAGCTTCATAGCTACTCAGTCTTGCAGACTGTCATACTAAAGCATCCATATATATTTGTAAATAACTGTTCATGGCTATGTTACAATAAAACTTTTTTATGAACACAAAAATTTGAATTTCATGATATTTCCATGTGTCACAAAATATAATTCTTGTTTTTTTCAAATATTTTAAACATAAAAACATCCATAGCTCACAAGCCATCTATAAATAAATGGTGAATTGGATTTTCCCTGTGGAGAATAAATTGTTGAAAGCAAAGTAGATCCTTGTCCAGGGTTCTCAGTTAAGAATTCTGTCCCTGGGCTGGAGAGATGGCTTAGCGGTTAAGCGCTTGCCTGTGAAGCCTAAGGACCCCGGTTCGAGGCTCGATTCTCCAGGACCCACGTTAGCCAGATGCACAAGGGTGTGCACGTGTCTGGAGTTCGTTTGCAGTGGCTGGAGGCCCTGGCTCGCCTATTCTCTCTCTCTGTATCTGCCTCTCTCTCTCTGTGTGTGTTCCTCTCAACTAAATAAATAAAAATAAACAAAAAAAATTAAAAAAAAAAGAATTCTGTCCCTTAGGTATAGGGAACATCTTAGCTACATACTGAGTTGATGACAGTATAGGAAATATGACTTATGCAACTGATTTGGTTTCAGGCCCAGAATGTCTCCTTTTCTTTTCTTCTACCCACAGTGTTTTTATTCCATTGTGAATTATACTATTGAAAAAAATCTGAGATGCTATGGGTATCAGATCTTTTGTGAGAGCAAGTCTTACCTAAGGAGATAGGAGAGAGATTAAGAGATAAAATTTTACATTCTTGAGGTTTAAGACGGAACTTTATCCCCTTATGTGTGGCAATGGTGATTGAGAATTTATAGGTGCTTCCTAACTTGGGGTTCTAGAACTATATTGGTAAGTTTTCAATTGACAATGAGCTATTGGAGCAAGCTAGGACTATGGAAATCTAATAACTCCATGCATCTCAGCTGGTCATTTAAATTTTTTTCTAAATTAAAAAAATGTGCTGGAGAGGTGGCTTAGTGGTTAAAGATGCTTGCTTACAAAGCCTGATGACCTGGATTTGATTCCCCAGTATCCACATAAAGCAAGATGCAAAAAGTGGCACATATATCTGGAGTTCATTTGTAGTTCTGGCAGCTTATTCTGTCTCCCCTTCTTCGTCTCTCTTAAATCAATAAATAAACAAACAAATAGCAAGTTCTTCTAGCTCTCATTTGGAGCCAAACAACATGAAAAGTAGAAATCGGAGAAGGAGCAAACTCTAAGATCCATAAAAGACCCAAATATAAAAAAAAACTTCAAAGCAATTAAGACTTAACCATATATATATATATATATATATATATACACACACACACATAATTGAAACTCCCTTTCTGTCCAGTGTTTAAAGTTAAATCAATTTGGCTGTATCTTTTTTTGTTTGTTTGTTTGTTTTGTTTTCTGTGGAAGGGTCTCACGCTAGCTCAGGCTGTAGCTCAGGCTATGTGGTCTCAGGGTGGCCTCGAACTCTTGGTGATTCTCCTACCTCTGCCTCCCAAGTGCTGGGTGGGATTCACCTGGCCCAATTTGGCTGTAGCTTTAATGCATATAATTTTTTTAAATCTCCATAAGAAAAAAAATTTAAAAAGATAAAACTCTGCAGTTTATTAATGACTTGACTAGTCAAGTTAAATTGAGTCAAATGTCAAGTTGACCGAAAAGGAAAAAAAAAAAAAAAAATCAAGTGTTTTTCTGCAGATGAAACTATAATTGCATGTGAATGAAGATAATCAATTATCTCCCAAATTTCTACTTCCTGTTTGGCTTCATGGAAACACTTCACAATCCAACATCCCTAAACAACTGATTTACCCTGAAGCAAAGCTTTGATGGTATAAACCTCTGAGTATTTTCTGCAGTGTTTGTTGAAAACAGATCATCAAGTTTAAGCAATATGATACCACGGTCATCTGTGAATGCTTTTCCCCCAGTAGTAGTCACACTGGTTTATGTGATAGGTGTAAGGAGGAGGCCTGATTTAATGGAAACATTGTTCCACTGATACCCAGGAAGGCGGTAAGCCAAAAGAAGAAGTGCACATCTCAGAATCCATCTCTATTGGGGGAACAGCAGTTGCACTAATTGTATTTTTTACAAACTCTTAACTATTCTACAAAAGTATTAAAAAGTCTTAATCCACCATTTTCCCTGCAGCTGTCATTTGGTCTCGGTGGGTGGTCAGGAAGTGAGGAACACAGTGTCACTGCGGCTCAGTGCCTCTTTCCTTTGATCAAGCTTGGAAGCCAGACAGGAAACAATATGCTTCTTGCTTCAGTGCCATTGCAGATTGTTCATTAGTTTTAATTATTTTCTAAGATCTAGAGGGAGCCATCAAAAAAAATTAATCATGAATGAAAGGCAAGGCAGCCTTCTGTGATCATAAAAACAAATAAAGTGTTTTGGATTATGGACTTTTTATGATTTACACTCAAACTTGAATGAAAGGGGGCATATGGTGCAATAGCATTTATTAAAAAGGCATGAGGATTTATGATAAATCATAAGCTTTATTATAAAATAAAATGTGTTGCCCTTCTATTGTGTTTTTAAAGTTAATTTTGCAAGTGTGCACAGAGGAATGCTTTTATAAATTTGAGCATGATAGAGAAATAAACTAAAAAATTGCATTATGTTATTAGCAGGGACTTCAAAGATTAGACCAGTTGTATAATGCAGTGAATGTTTTCTAGAACAGTATATTCCATTCTTGAAAGTTCGGAATTGTATCATCTTGTCTCTATGTCTTGACATACTTCCAAGCACTAGTCTTTCTCCCATAATGCCCCTTGAGGTTGAACCAGCTCTCCCTTCCTTCTTCTGACTAGTTGAAGACCAAATTCTAGCCTTCATGTGCTCAGTTCAGTTTTGGATTATACCTCTGACTAGGTATGCTACTAGAAACTATGTAGGCACTGTAAGCCTTGGTTTCCTAATCATGCAAAACGGAGAAAATCATTATGCATACTTAGAGACTAAATGAGAGTATTAATCTAAATTACCCCACAACATGCCAAATGGAAGTGCTCAGTAAATGCTAGTTATTACTTTTAATGTTATGACTGCATTTATGATAAAACCAATTTGAGCGTGTTCTCATGTGACATGGTTTTGAGTGTCTTCACAAATAACATGACTAATTTGTCTTAGATTTGAAAGTTAAATTCTCACGTCCTGTGACTCCTTTTCACCCCCTGAAATACGCATGAGATGGGTCACTCTTCTTACTATCACTAGAATCAATTCAGGATTTTCTCGCTCCAATTAAAATAGCTTTAAAATGCTCCTCTTCAAAAAAAAGCCCCGTTAAAAATTCCTGATGCCAACAACTTTGGGGACATTGTCTGATCCAAACCAAAATTGGATCAGATATCAAATTTTTCTTTTTCTCTGAAAATTATCTCACACTCTTGTGCCCTTGGTCCTCAGATTTGGGCTCTTTCAGATTAGCTTTGAGTACTTTACTATGAAAAATGCTAGTTCCCTTATCTCAGATAGAGCCAAATTGATGTTCACTGTGGCTTACCTGATGTACACGTGGCATGTCCTCAATTCTATGCCTGCATTGTCCTGTGAAACTAGATCGAACATCCTCTCCCAAGTTACAAGACAAAAGCTTAGAGATAAATAAAAATCAGTTCATCTACACTCTTAAATGTTGGATTTTCTGGGCACTCACCAACTATCTATTTTGGTACTGCTTTCTAATAAATATGTCTATGTATGCTAGGCTATGACTTTGGGATGTCCTCAAAAGGTCCATGTGTTCAAGGCTTCACCCTCAGACCATAGCACTATTGTGAGGTGGTGGAACTATAGGGGGTAGAGTCTGGTGGATTGGAGTTAGATCATTGCAGTTGTCTCCTTGAAGTGGATATTGAGACTCTAGCCTCTTCCTTTCTCCCTCTTTTCTTCCTGGACACCATGAGGCAAACTATCTTCCTCTACCATACACTTCCACCATGAGCCAAAATAACTCTCTCCTCCTTATTAAGTTACCTTAGGCATTTTCTCAAAGTAATGGAATGCTGACTAACTGTATCTGTCTATAATTATGTTATGAGATTAAAAAAAAGTCAGATTCTTACTAAACTTTTAAGGTGGTCATTCTTTGGGATCCATAGAAGACTGGTTTTAAGATTTCCATGTATATCAAAATCCACAGATATCCAAGTCCTTTATATATAAAATGGGGAACTGTTTTCATAGAACCTGGGCATTTTTTATTTATGACTATCTAGTTGAACATATTCTTAGATGGATTTGGGATTGTAGCAACAAGGCAGGTCGTCCGGCCTGAACTGGTTTGGAGTCCATGCACAATAAAGCAAACTGTGTCCTCTACGTGAACATTTAGGGAGAGACACCTGTTTACCATCTCATGCCTCTGTATCATTTGGCATACATATAATTAAAATTGTGTGAAGGAACATGCTTAGTTAAGAAAAAAAATATATAGCACAAATGTCTCAATTAAACCTAAGGACAACCTAAACTATGCCCCTAGCAACAGGTCCATTCTTCCCTGAAACTCCTATAAAGAGTGTCCTGGGGCCCTAGAGTACCCAAGATCTGCTTTAGTACCCAGTGGTCTGCTGTCCCTTTGGTACTTTATTCAAACCTTTACTGTTATTTGGCTCTTAATATAGTTACTTGCTGCTTAATTACTTACGTGTGTCTTTCTTCAATTCTGAGTAAGATGCCAAGAAGCTGGACACACACACACACACACACACACACACACAGAGAGAGAGAGAGAGAGAGAGAGAGAGAGAGACAGACAGACAGACAGAGAGAGAGAGAGAGAGGGAGAGGAGTTTGACACCACTGGTCATCTAAATTACTTGGATGAAAAGAGGCTGCAAATGAAAAATATTGAAAAGTTCTGGTTACAGAAATAATATGTAAAAATCCTGCCAACATTTGGTATAGTTAATTTTTTCCCAAACATTTCCCATCAATAGTGGGTTGTATCTACAGATGTAGAACAGTTGAATGCAGAGGACCAACTTGTACTATTTCTGTGACATTTATTTATCTTTTCTTCCAAAATCTCTTGAGAGAAGAGAAAAGAAACTTGTCTGGCACAATAGTTCTTGCAATTTCATTTTCCTTTTTCAGTATCTCCAAAACATATGGACATTCAGAAAAAAACTCCCCTAGAACCAGGGAAGAGGTATAATATTTCTTTCACTCTGAAGGTTCAGACAATAATTAGTATGCTCTTGACCTCTCAGATATCCCAAAATTCCCCATAGGAACATGCAGCTGGTTGCCCTTTTTTTTGTGGTGTAGAATTCTCAATAAGCAAAAAACTGCACTACCTGGTTCTCAAAGGTCTATATTCCCTGCCTTCCAATTGTCCTTACAATTTTGGCTGTGGACCATTTACTCACCAGATGCAATTAATGAGTAGAAATCAATCCCACCACCTCTCAAGTATTTTCTACTAGATTTATGGAGAAATCTATGATAAAAATTTCAGTCATGCACTCCTTTACCAACTTAGCTTTCAGACTTACTATAGGTTAATTTTGATGCTAAAGATATTGCCAGATAGTGTTTCCAATATAGCAGTTGAGATGGTGCATAGAATCCACTTTTCTCCTTTTCTGTAAAATTTGGAACTGGACATACTAATCTTTGAGGTTCTACATTGTTTATTCTCTTTTGAGACTTGTGATGTTTCAGAGAAGCATGGAGACTACTGGGAGATCTAGACGGTTTGTAATACATTACAAGTTGCGAGCAATTTTTAGGGAGGATGTAGCAGTCTTTGAAGATCTGTATTTTTTCTGAACTTCTACAGAATGTAATTATGTCCTTTCTAACATTTTTTTGCAAAATCCTTTTGTTTGCTTTTCCAGGTAGGGTTTCACTCTATCTGAAGCTGACCTGGAATTCACTATGTAATCTCAGGGTGGCCTTGAACTCATGGTGATCCACCTATCTCTGCCTTCCAAGTACTGGAATTAATAGCGTGCGCCACCAGGCCCAGCTTGCAAAATGTTTTTTATATATCTTTTGCCAAGCACACCAGCCAATACTTTAAAATTCAACCTTGCTTAAACTCTCTGGGCATTTAGGGGGCATACATTCAAACTACCATATAAAGTCATATTTTTTTCTTTCTTAAAAAATATTTTCCAAGTACAGGAATTACCTATACACAACCATCAAAATTTTAAGAACAAAATTTATTAGAAATGCAGCTATCTGAATGGAATCCTGGATAAGGATTATTGTTACTACTGATGTAGTATGGTTAGCCCTGCCCATTCCTTCCAGAACAAACAATGCTGATGGCAACAGTTACCATTTATATAGCAGCTAGGCATTCACAAAGTTAATGCATACTTCTAATATTTCTTAAGGTAAGGCACTGTGGTGGTTTGAATCAGGTGTCCCCCATAAACTTAGGTGTTCTGAATGCTAGGTTCCCAGCTGATGGAGATTTGGGAATTAATGCCTCCTGGAGGCAGTGTATTGTTGGAGGCGGGCTTATGGGTGTTATAGCCAGTTTCCCCTTGCCAGTGTTTGGCACACTCTCCTGTTGCAATGATCCACCTTATGTGGGCCAGGGGGTGATGTCCACCCTCTGCTCATGCCATCATTTTTCCCTGCCATCATGGAGCTTCCCCTCGAACCTATAAGCCAAAATAAACCTCTTTTTCCTACAAGCTGCTTTTAGTTGGGTGATTTCTACCAGCAATGTAAACTGGACTGCAACAGGCACAAATAATTCCATTCACAGTTGATAAAATTAAGGTTTGGAGAGTATAAGAAAACAATCTGCCTCCTTATATGACCTTGTTTTGCCCATATGTTCATAGCATGTGGGAAGAGAAAGTTCCAGATTGCCAGCATCTCATGTCACCAACTCAGTAGTCAAGTCTTCCTCCTTCATCTCCCCATGCAGCTCAGTACCAGGTTCTCTTCATGTTTTCTACCAAATAGGAGTTGGGTCTGCCTGTTTTGTTCTCCCTGGCTTCCATCTGAGTCTACCTTAGATTATTGCAATAGGTTTTTACAGGTTATTTCTCCAGTCATTCTTGAACATTTCTGGTTCCCAACTTGAGTGTACATCAGAAGCCCTGTGTGGATTCTTAAAACACAGGCTCCTGGGCCCCACTCCCAGATTATCTGATTTCAGCAAGACTGGGGCTGGGCCTGAAAGTATGTAATCTATTTAAAAATCCCCAGGGCATGTTGATGTTGCTGGCTTGGGGACCCACATGTTGGAAAGAATTGCTCTATACAATCCATTTCCCACCTAACAATGATCACTCTGAAACTCTTTTATACCCCCCTTCTGATTTCCCTAATAGTTCATTTATATGTTTTCTCCCCAAACTTTCAGAATGCAAGATAACCAGACTCTTCTTTCTTGTTGACTGCCCAGAACTCTATGCCAGACTCATGAATGAAATACCCAATAAACAATCCCCTCTTTTTTTTGGTTTTTGTTTTTTCAAAGTAGGGTCATACTGTGGCCCAGGCTGACCTGGATTTCACTATGTAGCCTCAGGGTGGCCTTGAACTCCAGTAATCCTCCTACCTCTGCCTCCCAAGTGCTGGGATTAAAGGGTTGTGCCACCACACCTGGTTTAAAACACCCATTTTTGCAGGTCAGTAATCCATCTGGTTTTGTAGGTATTGAGCTCTTTGAATCTCTTGAGGGTCAGTGGTCAGTTTCAAGTGAGTTTCTAGCACCTTTCATGCCATGAAGGAAACAACCACATGAGACAAAATATGCCACACAGCTATCTGAGCCAGCAAAAAACTACAGGAAAATAAAGAAATAAATAGAGCCAAAGTTAAAAGGTTATATTAGACCATACTCAGGAATAATAATTATAGCTATAGATTTTTTCCATGTAAACTGGGGTGTATATATATATATATATATACATATACACATATATATGTATACATATATATACACATGTATATATATATGTGTGTGTGTATATACACATACATACATACATATACCACTGATAGAATTTTCATGCCTTAACCTTGAAAATTCCTAAACCTTTCTTTTCAAAATGTTTGATTCTGGTGAACAATTTTTCTCTCATTCCAATTCCATTGCTGGTCATACAACTCAATGTGGAACAACCAATTTACTCCTCTCTCACTAGTGATTTGTTAAGGGATGTGTAATTCCATCACACTGGCCTATATAGCTGAGGAAGACCTTGAACTTATCCTACATTGTTACAGATAGCTTGGGATACATGAAATCCTGTCTCAAAGAAAAAAAAAAAAAAGATGGAATCCAGATCCAAAGAGGTGGCATATAAGAGACAAGGGTGCCTGATATAATCTGAATGGAATTCCAGATGAGGATTTATATTGACCAGTGATGGAGTGTGGCTTAGTATGATAGCAGTGTTTGTAGCCATGTCCTGCCCCTTCCTTCCAGCATGAACAATGCTAATATCAATTTCCGTGTATGTGGCAATTCACTGTTCATAAAGCTAATGCTTATTCCTAATGTGTATATTTTTCCTCTTAGGTGAACACATTACTTTCCATTTTTATTTACACCAATTTGAGTTAGAATCTATCACTGAAAATGGAAAGTCTCTGAGGAAAACATGGCATGTCCTATGAGACTCTCCTCTGAAGAGTCCTGCTGGGATTTTTTTTTTTCTCTCAACACCCAGTTCAAAGGCAGCTGGGAGCACCCACAACATAACACAGGAGCTCTGAGAATTCTGGGCCCGCACACCATTGCCAAGATAGAACATAAAAAGTTCTTAACAAGAATGCTTCTATTTTCTATAAGCATTTTCTCATAAAGAGGTCCAACAAACCTCATACATATTTCTTTTCTTTTCACCCTGTTCCTTTAAAGGAGCAAGAAACACATACATTCTCAAGCTGTGGGACCTGAGCGAGATTACATCACCTCTGAGTGTCAGTTTCCAGTGTTAAAACAGGCAGAGGAGGTGAGGCAGGAGTTTCAGATCCCACATTCAATGAGACTGTGAGATATAATTAGAAATACCTAGCATCTTAGCTTCAGGGATTTATGACACAATATGTTGATGTTGGATACTATTTTCTGCCAGACAAACCTGAGAAACTATACCCCAGTTCACATGGAACTTTCATGGGGTCTCACTCTTAGGCTTCACATATGGATCTCTCAATGAACTGGAGTACATGATGCATTAAAGCATTAAGAGACCCTCTTATTTTATTTTAGGACCAAAATCTCTAGGGAAATAACACTGTCCTTTTATAATAAGCATCACAGGCATAAACCAGTGTCATGTGGCAGAGCTAAACTGTGAATTATAGATATCTTCATGTTTTACCAAAGCAAATTTGACTCTAAGAAAGAAAAGCTTATGTGTCACACACACACACCAAAAATAAAGTCCCATGTTTAAATTATTTCTCCTTAATGGGTTATACTTCTGCTGGTAATCTGCATTCCACAACCTCCGAAAGCCCTTCAAGCCAACATAATTAAAACATGAGCAAATAATTGCAGGACTCATGGGGAATTGTGTCATCAATCCTGTGGAACTAGCCCTTGTGAACACTGACTATGTGTGGAGTTGCGAAATAGATCTTATAAGAAAATATATAATTTTGAGCCGGGCGTGATGGTGCATACCTTTAATCCTAGCACTCGGGAGGCAGAGGTAGGAGGATCACCATGAGTTCAAGGCCACTCTGAGACTACATAGTGAATTCCAGGTCAGCCTGAGGTAGAGTGAGATCCTACCTCAAAAAAAAAAAAAAAAAATGAAAAAGAAAAAAATTTATAATTTTGTATAAAGTAGTAAACTAACTCTGTGGACATATATAGGGGACATCAACAAAACACCTGTGAGAAAACACATAACTGCTCATTAAAATAACAAATACAACAAATATAATGAAAATTGTAAGATAATAGAAAGAGTACTAAAAGGGATTTTTTTTGTGTGTGGTAGGGTCTCCCTCTAGCCCAGCTAGCCCAGGCTGATCTGGGACTCATTATGTAATACCAGGTCAGCCTCGAATTCACACTGATCCTCCCATCTCTGCCTCCTGAGTGAGTGCTGAGACTAAAGGTGTATGCCATCATGCCTGGCTCTCAGTGGAGTTATTAAAAAAGCTTTACTGGATGAACTGAGCATTGCAATGAGAACAAATAAAAGATGAGGGTATGTATATATTGGGAGATATCTGAAGAACTGTGTGTTTGTTTAGTGATGGTAGAGGAAGGGAGCTTATCAGTGAGAACCAGAAAGCTATTGATGGCATGACTGAAGAATACACCAATATGCCATTACATTCTATTTAAACTGTCAATATTGGGCTGGAGAGACGGCTTAGCAGTTAAGGTGCTTGTCTGCAAAGCCCAAGGACCTATGTTTGACTCCCCAGGTCCCACATAAGCCAGATGCACAAGGTGACACAAACATGCGAAATCACATATGCACACAAGGTGACACACATGTCTGGAGTTTGATTGCAGTGGCTAAGGCACTGGCACACTAATTCTCTCTCATTCTCTCTCTCTTACGCATAAAAAAATGAAAAAAAACCCTAAAATGTCAATCTTTTTTTAAAAAAATAAAAATTTTTATTTATTGAAGGAGATAGAGAAAGAGGCAGATAGAAAGAAGGAGAATGGGCATATCAGGGCCTCTAGCTTCTGAAAACGAATTCTAGGTGCATGTGCCACCTTGTGCTTCTGGCTTATGTATGTCCTGGGTAATCAAACTTGAGTCCTCTGGCTTTACAGGCAAGTGCCTTTACCACTAAGCCATATTTCCAGCCCTACAGTCAATCTTTTAAGAGAAAAGGTCCAATGACAACAAAGGTAGAAGGTATTAATGATTTTTCTTGAAAATATTCCCTTATAGTGCATGAGACATATTTATACTAAAATTATTTTTTATCTGAAATTAAAATTTAACAGAGCATTCTGTATTTTCATTTGCTAAACTGGAAACTATTTCGGACATTAGACTAACCTGATTTAAATAAAACAAGATTAAAGTATTAAAGACATTCTCAATAGTACCATATAGCATCCATTATGTGTTAGGCTCTGTTTGGTGACTTTGTGTATTTTTATGCACTTAATCCATACAAAAATCTATGAGGTAATTATTATGACTTAATCTTTTTCCAGAGGACCAAACTGAGGAACAATAAAGTACTAATGGGAAGAGTCAGGATTTGAACCCAGGCAGACTAGTTAGACACTCTGAGCTCTGAACTACTTTGTTAGATGCTAGGTAAGGTGTGTTTTCACATGGTGATTGAAAAAACATGTCACAATTGCCCTTTTAAAACAATGAGTCCTAGTGTTTAATTGTTGGATCAATCCTTAAAACCCAAAGCAAAGTCTGTGGGAAAAATCACTTTCCAGTTTGAAGTGAGACCCAGTTGTCCCTCCTGATGTCTCAATCCTGGTAGCTGACTGTAGGTGAATATTTCTCATCGTCTTGGGCCTTTTATTTACCTCCTCAAAACTGACCCTCACCAGTTGCCATTGACCCATACTGGTAGACTCATCCCAGTCGATTCATGGTTCCATGGATTTCTGAGTCTTTTTGGCTGTTAACATAGTACATAGCAGAGCTTAGAGGAAGCTGAACATATGAATATGCTGCCAGTATTCCTACTTGATTGCAAAAGACAGACATTCTCTTGGCTGAAATGCCATTCCTTTTGCACTACGTTATATCTGTTAAGGATTATCCATAAGATGAGCAGGGATCTCCTGATATTCCTTCAGAGAGGAGTAAATACTATATATCTCCAACAGACATAATTATAAGAATTCTAGAGAGAAGATTTTATACATATATATGTATGGTGTGTGTATGTCACTTGAGGGCATTTATTATTGAATGGATACTTTAATCTGCATTACAGAGATAAAGGCATATCATAAATAAGCATCTTTAGCATATTTAAAAATCATTAGGCTCCCATATTGACTTATTTCAGCTTCTTGTCCCATGCTGTCAATTTGTGGAATGTTCAAGCAATTTTACTTCCAGTAAAATATTTTTTTTCAATATAGTAATATAAAACCCTTTGTCTCTACTTGCAGCTGAGGAATAAGCCTATTTGTAATGACTCTTACATGAGGGTTGTATTGAATGCTTCCTGTGTAATCAGACATTACATGAAATTAGAAACAATAGGGGAGCAGAATCAATCAGCCATGGCAGAGGGATCAAGATAGTAATGACTCATTCCACTGGGTTGCTTTGGAAAATTAATAACAACAGAGGTAATTACTAACCTGGGAGAGGAAGACTCTTGATCATTCTTACCACATACTTTCAAAAATGAAGCACACAGAAACCCATCATTGCAAACTGCTTGCCTGCTTGCTACAGCCAATAGTCAGTCAGCTAGCTCAACTGTCTCCAAAACCACATATTCTAGGTCAGTAGGTCTCAGCTGAGTGTGATTGTCCCCAAGGGGGCATGGCAATAGTACCAACCATTTTTGGTGGTATAATTTGGGGTAGGGGAGTGGTTGCTAACAGAGTCTAGAAAGTAGAAGTCAAGAATACAAGTCCGTATTCCATCATACATAGAAAAGCCCACCCCTACCATGATGCAGAATTATTATGTTAATAGTGTCAAGATGGAGAAATCCTGGCCTTAGGCCCTGCTTCCAGTTCATGAAATGTCCTGACAAACCTCAAAATGCAGGGCTGAGGTCTCTATTCTATACAAAGGACTTAGAAAATTCCTTCATTTTTCTTCTAGCTCTATCTGCTTTCTGGAGCAGGCACATCTATCACAGCTACCTGTCTGTAGCTCTAAGACACCATTGCAGAAACAGACTGCTTAATGCATCAAGGAAAGGACTGTTCTAGACAAAGCTGAAGGAAAAGATGTTCAGCTAGGATAATGCATTTGTCTTTCTTAGCTCAGTCCCTCGTCTTTAGTTGTTTGGAAGTACAGGTGTACAAGAATGCATGAGGTCATAAAATCATGTGCTATACATCTCTGCTTCTCATGTTCAAACTCTGCTTGTTTATGCCTCAAGTAGACCCTTGTATAATTTGTCTTGCCTTATTTTGTTCAAGAAAGATGGTTACTACTACCAAAGCAGCATGGCCATCTTCCTCCAACTATACTACCAGGTTCACCAGATCTGGGAAAAACAAAGCTATATCCTGCTACATTGGTTCTATCTCTGTTAAACATGGCTAAATTTTATGGTGCTAGAAAACACCATTATTATCATAACAAGAAAAAGTCAAATAAGAATAAAAATAATATTCAAATCTTCCCCTTCAGGAATATTCATAGAGTTTGACTTGCAATATAGATGGATACCTTTTCTGTTTTGCTCCAGTTGATGCAGTTCTTAGTATTCTAAAACCCTGTTATCATGTGAATACTCACAATATGTCCCACTTTGTCTCTGGGGTAGGACTTCCCTGAAGATCTCTGATACCCTTTCCAGTTATTTCTTTTTTTCCTATTCTTTTATCAATGCAGACTTAGAGATAGGTGTCATGGCACATGCCTGTAATTGTAGCACTTGGATGCTGAGGAAGGAGGAATGAGAGATCAAGGTGAGCCTAGGATACATAATGAACTCTGTCTCAAAAAAAAAAAAAAGAAAGAAAGAAAGAAAGAAAAGAAAAGAAAAGAAAAGAAATACCTTCCCTTACCAATGCAGACTTGACTTTTGTGAATGTGACATTAGAACCAGACTGCCCCATGTGTGTCATTTGGACATGGCTTTCTGATGATAGAGAAAGGAGTATCTTCCATTGTGTTGCCTCTTCTCCTGTGGCAGATGTGGCAAGGGAGGATTTTAGTGAGCCTGAAGTCATGCCATATGTTTGGCTTATTTTACAAAGGTGTGAATAACTCACTATTATTCCAACCTATATGAAGGAGGGCTGCCACATATTGTCCCAAATCAGTACATATCTTTTGTTTATACATGTGTTCCAGAGTCAGTAATTAATCTAAGCCTAAATCTCCAAGCATATATCCATCTTGTTTCATTGCATGCTCATATCATTTGAAGCATTGAAGTTTTAGAGTTTCTAGGTCCTATCTTCCAGTTTCACAGAGGAGGAAACTGATGTTTTTGCCCAATATGACTTTGGTTGATTGTGACTCTTTATGACATTTGTTGACCCTCTTTGTAGGATGATTATGTTTCTTTATTCCTTTGCCAATACATTTCTCCATGTTATTTTCCATGTCCCATGGTATGTTGACAGAAGTGACACATGCTTCTTTCAAATGGGGACTTTAAGAGACACTAAGTGGTCTGAATGTCTGTATGTCTTTCTATGTGATGAACAATGTCCCAGGCAGGAATTACTCCCTTATCCTAGTTTCCAGATCAAAGATGAAGGGAAGCAGAACCACAGTACATCTCAATAATGTGAAGAGAGATAAAGCTTCACTGGGTGAGTTACCTCTGTTCTTGTTGACATGAAGTCATTTGTTACTGTATCATTATATAGCATATGCTAACTAACAAAGCCACCTAGTACTTTAGCAGTAAAGCTAAGACCTCAATCTTGATTCTTAACATATGATGCTGTTTAATCTTAGTTCTCTACTTGACAGGATCTAGACTCACCATGGAAACAAATCTCTGGGCATATCTGTGATGAGTTTTCTAGTTTAGGTTAATTGGTGTAGGAAGACCCACACTAAATGTCGGTAGCACTATTCCACAAGCTGAGGTCTCAGAGTGAATAAAAAGAAGAAGGTGAGCTAAGCAGAAACATTGGTCCCCCTCTGCTGCCTCACTGTGGACACAGTGTGACCAGATCTGTTTCATGCTCCTGCTGCCATGGTTTCCCCAACATGATGCACTGTAACCTTGAACTATAAACCCAGAAGAAATTGTCCTTGCTTAAAGTTTCTTCTGGTTAGGTCAAAGCAACAAAAAAGTAACTGACACAAAAACCTACCAAATCAAACACATATTAGCTATAATGAGCTACGAAGATGAATCCTATCCAACATTGGAGCAGAGAGGCCTTGGTTTTTAACAGCTTTAGTTATCTTAGTTTCCCATAATCAATTAGATGGAATTACCACTGTGGATTTGCTGCATTTGGGGGGGGGATGGTTAAGTATACAGATTTCCAGGAAAGCCTAACACAAAGGTGTAGAATTTTCTTTAACTCATATTGTACTCTGAAGATGGCACATCTCCTTTTTCAGGGCACCAACTCTCATGTTCTGTTTACAGTCCAAAACAAACGAAATTCTCCTGAAATTCAATGGGCATCAAACAAAATATAAGACAGAATGGCACAGAGAAAGAAATATAAAAGGAAGAAAGAAACTCTCTTGACACTTCCCATAATAACTCGCATCATTTGGGTGTATACATTTGCTTCATTATTTTCTAGTTAACAAGTTTGCAAATAAGCTAAGAACATTCTGGTGATGACTTTACTTAACACTAATTTCATAAGCTTCCAGGAGTGAAGAACTCCACTGGGGTAAACGAAAATATGCTTGAGTTTTCTTAATTGCCACCTTGCTGAGGCTGCAAGCTCATTGTGGTGCTGTGTGACAAATGGTTCTAAGCACTGTCAAGCAGTCTCAGAGGAGATGGGACTGCTATACAAGTTACCAATTTCATTACTGTGTGTCTGACAGCCCCAGCTGAGAAAAGGAAAAAAAAAATGCTCAAGGAGTGGAGATGCAGGGGCCAGTGTGGCAGTGACTGACAAGACAGAGAAGCACCCCTACCACTGGAGTGTTTGCTGTCCTTGGATGTGGTTATCTTCCCTGGGTGAAGTGTTGGCTGGAGGGTAAAGATACAGTGTTCTGTCTTGGCCCTCTAGTTCAGCCCTTACATACTATCTGACAACCAGACATTCTCAATTAAAGCGTATTGAGTGCATGAACACATGAACCAATGAGCGAGTACTTCTCTCTTATCCAACCTCATCAGCAATTTGCTTTTCATTCTCCACTTACCAACAGGTAGGACCATGATAGAAAGTGTTTTTGTTTCACACTTTGAGAATCCATCCCTCTACCTTCAGCCCACACAAATCCCCTTCTGACTTTCAGGCTCTGTGTCCTGTCCCCTGTCCCATCAGTTCTGAGCTCCTGTGAGACATGAATCTATGCCTGAGTCAACTTCCAATCTGTCTTTGTGCTTAAAAAATCATTTTGTTCTCAACAGGAGCACTACACGCTTAAAAATTTCAGAGTTTAGTTTATATTTGTAACATGGTATGTCTTCGAAACATTTGCTATTTATAAGAGAAATGGGGTGAGATTAGAAAATGACTATTTAAAAATAAGTGACAAAGGAGACACTTCAGGTGTAAAGTTAGGAGAAATATGTTTTGCAATCTTACTGCATGAATGAGATATTTCAGTTTGTGGTTAACAGCTTGCTTGGTTGTAGAGCATGCATCCTTGGTGGAGATCTCACCCTCAAATGAATCAACATCAGTTCTTGTAAAGGGCTGATGAAAAATTCTCAGATATTACAATGGCTTGTGGCCCTTCACAGGGCCATAATACATATGCATATAGAGTCTATCTGTGGCATTAAAATTTTACAAGTAGACGTGATGAGGAAAAAAGTTCCTTAAAAGACTCTTTGAAGAAAGAATAATAATAATAATGGAAAACAGTTGGCAAGCACTGATTCATGAGGACATGTTTCCTAGCCCAAAGAAAAATGGGCTATATGTGCTGTTGCATATGTGTGTGTCTGTGCCTGCCAAGCATAGATAGACATGGTTAAAAATCTGTGTGTCTTGCTAATAGGGCTTTTGGGAAAGAAACCTAGACTTTGATTTTGATTTGTTTTTCCTTTCTTAGCAAATTAAATACTAGATAATTCCATTGGTATATGAGTTAAGAACAAAATGAATCTGGTATTTAAAACCCCAGTCTGAGAATCCTGATCCTGAACAATGCGCAACTGCAGCCATGTGTGAAATTAGCCTTGTCAAATAGTAAACAAAGTGACTGATCTTAGAGCACAGGGTGGAGGGTGGCCTCAGTCCCAGAAACAGATGAGAGGTAATCACATCCTTCACTTCATGGTAAATGATAACAATTCTCTAGGCCGTCGGCTTCAGTCGTTGATTCGTTAACTCTGTGCCTACTCTGCCCTCATGTATCTCTTTCCTCACTATGTTAATATCTTAAATAAATGTGCATTCAGCTTATACAGTATGGCAAAATTGCATGTATTTTTTATGTGTATACAAGGATTCATTACCCATATTATTCTGTTTTGGATTCACTCAACTTTCCTTTTTTTTTTTTAAATCTTCTTTTCTTTATTTTTCAAATTATACTTAACCTTTCCTGCTACCTACTCTTAGCTGCTCTCCTAAAACCTCGTTTTCCTGGACCTCTCTTCTTCCTAACTGGTCTCTCTTTGACTTTGACTTTTGTTTTGGTTGTTGTTGTTTGTTTATTTGTTTGTTTTTGCCATTCTCCCTATCTAGGGCACTGCAAAGCACTCCTCCTCATCCTCTGGCTCTTGCATTCTTTCTGTGCCCTCCTTCTCAATGGTCCCTGAGCCTTAGCTGGTGGTGATGTGGGCAGGGGGCGTGGTATAGATCTCATTTACAACTGAGAACTCCATAGTCACTTACTCATTTTGAAGAGTTTTAAGATTCTTCTGTCATCATCATCAAGTGTAAAAGAAGCTTCTCTGGCCAATGGTAAGAGCAGCAATAATCAGTGGGCATGAACGTCCATATATTCTCTTATATTGTATTTATTTATTTATTTGAGGTAGAAAGAGAGAAAGAGGTAGACAGAGAAAGCGAAAGAGAGAGAATGGGCATGCCAGGGCCTCCAGCCACTACAAACGAACTCCAGATGCATATGCCAAATTGTACATTTGGTTTATTCGGGTCCCAGGGAATTGAACCAGGGTCTTTTGGCTTTTCAGGCAAGCACCTTAACCACTGAGCACTCTTCTCTAGCCCAAACATCAATATCTTGAAGGTATTTCATGGCCTGCTTTCCTTTGTAAAGATCTGTGGTGTTCTGTTGCTTCTGCTGCACCAAGTCTCAAAAGATATCCACTACTGTCCACCCACCGCTCTCAAGCTCCCCAAAAGCCAGATATCTTGACAATGAAGATGAATGTGTGTGTACCTTTAAGAATCTGAGTTCAAGTTCCCTGAAAGTGTATCCCAGAAAGGAATTTTTAGCTCAATAATGAAGGTGAAGGAACCATTTTGAAATTTTTCTCCTCATTTTCTGTAATCGTATAAGCTTTCTTCTGTGTAACAATATTTCTGAGTTATATTCCATGTGATTTTGATATGTATTCATACACTATCAAATCCAGTAAGCTAATGTACTCTATACCTACACTTAGAAATGAAATGCACTTATAATCTCCATAATGTCTGTAATTCTTCCCTGTTCTCATCTTTATCTACACTTGGAGTTTAAAATTCGGTAGTCCAATAAAATGAGCTGCATAGCTTTTACTCTATTTTTCTCTTTGAACTACTCTTATAAATTATTTCTGAAAGTTTGGTATAACTTCCTGCAAATACCTGAAATTATTTTAGAAAATGCTCTTTAACTACTGCTTAACAATAATTATTGGACTATTCACAGCAATAACTTTGTTATGGTGATTTCTGCAAATTTATATCAATTACATTTACAAAATTTAATAGCAAATAGTAGTTGACAATCCCTATTATCTTCTGTGTTGAATGTTAGCATTCTTAGTATCAACTCATAAAAATATCTATCATGATTTCTCTCTGTGTCTGCATTTCTTGTTAGTTTTATTGAATTATAGTTTGGTAGCATAAAACTCACTTGTTTTATGTAGAAATTCAGTGATGTGTAGAAACATACAGATTATGCAAGCATCATTACCATGAAAGATCTCAGCTTGCTAGAGGGGGTGGTAGCAAATCACTCCCTGTACTCATGCTTAACCCCAGACAGACATTCGTTTACTTTTTGATTAATAGATTTACCTAGATGGATGCATTCTTTGTTTGCCTTACTTACTTTACCCTCTTCTTAGGATTGTCTTTTAATTTTGTTAACCCCTATTTTTCTTTCATTGATTTTGCGAGATTTCTTCGTAGTTCATTGCATAGAGAGGTGTCTGGCTGCAGAAGAAGGACAAAAGCTTCAGCCTTGCTATTTCCTTTGAACATCTCAGCTTTGTCCTGGCACAGTATTCACTGAGCTTCTCTTCTAAGTCTTCCTGATTTGTCGACAAGGACTTTCACTGTTCTTCTACAGTAGCCCCAAAGCCTGGTTCCCCCACCTGACAGAAATTTAGCTTCTAGAAAGGTCAACACTGCAACAATTGGAAGACAGGAGTATCTTGAGATTTTTCATTGATAAATGAGTCTTCCAAATATGTCTGGGTCCCAAAGATTTGAATGTATGTCATGTGAATCAGAATGTGTTGAAGGGTGGGGTGAAAGGGAGAAACTCAAGGTGGCTGGTCAGTGCTCATAGAGTGGAAACCCTTCCTGAGCAGTCACTTTTGTGCTAAGAAATCAGAACACTCCAAACACTGTCTCTCAAATCAAATGCCAGGAGACATTTAAAGGAGGAGAGAAATAAAAATTCAAGACTTGCCTACTTTGTGTATTTTGAATCAAAAAAAAAAAAAAAAAAAGAATCTTAGTTAGCCATTATTACTGGTAGAGATAAGCTTTCCAAATAAAACACAAGGTACTTAATTAAATATGCATTTCAGATAGTAAACAAATTCTAAACAGAAGTATGCGCATATTCACAGACAACATGCCATAGTTTCTCCAACATTAAAATC
Organism: Dipus sagitta; assembly: GCA_036346955.1. Classification (NCBI taxonomy): domain Eukaryota; kingdom Metazoa; phylum Chordata; class Mammalia; order Rodentia; family Dipodidae; genus Dipus; species Dipus sagitta. Next base: position 44,978,885 of record CM070787.1, read on the forward strand.
TAGCTGACATCCTATGTTTTCATTTGAAAAAAATATAGCAACTCTATGCAGAAAGTACTTAACCTAAGCCTTCTTTCTCTTTCTTTTTTATCAGCATTGTTATTTTTATTTTTTAATTTTTTATTAATTAGTTTTGTCTCTTTCTTTATTTTGTTATTTAAAAAGAGATTAGAAAATGTCACAGATATTTCAGCATTAAACTATAGCACTGGCTTCAAGCAGAAACTGTGCTAAAAAAGCGTTGATATATTAGAAAGGAATAACTTCAATTCTTTTCTTCAAAATTTTAAAATATTTTGTTTATTTCAAAGAGACGAGAGAGAGAGAGAGAGAGAGAGAGAGAGAGAGGGAGAGAGAGGGCACACAACAGGGCCTCTATTCACTGCAAATGAACTCTAGTTGTGTGTAACACCTTGTGTGTACACGGGTACTGGGGAATTGAACCTGGGACTTTTGGCTTTGCAGGCAAGAGCCTTAACGCCATCTCTCCAGCCCAACTTCAATACTGTTTAACATTCATTTTCTGTATCATGGAAAAATCAACCCACAATAGTATTATCTTGCATATGGGTAGATGATCTTCTGTTTTTCCCACTCTCTGGATCTATCTTCATTTTACAGAGGGAGAAAGTAAAGACCAGTTACTGAGTAAGAACTTCTCTCAACCCTACACAGCTAGTGGCTTAATCCATCTCAGCTTGGAAGGCACAATGAAATTACAAGTCCTACTCATTGAAAAACTAGGAAGAGTTGGGAACATTCGTTTCTTTCAGATACTTCTTTATCACTCAAGTAATCTCTGAAAGTCAAGCTTATCATTCAAACTTTAAGCTTAAGGAGTAGGAAATAAGATATGGGTTTCTCAGTAAGTTATAGAAGTCTTATAATTAACTTCTAGAAGAGTTTTGTTCATCCATATTTTGACACAGTAGAACAAGGAGGAAATAAAACACTTTTCTATGTCCTCAAGATGCTTGAGATAAATGGCTAGACACCAAGAGTTTATTAATTAAATTTCTGGGCATCTTCTTGATGCGTTGAAAACAGCTCATCACCTGCTCTGTATCCCGTGGTTCTCACATGGACCTGTGGGATTGGGTTGCTCAGGTATTTAATGAGCAAATGTCAAGACTGGGTTTAATTTTCTCAAAGCCTATTTCTACTCCCACCGACACACAGAGGAGCACAATTTCAGCACAAATGGGAGAACAACAGTAGTGTTTTAAGTCCTTGGAAATCCTCTTTAAATAAATCACAAGCTTAGGAAAGGTCTCCGGGTAACTGGATGGAAGTTTCATTGCTAAGTAGCAGGAAGAGCACTCAGGTAGCTCTGATAATACGGAAGACCCTGCTACCAGTTGGCGTTTTTAAAAATTTTTTAGTCTAGATAAACCCTCTCACTTTCTCTTGCCATGCCACTCCTCTCCTTCTTCTACGTCTCCATGAGACCTTCTCAGAATCCACTGGCTTCTAGTGTTCAGCTCTGAATATACAGACTTTGCTCCTAATCACATTTACTTGGAACCTGGCCACACGATGCCACCAACACATACTCAGACTTCTTTCTTTTGTCCCTTATTATCTTGGTGCCTCTGTGGCAGGCAAACAGTTTCCAACAGCCACCCTCTGTTAATAGTATAAACTAGGTAAACAATGGACCCACTTGAGCCTCTTTCCCCCTTTGTATTTCCTTTTTGTTCCTTTTCCTCTTTCTCCTTCCCTTTCTCTTTTCTTCTCCCTCTCCTTCCTGCCTTCTCTTATTGGGAATTGAACCCAGGGCCTTGTACATACTCGGCAAGCGCTGTACCACTGACACTTATCCCTAGTTCTCTTTTTAAATATTTTTTTAATGTTGACAACTTCCATAATTACAGACAATAGACCATGATAATTTCCTCCTCCCACACTTTCCCCTTCACAGCTCCACTCTCCATCATATCCCCTCCCCTCTCCATCAGTCTTTCTTTTATTTTGATGTTATCATCTTTTCCGTCTGGCACCTAGCAGTATGCGTAGCTTGTGTGGTACAGGCTAATTTAAGCTTTGCCTACTGTAAGCTGCATCCCTAGCCACCTCATTTTTATTTTATTATTTGGGCTTGAATAATTCCTTTGCCCTTCTTCCTCAGGAAGCTCCTGTAGGTCCTGGAGTCGGCATAAATTATCCACTCTGCTTGGGATCTTCTTCCTTGTGGCCAATTCCTTCTTAATTTTAGATCTTACAGAGGCTTTCTCTGACCACACAGAAAATGTTCACACCCTTGTCCTTCCTGTGTCTCATTTATGATTGTTCCTTTCCAAATAGTATTGTGATTTGTAATTCCTTGTCTGTTTTCCTGTTTATTTACCTTGACAGACTAGTGCAGCTACAGGAACATAGGGGGTTCCCAATATGAACAAATAAATGTTGAACAAATAAATAAGTTGACTTTCTGAGTCCCATGGTTCACATTTAAATTATAACACCTCACTCCTTCGGAAATTTACTTGGTAGGTCTTTAAAAGAACTCTTTGAGATACAAACAGCCTACTTCATAGTCTTGCTATAAGTAGAAAACGAGACTAATATAAGAGCACATTTAAAGTTCTTAACATTGGATGGCACAGAGTAGTAATATTACTATTATCTACCCATTGGTCCATCCATCCACCCATCTATTCATTACCCCACCATCTATCCATCATAACTATCACTTAGTAATTATCTTCATCATCAGGAACCTCATTTTATTCTTTACAATATGTGAATTCATATCTGTAATAATCTTTACTTTTAAAAGCATGTTTATTTCGTTTTGTCTACAATGTGCTTTAATCTTATATCATCTTTTTAATGTAGGGTCTCAAGCTAGCCCAGGCTGACCTGGAACTCCCTCTGTAGTCCCAGGCTGGCCTCGAACTCATAGTGTTCCTCCCACCTCTGCATGTGCCACCATGCCCAACTATTTTTTGTCATCTTGCCTAAGCACCAAGTCATCAGAACAAGAAGATTTCTCCATGTCTTTCTCACTATCTATCCAACCTTGGCTCATACACAGACATGTATCCATCCCTAGTGTCTTTCAGAAGTAAGACAAAATTCAGAGCTACTGTCTCTCCTGTGACACTTTATGCAACATGAGGGATGACATCAATTAGCCTATGGATGCCACTGGGGAAAAACAGTCATTTTACTTTCTAAAAAATTTCTCTGCCTTTACTTTCAATGCTGTTTGGACTTGGCCCAGCCCATGCTTTATGCTAATGAAAGCAACAGTCTCTCATTGCAAACTATAGGAAGGTACACAGAGTTAATTGTTGCAATTATCCACTGAGTGGACCTGGACTGTGAGTCCTTTGAAGGATGGATTGCTAATTGCTGCTACATGGTGATTAGATTACACTTTCCATGTTTTCAAAATGAACTGGAGTGTAGCATGTCTTAAAGAATTATCAGAGTCAAACTAAAGGGTAGGAGGTTATTACCAGAGGCTGTTGAGGCCATGTGCAAACACATTAAGAAGAAACTCAGAACTTGTTTAAAAGCTTGTTTAGTCCATGCTTTCTATGATACTTAAAATAATGTATGTTACATTGGGTTATTATATCTCTTTGTTCTATATAATTGGTAAAGAAAAGAAAAGCAATGGCTTTAGAAAATTAAGAGCGAAACAACAGAAACTGCAGGTAGTATTTTATAGAAGTGCCAATAGTAATATGTGTTAGTGCTTGTTCTCTACTGACATGGCCCTTTGTTCTTTGAGGGGTTCATCATGGTTTTCTAACTTCACATAGTTACCAGCAGTTGTTTCAGATTAAAACAACATGTTTAAGCCAACAGGGTTTTTTTGTGTGTCAATATATTTACATGACTGGGTTTGCTGTTCTTTTACCTGGTTTATGTAAGTGCTGTATGTATCTGCCGAGGACAAACACTGTATCTTATTTTATCTCCCTATCCAATCTTTCATGTATCTATTCATATATTTATGTATTTTTTTAGTCAGGGTGTTCCTATATAGCCCATAATGTCCTCAAAATCAGAATCCTCCTGCCTCAGTGTCTCCAGTTCTGGGATTAGTATGTACCAACACACCTGGATCTCCATTTTGACATTTCTCTAGCTTTCCTGCCCAGGGCAATGGTATGCATGGATCCATGCTAGAATGAGAATCTGACAGCAAGGCAGATTCAACAGAATGCTGCACAGCATGAAAGGCATCATCCTGCAACATGCATCTCATCTAAGCTCTCTCTCAAGTGCTCACCTAGAAATGGGCTTTCTTCTCCCTCAAAACTTGTTTCAACTGTCTTTGGCAATGAGGCTGGCCAATCAGAATCTATGATGTTTGGGGGATATGCCACCCACTGTCTTCATACCAGGGTTTATTTTATTGACACTGTCTTTTTATATTTGCATGTGGATAGAATGAAGTCAGACAGATTAGGAAATGCTGGCCTCTAAATGTCCTCTCCAAACTGGGCATGGTGTTGCACACATGCAATCCCAACACTTGGGACTCAGAAGTAGGAATTGCTGCACATTTAAGGCTAGTCTGGTCTGCATAGTGAGTTCCAGGTTATCCAGAGCTAGACAGTGAGTTCCAGGCCAACTTGAGCTACATAGTTAGTTGCAAGCAAGTCAGGACTATACAATGAGTTCCAGTTCAACCATATCTATATAGGAGAGGGAACTATAAGCAAGGTACTTTGTAGTACTGTGTGAATACAAGGAATTTTGAAGAAAAGAAACATCCCCCATGTGGTAGTTTGAATAGATGGCCCCCAATGTATTGAGTTCTTTATTGTTTGTAGTTTGCATTCTGCAGCCACCTGGCAGGAGGCAATGTCACTGGGTGGATCTTAAGGTGTGATGGTGGGTTACAGATTTCAATCTAAAGATATGCAAAGTGTGCCTAGCAGGAGTTCCTGAAATATGCTGTGTGGCTTTTGACTTTTAGGCTTGTGCTTCTCTCTCTCTCTGCTCGGTCCTGTGAAGGCAGGCCAGCTTCTTCTGCCATTTATGGAACTTCTCCTGGATAAATATCCCTTCCTCTCTAACTGTGCCTGGTCTGGAAGTTCATCTCAGCGAACCTGAAGCTGTCTGCTACACCCCACTACCTACAACCAAACAAGACTTAAAGATCTTACTTGCATCTCTTTGTTGAACTTGAAGTTCTGCCACTATTACCTTGGACCCACACAAGTTTGTATGTTGCAAAAGGAACATAAGAGGAATATTGTAGTAGGCTTATAAAAACGGCCCCCAAAGACATCAATCATAACTCCTGCAATCTGTTAATATAAATGTGCATTTGAGAAGGTGATTGCACGTGGGGTTGGGTTAAGAATATTAAGATTGTGAGATTATCCTGGATAACATGAGTGGTTTATAAATTCAGCTGTAGAATACCATTGCAAGAGGGGGCAAATATGAGAAGGCAGTGTGGATATAGGGGCACAGATTGGAGTGATGCCGCCACAAAGCCACATAATACAGGCAGCTGCCAGAACCCCAGAACCAGTAGGCCAAGGACAAACCCTTCCCCAGAGCCTCTGCAGGGAGTGTGGCCCTGAGAACACCTTGATTTGGGCTCCGTGCAACTGATCGAAGATGTCTGGCTTCTGTTTGTTTCAATTTAACATACTTGTTAAAATAGTTTGTGAAAGTCTCAGAAAACAAATGCAAATATAGAATTTTGTGCTTATTCCTATAGGAACTGAAATTCTCCTTTGCTCCATAAATTCACTATCTAAAGTGATTACTACTACCTAAGGGTTTCTTAAAAATTGAGCATCTCTGGATCCATCTTCAGAACCAGGACTTTCAAATTAATAAGATCCAAGATGATTCCTATCTTCTCTGGACTTTGAGAATCACTGTTGCAAAAGATGCTGCAACCTTTTGGTGAGAGTCCACCTCCCATTACCCAAGGGCCAGAGGTCACCATCTAGTATAAGTTAAAAGTATAAGTTAAGTATCCTGTTGACATACTGAGGACATGCTATGACAGACTGAGGAAGCTGTAATCCCAACACCCTTCCTCTGTGAGGAGAAATGTATTTAAGTGGTAACATTTTTTTGGAGCAGCACCAGCTGTGCTCTGTATGTGTGGAAGGACATGCATTCCATGCACACATGTGTGGAAGCCACAGTGGAACTTGGATGAATCAATGAACCTGGAGCTGCCATTTTCAGTGAGACTGACTGAAATGACCAGTAAGCCTCAGTGCACCAATCAGGTTTGGGGTTATAGGCATGCATGGACATGCCTGGCATTTTTTTTTTTTATTTTAGAGAGAGGAACAGAGAGAGAGATAGAGAGAGAGAGAGAGAGAGAGAGGGAGAGGGAGGGAGAGAGAATTGGCACACTAGGGCCACAGCTGCTACAATCGAACTCCAGATACTTGCGCCACCTAGTGGGCATGTCCAACCTTGTACGTGCCTCAACTTTGTGTGTCTGACTACGTGGGATCTGGAGAGTTGAACATGGGTCCTTAGGCTTCACAGGTATGTGCCTTAAATACTAAGCCATGCCTGCTTTTGAAAGGAGTGTTGTGATTGAAATGAGGTCCTCTTTACATGACAAGTACTCTTACCCACTGAGACACCTCTCTAGTCCTGACTAGGATTCTTTAAAATGATGCGCAAATACTAAAACCATACTCTGATGTTGATATGGACAAATCACATATTTTTCACCTTTAGTCTGATAATTAAAGAAAATTTCTGATGAGATCATCCCTAGATAAATAAGCTAATAAAGTCTGAGTTCCCATTGCATGAATGGCAGGGATGCTGCAGGAACCTGGCTATATTTATTATGTTTTTTGTATATGTGATGTGCATGTGTGTATGCATGTTCATATGTATGTAGGTACACATGTGAACACATGCACATATGTGTATGTATGTAAGTATGTGGAGGCCAGAGATAAACATTAATTCTTCCTCAATCATTATCTACGTGTTTGTCTGAGACAAAGCTCTCACTGACCCTAGTATTCACCAATTAGGCTGGAATAGATAACTAGTGAGCCCCAAGGATCCTGTTGTCTCCACTTCCCCATTATGCTAACATTATAGGGGTGTACCACCATACCTGGGTGCTGGGGGATACAAGCTCAGGTTGTCATGCCAGTTCAGCAAGCACTTTTTTACCCACACAGTCATCTCCCCACTTAACATAGGCTTTCGTGTGGCCAGAGTGACTAGGTGACTTGTAACATCTCTTTAAGTAAAATGCTAGTGTTTCCATGACACTTGAACACCAACAAAAGTCATAATTTAAATGAAAAGTTTTTCTTTCTTTTTTTTTTTTTTTAAACAAACCAAACATGTTGAGTAATAGCAACTCATTATAGAGCTTGGATGGATACCAGTAGCTGTGTCAAAGTCCTGTAGAAGAACCTAGCAGAGAAAATTTAACTGTCAACTCCTACGTTAATAAGCAACAGTAAAATGCTGGAGTCAACAACACAAACTATAAATGTGTATGGCAGCTAATTTTTAATTGGCACTTTCTCTTGCACCTGCCATCAAAGTTTCACACATTTATCAACACAGTGAAAATGCTTACTGAGTATTTGCAACCTTGTTGCTTTCTCATATGATCAACACTCCTCAAATTAGTGTCCCTCTGAACACTCACAGATATTTGAGGTGAAGAAAAGTTTATTTTGTAGTTGGAGAGTTGGAAGGGATCTCACACTTACCAACAATCCTTTCATTCTAAAAACAAAAACCCTATAGTTAGAAAACCGATAGTGAGTGTTTTAACTCTCAACAGTATAGGACCTTTCTAAGATGAGACACCATCCTATGGGAGTTGTGTAATGAGTGGAGAGGAGAGAAGAGGTTACAGTAAGAACACGCATGTCAGACTGCAGGCGTGGCTTAGCAGTGAAGGCATTTGCCTGCAAAGCCCACATTAGCCAGATGCACAAGGGAGCACACGCATCTGGAGTTCGTTTGCAATGGCTGGAGGTCCTGGTGAGCCCATTCTCTCTCTCTTTCCCTCCTTCCTCTTTCTCTGTCAAATAAATAAATAAATAAAAATACAATATTTTTAAAAAATAGAACATGCATGTCCTGTCCTGAGCTTAACAGTGCCCCCCTCCTAACTTTCAAGTCGACCTAGAGTCTTGGGATGTGGCTGCGTTCCTTTCTTGAAATGCTCTTTGCAAGTGTAACTGGCCATGATAAAGAATACTGAGGTGGGGTAGGCTCTAAGTGCAATGAGACAAGCAGAACATGTGCAGAAGAGGCAGAAATTGGAGTGGTGTTGCAGAGAGCCAGAGAATGTCAAGGACTTTCAGCAACTTCTAAGAGCCAGGAGGACGCATGGAAGGATCCTTCCCCAGCACTTCCAGAGGAAGCCTAGTCCTGCCAACAACTTGGTTTTTAGACTTCCAGCCTCCAGAATAGAAAGTGCAAAAACTCCTCTTGTTACATACCACCTGCTCTGTGGTCACTTGTAACAGTGCTAGGAAACTAATGTTCACTGTGTTCCTTGGATTTCCATTGCTGTAACAAATGCTTGTGATCACCAACTTATCATAATAAAAAGTTTATTTCAGCTTATAATCTTGGAGGCATTAAGTCTGGAATGTATGGTGTGGCAAAACCATTTACTTCATGGTTAGTCTCTTGTTATATATGTCCACCCATACATCAACTAATCCATCTATTCATCCATATCTGGACCCATTCATTCATCTAGCAACCCGTCCATATATATACCCACCATCCATCCAACTAAGAGTTCATATACCTATCCTTTACTCATTTCATAATTATGAAGCACCCACTAAGGATAACTTGTTGGGTTAAAACTGAAAAAAAAAAAAGACTATGTTGTTGCCTCGAGAAGCTCATTATCACATGATTTTCCAATCCCATTTTATCATTTAAGAGTATTAATAAATAGCTCCTCTCTATATAAAGCAGGTTATAGAAAGTGTTCTCTATCCAGGATTCTAGGGGAGAAAAGTTATCAATAGCAGTGAGCTCCACCAAACTATACAATTGATCAGCCAGTCAAGATGTGCCCATTGGTCCAATAATGGCATGACTGTTATGGGGGTAATCAATTGCTCCCCTACTGGATTTGAGGCTGGCTTCATGGAAGGGAATTCGTACCTTGTACTGACAACCTAATCAAAAACCTACAACTGGTATGGATGGTCATAGCCCTAGGAGAGAAGCTACTACAGTTATTTCACTAACTGGATATGTTATACCCATCAAATTGTTCTCTAAATATTTATGTTTCTATCCATGGATTGGTGCTCTCAGCTTTGGTCTGAAAAGCTTATTTTTTCAGTTAGCAATACCTACTGGAGAGACTCAAAACTTACATAATTACTGAGAACAAGTGACTGTTGAGTTTATAGCACTAAGTGAGACATCTATATCACTCCCTCAAAGGCTCAGGGAACATTGTAGAAGAGGCAGAAATAATGTGTAAGCCACGGGATGGGGAGGTATGCTTTGGAATGATATCTTCTTGACATGCATTCATGACTTCACAGTGACTGTGGTTACCTGCAGAAGATCTGGACAACACTAGGACTATTAACACTCTATCAGGAATAGTGGAGGAGGGAAAAAATAGACAACAAAGTGGAAGGTAGGACTAGTTGCAAAGAAGAATGTGTTCAGTAGGAGAATGAAGGATGGAGAATAAGAAAGGTAATGGGGGGTTACGATCAAAATGCATTTGCACATGCACAAAAATTGTCAAAAAAAAAGGTTATTTTCAAAGAATATGTAGAGAAGTTCTGACGTTATGGCTTATCTGGTAAAATGCTTGCCATGTAAGTAGGAGGACAAGCTCAGGTCCCCAGTCTGTATGGAAAAGGCTAGGCACATACCTGCAATCCCTGAAATGGAAAAGGTAAAGACTATAGAATCCCTGGTCTCACTGGCTACCAGTCTAGCTGAATCAGTGAGCTCCTGGTTCACCAAGAAGCCCTGTCTCCAAAATAATGTGGGGAGCAATTGAGGAAGACATTTGACATCAACTGCTTACTTCCACAAGCATAAACATAGTGCACACACTTTCGCATACACATGTATCATATGCATATAAACACACATACTCATGTACCCCCCCAAAAAAAAATACCAAGAAAAATATAGAGAGAAAGTTAAATCTGAGTGTGGTATCCAAAAGATTTCCCATCAGCTGCTTTTGGTTAGGTGTTTTATCCCAGCAATGTGAAAGTAACTACAATACCATCTTAGCAGACATGTAGCCTAGGGTGAATGACTTCTTTCTTTGTCTTAATCTCAATCTAAGAAGGAAGAAAATAATAGTATCTATCTAATTGGGGTTTTGTAAAAGATTTAAGAATATAGTTCAAGGAGAGGGATTAGGATCAATGCCTGTCATTATATTGTTATTCGCTTTCATTACATATCTATCTTCATTTGTGAGGAATTTGATAAAGGAAAAATCCTCAAACACTTGTTACTTTTTGAAACAGATCACTGACTAATAGAAAAATCTTAATTTCATTTGTCATGTATGCATTCATTAGCTAATATTTGTTGTAAACCCATCATTGTAGGCACTGATACAGGTTCTGAGGCAAATGTTACAAATATACTGAACTCAAATTCTAGTAGAGTTTGGATGACCATAATAAAACAGTGAACAAGTGTATCTGAATTACATGGTGCTACATGATATGTAGAAAAATGAAGTAGAGAGGGATGAAGAGTATAGAACAGGTGAAGAGGAATGGAAAAGAGAATTGACATTTTCTACTTCCCAAGAAAGGTGACATTAAGAAATATTTAGAGGAAAGGGAGGGAGTTAGCCAGGTAGATATCTAGAAAAATGTTGACCAACAAAGTGACCAGAAAGTACCATGGCACTGAGGCAGTAGTGTGCCAAGCTTGCTAGTAGTCAGCAAGGAACCTAGGGTAGTGAGAAGGGAATGATTTTAGGGAACAGTAGCAGGCCAGGAGGTCAGGGCAGAAGCAGGAGTCAGGCCTTCAGAGTCATTGAATGTTGTTTTGTTCTATCTTTTCTTGCATGAGTCATGAGCCACTAGGTGGTTAAGCAGAGGATTACATGAGATGACTGACTGTTTAATTGATTGATATGACTTGTAGTTTAATTGACCACAAGATAAATATGTAACTGCTTCTGTGTTGGGGATCGACAACAGAGAGTGAGTGTGGAAGCAGAGATAGTAGTTAGCATATGTAACACAGGACATACTTCTATGTTGCTTGAACCAGCTTGTGAGAACCAGCTTGCAAAAAATTGGGAGTTGAGAGAAAACTCAGTTGGTTAAAGTACATTCCATGCAAGCATAAGGGGGGGGGGACTTCTGGCCAAGAAGGCGACCACCTAGCTGCGCTGCAAATCCCGGGGAAAGAAAGGCAAGATATTAAGGGTACATAGTGGCTTTTAGGGGAGAGAAATCTGGGAGGGCACAGAGGCGGGGGAACAGGGAATCGCAGATCCCTTCGCGGGCAGGTAGGCACCCCTCACCCCAAATAACTGCTGTGTTCATAGCACCTCAGCTGCTGCCGCTGCTGCGCCGAGCCCACATGGCTGCCACCGTGCGCCGATTGTTCCCTGCGCGCGGAAGCTTAGACTACTCCGCACTCTCGTCCACTCGCCCACTTACTGAGTGTGCCCAGTCCCACAGCAGCAGCCACGCAAGCTCAGACTGTGTCTCTTGCTTGCGCCAGCTCAGGTGCCATCCCCTACCTGTCTGCCGTGCCGGCCGTCGGCCATTGTCCTGTGGTGGGGCAGCGCAGACTGCTTCCGGTTCCCACCTGAGATCAATGGCCAGAACTCACATAAAAATGTCCAGTATGGTGGTACATGCTTATAATCCTATCACTGGGGAGTAGAGTGAGGGGCTCATTGGCCAGCCAGTTTAGTCTACTTCCTGATCTCCAGGCCAATGAGAGGTGTCGTCACCATAAAGGTGGGTGGTGTCTGATAAGCACAATATCTGAGGTTGTCCTCTGGCCTCCATATATGCATGCAACAAGTGCATGAGCACCCCCTCATATATACATGCACATACACACAAAAAATAATTTAGGAGCCGGGCGTGGTGGCACACACCCTTATTCCCAGCATTCGGGAGGCAGAGGTGGGAGGAGTGCTGTGAGCTAGAGGCCACCCTGCGACTACATAGTTAATTCCAGGTCAGCCTGAGCCAGAGAGAGAGACCCTACCTTGAAAAACAAAAACAAAACAAAACAAAGCAAAAATAATTTAGGAGTTGTATGAACCAATAATGAAACTATTGGTAGCCTGAAATCAGCCACAGTGGGAATATTTGTACCACTAAAATGACAAGTGACCAAATTACCTCAAAGTATGTCCCAAGGTGCCTGGTTGTTAAACATTTACCAACACTCCATAGGAGTAAGAATTGAGGGGAGAGGTCATGTTTACAAATGCGACTGTACTTCTTTGATTTCTTTCCTCATGATATCTTAGATAGACAGTCTCTTCAGGTTCAGAAGTGTCTTTCATTTATTCTTGATTATGTTTGTAAAACAATGTTATTTTGGGATTTTCAGTTCATACACTACTCTGTTGTATGTTCACTTGTATGGACTACAGTCACACAGGAATAATGTTAAGCATTTTATCTCTTTTGCCTAGTCTTTTGAAAGCAACAAAAATACAATGAAATAGTCTTGCAGTCTTCAATCTCAGAATACATTGCCACAACTTTTATACCATTTCTCATCTTTGCAATCTCTCAGGTATTTCCGTTTTTATGTTTTTTATTTATTTTATTTTATTTATTTATTTATTTATTTATTTTATTAGTCAGTTCTGTATTCAGCAAATACAGTCAGTTTGGTACCATTATTATTTAACACCATTCTCTTACTGAACACAATCTCTTCTAAATTCAGTTGATTCATCCTTAAAACTATAATCATGTGTCCCCTGTTTTCATTGGCACATAATTGTGAAGAGTAAAGAAGACCATGTACACATACATATGCACACAAGGACTTTACCATCTGAAAGCAGAAAACAAATTCTGGTAGATTGAAAATAAATTATAAAGGATTTCTACATTGACTATAATCTTCAAAAATTTATTAATAAATCTTTGGTGGATGGCCAGCTACCATTCAAAGCCAACCCAATTGATATGATCTTGCTCTTTTAGACTTTATAATGTGATGACACAGTATGGAAATTACCCTGGAAGAACATCGTGCCACCTTACATTTAAAATATGCAAAAGGAATGCAGAAAACGTCTTCAATTTTTTTTATTTCGTTCCTTCCTACCCTGGCTACTTCCTTATCCTTATAAGGGAATCTGATTTTCCATGTACTATAAATGTGGACTAGCATTTGTATATCGTATGCTTGCCTTAACTTTTAAATAATGTTTGTTGCTGAAGGCCCTTCTCTAAATATTTTGCTTCAATCTGAATTAAGTTAATAAATCTAAACAGTGTCATAATAAGTTAAATAGTGTCATAAGGAAGCCATATGCTGTTTGTGAGTGATCGTGAATAAGAATATTTCTATCATTATTCATTATTTATAGTCAAGGTTGCCTGACTACAGCCCCAATAAATGGGATTTTCAATAATACCTCAGTCCCCTAATTTTCATTAAAAATGACAAATTAGAGAATATTAAATGGAGCACTTGAACAATATATCAATATGACTTAGATGGAAAGGTTTATACATATAAAATGTCATAGAGGTTTAATTGGACTTAGGTAAGCAACACTTGTTGCATTGATTAGCCTTGCATGCATCTTAGTGTCTCTCTTTCTGTGGTGGAAGCTTCAAGAAGGTGATGAGACCTGTGTTTGTACAGAACTTCTTCAGCTAACTTACACTTTGGTTTAAGAAATGAGTATACATGATTGGACAATGGATGGTTCTATGGATCTAATGGATGTTTTATTTAAGCAAACTATTAGCTTAATGGTCAGTTTTTTTTTTTTCTGAAAAAACTGCTATGTACAGGGGAGATGAGTGAGATAAAAGGAGTGGGATGTTTGGCAATTTTTGTTTGGGCCAAATTCAGTGAAAAGAGGGAATCCCATTAAAATCCTGAAATTTGATGGAGAACATTGAGTTAAATATATTACAAGATCTTTTACTGATAAAAATTTGCTTTTTAGTGTCTTGAAGCCCCAGATGTAAAGATACTATGACTTATGGGCCACCACGACCAGCTGACAGACTCAATACAGCATCCTGAAGGTGGAAGCATGGATGAAATTAACAAGAGGACAGATACTGGGCATATGTGCAAAATCTGATTTAGGTTAATAATATCCATTGCATAAAAGTCACAATACCCATTGAACATCTTAATGTGTTGTGTCCTCCTGTTCTCACTGTCTCCAGGGTCTTGGCATTTTTTCCTGGTCCCATCTGCTGCTCTTGACAAGACTTTATGGCGTCTGATCAGCTTCAGATGGGCACAGCTGGATAACACTCATCTTATACATACACCAAATGCTTCTTGCATTCTTAGAGGGAGACATATGGATAACTGCTCAGGAGCTGACAGACAGAGAATTCTGTCAATCATGCCTGTCTGCACAGAGGTTGCCAGGACACTATGCCATTTTCTCTCTCTCTTCTACCTCCTGCCTGATACCATTCCCCTATTCCTACTCTCTGTATGGGATACCTGGATAAGATTCTCTCTTTTCTCAGTTTCCCCCATTTCACAATTTCATGACAAAGTAAATCACGTGTGTGGAAAAGACCAGGGTTGTCAAACATGAGCTAACCATGAGAAGTAGCATGATCCAATTGTTCCAAAATCACATCACCCCAAATTAGACCACTTACACCAAAAGTGACAATAAGTGGTTGTCTCAATTCTTGTAGTTAATCAATGGAGATAATGTTTGAAACCATCATGTTTGACACTATATCCTATACTCTGCTCCTCTACATTATAGGGACAGGATTCAAATGTACTTCACACACATAAAAGAATGGTTAAAGTAGTGGGAATCTTCTTTCTTCTTTTCTGCTTCAAAGGAGAAAAGATCCAGCCCTTTGGAGGGATATAAGAGTTGTTTCCAACAAATGAAATGCAATGATTTACAAGACAGGAGTCATAACCCCCATGAGGAAGGTTAACATGAAAGAGCAGAATAACAGTAGCACAAACACAACTACTGCTTACGAACCATACATGTCAGTCAGTGTGCTACTCAGTGCTTGGCCAACATCCTTGTTCACCTTTACAATATCCCTGAACACTGTTCCCTGCTTCCATTTTCATATAAAAGTGTAAATGTGGGCTGGAGAGATGGCTAAGCAGTTAAGTGCTTGCCTGTGAAGCCTAAGGACCCTGGTTCAAGGCTTGATTCTCCAGGACCCACGTTAGCCAGAGGCACAAGGGAGTGCACGCGTCTGGAGTTCGTTTGCAGTGGCTGGAAGCACTGGCGCACCCATTCTCTCTCTCTCTCTCTCTCTCTCTCTCTCTCTCTGACTCTTTCTCTCTCTGTCTGTCGCTCTCAAATAAATAAATAAGAATAAACAAAAAATTTTTTTTAAAAAGTGTAAATGTATGGACCCATAGACTTAAGTGTTTTGTTAAAACTGAGTTTGCAACTTTACCCCCTAGTAGGCAAATTCCTGTTATAGGCATTCATGCTGCTGGTATCAGATCTGATTCCAGCCCAAAGGTGTGGAAAGCTATTTGAGCTCAGGTGGATTTGTGCTTGCTGCAGTTGTTTCTGTGTGGATGTATGGAAGTGAGCAGTTTCTTCCCCCATTGATGGAGTTTTCCTTGGATTTGTAAGCTGAAATAAACCCATCCCTCCCATAAGCTGTGTCTGGTTAGATGTTTATCCCAGCAACTGGAGCTGACTAATAACAGTATGGTTTGATCAATTTCTCAAGGGGACAATATTAAGTACCTTCTGGAGCTAGGATGGAAACCAAGGTCAATATGCCACCTGAGCCCTGAACTTAACCACTGCTCTATTTTGCAACTACGAAGGTACAGATAGCAGCTTGGTGTACTTAACCATCTTAAAATGCCATTGGCTGTCCTATGAGAGTGAATTTCCTATACCTAGAGATCTGACAGGTGAGTTGCTTGGTATAGTGCGGCTAGTTTCTTCATGATACAGATGGAGCAAATGCAAAGTCATCAGCTCTACTCATTCCTCCATATACATGGGGTGGAGAGCAGGAGACAGTGAGGGAGGAATGCAGGGGAAGTGAGGCAGGAATAGAACATCCAAGGGTCATTCCACAGAGGAGTCAAATGCTTATGTGAGAGTTGGAGCTAATGTGTGGTGTGTAGAAGCCAAATGTTAAATGGAAAAAGCCACTGTGTTTCATTGGTATGAATCTGTATAGAGCAAAGGCATTTGCCTCTTAATAAGACCTCAGGTAGAACTTGTCTTAGCAGTTTTTCAGTAAGGCCCCAATGTTCACTGAGGTAGATGTTGTTGAGTAGACAAGCATTAGCTAAGAGCTGAGAAGCATGAACTTCAAAACTCATTCACACACAGAAAACAAAACTAACTTAAGAGGCCTAGTAAGAATGGAATCACAGGAAAAACCTGCTCTAAAACATGAATTTGGATTTTTTCTAAGTATATAAGTGTGCATGTGATACATGTGCATATGTGTTTGTATGTTCATATGTGTTTGGGTACATGTGTACACACCTGCATGTGGACACGAGAGGTTAATACCAGGTGTCTTCCTCTGTCATTATTGTTATTCTTTGTCTCTGTCACTGATCCTAGAACTCACAGATTTGGCTAAACTAGCTAGCCAGTGAGCTATAGGGATTTTCTGTCTCTGCCTTCTCAGTACTGGAATTACAGGCATACACTTCCATGCTCAGCATTTTAATGTGGGTACTAGAGATTTTAACTTGCATCCTAATGCTTGTGTGGCAAGCACTCTCTCACCCAGTCATCTCTCAAGCCCCCAGTAGTTTTGATAATAACCTGAGAAATTGATGACATACACCTGGATTACTGCATAGTGAATTAATTATCAGTGAAAAGTTTCATAATATATTCCTAATGAGCTTTGGGAATATGGAAAAACATTGGCTTCTGCTTGAATAACACAAAACTTTAGACTCCCTTTAAATATTCTTAATGGAAACATTTAGGATAATCTCTTTAATTCCTCCCCCAGCATTTCTCGAGCTAGCAAACACATGGAACTCTCTTAGCTATCCTGACCAATCATTCTTATGCATACATGAGGAAATCAAATTGTCTAAGACTTTGTGACTCATGAACAGCACATTTGGAATGCAGAGACTCACAATACATGGAGTCCTATGCTCACCAAGACTTCCTTATCATTTCTTCAAGCAAGCTCTCCTGTGTTTTCTCAATTATGCTTCATGTGCAATTATCTCCAAATTTAATTGAATTGGTCCTTTCACAGATGGGCTTAAAGGAAAATTTAGTTTCCAAGCACCAGAGACAAAAGAATGATGGCAATTGGTTCTCAAATTAGAAGACATTAAAAAGGAGGAAGAATTAGAGGATTTGACAGAGTTTAACCACCTTTGAAAGGAAGTGATGTATTTTCTGAGTCTCAATCAAGAGGATTTTGTTCTTGCTAAGAAGTGGAAAGAAGACAGATGTTAGATTTTGGGTTAAATTTGTTTTGGGGTAAAGGAAGTATAGGTACTTGTCTACCAAGTTTGCCTCTCCCAGCCCAGCTAGTGAGAACAATGTAAATAATAAAAGTCAGAAACGGTCTTAAGAGAGAAGTGTGGTGGATGGCTTCAGAGTGAAGACTAGTGTTACTCTTTGAATACGAAGTGAACCTCATATGTTCATGGTATTGAACAGCTGGTTCCAAGTTGGTGACACTATTTTGTGAGATTCTGGAGACTTCAGGAGGGACCTCATTAGAGTAAAAGGTCATTATGTGCATGCCTTTGAAAGTCCCCATTCTCCTTACTATTCACTGCCTTCTGTGAAATTAAACAGCCTCTGCTACATGGTATAATTACTTTGATATAGTGCCTTGCTGAGGTTGAAACGTGGAGCTAATCTACAGAAGACTGAAATCTCTGATATTGCAAGCTCCATTAAGCTTCCTTTTCAGTTGATTTTCTTTAGCATTTGGTCACAGTGATTAAAACTGATACAACTTACATCATCAAGGAGGGCTAAGCAAAAATAGATTGTTTCTATTCATCATCAGTCCTTGGGCCACCACCATGTTCCCACAATACTTTTGTCAACGCATCACAAATCCCAGTTCCAACTCTAATAAAATATGAACTTAGTGAATGACCAGATATATAAGGGTTAAAATCTCAAAAAACAAAGAATTGTCCTAAAACAATATTTAAATCAGACTAAATCTCCAAATTATGCCACTATAACCAAACAAGGTTTGCACTGGACTAATATCTAGGACGAAGGTCGTTTAATTCTTGTATCATGTGAGAATCTTGCAGGTGAAAGGTGATCTGAGGCAGTCTGCTCACCACAAGTCACACAGCTAGTATGTGTAGTTGGGGAGTTGGGTAATGTACTGGTTAATCTTGTCAACTTGATAAGATTTATAATCACCTTGGTAACAAATCTCTAGGCACCTCTGTAAGGGTTTTTGTAGACTAGGTTAAGTACTATGGGAAGATCAACCCCAAGTGGGTGGAGGTGTTCCATGGCCTGGGCTCCTGAACTTTATAAAAAGAGGAAGCAAAGCTGAACACCAGCCATGACTGCTCTCTGCTCTCACTGTGGACTGAATGTGACCATCTGCATCAAGCTCTGCCACCATATTTTCCCTGCTATGATAAACAATAACCTCGAAGATTAAGCTGAAATAAATCCTTCCTTACTTCCTTCTTGTCAGGTATTTGGTCACATCAATGGGAAGTGATTAATACAGGTAGGCTGAGGCCGAAATCAAAGGCTCATTCTGGAATGGTTGATAAAGAAGACTATTGTGCTTGGAACGTGAAATATTCCTCCACAGGCTCATGTGTTTGAACACTTGGTGCCCAATGGGTGGGGCTGTTTGTGAGACTGTGGAATCATTAGGAGGTGGATCTTCTCTAAAGGAAGTAGATCCCTGAGGGGCAGGCTCTGGCAGTTTACATCCTGGGAGGCCTTCCTTCCTTCCTTTCTCCTTTCCTCCCTCCCTCCCAACCTCCCTCCCTTTTGTCCTTCCTTCTTTTCTTCCTTCCTTTCACCTTCCACATGTACATGTGTATACAGTGTAGGTGTGGTGTGTGAAGTGTGTGCCGAATGCACACACAAGCAAAGGGCAGAGTAAGACCTAAGTTTTTCTCTATTACCACTTATCCAGGCACTTCCTTGAACTGGAGTCTCTCCCTGAACTAGGAATTGCCATTTTGGCCAAGAAGCCCCAAAAATTCTTTGGTCTTTGGCATTCCACCTTTTCCATCTCTGTGGATTATAGCACTGCTTGCCCACACTTGGCTTTTTTAAAAATATGGGCTTTGGGGAGTCAAACTATGCAGTCTTTGGCCATAGAAGCCCTTTGCTTAAGCAGCAGGTACTCTTACCTCCGAGCCATCTTCCCAGGCCCTGGTCCCACTTTCTGTCTTCCCTGGACATTTTCTCCACCAAGATAAGAGGAGGTGATGAACCCCAGCCCCACACTCCTGTCTCCATGGTGCAACCTGATGCCATGAGAGGCTATAGGAACTAAGTAGTGTCCTTGGCTAGGCAGACAAACAGGGAATAGGGTCCTTGGAAGGCGGCTACATTCTCTTTCCAAATTATTACAAAATGGTAACTGAAGACAGTGGAGAGAAAAGCTCAATTTCTAAGTCTTGTCCCCCTGAGGGCAAAGGACATATGGGCATAGTTTCCCACTGGTGGGCATGCTTGGCAGGCTTTCTGAGACCTGCACAGTGTGGCGGTTTCATGGAACAAGCAGTGCCTTACTCTATATTTAAGCTGATCAGTCACCGGTTCTGGGCTTCCCTCACTGATCTCTAATTGGAATGGAGCCCCACCACATGAGTCGGAATACATGCCTGATACTGAAAACCTATGACAGGGGCAGTAATGAGCCCTAGGAGTGTAACATCTGCTGATGTCTGGCTAAATGTATATACTATGCTCACCGAATTGCCCAGTAAGCACTTCTCTTAATGTTCATACCCATGCTACTCTCACTTTTGGTTAGAGAAGCTTCTTTTCTCAGATGATGGTGACCTTGGGATGACTCAGAAGGCACCATAGAGCTAAGAAGAAGTGACAGAGGAGTGCTCAGCACTGGAACATCTCTACCACACCTTCCAAGGCTCAGGGTCCATTGCAGAAGAGGTGGCAGAAAGAATGTAAGAGCCAAAGGAAGTGTAGGACTCCTTACAACATGCTCCTCCAGACACAGAATGGCCTGGATATCCATGACCTGATAATGCCTGACACTACCTACACAAGACCATCATAATAGGAGGAAAAAATCATGACCTCAAAATAAAAGAGAGACTGATTGAGAGGGGGAAGGGATATGATGAAGAGTGGAGTTTCAAAGGCAAAAGTGGGGGGAGGGAGGGCATTACCATGGGATATTGTTTACAATCATGGAAGTTGTTAATAAAAAAGGAAGTTGGAAGAGAGTCAGTCCCCAGACAGTCAGCGCGTCTAGTGCCAGAAGGTGCTATATGGGTGACTGGTGGAAATTGACCAATATCTGTCGAAGCAATGCATGGTCTAACCTACTTAGCAGCAAATAACTTGTTGTGATGCCCACACAAGTGCAGTGGTGGCACAAAGCCATGGTGGGGAACCAACTGCTCTCAGTTTGGCTAACTGATCCCCTCACTGGTATGGGACCCATAGCTGGAGCTGGGAAACAAGTCAGAACCAGATCCAAACGTAAACCCACTCTCCAATATCAAGCTACCATCAATTGTGGGCTACAAGAGGGCCTACACCTATTAAATTCTCTATTAAAAAAAAAAAAAAAGTAAGGGTTATCTCATTTGTCCTGGTGCTAACTTACTCTCTGTTGGAGAATCTGCTTCTCTTTTTCAGATAGATGTAGATCCTAAGGAGAGAGTCACCCCATCATACCTCAAAAGGGCCCCGGCTGAAACTAAGAAAAATTGGAGAAACAAGCAAGGGGGCTGTTTTCCTGATGAACCGGATACCAGCACAAGGGGGAAGGAGATCAGCACAGAGAAAAATCAACTCCTACCAAATCAGAGAGCCAGAGCCTCAGAGGCCCCCAACACCTCATCACTGAAGCAGACCAAAAATGAACCCAACATGGCTCAGGGAAATTTTGCGGAAGAGGGGGCGGAAAGAATGTCAGAGTCACATGTTGGGTCATGATATGCAGAGACATTTAGCTTACCCATAACTGTGGGCTAACTCCACAATGCATGACCCATATACCTCAACAAGGAGGGGCCAAGGGGAGGGGGTAGGTCACAGATGAGCCTAATAATGGTACCAAAATGACTGTATTTGCTGAATACAGAACTGACTAATAAAGAAAAAAGAAAAAAAAAAGTTTGACTCCCACAGCTGTGGCTGGTTCCCATTTCTGAAAAGTCTGTTTCTCTTTGACTCTTTACTTTCACTTTGAATAAACTTTACTCTGCTTTATCTTTAAGCATTTCCCTGCCTGTTAATTCTTTACTTGGCAGAGAAAATGAACCCAAGCTCTAGGCGGTAATAGCCTTGCCTCTCCCTCTGTGATGGACTATATCCCCTAAAACTGTAAGACAAAATAGCCCCTTCCTCTCCTAAGTTGCTACTTGTCAGGTATTTGATTGCATGAATGAGGAACGTAAACAAAGGATGTGTGGAGAGTCTCACTGTTGCCTTGGGCTCTATGCTTGTCCTTTGCAGTCTCAATTCATCCTCGCTGCAAAGTGGTACAATCTGGGATCTGGTCCTATGCCTACCTTCTTGCATGCTTCAGGAAACCACGAGGCTGCCAGGGCTGTTGGTGTTATTAGGGTAGAGCCATGGACCTGGAAGCTTTAAACAAGCCAGGCTCGGCCACCTGGTTACCACAGGGAAAACCTCAGTAGGTCAGTTAAATAGACATGTAAAAAAGAAATTTATTCAATGTGGGCCATGGTGGCAAGAGAAAAAAAGAGATCCAGTGACAGCCCGGCCCCCCCCCCCCCCGTTCCCCAATCTTAACAGGCCTATAAGGTTAAGGTTTATATATTTTTTATTTAATTATGTATTTATTTTTTTAGTTTTTCCAGGTAGGGAATCTCTGTATGTCAGGCTGGCCTCAAACTCATGGCAATTCTCTTAACTCTGCCTCCCCAGTGTATGATTTTAACTTGTATCTCACTGATGACCAATCACACTAACACCTTATCATATATATTCTGCCATATTCCAATTTCTCTTGAATGCATTTGGCTTAGCATTTCCTTATTTTATCATACTAGTTGTCTTACTTTCTCAAGTTTCAGGTGTACTTTAGATAGTTGGATTTGAATTCACTGTCAGCCTATTTATGGACCTGACCTACCTACTTCCCAGCTATCTTCAGAACTGTGGCTTGCCCTTCTCATTCTTTAATGGAGTCTTCTCACAAATGGTATATATATATAAATGATAATTGGGGGAATTGGATTAAATATATAATATATTTTAATCCAATTCCCCCAATTATCCTTTTATCCCCTCCCATTTCCATTAATACCTCCTTCTTCCCCTTTATCCCCACCTTCCTGTTATGCCTTTTAAATTTATTTTTATTTTTTAAATTATTTTAATTAGATATGGACATTATTAGTTTGCAAAAAACACATGTTGGTAATGTACTTTCCCTCATCCCTGCTCTTTTTCCAAAGAGGTCTTCCTCAATGGGATGCAGGTCAATCCCAAGGGGATTGTGGGTCATGCATTGTGGGGTCATCAGTAAGGTATTGGAGAGAGGCAATGTCTCTGTGCATGATGTCCCAACTTGTGGCTCTAACAACCCTTCTGCTCTCTCTTCCACAAAATTCCCTGAGCCATATTGGGTGCATTTTAAGTCTACTTCAGTGATGGGCTCTTAGGAGCCTCTAGATCTCTGCTTGGTAGGTAATTTATAAAGGAAACATATCAGGTTTAGCTAAGGTTTCCTTCTTGTGAATCTGAGCCCTTTGTTGCTAGTTTTTGTTTCTAAATGAAAACATGAATTTTAAGTTTGGCAAGTGGTTCAAAATTTTAAAATAAGATAATTTGTTGATCAACAAAATACACCTTCAGGTAGAATTCAGCTGGTAGGCAATCAGTCAGTCATTGTTTTATGTTTGGGAATCAGTGATTCTCTCCTTGACTCTATGGGCCACAGTGGGGAGGGGTGGAGGGACTGAATGTCCTCTGGGCAGAGTCAAACACTCAATAAACCAGAGCTGTTTGCAAACCAGTATCTACTTTCATTATAGCGAAACAATGTAAAAGAAGGAGGAAACCAAATGTGAAAGGTGGGAAATAAAGATTTAGATAGTGGCATTCTTGAATGCCTCCTACTCTGCTATTGTCTTTTCTTTAGATTAATTATTGTTTATTTCAATAGACACTTTATTTTTTATTTATTTTTATTTTTTATTAGGTATGGACATATTTAGTATGTAAACAACACATGTTGGTATTATCCTTTTCCTCCTCCCTGCCCCTTTTCTTCATTGGGGTGCAGGTCAACCCCATGGGGATTGTGGGTCCTGCATTATGGGGGCAACAGTCAGTTACAGGAAGGGGTACTGTCTTTGTGCAAAATGTACCAATTTGTGGCTCTAACAATCTTTCCACACCCTCTTTTGCAAAATTCCCTGAGCCAAGTTGGGAGCATTTTAAGTCTACTTCAGTGATAGGCACTTAGGAGCCTCTGGTTCTCTGGTTTGGTAGGTGTTGAGTGTCCTTAGTGTCTATCTCCTTCACCCTTGTGCTGATATCAGATTCACTAAGAAAGCAACACTCTTGCTCATTTCCCAGATTCCTCTGTGGTTTCAGCTGGGACTGGGGTGGAGTACACTGGCTTGTTTATCTCCTCAGGTCCAGCTCCCATCTGAAAAAGAGAAGCTGATCCTCCAATAGAGAATGAAGTCAGCACTGGTTATATGGTATAACCATTATTAATTTAGAGAGAATTTAAAGGGTGTAGACCCTCTTATAGCCCAAGATTAGTGGGAGCTTAATAATGGAAAGCAGAATCATTATCTGGATTTGATTCTGACTTGTTTCTGGGTTCCAGATACGATTCCTTTCCACTTAGCAGATCCACTAGCCAATCCAAGAGCAGTTGGTTACCCACTATGGCTGTATGCCAGTGTTGCACTTGTATGAGCATCATGTCAGGTTGATTGCTTCTGAGTTACTTAGACTTTGAGTTGCTTGGACAGATGTTGACCACTTTCCCCCTGTAGCTCATGTATCACCTTCCAGCAGTAGATGGGCTATCTGGGGACTGGCTCTCTTATGGATTAAAACCAGGTCTCTCCATGGTGCATGCAGACAGCATATGGTGTCTTCAGCAGTAGGGACTTATCATTAACCTCTGGTGGGTAATCAAGTGCTCAGACAGAAATCTGTCTTATTTTGGGAGAACTTGTAGATCTCTTTGATCAACAGCACATCGTGGATGTTAACCATGTCCTGGTACAGGGAATTACA
The DNA here is from genome assembly GCA_036346955.1 of Dipus sagitta. NCBI lineage: Eukaryota > Metazoa > Chordata > Mammalia > Rodentia > Dipodidae > Dipus > Dipus sagitta. Next base: position 45,003,465 of record CM070787.1, read on the forward strand.
GGCCAGTGCCAAGGGAAAAGAAAAAAGAAAAAGACATATAAAAAGAGAAACAGGAGAAATTAAAGCTAGGCTTCATCTCACTCTCTCCAGGGCCCTTTGATTCAGGTGCTCCCCCTAAGGTCTTGTTGAGGGTTCAATGTTTTAGTCTAATTTCCAGGATATAGGTTTCTATGGTACAGTTCAATTTGGGTTCAGTTGTGAGTAAACCCCCACCCTTCCCTGACCCCCAAGCCCTACGCTTTTCATTGTACAAGCCTTGAGATGCTAATCCAGGTTAGGAATCACAGATGAGTGAAACAATATGATTATTGTCTTTCTGTGATTGTGTGAGTTCACTTAGAATGATCTGTTCCAAGTTTGACCATTTTTCTACAAATTTCATTGTATCATTTTTTTCTTACTGCTGAGTAGAATTCCATCATGTGGGTATACCACATCTTGGTTATCCATTCATGCAATGATGTGTACCTGGGTTGATTCCAGTTCTTAGCTATTATGAATTGAGCAACTAAAAATGGTTGAGCAAATATCTCTGAACTGAGGTGTGGAGATTTCAGGGTAAATGCCTGGTAAGGGAATAATGACATCTGTTGGTAACTCTATATTCATCCTTTTCAGATGTCTCCATATTGATTTCCATAGCGGGTATACCAGTTTATGTTCCCATCAAAAGTGAGTAAGAGTTCCTATTTCTTCACATACTCACCAACATTTTTCATTTGATTTTTTAATGTTTTCTATCCTTACTGGAGTAAGGTGGAACCTCGTAGTTGTTTAAATTTGCATTTCCGTAATGGTTAGGGATATTGAACATTTTCTTAAGTGTGTGTTTACCATTTGTAATACTTCCTCTGAGAACTCCCTATTCAGTTCTCTGCCTCACTTTTGGAGTGGGTTGTTTGATCTTTTATAGTATAATTTTTTGAGTTCTTTGTAGATTGTAGATATTAGGTTTATGTCAGTGGTATAGTTGGTGAAGATTTTCTCCCATTCAGTGGATAATCTGTTGTATGCCTTTAAATTTTTTTTTTTTTAGCTCATTGACTTAAATTAGGGTTGTTTGTATGATTGTGGATAGAAGAGTCTTTACCAAGGAATAGGCAACTTACCATTGACAACAAAACTGAAGAACCTGATTCCTCTCTCCCAGAAACCAAACATTAGCTGAGATTAGTTACTCTGGAGGTATAGGGTCTCATGCCAGTCTATGTATTTTCAATGGGTATTTTCTGACCTAAACAAAGTAATCTCTTCTACAATTCTAGCAAACATGTGAAGATAATTTAACAGAAATGAACAAGTTGAATGGCAGGACTTCTGACCATATGAGTGGAGAAATTAGTACTTCTTATTCAGATGATGACCTTAAAATCACAGCAGTCTTCACTAATTTATGTGCTTGGCTGCCTGAGTAATAATTCTGTAAAGTGTACCTGCCTATTATAGCTTCTCCACAATGGTAACTGTCAGTCAAATCCAATAACATTCTATCAAATACAAAAAGATTTCCAGTTATTATTCAATCATATCCATACAGCCAGTTCACAAAAGGGACTAAGGGAGAAGAAAGAGAAAAAAGAGGATGTTCAAATATAAACAAAGTGGCTTAAAGATAACTCAGGAAGAAGTGAAAGGAGGTAAGATTTTATTCAGCAGCAAATTGGGCTTTGAATGAAGTCTTTTGGGAATTTTGGTTAAGTGTCCTTAGGGCCAGTTTATTTTGCACATCTACACAGAACACATTTACATAAGTAGAAGACTGGCATCAGAAGTAACCATAGAAACCTTGCCCTTCTATTGTATTCATGGTGTGCATTTGTTCCCCAGTTAGTGAAATCTCTTTGAGCTCTAGATATGTGGAGCATTATGTGTTGATGGAACATTTAATAAAAGAAGCTGAGTTGGAGAGAATGCTGGAGGAACTGTAAAGTGCATTGGGAGTAGGCAGTGAAGAAGACTGCCAAAATAAAGAAAAATCCATAGAGGTTTTGCTGGAAATTGCACCTGCCCAGGAAACTATGGATGTCATCTGTGACTGCTAAGATGCATGGGTTTTATTGTCTAGAATTATGTAAGCTCAGAGAGAAATCAAGCTAGGAAATAAGGAGATAAGCAGATGTGTGTTACATTTAACCTCTTATACACGGTAAGTGTGTATGGTACCATCACATTACACCCCTAAAATCATATATTTATTATGTGTTAATCTTCAAAATTCAGATAAGTTATACCCCAGTTCTAACTCTGAGGGATTCCTTTTATGGCCAATAAAGTGGCATAATAATGACTTCTGTCGATCTGCAGGGCTGTGGATGGCCTACTTAATGGCTTGTTGATAGAGAAAAGGATGATTCATAGAGTTAGGACTAAGATAGTTCTCTACCCTCTAGGTCTCTTCTATTAAGTCATCTCTAGATTTTTCTGAGTTGCATTAGCTATCAACTCTAAACCAAAATACATAATTATGACCTATTCAGCAATTATTATTTTTTCTAAAATTAGTAACACTGATATCAATATGTTACTTACTATTTAAGATTTCCCTTTCCCTACTGTGGGTGCCGAAGGGACCAAACTGACGCCATGACAGACTTCAGTAAGGCATCACTCTAACTAGGCCTAAGTTTCAGTTTCCCAGAAAGGTAGGCAGGACTTATGGAAAGGGTCTGCCTTGACATGTGGCCAGGAAGATAGCCGCTCAGAGGCTGAGTCAGTTCCTGGACATGCCCAGACATGCCAAGACATGTCCCTGTCGTGCCTTCTGCCCCAACCAATCAGAGATGCACAACTGTAACTGCTGCTTGCCTAGCCAATCATTTAAAAAATTACCTAACCCACCTGAAATTCCCCTAGATCTAGCCTGCCAAAACCTTAGGACCAATCAAAAGAATACAAGTACAGTTACTGTTGTAATTAGCCAATCACGTTAGAAAAGACTAAGCCCGCAAAAATTCCTCCAGCTATGCTTAAAAGGAGCCCGCGAGCTCCTCCCAGGGTCACCATTTTGCATGACTCATTGACCACCACATGCTGGCTGACTCTGCAGAGTAAACACTCTTTGCTTTTACATACTATTTGAGTCTGGGGTCTTTCTTCAGCGATTCTTGGATCCTTACAGGTGCTGCCTTGGGAGTGAATTTTACTCTGATTGGTCAGCAAGATGAGACTCCGTTTCACTGAATCTGAGTAGAAGTAAAACCAAAGATTACTCCAATACAGCTGCCTTGACTGGCCAATGCTATCATTTGAAGTGGATTGAAAACTCAAGGAGAGAAAACCACAGCATTATTATATTTCAATCCGACGTTCCATGAGTAAATATCTAACAGAACCAAACAAATGCATTTTTAACCTTCTGGAGAAAACGCCTACAGGCACAAATGCAGCCATGTTTGTTCTCACTGTCTAAATTCTGTGTCTTGGATTAATTAACTGGCCCATGATTTCTGAGCAGTAACCTTCTGCAAAAAAAAAGTAATCATTTTTTTTTTCTGTAGAAAGTTATTTTGCATGCATATTTGTGTAGTGTGTGCATGTGTGTATATGTGTTCATACATGCATGGGTACATGTGTACATGTGTGTACTGGTGTATGTGCTTGTGCATATGATCCCTAGAGGGGTCAATGGTGAGTGTCTTCCTCAATTGTTGCCCACCTTATTCTTTAGGACAGGCTCTCTCACTGAACATAGGTCTCACCAATTCTGCTAAAGTAACTGGCCAGTGAGCCCCAGGGATCCCCTGTCTCCACCTGCCCAGAACTGGGCTTTCAGGTGTATACCACTAGGCCTGATATGTGCCTCAGATCCACACTCAGGTCCTCACACTTGCATGACAAACCTTTTAGCCACTGATCAATCATTGCAGCCCCCAAATGCTCATTTTAAAACAAATATCATAAAAAATACTCACACATATAGAAAGAATGAGTTTGCATTTGCTAGTATAAAATAGTGTCTGAGCAAAAGATACAATGAATATCAATTTTTAAGAAAGAAGAAAAATTACAAAATAAATGTTTCTCCAGGAACCATAATGATTTAACATCTTTCAATGCCTGCATATGCCAAAGCTCATATATACTTCTTACAAATAAAATCTCTCTTCATGCACTAAACTGCCTAAAACAGTTTTCCTTTTGTCCTGAAAACATTCATTGCATTGGAAAACACATCCTAAATTTGCATTCATGAACCAAAATATAGCTTGTGGTAACTTTGTGACATTGCTTATTAGAAATTCATGCTGCTTTTGTGGTTATTGTATAAGGAAATTGGGTATCTAGCTAACATTCCTTCCTAATAAATGCCTACAGTAAAGTTTCAATTGTGAACACTTCCCTGACAATTTCTCATGTATAATTTTGCAGTAAATTTTATTTGTAGATAATGGAATTATCTCTCCTAGAGAAAATTTGCTTATTAAACATATTCTTTCCATCTCGTCTTCCTATAAAAGGGAGAAATAAATGTAAATGAATCACTTGAGATATGATATGCACTGTACATGTGTATATTTTAAAAATTATGTTTGCATTGATTTAGCCATTTCATAGAAGCATGCCAAAGGAACCATAATTTGACTTTCATGCAGAAATATTCCTTGATTAATTCAATTTCACAAACATGGTAGTGATTTTGATGAATATAAATAAAACGCATAGCAAAACCAGTTCACACAATCAAAAACTCAAGAGTATTGACTGGCTATAGAATAGTAGAAGGGAATATTAAAAATCACCAACTTTAAGACCAGTTTGTGGTGCACTTCTGTCATAGTGTTCCACAAATTGTTTTACAAACATCTACTGACATATTGATAGGCATGTATAAGTTAAAAATGAGGCATGCTGAATTATGGAAACATCCACAGTGGCCATTGACAATGAGGAAAATGTGTTATCAACCTACAATAGAATACTACTCAGTCTTATAAAGGAAAGGAATTCTAATGCATGCTATAGCATGCATGGAACTTGAGAACAATATGTTAAGTGAAACAAGCCAGTCACCAAAAGACAAATAATATATGATCTGCCTTCTATGAGTTACCTAGTCAAAATCATAGAGGTGGAAAATAGAATGCACATGTGTATGTGTGTGTGTGAATGTGGATGCCAAAGGACAACCTCAGGTGCCATTCCTCAGGCATCATCCATCTTTTATGAGACAAGACTTCTCATTGACCCTGAGCTTAATAAGTAGGGTGAATTGAATGGCCAGAGGGCTCCAGGGATCCATCAAGACAGTAATTTTCACATGTATTTTATCATAATTATAAATAGGAAACAAATCCTCATGCCTACAACATAAAGTGTTAATAGATTTCTCTACAAAAAGTTACAGTGATAATTTTTATGTCATGTATGTATATTTTATCACAGCATAAAGAAATAAAACAAAAAGAAGTAGATTGATTTCCTTCTAGGTTCCAGTGTGACCTCTCCATGACTGGTGTCCACAATTGGTGATATTTTTGGCAATAGCGTTTTATGATTTAGCTCTGGCAGGTAACCAAGTACTTTGTCAATATCCTACATTGTTTTGGGGACTTCAAACATCTCCTTGACCAACTGCTCACTGTGGGGTATAGCCCCGTTCTGGCACTTGAAACTATTATAGGATTAGGTTTTCTCTAACCTCTCTGGGGACTTTCTGCATAGATGATCCCCCTTCCCTCTTATTAAGGTTTACATCTTTTAATTTGGTATACAGGAGGAAATGGTTCATAGTAGTAAAAAATGCTATGCAAGCTACTAGATGATAACAACCACCAATAGCATGAACAAGCTAGAGAGCCTGCAAGCTATGAAATCAACCAGATGGACAAGATGTACACTAGTGGCACACAGCCCATATGTGCAATCAACAGCTCTCTGATTGGATATGAGGTCTGTTGGGGGGAAAGAACTCATACGTGGTACTGAGAACTAGCTCAGAATCCAAGGGATATGATGGTCATAAATTCCATAGAGAAGCTCCTACTAGTCTTTGGTAAGAAAAATGGCTATACCCACCAAAAATTCTCTCAATTAACTATTCTTATCCCCTTTAATTTGTGCTACCTTACTCTTGCTTGGAAAATTTGGATTTTTGTTTTGTTTTTATAGATGACAGTGAAAACTGGGAGAACCAAAATCCATCAATATGTCAAGAAATGATATCTGACTTCCTAGTATATGATGAGCCACCTCTAGCATATCTGCCAGGACCCAGGATACATCACAAAGGAAGTGGCAATTTAAAAATAAGTACTGCTCTCACTGCTAGTCTAACAACTTGCTCCAGGGAAATGGCAATACAACTGAGGACACTCAAAACTCATCAAAGCAGAAATCCAGAGGTTGCAGAAAGCTCAACACTAAAGTAGACTTATAACACACCCACCAAGGCTCAGGGTCCATTGCTGAAAAGGAAGTGGAAAAACTGTAAGAGCCTCACGATGAGAAGTTTCCTGAGGCATTGGCTCCCCTACCTCCAAAGAGAGACCGATGCATTCATAACCTCATGGTAAATGCAAACAACTCCACTCAGTAGAATGGGGATGAGGAAGAGAGGATAACATGAAGGAAATGGGACCAACACACCATTTGTTTATGCAGTAAAGTTCATAATTAATTTTTTTTAAAGAAAATAAGACACTTCCCTGCAGTTCTAGACAATCCTGCAGAATGGCCTCACCTACTCTTCTCTTTAGTCCTTCATTCCTGGCTGAGAAGATGAGATAGACTCCTGGTTTGCTGGCAGATACTGCTCTAGCATGTTTTGTATTGATGGTGAGGTTGTTCCACCATACTTGCCTGGCATGCTTGAGGCCCTGTGTTCAATCCTCAACACTAAAGAAATTAAAGATTCAAGTTGTTACAAACTTGTCTGGAATCCCAGCCCTCAGGGTGATACAGGGGGATTGTTGTGAGTTTGAGATCATCCTGGTCTACAGAGTAAGATACTTTCTCAAAAAAAAGATGTTCTTGGACTGGAGAGATAATGGCTTAGTGGTTAAGGTGCTTGCTTGCAAAGTATAAGAACCCATGTTTGGCTTCCCAGGTCCCACATGAGTCAGATGCACAAGGTGACATGAGCATACAAGGTAGCACATTTGCACAAGGTGGCAAGAGCATGTGGAGTTCGATTGCAGTGGCTGTTGACCCTGGCACACCAATTCTCTCTCATGCTCTCTCCTTCTCAGTCTCTCTCATAAAATAAAAAAAGACAATGTTCTTATAAAAATTGGAAAAAATTGTACTCAAGGTTGTTTCAAAATTAGGCTAACATGGTGAATAAAGTTTGGGGAAATTACTTGTATTGATATTATAAAAAGGCATTTTTATAGAATTTACCTTCATGTTCAAATTTTTCATAGCAAAAATAAAGTCTTATTTTTTAGACTGGGTTGAGAGTCTTGATTTGTAAAATTTTCCAACAAAGTATGAAACCATTCACCTCATTACAGTTACATGCTTTCCGTAATCCTGTGACCTTTAATATTATTTACTTTCTAAAAACATACACACTTCTTAGATTTGACTTCTGTTTATGAGCACCTCAGCCAATGTGTCCTCAGCCTGGTAGAGGTGACTACAGGGATAGTCACAGTAATCAGAACTCAAGTCACCTTTCCTGTCCCTCCTCCACCCATGCTTCCTCTGTTCAGGCCTCAGTGCCCTAGTAAAAGAACTGGAACAATCCAACTGTTCCAGAAAGATGCTTGGGGCGGGGGTCACTGGAAATCTTTATGCTCTCCCAGAAAGGCCACAGGGAGTCCCTCAGTTCTCACCTTTAACCTGCTCCCCACACCTGCTCTTCCTCCCCTTCTCTTCCACCCACACTCACCTGCCTTGCCAGCATTCCTCATGTGAACACCTCTCCACTACTCTCCTGTTTCTTTGGCTCACTAACAATGTAGTCTCCATAGAGAAGCAAGTGAGAAGCATTCCATATGTAAAGTGTGTCTGTTTTCCTGTTGCATTTGGAAAACAAAATCTCAATGCTTTCTTCTAAACAACTAGACTCTGCATGATATGATTCCTGTGGACCCCACTGCTCCACCTCCTGCCCCATAACACATGCACATCCTGCTCCAGAATTCTGGGATTCATTCATGAACTTTAATATATTCCCCTTCTTCCTGATGAAGGCTATTATCATGTGATTCCTTTTGCCTGGGACCTTCTTTCTATGTGAAGGTTGCCTTCTTTGTAGGTCAAGGTTTATGTGTTAGCCCTTCACACTATCCTTGAAAATTCCAAAGTATTTCAACTTGCTGTTCACACTCACTGAAACTTCTACAATCATTTTCAAAAATAAATAATTTTATAGGTGGAAAATTTGCATGTCTTTGTGTCTACCTTAGTCTCGTTTTGTCCCCACAAAGCTCAAGAGTGAAAGGCTTAATCCCCAGCTGGTGATAGTACTTTGAGGTGGCAGTGTAATCTTTAGGAGGTGGGAACTACCTGGAAGAAATAAATCATGAGGTACATGCTTGTCATAGACAGCTTTACATTGCTGGGATGAATCTCCAGATGAGATGCAGTTTATAGGAGGAAGGGTTTATTTTAAGCTTACAGGTCCAGGGGAAGTTGGCCCCCTTTCACAGGTCCACACAGAGAGAAAGACCACCACCAGCACCATAAGCAAGCACATTCCAGGAAACCCAGAAGAGCTCAGACTGCTCTGTATACCTTAAGCTGGAATTCATATCTGCCCCCAAAACACAACGCAGGGCTGGACCCTAGGATCTGCCCACAGTGACACCTCCTCCAGTCAGATGGCCTGAGATCAAATTATAAGCTTTAATAAACTCCTGAATCTTGAGGTTCATCCATTCAAACTACCACAGTGTTTTGCATAGGTGTTGTAGTCAGCTCCATGTTGCTGGGATAAACTTCCCATCCAGGCACAGTTTATGGGAGGAAGGGATTTATTTGAAGCTTACAGATCCAGAGGATGTTCATTAATGGTAGAAGAAGCTAGCTCCCTTTCACAGATCAAAGCAGAGAGACACCATCAAACAGGAAGCACAAACATGGAGCAAACAGCAGGGTACCAGGCAGAGCTCAAACCTTTCTGCATACCTTTGACTGGGAAATCAGATCTCTCCCCAAATATACCTTAGGGCTGGGCCTCAGGATCCACCTCCAGTGACACCTCTTCCAGCCAGGTGGCTGGAAATCCAAGTTTTAATAAAACACTTGAGTCTGTGGGGGACATAGATTCAAATTACCACATTTCTGTTCTGGTCCTCAACAGACTCCTGAAGATCTCACATTGCAAATTGTATTCAGTCTACCTTCAATGGTCCCCATGGTCTTTACCAATTTAAGATTGGTCTAAAGTCCCAAGTCTCATCTGAGATCCAAGAGTGTCTCTTAACTGTAAGTTCTGAAAAATTAAAACAATTTATGTACTTCTGACATAAAATGGCACAAAGTAAGCACATAACAAGGAGAAACTGGACTGGACCCATACGAAATCAATAACCATCAAGTAAACATCAAGCATCTGCAGTTCAAGACTGACATTCATAAACAATGAATGACATTCTCTGGACTTTCTAATTTTGATCCTCTAGCTTGGGCTGATTATCTGGAGAAAACTTTCACCCTAAGCCAACAGCACACCATAGTAGCCTCTGCACAGTCCTGGTATATCCAAAACATCTTTGGGTCTCTACTGAAAACCACAATCCACCTGTATGTAGCTCCTTACACTGGCCTTTCTAACCTTTAAAATAAGAATGTCCTGTTTCCTATGCCTCATCTCAGCAGAGACTGCTGGAGCTGTGTGCACTTTATGACGCCATTTTTACATAGTTTTTAGTTTTCATGCTTTCAAAATCCATACTAGAGTGCAGGACACAGCCATACTGTTAATCCAGGGACAAAATAAATCTTGACCTTGAAGAGTATTGTTCTTCCTTACAAAAGAGTTTGCATTCCTACCGTTATTTCAATGTAAAGCAGTTGGCCATCCTTCACAATAGAAGCTTCAGTAATCTAAAAACCCATCTCTGCCTGTAACTTTAAACTTGTTTGAATTTTTCCAATTTTATATCTCTCAGTTCCATATCTTCCACCAAACACATCCAATTACTTTCAAATTCAACCTTGATCAGACTCTTTGAGTTTGGGCAGAAGAATACAGCCAGCCCTTATGCCAGTAGCCCAGTTCCAACAAAGTTCTCTGCAGTCTTTTCTTCCCCTTTGAAAGTTCATAAGGATAGCCTCCAAATACCATTCTCTCTGTCATTAGCATTTTCAAACTCTGACTAAAAAAGTCCGTAAAAACTGGGCTTCCTGCTCTGGAAGGCATCTTCAGTTGCAAGTACCAAGTTCTGTCTCATTCCTCCAGCACAAAAGTTCCAGAAGACCAAAATGGACATGGTCAGTTTTATCTCAGTAATAACCCCACTTCTCAGTACGAAAAAATCCTGTTGTAGTCAGCTCCATGTTGCTGGAATGAACTTCCAAACCAGACATAGTTTATAGGGGCAAGAGATTTATTTGAAGCTTACAGATTCAGGATATTCCATAAGGGTGGAAGAAGCTGGCTTCCTTTCACAGATCCATGCTGAGAGACACCATCAAACAGCCAGCACCAAAAGCAAGCATGAACAGACAGAAACAGCAGCTGACCAGGCAGATCTCAAGTGTTTCTGCATACATTTGGCTTGGAAGTCTGATCTTCCCCAAAATACACCCTACGGCAAGGCCCCAGGGTCCACCCCCAGTGATACCGCTTTCTTCCAGGTGGCTGGAACAGGACATACATTCAAAGTATCACAATAGGTATTTTGAGGCTGCTACTCCTCTTCTTCCTCTCTGTCTCTCAGCTTCCCAGGAGATAGAGACAAGCATGTTAACTGGACCCACACTACCCACTGCAACATTCTGACTCATTTATGGATCAAAGTGACAGTGCCAAAAGACCATGGACTTTTGAAACATGGTCAATATATATTGTTTTATCCTTTTAAACTGACCTTTCTGATATTTTGTCACCGTGACAAACACAAACATGTGGGTAAGCTCACATTACTACATATCTCTTATATCCATGTTTAATATCTGTTCTTCCAGATAGACTGTACACTTCAAAACAATAGATTCTATATACTGTTTGCTTTTGTTTTCTAAGCTTTTAGTAATACTGTGTTGGGAGCCACAGCTGCTCTTTGACCTTGGGAGCTAAGGATGTCCTTCTGCCCCTGACAACCTAAGACAGTCACAGTCACTTCTTTTAATAAATAAAGAAGGGGGATATGTCGGGAGCTGCAGGGGAGCTGCAGCTGCTCTTTGACTTCGGGAGCTACAGGTGGTCTTTAAAGGCTTTATCCTACAGCCTAGGTGAGAAGGCAGTCCAGGTGAGATGGCATCAGTTACAAAGGCATTATTTAACATAAAGCATAGGCACCTGATAGAGGGGCGTTACCACATGGCCCTGGTGAAGCTGACCTTGGGCACGTAGGCATTATCGAGAAAGTACATAAGCATGCGTCTGCCTGAATAAACCTGAGCTTTGATCAGAACTTGTCTTGGCTCCATTCCTTGTGTTCTTGTCTCAGATTCATTCCCACTCCCTCCTTCGGGGTCTGTTTCGACCTTCATGCTGCAGGCCGGCACAATACTGGGCAATAGAATCCATCAAATCATTCATGGAAAAATTAAAGAATTATGTAGGAATCATAGAACCATACCTGGAATGAAAAAAAAAAAATGAGTGACAGGGCTGTATCTACACTGTCATAAAAAGTGCCCTGGCTCTTTTCAAGCCAAACTTGACTTCATTTGTAAAGGATGTAAAATTCTTTGATAAGGCATTGTTCAAATGTTAAGCTTGACAATTTTCATTTCCTACTGAATAGCATGGGTGAGTTAGAATCATAACATTATAAATTTTATAACTGAAAACTCTTTAAAGATAATTTTATGTTTGACTTCATTGTAGAGCAGAGAAGACCACTCAAGTCATTAATTCAGATAGCCCAACCTTCATCTTTCATATGATTGACACCATTCACTTCAGTCTTACCTTCCAACCTGCCATATATGGTCATCTGGGAATTTGGTGAACATGATAAAATTGTATAAAATTATTTATGAGTGTACTATTCAATAGTCATGCTTAGTTTTTAATAATGTTTCTTTGTTCTTGCATTTCAGGAACATACTAAAGTAGAATACCAAGGGACCACCTCCCTGTCTTCCCTTCTTCTTAGTAATTGGGCATCAATAAACTTAAAAGCCTCTGAAATCCCTTCTTTTCTCTCCTGTCTTAGTAGTACTTCTGCTTGTTAAGTAGGATGGGAATAATGTAAAGATAAAGGGACATTTTCATCTTTTTTTTTTCATCTTTGAAGTATTTATCTGCTAGTCAGGAGTACAATTAGGTTTTCAACTTAGCAGGAAATGACAGCTTCATAACAGTTACATGTTATGTCTTTCCAAACATCCGAACATACAATTTACAACTGCCCACCTCCCATGAGATGTTTCCTTTAAAATTTTGCCATTGGAATACAAAGGTTGGCGGACTGTTCTGATGTCAACCTAATGCCCATACAAGCTTTCCATGCATACATGGCTTAGGTATAATGACTTTGCTAAAATACTAATATCTACTGCCATTGGACAGGTCTTTTTGTAAAGGATCTTTTTAAAGGATAAAATCAGTTTGAGGTCTATGTGGTGTCCTCCTGCACTGGCTTCTGCCTTATTCTTCCATTCTCCAGAATGCCTACTCTGTGCATTGTGCCAAGGCCTAGCTTCAAGGTCAGATGTCTCATGATCATGGTCTTCAAGGAGGATCTTAGCACTCCGGTAGAAGCAGCTCAGCTATCCATGACTGCAGTGCAGTGTGATAAGAATAGGCTGCTATGGGAGTCCACAATGGAAACATGGTCAGGGATCTGGGAAGGCTCCTGTGCTAGATATTTTCTCATTGCTGGGTCCAAATATCTAACAACAACAACAACAAAAACACCTTAAGAGATGAATTGATTATTTTGGCTCACAGTTCAGAGGAATATAGTCCCTCTCAGGGGTGGTAGTGTCAGCAGCAAAACAGGCTGGGTCTGTGGCCATGACTAGGAAGTACAGAAAGAGGCAATGCCAGTGTTTGGACGACTTTCTCTTTTCCCGCTTTTCCATTAGGTCCAGAACGCCAGTCCTATGGGATGGTGCTGCATACATTTAGTGTGGGTCTTCCTTCCTCAGGTAAACCTTCTGGAAATACTCACACAGTCACACTTAAAGGTATCCTTCACACCCTCAGTGTTCATTTTTAATATTTTAAAAAATATTTATTTATTTTGGAGAGATAGAGCAAGAAATAGGCAGATAGAGAGATAAATAGGAAGAATGGGCATGTCAGTGCCTCCAGCTACTACAAACTAACTCCAGAAGCACATGCCACCTTGTGTAGTTGGCTTACATGGGTACTGGGGAATTGAATCTGGGTCCTTAGGCTTCACAGGCAAGTGCCTTAACCACTAAGCCATCTCTGTAGCCTAATGTTTCTTAACTCAGTCAAGCTGACAATTGAAATTAGTCATCAAAGGTCCCTGGATTCTTCCAGGATATTGTGAATAAGAAAAGCATTTCAAGCAAAGCAATGTGTCAGTTACCACAGAGGCCAGTGAAGGTGTGGCAAAAAAAAGGAAATCAGAGCCAGGTGTGGTGGGCACACCTTTACTCTCAGCACTCGGGAAGCAAAGAAAGGAGGATCACCATGAGATTGAGGCCATCCTGAGACTACATAGTGAATTCCAGGTTAGCCTGAGCTAGAGTGAGATCCTACCTTGAAAACCCCCCCCAAAAATAAATAAATAAAAATAAAAAAGGAAATCAAATTAATCACACAATGGAGTTTAAAATGAAGCCAACATTCTCCTTCCTGGCTGTTTGCACTGGCAAACCTGGTGACTTTGAAACACTAGAACCTGTAGTCTCGTATTACTTCTTATAAATCTGCATTCATCCTAAAAGGGGGGTTGGAGAAAGAAGCAGGATACAGGCGCACACAAAACCCCAGCTTTCCCTGCGGACAACATACTAATTTGTTAGGATTTGCTCTCTTTTACATAGCATTTTCCATTCCCTAAATCTTTTGCACCCTGAAAGGAAGTCCCATGCACTCTCTCATTCTGAGCAGTTTATTAAACTGCTCAAACAGACTCTATAGGGAACAGCTTTGGAATCTGACCTTTTTATGAGTCATTATTCTTAGTGTTTGAGGCTCTAAATCCACGAAGAAGGGCAATGACTTCTGTGAACCAGACAGGGGCTCGGTAACAAATCTTGGAATCCTCCTGTTTTCATCCACCTCATGGGTTTAAAATGACTCTTGGCAACATTTGACAGATATGAATTATACTGTGCTCTGGTACACAGGCATAAATAAAAGGCTAGTAGATAGAGGAATAATTGCAAGCTTCAATATATGCATTTATCTTTGTATGAAGCCTAGCGACTCTGTACTATGTCAAAGAGATAATAAAAAAGCAGATAGCCTGAATTATGAGCATCTGAGTTTGTCTATTGGAAATAGCTCAGTTATTGAAAATAGCACTGTTTTGTGATACGTGAGAGCTCACTGGCTCTGTGGGACAAGCTGTGGGTATTAAAATAGGAAGTGCAATTTGTGTTAGAAGGTTGGCATTTTCTGACATTAAATCTCCCCAGTGTTTATTTGATAAGTTGGCTCAAACCATTAGATGGCATGGAGTTCACACACCATAAACATTACCCCCCTATCAAAACACTCATAATATTAAACTTTGGACTTTAGAACCAAATATGTCAAATGCTTCTATATCTTCCCAAAAATATTTGTCATTTTTTTTCACAAATGGGTACCTACCTATCACAAAGCTAAGTGGCAATGATTAGATTTAGGGAAACAAAGCAAAGGAAGTATAAATGACCCTTGAACTTTTTACCTCAAGTGAACATTTCAGCCTGCACCACTGTACCCAACTCTGTCTCTTCCTGATTGCTTCCATATTCATTCCTTTTGTCATTTCAGCATTAAGCTGGAGGGCAGCCTTATAGCCTCGTTCAAGATGGCCACTGAGCAGAGGTTAAAACATGGGCAAAACATTTTGTTCCTTCTTATCTAACTTGGGATGACTATGGTTTAGAACTTGGTGGGATACTATTTGGAGATAGTGAAAGCTTTGTCAGATGTGGCTAGTAGGAAATCCTTAAATCGTTGGGGAAATGTTCTTAAGGGGAAATGTGGGACTCTGGCCCTTTACTTCCCACTTTTTGGTCATGAGATGAGCAATTTGCCTCTCCAAGCCATCTTGTCATTATGAAGTGACACAAGTCCACCAATCATAGACCAAACCCTCCAAAACAGTGAGCCAAAGTGAACTTTTCATCTTTATCAGTTGCTCTTCTTAGGCATTTTGTTACTGTTGTAGTATAATGTTGACTCACACAAGACTGTTTTGGAAAATGCATCAATATTAGTTAGTATTACTAATTAATTAATTAGTATTAATGTCTACTATGTTAGAAAATGTATTGATCTACTGTGTTAGTCAACATTTTACTGCTACTTGAAGTAGCAATCATGCTGTAAGAAAGAATGTTCCTATTCCAGAATGTTCTTATACAAGCAAGCAAAGATAATGCAATGAAGTTCTCTGAGAGAGGAGCAGAAAAATAAGATGGATAGACATGAGAGAGTTTAAAGATGGGAGATACTGAGCATAAGAAATGAGCAATTTTACTCATGCACTTAGGTGCTTGGGAAACTAAATATATGAATAATGTCAGATAACAGCCCAAGAAACAGACTGCACAAAACTCTCCGCCCACATAGCTGTTGTCAAAGTCACCTATGTCTTGCATACTGCAAAATCCAATGATTCACACAACTTCAGCCCCCTTTTTGAGTCAGAGGGGAAGTGGTATGGTGAGTAATTTCTGTTTCTTGAAGCCCTTTCTGCATGTAGCTCCTGGGCCACTACTTTCCTGTACGGTTTGCTTTTCCACTCCTGCTCTTGCTCGGTCTGCTTAGCTTGTTCTCCCAAACTCACGCTTTACACTGCTTTTCTTCCAGATACATACTAGGTCTGAGAAAATTTTATTCAGGCTTGTCAGTTTATATGACAGTGTGGTAGTGAGAATAATATCCCACTTCTCAAAATGTCTATACCCTAATCCCTGGAACCTATGACTATATTAAATTCTCTGGTAAAAGGAAATTAATGTTGAAATTGGAATTAAGATGATGAATCAAAGCCGGGAATGGTGGTGCACGCCTTTAATCCCAGCACTCAGGAGGCAGAGGTAGGAGGATCGTTATGAGTTTGAGGCCACCCTGAGAATACATAGTGAATTCCAGGTCAGCCTGAGTTAGAGTGAAGCCCTACCTCAAAAAGCCAAAAAAAAAAAAAAAAAAAAAAAAAAAAAAAGATTATGAAGCAGCTAAACTTAAAATTTAAAAAGTTATCCCAGATTACCCTGATGGTCCCAATCTTATTATTCTTATAAGTATTGCTATTTAGTAGTGGTATAATCTTATTGAGTGAATTAAGCACATTGGACACATTGGAGGAAGACAACTATAAGCCTTTTCTCTTTGTAGTTCTTTGTTTTCATATAGACACATAAAATTTATATATATATATATATATATATGACTTGAATCTACATATATATATATGTATATATTCATATATATGACTCGAACGTAGATATAAGGTGTCTTAAGGGAACAAAGGGATGAATGAGGGGGGAGGAGGAGAAGCAAGAAAACGGAGGGTAGAAGGAACTGAAAGGGAATATGCTGGTGATGGTTTATGTTGACTGTCCATGTGGCAGGACATAGAATCACCTGTGAAGGATTATGTAGATGAGATTAGTCTCTGGGTGTGACTGTGAGAGATTATGTGGATTAGGTTAATTAAGGAGGGAAGCCCCCCCCCCAACCCTTTACCATTTCATGAGCTGGGGTCCAGGACTGTATAAACAGGATGGAGTTGATTGTGTGACAGCATTCATCACTCTCTGCTTACTCACTGTAGTCTGAATGTGATCAGATGCCTCAAACTCCTGTTGCCATGCCTTCCCCCTCCCCACTGTGGACCATAACCTGGAACTATAAACTGAAATAAACTCTTTCCTTCCCTTGGTTGCTCCTAATCAGTTATTTTGTCCCAGCAACAAAAACAACAATAATATAATGCTTGACATAAAGTACAAACATGTATGGAAGCTTTAAGAAAAATTAAAACAACCTTAAAAATGTTTGCATTTAAGTGCATGGAATATGTAGGGGAAACTGCTACCAGAAGAACTAAGATTATAAAGTAGAAAACCCAGTGGCCATGATGGTATACTTCCCTATGATTGTTTGCCAAGGAGAACCCTAAGGCTCCCAAAACAATGTAGGTTATTGTCATTGATGTTGATCAACAACCAGTTCTAGACGGTTTTTTTTTTTTCTTCTGTTCTATTGAGGTAGGGTCTCACTCTAGCCCAGACTGACCTGGAATTCACTATGGAGTCTCAGGGTGGCCTCGAACTCATGGCAATCCTCCTACCTCTGCCTCCTGAGTGCTGGGATTAAAGGCATGCGCCACCATGCCTAGACCTTCTTAAAGATACCACATGTTTTGATTTCACCACATGGAGATATCCAACTGGGATTGAGCTGAAAGTTTCCTCACTGCTAGTTGGTGTTATGATATATACATATATATGTGTGTGTGTGTGTGTGTGTGTGTGTGTGTATGTATGTATGTATATATGTATATAATTAACAGATCTTCAGACGGCAGGGGAGAAGTGTCCCCAAAAATCTTACTCAGTCTTACTCAGCTGAGCACCCTGAACGCAAGAGTTACTGACCTGCCAGGCAAGATGTACCCACCAGTGCAAGGTCATAAATGTTATAAGATTAACCACCTCTAATTGGGTTTGAAGCCCGTTCGTCAAGGAGAGGGCTCAAATTTGGTACTATAAACCTGGTCAAAAGCCCATGGCTGAGCAGGTCATAAGCCCTAGTGGGGAAGCCACTGCTATTGTTTTGCTAAAGAAACATGATGTACCTGTCCAATTGTCTAATACATCAAAGCTGCATAGCTGCTGCCACTTTCAGACAATTTTTTTTTTTTTTTTTGCAGTGGATGGCATTCACTACAGAGACACATAACTAGTCCAAGTGTTGAAAATAATTGACTTTTAAATGCTCAGCAATACATGAGACATTTATATCACCGCCAAAAGGTTCAGAGAACATCATGGAAGAGGGGGTGAAAGAATGTAGAGCCAGAAGTGACAGAGTCTCATGGAATGCTCTCTTTTAGAGGCCACACTCTTGATGTCCCAGAAGTTGTGATTATCTGCAAAAAGCTATACAAAATTGGGTTTGTCAATATTCCATCATGGAAGTAAGAGATGCTGTTGAGGACCCACCACTCCCTGAGGATTTATAGGCAGTTAATGTTGCTGGGGAAAAGACAAGACATTTTCTTCAGGGGCTTAGCCATTAGTAAATTGCCCTTGCTACTGTAAATAACCCTAATCAAATTCACTGGTTGATCACTGATCACTTTAACACACACACACATACACAAAAGGACAAGAGAGGGCAATGGGGATGAATATCTTCAAAGTACTTGTAGTCATAAGAAATCCATTATTATATATAATATGTGCTAACAAAAACTTTTTAAAAGGGATGTATATTTATATGTGAAAAAAATATGCATGCCTTGGATGTTGGAGAGAATGTTCAGTGGTTAAAGGCATTTGCTTACAAAGCATAGTGGCCTGGGTTTGATTCCCACATACAGCCAGATGCAAAGTGGAACATTCCTCCAGAATTTGTTTACAGTGGAAGAAGGCCCTGGTGGGCCCATACTCATTCTTTCTCTCTCTCTGTCTGCCTCTTTCTTTCTCTCTGCCGTGTGTGTAAGTGTGTGTGTGTGTGTACAGGCCTTTCAGGAATAAGATAAGAGTCTTTATAATGCAGCCTGAGGTAATTGTTTGCCTTTCCTACTATGTAAGGATACAAGGAGAAAGTACCTTCACTAGACACCGAGTCTGCTGCTGTCTTGGTCTTTGACTGCCTGACCTTCAAAAGTACAGGAATTAATTTATTGTTTGGAAGTGACCTGGTCCATGGTAGTCTATTATTTCAAAGTGGCTTAGAGTAAAATAATATCATCAAAATATAGCATATCTATAAAGAGAAATATGCTTTGTAGACTATCTAAAATCTTGGAATAAACTGGATATGGTGGCATACATCTTTAATCCCAGAGTTTGGGAGGCCAAATTCAAGGAATTCATTTAAGAAGT
This sequence comes from Dipus sagitta, assembly GCA_036346955.1. NCBI lineage: Eukaryota > Metazoa > Chordata > Mammalia > Rodentia > Dipodidae > Dipus > Dipus sagitta. Next base: position 45,022,779 of record CM070787.1, read on the forward strand.
TCAAGGACAACGGCTAAAGAGCGAGTCACAGTTTGGCCTGGGCTAGAGAGAGACTATGACTTGAAAAACAAAAACAAAATAAATTAAGATTCTTGTAAAAATATTCTGGTGTTTGGGCTATATGAAATATCCCACTCAGAGATGGTGAAAAATGCAAAACTTTAACAGTTTACATTGAATTGAGAAATTCTGGATTAACAGATTCCCCAAATCTAATTTGATTACAGACTACTGTCTCATAGAACACTACTGAAACCTGATTCGCTTTAAGTGAGTGATTATCACTTCTGGCTGAGTATCAGAATCATTTCTGGCTTTTCAAAAAAAATTGTGTTATCTTATCTGAAGTATATCTAAAGTACACAAAGAATTGAAAAAGGATAAATAATAATAAATCAAACAACCCGGTCAATAGATAGGCTGATGAAATGAAGGCAGTTCTCAAGAGATGAAGTATAACTGGCCAATAAACATATGAACAATTGTTCAGCCTTAGTAGCTGTCGTGGAAAAACAAACTACATCCAGAGTGAGATTCTTTGTCACTCCAATCAGAATTGCAGTCATTTAGTAACCAGTAACAACAAATGTTGGCAAGGACTTTGGCCACAGGGAATCCATATGCTGTGTTGGTGGGGATACAAACTAGTCCTGGCAGCAGTATGAGAGTCAGTATGGAGTTTTTTTTTTTTTTTTTTTTACAAAAAATTCCTCAAAAGACCCAGGAGTCATCAGTGGAGATAAACGAACACTGTAAGCCTTAACTTTGGCCAGCCAGGCCAAATGAGCCAACAGGTGGAATAGTGGTGTGGCATGTCTGTTAGGGAGGAAACCACCCACTCTCTAATTGGACTGGAGGCCCACTCCTTGGGACAGAATACACACCTAGTACTGAAAACCTATGATGGGTGAGGTCATTTGCCTTAGGCATGTAACACTTGTTGGTGTTTGGCTAAATGCAGATATTATACTCACCAAATTGCCTGGTAAGCATTTCTCTTAATGTTCATACCCATATATTAATGCTACTCTCACTTAAATTTTTTTTTGGTTTACTTTTAGTTATTTATTTGAGAGTGACAGACAGACAGACAGAGAAAGAGGCAGAAAGAAAGAGAGAGAATGGGAGCACCAGGGCTTCCAGCCACTGCAAATGAACCCCAGACACATGTGCCACATTGTGCATCTGGCTTACGTGGGTACTGGGGAATTGAGCCTTGAACTGGGGTCCTTAGGCTTCACAGGCAAGTGCTTAACCACTAAGCCATCTCTCTAGCCCTGTTCTCACTTTTGACTAGAGAGGCTTCTCTTTTCAGATGGCAGTGACCTCAGGGATGACTCAAACGGCAACCTAGTGCTCAGAAGGAGTGAAAGAGGAGTGCTCAGCACTAAAACATCTCTCACAACTTACAAGGCTCAGGGTCTACTGCAGAAGAGGTGGCAGAAAGATTGTAAAAACCCAAGGAAGGGTAGGACTCCTTACAATGCATTTTTCCAGACACAAAGTGGCCTGGATATCCATGACCTCACATTGCCTGGCACTACCTACACAATACCCTCATAATAGGTGGAAAATATGATAACATTAAAATAAAAGAGAAACTAACTGAGAGGGGGAAGGGATTTGGTGGAGAATAGATTTGTGAAGGGGAAAGTGAGTGGGAAAGGAATTATCATGTCTGTAATTATAGAAGTTGTCAATAAAAAAAATCCAAAACTAAAACTACATCTACTCTATACCCAGCTATTGTCCTCCTACATATTTACCTGAAGGACTCTAAGACAACATTATCAGAGAGATACTTAAACTAGAATATTTATTACTGTGTCTTCACAACTGCTGAATTATGGAGCCAACCTAGATGTCCACAAACAGAGGAATGGATAGACAATAACACCTACACAGGAACACACTGGAATATCTTTAGCCATAAAGAGAAATGAAGATACATCATTTTCAGAAAAATAGGTGCAATATGAAATAATAATATTAAGTGAATTAAGTTTGACTTGGAAAGATAAATATCATATGTCTTCTCTCATTTGTGGTTCCTATATTTTCTATAGATTCAGAAAATCACAAGTATACATGATTTGAAAGTAGAAGCACAGCTGTCTAGGGGACAAAGTTCCAGTGGGAAGTGGGAGATGATAAGAAAGGGGATGATGCTGTAGTATGGGGTGAAAGCACATTATATACTCTTATTAAAAATTTCTTACACAACCCAATACTATGTACAATGACTATACACCAACAAAAATAAAACTAGCTTCTCAATTGATCTGTCTCCAGTTTCCTTAGTCAGGACACTCATAGGGATGTTGTGATGGTTAAGGTGTTGTCAACTTGATCTGTTTAGTCATCCACATAAATCCCTTTTGAGTGGGTCTCTGAGGTTGCTTCCAAGGAAGGATCAACTGAAGGAGGAAGTCCTTCCCCCAGAGTGAGCCCTTCCCCCAGGGTGGGTGGCCGCTCTCAGATGGACATTTTATATAAGGAAGCTCTGGGTCCACGTGGCTGCCGGAGCTGCTTGCTACCTTCCAGCATGGATTGAAGACCAGTGTCAAATGAAGACCTGTGTGGATTGAAAACCAGCGGCTCCTCAGGAAGCCTACAGGTCTTCAGTGCCGGACTGGGACTGCTGAGGCATGTGGCCATGCAGACTGAGCGGCTACTGGGTTCCTTGATTCTCTGGCCTGCAACTGATATTGGATTATCATAAACTAATCCAGTAAAGTACCTTTTAAATATAATTCATTCTAGCAGTTCTGTTCCTCTAGAGAACCCTGGCTAATACAGATGGTATGGGACTGTCTACTACAAGCAAACTAGCAGAATCTCTTCAGATCATTCTGATGCAGTTGTATTGGGATTCAATGGCTGAGATATCTGAGCAATGTTAATATGCATATATCCTTGGAAGAAATGTATCCTTCATAAGGACTAATTGGCATGTGAGTATGAATGGAAGAGCGAGGGAGCAAGTTTATGCATGGGCAGATGGAAATAATGTGAGGTTGTTCAGAATATTAATGGGCCAGAAATAGGAGCAGTGTTAGGGATTCAGGCAGGAAGTACTCTAGGCTTCGTCACCGCATGTGTAGAATTTTAATTCTATCTATGCTATAGCCATGTAACTTTGGTCAAGTTTACTTAACGTCCAGAAGCCTTGCTTTCTCTTTTCCTTATATGTAGCAAAGAAGACTCAACATATACACATACATAGATACGTAGTCACTTCACCAAGAAGCTTATCCAGGCCTGTCAGTTCATAGTGACACCCGTGGAATATTAGGATGGCTGAAACTGGAAACTGAATGCAGGAAGAAAGAGAAAACACCATATTGTAAAGTGAGAATAAATAAAAGTGTAACATGAGGTAGCTTTGTTAGCTCTAAAAGAATTAAGTAGCAAGTAACTCCTGTGGTTTGAAGCTTAAATTACACACACACACGCACATGCACACACACACACACACACACACACACTGGCCATAAAGTGTCCCTGCAGGTGACAGAGAAACAGTAACATAGCAGAGCTTGCTTGACAATTACAATAGCATGTGGGCATTTAGAAGGAAGATACTTCATCTCTGGTTTTCATTGGATGCCAGTCTTTGGTTATTAACATTTACTACTCCAGCAACTAGATTGCTGCCAATTAGTCATTCAGAATTTTTTTTCTGCCTATACAGCCTTGGCAGAAAAGCCATTCTCTCTATAGACCGATTAAATGATTCTTAAAATGATTTTGCTCCCCATCAGAGATGCTTCAGTAGTATTTATAAGAAAGTACAGTGCAGTCCTCCTCACAACCCCCTCTTGTGGGTGGCCTTGAAGCAGCAGAGCTGGCTTGTGAAGTTAGAATGGACTCCGGATGGCTGTCTGGAGACTATTAAAGAGAGAGAGCTCATTTCCCTGGGTTTGATGTGGTCATATCATCTGTAAATTATAGCACTCAGCTGTTTTTCCATTTAGTCATTATTCTGTCATTTGCCTAGCTGCCGACAAGCTCCTCTTCAGCCCGCACTGCTGTGCACTCCAGAAACAGCTGTTTCAGGAGGGAGCCTGTTCAGGGAGAATAAATACGTTGAGAAACAAATGGTATTAAAGTAGATTAATTTTTGTTTTACATATTACATTATCTTTGCATCACTAGTTAACTAATTCTACCCTTTAAATAATTCCTCCTCTTGGGTGGTTTCAATTTGAATATGTCTTGACCCTTCTTCACTGCTCCTCATTTAGAGAATGCCAAAGACCCGTTGAAATGATAATCTGATTTGTTGACTAGTGAGAGCTAGTTAGCTCAGTTATCATCTCTTCCTAACCCTGATTTTGTTGGAAGGAGTCACTTTATATAGCTCAAATGCTTTCTGATTGTTTATTTTTACCTGTGCCAGGATGGTATACACAGCCTGAATGAATTCACTGAAACAAATAAACAAAAAAAGGTAGAAGTAGAGCATTTATTGGATATAGTTGGAGTGGGCAAGGCCACAGAGACAACCCAGGTGGTTGCTTTTATGGGAGAGGGTCTTTGTGGTAGCCAGAAGGTCTTATTGGGGTGGGACACCTATCTAGGTTTGTTTCTTCTGAGGATTGGTTCCCTGTGTAAGATGTCAAGAGTTGATAAGAATCAGAGTTCAGATGGCCGTGGTCTGTTTATTAAAATGCAGCATGTTTCCTAGTGGTGTCATTTTTCTGAGACGATAACAACCCTACTTGGAGGTAGTAGTGACCATGCTGTGAGTCCATCCTGCTTTGAGGCAAAAGCTACCTTGTTCTGAGGCTAAAATGGCTCAGAACAGCCATCATCCCAGAAGAGCACCCATACTCTTGTCACTTATAAACTATTTAATAATTACCATCAGGTTAAGTTAGGTAACCTACTGTAATGATCACCAGGCTGGCAATGAGTGAGCCATACAACACGGTGACTGAGACTGATTCCTGACCCCCTCAACCCTAACCCTCCAGTCTGAGAGTTGTCTTCAAGTCTAAGTGTGCGCAGTAAGACACTTGATCTTTATCAACGTCTGTTTCCCCTTCTTTGGGGAAACATAGCTCTCCCACTCTTACTCCAGTTGGATTGCTGGTGCTTCTCCAAGCCATGGGGATCTGTTGAATTCACAGCGTAAGCTTGGCCAATCAGAATATTCCATCTCCTCTGTAGATGGTTGGAAGATGGCATGTAAATGAAGGCCAGCCAATAATTGGTCTGTTTCCAATGGTCTACATAGCTGAAAAGTCAAAAGCTCAGAGTTGCTGGTTTCTGTTGGAGGATGAAAATGACGGAGGAGGGAGCATGGCAAAGGGATGAAGAGATGGGAAGAGTGAGTGAGAGCAGGACAGAAGTGAAACACCAAATGAGCTCCTGAATGCAGCCTTGTTGAAAGGTATAGTCACCTGTAACTGTTCAATTACAGAAGCGGGGACTGGAGAGATGGCTTAGTGGTTAAGCGCTTGCCTTTGAAGCCTAAGGACCCCACTTCCAGGCTTGATTCCCCAAGACCCATGTTAGCCAGATGCACAAGGGGATGCACTCCTCTGGAGTTTGTTTGCAGTGGCTGGAGGCCCCAGCACACCCATTCTCTCTCTCTCTCTCTTTCTGCCTCTTTCTGTCTGTCACTCTCAAATAAATAAAAATAAAATAAAAAACAAACAATTACAGAAGTGGATAAATCTCCATTACTGCATCAACTAGCTTGAGTTGTATTTCAGTTGCTTTCAGTGAAAACATTCTTGACTCTAAAAACCAAGTCTAATATTACCAGTAAAGATACTCAAGAGTGGACACTGCAAGCCTTATAATTGGCCAGCCAGGCCAAATGAGCCAATGGGTACAATAGTGGCATGTCTGTTATGGTGGAAACCAACTGCCCTCCAATTGGACTGGAGGCCTGCTCCATGGGGAGGAATACTTCCCTGATACTGAAAACTTAAAACAGGGATAGCCATGAGCCCTAGGGGTGTAACATCTGCTGATGTCTGGAAAAAATGTATATACTATGCTTATCAAACTGCCCAGTTAGCACTTCTCTTAATATTTATACCCTTATATTAATGCTACTCTCACTTTGGGTAGAGAATCTTCTCTTTTCAGATGGCAGTGACCTTGAGATGACTCAGAAGGTATCATAGTGCTGGAAAGAAGTGACTGGAGTACTGAGTAACATCTCCATCACACCTTCCAAGGCTCAGGGTCTAATGCGGAAGAGGTGGCGGAAAGAACGTAAGAGCCAAAGGAAGGGTAGGACTCCTTACAATGTGCTCCCTCCAGACATAAAATGGCCTGGATATCCATGACCTCATAGCGCCTGACACTACCTACACAAGACCATCATAAGAGGAGGAAAAGATCATGACATCACAATAAAAGAGAGACTGATTGAGATGGGGAGGGCATATGATGGAGAATGGAATTTCAAAGGGGAAAGTTGGGGGAGGGAGGGTATTACCATGGGATATTTTTTATAATTATGGAAAATGCTAATAAAAATTGAGAAAAAAAAGAAAAAAAAAGGCAAGTCTAGGATAGGGAAGATATTAAAAGTATCATTTGCTTTCTCATAGAAATAACTTTAGGCACATCACTTCACATTTTTTTTTTTTTTTTTTTTGGCTGGGCATGGTTGCACACACCTTTGAGACAGAGAGAGAATTGGCATGCCGGGGCCTCCAGGCACTGCGATCACATTCCAGACTTGTGCACTTGTGCACCACCTTCTTTGCATGTGCCACCTTGCACACTTGCATCACCTTGTCCATCTGGCTTACATGGGACCTAGAGAGTAAAGAATGGGTCCTTAGGCTTTGCAGCCAAGCACCTTTACCACTAAGCAGTCTCTCCAGCCCATCTTAGACATAACTTTTGTAATTATGTAATGCCAGCAGTCAGGGGATGAAGACATGGTTTCACCTTGTCATCCTCAGAAATCTAGGTATTCTCCTAGACTTTTAGACTCCTGAACTCAGGCTAAACCCAGGAATTACAGCTTCAGTGATGAAAAGAGAAAATTCAGGAAGAGCTAGTGTGAAGCATAATTCAAGATTTTATTAAAAGTATTTAAGGATAGGTATGGTGGTTTGATTCAGGTGTTCCCCATAAACTTAGGTGTTCTGAATGCTAGGTTTACAGCTGATGGCGATTTGGGAATTAACACCTCCTGGAGGCAGTGTATTGTTGGGGGCGGGCTTATGGATGATATAGCCAGTTTCCCCATGCCAGCATTTGGCACGCTCTCCTGTTGTCATTGTCCATCTTATGTTGGACAGGGGGTGATGTCCATCCTCTGCTCATGCCATCATTTCCCCCTGCCATTATGGAGCTTCCCCTCGAGTCTGGAAGCCAAAATAAAGCTTTTTTTTTTTTTTTTTTTTCCCAGAGCTGCTCTTGGTTGGGTGATTTCTACCAGCAATGTGAACCTGACTGCAACATTAAGTTTAAGCTCAAAGGGTGGGAGAAAGAAGGGCACTTAGAAAGAAAATGAAAGCACACCTGAGGATATGGATGTGGGCTTTTCCAATGGGGGTAAAGTGCCAATTAAATTTCTTAGCATTAGCCATATGTACCATTTTGGTGACTCCAATGTTACATCCCGAAAGGTTCCCCAAAATTATCTCCTTTTCCTTTTGTTGATAAGTGAGATTATAGTGTGGCTCTTCCGGTTGCCATGGGTGGGGTTATAGTTTAATAATGGAGAACCAGGAGCTACTAGGGCATGTACACTGGTTTAGTACACGTTCTTTTTCTATAAATGGGGCTTCTGGGGAGGTTCCTAGAGAACTGCAGGTTTTTATCTAGGAAAGAAATAAAGTCCTTAAGCAGCTATTCATTGTGCTGGAATTCTTGTTTCTCTGATGCTGGGAGGCTTCATCCAGATTCCTGGGTGAGGGGCTCATTTTCTATCTCATATCCTTATAATTTTCTCTTTATGTCCTACTTCATATAAAATACAACAACAGCTATAAAATACTATTATTTTTAGTCTGTTTTAGCCTCTAAAACAGTTCCTATCTATGAATTAGTAACAACGGTCCTACTACAATAGGAAGGTATGTCTCCCTTGCTACTGAAAAAAAGAAGTGTGTAACTTTTGACAAAATGACCTTGATACTATCAATCAACTCCCCAAACTCCCAGGAATATGCTATTTTTAAATCTGACATCCTAAGATATGTCTTCATTTTCTGGATGCCACACAGAAAAGGTTACTTAACATGATCACACATACATTGCACACACATGTGCACCCACACATGCACACAACCACTCTCTCTCTCTCTCTCTCTTGACTTCTTTCCTAATTGTAGTACAAGGATTCTAGAACCTAGCTGTATGGTTCAAAAAGCATTATGAAAATGTAAGTTATAATAAACTTTCAATAAGCCATCTGGTAAGGATCTTTCTAGTAGGAATGGCATTTAACATTCTTGAAAACTACAGTGATAATGCATGACAAAAAAGCCTTATTTCACACCTGGTGGCAGCAGGGTTTGGGATGCACATTGCAAATGCAGCCTTGCCTGTGAGTTATAATCTAGGGTTCTGGCTCACAGTAAACACACCCCTTCAATAAGAAAAAATGGAGATGCTGTGGAGGATGTTTGCGGTAGAAAATGTGTTTAGTAGAAGTTGTCCTGTCACTTCTCATCTACCCACCTGTTAGTCGTCATGCATACAATGTGACAATGCAAGTAAAGTCCATTCAAACATTAGGTTAAAACTTCCTAATCACAAAACAATTACTTGACTAAATATTTCCATAGCTGTACAGAAGAGAATCAGGTTCATGTTGAACTGAGTGGCGTGTTGCATTGATACAGTATTATATATGTTCTGTTAGCATATATCATGAAACCCCAAGTTTACCATAATGGATGCTATGTTCTCCCAGCAGAAGACAAGCAATGAATGGGTAGAGGAGAAAACAACCACTCACTGCTGAAGAGGAAAACTCAGTCTTTCAGCAGTGACCCTTAATTTCTAGTTTCAGTGATGTCATAGAACACAAGCCCCAGATTTGCTGCTCCCTCCTTCTTGAAGGTTCTTCTGTGCAGACGGCTTTCTGAAATCTCAGATCAGCTTGTGTGTATGGTTCAGCAAGAGGGAACTAAGAAACTTAAAAGATCTGTGATCGAGACCTGTGCCTACCAATAAAAGTGAAGGACATATTCTCTTTGAAGCAGAATTGAAGAGTTCTTGATGTACCAAACTAGTTTCAAATATTGTGAAATAAATACTTGGTTTTCCTAAGTGTGTTTCTGTGGAAACTGATCTGAAACAAAGTTTAGCAGCTTCTCTTTGTTCTCCTTTCTGGAAGTATGTTCACAGTGTAAGAGGCAAACCTATTTTGCCCATGTGCTTTCAAGAAAAGGCAAAATATAATTTTTCTCATCCTTGTGTGTGTATGTGTATGGATGTGTGCACATGTATGCATTTATGCATGTAAATGTGTGTATTCATGTGTGTGAGTGCGGGAACACATGTGGAGGGCAGAGGACAACTTTAGGTGTTGCGGATTTTTCCCTCCCCCTTATTGGAGTCACGGTGTCTTGCTGTTTGCTGCTGTGTGTAACAGGCTATCTGGCCTGTGAGCTCCCGATAGTTCTCCTGACTGTTTCCTATCTCATCTTAGCCACAAACATGCTGCTGTGTCTGGCTTTATGTGAGTTCTGAGGATCTAAATTCAGGCCTCATACTTGTGCAACAAGTACTTTAATCACTGAGTCATTTCCTCATCTTGAACCCAAGTATTTTCTGTCTTGAGGTCATCAGTGGTGAAATTGATATGTTGTTATCTATCTAGCTCTCACTCCAACCAAGGGTGTTATACTGGAAGCATAGGTAAACAGATTCAGAGAAACATGGATTCAAATCCTGGCTTTGCTCCTTAATGACTCTAAACTCAGGCAAACACAAATTACTTAAAGTCCCTGAAGCTCCTACCTGTCCTTACAAACAGAAGGAGTTATATTCACTGCAAGAAAAAAAATGAAGAGAAGGGTATGTAACTTACTTTACCTTTTCCCCAGTATCCTGACATACATTAAATGTATTCCCCAATCCACTTTCATTCCAATCCAGAGCCCTTGATTCTCACCTGATTACTTAGCATTTGTCATTCCACTGTGCCAAAGAAACAGTCTGGTCTAAATGTCTGTGTATCTTTTTTCATTCAAATTTACCTATGTTATGTTTAATTTTTAACTTGAAATTGGGAAGCAGAGGTTACTCAAAGTGAGAGAAGATGGTACTGAGAAAGGAACAGAAAACTTGGTTTCTTCACAGGACTGACCTTGAACATGCTAAGTATGGTACTGAGCATAAGTTACATTTCCAAATAGGTAAAAGTTCTACCTGGTTCTAAAGAAAGTTCTAAGAAAATGAAGTTGTGCTAATTTTTGAATGTCCTCTCTCCCAAGCTCACGTTGAATGTTGCCATTGTGATGGTTCTAAAACTAGGACATTTAGGAGATAATTAGGTAATCAGGATGCGGCCTCCATGGAAGGGACTGGGTTCAAGTCCTGAGACTTGATCCATTACAAAAGAAGGGGAGGCAATTACCTTTTCTTCTTTCTCTCCCTTCCTGTTCTTCTTTTCTTTCTCCTTCCTCCTCTCTTGCTCTCCCCATGTGATGCCCTTTTCCATGTCATGATGTAACAAGGAGGCCAGCCTCAGATGTAGCTCTTTGATCCGTGAGCACAATCCACGTCTACTGTTAAATAATTTTCCCAGACAGTGGTATTCTGTTACAGCCACTCAAAGCAAACTCAGGGTTTGGCAAAAGCAACACAATTTTTGAAGTCATAGCAGCAAAGCCTCTTTCTTCGAAATTGGTTATTTTTTATCATTACAACTTTGGATGTGTTTTGTACATTTGTTGCCTTCAATTTTTTCATGTGGAAATAGGTGGGATTGATTTCCCATTCATCTTGTAGAAGACCTTTTTTTTTTTTTTTTTTTTTAAATGAATGAGAGGGACAGAATTGGCATGCCAGGGCCTCCAGTCACTGCAATTGAACTCCAGATGTGAGTGCCACCTTGTGCACATGTGCGACCTTGAGTGCATGCGTCACCTAGAAGTCTGGCTTACATCAGACCGGGAGAGTCAAACATGGGTCCTTAGGCTTCACAGATAAGTGTCATAACCACTAAGCTATCCTTCAGCCCCTGTAGAAGATTTTTATGAAGAAAATACAATTATGCATATGAAACAACTATTATAGTGTGTGGTACAAAAATAATCAACTTCTATTATAAATTATATTAACATTTTCTATAATATTTGGAACCAGAAATGTTTCAGAGTTTACAAATTTTTATTTTGTGATATTTAAATAGACCTGACCAGTTGATCTTCCTGAATTAAGCAATCCAAAATTTAATAGGTCCAAAAATATATAAAAAGTTTGTGGAGCATTTCTGTTTTGGGATTATCTGTCAGGGATGCTCAAGCTATACAATAATCTGGATGTGAGGTAGTGGTATGTGGGTGGGGCAGGGGGTTCTTAAAGTGATTTTGTTAATGAAGGTAAGTGCTTCTTTTTAACTGATGAAAGTTAAGCTTTTGTTTAAAATTATTGGGTTCTCATGAAAGACAGCATATAAATAATTCCCTTTGGACTATTATTGTTATGAGTTGGCAGCCATTACAATAGTTCTTTAGGCAACCAGTTGAGAACAACACTCACACATGTGGTCCTGTGAAGCCTTCAGTCTCATGCAGCTAATCAAGATAACACTGGCAAATTACTGGGCTGTGATGACTGGTTTTTGAATGTTATGCAGGCAACTATGCTATACTCACTGGTTCTAAAACTTTCTCCACAGAATTCAAAGGGATAAGATGTTAACAATCTCTGCCCTAGGATAAAAGATGAAAAGATTAAAACAACTAGAAAGGTTTTATGTGGCCCAGGAAAATATTGCTTCAGATCACTTAAAACAAAAATCATTTGCTTTGTTCCAGGACAGTTTTTTTGAAAACTATCTTCCTTTACTCAGTAAGTTCATAAAGAGAAGGGTGGGTTGTAGAGAGGGTAATATAATATTCTGTTTACTGGATCTTTGCTGGAAATTAAAACACTAGTATTCCCTTTCACAGGCTAATTTTCTATTCTTCTGGCTATTCGATATCAGTTCTCTAGAGCTTTAGTAGTTTTCAGTAAATTGTTCCTATAAAATGATAGGAAGTTGCTGCAAAAAGCAGAGGGGAGTCAAAGCTAAGAGCAAACAGTAACATAAGTAGCACATTTCTTCTGAACTTATGCAGGACACAGAAGTTTACACAAAACATTAAACCAGAGTGAGTCTTTAGGAGAAAGTACTGTAGAGGTGTTGGAAAGTACAATTACAAATGAATTTGGAGCCGGGCATGGTGGCCTATGCCTTTAATCCCAGTACTTGGGAGGCAGAGGTAGGAGGATTGCCATGAGTTCAAGGTCACCCTGAGACCACATAGTGAATTCCAGGTCAGTCTGAGCTAAAGTAAGACCTTACCTGGAAAAACAAACAAACAAACAAAACAACAACAACAAAACAAATCAACATGGAAAAAAGAAACAGTTTTGGGATGAGAAATATGTAACAGAAGTATGCTTTGGCTAGGTCCCCTTAAATTTTGAATATAGTTCTAGTCTATAACACTATAAAGCTTACATATGTTTACTATAAGTAAAAAATATGTATTAAACTCACCAATAATTTATCAATATTGTCTGTGGTTTTTTTTTTTTTTTTGTAGGCTCCAGGTATGTTTCAAATCATAGACAAGAAGCTCTTGTGGTTACTTTCTCTCTTATAAAGAGGAAATTGTGCAATGATTATGTTAGTGGGCTCTGGAGCCTGATGGCCTTTGCATTGGACTTATTATTACCTGAAAGTGTAGGTCTAAGTAATTCTCTGAGTTTGTGTTTCCATGGCTCTGAAATATTATGCAATGTCAATTTGTTGCTGAATAATTAATGATTGCAAACTTGTCTTAAGAAAATAACCAGTAATAATTTCACAGTTTTGGAGAATTCAAATGGCTAACACACACTTAAGAAAATGTTCAACATTCTTAATTGTCAGAGAAATGAAAATTAAAACAACTATGACATTCCACCTTACTCTAGTAAGGATGGCAATCATTAAAAAAAAAATCAGACAATAAATGTTGGTGAAGATGCAGGGAAAGAAGAATCATCATTCACTGTTGGTGAGAATTCAACTTTTACAACCACTATGAAAATCAATATGGAGATTCCTGAAAAAGATACCTATAGAGCTACCAGTAGACCTGGTTATTCCCTTACTGGGCATTTACCTTAAATACTCCACACTTCGCTACAGAGATATTTGCTTAACCATGTTTATAGATGCTCAATTCATAATAGCTTAGGACTGGAATCAACCAAGGTACTCACCAGCGGATGAACAGATAATGCAATTGTGGTACATGTACATGATAGAATTCTACTCAGCAGCAAGAAAAAAAAAAACCTGATACAATGAAATTTGTAGGGAAATGGATGTACTTAGAACATATCATACTCAGTGAACACACACAATCACAGAAAGACAAATGTCACATGTTCTCACTCATCTGACATGCTGGCAAAGCAGATAGGCAACTTGAGGCCCAGACAATAGGGATGGAAGGGCTGGAGATGGAAGGGTTGGAGGGGGAGAGAGGAAGGGGAGTTTGGGGGAAGTAAACACAAAACTAAATTTCAAATGAACTGATACTATAGAGACTTTTCTCCTTGGAGGTAGATTAAAATGATTTAACCCTCAACAGGATTACAGGGGGAGTGTCTGAAAAGAAGGGCTCTGGACAGGGTGGGATGAAGCCTAACCCTAAAAAATTTTGGCTCTGACCTGTAACTCTCAGTACCAGAAATTTATGCTGCCTACATGGAGCTGTTGATCAGAGAGACCCAAAGGGTCCCCCCAAACAAGACAAGCTTCTGTCAAAGCACTTGATTACCCACCTGAGGTAAAAGGTAAGACCCTGCTGCAAAAGACGCCCTATGCTGTGGACACACAACAAGGACAGACCTGGCTGGAACCTAGATGAGAGCCAGTCCATGGACAGTTAGCCCATCTAGTGTTGTAAAGCACTACATGGGCTACTGGGGGAAAGTGGGCAACAATGGTTTGATGAGCAGAGGTCTAAGCCACTCGGAAGCAACCAGCCTGACAAGAACACACCACTGCAATGGGGGCACACAGCCTTTGTGGGGAACCAATGGCTTTCTGATTGTCTAACAGATCTGCTCAGTGGAAAGGAACCACCTACCAAAGCAGAGATCCAGAGGCTCGTAAGAGCTCATCAAACACCTACCAGGGTGGGAATTTTGTGGAGGAGGGGACAGGAAGATTGTAAGAGATACAGGTTGGGATATAATGCCCAGAAACATTGCCTCCCGCCAGTACCTGAGTGCTGCTCCCACAACGCATAACCCTCTACCACATGAGGATAATACCATTATTACCACTGAGGAGGGTCCCCAGCAGAATGGGGGAAGGAAAAAGGGAAAAGATGGTACCAACAAGTGATGTATTCATACAAAGTATGTTCATTTTACTTCAAAAAAATTAGCCAGGCATGGTGGTGCATCCCTTTAGTCCCAGCACTCAGGAGGCAGACATAGGAGGATCACTGTGAGTTCGAGACCACCCTGAGACTACATAGTGAATTCCAGGTCAGCATGGGTTAGAGTGAGACCCTACCTCAAAAAAAATTTATTTTGAGGCAAGCCTAACAGATTGGCCTTTTTTTATGGAACAGAGTGAGAGCAAGAGAGAGAGAGAGAGAGGTAGTGCATTAGGGCCTCCAGCCACTGTAATGGAACTCCAGACATATATGCGCCACCTTGTGTGCATGTGCAGCCTTGCACTTGTGTCACCTTGTGCATCTGTCTTATGTGAAACCTGAAGAGTGGAACATGGGTCCTTGGCCTTTACAGGCAAGTGCCTTAACCATAAGCCATCTCTCCAGCCCCAAAGTATGTTCTTAACTTTAGAAAAAGTGTTTTTTTTTTTTTTTTTTTTAATGGTGGAGCAGCTTAGTTAGGTGGCTCTTGCTCACGCTATCGAGTGAGGTTACAAGCAAGAAGCCCACTGGGACAGCAGCCAAGGTCTGAGTAGGCTGTGCAACCTCTTTCATTGTAGGAGACTCACATAGCATTGCTCTCTCACCAGGTGAGCCTCTCCAGGGGGCTGATGAGTACTCTCTTGACGTCACATGGGTTCTTTCTAGAGTAAGCCAGAACAAGGCAGAAGTCACAGTCTTTTATAATCAAGCCTTGAGAATCATATACCATTATGTCTTTCATTTTCCACTGGCTACAAATAATAACCTTGATACAATCTGAGCAAGAATTCTCAACAGGCATGAATTATAGGCGAGAATCATTAGAAGACACCATGAAGCCTATGCAGTAAACATTTGTCTTGTTATGATAACAAGTGAATAAAATACTGCATGCAGTTATAATATCCTAATGTCTGATCCAGGCCAAGGTCTCAGTTGGAGAGTGGCTAGGTGTAAGTAGAATCTTCACATTTGTATTAGTATGAAAACCTTTACTACTATTAATATACTGCTACCAACATTATTATTATTCCCATCAACTTTTGAAAGGCTTTATCAAGTAGCCACTGTTACTATTACCAGAAAGAACTTCCTTCTGGGAGATTCATACAGACCTTGAAATGCAAGTCTCCTAAGTTTGGGAATGAAACGAGATAGTTGGGGGTTTATACTTTGCTCATCCACACCAACTGAGATTCTTCCCTAAATTGTGCCTGTGCATCACAGCCCTTCCTTAATAGATTCCAGAAAGTAATATACTTGTCTCTTTTCTCGCCACCTGCATTTTGAGTCTTAAAATAAAGTGAGGGTGGGAATTAATTAGATTCTGCTTTTCTATTATTGCTCTAAAGCAGATGGGGAGTATTAGCTTTAACTTGTTCTGTAGATAAGAAAACTGGGACTCAGGGAAATGAAGCTACTTGTCCAAGTTTCCCTAATAAGACAGAGCAAAAATTGAACCCAGGTCTTTCTAATGTACTGCACACTGTATTTTCTTCTTTCTCATCTGACGGAGCCTGACCGTAGCCTGGTTTAATGGAAATGTGTTAGAAACTGAGCTTTGATTTTCTCTTTTTGTCCCCATCATGCTTTAATAAGGAGCGAACTAGAAGATGATGTGGAACTGGTTGAGATACATGCCCAGAGCCATTGGTTCTCCCCCCAAAATAACTGACTGCTTCTCCCACAATGCATAGACTCAACTCCATGGGAAATACCTCCAACCCCACTGAGGAAGGTCCCCAATGGAATGGGGGAAGGGATGAGGGAAAAGAGGGTACCTACACATGATGTATTCCATATTAAATATGTTAATAATAATAACAAAAGCATTAAAAAAGAAAATGACATGGAAAAGACAATAATTAACCTTAACCTGGAGTTAATGACAGGGGTACCTTCAGAAAGTTCAAAATCAGGTTATAGAAATGGCTGCCCAATAAAGAACAGACTCAGAGGGGAGACTTTGTTAGAATGCTTGAAAAAGGAGCTAAATAATAGAGAAGAAAATGAAAACAGGGAGAGGAGGAGTACAGCAGGCACAAGGCCTAGGAAGAAATGATCCTTGAAATCATCTCAATCAGAGCTGTGGGGCTGCTTGCTCTCTTGGAAGAGCTGAGCATGTGAGCTGATAGGCCATGGGAAAGCAACTTTGAGTCTGGGCTTCCCACCACAGAGCTGCTTCTTCTCATGTCTCAGTTCCTCTCCTGGTGATTTGGCACACGGGTGTCCAGAAGCTGATTTGGTGACCCCAACAGACAAAATGACAGTGAATGCTTTACAGACTACTCTTGCATGGAATAAAATCTTAGTGATCCAGGAGACCCATAACTCTTTTTAACCAGACCTTCCACAGGGCTACTGAAGCGTTTATGCTAACATTGTTTGTTACAAGTCTGTCTCTTTACTCCAGACCCCCAAGTAGTGCCTTCCTCTAGCTATATAGACATACGCCTGCCTTTAAACTCCTCCTTGACTTCCCCATGTGAGCAGAAAAACAGTTGCATGCACACAGTCTTTTTGCAAAAGACAATACTCAGTTTGTCTTATTACTACTCTGATCCAAGAGATTTTGTGTATTTTTACACATGCAGCTGGCTGCTCCTGACTTCACTTGTGTCCTAAGCGGAAAACGTAGGAGCGGATTCTGCTGAGGCTGCCCCCAGCGGAACGCCTCACCTTCCCCTTGCAAATCCCACTAGAACTGAGGCAGTAATTGCTGAGCTGTGGTGCAATATATGGTCTTGTTTTATCTCTGCAAACACAGGGTCTTGAAATATGAACCATGTAGAACTTTTCACCCTTGTCTCTAAATAAGGCTGAACCACTCTGGAACCTGCTACCATTTCCTGTGAACTAAAGCACATCTCCATCCTCACCAAATAATGTCTTCCCTTTCAAGTGCTGAAGTGTGAAGAGGGACTCTTGATTTTATTGCAAAATGAGCAGTGAGTAAACACAGAAATGTAATTTGCATGCAACTGAGTGCAAGCATGTATTAAGCTATCCCACACCCATCAGTTTTTTTGCCTGCCTTAAAGAGGGGACAAGAAAAGAAAAATTCACTACAGCTCAGCTGGAAAATGGCTGGGACATTCAACTAACTGAACCTCTTACTATCCTTGGTTTTCTGTGCATCCTACACATTCTCAAACCCATTATATAAGAGAGTGATATGAAATGTATCATGTGGCTCTAGGGGACAGCTGTCTGTGGGGTGTGGAGGGGAGGGGACAGCAGTCATTTGCTTGTTAGTTTTAGCCCTGTGAAGCTTCCTAGACATTCTTGAGCTCAAAAGGCTACAAAGACTATTTTCTCAGTCTTATGGAGCAAATATCAAAGACGAACCTCAATTTGTAAGAATACAAAAAAAAAAAAAATAGTCAGTCTTCTATTTCTAGAAGCAGTGTCTTAATCTTGAGGAATGCAACATTTATATCAATCAATCAAGGCCCAGTTACAGTGGGTCCTAACAGTCTCACATGTATTGAGAGTACTTCTAATGGCTGCAAAGTCAGCAGGCTTAGATTTGCATGTAGACTCGGGCCTTACCATCTATGAAGCTTAATATAGAGAAATTCATTTAAATGCTATAAGTTCAGTTTCCTCATCCGAGATGGGACGAAGAGGACTGCTGCCAGTTTTCCTATAATGTCTATCATGATACAAGCCTTGGGGTTGGGAAGATACCTTAGTTGTTAAAGGCACTTGTTCACAAAGCCTGCCTCAGTTCCATCCCCCGCACCCATGAAAAGCTGGATGCAAAAAGTAGTGTATGTGACTGCCATTTGTTTTCAGTGTCAAAAAACCCTGGTATGTCTCTCCACACATAAATAAATAAATAAATAGTTTCTTTGAAAGGGGGGCTAGGGAGATGGCTCAGTGATTAAGGTGCTTGGTTGCAAAGCCCACTGGCCTGGCTTCAATTCCTTAGCACCCATGTAAAGCTGGACATTAAAAAAAAAAAAAGGCATGTATTAGGTGTTTGTTTTCAGTGGCAAGGAAACCTGGCACACTCGTGTGTGTGTGTGTGTGTGTGTGTGTGTGTTTATCTCCATGCATCCACACATGTGCAGATAAATAAAAAGAAAGAAAGGATAGAAGGGAAAAATGAAAAGATGATTTTTGAGTTAGAACTCAGAGAAGAGGGCAGGCACAGCAGTGAGAGTCTGAGTAATGGCACTGATAGAGGGGTTTTGGGGGGCACTATACATGATGTCATTAAGAGGATAGCTATTCATCTCACCTTCTTATTATGTCTTTAAGTGAGGGGTGGTCTCTTGACCAGAACAATGATTGACAGGCTCCCTTGGATTAACTCTGAAGGGAAGTAACTTAATCTCTGAACAGGGCCAGAGAACTTGGTTCCTCTGATCAGGAGAAAGTGGCTCTTCCCTTTCATATTGTATTTTAACTCCCATGGAGGGATGATTGCAATGTTTTTCTTCCTAAAGCTACCAGGGAAACAAGAGGTGAGGGGTTCATCCTCAATGGCCTCTAAGCCTGCTAATAGCTGCCTACCTGCAACACCATGAGGATCAAAGAGAACAGATTTCAAACACTTAGAGTAGTACATAGGATAATTGCAAATCAATTACATAGCAACTCGGTTGGCTCTCTAAGTTGACACCAATGGGAAGAGACAGAACAAGAACTGAAGGTCGGACACAGAGGTCCCCCAGAGGGTACTACTCAAGACTTCATGCTGGGGTGTACACAGATCTACTGGGATTCAGATAGGGCTCGTTGTAGTTAATATTTACCATCTGCTACACTGCAATAAGCCCCAGAGTTGTTTCCCAGGAGTGTTCATTTGAGCTGATTAAAGCTTTTCCAACACGCCATCGGCATCTGTTAAATTCATCTGTACTGTTTATATTGGTTTGCTATTATGCTGTTTACCTTAAACAGCTCTGTTCTTTTCAAAGGAAAACATACTACTCTTCCATGGGGGTCTAAGCCACATTTTTAATGAACAGTGCTCAGTGGTCCCAGGGACGGGAGA
The DNA here is from genome assembly GCA_036346955.1 of Dipus sagitta. NCBI lineage: Eukaryota > Metazoa > Chordata > Mammalia > Rodentia > Dipodidae > Dipus > Dipus sagitta. Next base: position 45,042,369 of record CM070787.1, read on the forward strand.
GTAGAAAGAGCGTTGCCCCAGGAGTCTGTGCCCTGCAGTGTATGATTTTTTTGATACTCTGAGTCTTGGATTCCTTATTAATGTTTTAAAGAGCAGGGACTAAATGCGATAATTGCTAAGTGTCCCTATACTTATGAAATTCTGAAACCTTTTTTTTTTTTTTATTTATTGCCATGAAGGGCAGGTTGACAGCAAGTGTGTGAATGAGCGAATATGGAGGATGTACCATTCTCACCCGTTGTTAGGCTGCACTGGCAGTCAGTATGACTAAGGACACAGAGCTTTCATTTTGCATTTCATCATTTCATCATTTTCATGATGGAAACCAAAATGGGACTATCAGCCACTGATGCCAACAGGCCAAATTATGTGTACACGAACATGAAAAGAACAGCTAATTTCTGTGAGAGCTAAGAACCAGGGAGGTATCTTTTACTAATAAAATACCTTCCTCAAGTCCATGTCTTCATCCAGTTCTTGTCTGCCACCTTACATATATCCATAATCAAATTTACCAAAAGAGTTCATGGTTGAGGAGCTGGCATAGTGGATAAGGTGTTTACTACACAAGTATGAAGACCTGAACTCATATCCTAAGTGCCCAAGTAAATTCCAGGCAGGCACGGAGGCCTATCTGTAATCCTAGTGTTGAGAGGCAGAGACAGGGGGTTCCTGGGGCAATCTGACAAGCTAGATTAGCCAAATTGGCAAGATTTCGGTTCAAATGAAAGACCCTGCCTCAGTTAAGTGAGAAAGACACCAATATAAGCCTCTGGCTTGTACATTCACACATGCGGCTACACAAATGCAAACATATATGAATATGCATGCATACCACACATGCATAGGCTGGAGAGATGGCTTAATGGTTAAGGCGTTTGCCTGCAAAGCCAAAGGACCCAGGTTCGATTCACCAGGCCTCACGTTAGCCAGATGTACAAGGGGGTGCAAGTGTCTGGAGTTTGTTTGCAGTGGCTGGAGGCCCTGGCACACCCATTCTCCCTTTTTTTTTCTCTCTCTCTCTCCCTCTTTCTCTGTCAAAATAAATAAATAAAAATAAAATATTTTTTAAAAAAGAAAGAGTTCTCTATTCATGCAGGCTTATCTTTATCCCCTTCTTTTCACAACCAACTCCAGTTTGGGCTCTGAACCTCTTCCAGAGAAATGTCCCTTCCCAAGGGTGGCAGGACCTCCATGCTTCCAGTTCTAACAGACACTTCCCTCTTTGTCCTCATCAGCAACTCAATCAGGCCATGCTACTCATCTCAAAACATCTCCTCTTTCAGTCTTTGCCTCCTCCATGAGCTGCTCTCCTCATTTCCCCAACCTTGTTCCTCCCGAGACCTCTAAATGGTGATGTTCCTCAGGGTTCAGTTCAGAATGTTCTATTTTCTCTCTAGATTCTCAATGAAGTTCAATTGTTTCCATGGTTTTGAATAGTCTCTCTTCTGGTCATCTTAGAAACCTATGTCAAATCTCACTAGTAATGTGGCATTCAGTAATTCACTCTCTAGTGAAGGATCTTTGACACAAATTCTTCTGAGGGAAGGATACTTTTCTAAAACAGTCACATGACATGTGGGTGACATAGCTATTCACCTGAACACACAGATTGTAGACAGACAGCCATATTGTAGAGAAGATCCATGAGCTTCCCTCAAGTTGAATGTGAACTACTGGGGTCGGGAAGTATGGCTCAGAAGTCAACTTAATCGAAGTCTGCAGGTGACTTCTCTTTAGAACTGGTGGGCTTATGTTATGTCACATGTTCACAGCAGCACAGATTAAAAGTGGTAAATCACTTTGTTACCCTAGTGTCTCTTAAAAATTGTCACCATGACGGTTGGAGAAATGGCTCAGTGGTTAAAGGCACTTGCAAAGCCTGTTGGCCTGAGTTCAATTCTGCAGTGTTTTAAAAAAAAATTGTCACCATGGTGATAAATATCTGGAATAATTATTCAAAAAAATCTTAGCAAATGGCCATACACTATTTATATATCCCTTCTGAAGATAGTGTGACAATCTGGAATACTGGACTGGGAGTCAGAATATTTTTAAAAATTGTATTAAGTTCTTATGAAAATGCAACATATGCAATGATAGAAACAAAATTTAATCTACACAAAATGTCCACAAATGACTTAGCAGTTATTTCAAGGGTCTTTTCTTAGTGAAAATGTTTTATATTTCTCACTCACGCATACCAGAAATGATCTCTGAATCTAAACATAGACACACATATGTTTGCATTTGTCTATACTCTCTTCCAGCAGACTATACATTGAATCATAACAGTCTCTTATATCCTTTTTATCTGGAAATTGTTCCCTTTGACACAGCTAGAGATTTCTTGTTCTCTCTAACAATCATTTCATTGAATAGAGCTATCATTTTATTTCACCCACTGCTAGCCATATAATTGCTTCCAAGATTTTGCTATTACAAGCAATCCAGCAAGAAAACATGCTTGCTCTCGGATACATGTGTGAATGTGTCTGTGGGGTAATTGTCTGCAACAGCACCTGCCACAGTGTTTGTCTTCATTCCTCCATCTGACAGTTTCCAGGGACCCTCCGAACAATTCTGCTCAGCTTCTTTCTTCATGGTTCATCCTGTTTTCAGGAACATTAAAACGTGGGACTTTTGTGGATAAAGGAGCTCATTAGGTGCATGCCAACTTTCTGCTTCCAGTATGTCACCAAGCAAGTACTACACAGTATAGAACAGGGGAAGGCATTTTAGAAGCTGTTGAAGGATAAGATATCAATGGGTGATAAATGTTTAAATTCCTTCCTTTCTCAGTTTGCAGTTGCTACTTTCCCTTATGAGACTAGATGGGGAAAGAATGCTTATTTTTCTCTCCCCTGTGTATTCTTAAACTAAGACATTCCCAGAGAGTTCTACATTTTCTAAGCTTTGCTTATAATACACATGAAATATAGTCTGCTTATTTCTGTTTGAAAAAGTCTATTCTTATTTCATTTTTGTGCCTTTTGCTTTGAAGTGTCCTCACAGTGTTCAGTAGAATATACACATATGCAGTCACACTCATACCACCTCTAAGATTGTGTGAGAAAATTCTCCTGCAAAAGGGTTATGGGGCAAGTTTTTCTTTGCTTCTAAGAAGATGGAAGACTCCCTGACAAGGATTTTATTTTCATTGTAGTGGGCTGTCAGCATGGCCATTTATCATAGCCTGCATTAATAAGGAAAGAATAGAAGAAAGACGGCTTGCTGCCAAACAGCTTGGGGATGTCCAGGCTGCGCAGATCAATCTGAGCACACTGGCTATTGTCTGCTCATCAATTCATTTCCATTGAGTTTCAAGACAGATAATACCAGGCCCCTTTCTGAGGCATGATACTAAACTGACCGCTTATCCTCTCTTTCCATTCCAACCTTTTAACTCCCACGGGATACCCATCATGGTGGCATATTGTGTTTAGATTAAGATACTTCCCTGGAAATCAACTTGTGGCAGGCACTGCTCTTTCACTGTCCAAATGCACAGCAAACTCTAGGATCTTTCAAAGCAAATAGGCAAAAGAGACTGGCATCAGGCACATTGGACGTGCAAAGGGAGGCATTCATGTGTACCAATGATAGCATAAATTAACCAAAACTAAACAGAAAATGCTTTCAAAGGTAGTGGGAGATATGTGAGCCACAGAGGAAGACTACAGAATTCATTTCCACTTGGCTAGTATAGTGCATATTTCATGTTTTCTTTTACCCAGGATTCATTTACTTTTACCAAAAAGAAGTTTCTGACTCTTTTGTGGCTGTTGTTTTTAAAGTAAACATATCTTCCAAGACCTGCAGATTTGATGTTTGTGGCTAGTGGCTAAGCTCCATACCCATCTATGCTCAATATATTTCACTTTATAATGCATTTCACTATGCATCTCATTCTGTAGCCTTCAGTGATTGGTTCATATAGAATCAATGAAAAAGCCGGGTGTGGTGGTACACGCCTTTAATCCCAGCACTCGGGAGGCAGAGGTAGGAGGATCGCCATGAGTTCAAGGCTACCCTGAGACTACATAGTTAATTCCAGGTCAGCCTAGGCCAGAGTGAGACCCTACCTCAAAAAAAGAAATTAAGAAGAATCAACGACCACAAAGAACTGGTGAGGTACAATTAGAATTTCTAGGATTCTCAGGTATTTTGAGCAGGGGCTCAAAATGGTAAGGGTAAAAACAAAATAGAGCCCTCAAATGCCACCTCATATAATAAGAATTCTGCCAATATAACAGTGAGCTGAAATAAGAGGCAGACTGAAAGCACTTCTGCAAGCATTCTGAGAGTCCCGAGAAGACTAATTTTAAATGACTATCATAAGTGAACTAATAAAATCCTCAGAAATGTAACAAACTACTCTGTGTTAAGTTTTTATTATAATAAAAGTAATTACAGGGCTGAAGAGATGTTTCTGTGGTTAAATGGGCTTCCTGTCACAGCATGAGGGCCTGAGATCCCCTGACTTTGCATCTACTGAACCCATATACATAGCTGGACGTGGATACATGTGTCTGCAATTCTTTTTCTATGGGGAGCAATGACAGGAGAATTATCAAGGATAAGCTCCTGGATGAGTAAGAGACTGTCACAGGAAAAACAGGTAAGTGAGGGAGAGGGATACTGAAGTTCTTCTTTTGCTTCTGTGGGTAAGCACACAGTGGGTCACATCTGCACATACATGTGCATACATCACATACATACCACCCCACAATAATACATATGTGCCAATAATAATACTAATTTTAACACAAATGAAACTCCATTATTAAACTGAGGACCCTGAATCCCAAAGGTACAAAATGGTCCCAAAGTTTTATTCTCATTCTCTGTTTCTCTGTCTCTATTTGTTTAGGACCAAGAAGTTTTAAAATCATAAAATCCTAAAATACCATCTTGCTAAAATCCCTCCATATTAATTTTATTCTATGCCATGAGAAGTCAGGGGTAAGACCTATACTGATGGTAATTATGAACAAGATCATCCAGATCAGACATAAGGACAATCACGAAAGCTGTGAAAACTACAGTAAAAAGGCACAGGAATGATTAAAAAAAAAAAGGAAGAATTACTGGGCAAGTATATGTTTCAAGAGATATCATGTCTGGGATTTGGCATTCTGAAAGAAGCTATAAGGTTGAGTGGTACTTCTGAAGCTCATGGATAGGCATAAAATCCAGAGCTTACTAAGGAGGGGGTCATGATAAGCTACCTGCAATTTGTGCCGGGGCACTAAATAGCCCTATTATAAGAATAATAAGCTATAAGTGAAACATCACTCCTGACCTGATCTCACTTAAGATATATCTGGATTTCCTAGAGAAATATCCACATATAAAACTGATTTGAACTAATCCCCTTACTGAACTACTCCAGAATACATGTTTCAGAAACAGGATTTTCTCAAGAGGAAAGTAACACCATCTGAGACCACAAGTTATTTTTACAACTCTTAGAAACAATTGCTGGCACCCAATCAAATATAAGGACATACAGAAACTTAGCACTTCTCTTAATATTCATACCCTTATATTAATGCTACTCTCACTTTGGGTAGAGAATCTTCTCTTTTCAGGTGGCAGTGACCTTGGGATGACTCAGAAGGTATCATGGTGCTGGAAAGAAGTGACTGGAGTACTGAGTAACATCTCGATCACATCTTCAAAGGCTCAGGGTCTAATGCGGAAGAGGTGGTGGAAAGAACGTAAGAGCCAAAGGAAGGGTAGGACTCCTTACAACGTGCTCCCTCCAGACATAAAATGACCTGGATATCCATGACCTCACAGTGCCTGACACTTACCTACACAAGACCATCATAAGAGGAGGAAAAGACCATGACATCAAAATTAAAGAGTGACTGATTGAGATGGGGAGGGGATATGATGGAGAATGGAATCTCAAAGAGGAAAGTGAAGGGAGGGAGGGTATTACCATGGGATATTTTTTATAATCATGGAAGATGTTAATAAAAATTGAGAGGAAAAAAAAGAAACTTAAGCAAATGGAAAAAAAGCACTGGTATCACATTGGGAAAGAAGACACAGAAAATAAAATTGAAACTAAGCCACAGAGTCTTCTTGTACCAGAACTAGATTTTAATACAACTGTGTTTACTGTTTCAAGGAGTTAAAATACATGACAGAAATAATATAAGACAAATCAAACAGAAATTATAGAATGGAAAACTATAAAAATTGAGGACTCTGAGGATAAACTTGACATACATTAGAATCTACTCAAAAGGGAAATAAAATGTGTCAGAAGAAAACATTTATTATGAATTTTACATAGACAAGGTGATTTGAAAAATAAAATAATAAAATAAGAGAAACAGAAGAAATGATAAAATGTTCAACATATACTTAGGTAGAATTCTAAAATTATAGGAAAGAAAGAGTAAAGGGGCAGAAGAAACATTTGAAAAGATATATAATACTTCCAGATTTGTCAAATATATCAATTTATGAATGTTCAATAGGAAAATGTAAATGATATATATATGTATATATATATATATATATATATATTGAGGCATCATAAGAAGAAACTCAAAGGCATGTAGAAATATTGAAAAAAATATGCTTCAAAAGCAATAGCAATATTGGCACTGGAATTTCCACAAAAAATGCAAATTCAACTATAAGTGATATCTAAGTCCTAGAAACTAAAATTATGAATGAAAGACATTTTAGATGAATAATAACTAAGATAATTTATTATCAGTAGATTTTCAGTTAATGAATTATACAAAATTCCTCATCAGGTAGAATGGCACCCCACAAATACAAAAGAGTGAGAATGAAGCCTAAGAGTGCTGCAATGAAGTGAATATTGGCTGTTAGATATTGTCTTACATGATTAAAACACATGATGAACATAAAGGTATATTAAACAATTAAGCTTCTCATTTTATTTTATTTATTTATTTATTTTTGGTTTTGTAAGGTGGGGTCTCGCTCTAATCCAGGATGGCCTGGAATTTACTATGTAGTCTCAAGATGGCCTCAAACTCACAGAGATACTCCTACCTCAGCCTCCTGATTGCTGGAATTAAAGGTGTGCACCACATGCCACCCTTGAGTATAAAGGCATACTGCCCCTCAAAGCACATTAGTTGAAAGAAGATAAAATATGTAAAAATATCTCAAATTACTTGGGTTGTTCAGAAGAAGGTAAAAGTAGAAAACTATAAAACATTGCTAGAAACAAAGCAACCCTTCTATTTGTGTCACCAATACAAGGAGGAATACACAATGCTCTCAGATCAGAATATAGAGTTTTGCAAAACATATTAATTATCACCAAATTGATCTGTAGATTCTTCTGTAATTCTAACAAAACTCCCCAAAGTTTTATTGTGGAACTTGACAATAACAACCATAATGAGCTGCTACTCCACAGCTGGCTAGAGTGGTTAAACTTAAGATTATAGCATACCAATTGTATAGTGACATCAAATCTACACACTGCAGACATGAGATATACACTGACATTAGCCCTGAGGAAACAGTTTGGTGTTTAAGACAAAGTTGGATTATGCATACCCACACATTCAGTGACTCTCCTTCGAACCATATATGCTACAGGCATCCATGCATATGTGTACCAAGTGACAGAATCAAGGATATACACAGGAGCATCTTTTTTGTAATACCCTTTGACTAAAAATAATCCAGATAACCAGTGATGGTATGACAGAGGAATAAAAGACAATATATTACTGGCATTAATATATAGCAAAAAATGAACAGAATATGTACATTGAGCAATTTTAATTATGCATTTACTAATGTTATTTTATTTTTTCATTTATTATTTGAAAGAAAGAGAGAGAGAAGGACAGAGAAAGAGGCAGATAGAGAATGGGCACATCAAGGCCTCCAGCCACTGCAAATGAACTCCAGACGCATGTGCCCCCTTGTGTATCTGGCTTACATGGGTCCTGGGGAGTTGAACCTGGGTCCGTTGGCTTTACAGGCAAATGCCTTAACTGATAAGCCATCTCTCCAGCCCACTGTGTAGCCCAGGCTGGCCTCAAACTCCTGATTCTTCTGCCTCCACCTCTTCAGCAATATCCTACCAGCATGTGCCACCACAACTGGCCAGATGTTAAATAATAAATAAATTATAACTTAAAAAAAGAAGCATAAAATCTCAAAAAACATGGCCAGATAAAGCTAGACAAAAACTTTTATGGCATGTGACCCCATTTACATAAAGTTAAAAAGTGGATAATCTTAAACCATAATGTTGAGATAATGACTGAAAAGTCAGGGTAGTGATAAGGGACTGAGGGATGGGAAGCAATGTTCTATTGTTTTATGTGGGCGGTAATTATGTGAATTTGCCTTTCAGTAAGTAGCTAGTTAACCTTTGCATTTTAATGTATATTTGGTATATATGTTATATTTCACCATTAAAAGTATAAGAATGTGCCGGGAGTGGTGGAGCACGTCTTTAATCCCAGCACTTGGGAGGCAGAGGTAGGAAGATTGCCGTTAGTTCGAGGCCAACCTGAGACTACATAGTAAATTACAGGTCAGCCTGAGCTAGAGCAAGACTGTACCTCAGGAAAAAAAAAAAAAAAAAAGGATGAGAATGTCAGCATTAATCAATTGACCTTATGCCATAGGTGCATACTCTGTAGCAACTCAACAGAACTCCTTGGAGATAGAAGCTAAGAAAGGTATGATTGAAAATTCCATGTAGTCTGGGCCTGGAGAGATGGCTTAGCAGTAAAGGCACTTGGGTGCAATGCCTGATGACCCAGATTTGACTACCCAGTACCCACATAAAGCTAGAAGTACAAAGTGGGGCATGTGTCTGGAGTTTGTTTGCAGTGGCTAGAGGCCCTCGTGCACCAATTCTCTCTTTTGCTCTCTTTCTCTCTCTTTGCTTGCAAGCAAATAGATAAAAATATTTTTAAAAATTCCATGACATCCTTTTCATGCCTACATTTTGTTTGCCTGCTGTATCACTGATACTGGAAAACACATGTACACACACACACACACACACACACACACGCACGCATGCAACTCATGACCAGAAAAAGCTCTAGGACAGAAAATGGATGTTGTAGTTTTGTTTTTCTTTCTTAAAAATACTTCATGGCCAATCTTTACAAAAGTGGAAATAGAATTGATTTTTTCTTTGGTCTCTCAAATGTTGTTTTTTTTCTGACACTTTCTTATGGCCAAAAAAAAAAAAAAAAATTACAAAAATCCTGAATATTGTGTACTGGAAAGAAAACTATAACTAGAAATATAAAGATTGATTCATTAAACATTGGTTGAGTTCCTACTATTTGCCAGGCTGAGTACAAGAGGCTGAAGATAAAGAGGGCTACAGGCAAATTCTCCATCCTCATGGAGCTCAGGGGCAGTGTCCAACTTTAAGCACCGTCCAGCTACTGAAGCATGTGAAGGTCAGTGTCCTCCTTCCCAGGAGAGATCACAAATCCTGCTCCATTAAACAAGCTATGAGATCAGGAACAGGGAATATATTTATGAGGACTAGGATATATGGCTATGCTATAAAAATTTAAGTATTTTGAAGCTCTGGGAAAGCAGCCACACCTCCATCAAACATCCTCATTCTACAAGGTTGATTGATTAGAATTTCAATGATTATGGAGAGTTTGGAATGGTACAAGCCAATAGCCAAATATCCTAGACTATCTTATCCCCTTTAGTAACCACGTGTCACCCATTTCTTTCTGTGATCTAGCATTCTGTGACTATTAAGTAAATCTGTTTGGAATGTACTAAAAGGCCTCTTAGTGTCCAATAACCTGAAAGCTAAGAATGTCATCAGATAGCATCTGAGGCCTATAGCAGAGGTTTCCCCTGCAGTCCTGTAACTCACCAACCTGATGTTTCCACTAATGTATTGGAAAAGTCCCTTGATTTATGACTTTCTTCTGTTGTGTGACCATAAAAGCTTCATGAAGCTGTTATCACATTGGACCGTAGAATTTGGGGTAACCAATGGTCACTCATATTGGCACCTCTTATTCCCCTTGAGGTGAGGGCTGTTTTCTCTTCTATCAGTCACTCATATTGCAGGTGCTATTATGACACCAGTCTTCATGAAATATTCATGTATCCCTTAGCATTAAAGTGTGCTACTGTGTACAATGTAAGGACTCAGGGTCTTTGGATAACTTGCACAAACAACAAAGCATCATAACTCTCACGAAGTACTTCTTAGGTTTTAAAATAGCTTGGAAACAAACCTCCCAGGAGACTAGATTTGTCTGCTCAAGTTACACTACGTATAATCCTTAGCATATATGGTAGTGTATCTGCAGGTACAGTACACAGGCTATGGCTTTATTTCAGTGTAAATAAACTAGTGTGCCTTAACAAAAAATAAAACAGAGACACATTGTAGTTTAAATGTGAAGGTCTTGTGACTTTTGAAAATAAAATAGAAATGTGAAGCACTTCAAAGTTGAACGTATCCCTCTGTAAACAAGTGCCCTTGAGAACAGTGACGGTCAATGAATCATTTGTACTTTTCCACACTCAGATGCACTTTGGTGAAAAATTTTAAGATACAGCAGAAAAAAAAAAAAGCTTAAAAGGATCAGTCCCACATGGTAAAGATGAAATGCGGAAAACAGGAAGGTTCTCCTTCATGGACTCAATGCTATGGCTCTCCGCTATGCTGACTGTCCGTTCTTGATTATTTAAAACAGAAATAGTGACGCCCTGGTAGAGGATTGCTCCAAGTCAGCTGCTATGCTTTCCATACAGTAGCCAAGGTACCAAGAGCAGCTCTGCAGTAAGATAAGGAAATATCTCTCATGCGGCTGGCCTGGTCATCTGCTGTTGTCCCATGCCTCCTCCGACAGAGCAAATTCACAAAGTGCTAAAGTTTTAATAACGCAAATTTTGCCTTTCAAGTTGGATGAAGAATATTTTGGCAGTTTCATTTGTTAGAAACGAGGCCAGGACTTTCAGCAACAATGACCTAAGCTTGCAGGGGGAAAATTAACATCACATTTTTGAGTGACTAAACATCTTCCAAGGTTGCATCCTGCTTCAGATCGGCTCACTAGAGAAACTTACAAACTAACCTATAAGTAAACTCTACACAAAATAAATCTGCCAAGTAGTCCTTTTCCACCATTTTAGGTGACCTAAATGTAAACCTGGCTTACGATAATACTAAATCTTCTATCCAGTGGTACCCAGGTTCAGATTTGTTGAACCCATGATATTAAAGAGGTTTGGAATCAAACTCAGCATGTAAAAAGTGGGCCCACGTCTACATGCAATGAAGAGCAGCTCTGCATGGATATGGTGAGGTTCTCCAATATAGGCCCCTTGTTTTGTCAGTTTTGGAGACAATGGCTTGGGAATACTCCCCAGTACTTTCCTTACTTGATGCAACTCATAAAGCTCTTCTCAACTCTTTCATCCCCTGGTATGTTGATTGACTTTGCACTCACCAAGAGGCAAGCCTATTGCTTTGAGTTATAAAATGTCTTATATTCTGCACACCTCCTAGAACCCTGTTGAGTATGAAGAATTTTTACCTCTCCAACCCACAAGCTAGCCTTTTTTTTTTTTTTTTTTTTTTTAGCTCTGAAAGTACCTGAGGGGTTCTAGGCAAGACAGGAATTCCATAAATAAAATTGATTTAAACCTGTGTATGGGTCTTGAATAGCAGAGCGATAGCCAGATCTTTTCCTCAAGAAACTGGAGTAAGGATCTCCACTGGACTCAGAATATAAGTATGCAGTAAAAACATGTTCAATGAAATGTTACCAGTTCACAGACCACCAGGTCATCTAGGCTGGAAGAAAATACAAGACTCTTGAGGTTGGAAGATGTTCTGAGAAATAAATAACAAGGGGGAGAAAAGGCAAGGGAAAGACTTGCTACCATTTCCTTCATCTAGCTGTTGGATCTATGAGGAGGGCACCTTATTCTTTAGCTAGAAATCTTTATGATCTCTCAGAAAGCAAAAAGGGCAGCAGGCCTTTTCATATGGTTCAAAACGAGGGCAAAAAAAGTGGATTTTGAGCACAGCAAGCAAACTCCATCATGCTGAAAGATGTTAATCTAGAATCAGCTAGAGAACATAGCACTTGAGTCAAAATCCCCATTAGGGTCTCCCAAGAATAGGCTTGTGCAGTGCACAAAAGACTTAGAACTTGGATGACTTCTATGACAGAAGTTGGCAACCAAGAGGGAACTGTTTATGGCTAACAGAGTCTTTCCTTCTTCTGTTGTCATTCTTTCACTCCTTGCCTCCTACATTCTGCTTTCTGAATTCCCTATTTGAAACAGCCTCTAATGTTCCAGAGCCAAAACAGAAAGCTGTGGAGTCAGGGGCTTGGAAGAAGACCCCTCTCTCCAGCCCTCATTCTGTTTCTGGATTTGAATTCATGGGTTTATCAAAATGGCACTTACATATTTACCATTTATGTACTATTATATGCATGTGTTATACTATCATAAATGTGATAAAGATTTTATTGACCCAAATCAACCAATTATTAAAAGCCCAGAAAATGGTTAATCATATGGAAGGCAGTAATCACTAGAAATGTGCAGGAAGAGTCCCTTTTGTATTGTTATGAGCAAAGCAGTGGACCCAGATCTGGACAAAAAGGAGAGGGCTTAACTGTCTGGGAAACTGAAGTTTTGATTTGAACTAGACCAGACTTTTTAATATTTATGCATGAGAGATGCTATGGTCCTCAAAAATAGAAGAAAAAGATCCAGTTATTGAAGGCAACAATTGAGAAGTTAAAGATAATTCCTGACTGTATCCCATTAAATTCAACTCACTCTACTGAAGAGTTATAGATAACTGCTCTACAATGCTGCAACCACTTGACAACTCATCAATTAAATTTTCAGAGAAATGTAACTCTTCTTAGACACTAAAATCAGAAAATCAGATCCACTTTTATCTAGCAATAAAAAGGTCTGGTATACTCTACTGAGGACAAACAACATTTTTCAGATGAACATTTTAAAAGGAAGGATTAAATCTTTTTTGTTTCCATAGAATGCACAGAAATAAAACTGGTACTAACTTTAAACAAAGGTTGAAACCTGAATTTTCACTACTTGTAATAACCTAGACGCTCACCAACATGATGTGGGTTATAAATTGTGCATAGCCAGTGTGCAGTGGGAATGTTCTGTTACACAGTTACCTGCAACACCATGGACAGAAATCATCTTGTAACGCAGATGGAGTAATGTCAATTATCAGAACACATGCCACATAATTCAGTTAATATAAAGTTCAAAACTAGACAAAGGGCTGGAGAGAGAGCTCTGTGGGTCACGGTGATTACCACACAAGTGTGAGGACATGACTTCATATTCCCAGAGCCCACATGAAGCCGGACACATTACTGTGCACCTGTCATTCCACAGCCCCTATAGCAAGATGGGACGTGAAGACAGGAGAATCCCTGGAAGCTCAAAGGCCAGCTGGCTTGGCACAGCAGTGGCAAACAAGAGACCCTGCTTCAACACAGGGTAAAAACAAGGACTGGCCCCCAAGGTTATTTTCTGACCTCCACGTGTGCTGTGGCATGTACATGCCCTCCTCCACATATTAAAAAGAAAACGATGAACTAAATCAATACAGCTCAGGAGTGCTAGCCTCAGTGGGGAGCAGTTGTTGCAGTGGGCCACACAAAGGCTTTGGGCTGCTGGTATCATTCTCTTATCTTTAAAAAAAGTTACGGACTGGAGAGGTGGCTTAGTGGTTAAGGTGCTTGTCTGCAAAGCCTAAGGACCTAAGTTCAGCTCAACAGAGCCCATGTAATCCAAATGCATGTGGTGGCACAGGCATCTGGAGTTCATTTGCAGTGGCAGGAGGCCCTGATGCATCCATTCTGTCTCTCTCCCTCTCTTTCTCTCTCTCTCTCTCTCTCTCTCTAGTAAATAAATAAAAAAAATATTTAAAATGTGGTATTGCTTTGCAAGCACAGAGAGAGGGAAGGAGGGAGAGAGAGTGTGTGTATTGGCACACCATGGCCTATTGCCCCTGTAAACAAACCCCAGATACATGTGCCACTTTGTGCACTGGCTTTACATGGGCACTGGGAAATTGAATCCAGGCTGTCAGGCTTTGCAAGCAAAAGCTTTTAACCACTTAGCCCTCTCTCCAGCCCCTCATTCTGTTTCTCAATTTGTATTCATGTGTTCGTGAAAATGGCAGTTACATATTTACCGTTTATGTATGATATATGCATATGTTAGAATTTGACAAATACTTCAAAGACTTTATTCATCCTAAATAAACCAATTATTAAAAGCCCAGAAAAGAATTAATTTTATGGAAGGCAGTAATCACTAGAAAAGTGCAGGAAAAATGACTTTCTGTGGATACATTCATTTTATGAATATTTTATGTGTGTGTGTGACATGCATGAGTGTATATATGCATGTTACTATGTGTGTGGATGGTGGTATGTAAGCAAATGCATGTGCAGGTGTGTGTGTGTGTATGTGTTTGTGTGTGTGTGTGTGTGTGAATGTTCACGTAGACGACAGGGGTCAAAATTGGGTGTCTCCCTCAGTTGTTCTCCACCTTATTTTAAGAATATTTTATTTATTTATTTATGAGAGAGAGAGAGAGAGACAGAGAGAGACCGAGAGAAAGAGAGACTGGGTACAGCAGGGCCTCCAGCTGCTACAAACGAACTCCAGATACATGTGCTTCCTTGTGCATCTGGCTTATGTGGGTCCTGGAGAATCAAAGAGGGGTCCATAGGCTTCATAGGAAAATGCCTTAACCACTAAGCCATTTCACCAGCCCCAAGATGCTCCACCGATCTATTTTCATTTATTTATTTATTTATATATATTTGTTTTTTTGAGGTAAGGTTTCACTCTTGCTCAGGCTGACCTGGAATTCACTATGTAGTCTCATGGTGGCCTAGAACTCATGCCTATCCTACCTCTGCCTCCCGAGTGCTGGGATTAAAGGCGTGCTCCACCACGCCCCATCTCCACCTTATTTTTTTGAGACTTGGTCTCTCTTGGAAACAAGAGATTGTGAATTCATCTAGACTAGCTAGATAACAAGCCCCCGGGGGGATCCTATTGTCTTTGCCTCCTCAGCACTGGAATTACAGGAGTGCAGCACTAAGCCCAGCTTTTATTTGAGTGCTGGGGATTTGAACTCTGGTCCTCATGATTGTATGGCAAACACTGTGTGAATTGATCGATCATGCCAGCCCTGTTTTGTGAGTATTAGTCAAACTGTACACTCATGATACATGTGCTTTCCTGCACGTAATTATTTATCTATATATCCTCTATCTTAATATATGACATGCTAAAGTAACAGTGTTATTGAGTCTGAAACCTCAAACATATGTTATAAGTAGGACATTAAAACAAAAAGCTGTCTATGAGACCTTTTTATTTATTTTTGCATGTGTGTGATGTGGCATATGTGTACAGGTGCATGTGCATGTGTGTAAACATGCATGTGAAGACCAGATGGCCAACTTGGGTGTTACACTTATGTATTATAGTAGACAGCTTTACATTGCTCAGATGAACATCCAAACCAGACGCAGTTTATGGGAGGAAAGGTTTATGTCAAGCTTACAAAAGCAGGGGATGTTCCATTAATGGAGGAAGAAGCTGGCTCCCTTTCCCAGAGCCAAGCTGAGAGATACAGAGAAACCACCAGCAGGCAGCAAATACCAAAAAGCAGCAAGCAGCAGAGGACCCCCCCCCCCCCACACACACACACAAGCTCACACTGCTCTGAATACCTTTGGGCTGGGAGTCAGATCTGCCTCTAGTGACACGCTCTCTGTGGCAGGAGCCTGCCTGCTAGGGGCTGAAGCTGCAAACTCAATTTTAGCAAAGCACCTGAGTTGACTGGGGTCATCCATTCAAACTACCACAGGTATGTCATATAACTCTTTTTGAGATAGGGTCTTTCACTGGCATGGAGCACACCAATCAGGCTAGTGGCTGGCCACTGAAATCTGAGAGCTCTCCAGATCCCCCTGTCAATTTTTCCATAGAGCTGGTATTACAGGCATGTGCTGGTATACTGAGCATTTTGTGTAGGCCTCTGGGAATCAAAATTGGGTCCTCATGTTTGTAAGGCAAACATTTTACTCACTGAGCCATCTCCTCAGCCCTAAGAACTTTTTTAAACTTAATAATCTAATAAACTGTTCCCCAGCTAGCCTTTCACAAAAGTAAAATATATCTGTGATAGTGAAATATTTATCAATCAGAGGTCTAGCTTTCTTGACTCATGAAGTGCTTCTCTGAATATCTTACTGTGCTTTCCACTGCCAGGCTGGATATTAAAATTGTCATTTAATTCCAGCTGGCGACAGCTATAGCCCACCTTGCACACATTTAACAGGCCTGGGATGCTTACATGGTTGCATCAAAATGGCTCCCAGTTTCTCTGCAAGCCTAGAAGGCACTTCACGAAGGACATTCAGGCATCTGGGAGGACTTCCGCCATCGCAGACTTTTGTGAGGAAGAATGTTGCACAGTCTTAAGAACCAGGTGAGCACCTGGAACAACAGATGGTACATCGATGCAATGATCATAGTTTTCTTGGATTAAAGATCACAGAGTTTCATCTACCAGATATATAGACACAATGGAAGTGATGAGAATCATTTTTTCAGATAACGACATATAAGATGAAATCCAGCAACAGAATTTATCTGTTGTTATTGGGTAGTTACAATTTTAATTATGCTATCTTTTTAATGAGGAAGGAAGGAGAATTACATCATTTAGAATAAAGAGAGTCTTTAACAAACATGGGTGAAGACAATAAATATTGTGTGTATCTTGTTCAATAGTCTATATGCAAAGCAAAATCTGTTTAATGTATTCAATTTAAAATCATAAACCACTGAATACCCATGAAAAATGTTTTTTTTTCCTCAGGACCTACTTCAATCACAATTACACTGAAACCATCTCAGGGATAAAATATTACAACAGAAAGCAAGTGATACTCTTAATTATTGAGTAGTTAATACCGAGAAAGAATCACAGAAACAGAAAAAAAAAATGGGAAAATTCCCACACTTTCTGCCTTAAGCAAGATAGGCAGTTGATTGATTTTAATCATATGTAGCAAATAAACTGAAATATCTGTTACAGGGCTGAGGATATAGTTCACTGGGTAAAGTGCTTGTTACCGAAGCTAAATGTGAGCTGTAGGTTCAGCAAGAGACCCTGTCTCAAAGAATAAGGTAGAGAGCAATTGAAGGAGATCCCGGAAATTGACCTCTGGCCTACACACAACACATGCATACACACACACACACACACACACACACACACACACACACTTGCCCATACAACTTCTCACACATGTGTACCACATACATTTGAACACACATACAAAATATACATATTAAAAGAAAGAAATACTGGGATGGAGAAATGGCTTAGCTGTTAAGGCACTTGCATACAGAGCATAAAGACCCAGGTTCTATTCCTCAGGACCCATGTAAAGCCAGATGCACAAGGTGACACATGTGTCTGGAGTTCATTTGCATTGGCTAGAGGCCCTGGCACACCCATTCTCTCTCTGTCTCTCTCTCTCTCTTTCTTTCTCCTCTCTCACAAATAAATAAATACTTTAAAAATTCTTTTAAAAAGTAGTATCAGTGAGAAGGATGTGAATAAAATGAAATAACTCTTTCCCTGCCACTGATCTTGCATTTTGTTTTATAAGAGAACATAACACATTATGTCCTTTTCTAAATAATAGGTTCTAAAAGGTTGCTTCTAAGTTTTTATGATGAGAAAATTAACTAGTCTCTAGGGTATGTTATAAGGAAGCACAAGTTTTCAGACCTATGATACCCAGAGGAAGACACAGCTCAAACAGTTACTACGTCTATTATCAGAGAAGCCAGTGAGACATGAAACGAGGAAGAAACCCATTTGCCTGGGCAAAGAGCCCAGGGAGGAAGTAATTGCTAGTTGAGACGCAGCTGCAGATAGAGCTTGATCAAATCCAAAGATCAAATGCTTATTTCATTTTGATAAAAATCATTAAATCACGAATCAGCTCACCCCAGGCTCTGTACAAGTGGGGAATGACTATGTCTACTGAGTGTTGATACATTAGCATGGTGAGAGTAGCTTTCATTATGAAACCTCCAGACATACAATTCATCAAAATGCAAGCCATCATCATTTATATTTTATTTAGCCACCAGAATAAGCTCACTGCAGGAAATTTCAAAATAAAACCTAAATTTTAGAGCACCATCATCCTGAATGAGGAATTTGATAACTTTTTGAATATGATATGTGGCTTTATTCACATTATATTATTGTCTTTATTCCGAGTGGATTAAGGATAGAAGAACTAGCTAAAAGATATTAACTCTCTGATATTAATAGCACAGTTAGCTGATGAACTCTTTTAACCTTCAGAATGTTTTCTTCATTATGAAAAATATTCATAAAATGTCATTAAAACAAAGAGCTGATGTGATATTCAGAGCTCTAGAAAAGAGATAAAAAAAGCTAATTCCTTATATTTTATTTAATAATATATTTAATATATTATATATGTTTTTTTGGGTTTTCGAGGTAGGGTCTCACTCTAGCCCAGGCTGACCTGGAATTCACTATGGAGTCTCAGCGTGGCCTCAAACTCACGGCAATCCTCCTCCCGCTGCCTCCTGAGTGCTGGGATTAAAGGCGTGTGCCACCACGCCCGGTGGCCCTTATTTTCAAATCTAACAAATAAGAAATAGAAAGTTTGAAGTTGCCCCCACTCAGAGAAAAGAGGTGTGCAGTGCCTCTGTGTGTGTGTGTGTGTGTGTGTGTGTTTGTGTAAAAAAAAAACAAGCTCTGAGAAGGATCATGCTCTGGTCCCTAATTTTCATACCTTCCATATGATGTTCTTTATTTCTTCTTGATTATCTCAAAGATAGTTCTGGCAAGACTGAACACAAGTTTTTCCAAGTCTTTGTTTTCCTGCTCCCCGGCACACCCCCGCCAAGACCTTTGCTTATGTTGCCTTTTGTTTATTCTTTCTTTCATTTTTAAATGTTTTATTTAGTTATTTGCAAACAGAGAGAGGTAGAAAGAAGAGACACACAGAGAGAATGAGTGCACCACGGCCTCTGGCAGCTGCAAGCAAACTCCAGATGCATGTGCCACTTTGTTCATCTGGCTTTATGGGGAGCTGGATCAGGGTCATTAGGCTTTGTAGGCAAGCATCTAAACTGTTGAGCCATCTCTACAGCCCTGTTTGTTCTTTCTTCATTAAGTTAATGTCTACATATCTTTGTATTGTGGTTGAATGTAAAACACCTCTCACAGGTTCATTGTTTGAATACTTGATCCCTAACTGGTGGTGCTGTTTGGGAAGGCTATAGATCCTTTAGGAAATAAACTTTTGATGAAGAAAATAGGTCACAGAGGAAGGCCTTGATATTTTCGCTGAGTCCAATCTGATGTGTACCTTTTGCTTCTGACTTGACCCTGTGGGCAGGTCTGCTTCAGTCTCCTGCCACCACACTATCCCCACCATGAAACTTCTCTTCCAAACTGGGAGCCAAATTAAATCCCTTTATTTCCATAGTTGCTTCTGGTTAGTAATTTGTTGACAGTAATGGGAAAGCAACTCATCTCAAATGTAATATCCTTAGAGAAGCCTTCCCCAACTCCATCAAAAGGATAGGTCTTGGTGCTGGAGAGATGGCTCAGCAGTTAAACACACTTGCTTTCAAAGTCCAATGACCCAGGGCTCAATTCGCCAGTACTCATGGAAAGCCAGATACATAAAGTGGGGCGTGCATCTAGAGTTCATTTATAGTGGCAGGAGGCCATGCTGCACCCAAACATACTCTATGTCTGCCTCTTTTTTACCTGTCTCTGTTTCCAATAAATAATAAATAAATAAATTTTTTTGCCAGGTGTGGTAGCACATGCCTTTAATTCCAGAACTAGGGAAGCAGAGGCAAGAGGATTTCCCTGAGTCAAGGCCACCCTGAGAATACATAGTGAATTCCAGGTCAGCCTGGTTTAGAGAGAGACCCTATCCACGAAAACAACAACAACAAAAAAACCTTTGATAAAAGGTAAGTTTCCCTTTCTTTACTCTGCCATGTCACTGCAACAAAATAAATACTAGAGCATTTGCAGAACTCTAGTTTTATATTTAGTTGTCCTGTCATTAGATTTACATTTATCTCCTATAAAACAGGCATAGTATTTCAATACATGCTTTTGAAAGAACAAGAGTATGAGTATCTGTATGAATGAATTTTACTGTCTTTTAGCCTTTTTGCTGAAGTTGATGTCTGCAGTTGTTTGCTATGATAGCCATGAAATGTGCCGCTTGGCCGTAAGTGGTTGGTATAACTGATGGCTACCAAATGGTAGACACAAACATGAAGCCATGGTGTCTTCACTCCATTTCATAGATGTTGGCAGCATCTGCTTTTCATCCAAGGCAGGAAAAACAGTGCTGTACAATTCAACAGAGTATTTATGATGATCTCAGATCATGCTTCCCACACAGTAAAAATACAGTAGATATAAGCTGTCATCATCACCTGCAACAAGAACACCATGTCACCCCTTTCCCTTCGAGGGCTCCGCCATCTTTCAGGTGGTGGAGTTAGGACAGAAAAGGGCTTTACCTATATAAGTGGCTTCCAGAAAACATGCACAAGCATTTCTCAAGGAAGATATGACTTTACTGAATGCCAGCTTATGTTATGATTGGTTCCTTTATGGCTGGGGAGATAGCTTAGTGGATAAAGTGCTTGCCTCCCCAGCATGAGGACCTGAATCTGACTCTTAGTACTCATGTGCAGTGCTGGGTGTATGCCTATAATCCTAGCTCTTGGGAGGCAGAGATATGAAATTCCTAGAGCTCACTAATCAGTCAGTCCAGCCTAATCATTGAGCACCAGCCAATGAAAGATCCCCGTCCCACAAAGACATGGACAACGTTACTGAAGAAAGCACCTGGAGTTGTCCTAGGCTTCCACATGAATGTGCACACCTCTGCCCATATACATACAGACACTTGCACACACCACACACACAAACAAAAAAGAAATATACTCAACCTTTTAGAAACAGCTTTATTACTTCAGTGACTCATTGAACACATGCAATCCAGGTAAGTACATTTTTTAAGCTAAATTTTGCCAACCTTAAATGATCAAAATTTATGGTTGTATTAAGTAGATAATGTTTGTGTGGACATAGAAGACAGTTTTGGTATAGAACTTTTTGTGATTAAACCATGATTTCTGAGAAATCATGCACTTCTTTGGAAAACTCAGTCTCTACAGAATATTTCCAAATGTATCTCTTTGGCTATGCAAATGCATTGCTCAATAGTTCCTAAAATGGGCTAATATCACATCTACTTAAGTAATGTCAGAAGATTTTGGAGATAGATAAAATGCCAACATGACCATCATTTCAAGTGAAAGAAACTCAGTGGAGATATTTTAGCCCTGAATGTTTTTCCAATCCTGGGCATTTGTGGCTTCCCTCTCAGCAGGTAGATATTCCCTTTCTAAGGCCCTAGGAACCCTAGGCCTAGGCAGTGAGATATAATTCATAAAGATGATTTTATTTTTCCATTTGCTTATGGACTATG
The DNA here is from genome assembly GCA_036346955.1 of Dipus sagitta. Lineage (NCBI taxonomy): Eukaryota > Metazoa > Chordata > Mammalia > Rodentia > Dipodidae > Dipus > Dipus sagitta. The sequence goes on from CM070787.1 coordinate 45,064,019, forward strand.
AAGGCATTACTTAAATCATGCCTTCTTAATGTCCCCAGGGAGTAAAAACACAATAATTTATTTTTCTAGTTGAGGAAGATGGCTACTATGAAACCCAAAAGTAAGGCAACTGGATTTGAAAAGTGAAAAAAAAATGAACAATTTAAGATAATTCCTCTTCATCATAAATATAATAAACATATAATACTAAGTGAATCTTTGAAATGTTAAAATTAATACCTATGGGTGGTATGATATGCAATTTTCTTTCATTCAACTTTCTATGCTTTAAGAGATAGATAAATATAGAATAAGTAGGCAGAATTGGGAGCAGATCTAGAAATTAGAGAGGAATAGGATTCTGACTGCCAAATTAATTTCTGACTCTTTGACAGGGGTATGGGTTCAGATTGGTAGGATACAGTTTCATGTGACTATGGTCTTTCTGAATTAGGGGTTCAAACCTTGGCTAAGAATCATAGCCATACTTCTTACTGGATCACTAATGTGCTTTTCTCCTTCAAACATCTTAGAAATGTAAAATAGGTTTTCAATAAAGAAACAAAATTGAAACTCTGAAGAGGAATGGTCATTTTTACATATATCGGAGGCTATGTTGTTCAGATGGAAAAATTATTCTGAATTTTTTCTTTAAATTATATTCATTTGAGATTGCTCAGTTGCTAAGCACTTGCTTGCAATGCCTGACAGTTTGGGTTTGATTCTCCAGTACCCACGTAAAGCCAGATGCACCAAGTCGTATGCATCTAGAGTTGGACTGTAGTGGCAAGGAGGCCCTGGCATATCCATTTTTGCTGTCTGTGTCTCTTCTATCTCTCTCCACTTGCAAATCAATAAAATTAAAAAAATAAATTATATGCATTTGGCTATATGTGCTGACTATATAAAGAAGTCTTGCTAATTTTACAGGATCTTATATACATTATCATGATTATTTACTCATTACTTAGACACAAAGCATATGCCAATAAAGGTTTAAATATGTGTCTTTTATTTAGAATATTTTACTTAGAATAAAGAATTAGAAGCCAACCTCCAGGAAAAGAATTCCCATGTAAATTCTGGTTAAACGTAGAAATTGAAACACAAAGACTATTTAAAAAGAACAATTAAAGCTTTAAAGAGATAAAAGCTATAAGAGAAAATAAAGCTATGCCATGGGGTGGATCATAGGCAAATATAATATCTCATGTAACAGAATCTGAAAGAAATGGACCACATTTTCAGTATTAAAAACTTGTGGAAAAATCTCAACCTAAATCCAATGAAAGGAAAAGAAAGGGTTTCTAAATAAATATATTACAAAGAAGTAACTGAAGAGGAAGATAACAAATAATATTTTTTTTAAAAATGTAAGAACTATATATTTTTAAAAACAAAACATAGAAATTGACAAGATAAAAGATAATTCTGAGGTAAACCATGTGGTACACAAATAACTTAAAAGCAGAGAAAGTGTCAGTAGTCATAAACAGAGAGAGAATAAATAATCTATGATATTGAGTAAACAGAACTATATGCTGTTTTTAATAGTCTATGCAAAATAATCCACATAAAACAAATTATATTTTTGTAAAACATATTACACAAAATGCCCCCAAGTAAAGTAAATTGGCTTAACATACCCATAAAGCATATAATGTAGAAAACTATCAAGAGTACAAAATCTGAAAACATTAACAAATAAAATTGAGCACTCAGGGAAGTTTGCAGAAGAGGAGACAGAAAGAATGTAAGTGCCAGAGGGTGGGAAGGAGTATCCAGAGACATAGCCCTTGCCACAATGACAGAATACTACTCTCACAACTCATAACCTACAGCTACATGATGAATACCAGCAATTGCACTAAGGAGGGCCTTCAGTGGAGTGGGGACAGGGAGGAGGGAAATGACAGTACCAACATATGATGTTTCCATATAAAGTTTCTACTTATCAATAAAAAATTGAGCACTCAGTAAAGAATGATGATTCCCAGTCAAGAAGAATACAATGCCTAGAGTATAAGAATATTTTAAGCTAACAGAAAAGTGCTACAAAGTAAACAAAACAGTGCGGTTTAATTCTATAAGAAAATACAACCAGAATGAGAACAATTGAAATATTTAGGTGCTATGAAAGAAAATAGTAAATAATAAAAGCAATAGAGAATCAATAAATTGGTTATTGATCAAGTAGAAAAGTGTGTTGTGTCTCCCCAGACTTGCTTTCAAAAGAAAGCCATGGAACCCAAAAGTTATTAGAGGAAAAACTCACAAGCCATAAACAAAGATGTCAAGGTGAATTTTGAGATGGACTTAATATGGACTCCAAAATAATTCAATGTTAAAATTATATTTATTTTAATTATAAATCCAAATAGCTAGTTCTTGTAGAAGTTTTTCAGATAGTTTTAAAATAGTGCTGTTAGTAAATTAATAAATCAAGTACATTTGAGATTTTTGATGACAAATTCAAATGTTGTAATAAGTTAATTTGCATTCATAAACAGTACATGCAGCTATAATTTTAGAATCTCAAAAGTTTTAACATATGAAACTTTCATGATTATGTAAATAAACCTTTTGAATATACCAAGTTCAACTTGTGACTGTGGGTAATCATACTATTGATATGGTACAATATTATGTTATTCCAATTTCCACTTACAGTCACAGACCCAGATCAAAGGATTACTAAGCTGAGCATTTTACTGAATCTATGAGGCTAGTTTGCAACTCTGTTAGGTCAGATGCATGCAGGTAAGTGCTTAAAACAAAAGTATTGTTATCATAAATTAGATATATATCCTCATCTCTATGTTCCTTGGAGTTAAAGTAAACAACACATCAATCCAAACTCTTTTGGGAATAGCTAAAAAAAAAAAAAAAGATTTTTATGAGACATCATTTCAGTTGACTGAAGACAATTACGAGCAAGAGAAGTAGAGCTGCTGAGGTCCAAGTCAAATTTGAAAAAGGCCAGTCTGAAAATTTTCAAGCCAGAAGAAATCTCAAACTCAGACACATTAAATGTGCTCATGGTCTGCAGTCAACATCCCTAGGATTCAAGTCATCAAGTACTACACTCTCAGGTTATAATGATGCTATATCTTCCTTAAAAACTCAGTATCTCACTTGTTACTTTAAGTGTACTTTACTTACTCATTAGGTCCTTTAAAATACGTAAATGGCATATTGTTGGACTCCATGCTTCTCCTGACTTCCCGTGTTTCTTTCCACCAATGTGAAGACTCCTCTTCCTTAGCACATTGACCCTCTGTGAAGTCCATTTAATATCTCCTTTTCCTGAATCCTTAACATTTTCACCATAAGCACCGGAGTTAGAGACCTTTCTACCTCTTTCCTTGAGGGAAATGAAGCCACCGGAAAGGAACTGAAGAGAACATCCAGAGGCCCCTCCTCTACCACCTTCCAGTTCTGCATCCGCATTCTGAGATAAATCATCCATGTTTTTATCCAACACTATACCTCTGCTGCCATCTTCAAAGATCATTCTAACAATGTTCCCATCTTTTTCTTATCACCATTTTACTGATTATCACTATACAGTTTCCATTAACATCTTAAAACCCAGTTATTTTTCCTGTCTTCAGAACAAAAACATAATGCTGTCAACCCCACTAATGCTGTCAACCCCACTAAGATCAGTGTTCCCTTATGCACAAGCTTTTGAAACAACTGTATAGGCCATTTCTATTACTTTTCTTATTTTACTTAACCCAATTCAATCAGGGTTTCACTTTTGCCAATCAAGTTAGCTTGTCTTGACAAGGTCAACAATGACCTTCACATGGCCAGTTTTATTGAACAGGTCTCAGCCTTCATCTTGATCATTTGTTCACATTGGACACAAATGGTCAGCCCGATTTGTCATGCTTCCTGCATTTGTGTAAGGGGTACCATATGCTTTTGATTTTTATACAACTAACTAGAATTTTTTTTCCAGCATCCTTTGCTATTTCTTCAACATTTCTTTAACCTCCTATTCTTGGAGTATTATGTTCTAGTTCTCATCATACATGTGTCAACATTTATTTCCATAGTGATATCAGCCCACTCACTGGCTTTAAAAGCCATAATCCATAGCTTATCTCATTTTTTTTTCACTTTTTTAATCTTTGGACTCATGAATTGACTAGCTATTGTAAGTGGTATATCTTCTAAACACAATTTTAACAAACATCTAAAACTGACCTCTTAAATTTAGCCTTCAAATGTTTCTCACTGATGCCCTTTATCACCCATTGACTATAACTCCACTGTAATAGTTATTCTGGCCCAAATGCACAGAGTCTTCTTGACTTCTCCTTCTCATACCCCACACTTAAATGATGAAGAAATCAGACTAGCTATATATTCAAAATGTAACCAGAATATACTTATTTCTCTCCACTGTCCTCGCTACTGTTACCAGGATCAAATTTCGGCCTTTCCCTGGGATCTTCATCAAAATAATTCAATTGAGAGACATAGAGTGCAGTGTAGAAGATAGGCAGGGTTTATTGCAGAGAAAAATGGAGTAATTCCAAGGCATAAGAGTGGGAAATGGCCAAAAGGCTCATTATAGAGCGGAACACTCTCCAGGGCAGGGAGACCACTGTGTACAACACATTGTCAAGGGTTGAGAATGGACAGTGACCAAAGAGACCATGTGTCAGCCTACATTTTTAGGTATGTTTTATATGATTTCATAGTTTTTTTTTAGGCCAGAGAGCTTCTTGAAACGCACTTTTTTCTATTCAGATGACTGGCAGGTACATTTGGACTAATTAAGTCTTCTGGGAGGGGCAATGTATTTCCTTGTTAGTTACAAGAAAGCCTTCAGCTACATTGGAATAATCTTATAATCTCTGGGGCCATTTAGAATGTCCAGTCTCCACCCAGGCTCAGAGTTAGGGCTCAGACCTGATTCTGTCAACCAGTAAGTAAGAGTCCTACAGTCTCAGTTGGTGGTTTTACAAACTACTGATTTGAAGGATGGGTCCATCCTGAGTGACCTTCAAGTCTGCCTAAAAAGACCAAAATAAAAAACAAGTCTGATTGCAACATTGCATTATCGGATTCCAGCTTCTACTTTATTCTGCTCGTCTCTTTTTTCTCTTCTAGGCCTATCTGTAATATACTCTAGATGTCACCTTTCACTCAGGATAAAGCCATCTACACACGTCTCCTAAGCAATATGCAACTGGCCCAGTCCTCACACATCTTTGACCTCATTCCCTCTAAGTGTCGCCCTCCAATAATATCATCTGCTTGGTATATATACCTGGGACCCACAGGCAGGCCTGGGTCCTTTTCCTCACTGTTCCTCAAGGTAATGTTCAAGCTAATCTACTGAGTACAATGCCCTGCCCTTGCCATGAATATACTATAGACTGTTTAACACATTGCACTCTCTTTTCCTCCCTCCACAACACTTGCCTTCTATTACACACAGAATCCATCTATGGATGCTCATCATAGATACTGTTACTATACTCTTCTTAGAATCCATCAGAGCAGGAACCCATGTCATTTTTATCCAGTGAGGTATCCTAAGCATCTGGAACTTTCTACTCCACCAGCAAATCTCCAGAGTGACCAGTTCTCTTCTGGACCCAGTAGGGTGGAGACCTGAAGGCACAGCCCAAGCCTTCCCATGATGAAAGAGTATCTCCCATGAGAGGAGCAAGCTCATGTCTCTCTCTCACATGCCCTCCTAGGGCCAGGCACAGGCATATATGGGTGACAGATCTCTGCTCCTCTTCCAGCCTGAGTGAAGTCCCTTCCCACAAGAACCACCATGACCCATTTGAACAAGGGACCTCTCCATGGGCTCTAGGCCAAGGCCAAAAACAAGACTGAATCCATGCATGATTGACAGGCAGAGGGAGATTTGCACAATTGGATAGAAGAGGTGACAGGCAGAGGAGCACTGACACCAACTGGGCCTGAGGAATGGCATCATCATCCTCTATGAACTCATAAACAAGCAACAGCCAAGCTCCATGAAGGTCAGTGAGTCCTCAGTAAACTGGCCTCAGTTGAAGAATATTGGCAATTTTATTAAAATTATTCAGGCTTTGGTATAAAAGCACATGACATATTTCAAGCAAATGAACTGTTGAGATGGAAACATGACCAAGGTTCAGACTATACTGGTGGCTCCTGTAGGTCTGGCTAAAACAAGGCTTCCATGCAACTACTGACACTGGAGTTAAGTGTGCAGAAAAACAAACAAGACATTTTAATGAAGGAAAATTAAAGGCTGGCAAAAATATAATTTGTTTGCAGATGGGAACCAACAAATATGCCTGCTGGGCAAGCATGACAGCCTGTGGGATTAGGAAGCATATATATGACCCCAAAATGCAAACTGACAGATCTTTTTACCAGACCATGATTAGTCTCCATACAGGCACCAAGGGAGGGGCCAGCCCGGCTGGGATATGAGCTCCAGGTACTAGAAACACCTATGAGCAAAAGCTAACATTACAGCCAACTGGACCATTTCTCTACAGATGGGTACCAATAAAATCACTTTCCAGAAAAGAATATATAGGCTAAAGAGGCAAGTGTGTGATCCTAAAAACCTCTGCTTCTCCCACAGAGCCTGTTGTCATTCATGATGGTAGCCAGGGCACAGGAAAAGTGGGTCTGAAATGAGTGATAGAAATTACCAGGTAAAATCCAACATGAATGCAATGGTGCAACCCCAGATGACTACCCCAGAGATTAGCAATATAGCAACCAAAGTATTATTATTAGACTCACACAAAGAGCTAGTATTTAGTCTATTGTGTTTATCTAGTGAGAACCAAGTTAGCCTTGAACAAATTTTACCTCATCTTCCTAAAACATTATTGTGTTTATTTTAAGACAATCTGCCTTTCATACCTTCCTGTTTCCACTTCTTCTCTAAATATTTACCTTTTAGTGCTAACAATTATATCTTCAGCATAACTATAGCTCACGTATGAAGTAGAAAGGAATACTGTGTGTGAGTACTCTAGTCCAGTCAATTCCCTTACTAAAGGCCTACACATTTTTATAATCTTCCACTTAGACTGGTATTGTCAAACAATAGGAAAGTGTTTTTCCAATTTGATGTATTAGATTTCTACATGGAAGACTAAACTTGTGATTATTTACTAAATATGTATGGTCTTGGCCAAATAACCTGAGATACAGTATTATAGAAATTTATACAGAAAAATCTCTGCAGAATTGTGTGCTCAATTTTTACAAAGTCCTGATCACTGTACATCTATGATCATATGAGTATTCACTTTTGTACTTAGGTTCCCAAGATCTTTTTAGAGGGGCATTTCTAAAGCATCATGTTCAAAGTGGGCTATAGACATGTGGCTCTGGGTTGTGCAATTACAACATCTTTGTGTAAATGTATCAGTGTAGAGGGCCTCTATTTCCTTCAATTGCATTTATTACTGCATTGTTCAGCATAAATTTAATCCCATTATATTATTTATTAGTAAATATGTTTAAATATTAAAAAGAACAAACATATGGGGCTGGGAAGATGGCTTTATGGTTAAAAGTTTCTGCTTGCAAAGACTGATTGCATGAGTTTTATTCCCTAGTACCACATAAAGCCAGACACACAGAGTGGTGCATTCATATAGAATTTGTTTGCATGTTTGCAGTATCAGGAGGACCTGTTTTGTCTATACTCACTTACTCTTTAATAATAAACATGTGGTCATTGATAAATTTAGACAGCTCAATCTTTCTTTGGCCCCCTCCCCACAAAACCCACATGAATTCATAGAGACAGGAGAATGGTGCTTTCCAGAGGCAACAGGGCAGGGAATAGGGAGACTCAGATGTACAAAGTTGTAGCATGAGTAATCCCAGAAAAGTAAGGGACAGCAGTAAGATTACAGCTAATAACATGGTTTTGGATATTGAAAACTTGCTAAGAAAATAAGCTTAAGTGCTCTTAACCACATACAAAATGAAAGTAATGTGATATTATGGATGCACTCATTTCCATATATGTACGTGTTTCAAAACATCATACTGTACACCTTAAATATATACTATAAAATGAGTTTTCAAAAAGTGTCCAAAATATGACTCTCACAGTCAAGAACACACAACACACACAGCAGTTATGGCTACTTGCAGAAGACCAGCCCATAATTAAATGCATCTACAATCTGTCTAGGGAGGAGGAAGGACTCATGATGCCCCAGCTCTACCTGAGAAACTAGCATTGGTAAGCAATAGTTGTGTGGGGATAAGGCAGACATTTTCTTCAGTGGTGTAGCCCCTGGTATGCTGCTGATGCTACAGTTAATAATTCTCCACCAGGCTCATGAAATAATTACAAATGATCAATGGCATGAAAGTAGGAGGAGGACTCCCTTAGAAGAAAGAGTTCAGAAAGAGTAAGATGAGGATAAAAGAGGTGGGAGATATGATCAAAATACATACATTCCACACATATTATGAAAACTTTCAATTTTTAAAAATGTTCTAAAGAGGCAAGTAACTCTACAAAAATGGGGATTAGATAAATGGAGATGATGTGGGCTAGTAGAACTATCGCCTCTGGCTACATATCAGATGGTTCCAGAAAAATAGATATATGTCCCAGAAAATACAAATGGCTGAAGAATTAGTAAAACTGGACAATCTCAGTTGATATTAAAAATGGAAAAAAATTCAATGATATTATTTTTTTTCTCCAGCACAGGGAGGCAATGTATTATTAAATTATCATGTGTCTCCTATATGCAAATTAAAAGTATAAATTAAGAGTTTCAGTGCTTAATGAGAATGTTAAATATGGAAAAATGTTATTAAGAAATCTAGCACAGAAAAATCATTGGAAATAAGAAAGCAGTGGCAAAAAGCAAAGAATGAGTTGTAGGGATGATGGTACCCACAGGGGTGGAGCATCCCGATAATAAGCAGATGATAGTGAGGGAGAAAGCAGCAAGGGTCTGAGACCTGGGAACTGGATCTGACTCATTCCATAAAATTAATCATTAAAATCCAGAAGTACAAAATATAAGATGAAAGTCAACAGACATAGAAGATATTTTCTCTTTGTATTAATTTGACAAGTCAAAGTATTTAGATCAGCTTTCTACTAACAAACAAAAATGATGGATTAAAGTTTTACAGAATTTTTATAAAATAAATATAAATCTTCCAAAAGACGAACAAATTATCAGACATAAACCTAAGCAAAGGTAAGAATCCAAGAAGGTGTGAAGAGGAATGCAACCACTTTAGCAGTTTGTGCTAACCAAATCTATAATGTAGAACTTAAATTTTGTGTCTTTCTGGATTCAGGAGCATGCTTAAAAGCCCAGGACATTAAATCTGGTTTCTCAAAGGCAAACTGAATCATGGAAAGGTGAGCTGAAATAAAGCCTTACAAGCCTATCTCAGCTGATTGCAAGAAAAATTACCTTGAACATGAGGACAGGAAAAGAGGTCTTGCATGGGGACCATTTCCCAACACATTTAAGGATATAGGCACAGCTGAAGCTAACTAATAAGTGGTACACATTTTATTACCTTCGTGGTCCTGAGACTTCATGCAGAATCTCAGTAACATAGTCACTGATGGTAAGTTCCCATTGGTACCTGGTAACAAACACAGAACCTCTGAGAATGGAAACACTATATCCTAGGCCATAAAGGTTGCAGTGTTGGTTTGATTCAGCAGTCCCCCAAAAACTTAGGTGTTCTGAATGCTAGGTTCCCAGCTTATGGAGATTTGGGAATTAACGCCTCCTGGAGGCACTGTATTGATGGGGGTGGGTAGTATAGCCAGCGTCCTCTTGCCCGTGTTTGGCACACTCTCCTATTGCTATTGTCCACCTTGTGTTGGCCAGGGGTGATATCTACCATTCGCTCATGCCATCATTTCCCCCTGCCATCATGGAGCTTCCCTTGAGTCTGTATGCCAAAACAAACCTTTTTTTTTTTCCCAAAAGCTGCTCTTGGTCAGGTGATTTCTGCCAGCAATGTGAACCTGACTGCAACAGATGGTCACATAATTTCCTATGAACAGTGGGTTCAAATAAGCTTACAAAGAATCAAGCCATGAGGATGAATCTGAAAACAATGAACAGAAATAATCACTTCAGAAATTCTTAAAAATTATTTCATTTGACTATAGAATCATAAAAATTTCAAAACAGTGAAACATCCAAGCTTTGATAACATGAAAGAGAAAAAGAATCCTTGCTTAGTAGAAATGGGTAGAACTTTCAATATAACAATATTTTAACAGAGCTTTAAATTTATATCATTTATCCTAGAATAATTTACTGTTACTTTTTTCCTCATCTCTACAATGATAAATACACAAGAGCATTTAGAATAATGCTATTTATAGTTTTCTGCTGATTCAAAATACTAACAAGTGAGAAATGTTTAAATACATAATGGCATACATGCATTTGTTTTCTCTATTACCATCACAAAGCACAGGGCAGATGGATATCCTTATGGGAGTAGTCTAAGACATAGACAATAAAGCACAAATAGATTAATATCATTTTTGAATGGGATATTCATGGATGTATGTCACATGTTCATATAGAAACATCCAAACATGCATATGTGTGGTGTGTTTGCACATATTCTGATATTTGCATGCAGTTTTTCTAAAAGAACTAGAATGGCTAATCTTGATTGTCAATTTGAGTGGGTTGAGAAATTTCTCAGAGTAAGCACAACTCTGGGTGTGCCTGTAGAGTGTTTGCAGAGCGGCACATGACACTGCAACTGAGGGCAAAAGACCCCTAGCTCTTGGACGTGGGCAGCACCATCAAGTGGGCTGGAAGTCCGAATGAAACAAAAGTGGGAGAAGGGGGAAGCCAGTCAGCATTCCAAGTATCATGCTTCCTGAGCAAGTGTATAGCTCATGACCATTACACTCCCAATTCCTCAGCCTTTCAATGTGGACTCCCATCAGTGACTCCAGGGAGTTTCTGGGGCTTCATCCTTTGACTGAGGCTACATGTTTGGTCCCTCTTGTTCTGAGGTATTCAGCTTCTTGAACTGAGCGGTACTGGGTTCTCTGATGCTCCAATGTGTAAATGGTCAAAACTGCCTAGCCTCTAACCATGACTAATCTGAGGTCCCATGAAAGTGCTAACAGTACTATTCTGCATGAAGCATGAGTCATGTTGGGAGCACTTACTTGGATACACATTTTCTCATGATGAATACTTTCTACATATTTAATATATACCAAAAAAACAATGATTTCAGCTGTCTCAGAAAAATTTCCACAGTTCTTTAATGCATAAAATTATGTTTAGGAATCCTTATGGTTAAGCAAATAAATGTTTTAAATTACATAACAATTTTGTTTCCTTGATGTAATTATTCACTTTTATAGATATATTTCTAATACCATTAGTTCTTACAGAAGCCTTATTTTTATCTGAAGTCAAAGATCAACTACATCCTGTATATCTATTTTCTAAACTTTTTGGAGCCTAAATATGTGTAGAGGTGCTGTACACATTAACAAGACAGAACTGTAGAAGTTTCTACAGAAACATGCTTCCCATACATCTCTATCCTAGTCTTGGCAGGGAGCTTGGTTATATTGATCCAAGGCTAATCCAGTGATGGACAGGTAATGACTGACCATTATAGTCCATTCTTTAGTCATTTCCATTGGACTTTTTTCAGCTGGCTTCAGTCAATATCTAAAATGGACTGGTTACTTTGCTTTCTAGAATTACTTACAAATGTCCTGGAAACAAATGATTGCAAGTATAAATATAAAATAGTTATGCAATCCAGATTTTATGATAACCAATATTAAAAGGATTTAATGATGAACTATGCTGTTATTAAATCATAGTTTCGTAATTGACTCCACCACTAGAGAGCTTTTTTTTTTTTTTTCTCTCCCAGGGTCACTCAGTTGGACCTAGATAGATACAGGTGTCCTGACTCTCAATCCACAACTTTGTCTGAGAGGATGATGCTACCACATACCACGTGGCATGCTCCAATGATCTAGAAGCAGAAGGTGCTACTATTTATCACTGAGTCAATTTCTTTTGCTATCATAATAATCTTCTTAGGGATGTTTATCACATAATATACATTTCCTGTGGATATATAATTTTTCTTACTTCCAATAGTTATTTATTTTTTTACTTTTTTGAGGCAAGGTCTTACCTTATAACACAGGATGGTTTGGAACTCATAACAATCCTTCTGTTTTCAAGTGCTAGGATAATTGACATGAACCACCATGTCTGGCTTTCTAATATTTTAATTAGTGTATGTGAAACATAATCACTCTCATTCTCTCTTTCTAATTTTGAGCATAATTCAAGAAGATATTTACAGGTGCAGACCAAAATGCACAGTTGGGAATAAAAGCAAATATATATTTTTTAAATATCTTCCCACCTGTAGGCAGGTTTTTGATGTTGTTTAGAATACATTAAGTAAGCCAAATAGCTCCAACACTATAAAATCCTGGATATGTATCTTTATTAAAATTACAATTATGGAGCCTGGCGTGGTGGTCCCTGCCTTTAATCACAGCAGTCGGGAGGCAGAGGTAGGAGGATCATCTTTTGTTCAAGGCCACCCTGAGACTCCATAGTGAATCCCAGGTCAGCCTGGGCTAGAGTATGACCCTACCTCGAAAAACCAAAAAAAAAAAAAAAAATTACAATTATTGGCTGGATGGATGGTTTAGAGGTTAAGGTACTTGCCTGCAGAGCTAAAGGACCCAGGTTCAATTCCCCAGAACCCATGTTAGCCATGTGCACAAGGGGGCACATGCATCTGGGGTTTGTTTGCAATGGCTGGAGGCCCCGGCATGCCCATTCTCACTCTCACTGTCTCTTCATTTATCTCTGACTCTAATAAATAAACAAAAAATAAAATAAAGGCCAATTACAAGTTGTAGATAAGAAAAAGTATCCCCAATGCTGAAATATTTCCCATATTATTATCTGATTTCATGTTTTAAGTATGCAGTACACATAATAACAAAAAATTCAAAGACATTTTAGAGTGTGCATTATAATCCAGCAACTGAAATGTGGGCTAATTAAAATGTTTACTGTGCCATCAATGTATTCTTTTGTCTTTGGCATGTGATTCTAGTCTTTCTGTATGCATGTAACAACCCTAAACATCTTGGGTGTGGAAGGGAATAAATGAAAATAAAATAAAACAAAGAGAACCATACCTAAGTTGTGAAACTACATAAGCAATACCATTAAAGGCACCTGTGCTGTTTGCTGAGTACTTAGGTAGCTTCATAGATACATTCATATTTGTCTGTGGAGATGGACAGATAAATATAACACACACCCATTCTAAGAACATCACTTGAAAGACAGTATATATTGTTAGCATTTATAATACTACATCTTGCTTCCTATAATGGCTTCAATCAGAAATGTCCTTGCAGCCTCAAGTCTTGAATGATCATGCCTCAGATTATAGGGTTGTTTTAAAAGCTGCACAGCCTTTGGGATGTAGGGCTTGTTTGGTAGAGGAGGTGACTAGGGTGGACTTTTGATGATTATAGCTACCCCTCTGTGTCTTATTACACACCATGAGAATGGCCTGATGTTTTGATGGCCACTAACAGAGACACTGGCATGTCCATGACTTCCCCAACACGATGGACAGAAGTTTTCTGGAAAGTTAGAGGCAAACTTCATTTTTTTTCCGTAAAATATTTCTGTCAGACATTTGGTCCTGATGAGGCAAAGACAAGTAATACACTTCATCCCAGAATTCATGAAATCAGTACCATTTAGAGATTTCTGGATACATAAAGAAGCACTACCTTTAAAATTCAAAACTTTTTCTGACCTTCAAGTCAGAAAAGGAGCTGAATGTGTCCAGGTGCAGAACTTGCATCTTGCCGCCACCTGCACTTGGTCTCTTTGTTTCTGAAAATTATCCTGTCTTTCTCTCGTGTGTTCCTATCATCTCTAAGACTGACAGGAAGCCAATAGAAACAGTGAAGCTTGGGGCTAAGAGTTAACCAGGTGTGCACCTTCATTAAAAAGAACTAATGAATGATTGTAACACACAATCCACATAATTATAAATAACCCACATATGAGTATAAAATGTAGAAAAATACTGTGCTTTCTGAATACAAATATTAAGATAACTCAACTTTCTCATGTATCTGGAAAAGTATTTTAATGCCAAACTGCTTCCCAGGTGCCTTTTCCTCGGAGAGAGACACAGCAGTACTTTTAGATAATGAATATTTCAAGTTCTGTGTTTGGGCCTGTTATTGGCCTAAGAAAGCAACAGGAGTAAGAAAGGGATGAAGTCAAATTTTTATGCTCCAGATATTTTGAGCTAAAAACATAGGGTCAAGTCTGTAAGAGAAAACTTTTTCCAGAACATCAAGTCAAAGAGTTGAGTTGAAATGAGAGTTATCTTCACCATTGATCATGAAACAAATCTGTATCCAGATTAGATTGTTTCTGTTTCACTTCCAGAGAAAATTTGGTATGTTTTCTTCCCCCTCTGATCACTTTTATTAGTGTGGTAAGGAGGTTGACCACTCAATTGCTCCTCTCAAACTCATCTTTGGTTGTGTCATGCCCCATGTTAGGCACCAATTGTATTATGTCACTTTTCCTTGGGAATCATGAGCAAATATCTATTCATGTCCCATCACTGCTGAGATTATAAGCATGTGTCACCATGTCCAATATTTTGTGTGGGTATTTGGAATCTGACTTAAGGTGCTCTTACTCGTGAGGCAAATATTTTACCCATTAAAAGACATCTTGCCAGTCTTCACATCCTTATCCATAAGCTACCCATCAAGCCTTCATGGAGTCAGTGCTAACAAGAGCTCTTACCTTGAATCCTATAGGCTGGATCTAGAATTCCCTTATAAGTGAACACCTTTTCCTCCTAGCACTCATCACAATATGAAATAATTATTTATTATGGAAAGATTTGATTCATGCTCATCTTCTCAGAAGTGCTCAGCTCCATTCATAGTAATCTCAATGTACAGCAGAAATTCAACATATATGATGGCTGAATAAAAGATCTTGACTTGTGCCTAAGCCTAGTTTTAATCATAGGAATGAGATAAAAGAGAAAAAGAAAAGGTTCTTAACTTTTCAATTTTTTTTTTCTCCTTATTGCTATTTAGCAAGAGTAGAAGTGGTGTCAGAAGAGGTTTTCTCATTACATCACTTCTGGCCCATATCCCATGACCTTATTTCTTCCCCTCTGCTCAGGAGAACATATTGTATAAGGTCAGCAAGATGGATCTGGAGCCCCAGTTTAATGCCTTCTCTTGCCAAAAAATCACTTCTGCTCTGGGGCACACACCTGCTCCCTCCTTCTCTGCCAGCTTGGCGAGGTGAGGCAAATTACAACTATTCTTCTTTCCTGGATGGGTGGGATGCAGGCTCCTAGCTCCTTATGCCTGAATTTATTCTCCATTAAGCAGCAAGTATTTGATGGGTGTTTGTCATGGGTGCAGCCCAGGTGTAAATACAATGGGCAAAGTGCTTACTCCAGCTATGAACCTGGAAGAAGGGTGCCTTCCTTTTACGCTGTCCTCTCTGTCAACAAACCTAAATCCTACTGACTCCCAAACCCATTTCCAATAATCTGCATTCAAGATCAGGACACCATCTTCTTTTGCCTTTTTCACTTGTTTTTTTACATTTTAAATTTGCATTCAAATGTTAGGAGTCATTATAGCATTTTCCAACCAACAAAATTATTTATAGATTCTCCTCTTCCACTCCTATCCCTGTCCTTCTCACCCCTTGTGCCCTCCCTGCCATGCCTTCTTTCTGCTTCCATGCCACACATGCCATATTGCACCCCCTTCCTCAAGCTAGAAAGGAGATCATGAGAGGAAAAAGAACAAGTGCCATTGGTTTTTAAATGGTGTCCCCAAAGCCACCACAGGCCTTTCTAGCTGCTCTTCTCTCTGGAGCCAAACTGATACGTGCAAGTGGTAACTCTGGCCAGTTTGCTCCCTGTCAACCCTTGCACACTTGTTGGCCTCTGATCTCCAAAAATCAGATGCAAAGACAGGGTTACATGACCGAGAGACTTATGGAGGAAATGCCTACGATGACAATTTACCTGAAATTGTTCTTAGGATAATAGGAGTCCACATCATACCTGTTCTTGGCATAACAGGAATTTACATCACGCCTCTCGAGGCTCTGAATATGCTTGTCTTGCCTACTCTTAGTTTTCATCTTATGCAATGTTCACCCTTTATTTCTCTCTGTGCACAAGACACTGGGGTCTTCAGGCTTCCTGAAAGAGCAATGATCCTACCCAACTCAGAGCCTTGTCACATGGCAAATGCTTATGTTGTACATGTTCTTCTGCTTAATTTCCCCACTTTCAATCATCATCTTAACTACAACTAATGCCTAGCAAAGTTGGAACTTGAATATATGTCCTTTGTCTCTAAAGCTAGTCCCAATATAAGTTATTTTCTCCCAGCAAACAAATAAGACATAGTAGGGGGAACATTTAGGTCAAAACTAGGAAATGTTTTAATCCGGGCACTTTCCCAAGATTTGCTTTTGTCTTCCCCTAAAAGCAGCAGCAGCTAGCTTAGCCATGTCTTTTCTTATTATTCAGCATTGTCTTTTCCAATCTGAACTTTCTGTGCCTGGGATCATGGCAAAACTGAAATTGAGTGTGATTGCATAGCTTGGAGAATAGAGAGTTCAGTGGGACCACTGGAAAAGGAAAAGCTAGTTCATCAGCTGAGTGGGATCAAATGCCATTCTGTGGCAGCTGGACTCTGTCATGGAGGACCAGAGGTCCAACATCACAAATCAGGATATCAAAATTTAAAGATAAAATATTCCCATTTATAAAAATATAAACTGTGTTGTATATTTAGCAATGCAATGTAAGCAAAATAAATATATTTGCTGAGCACAACTTACCTATGGGTACATCAGGACCTATGGGATATATACCATTCAATTAGCACCAGGTGCTAGTTATGCAACTGCAAATTTTAGAGAAGAGAACAAGAAGAAACCGTGATTTGGCCAGAGAATATGAGAGAAGAGGTGAGTTGATCTCTGAAAAATCAGGTCATTTAGGTAAGGAGAAGCAAATAGGCATTTTAGACTAGAAGAGAGAGGAGGGAGAAGGAGTTTTAATAAACAGGAATGAATAAGGGAATTTTTTAGTGGTGAATAAAATTTGACCAGAGTTGAAGTTGGAAAACAATTAAAGACATTGTTTCTGAAGGAGGTAGTACATCACTATTGTGAATGGTGGTCTGTGGAGCACCTACCACACATGTGCTAGCTTGGTTCTAAAGGATGGGGAGGGGAGACACTCTGGAGCATGGAGAAAGGACTTTGGGTGGGAGAGACAGGGGAATGGAGGTAAAGCCTTGCTGGAAGGGAAGGCCCCTTTTAGCCCAGATGTTGGGTCAGGGTTTGTCAAACAGTTAAACCCAGAAATAGCAAGCCATTGAAGACAAATTGTCCCCTGGGATTATCTAATAACCTACTTAAAGTCTGAAATTCAAGTGTTTTAGCAATAATAACAAAAAATGAGAAAGGAGAGAGTAAAGCTGTAGAAGCAAAATGGTTGTGGGTGTGTCCACTGAGGAAGACATGCGTATGGATGTGAGAAAAAAAACAACAGAAAAAAGATGGAGCCAGTTAGGGCCAAACTTTGAGTGATATCACAAAGAAAGGTGAGACAAAATAGTATGATATAACCTTTTAAAACATTGTGACCATTTTTGAATTTGGATATTCTTCAAAGTTGTTTGTTAAAGGCCTGGTCCCCAGGGTGGCACTATTGGAAAGTACTAGAACCTTTAAGAGGTGGGGCCTAGTGGGATGACCTGAGATCATTGGGTGGTGGGGTAATTGCTCTCAAAGTGTTATGTGTGACTCTAGACATTTCTTCTTTCTCTGTTTTACCTCCTAGCTATGAGGAAAGTAATTTTCCTTTCTAAGAGCCCCTACTAAAATATGTTGCCTCAATGTAGGCTCAAAGCAATAGTGCAGATTCATAGATTGAACCTTATAGACCTTTTTATTTTTATTTTATTTTTTATTTTTGGTTTTCCGAGGTAGGGTCTCACTCTAGCTCAGGATGACCTGGAAGTCACTCTATAGTCTCAGGGTGGCCTTGAACTCACGGCAATCCTCCTACCCCTGCCTCCCGAGTGCTGAGATTAAAGGTGTGCACCACCATGCCTGGCTGGCCTTCTGTTTTTAGGTTGGTTATGTTACGTATTTTGTTGCTATGACAAGAAAACTAACTCATCCATGTGCACAAAGTCATCTTAGAGTTCTTCCAACGAGTATTATGCATATATAGAGGCATAGGAAGGAAGACAGAAAGAAGATGCAAACAAAATACAGAGTAAGAAAGAAAAGGGAGGGGAAAGCAAAGAGAAGAGAGGATAGTAGAAAGATGAAACACGAAGGAAAAGGTGGTGGGAGAGGGAGGAAGTAGGACAGAGGAGTAATTTCAATGACCATTCATTGAACAAGCACACACCTTAGGGTGAACACAGCCTGGTACCATATGTGAGCTTCATTCCCTTGCTTTCTAGAGGCCGTTTTATTATTTTCTTTTTGACTGGCTAAATGTAGTTTTATACAATGGTTACTCACACAGTGACTTTTCTTATTGCTATATCCTAACAAAAGCTACTCAAGGAAGGAAGGGTTTGTTTTGGCTCACAATTTGAGGTCACAGCAGAGAGACATGGAGACAGGGTTATGAAGCGGCTGGTCATATTATGCCTGTAGTCGGGAAGCAGACACCAATAGATGTTAGTGACCATCACACATTCCTCTTTCTATATAGTCTAGGACTCTCTCCCATGGGCTGATCCCAGCTCAATTACCCTAACATGAACCTCACCTCAGCTAAGGTCAGAGATGTGTCTCCTACATGATTCTTAATTTTAAGTTCACAATAGAGATTAACCAAAGCAGGTACAAAAATAAAACTAATTCTTTCATCCAAGTGAAGAAATAGTAAATCTGATCCAGTCTTGGAGGAGAAACTGGTTGTGTTATATCTATCGAAAATGGTATGCTGGTCTCTAATGGGTGATTTTCATTCAAAGTTAATTTTCATGCAAAATGGTGCTTTTCCTTCATGTAAGAACTTTAGATACAGTCTCTTTCTAGAATACAGCTCTCTGAGTAATAGAAATCTCACCTCAGCGGAGTGAGCAAAGGGAATCTATACTACTGGTGAGTAGTTACCCACATGTTGGTAGCAACTGACCCAAAGTATGCATCTCATAATTGGCCAAGCAATTGATCCTGCAGGGAAATAAAGGCAGCTGAAGAGAAATGACTGCTGGGGAAAGAGAGGGGCTGAGACCAGGTCAACAGGTTTAGGAAGAATAATGTCAGACTCTCTGACAGGAGCCAGCAGCAGGTCTCCAAGAGCCCTGCAGAGCAGGAGAAGTCTGCCAGGTTATGTAGTGATGCCGGTGAGAGGCAGGGAGGAGCTGCTGGGGAGTAAGCTCATCCATCATTTAGGGCAATAACTGTCCATGCTGAGCACCTAGGAGAGCTCCAGGAGCCATTCTGGAGAGAAACATGTACTTTGGGGATGGAAAAAATATGAGGAATTATGCATGTTGGTTAAAAAAAGATAATGTGGTTTGGTGATTTGGGTTGCTGATATGCATCCCCCTATCAGTTTATGCAGAATTTGTTTCCCCATGAAGTAGGAATACAGCTAGAGACTTCTTCAAAGTTGATAGCCTAGAACTTCCTCCATCTGCTAATGACTGTGACTTCAGCAGTTCAATGGACTGCATCATACACACGCATGCAACTTATTGTGAGGATCACAGCCAGGAGTCCTGCTCCGTGTTGATTCCTCAAGCCATTTTAAGCAACCAGGAGAGAAAAGACCAATGTAGACAGGGCTAAGTAAAGGAGATAGGACAAGCCTATGAAAGGCAGAAGTGGATGTCTTATATTGTTAAGTCCTGGGTTACCATAGCTAACTTGGACAAAAATAAAACATTTTTGAGTATAGAGCTTACAGAATCATCAATGTTAATGAAAGATGATGTGGACCTAGTAGATGGTTGGGTTGGACATGTTCTCTGATGAGCATCATTCTCTACCACAGGAATTCGCAGGGTCATAAGGGCAGTGGTAGTATGCAGGCTAATCATACCATAGTCTGAAACTCCCCTAACCAAATTCCCACTAATAAAACAGCAAAGGAGAGTCCGAGAGTCAGCACCATCATTAAAGTACTTACCAGACAAGCATGAACACCTAAATTTGATCCCTAGAACCCATGTAAAAAAAAAAAAAAAAAGCTGGGCGTGGTGGCACATGCCTTTAGTCCCAGCACTTGGGAGGCAGAGGTAGAAGGATTGCCGTGAGTTCGAGGCCACCCTGAGACTCCATAGTGAATTCCATGTCAGTCTGGGCTAGAGTGAGACCCTACCTTGAAAAACCACAAAAAAGGCGCTAACCCCTAGGCAATTTCCCGGTTCCCAGCCAGGCTACAATGGTAATCTCATTGCTGAAGAAGTTGAACAGGTGCATTCCTTGAGCTCACTAGCCAGTCTAGCTTAATTGGCATCCTCCAAGCCAATAAGAGACCATATCTCAGAGAATGTAGACAGTACCCAAGGATATTGGATATTCTTTGGCCTGCACACAAATATGGCATGCACACCCATGTACATATGTGCACCCCCCACATGAACATGTATGTACACATAAATGCACAATAATATAATTATGAAAGAAGACGGTATTGATCTGATTGTAATTTCTATAATTAGAGACCTGAGGCAGACTACTTACGAAGAGAATGTTGATTTGGTTCACAGTGTTGGAGGCACAAGAGCAAGGTACAGCAGCTCAGCTCAGTGTGGACCCTAATGGATGTTAATAAAGGCATTTGTGGAACAGGAAGTAATCACAGTGCCAAACAAGAAGCTGGATGGGGCCAACCTTGTTCCTTTTATAATAACCCTCTCAAGAACTGGTAACGGGTCCCATGTTAACGCTTTATCAGAGTAATGCCCTTGGTGAGCTAAACACCTCCTACTACTCTCCACCTCTTGATGGTTCCAACACCTCCCAATGCCATCCCGGGAGTTTCACATACATGAATCCTTGAATACAAAAGCCATATACAAACCATCCAAGAGCATTAGCTGGTAGTTTTGTTTCTGAGACACAGCTCACTCTGTAGCCCAGGCTGCCTTTGAACTCCAAGAAATACTCCTACCTCACCCCCTGCAGACACTGTGATTATAGGTAAGAACCACCCTTCCTGGCTCTGCCTGGTGACTTCTGGGTGTGCTGACTAGTGGCTTATGGCCAAGACCACTCAGCCAAGACTGTTTCCAGTCCTGGAAGTGTGGAAGTATGTGGAAGGGGAGGTATGGTCTATGGCTTGGTTAACTGTGTAAGAACCAAATGTGAATCATAGTATTTTGAGACCAGGGGAGCTAAGGCATTAGTCCCTCTGATTGGTTAGTCACAAACAGTCCCTGCAGTGTCATGACAAATGATGGTCCTATTTAGACAGAGATGAAGGGCCTTTGGCTCATTTCTGTTGGTAGTGCTTGGATAGTAGAGGCAGATTCTCTGATAAATGTTGTAATATGAGATTTTCAAATTTTCCAAAGACTGTAAGATGTTACCAATGAAATTTCATCTACTAAGAGAACAGATATTAAGTGTGGTGGGGAGGTACTTCTAAAAATGAAGACTAAATTGTGAAGATTTTTATTTAAATCTTCCTCAGTGACTATACCTAATGAATTAAGCATAACTAGGAATCTTCTAGGTGTGATGCCACATACCTTTTATCCCAACTAGTTGGGATACTGAGGCATGAGGATTTCAAGTTCAACACATTCATGGGCTACATAATGAGTTCAACGCCAGCTTGGGCAGTTTAGTAAGATGCTATCTCAAAATATTAAAAAAAAACTGGCTGGAGGGATGGCTTAGTAGTTAAGGTGCTTTTCTATGAAGCTAAGGACCCAGGTTCAATTCCCTAGACCCACATGAGTCAGATGCACATGGTGGCACATGAGTCTGGAGTTTGTTTGCAGTGGCTGGAGGCCATGGAGTGCCCACTCTTTCTATGCCTGCCTCTTAAATAAATAAATAAACAAAACAAAAATCTGGTGCTGTATGTAGCTCAGTAGAACAATGTTTACCCAGCCTATGCCAGGCCCTGAATTCAGTCCCTAGAAGGGAGGAGAGGAAAGGAGGGTGGAACAGAGGGAAAGGGAGAAATAGAAGAGAAAGAGGGATAGAGGGATAGAACTAAAGGGAAAGGAAAGGAAAGAAAGGCAGCTTACTACATGCTTCATTTTCAAATTCTTTCCTTCCTTTATCCCTCCTCTGCTTCACTGCTGCACCTCCAGCAGCTCTGCTTCACACTTGAGACCATCATTTTCCTTTCATTTCCTTTCCTATTGGTGAACTGTTTTAGACATGCTATGAGTAACTTAAAAACATGTCATGTGTCAATCCCTTAGCATGACCACTGAAGAGGTGCTTAGTGCCTGCTTTTTGAAGGATTGAATTAAACCATTTTTTTATAAAGATGGGGACACCTCCATAAGTGAAGAATTGTTTCCCTTAATTACCAATAAAGACACTGATTTCTACAAGTAACCAAACAGACATTAGAATTATTCAGGTCTTATTTATTGATTTCCTATTTCGTATCAACATTACTCACAGGGCTTACCAAAATAACCTTAATTTAACCTTAAAGAGCAGACTTTGGTGAGAGAAGTTGGATGACAGAAGAAGGCCTTCAGAATCGGTATAATCTTATTTAATCTCACCTCATTGTTCACCAGGGCTTCATAATTAGTATGCCCACTAATGATATTTCTCATTTTGGTTCTCAGAGAAAAACAAACAATTTAAAAATAGATACACACAGTTGGAAAGCCATCTAGGACCCCAGACGCCACTTTTCTCCAGAGAGCAATGCTCAGTAGATGTAATGACGGCAAAGCAATTGTGAACTCTCTGTGAGAATCCAATGTTCCTGGGCTAAGGGCTCAGAGAATAAAAATGTGTCCTTTAAAAGAGACTCCTATGGTCTTTTTTAAATGTGTGGACAAAATAAGCATAGAAATAATATGAAATTCTCTCTCAAATTCTACCTTCATTTGACGATGAGTTTGCAGTCCATACTCCATGCTCATCTTCAAAAAGGAACCTTGCTGCTGAATCTTGGGAACACCACTGTTTTTAAAAGAGAAATCATAGGGCTAGCTTTTTAATACAGTCATGTCTATATATTTCATCCTCTAAAATCTTCTAAAACAGAGAATTGGCAGCACCAGGTAGGCTCTGTGTGCCAATTTTAATATGGAAAGTCTCTCTTACTTTTATTGTTATGTTCCTGTATCTCTGGAGTACCATACATCCATCCTTTGGGAACAGAATCATCTTTCTCTATAGACAATTGGTTTAGGTAGACCATGTGGTTTATGTAAAGTTAGCCCTTTCATGTCATGTGGTAGGACAGCGATACTCCCATTATGCTACCTTGGTTGGCCAATTGAACTGCTTCAACTCAGCTGGCCAAGTAACACACACAGTGCCATGTAATCTGTCTTAGGGAAGGAAGGAGAGAGAGGGATAAAAAGAGATGAAGAGAGACTCAGAATCTTCAATAATAATCCCCTAGATTTGGTACCACCAGGCACAATACTGGGCAGAGATGAAAATAAATTACCAAAGAACAAAGTCAGCATGCAGAGGTGAGCAAAGTTGAAATCTGGAGAACCAGTCAGAATTTCCAGGCTGTCACATGGGTGCCTGCATTCACATGGGCTTAAAATTTACTTAATCCTATACTTTGTGGTCATCTAAATCATCTTTTTGTCATCTAAGCCAATCCATGATCTTTTGTGCTTAAATGAATCTGACTTCAGATTCTGTGATGTGCAACCCAATGAGGCCTAATCAAGAATTCATGTTGTATATATAGGATGAAAATTGCACAAGCTTACCAGTATAGGTAGGTGGACCTTCACATCTTTTCCTTTGGGTCATACTCCTCTATGTGAAATCATTTTCCTCTGCCATTGATTCTGATGGTCCATCAAAGTCTCATTCCCTCCATGAGCTTGTCTCCTCCTCTTATGATAGGACACATTAAACACTTAGGAATTTCTCAAACTAGAATTTAAGAATCACAGGTTTCTCACATTACCTAGAGAATGTTTGTATTTTCATGTGTGTCAACTATGTATTGAACACTTGATTTGTGCCACACACACACAGTAAGAAAAATGAATAAAATTAGTAAGGTTTTTGATATAGGAATAAATAAAGAAGTAAATTTCAGGTAGTGCATACCATGAAGATTGAACAGGATTGTGTAAACAAGTTATGTGGAAAGGGGTATTTTAGGCAAGGAAGATCCTGATGTCTGAACCTTCAGGAGAAAGTATAGTTAAAGTAAAATGAAACAACACTGGAAACAAAACTTTAAAGTACTGGTAAAACATTGAGATTGAAATTCTCTGGCTGTATAACTGAGACAATACAATATATATATACACACACAGAGATGTGCACACCAGCTGATTCAGAGTATTCCAAAGTATACAACCTAAAGGTCCTTGGATAGATAGACCACAATCTGATGTGGTCATATAATGTAGTATTATTTGGCAGTGAAGGATATCAGAATATCACCCCCCTACACCAATCATGCTATTGTGATATCAGAATTATTTTGAACTGGATAAAAACAGTAGGTACCATGAAGGAATTCTAATATGCTTTTTTTCTTACAAATAAGAGTGAAAAAGTGCAATGTAAAAGATGCCCATCCTGTACCAGGAAACAAAATGCACTCTGGATGGGGAAATCTCAGTTGAGACAATTCTGTTCAAACAATGTGTAAAGCAGTTCTTATCTCCCTTCAGCCTCCCAGCATAAGGTAGCTACTTTTCTACAGCTGCCTGTCTTTGTTTAACCTATATAAAGTCATTTAGGTTTGGGCAAATGGAGAGGATTCTTCATTGCCTTACAAGGGCTCTTGTACACATAAAAGGTACATGGATTTTCATGCTTTTCTGCTGTTCTTCTGTCAACTTGATGCACAAGTCTGGCCAAAAACTCTAAGAGAATAGATGTGACCATTTATCTACAGCAGGGAAAGGCACAGACTGATGCTACACCATTTATGAACCTTGAAAACATAATGCTAAGTGAAGGAAGCCTGACACAAAAGGTTGCAGTGTTCCATCTCTGAGAAATGTTTAGGCAAATCTAAAGAGACATGAGTAGTCAGTACTACCAACATCGGGTTTCTTTATGGAGTGATGAAAATGTTCTGGAATTACTCACGATGGCTAATAAATCTAACTACAGTTGTAAAAATCACTGTCCACATGGGTTAATTCAAGTGGGCTAATTTTATACTTTGTGAAGGGGTATATCTGAATTACATGGGCTTCAGGGACATTGGGGTAAAGTTGTACTTCAGTCACATGATCAAATACCATCTTGTGTTATTTTCAGTTCATGGGGATTCTATCTTTTGGATCCATCTAGGCTATACACTTTTCAAGCAGTAAGGATTCGCTTTTCTTCTCTGTCAGTATTTTTAAAGCTGGTCATGTGGTAAGATCTCATTCAATGCATGCTTTCTGAGGGGTGACCTTAGGAAAGGCAATAGGACCATGAGGAAAAGCTGTATTCTGCTTTAGTTTTCTAGGGCTGTCGTAACAAGGTTCCACAGGCTGGGTGGGTTAAGCAACAGGAATTTGCTATATAATAATTCTGAGGCTAGAGTTGGCTAATCCTGAGTCTGTGAGGGAATTATTTGTTCCAGCCTTCTGTCCTTGATAGAGTCCATCTTCTTGTTCACATGGCCTTCTTCCTGTAGGTAGGAATGTGCTTGTTTCTATGTTCCAGCAAGGGCATCAGTTGTAGTGGGTTAGGTACACTTTCACAACCTTATATCATAACTTAACTATTCCCGTAAAGACAATATATCTTCCAGTAATGTGACATTCTGAATTTCTAGGGAATAGGAATGACTCTAGCATATTCTTTTTGGAGAGACAAAATCAACTGGGACAGAGTTAAATTTCTATTTCAAATAAAATTCTCACCCACAAAAGTCATGATTTTGTAAACTACCAATACCTTCCAGGCTAGGGCACTTATGTCTTGCCTCTGGTAATGACTATCATAAGACTATTATTAAATCTCCAAAGGTGAACATAGAATGTCACTTCAGTGACCAGAAAGTAACTGAGCCTTTCTATGAAGGCTTTCTTATTTTGAAGTCCATTTCTTTGCCCTGTCACCAGATGAATTCATTTGGTTTAGTCTAATTCTTATGTCCACTGATTTCTTAATGTCAAGTAAAAGGGCAAAACAAGTGAGCTCTGAATTTCTCTGAAAGATACAAAAGATCACAGATTTCCAAGCCACTACAAAGTAGGTCAGTCTCATGGAGTAAAAAGATATGAAAAAATAAATATATGTACATTAAATTTGCACAAGATTAAATCTGTTGATTTATATTCATATACGAGCATACAGGTATACCTATATGCATATATATGGCCACATTAAAATTATTATCTGAAATGGGGCATTCTTTATTAAACCAACTAACATGACTCTTAATTTAATTTCCTAATTAAGGTTCCTAAAAGTCCTCAAAAAGGTGAACAGTTTCTTGGTTTCTTTCTCACAAGCAAGGAGATCTGTACCTTTGATTTTTCATGCACTCTTCATTTGCTTAGTGTTTGCATAGAAGATGGTCTCAGCTGTGGCAGGAATACTGGCCTGGAAATGAGAACATCTGGACCCTGCTCCTCGACCTATCCTAAGCTAGATATGGAGCATGGACATAATCCTGGACCATTCAGAGCCTTGGTTTGTTCATATCTAAAAGTAATAAAATGGTGGTACATTCCTGTAATCTCAGCACTGCTGAGGCTGAAGTATGGGAGGACTGGAAGTTCAAGGCCAGCATAGGATACAGGGTGACCCTGTTTCAGAAAACAAGGGCTAGGTGTTACCCTGTGTTTGATCCCCAGAGTTGCAAATAAATGAATGAATGGGTGGGTGGGTGGATAGGTAGATGGATAAATAAATAAAATTATAAACAAAAAATAACAGTACCTGTGTAATTCACAGGTTTCATAAGAATAAGTACACTCTAGCCTAAAGAAATAACAATTTAGCTGAGTTTGCAGTAGATGCTTAACTGATAACTATCTATATCTGAAATAAACATGAAAAGTATATGGCAAAGAGCAGATACTTCATAAATATTTGTCAAATGGGTGAAGGTCATGATTATCAAATTATGATTATATCTTGAGGAAAAAATCTGTTTTAAACTGCCAGTGAAATATTGGATTTTAAAACCAAAGCTTAGACAAAATTATACATTATTGAGGCTAAAGATGGTAGGATGCTTGGCTACAAGAGCCATGAAATATAAAGGACCTATGTATCTATTACATGATAGGAAGAGTGAAAATGTGGTCCATATATGCAATGGGTTTCTTTTCAGTTTGATAAATGCTCTGAAATTAGATTCTGGTAATGGTGTACCTTTGTAGGTACACAGAAACCACTAAATTATAAACTTTAAAACAGGAAAATTTTTATTAATTATGGTACAAGTGAAAAAATAGAACTACACAAGAAGAAAAGTACAGTGGGAACAGCCTGATAAATAATACCTACTGAAGAGGTTGAATGGTGAGGCAAAGCATTGTGGGAGATGATGCTGGAAGGTGGGAGGACTGGGAGCCTGCAGGGTCTCCTGGGATACCAGATGCTGTTATCCTCATCTATGCCCTCTAGTCTCCAGATTAGATTGATCCTGTCAATTTTTTTCCTTATGAACTTGTACTACCCAAGGATAGAACCATTATTTCTGTTAATTTCTTTTTCTATTTTGTAATTCAAAAATCCACTGGAATAAAAGAAACTGAAGACCAATGAGATTTTTACCTGTAATTTCTTATAAAACAAGTACTTGCCATTTCTAGGCAAGGCGATCATTTTTCTCATTTAACATTTACTTTATTATTTATGTTTATTCTTTACAATGAATGTATGATAAGTATATGTATTTTATTTATTTGACACAGCATGGTATATCAATATAAATCACAAGATATGTAATCAAATCATAACAGTCATTAGGATCCTGGCACTTTTTGAGGCATTTTTAATTTATTTTATGTTTTATATCCCAACTCTGGACAAATCTTGTTTGCCACTTTTTCCCACAAATCACCCTACTTGCAATTACTCTTGTTCTTTGACCCTGAAACCTACCTTATTCTTTTGCCTCTATGCCTTTTCTAAGCTCCCTGCATTAAGTGCATTGTCTTGCCTTTACTAAAGTCAAGGGTTGGGCAGCAGAAAGAAGAGGACTATCTGGCTGAGAGAAATGAGGTCCCTAGATAGTGTTGATACGTCTAGGAGGAAAAAGGAACCAAGAAAGGAAATGCATTGTTTAATGAAAAAAATACTTCACCTTACTTGAAAAATAAAGCCATGAAGATCTGGCTTTCAGGTGTTTCTGTTGATTGTGGTAAGTGGTGGTAGATGTGTGTAGATCTTAGGTAAGTGAATGAGAAAATGGGGGTGGGACTGTGGGTGACTATAAAGATTAGACTTTTGCATTTTCCTTCACATTTTCCAAAGTTATATTGTTCATTCTACTTCAAGATCATTGCCCCTTTGCCCCTTTCTACATTATAATTTTCATAATTAATGGACATCGGCCAAATTTACTGAAAATCACAGCCTTAACTCACTAATTGTTAGTTCATCACTGTGGTTTCTTTCCTAGCAGCCTAAAAGTAATACTCCTTTCTTTTAGGATCATTCCATATACAGAAAACTTCTGACTTCTAGTGTCTAAAGAGTAGAATATACTCATTCATACAACTGAGTACCTTTTATGAACCAGACCCACATCTAGGTGGTAGAGATTCTGCAGTGTGTAAGACAGAGTACCTGACTTCATGGACCTCCTGTTTGATATACATTGAATGCTTTCTGCTCCACCAAGCACTGAGTGATATACCAGAACACACCAGAAAAACACTCAAGGGGTCTTTGGAAAATTGTAGTTACTGGTGTTGTGCATTATAAAAAGAACAGAGTAAACTAGAGTTTTGTTCACTAGAGTGAACATTTATTGATTCATAACTAAATCACCTAACGCTTGAAAAACTACCCCATAGTTTGTTATTATTCTAGATCTTCTAGCATAGACATATTGAAAAGTATTCTTCTTCCATGTCAAATAAGTGAAACTACTTTCTGTCTGGTATCCCATCCCCAACACATGGAGAAAACTTCATGACTGTGGTGAGCTATACTGTCAGAATTCAATCTTCAATCTCCTGAGAGACAATAATAAGCAAGTGCACATGCTTATGGAATGGAAGAATCAGGCTGTCCTATTCATAAAGTCCTTTCATAGTCCCATATCCCTTTATTTTTTTATTATTTTATTTATTTGAGGAGGGAGAGGGAAAGAGAGAGAGAGAGAGAGAGAAAATGGGTGCACCAGCGCCTCTAGCCACTGGCAATGAACTCTAGATGCATGTGCCACCATGTGCATCTGGCGTACATGGGTACTGAGAAATTGAACCCGGGTCCTTAGGCTTCACAGGAAAGTGTCTTAACTACTAAGCCATTTCTCTGGTCATTTGTTCCTATAGCTTAATTCAAGAGTTCATGAAAATGAAACTATAAACTATTAATTCAAGATATAGGAATAGGAAAGGACTTTATGAATAGGATTCCTGTCTCTTGGGAAATAAGACTAAAAATCAATAAGCAGAACCTCATGAAACTAAAAAGCTTGTGAACAGGAAAGGAAATAGTTAATCAAGTGAAGAGACAGCCTACAGAATAGGACAAAACCTTTGCTAGCTGAATTGACAAAATTAACATCCAGAATATACAAATAACTCAGAAAACAAAACAAAAAGAAAATAAGCAACCCAATCTTAAAAAAAAAAATGTGCTGAGGAAATGAAAATGGAATTCTACAAAGGAAGAAATATAAACACCTAATAAATATTTCATTAGTTATATATGTATGTATGTATGTGTGGTGTGTCTATTGGTGTACATGTGCCACACAGTGTACCTGTGGAGGTGTGAGGAAAACCTTGGCGTGTTTATCCTCTCCTCCCACGTTGCTTAAGACAGGGTCTTCCTTATGTTTTTGTTATTGTTGCTGTTATTGTTTTGCTGGTGTATTTGTCTAAGTAACCTGTTAGCACCTGGATTCACCCAACTTTGCCTCCTACTGCTGTATGCACACTGGAATTACAGATAACTGTGTAACTTTCTTCCAGATGTTATAGCAGTACAAAGGAGTGAAACTTGGGCCAGAAGGCTTGCAAACAAGCACTTTTAACTGCTGATCCATGTCCCCAGTGCCAATAAATGTTTAAAAAGTGCTTAACCCCAGAGGAATCAAAAGAAATTAAAATAGGATTCCATCTCAACCCATTCAGAATGGCAATGAACAAGAAAACAAAGGACAACACATGCTGGTGAGGATGGGGGGGAAGGACAATCCTTGTTCACTATTGGTGGGGGTGTAAACTGTTACAGCCATGATGAAAATCAGTGATGACATTTCTCAAAATCTATAAATTGAATGATCATATGACTGAACTATTACTCTTAGGCATATATCCAAAGGACTCTATATCGTACCATGGGGATACTTGCACATCTACTGCTGGTCTATTAATAATAGCCAAGAAATGGAATCAGCCTAGATATCCATCACCTAAAGAATGGTTAATGAAAATGTGATGATATATATGCATGGAATTTTGTTCAGCCATAAAGAAAACTGAAATGGGACTCTAATTGTTATATTAAACGAGTGTGGTAGTTTGAATGTAAAATGTCCCCCATAGCAACATGCATTTGTGATTAAGCCTCATACTTAGTTCTCAGCTGGTAGAGCCACTGGGGAGGTAGATCCTTGCTAGAAGAGACATGACACTGGGGATGGGACTTGAGTTGTATTGATAGCTAGCTTACACTTACTGCTCCCTGCTCCTGATAAGAACATGTGATATTCTACTCTCTACTCTTGCCATGCTTTCTCTGCCCATGTTGAAACTTCCCCTTGAAATTGTAAGCAAAATAGAAACCCTTTTATTCCACTAGCTTCTTCTAGTCAGGTGTTTTGTCCCAGCAATAAGGAGGTAACTACCACAGTGAGGTAATCCCGGTTTAGAAAGACAAACACAACATGTTCTCTCTCATATGCATTTATGTGGGAATGAAGCTAGGATACTAGAAAGGGACCCATGAAAGGAGAACAAAAAGGCCTTAAGGGAGAGGGGTGGGAAGGGTCATAGAACATATGTGATTTGAAAGTGGGAGAGGGAATACCAGGGATGGAAAGTTTAAGCAGGGACAGAAGATGGAGAAGAGGAATTGATGAGGGAGAAGGTAAACAAAAACTAGGCATGCATAAAAATGTCACCAGGAAACATGCTTCTTTGTAAGCTAATTTAAAAAACGGAAATGTGACACTGAAACCATCAAATAACAATGAACAGGCAAATATGTGATTTGGTTGCAGGCTCAGGCTTCAACTCAGGGATTCTGAAATCCTTCCATTTGTAACTGAGCTCGGTTTCTTCAACTGCAATGTAGAGGGAGCACTAAGATTTATGTTTCATCATGGGAAAATAAGATTTTTTATAAATGATTTTTATTTTTAAAATAGTTTCACACATATCCCTTTATTCCATTCATTGAGCTTTCCTGATATCTTATAGGTCAAAAATAAGATGACATTTGTACAGTACTCTAAACACAAATACAGAGTTTATTCATATCCTACCATCTTTTAGATGTACTTTTCTCCCTCTTTGTTTGTAGCTCTTGTAACTTTATCCTCTATGTGCATTCTAATAACCATCACCCCATTCAAGATACAGCACTGTCCAATCAGCAGAAGGAATCTTTAGGAGAAATATACTCCATAGTAGTTATACCCCTCTCCAACCCAATTTATTATAACTAAGAACTGGAATCAACCCAGGTACCCATCATTGGATGAATAGAATGGAAGTTGTGGTACACAACTGTGGTACACAATGGGATTCTACTCAGCAGCAAGAAAAAAAATGACACAATGAAAATTGGAGAAAAATGGACGGACTTGGAACACGTCATACTCAGTGAACTCACACAATCACATAAAGACAAATGCTGCATGGTCTCACTTATCTGCTGTTCCTAATCTGGATCAGCTTGAGTTGCTGACATACCTGATTGGTAACTTGAGGCCCAAACAATAGGGATGGAAGGGTTTGGGGGGAGGGGAAGGAGAGGGTTGGAGAAAAAAACCATACAAAACTAAACCCAAAATGAACTGGCACCATAGAAACCTTTATCCTTGAAGATAGACTGAAAGATTCAACCCTCAATAGAAGTATGAGGGGGTATGCACCTGAAAGGAAGGGCTCTGGAGAGGGTGGGATGAAGTCTAACCTTAAAATTTTTTACTCTGTCCTATAACTCCCAGCATCAGAAAGTGGTTG
Source organism: Dipus sagitta (assembly GCA_036346955.1). Lineage (NCBI taxonomy): Eukaryota > Metazoa > Chordata > Mammalia > Rodentia > Dipodidae > Dipus > Dipus sagitta. The sequence continues at coordinate 45,096,606 of CM070787.1, forward strand.
CTAGACACAATGAGCTGTTGATCAAAGAGACCTACAAGGTTCCCAAAACAAGAAAGGCTTCTGTCAAAGCGCTTGATTATTTGCCTGAAGTAAAAGGTAAGACCTTATTGCTGAAGACACCATATGCTGCCAGCACAGAACACAGAGAGACATGGCTGGAATTTGAAAGAGAGCCGAACCCCAGACAGATAGCCTATCTAGTACTAGAAAGCGCCACCTGAGCTACTGGGGGAAAGTAGCCAACAACGGTCCTAGCAACCAGGGGCCTAAGCTACTCACCAGCAAATACACTGACAAGATGTACACACCAGTGCAATAGTGGTACATTGCTTCACTGGATAACCAATACCTTTCTTATTGGCTAAAAGATTTGCCTAGTGGAAAGAAACCCATATCTGGAGTTGGGGACCAGATCAGAATCCAAAGGAGACAAAGCTTATGTTCTCCAGTGTCAAATTCTCACTAGTCTTTCACTAATAGAGGGGTTAGGGGATACATCCATCATATTCTCCCTAAATTAATAATGTTTATCCCAATTAACCTATGCTGACTTCACTTTCCATTGAACAATCCGTTATTATTTTTCAGAAGGTAGCCAGACCCAAGGAGACAAACTACTCACACTTCAGCCAAGCCCCAGCTGAAACACTAGAGGAATTGGGGAGATGAGTAGGAATACAGCTTCCATGGTGAGCCTGACAACCAGCACCAGGGTGAAAGAGAAAGACGCTGAGAATATTAAACACCTACCAAAGAAGATATCCAGAGGCTGCTAAGAGCTCGTCACTGACGGAGACTTAAAGCTCACCCAACATGGCACAGGGAATTTTGTGGAAGAGGGGGTAGAAAGATTGTAAGAGCCACAGATTGGGACATCATGCCCAGAGGCATTGCCTCCCACATACCTGACTGCTGTTCCCAAAACACATAACCCACAACCCCATGGGGAATACCTGCAACCCCACTGAAGAGCGCCCCCAGCAGAATGGGGCCAGGGAGGAAGGAAAGGATGGTACCAACACTTGATGTATCCATACTAAGTATTTCCATAATAAAAAAGAAAGTATGTTATTTTAACTTTGTATGATTCATAAAAATCATATAATAGAGAGAGAGAGAGAGAACCATGTGATGCTTGTTTTATGTCAAAATAAAAAAAAAGAGTTGAGTTCAGAGAGAGGGTGTGGTAGATTGAATGTAAAATAAACCCATAGGGTCATGTGCTGGAATGCTTAATCCCCATCTGGTATCCAGGTTCTGGAAGGTGGTGGAACTTGTAAGCAGGGAAGCTTGCTGGAAGAATTGTGTTACTTGGACAGCCCTTGACATTTTACAGTCTAGCCCTACTTGCTGCTTTTTCTCTCTCAAGTTTCTCCCGGCTATGTGATGATGTGAGCCAGCTTCCTACTCCTGCCATGCTTTCCCTACCACAATGGACCCTATTCTCTAGAACAGTAAGCCAAAATAAAGGCTTTCCTTCCCTCAGTTGCTTCCGGTAAGGTATTTTGTCCCACATAGGAGAAAGTACCTGATACAGAGGGAATAGATTTGCATCAAGAGGATTTGTTTAGAAGATTGTGATATAAACCTCTAATCAAGATGTAGCCTTGGGGCTGGAGAAATGGCTTAGTGGCATTTGTCTGCAGAGCCAAAGGAGCCAGTTGATTCCCCAGGACCCACATAAGCCAGATGTACGAGGAGGCACATACGTCTGGAGTTTGTTTGTAGGGGCTAAAGGCCCTGGCATGCCCATTCTCTCTCTCTCTCTCTCTCTCTCTCTCTCTCTCTCTCTCTCTCTCCTCTATCTCTCTCAAATAAATAAAACAAATAAAGGGTTTTTTATTTTGTTTTTTTAAAAAAGATATAACCTTGGGGCTGGTGACATGGTTCAGTGTATAAAGTGCTCTCCATGAAAGCATGAACTCAGGTATCCAGTGCCCATAATAAAACAAGGCATGGCAGCAGCCTGTAACCCCAGTGCTGGGGAAGCAGATACAGAAAGATTGCTGGTGCTCATTAGTTTGTTTACCTAGCCAAATTTGCAAGCTCTAGGTTCAGCAAGAGATTCTACCTCAAGAAAATAATGTGGAACAAGTCTGAGGAAGGCACATGACAATGACTCTGACTTCCACACATACACGGATGCATGTGTAGGCATACATGTGTACACATACCAATACACACGTGAAAGCATGCACGCATACCACATACAAGTATACATGCAAAAATGTAACCTTCATCTCATGTTCTGCGATATTCCAAAGAATTAAAGCTCTACCCTGGGCCCCTCATGAGGGGTCTGTATTTGCTTCCTCTCCTGCCTCTGCTGTTTTCCTTCTAGCCTTCTTCTGTATTCTTGACAACAGGAGCTCTCATATTCTTCCTAATCCTATGCTAGAGTTTGGATTTCAATGTTTCTCAAAGGTCCATGTGTTAAATAAAGCCTTAACCCCCATTTTGAGGCCATTTTTTGTGGGTCAGTGGATGTGGACCCTTGAAGGGCTCTCTTCTAGTTTTGCTTCTTAGCACAAAGAAAGACCCAAAACTGTGGGACCAGTCAGTCATGAATGGGACCTCAAAACTCTAAGCAAAAACATATCCTTTCTTTTTCTAAGTTGAGTATCTAAGGTGTTTGCTATAATGATGGAAAGATCACCTGCCATAAAATATTTACCCAACTTGAAATTGAGGGTTCAAATCCCAGTTCCTCTCTGAAACCTGTCCTAATATCCAACCTCCTCCCAGGACTCTCTGAATTTCCTCAGAAGGGCAGTGTCATTTACACAAAATCCACTAAGAACAAGTGGTTTATTATATATGTATATACTATGTAATTTTATTCACTCTGTGAAGTGGTTAATGATACTTGCTTGCAAAGCCTGTTGGCCTGGGTCAATTCCCCAGTACCAATGTAAAGCCAGATGCAAAATTTGGCAAAAGTGTCTGGTATTCATTTCTGGTAAAAAAAGAAAAGAAAGAAAGAAAGAAAGAAAGAAAGAAAGAAAGAAAGAAAGAAAGAAAGAGAGAAAGAAAGAAACAAAAACAAAAACAAAAACAAAAAATACCTTTGGTTTACCCCACATACAATATGTACATGTACACACACACATGAATAATATTGAAATCCATCTCCATATTTTACAGATCCCAAGGACCAACAAAATAGTTTGACCCTGGATGACTATTTTTTCCTATGTATCTAAGTACCCATCTTCCAGATGGCTTATAGATGTGGTACAGTTACAGTACATGCCAGAATTGTAAAGTAATGGGAAGGGATAAATGCACAACTACCTCCCTAATCCTACCTCCTAATCTTAGAACACTATCTATACTGGGCACAGCCTGGGACAGCCTTGCCCATATTTCTTGTTTGTTGCCTAAATCTCCAGGCACATGTGTTTCACTTCAGCTATTTTCAAGTGCCTCACTTTGATCCACTTTACATTTCCACAAAGGTTCTCTAATCTTTGTGCTCCCACCTCCCCACCCAGTATCTTTCACACATCCAGTCCATCTTGTCTTTTATTCACAGGTGAATCCTTTCTTCCTTAAAGAAGGACAATCTGTCACCAGCCTAGCCAATAGCTCCCAGCTTTACCAAATATTCTGTGCTTTGTAAATTATGCAGGGAAATTTCTCCTCCATTGTATTCATCATCTTCCTAATTTATTTTCCTTTGTCTTTTATTATGATGCTGTGGTTCTTACCGTCAGAGACAGCAATGTTCATCACGCCTGCTAAATAGGTCATTGATAAATGGTTGTAGTCAAAATAACTACTAGGACTGGAGAGATGGCTTAGCAGTTGCACTTGCCTGCAAAGCCTAAGGACTCAGGCTCAATTCCCCAGTACGCATGTAAGACAGATGCACAAGCTATGCATGCATCTGGAGTTCATTTGCAGTGGTTAGAGGACCTGGCATGCCCAATTTTCTCTCTCACTCTCTCTCTCTAATAAATAAATAATTTAAAAAGTAACTACTATTTCTGACAGTGATTACTTTTCTGTTTTATCTCTATGTTTCCTCTTACTTTTATTTCTTTCTTTCCTTCTATATCTCTAAATACATAATAATCTATTTGCCATGCCTTTGCTAAAACCTGAGAAATTTTGCATGTATTTTGTAGGTAACATGGCAATAAGTAATTTACCATTTCCAACAATATTTTTCTGCATGAAGACATTTAAAAATAATAACATACGCCATTACATAAATGTAGTATAATTTATACATTCTGCTTTTATTGGCCATTCTGGTCTTTCTAATTTTTTTCAAGATAGGAACAGCACTGCAATAAATGTACAGACAAGTATTTGTATTTTAGAGTCTTTAATGGAAGTACTCCAAAAATGGTATGACTGGATTGAAAGGAATAAATATTTTTTAAGTATTAAGAAACATTGGAATGGAGACAACTTGTTCCGGTATGTATTTCTTTATGTATTTAAGTATTTGCCCCTGAACACTCCTGACCAGTAAATTGACCTTAAAATGCATATTCCCGTGCCAGCATCATGCAAGAGCAGCCCAACGGTCAACGTTCTGTTGACTAAACCTATGAAAGTATTTCCTAAAGCCTCTCAGCCTTTCTGCCATTCTCTCCACTTTTCTGTCTCTTCAAGCACTATTTCATGCTCCAAGATCTGGTTACAATCTCCTTTCCTCAATAAAACTCTGAACTCATTTTGTGTTGCTTAAATTCATCATTCTAAAGCACATTTGTTAAACTTAATGTTGAGGTGTAAATGCCTGAATTTTTCTATTTTCTTCTGGATTTTAGTAGGTGGCTTCATAGAATTCCCAAAGACATAAATGTTCATTGATATATGTGGATAGCTCCTCTTACTTTGAGAATAACTAACAAGTTCTTGTGCTGACAATTTTTCCTTCTCTTCCTGGTAGGAACTATCATTCATATTGCCTCAATTTTCCTAAGTCAAAGTTCAATGTGATACCCAGATGGGTCAAACAAGATCTCTTCCTGAGAGTTTAGTTGAAACTCTCAGGCAAGGGAATCTCTGTTTAAACATTCGCCAGGAAAAATGATGGAACTTGGCAGTTGTTTCCTCTCTGCTACAGTTTGAATGTTGAAAGTCTCCCCAAAGACCCATGTGTTAAATATTTGTTCCCTGAGTGGTGCTATTGGAAGTTAGTGAACCTTTAGGAAGTGGGGCTGTGTGCCCTTAAAGGCATTTTTTGCCATTTATGGCTATCGGGGAAGCAGTTTGCTCCACCACGTGCAGTTATTGCATTATGTTGATGAAAAACTAAATAACATTCTCCATGAACAATAGACCATCTGAGAATAAGACCAACATAGGGAAAAGAATCTTGAAGACATCATTTGAAGAGGATTCCCTAGGTATCCATAGAAACTGGTTCCTGTCTTACCCTTCACAGATACCAGAATCTTCAAATGCTTAAGTATCTTATAGAGAAATTTACTTTAAAATAACTCTTTGGTATATATGTAATTTTAGCACTTATTAAAGATGAAAGTAGTTTTGTATACTAATGAGATATGCTTATTTATTCCTACATAAACATTAAATCTTGGATGAATATTTGATGATGTAGGGATGTATAGAATCTTCAAATGTTTTTCAAAGTTGATCAGTAGTTTGATTTTATAATCATAAATGCTAAGAATTCTGCTTCACAAAAATACATATATAAAATGGAAGAAGTATATATTTAGGATCATTTCAGAAATTGTTTGAATTGTCCTAATTTCAAGTCAAATAAGTCAAAATTTAGTTAGTGAACTTTCATGAACTTTGGAGTCAATAACTCAAACATCATTTTTTAAATCAAGCACTTTAACATAATACAATCCAAAGATAAACTAATTGGTACCTATATGCTAAGAAATAATAATGGGAAAATATTAAAAAATATTTGTTTCCAAAATGAAACCATAACATTTCTAAAAGAGTAAAGCACTCTGTGTGTACAGAAAAAAACACTGATCCATAGCATGCAGAAGTCTTGAATGAGAGGGAAGGACTTTCAGGCAACATTCCTTAGCATTGTGTAGTGTGATGGCCAGTGGAGGGCGAAGTGTACATGGTGTGTGTGGTAGTTTTAATAGATGGCCCCCAATATATTCAGGATTTCCTTAACGTTTGTATTTTAGATCTGTAGCTACTTGGGGGAGGAGGTGTCACTAGGTGGATCTCAGGGTCCAGCCCTAAAGCGTGGTGGTGGATTTGTAATTCTAGTCTAAAGATATACAAAGTGCCTGAGTTCTGCCTAGAGTTCCTGAAGTGTGTTATGTGGTGTGGCTTTTTTTTTTTTTTTTTTTTTTTTTTTTTTTTTTTTTTTGCCTTGTGCTTCTCTCTCTTTTCTTGGACCTGTGAGAGTGGGCCAGATTCACCATCATGGGACTTCCCCTGGATCTATAAGCTTCAATAAATATCCCTTTTTCTATAACTGTGCCTGATCTGCAAGTGCATCTCAGCAACCTAAAGCTGTAGGTGCTCAGAACCAACACAGGTGAATGCCAGAAATACCTCAGATTTCGTGTTTCCATGTTCAGAAATGTTTAACAGTTGCCAATATTTTTTTGTAAACTTATTCTCCCCCCACATTCAGCTATGTGACCCTATATGAGGTTGAGTCCCATAGTTTCAGTAGCTAAGATTTAGGGCTGGGGAGATGGATGGCTCAGTAGCTAATGTACATAGTCTTGATACAATTTTGATTAGAGAATGACAAGGAAAAGTTTCAGTATAAATATATTCAGTATAGATGTGATGTTTATTTAGTGAGTTCTTATCTACTTAAGTGTTGCTAGAGATCAAATCCAGAACAAGTACATTCTGAAAAAGTACTCTATTCCTGACCTCTATCCCCAGACTAAAATAGTTCTCCTAAATAAATTTTCCATGCATGATATGTTTAATCCACAGATATGGTACACAGATAACTATCTTGAACTAAACTACTGTCAGCTTTAAATTTTGCTCCTTTAGTTTCCGCATTTCCTCCATACATGAGGCTGCATGTCCTTTTCCCTTTTATTTCCTGAAGTGGGATTGCATTAGCTGTTATTTACAACTGAACTAGACTTCCCTTCACCAAAATTCTAAAGCACAGACCTTTAACGAATAGAAATACACACTGATGATGAACACATTACCCTGTCTACTTGGGTGCATTTCAAGTTCAACACTGCCCATCGTTGGGATGGGAATCATATATTAATTCCTGAGAAAGGTTAATTTTTATGAGTTCATAAGCCTTAAGAATCATTTTTTATCCAATGTTTGCCTCTTGGCCTTGCAATTTTCTTTCAGCCATCTTGCTACTGTTTAAGAAAATGAAAGTTAGCTATTTGGAATTACATTTTAATTATTTCTTTCATAATAAACCAAATTAAAATTTAAAAGCTAAAGACATTTTCTGCTCTTGAACTTAGAATTGTAGCTTCTAATGAAATTGGCTGCAGTCCTTTTCATTTTAATAAATTTCCTACATCCCGTTATGTAGCCTATCTCTTTTGAAAAAATATATTATCAATGTTTAATTTTACTTTATTATGATGTCCTTTTTATGACAGTCACAGAGCAATTTCTCTTTTGTGTAGGTATTTTCTGGTATTACATGCTCTCATTTCACCTCTGACAAACTTTGGTTTAAGCTACATAGTTCTAGTCCATTGAATATTTTTCTCCTTGGAAACATTCTAACTTAGTCAAAAAATATCATTGAAGCCTTTCTCTATGAGAATTGTATTAATCTGTGAATTACTTTTTAAAATAATGTAGTTTCTCCAAGCCTCTTCTGTTCATCAAAGCAGGCTTAAGTCATTCCTCATGAATTTAACTTGGCTTTTCTATAAAAGATATGATTACCCCAAATATTTAATGGTCCTGAATGAGTAATTTTCAACTGTGAGTAGTTTATGGTTACTGTCTTTTTGAACATAATTTGTAGGAAATAAATTTAGTATTTTAATTGCTATTCACTACAGACATACTAAAATCACACACTATTCAAGTATGTAAAATAAATTTAAAAAGTGATTGGATCATTATTAATTTTCATATATAAATTTTCCCAAGGTTATTTATATTTAAATACATAATTAAACTTTAAATCAACCCATGTCTCTACTCATATATACATGTGAACTCACACTCATACTTCTTAGTAACTTTGGGACATTTTTACAGTATTACTTAGGCAAATTTTCTTCATTCCTTATATGCTTAGTAGTCTATTCAATAAATGTACCTTAATATAAGCATTCTGTTTCATATGGATTCTAACAGCATTTTCAGGCTTGTGGTAATATAAATAAATCCCTGAAAATATTATATGGCATATATGTTGAGATTATTAGCAGATAATTTTCTTAAGTATACATCAAATATTGTTTTAGAGTTTTAAGGAGTAGAATTGGTGGGTTAAAAGAAAGGTGCATTGAGATTTTTAAATATGTATTGCCATACAATTTGTCTCCGCAAAGACTGAAAGAAGTTATGCCTCACCAATAGCATAGATGACAGTCTGTTTCCTCAAAATGGGCAGATGTACTTTTCTCATTTGTGTATTGGGACTACTTACCTCAGATGGTCACACATACATATCACTAGACTTCACAGCCAATCTACCTACTGAGCTATACTTATCTATTCTTATGCTGGAGAAACACTATCTTGTCCACATAATTTTAAAAGAATTTAGTGAACAGTTAAGGATATTGTATTCATCTCTTAAAGAATGTTTATTTGCCTATATTGTTTTGTATTTTTATTAGTCATTTCACTATCAATTATCAGTACATACATCTTGTTCTTATTTCATTTTTTCAATTTACAGAATGTTATTATGTATTAAGGATATTAACTTTCCCTCAGCCATGTATAAGGTATTATACTTTACAAGTTCCAGGACCTCCCCAGCAATCTAAAAGTCATCTTTTAGACAATCTTCTACTACTTAGTTAAAATTTAAAATTAATCTACAACTTTTTGATGTTTTTTTAAGTAACAGATTAGTCTTATGAATATCATTTACTGAACAGTTTCCTCCTTTATCAGAAACAGTAAGTGGTAGAAGTCTGAGGTTATATTATCTTCTTACATTCTCTAAAAATTATTGTAATTGTTTGTAATTTACACATTCTACTATAATAAGAATACATTTGTTACTTAGCTCTTTGGAAGCTTGGTCATATTGTTTTACATTGTTCTGGTTTCTCTTAATCCCAGAGATCTTTCCTTCAAATGTTTTTCTTTAAAAACAATCATTTTATCTATTGTTATATTTATACTTTCTTTTAATTTAGATACTTTTTAAACTTTATTATTTTTAAAAACCTATCATTTTTGTGAATTCATTTTTAATTTTTTTTTGTTTTATTTTTTTATTTATTTATTTGAGAGCGACAGAGAGAAGGAAGGAGAGGGAGAGAGAGAGAGAGAATGGGTGTGCCAGGGCTTCCAGCCACTGCAAACAAACTCCGGACGTGTGCACCCCCTTGTGCATCTGGCTAACGTGGGTCCTGGGGAAACAAGCCTCAAACCAGGGTCCTTAGGCTTCACAGGCAAGCGCTTAACCACTAAGCCATCTCTCCAGCCTATACTTTATTTTTATTTATACTTGAGAGACAAAGAGGCAGACAGACAGAGAGAGAGAGAGAGAGAGAGAGAGGCAGATAGAGAGAGAGAATGGGTGTGCCAGGGCTTTCAGCCACTGCAAATGAACTCCAGAAACATGTGCCACCTTATGCATCTAGTTTACATGGGTCCTGGAGAATTGAACCTGAGTCCTTTAGTTTTGCAGCCTAGCACCTTAACTGCTAAGCCATTCCTCCAGACCATTGTTATTCCTTCTATTAGTTAGAAGAAATTTGGTATTATATTCTATGTCATGCCTATTCTAAAAGTCTGCATATAATCTTTTAAGAAACAATGTTACCACAAAAATAATGTACATAGGTTAGTATCTAGTTATATTATCATTTATATTTATCAAAATAAAAATCCCCAAATAGTTAATATTGTTCTCTGGCCAGGATATAAAATATGGGCAAGAAGCAGTGAGTGTAACATAAGAAAACATAATTCAATATTCAGAAAAGAAAGGAGATATATACTTTGGTATATAACAAGATCACCATTAACTCAAAAGGCAGCAAATACTAAGCAAGGACAATATGCCTACTCTGATATATATATCTGGGATGCATCTATATGCTTCTTGCATGTGATTATAGTGGAATAATAATGCTCAATTCATAACAAATTCAATGATAGCCTGAGGTACATAAGAACTTGTTTCAATAAACAAAATGGAAACAAAAGCAGAAGAATAAAAAAGAACTCTAATGCATAGTCAAGAGATAAACTGCAATGTCAAATAAGTGTAAGATAGAATTGTTTGTTGTTTCATATTCCCAAACTTCTAGAAAAATAAAGGAAGAAAATAAGGAATCAAATGCAGTTGGCACCTTGTACCCATCTCCTCTTCTCATAGTATATCCACTTTATTCCCTTAGTCTATGAACACACTCCTTCACATAAATGTGAACCTTCACAGATCTCTTACCAACAGAGAAGAAAGTCCATTTTCAGGCAGTTCCTTTCACTACAGAACAGAGAAAGGACTCTTAGTTAGGTTGGGCCATATACTATCTCTAAGGCAATCACCACTGTCAGTGAAGAGGGAAGAAAAAGAGACATGACCAACCATACAAGAATTCTGTACTTTAAACAGCAAAATAGATGTTTAGATTCTTTGTATCTGATGCTTCTAAATTGGTTCAGTGGTGAGCTCATGTCCTTGAGGTTATGTAGGGAAGGAATGTCCTTGAGCCTGTGAGGGCGTATCTGGCTTATCTCTTTTTTACCTAAGGAAAGATTTGAGGAGTTCCCTCTCTAAATCTCTTTTTCCCTAAACCTGACTCCCTCCCTAGATCTCTTCCTCCCTAATGAAGTTCTCCTTCCTATAAAAAGCCTGGATCAGAGTCACCAGGCAGATCACTCACTGGGAACTCTCCTGTTTAACAGGAGCTTTGCTTTTCTTCCTTCGTTCCTTCGTTCCTTCCTTTGTTCCTTCCTTCCTTCCTTCCTTCCTTCCTTCCTTCCTTCCTTCCTTCCTTCCTTCCTTCCTTCCTCCCTTTCTTCTCTTAAGCACTGAATAATTTTTTCTCTGTTCAACTCTCAAAATGAAATAAAGAAACAATAGAAAGGAAGGAAGAAGGGGATGGATAAGGGAGGGGAGGAAGGAATGAAGAAATAAAGAAAGAAAGTGGCAACCTTCAATGAATGAACCTTTCTGTCTGTCATAGGTACCTTTTTGGAAATGCTACTTGTCAAACCGGTATGTGCCAGGACATTTTACACTTGCATTAAAGAGCTGATTTCTTGGTAAATATGCAGATTCTTCCACAACAGCATTCTTTATGGAGTAAAGTGTCTGTAATTGGCATGTACCCCAGACCTACCCTAGGAACCAAATTACCAAAACAGTTTCCAATGTGAGTGCAATTTTCCCTCATGGCAGCTTTGGTTTGACAGACTCTGATGCTAAAGATCATGTTTAAACAGCTATATGAACATTTTGTGTTAGAAAAACAAACTCCTTAAGCATACCTTGTCAAGATGTTATTTGGCAGATTGTTTCAAAATCATCAGGACCTGTTTTCTCTCTCTCTCATGGGAAGCTGGGACTCTCTTCTCTGATGATTACTGGCTCATGATTCTTCAAGACGCTGCAAATGTTGTGAGTAGGTCTTTGATCAAGATGGTGTGTCTGACAGGCTGTCTACATCAAGAACACATTTCTGTGGGTGTAAGGCCAAACATCTGGTGATGTAGACAGAAAGCACTCAGAATGCATCACACTGTCAAGTTGGCCCTATCTTGTATTGCTGGCTCTCACAAACACACACACAAGCAAAAAGCCTTTAAGGCTATTCCTGGCCTCTGTTCGCTGTCCAGTCTATGAAAAGAGAGAGTTGCCTATGGGAGGCCAGTGCATTTGGGCATAGGGAGTCCTTGAGTGACAGGCATTTCTAAACCATCTCTCCTCTTTGTAAATGCAATTATGAGCCTAAACGCTCACTGAGTTATCCTAGCAAGTCTGTTCAAAAGACGTGTCACTTACTATCTGAAGGATATGCAGAGTCCTGATAGCTACAGCTTCTTATAAACAACACCAACAAGGAATAAGAAAGTAAGTGTTTGGATATGTTGTGGTTTCAAATACAGAATATTTCCTAAGTGAAAAAAGTCAACTAACAAGCTTACCAAGGAGAAGATACTATTTTACAGAAACTTTCCTCCTCCAGATTCTGAAAGGAGAACTTGCTTATCACCTTTAAATACTACTGTTGGAAGTATGTTTACACCCAAGATGGGATGGCAAAGCCTGGATTTGTCCTTCAGCTTGGAAGGTTTTTAAACTGGGCAAAATATTTTATGGAGGTGATTTTCAAACCCAAGAACATCGGGCATTAAGACAGACAATGATCTCATAAAAACAAGAAACATAAAAGGTAAGACTTATGTTGCAGTTACCTTAAGGTTTCTGGCATGAAGCACCTGACCAAAAGCAGCTTGGGGTAGGAAAGGGTTTATTTTGGTTTATAGACACGAAGGGAAGCACCATGACAGCAGGGGAAAATGTGGCATGAGGCTGGCCCTCACTCCCTGGTTAACATTAGGTAGAGAACAGCAGTGGGAGAAGGAGGCAAATGCTATAAGGGAGAGCTGTCTGTAACACTCCTAAACCTGCCCTTCAGAACACACCTCCTCCTGCAAAACTCCACTTCCCTAATTACCATCGTCTGGGGACCATGCATTCAAAACACACGAGTTTATGGGGACATTTGATTCAAGCCAGCACAGGGCCTATGTTTAGGTAACACATTACCAGGACAGCCAGGGAGCAAAGATCAAGACATCAAAGGGGACAGTTCAAATATTTCCACTCAAGGGCATGCTTCCAATGGCCTGACTTCCTGCTTCCTAAACAATTGCAACACCAACCAATAACGCCATGGGCTGGCAACCAATCCTTTGCTGTCTAGGTGTTTGGAGGCATATTTCATATCCCAGCTGTAGCACTGCCTATAAAAGTTTATAGGTGACAATACAGAGAGGGGAGGCCAGACAGGGCCTTGTGAGAGCCCCACCTTCAGAACAAGGAGGAGGTACTCTGAGAAGAATAAGATGGCTGGCGTTATACATACAGAACTTAGGATCAGCAAAGGGACCTCCTGAGAGTTCAGCAGAGTCCCAGTCAGGGCACGCACATAAAGAACACACCTACTGTGATCGTTAAGTTCTGTTGTCAACTTGCTCTGTCCAGGAATCCACAGACATTCGTCTTGAGTGGGTCTCTGAGGTTGCTTCCAGGCAGGATAGACTGAAGGAGGAAGTCCTTCCCCCTGAGTGAGTGGCCCCTCTGGTGGCGGGAGGTGGGGGTATATGTAAGGAAGCTCTGGGAAAAAGGAACCCCTTCCTCTCACCTGACTGCCAGCCTAAAGACCAGCAAGAACTGAAGACAGACCAGTGGCTCTCCTGGAAGCCTCCGGGCCTTCAGTGCCAGACTGAGACTGCTGAGGCATCCAGCCTTATGGACTGAGCAGCTACTGGGTTCCTTGACTATTGGGCCTCAAAAATGCTATTGTCTGACTGCCATAAGCTAATCCAATAAATTCCCTTTTAATACAATTCATTCTACTTGCTCTGTTCCTATAGAGAACACTAATACACCTACCTCATACTCTGCAAAGAACCAGCCAAGAGAATCAGAGGTAAAGTGCTCTTGGTTCATGTAGTGTGGGGAAAGGGTCAATTTCCACTCATTATTCTGTTTACGCCCCCATCAGTGAAATGTTTTCCTCATAGAATGAAATCTAGGCAGAAGAGTATTTTGTTTTATCTGGTATTTAGAACAGATCATCACATCAAGTGTAACAAACAGCCTTACTGCATGTGAATAGGCTAGTATCCTTAGTTAGGGGAATGGGAGCTATTTTACAAACCAAGAAATTGGTAAGCTTCTGACCCTGGGTTTATATTTTGACAAAGAGAGTAAGAATTGGTGCAGCCAAAATAAGGTAGAATCTGAGTGATGGGTATGTAGCTCAGAGTGCTTGCCTGGTATGGGTGAAGCCCTGAATTCAATCCTCAGCACCCCAAAAGTGTGTGGGGGTAGAGAGAATCTAAAGTCTCTCTCTCTCTTTCTCTCTTTTTGGTTTTTCCAGGTAGGATCTTGCTCTAGTTCAGGCTGACCTGTAATTCACTATGTAGTCTCAGGGTGGCTTCAAACTCAAGCCAATCCTCTACCTCTGCCACCTGAGGTCTGGGATTAAAGGCGTATGCCGCCACGCCCGGCTGAATTTAAGTCTTGATTCTCAATCTGACTCCTCTGCTGTTTTTCAGTATTGTTTCTTTCCATCTTCATGACTTGCATTAAGAAAACAGATTCTTATCTGACCATTCAGTCAATTGCAGTGACTGAGGAAATGTGCCTTTAGGACTTCTTTGGCAGTCCTCCATTCAAAACTTGGAACTAGGGGCAGGAGAGGTTGCTCATTGGTTAAGGTGCTTGCCTGCAGAGCCCAACAACAGGGTTAGATTTCTCAGTACCCACATAAAGCTCAATGAACAAAACAGCACATGCACCTGGTGTTGATTTGCAGTGGCTGAAGGCCCAGGTACACCCAATTCTCTCTCTCTTTCCATGTCTCTTCCCTCTCTCCTCACAAATAAATAAACAATTTTTTTTAATAAAAACTACATGATGGATGTCACCACTGGGTCGCAGGGCTTATTCCCTCTTCCTCTGTCCTAAGTCAGTGGTCAGTCCTGCTCTTTCCCAGCAGGTTCTAACTATCAGAACGTTGCCCTTTCCAGATTCCCATCATAGCTCTCCTCATGATTCTTCTTCCTCCTTATTTTCCTTGGTGACTTTCGAGATGCCCATTGAAGATGCCTATGCCACAGTGGGGTAGAACTGGAATCCCTGAATCAATTTACAGAACAGAGCCCTCTACCTTCCCCTGCTACCTACATTATTGATGTGGACAAACAAGATATTTTAACTGAACTAGATGCTGAGACTATAGAGTCACATAAAATAAAAACATTTTATGTAACACTTAATGTGAGATCAGATAAGAAGAATCTAATAATTTATGGGGGCAAACTCTTACTTACCTGGTAAAATTAGCAAGAAGGTTGAATTTTCTATAGAATATGATCTCGCTATAGTTGCTTTAATGGGATGGTTGCTCTTAAAACACCTAAGGTTTGAGGTAGTAATTCTTATTCTGTTCTTTAATTGAGAGAGAGAGAAACTCACTGCCAGGGACAAATAAAGTGTACCCTTTTTTATTATCTATCTGAAGCTCTTGAAAAATTTATAAAACCCACAGGTCTCTTATCTTTCATTTTTCAAAAGGTAATCCCTCACCTGGAACCGGTATGATTTGGAGCTCACACTGTGAGAAGTTCACAGAGACCATTTTTTATCAAATGCTGAGCACTTAGTGGTCTGAGAATATAGACACTTTTTAAAAGTTAGGTAGAAATGACCTTGCAAACAACCTAGAGTCAAATAAGGAAAATAAATGGATTGATTTTTTGCCTATATTAACATTTTTAGTAAATTATCCACATTAAAAATTGTTTTCATATAGTATTTCACTATATAGTTAGGGTACTAGGTAGCAGAATAGCATTCCAGCTCCTCCACTCCTCCTTTTCCTCTCAAGGTTATTTATAAATAAGAAACAAATGGCATGTTAACAGAAACTACTCTGGAATTTCCATGGAAGAAGGTATAATGGCTACTGCACAGTTGGAAAAAGGGGTTAGGGACCTTGCTGTCATAGCATATGCTTCACAAAAAAAGAATGTCATTTGGATCTTGATTGTCCCCTGTTGCAGTCAGGTTCACATTGCTGGCAGAAATCACCCAACGAAGAGTAGCTTGTGGGGAAAAAGGGTTTATTTTGCCTTACAGACTTGAGGGGAAGCTCCATGATGGCAGGGGAAAACAATGGCATGAGCAGAGAGTGGACATCACCCCCTGGCCAATATCAGGTAGACAACAGCAACAGGAGAATGTGCCAAACATTGGCAAGGGGAAACTGGCTATAACACTCATAAGCCTGCCCCCAACAATACACTCCCTCCAAGAGGTGTTAATTCCCAAATCTCCATCAGTTAGGGACCTAGCAATCAGAACACCTAAGTTTATGGGGGACACCTGGATCAAACCACCACATGCCCCTAAAGGCACATGTGTTAAAGACTTGCTCCCCAGAATGGCATTACAGGGAGAGTGTGGAATCTTTAAGAAGTATGATCTAATGGGAGGAAGTTAGGTCATTGGACATTAATATTAAGACTATGGCAACATCCTGTCCACTTTACTTCCCAACCCACATGTTTTGAGCAGATATTCAATAATGGGCTCCCACCAATATGCATTGTTGCCACAGGCTTCAAGCAATGGGGCCAAGTGACTATTGACTGAAACCACAAGCCAGAATAAGTCATTTCTTCCTTTTATGCTGATTCGCTCAGGTACTGTGCCATAGTGATGGAAAACTAACACGGATCTATTTTTATGTTGTGATTGAAGGGGATCTAACACCATCAACATGCTAAGAGAGCCTGGAAGGATGGTGCACACCTGAAATCCTAGCACTTGGGAGGCTGAGGCAGAGGACTGCCATGAGACTGAGGCTGGCCTACCCTAAACAGTAAGAGTCTATCTCCAAGAAATAGTTGTAAGAAATATACCATACATATATATATATACATATATATATACAGAGAGAGAGAGAGAGTGTGTGTGTGTGTGTGTATGTGTGTGTGTTTGAGAAAATATCAACTGTTCATCAATTCTTTTTTGTTTTTTTATTTGTTTTTATTGACAGCTTCCATAAATATAGTCATAATTACCCATGGTAATTCCCTCCCTCCCACTTCTTCCCCTTTGCAACTGCACTCTCTGTCATACCTCTTCACCCTCTCAATCAGTCTCTCTTTTATTTTGATGTCATCATCTTTTCTTCCTATTATGATGGTCTTGTGTAGGCCATGTCAGATTCCTTAAGGTCATGGATATCCAGGCCATTTTGAGTCTGGAGAAACATGTTGTAAGGCGTGCTACCCTTCTTTTAACTCTTAAATTCTTTCTGTCACCTCTTCCTCAATGGACCCTGAGCCTTGGAAGGTGTGATAGAGATATTGCAGTGTTGAGCACTCCTCTGTCACTTCTCAGCACTAGGATGCCTTATGAGCCATCCCAAGGTCACCACCACGTGAAAAGAGAAGGTTCTCTAACCAAAAGTGAGTAGCATTAATATATGGGTATAAACATTAAGAGAAGTACTTACCAGGCAGTTTGGTGAGCATAATATGTACATTTAGCCAGACAGAAGCAGATGTTACACCCATAGGGATTATGACTACCCCTCTCATAGGTTTTCAGTACTAGGCATGTATTCCCTTGCATGGAGCAGGACTCCAGTCAAATTAGAGAGTGGTTGGTTTCCTCCATAACAGACATGCCACTATTGCACCCAAGGCTTTCAGTGTCCACTGCTTAGTATCTCCAGTGTTGATTTCTCTCTCTCCCACTGAACTGCATGCAGTGTAGCTTTTCCCAGCTTTCTGTCAGGTAGTCTACATGGAGGAGGTTTTCAGCTCAGCTCCAGCAGGATTTCTCAGTGACCTTGCAGCCCATGTGGAATCTTCAACAATAAGGTCTTACCATCTATTCCTGGTGGGAAATCAAGAGCCTTGGCAATGATCAGTAATGTTTTGGGGGCATCAGGGACCTCCTTGGCCAACAACTCACTGGAAGATATCCCATTCCTGACACTGAAAATTTTCTAGTAACAATCTATAGGTGTTTCATTTCCAAAAAAGTAGGTTTCCATATGACTTATTCATACCCTCTTAGATTTTGATTAGCCCTTCCCCCACCTTTCCCTTACTCAATCTCTTCCCCTGACTGTACTTAGGCCTTTCCACCCCCATTAGTCTGTTCTTCTACTTACATATTTACAATACCATCCTATTATATCCCCCTCCCTCCCTGTTTATTCCCTTGATCATCAATTCTTATTCTTACTTAAGGTGTCTTGAGGATGCCAGATATTTATTTTTATTTTTAAAATATTTAAGTGTTTATTGGAGAGAGAGAGAAAGAGCGAGAGAGAGACCAAGCACATGGCCACACTTACTTCTGCAAATGAACACCAGATACATGCTCCATATTGTGCATCTGGCTTTATGTGGATATTGTAGAATCAAAACCAGGCCATAAGGCATTACAAGCACACAGCTTTAACCACTGAGAAATCTCTCCATCCCCACTCTTTCAGAAGCAGCATTATCTAGGCTCTGTAGAGGCTATGTCCCAGGTATTCCATTTTAAAATCTTCTTTTTAAGTATTTATTTATTTGAGAAAGGAAGAGAGAGAGAATGGGCACACCAGGGCCTTCTGCCACTGCCCAAAAGATCCAGACACATGTGCCACTTTGAGTTTTGTGCATCTGGCTTTTCCTGAATACTGGGAAATTATCAAGTTTTTCAAGCAAGAATCTTTAACTATTGAGCCATCTGTCCAGCCCTATTCAATTTTCAAATGTACTAATTGTATAATTACAATGTGCCAAGTATTGCTCTGGGTACTGCAGCTAGAGCTTTGAACAAACACAAGAGTCCATACTCTCGTAGATATTTGTACAAACCTGTGGTAGAGCGAGGGAGTAGAAGTTACTTACAGTACAGAGTATGCGGTATAAGAGAACATGGACATACAAGCACACACACACTCACACTCACAATGGCTTATATACTAGTATACTATATAAGAGAAAGAAAGTAAGAGAATGTTTGCAGATAGAAAAGAGAATTTGGATTCCAGACAGGCTAGCCAAGATAGGCTTTATGGAGATACTAGAGTTAAAACCTGAGAAAAGCAATCCATTTGCCTGTCTGGTGAGATCATTGTAGGTAAGGAATATAGCAAATTCAAGGGCCCTGTGGCAGGAGGCAGAAGTTCATTCTGGTATACCCAAGTGAGCCAAATGTCAGGGGCTGCAGATGCCTCATGCTGAGGTCCCAAGGCCTCCCAAGCTGGGAGCCGAAGTACTGACTGAAGAAAGACAATAAATTATGGGCCTTGAGAACAGAGGCTTGATCTCACAGTCCCCAATACACCAGGCCCCTGTGAACCCTCTCAAAATCAAGACCCAAGGTTCTGTGCCACTTAAGTAAACCAGGGTAAAGGAACCTCCCTTGCCTCACAGGATATAGGAAATGAGGCTAAATTTTGATGTTTTTGATCAAAGACTTCAGTTTAAAGATGACTGTTAAAGAGCACATCAAGGGCTAGAGATTCTCAGTAGGTAAAGTGCGTGCCTACTTGCCTTTAAGCATGAGGACCTCAGTTTGATCCCCAGAACCCACTTAAAAACACCAGGGGGCTGGAGAAATGGCTTAGTGGTTAAGCGCTTGCCTGTGAAGCCTGAGGACCCTGGTTCGAGGCTCGATTCTCCAGGACCCATGTTAGCCACATGCACAAGGGGGCGCACGTGTCTGGAGTTTGTTTGCAGTGGCTGAAGGCCCTGGCGTGCCCATTCTCTCTCTCTCTCTTTCTCTCTCTCTCTTCCTTTCTCTCTCTGTCACTCTCAAATAAATAAAAAATGAATAAAAAATATTAAGAAAGAACACCAGGCATGGTGGTATGTGCCTATAATCCCAGTGTTGAGGAGGAGGAAACAGGAGGATCTTCTGAACTTTGTTAGCTAGACAATCTAGCTAAATTGGTGAGCTCCAAGCCAATGGGAGACTCTCTCAAAAAAGGTGGAGGGCATTCCTTATGGTGACACTTGAGGTTGTCCTCTGACTACTACATGAACAAATACTTATACACATGTGCCCACACACACATGAACATGTACATACCACACGAATGTATATTCATAAAATTAAGTGAGCAAACTAAAACCACTTCATGGAATCACAAACCTATACAGAGGTTAAATCAAATGTAAAGCTTTTCTAACCCAATTAATACATCTTATAATAAGGGAAAACAGGTATATCTAAGGAACGTAAATTTAAGCAATTAAATGACAGATCCAAGATAACCAAGCCAGAGGGAAGTATAATCAAGATGTCTCAGTGCAACTGAAATTCAATGCCATTTGCTTCACAAGAACTTGAATAGCACCATGTCCTTGAAGAATAATTACTGATAGAGTCCACTCTGGAAGGAATAGGTGCTTGAAACTATGTAGTTGACAAAAGGTAATCCAATACAGCAGAAATGTTTAAATCTTGCTTCTAAAGGAATTATCTAACTAACCTGACAGATGTGGGATAGCATCACTTTCCTCCTGGATTTCTTCAGAGAAATAAACATGAAATGCTTGGCATTTATAGTACAAATTTAGCAACTTGAGCTGTTATTATGAGAAGAGTCTAGGCAGACACTTAACAATGGATGAATATTAAACTATGAAAGATTGCCAAAAAATTAACATTGCACACCTCAGGTTTTAGGAAGTACATTAATTTCTACAATGCCTTCCAAAGGACCTTGTGCAAATTATTCATTTGACTCCAGAGTTCATGAGAGAATAAGACATGCCAGGATGGTAAGACTATCATAGAGCTTTTCACACAATACAGTCATGCAATATTTTTAACAATCCATTATAAGTCAACTCTTAGTGCAAGTGCCTACTCGTCTACTCATCGTGCTCATGTCCTATTAGATGGAGCGCAAAAATGGGGCTCAGAGTAGATACAGTGGAGCTCCACAAACACCTCCATGTTTCCAGGACAACCATGTGTGAAATGATGGTTGGGAATGCAACCACAAGATTGGTGAAGCAAATGTTTTTAATATGAGGACCTATTCTGGATTTATGAGCTGTGAATCGCTTTCCATCTAAATGCAAGACCAACCCTATCACAATTCCAGGACACTGGTGTGTGAAATGGTAGCTCTTGTTAAAAGAGCTCAAGTGTGTCAGCAAATGCTGTGAGGTAAAAAGCTCATTTCAGACATAGGAGCTGTGAACCTCACTTCCTTCATGCAAGAGCCTGCAGATGTCTGAAACTGGCACCCCTATTGTAGCTCCTGAGGTTGGGAGTTTGGGAGCTGCAGATACTTGGACCCAGTGAGGCTGGAAAGGTTGTTCTCTAGTTTCTGAGCCCTACTGGCTTTTTTTTTTTTTTGTGGCCCCCAGGGCTGTGTAAATATCTGCTCCACTGATGTGATATGAAGTAGTAACTTCCCTGTGCTTCTCAAACATGTCACAAAAGCTGCTTTCCAAACAAAGGGCCTGGAATTTCAACATGTTTCCTCTGGAAGCAACCTGATATGTGGAGTGCAAATATAAACCCCAATAGGCTGGAGAGATGGCTTAGCAGTTAAAATGCTTGTCTGTGAAGCCTAAGGACCCAGGGTTGATTCCCCAGATCCCAGGTGAGCCAGATGGACATGGTGGCACATGCATCTGGATTTAGTTTTCAGTGGCTAGATGCCCTGGTAAGCCTACTCTCTCTCTCTCTCTCTCTCTCTCTCTCTCTCTCATTAATAAATATATAAACATATACTCCCCAAGAGGAAGCAAACATTTTAGGCTAGTTTCAACAATATGTGAATTAACCTGCCAGCCTGTGTCCATGGATTACTGGAGGGATATATCATATCAATTATTTCACTTTACAGAGACTTTCTCACGGCTGCAAAGACTCTTGAAGAATGTTTTGAGTAACACCTGAAAAAATCAGTAGGCTATGAATGAACAGGGAAAAGCAAGAGTGCAAAAGGAGTGTTCCTTTTCCTAGAACCACATCTTTACTTGTAAGTTGTTATGCTTAAAGTACTTTTTCATTTCAAAGAGAAATTAAAAGTGAAAATGTTATAATTTTTTAAACTTTCCTCAGAAAAGAAGACATAGAAGTCCTTGGAAGATGTTATCTTACCACATCAAAACTTATTTTCTTCTCTTTAAACAGCTGACAATAAAGGAAATTTATAGAGGATAAAAGGCTAGATCAAAGTTATGCCCCACTTTGACTCAAACTTGAAGGCTTTTCTCATTCATAGAAGCTGAGAACATTCCACTTTTCGGTCATGGTTATGGGAGGCCAGATCCAAGTAAGAAATCATCCATGTTCATTATAATAAATAAGGTTTGAATTTTGCCCAATATTTGCTTCTACCATTGTAACTGTTATTTGAAGACACTATAACTACATAGGAGAAAATGTATTTTCTCCTTGTGATGGATATATACACTTGAGATTGATAGACAGCATCTATTATTGTCACGAATCATTGAATATATTAGGATCTTAGTCCAAACAGAACAATGATACCCACAGTTTCAGTCCAGTCTATGATGCAGAGTGATAGGACTCTCCTAGCAAGGAAACACCACATAGACCATATGGTGCTTTGAATTAGGGGTCCTATAAACTCGTGTGTTCTGACTGCTTGGTCCCCAGCTTAGAGCTACTTGAGAACTGGAACTTCCTTGAGCAGGGCTTGTTGTTGGGGGTGGGCTTATGGGTGTTACAGCCAGCTTCCCACCGCCTGTGTTTGCTACTCTCCCGCTGCTGTTGTGCATCTGATGTTGGCCAGGTGGAAAAGTCCAGTGTCTGCTCATGCCATGTGTTCCCTGCCATCATGGAGCCTCCCCTCAAGTCTGTAAGCCGAAATAAACCCTTTTCTCCCACAATCTGCTTTTGGTTGGGTGCGTTCTGCCATCAATAAAAAAGTAATTGCAACAGCCCATCACTAGTGCTAGCTACTTGCTTCCTACCACCCAAGACAAATGGATGTTTCTCTTGTGCCTTTGTCACGTGGACAAACTTTAGCACTTACATACTTTCACTACAGTCTTTGTATATACGATAGACTATTCGTTTTTTTGAACACTGGAAGATACTTTGTTTACTTTTTAAATACTTTTATGTTATTTATTTGCAAGCAGAGAGAGTATGGACATGCCAGGGCCTTCTGCCACTGCAAACAAACTCCAGATGAATTCGCCGCTTTGTGCATTTGGTTTTACATGGGTACTGGGGAATTGAACCTGGGCCAGTAGGCTTTGCAAGAAAGCACCTTTAAGCAATTGAGCCACCTCTCTAGCCTTATAAGGTAATTTGATAGATTTTACAATCTATTTAATTCCAAACACTGGCTTTCAAGCTAAGGATCTATTTTTCCAAAGAATGGATGTAAACATAATATTAATCTATGCTTTAAAGTGACAGACTAATATTAAGATTCATGTAATTACTTCCAGTCTCGTCTATTTTCCCTGGAATTTTTTTATTAGTTATGTACACAGTGTGTATACAGCCATGTTGATACCACCATTAGCCTCCTCTCTGTCCTGCCCCCTAAGCAGGGGCCCTCCTTGTTGGGGAATGTGGGTCGTGCGTTGTGGGGTTAGCCATCAGTTATGGGTAAGAGGCAGTGTCTCTGTG
Source organism: Dipus sagitta (assembly GCA_036346955.1). NCBI lineage: Eukaryota > Metazoa > Chordata > Mammalia > Rodentia > Dipodidae > Dipus > Dipus sagitta. The sequence continues at coordinate 45,120,109 of CM070787.1, forward strand.
GATAATGTCCCAACATGTGGCTCTCACAATCTTTCTGCCCCCTCTTCCACAAATTTCCCTAAACCATGATGTGTTCATTTTAGGCCTACTTCAATGACAAGGTCTTGGGAGCCTCAGTTTCTCTGGATATCTGTTTTGGTAGGAGTTGAGTGTTCTCTGTGTCTATCTCCTTCACCCTTGTGCTGGTACAAGGTTCAACAAGAAAGCAGCACTCTTGTTCATCTCCTCAATTTCTCTTGGTTTCAGTTGGGGCTCCTGGTGAGGTGTGATGGGCTGATTCACTGTAGAAAAGATATTCATTTGTAAGGCATTCAACCACTCTTCTTTCCCTTTTTATTCTAAGGAAAATTTCAGTGTACTCCCTTTTTACCTTTTCTTTTTTGCTAGTCTTGTTCCTTGATTTGAGAGGGAGAAGGAGAGAGAGAGAAAGGAGAGAGAGAGAATTTGAAGGAAAACATAAAGTGAAAGCAGAGCAGGGAAAAACATAGGAGCAGAAAAGATGAGAGCCAGACAGCTTGAACTAAGGAGTGTAAGTAAGGTTTGGGGAAGGGAAAAACTCTTGAGCAAATGTCCCTTATGAGGAAACAGGAGAGAAAATGAAAGAGGATGAAATGGAAAGGCTCTACTGAGAATTCTCAAGATTTATAGAAGATGTATCAAATTCACTTATATTCAAATTTATAATTATCTACATGCCTCATAAACCATTCATTCCCCATGAAAACAGAAAGTGGGCGCATCATTAGCTATAAGCCGCACACACTGATTACGAGTATGCACACCTACCAAAAACTAAGTAGAATTAGAGGTTGTAAGAATCATGCCTTTTGACCATTTTATGTTATGAAATTATCCATGGAAGCCAGTATTTAGGACTAAATCAAGGAATTGAAAGCCATAATCTTAATCTTTTATCACCATCTTCCCTTAACCATCCTAACACAGGGCATGGTACCTTGCAATAAAGCAAAGGTTTCCCAGGAAGACATCAGGCTCTGTGAATCTCTGCTCACAGGACTTATTACTGCAATGTGGTGCTTGCTTGTGTGTGAGCAACTCATCTCCAATGCAGTCCACAAGAAGACAAAAATGATTGCAAATTGCTGTAACTACCTCTAATAATCAAAAAATCCTCCAAGATATGTAAAATATGCATTTTTTATAATGTGGTTTTTTCTTTTAAAATAAGCTGGGCATGGTGGTGCATACCTTTTATTTTTTAATATTTTATTTTTATTTATTTTTTATTTGACAGAGAGAGAGAGAGAGAGAGAGAGAGAGAGAGAGAGAATTGGTGTTCCCGTGCCTCTAGCTACTGCAAACAAACTTCAGATGCATGCACCCCCTTGTGCATCTGGCTACCATGGGTCCTAGGGAATCAAACCTGGGTTCTTTGGCTTTGCAGGCAAATGCCTTAACCACTAAGCAATCCCTCCAGTCCAAGGTGGCCTTTTATCTCCAAAAAAGTTAAAGGAAATGTGACTAGACTACTTAAACACACACACAAAATGGAGTACTTTCCCAGTGACAGGGCCCAAGTGAAGTGCCTTCAACCTAATGGATGGTAGAGTTCTGGATGATTTCTGTTGACTTTCTATAAATGCCTGCCTTCTACTACTTGTCTTCTTCAAGTAATGCAAGCATACAGGCATACTTTAGCAGAATGATTCAGGTATTACCATTACTATAAGATGTGAATAGCTAAGAATGGTGGTCCAATCTGTCAGCATCTTTGTTGCACTCGTTTTGGACAATACTTGGTATCAATCCAGCAAAGCTAAAGGGCAGCACAGCTGGAATTCACAAGGCATTTAACAGGTATACGGATTAACATCCAGATGAGGTCTGGTGCGCTCAGATTGCTAGTGCCATACACACAACACTATTCAGAGAAAGGCTATTCCACACTTCCCAGAACTGTAAACTCAACTCAGTCCTGGTAAGTAACATAGGCACCTTTGTGAGAACATCAGTTCACTGATGGAGTGTGAAGGTAAGGCTGATACTCTTCTGAACGCAATTTTCCATTAACACAAAGGCCTGGAAAAGCTTGGACTTCTCAGAAAGGCCAACAACTTTCCTTTTCCTGGTGCAAATTTAGCTGTCAAGTGAAATGTCAGTGAAATTCAAATTAACACACAGAGTATGTATTATTTAAAAAAAGGAAAAATGGGGCTGGGGAGATGGCTCTGTATTTAAAGGCACTTGCTTGCAAATCCTGCCAGTCTGAATTCAATTCCCCAGTACTCACAAAAAACCGGATGCACAAAGTGTTGCATGCATCTGAAGTTTGTTTATAATAGCAAGAGGCCCTGGTAATTCATAATCTCTATCTCTCTATCATCTATCTATCTATCTATCTATCTATCTATCTATCTATCTATCTATCTATCATCATCTATCTATGATCTATATTTATCTATCTAATCTATCTATCATTTTGTAAATAAATAAATAGTTTTTTTAAAAAAAAGAAGGAAAAATTGCAGCTTTATAAGAGAACCATACAGAGGAAACTTTGCAATTTGTGTTGGTTAAATCTTGCATGTTTACAGGTCAAGAATTTAAAGCTGATGCCAGAAAGACTAAGCTACTTGCTCATATGTACACAGCTAAACAGTAGCTCAGGACTGTGAAGAGGTGAGGCTCTTTTGAGACACAAAAAAATGATCATTCAAGATTTAGAGAGTAAATGGACTACTTTAGCCTCCAAATGAAAGTCATAGTAGAATCTTATTACCAATCTTTGTGCTTCTAGATTTCAACCTTTAAATTAGAATTTTATAATTTCCTCATAATGTCGATATTTAATGCATTCTTATTGAAGTTAATTATCCTATTGCACAGACTGCATTACTCTTTGTTTCTCTTAGTTCTAAAGTCTCATTTAAAAATCCCATCTTTGCACCAGAGACATCTACTATTAGGTACAATGGGACAAGTAGGGTATTTCTAAAAATGATGATACCAAGTAGGATATTTCTAGAAAGATTATTAAGCAGTAAGACTCATTTTCCTTCCTCAGAGCTGATGATATTACCAACTTGGCCAAAGACCTTATGAAACAATGACGTTCTTGAGAACAGGATCAAACACAAGGCTTCACACAGATATGTGGGATTATAGGGGTGGATGACAATGTGGCCTGTGGAAGACAATGGTGATGCACTCACTGTCTCCTTGGATCAGTGAAGCAGAGATACTAAAGATTTAGTGCTGTGGTGAGAACAGAGCAACCCTGACCTACTTTCTTCCCAGTGTTTTATGTAAATTCCAAATATACACAATGCCAGCTCTTTCCCATGCTGAAGATCCTAGGGCTTCCAAAACTGGAGGTCGAAGGCAGCAAGCCCATCTCCACCATCCAGACCCTCCTCTAGTTTATTTAGTGTGTGTTCCCGGTGACACCTTTCAAAGAAAACTAAGTAAATTGCATGAATATCACTAAGGTAGATTTTGAGATGGTTTTTCTCTTTGAGCAAGGGCAAACAAGTATTTTTTTTCTCATTCCAGATGAGACAGAGAATGCGAGTGATTGCACATTGAAGAGATTTTCATGAAACCTGAGTGTTACATAGATGAGAGAAGTGGGATTTTTGTATGTGGAGAAGGCCAGGAACAGGTGCTCTATGATAGATACTACTTTGAAGCTGGAAGGGCTTCAGTGGATTTACTATCTTGGAGGTACACACTGTGGTTAAAGCTAAGCTTTTGGCACTGGGGCATGAAGTAAGAAGACCACTGATGCTAAGCATGGGGTCAGTGAGCAGACCCACTACAGGAGGCAGCTGATGAGGTTATTAGATCCTTGCTGCAGGTAAGGTGGAATCCCTTATTAGTGGCATCATGTGCAGAAGCAGCACACGGTGCTTAGGACCAGCAGGTATCTTCCAGTTTGGGGGCCTGCCTTAGTCTAAGAGATACAACATAACCTAAATTCCAGAGAGCAGAATGATTGGAATTGCATTGAATCTGTATATTGCCTTTGGTAGGATTGCCATTTTCACAGTGTTAATTGTGCCTATCCAGAAGCATAGGAGGTCTTTCCATTTTCTCAAGTCCTCCTTAATTTTTTTGAGTGTTTTTATGTTTTCATTGTATAGATCTTTCACTTCCTTGGTTAGTGTTATTCCAAGATACTATTTTGCTGTTGCTATAGAAAATGGGACCATGTCACTTATTTCTTTCTCTGTATCTTTGTCATTTGCATATAGAAAGGCTACTGATTTTTATGCATTGATTTTTTTATCCTGCTACTTTGCTGAAGGAGTTAATCACCTTCAAGAATTTTGGGATGAAGGCTCTCGGATCTCTTAGGTATAGAATCATGCCATCAGCAAATAAAGCTAACTTAACTTCCTCCTTTCCAAATTGTATCCCTTTTATTTCTTTCTCCTGTCTTATTGCTTGAGCTAGGACTTCCAGTATTATGTTGAAGAGCAGAGGTAAGAGTGGACACCCCTGTCTTGTTCCTGATTTCAATGGGAATTCCCCAGTCTTTCTCCATTAAGTATTATTTGGGCTTTAGGAGCTTCATATATAGCCTTTATTATATTAAGATATAAACCAACCATGCCAGTTCTCTCCAGTGTTTTGATCATGAAGTGGTGTTGTATTTTGTCAAAGGCCATTTCTGCATCTATTGAAATGATCATGTGGTTTTTGTGTTTAGCCTTGTTTATGTGGTATATTACATTGACAAATTTCCATATGTTGAACCACCCCTGCATTACTGGGATGAATCCCACTTGATCAAGGTGGATAATGCTTTTGATGTGTTGTTGGATTTAGTTTGTGAGGATTTTGTCCAGGATCTTTGCAACTAAGTTCATCAAGGAGATAGGCCTGTAGTTTTCTTGTGGCATCTGTGCCTGGTTTTTGTATTAGGGTGATTATCCAATTTTGTGGCCCAGTTTGAGAAAGATTGGTTTGAGTTCTTCCATGAATGTTTGATAGAATTCAGCTGAGAAACCATCTGGACTCTTCTTTTGGGGGAGGTTTTTTTATTATATTTTCAATCTCAATATTTATGACAGGTTTGTTTAGGAGATTAATCTGCTGTGAGTTTAGCTTTGGTAGATGGTATGTGTCCAAGAATTTATCCATTTCCTCCATATTACCAGTTTTGTGGAATAGAGGTTTTTGAAACAAGTCCTGATGATTCTTCCAATTTCACTTATGTCTGTTGTGATCTCTCCTTTTTCATTTCTAATTTTGTTAATTTGAAGCATCTCTTTTTTTCAGTTGATCAAATTGGCCAGAGGTTTGTCAATCTTGTTTATTTTTTCAAAGAACCAGTTCTTTGTTTCATAAATTTTCTTAATTGTTTTCTTAGTTTCCAATTCCTGATCTTAATTATTTCTTTCTGTCTGGAGCTTTTTGGGTTGGATTCTTCTTGCTTTCCCAATGCCTTTAGGTGCATAGTTAGGTTATTGATTTGGGATCTCTCTGTCTTTGTTATGAAGGCATTTAGTGCTATGAATTTTCCCCCGAGGACCACCTTCATTATGTCCTATAAGTTTTGGTATGATGTGTTCTCGTTGTCATTCATTTCTAGAAATTTCACAACTTCATTTTTTTATTTTGTCCAGTACCTATTTATTGTTTAAAAGTATGCTGTTCAGTTTCCAGGAGCCAATGGGATTCTTGGTGGGTCTTTTGTTGTTAATTCCTAGCAATATGGCATTGTGATCTGATATCATGCAGGAAATTATGTCAATCTTCCTAAATATATGGAGGCAAGCTTTGTGACCCAGTATATGATCTATTTTAGAAAAGGTTCCATGGGCTGCTGAGAAGAATGTGCAATCTGTGGATTTGGGATGGAATGTTCTGTAGATGTCCATTATATCTAATTGTTCTATGGTTTTGTTGAGCTCTCTTACTGCCCTGTTGTCTTTCTGTTTGGATGATCTACCTATTACTGATAGTAGTGTATTGAAGTCTCCAAGTATGATGGTGTTGGTGGTTATTTCTCTTTTATTGTCTAGTAGGTTTTGTTTTATGAGTTGTGGTGCCTCTCTGTTTGGTGCATAATGATTTATGATTTTGATATCCTCTTAATGGATCATTCCCTGGATAAGTAGGAAGTGGTCTTATTTGTCCTTTTTGATTATTTTTGGTTTGAAGTCTATTTTATTTGATATTAGTATAGCTACGCCTGCTTGTTTCTTATTCCCATTTGCTTGGAATATCATTTTCCATCCTTTTACCCTGAGGAGGTATCTGTCCTTAGTGGTGAGATGGGTTTCTTGAAGACAACAGATTGAAGGGTCTAATTTTCTGATCCACCCTGTTATCTTGTGTCTCCTGATGGGTGAATTAAGGCCATTAATATTTAGGGTAATGACTGTGAGGTTTGATTTGATCCCTGCTATATTGTGTTGGTTTATGTGGTTTGGTGTTTTCATGGACTTTGAAGTTTTTGTGCCTTCTCTGAGTTTGGTTATTATGATGTGCTTCTTGTAGATATTTGAGGTTGATGATTTGATTCTTCCATGTGGAGAATTTCAGAATGATGACTGATCTAGTACTTTCTATGCATTTTGGAAAGATCCGCAAGCTACATTTGGCTACAGGCTCTCAGAAGAGAAATTTCTTACCCTTTTACTACCACATCTACCCACTGTACCTGCCTGTCTGACCACACTATCCCACGAGATTTCCTTAGTCATTCCTTTCCTTCCTTAGGATTGCTCTTCCTTTGTGTCCTCTTCTCTAGTCAAGATCGACATTCCAGCCATGCTTTTCATAAACCATAGGTCCCCACCCCCTGATCATTTCCATGAATGGCAATGTGCTTCAAGTTTCACCTTTATAATGTGCCCACTCCTGTGCACAACCTCTTTACTTCCTTAATTTAAAACGTTTCAACAGTTTCATATTCCATGGCCCTTGTGTTGTCATCTTCTCTTGTTCACTCCTTCTTAAACCCACTCTAGTCAGATTTTGTGTATCTCAGTGTCTCCAGTGGTTGAGTCAGTGCTGGACTCAATGTGTCCCAGTCCTCATTCTCCTCCACCTCTCAGCACACAGCTGCTTTCTCCCCCTGGAAACCATTTCTTGCTCTGCTTGTGGGACCGGGTCATGCTGTGTTCTTCCCAAACACTGGTTGTTCCTTCCTTTTCATTCCCTCTTGGTCCTCTCTTACTGACTTCTAAGTGGATGACTGTCCCAGCCACTTGTTAATCATTATTTCAGTAATATTGTCACTGAGTCTCTTCACTTTAGATGCTATCTATACATGTGCTGATAGTCTTAAATTTCATCACCAGCCTGTACCTTTCCCATAACCTGTTGCACACTCACATGCAGTTAATACTAACTATATTTACTTTCCTGCTGAGGATCACATTATAGTTAATATGTCCTGAATTTAACTCTCCATCACCACTGTAGACCAAGTAGCCATCATGTTCCCCTTGTACCATAGTGATTTTTTAAAAAATATTTCTACCTACCACCCACTTTTTCACATGGCACCCAAAATATTCTGTGAAAAATACAAAGCAGATCCCAACACACTCCACATATCAAAATTTAAAATTCAAAATTCTCCAGGGAGGAGATGGGCATGGTGTTGTATCTATAATCCCAACACTTGGGAGTTGAACACAAGAGTTTGAATTCGTGGACAGCCTGGGCTATATAGTAATATTTTGGTCAAAATAAACAAAAAAGATAAAATTTTCCTAATGATTTACCTTATAACTTAGAAGAAACTAAAATTATGAGGAACATAATATGAGGTCATCTATGATTTGCTCCTCCCTACAACCTTTTTCCTTACCACTCTTTATTGACTTTACTATTTTTTGGTGCTATGGTTTTATACTGCTGCTATAATAATTTCTATTATTATCTAATTACTTATGCATTTATCTAAAGTTTATCTTTTTATAAGAATGTATACTTGGGCTGGAAAGATGGCTTAGCAGTAAAGGCGTTTGCCTGTGAAGCCTAAAGACCCAGGTCCTATTCCCCAGGACCCAGATAAGGCAGATGCACAAGGTGGTGCATGTGTCTGGAGTTTGTTTACAGTGGTCAAACATCCTGGCATGCCCATTATTTCTTTCTCTATATTTGTTTTTTTCTCTCTCTCAAATCAAATAAATAAAAGAAAATATTTATTTAATATTTTATTTTTATTTATTTGAGAGAGAGGTACATAAATAGAGAAGGAGAGAGAGAAAGAATGGGCATGCCAGGGCCTCCAGCCACTGCAAACAAACTTCAGATGCATGCACCCCCTTGTGCAACTGGCTTACACAGGTCCTGAGGAGTCAAACCTGAGTCCTTTGGCTTTGCAGACAAGTGCCTTAATCACAAGCCATCTCTCCAACCCTATATATATATATGTGTGTGTGTGTGTGTGTGTGTGTGTGTGTGTGTGTGTGTGTGTATTTTTTTTAAAGAATGTATACTTAGTGTCTTACACATGCCAGGCAAGTGTGTTACCAAGAACCTGTACATTTCCCTAGCCCCTTTATTGACCTTACATTAATTGAATACTTAGCATAAAATTGTCCTTCTCCAGATAAACTCCCTTGCCACTATTCCTGACTACCCAGACAGTACCTCTCTACTTTCCTTCAGAACTATTATTCCCAGCACTGCTATCACTATGTGATATTTCATCTTTTGGAACATTTCCTATGCTGCTGCCATAGTAATTCATATTACAATATGGTTATTTGTGTACTTTGTCTAATGTTTATCTTATTTATAAGAATATGTACTCCACAGAATAAAGCATACTGTCTGGTTTGTCTGACCAGCTTGACTGAACCGCCTAAAAGAACCTCTGAGTGAGAGAAAGTTGAGGCTCAGTACATTTTCACTGAAAATTAGCCACTTTCAGTGAACCTGGAAGATTACAATAGCTGATTCTGAACTATGTTGGTTAGCTCACACTAACTGTGACCACGGCTGTACTGGTAGTGGTTTATGATTAGTCTATAGTTCACTCAATGAGAACAAAAATGCTAAGACAGGAAACAAATGCATTAAGACTATTCTAGGTATTCTGTGAAAAAATAATTTTATGATATAAAACACAGCAAAATAGTTTTTTAATCACTTTTAGCTGCCTCAAGGTCTTTGAAATTCCTATTTCCTCATGGAAAGACTTTTATATATGTCATTTGACAATAATAAAAACATGGTTTATAGATATTCCTAAACTAAAAACCAATTAATAAGAAAACTACTAGCAATGCATATAACTGGCAAAAGAACAGTTCAGAATATATATTGTGCTTCAGTAAATCAATAAATAAGATAAGCAACAAAATAAAAATGAGCACAGTCAATAAATATGAATTTTATATAAAGGATAACTGACCAATCAATATAAAAAGATTGTTCAACTTCAGATGTTACTGGGAAAAGTAAATTGAAACAAGTTGACAATATTAAATGCTGGAGAGAATGTGAAAGAAATACAACTAATTCTAGTGGGTGAATAAATTGCTATAGCCACTTTGGAAACCAAGTGGTGTTATTTTTTATAATGAAATGTGCATATTCTACTTCTTCAAAGTTATGTTTGTATACCTATAGGATGTAATGTATTCCATAAAAAGTTATTATAGGATATCTTTTGTAACTATATATGTATATTAATTTATTGTGTATTATGAAGTCATACACATTTCCTTCCCACTTAATATTTATGTTTGGGCTTCACTATCATAAATGACTCCACAATCTATACCTAATATACCTGTTTCTTAAATAACCAATTATGGCTGTCCCATTTTCTTAGGATGGCTGCTGTAGCCTTGAAATTCTGAACTTACTATCTTATACATCCTCATGACATTAAAAATACTTTACTCTTTAGTTTAGTATTTTGTTTCAGGAAATTATTTTTATACATAATATTAGGCAGAAAACATAGCTATTATTCCAATTAGTTTTAAGTGACTGTTACAAAATAGCCAAGAGGAACCATTTAAGGAAAGGAAAGATTTCTTTTGGTTAACAGTGTCAGCGGTATCAATCCAGAGTCAGTTCCTCCACTGTAACAGGCCTGAGGTGAGTCAGCACATCTCTAGCAACCCACTGGCAGAGAGATGGGAGGACACTGGGGATAAGATACAGCCTTTAATGACAATGATCAACATCCTTCAATCAAGCGCTGCTTTCCAGTCTCTACCATCTCCCACTAGTTCATTCAATTACAAATTCACCAATGAGTTAATCTATTGCATTCTCCAGAGCCCTCATGATTCAATCTTTCCGAAAAGTCACATCTCTGAACAGTGCACTGGGAACCAAGCTTTCAAACCATGAGCCTCCCAGGAACATTTCAGATCCAAATAACGCAAAAGACATAACTATGTTAATGTTTTAGGAAGCTTTGTGTCCTATGAAATTGACTCAGCAGCAATACCTTTCTGATTGTTTCATCAATTTCTCTTTGGTATTTCTTCAGGGTTCTTAAATTTTTAATTTAATTTTAATGGGCTAATTATCATTTTGGCAGTCTGATAAAATCTATACATCATTCCTCATGAGTTTTTTTTCAATGCATAAGATGAGACCATGGGACACAAAGAAAACAAATTATAACAAAATCTAGGTTCTGAGAAGGGCGTGGTGGCATATGCCTTTAATCCCAGCACTTAGGAGGCAGAGGTAGGAGGATCACCATGAGCTTGAGGCTGCCTGAGACTACATAGTGAAATCCAGGTCAGCCTCAGCCACAGTGAGATCTTACCTCAAACAACAACAACAACAACAACAACAACAAATCTTGGTTCCAGCCCCAAGCTATTCGACATGACTAGATTTTTGTTACTGTGTTCAGACTCATACTGTTTTGAATGTACTAACTACATCATAAGTTTTAATAATTTATATATCTTCTATTAATTATTCACAATTTTTCTTGACATTTCTCACATTTTAAAATATAACCTCTGACATAGTTTTGCTTATGCTTTCCCAAAATTGATGGAGATTCTAATTGGACATGTATTTACATTAACATTTTAGAAAATTGTTTCTATATTAAACCAATAATTTAAGAATTATGCTTTTCCCTGATCGAAGTGCCCCCAGGTCCCCAATTCCAGTATATTGTGTGCTGGAGGGTATGCATGGTGGGCATGGAGTGGGTAGGAAATACTCCCCATTCCCAGGGCTCCTCCCAATTTTGTGGTTCCTGTAGGTCCCCCTGTGGCTGGCTTGAGAATGCTTGGACCCTCTGTGAGCTTACTGCAGAAGCAGGTCCCTTGCTCTGCCTTCCCAATTGAAGGGTCTCTGGGTCCCCAACTCCTGGATATCTGGTGCCTGAGAGCGCAAGTCAGAGGGTGTGCATGTTGCAGAGTGTGTAGGCCAGATCCCTTTTCCCTGGCACATCCCAGTCTCCGGGTACAAAAGAATTGCTGAAATGGAATCAAACTATCAAAAAACCAACAATCATATCAATGGAATTGAACAGAATTATCTCTTAGAGCATTCAGCTTTTGACAGTACTTTAAACTTGAAGAAAATGTTAGAAACCTCAGAGAGATGCCGAATTAATAACCTAACTGTCCCACTAAAGACAAGAAGAACTCAACCTTAAGAGCTCCATATGGAAAGAAAGAATCAAGATCAGAGAAGAAATTAATGAAATGGAAACTAAGAAAACAATTAAAAATTGATTAAATGAATATCTGATTCTTTGAAAAAGTAAACAAGATTGCTATACCCGTGGCCAACTTGATCAAAAAGAGAAGTCTCAAATCAACAAAATCAGAAATGAAAAAGGAGATGTCACAACAGAAATCAATGAAATTGAAAGAATAGTCAGGGCATAATTAAAAAACTCTACTCCACAAAATTGGATAATCTGGAAGAAATGGATGAATTCCTAGACACATGCTACCTACAGAGATGCAATAACAAAAGAAAACTGCAGGCCTATATCCCTGATGAATTTAGATACAGAGATCCTGAACAAAATCCTTGCAAACCAAATTCAACAACACATCAAAAGAATTATTCATCTTGATCAAGTAGGCTTTATTCTAGAGATGCAAGGAGGGTTCAACATATAGAAATCGGACAATTTAATGCACCACCTAAATAAATTTAACCATAAGAATCACCTAATCATATCAGTTGATGCAGAGAAGGCCTTTGACAAAATACAACACCACTTCGTGATTTAAATGCTGGAAAGAATAGGTATGGAGGGTTTATATCTTAACACAATACAGGGTATATGTAAAGTACCCAAATCCCAAATAATACTTAATAGGGAAAGATTCAAGAAGTTCCCATTGAGATTGAGAACAAGATGGGTGCTCACTCTCATCAATGCTCATCAACATAGTAATAGAAGTACTAGCCCAAGCAATAACACAGGAAAAAGAAATGACAGGGATTCAAATATTAAAGGAAGGAGTTAAGTTAGCCCTATTTGCTGATGACATGTTTCTATACATAAGTGACCCAAAAGTCTCCTTCTCAAAACCTCTAAAGGTGATGAATTCCTTCAGTAAAGTGGCAAGATAAAATATCAATATACAGAAGTCAGTAGCCTTTCTATATGCAAAGGACAAATATACAGAGAAAGAAAATAAGTGATGCTGTCTCATTTTCACTAGCAACAAAAACAACAAAAAATCAAATACCTTGGAATAACACTAACCTAGGATGTGAAAGACCTATATAATGAAAACATAAAAAACTCAAGAAAGAAATCAAGGAGGACTTGAGAAGATGAAAAGATCTCCCATGCTCCTAGATAGGTAGAATTAATATTGTGAAAATGCCAATTCTACCAAAAGCAATATAAAGATTTAATATAACACCAATAAAAATACCAGCATCATTCTGCACAGAGATGGAAAAATGATCTCAAAATTCATATGGAATGGCAGCACACCTTGGATGTCATACCATCAGAAAAAAAAAAAAAAAACTCTGGAGGTGTCACCATACCCAATATAAACCTATATTACATAGCCATTGTAACAAAAGACAGCATGGTGCTGGCATAAGAACAGAAACATAGACCAATGGAAGAGAATTGAAGACTCAGACCTTATGTCAAGTAACTGCAGCTCCTTGATCTTTGACAATGGAGCCAATAATGTAGACTGGCAAAAAGACCATATCTCCAACAAATGGTGTGGGGTGAATTTGATGCCCATATGCAGAAAAATGAAATTAGACCCACTCATCTTTCCACAAAAAAAATCAAGTCCAAATGGATTAAAGACCTCAATATAAAACCTGAAATTCTTCTTCTACTGGAAAAAAAAAATACGCGCTATCCATGATATAGGAGTGGGGAAAGAGTTCCTAATCAAAACCCCATTAGCTCAGAAAATTAGACAATCACTGAACCAATGGGGTCTCATGAAGCTAAAAAGCTTTTGCACAAACATGCGATAAGAAGTGCCAATAGATCACCCACTGAATGGGAGAAAATCTTCACAAGCTATACGACTGGCAGAAGTCTAATATACAGAATCTACAAAGAATTCCAAAAACTGAATGATAAAATATCAGCCAATCTCCTCCATAAGTGGGGCCGAGAACTGAATAGGAGATTCTCAGAGGAAGAATTACAAATGGCTAACATACACTTAAGAAAATGTTGAACAACCCTAACCATTAGAGATATTAAAATTAAAACCACCATGAAATTCCACCTTACTCCAGTAAGGATAGCCATTAAAAAAAAGGGGAACAACGAGAAATCTTGATGAAGATGTGGGGAAAGAGGAACCCTCATCCACTGTTGGTGGGAATGTAACCTTGTACAAACAGTATGGAAATCAATTTGGAGACTGTGAAAAGGGTGAATATAGAGCTCCTAAAAGACCTAGTTATTCCCTTACTGGGTATTTATCCTAAATGCTTCATGTATCAATACAGAGACATTTGTGAAACCATGTTTATAGCCGCTCAATTCATCATAGCTAAGAACTGGAATCAACCCAGATGCTCATCACTGGATGAATGTATAACAAAGTTTTGGTGCATTTACACCATGGAATTCTACTCAGCAGTAAGAAAAAAATGATACAATGAAATTTGTAGTAAAATGGATGGACTTGGGACAGATCATATTCAGAGAACTCACACAATCACAGAGAGACAAATGCTGCATTGTGTCACTTATCTGTGGTTCTTAACCTGGACAGTCTCTAGTTGCTGTCATAAATATTAGGCAACTCGAGGCTCAGACAATAGGGATGGTAGTGTTTGAGGGAAGGGGAGGAAAAGAAGAGGGGGTAAAACAAACACAAAATTAAATAAAAAGTGAGCTGATACCATAGAAACCTTTATCCTTGGAAATAGCCTAAAAGATATAACAACCCTCAAAATGAGTAAGGGGGGAACACCTGAAAAGTAGGGCTCTGGTGAGAGTGGGATGAAGCCTAAGCTTAAAAGAAAATTCTTTTTCTTTTTCTGTCTCTGACCTGAAACTCCCAGTACCAGAGATTGGTTGCTACCCACATTAAGCTATTGATCAGAGAAACGTACGAGAGCCCCAAATCAAGACAGCTTTCTGTCAAAGCACTTGATTACATGCCTGATGCAAAAACTCACACCCTACTGCTGAAGACACCATATGCTGCTGACAAAGAGCATGGAGAGACCTGGCTGGAATTCAGAGGAAAGCCAGTCCCCAGACTGTTAGCTTGTCTAGTGCTGGAAAGCACTACGTGAGCTACTGGGGAAAATGGCCAATAACAGTCTGAGCAACCAGAGGCCTAAGCTACCCAGAAGCAAACACCCTGACACGATGTACACGCCAGTGCAAGAGTGGCACACAGCCTCAGTGGTTAACCAATAGCTTTCTGATTGGATAAGAGATCTGCTCTGTGTAAAGGAGCCCATATCTGGAATTGGGAAGCAGATCAGAATACTATGGAGACAAAGATTATGTTCTCCAGATTCAAACTCTCACTAGTCTTTGGCTAAAAGAGGAATTACGAGGAAACATCTGTTCTTCTTTTTCAGAAGGTAGCAAAACCAGAGGAGATAAACTACCCCTCACACTTCAGCCAAGCCACAGATGAAACCACAGAGGAATGGGGAGATGAGGAATAGTGCTGTTTCCATGCTGTTCCTCATAACCTGCACCAGGGTGTAGGAGATAGACCCTGAGGATATTCAACACCTACCAAAGTAGAGATCCAGAGGATCCTAAGAGCTCATCAGTACAGCAGACTTAAAACTTAATTAGCATGGCTCAGGAAATTTTGCGGAAGAGAGGGCAGAAATATTGTAGGAGCCACAGGTTGAGACATCATGCCCAGAGGCATTCCCTCCTCCCCAAAATAACTGACTGCTGCTCCTACAATGCATAAACTACAGCCCCATGTGGAATACCTGTCACCATGCTGATGAGTATCACCAACAGAATAGGACCAGGTATGAGGGAAAAGAGGGTACCAGCACATGATGTATTCATATGAAACATCTTGTTAAAAATAAAAATAAACATAGAAAAGAAAAATATATACTTCTATGGCATTATTTTCTTTTATGTTACAACTTGAGCTTCTCTCTTTAGTATTACCCCAATCAAATGTCAATTAAATACAATTCAAATGTTTTCTTAAACTTTTTATCTTGAAAATAACTTTGTAATAGAATCTGCCTCATCAAAGCATGTAGCTAATGTTGGTAACTAATAGGAAGCTGTTCTCAAAAAGCCTTTTTTCATATTATGAATTGTGTTTAACCTGATTTATGATTCCATGCTTTACTTGGTTTGTTTTTCATTCATTTAAACTAGGTACAGACCTAATATATTAGGTAACACTCTATTTCTCATGATGGTGCAGATGGTTTCATGACAAGATATATTTATCAAGATAAAAGAAATAGAAAAAAAAACAGGTAAAATTCACCAACATTTAAATAAGACTTCCTAAAGTGCTGATACTTCTAAGGGGATAAAAAAATTGAAAGTTAAGTTATTATATTTTTCTTCTGATTCATTATCAAGTATGTTTGGAGATATGATTAATGGATTTATAAATACTTTTATCACTTCATCCATACCAAAAAAGGATTCAAATTAATTCACTATTTTTGACTCTGTCCTTAATGGATTGTTGAAGTGCATTGCAACAAATCAATCTACTGCAGACTCAAGTTTGTGAACTATGATATATTCTTGTATGTCAAGGAAGAAATGGGAATCTAACTATAAATGATACTGAGAAACAGATTGGCTCAGTTTGTCCTAAATAAATAAAGTAACATGGCCATTTCAAAATATGAATTTCTTTCTTTTTTTCTAATGCTGGAAATATAATTTGTATACATTTTAATCTTCTCAGGAAAACAACTGGCTATGGAATTTAAAGAATTATATACACAATGAAAGTTTTAAGAAAGGAGGAATAAAGAGTCAGCTCAGCAGAGGGAGGCTTTATTCTGGAAAGCCAGAGAAGGGCTCTGACCAGGCATGTCAGAAGCTACTTTCCTCATAGACGAGGGGGTACTTATTGGGTGGTGGAGTCACTGAAGTTATTTGGCTGCATGGCAGTCTACCTTGCCTTGGGGCTTGGGCCACTACAGAGAAGTGATAATTGCACAGGTGGTTTGGGCATTTCCAAGAAAGTGATAATTGGGAGGGGTGGTCTGGGTTATTCCAGGAAAGTGATAATTGGGAAATACAGAGTTACAATGAAATGGCAATCAGCGTCTAAAAATGGAGACAGTCTGGCTATCACATCGTCAGCTCTGTCATTATATAGAAAACCAGGGTAAAAATGTGACAGGAGTGGATTCCATTCACAGTTCTGATCATGGGGTCAAAGTGGATGTGTGGCTCTTTGGGAGTGTAGCAGAGGTATCAACTTGATCTCATCTGAAGAGGTGGCTCTGGAAGTTAAAAAAAATATACATACTAGGAGGCAGCCTCAGAACCCCAAGCAGTAACAGGCATTTATGAAATCATTTGCAATTAGAGCTACTGAAACAAATTGTATAAGTAGGCAAATAAAAGATTGATTCATGACATTGGAAAGCAGAAAAACAATAAATATGAAGCAGCCTTGGCATTTAAGAAAATGAATTTTACCTCAGAGGAAATAAGCAAGGTCTCATGTATAGGTCTAGCTTAATAAAAATATATCTGAAAGAACTATAACCAGATCAACAGGTGTCTCAGCTGGACACAGAGATGTCAAGTCATATACTGAAAAATACAATAAGATGGCTATTAAAAAGGCTAATCTAGTCCAAAATAATTTTGGCTCTGAAATGCTGACATTTCTCTACAATTGCTATAGTGCAGCATTGAAGTTCTAATAACACAGGCATGGCTTCTGGGAACCTCAGGTTTTGTTTCCTCATTTGCCAAATATTAATTAGCACTTTGTGCACATAGCAGGCTGTTGTCCCACATGGCTAAGAGACTTTCTCTTAGAGTCTGTTATAAATGATACTGAAAAGGCAGTGAGGCAGCTCTTCATGAGAGTGATACCTATCAGAGCCATTATGAAAAAAAAAAAAAAACTTCTAGATCACATTAAGTCTATTGGGCATTATAATCTGATTATTATGTATCTCTATATGAATTTTCTTCTATGTGACATGACATTTACAGGTAACACATGAGTATTATATAAAAGGTTGAAAATAGTAAGAGAGGCTGTTAATAAGGCAACAAAAAGTTCTTTAGAAGAAAGGAAGAATAAATTGTTAACTTGGATAGGGAATTAATTGAAATTTGGGGAAATATGAAATTTGGTTTAGATAAGGTAAGAAGAATAATAAAGTAGTATATAGAAGCAATATTTGAAATATCTTGAACAATTCTAAGTTTAAACATAATAGAAATTAAGAAATTAACTAATTTTGAAGTTTAGATATCAAGTTTAAAAGTTCTTTATAAGTCTTTAATATAAGTCATGTAGTTTTTACCTTCTTGGTTCAGAGACCAAAAGAGGTCATAACTTTAGCAGAATTAATGAAAGTATATCAGGCTAAAAAAGCTAAAAGCTTTGATTAATCTTAATAATTTATTTGTGTCAGTTGTTTATTTTATAGGCACAATGAAATCTTATATAATTAGGCCAAATTTTATCTACTAGAATAAATTTTATGTATCACATTTAATAAAAGATAAAACACAAAATTGTTTATAAACCACTTTGTGAACACAATAGAAAAACAGAGCAGGTGTGGGGTTAACTGGACCCTGTGTGCATGATGCAGTAGCACAGTTTTTGCTCTTGAGTCCCCGAATTCCCAACTCTGTGTTCCATAGCTCCCTGTTCCCCTGTGCTGGAGGGTATATGCACAGAGTGAGTAGGCCTGAGCTCCCCATTTGTTCCCCACCCCTCAGTTCCCCAAGCCCCCAGTACCCATGCTACTGGTGTTGGCTGCCTGGACACTGCATGTGTATGGCAGGAGCAGGCCTTTGCTCCCAACTCCCTGACCTCCCACCTCATGGTTCACCAAGCCCCCCGCTACCCTGAACCAGAGGGTATGCATGTAGAGTGAATAGTCCTGAGCTCTTGGTTCCCCACCTCCCACTTCCCCTGATATACTTGTTGCAGTTGCAACTTCTACAACCTGCACATCTGAGATTATAGCCCCATCCCACTCCAGACCTAAATCACAACACTCACTGAAAATCCTACAAGGACGAATGCATGCAAGTAAGAATTTTGGGTTGGAGAGATGGCTTAGCAGTTAAGTGCTTGCCTATGAAGCCTAAGAACCCCAGTTCAAGGTTTGATTCCCCAGGACCCACGTCAGCCAGATGCACAAGGAAGCACATGCATCTGGAGTTTGTTTGCAGTGGCTGGAGGCCACTGGTATGCCCACTCTCTCTCTCTACCTCTTTTTTTCTCTGTTGCTCTCAAATAAATAAATAAAAATAAACAAAAATATTTAAAAAGTGTATGTTTGCCATTTCTATTTCTTGCTCTGTGAACTGCCTGTTCAGCTCTTTGCCCCATTTTGTAAGTGGGTTGTTTGACTTCTTACTGTTTAGATTTTTGAGTTCTATGTAGATTCTAGAGATTAGGCCTCTATCAGTTGGATAACCCACAAATATTTTCTCCCATTAAGAAAATGTTCATCATCCCTAATCATCAGAGAAATGCAAACTAAAACAACTATGAGATTCCACCTTGCCCCATTAAGGATAGCAAACATCAAAAAAATCAAATGAAAATAAATGCTGGCGAGGATGTGGAGAAGTAGGAACACTCATCCACTGTTGGTGGGAATGTAAGATGGTACAACCACTTTGGAAAGCAATATGGAGACTGCTGAAAAAGGTGACTATAGAGATACCACCAGACACAGTTATTCCCTTACTGGGCATCTACCCTAAAACCTTAAAACCACAGGCCAGAAAAATTTGCTCAACCATGTTTGTAGCGGCTCAATTTGTAATAGCTAAGAGCTGGAATCAACCCAGATGTCCATCAATAGAAGAATGGATAACTAAGATGTGGTATATCTACACAATGGAATTCTATACAGCAGTAAGAAAAAATGACACAATGAAATTTGAGGAAAAATGGTTGAACCTGGAACAGATCATTCTCAGTGAACTTACCCAATCACAGAAAAAAAAAATCGCCACATAGTCTCACTCATCTACAACACCTAACCTGAATCTACCAAAGATACCTTACATACCAGCAAGCATCTCCTAGACTAGACACTAGGATGGAAGGGGAGGGAGGGGAGGGCATCAAAGGGGTGGGAAACACAAATCTAGACCCAAACGGCAATGGTACCATAATCTTCTACTCACTAAAAGACAGACCAAATGGCTGATCCTTCATCAGGCCCTTACAGGGAACACCTGAACCACAAGACACTGGAGAGGGTAAGATTAAGACTAACCTTAATCTCCTACATCTTCCCTCCCTCACTTCCCCTCTCCCTGTCTCTCTCTCTCTCTTATCTCTAACTCTTGTATATTAGTTATATTTTTCTTCATTTTCTTAGTGGGCACTGACCTGTAACTCCCAGATCCAGCATGGGGCTACCATCCACAATGAGCTTTTGATCAGAGAGACCTACAAGGTTTCCTAAAAGACAGACAGATTTCTGTCAGAGTACTTGATGACCCACCAAAGGCTAGTGGTAAGACCCTACTGCTGAAGATACCTTATGTGATTGACATGCAAATTAGAATGGCATCGCTGGCAGTTGGAAGAGAGTCAGTCCCCAGACAGTCAGCGTGTCTAGTGCCAGAAGGTGCTACATGGGCGACTGGGGGAAATTGACCAATATCTGTCGAAGCAACGCATGGTCTAACCTACTTAGCAGCAAATAACTTGTTGTGATGCCCACACAAGTGCAGTGGTGGCACACAGCCATGGTTGGGAACCAACTGCTCTCAATCTGGCTAACTGATCCCCTCACTGGTATGGGACCCATAGCTCGAGCTGGGAAACAAGTCAGAACCATATCCAAACGTAAACCCACTCTCCAATATCAAGCTACCATTAATTGTGGGCTACAAGAGGGCCTACACATATTAAATTCTCTATTTAAAAAAAAAAAGTAAGGGTTATCTCATTTGTCCTGGTGCTAACTTACTCTCCGTTGGAGAATCTGCTTCTCTTTTTCAGATAGATGTAGATCCTAAGGAGAGAGTCACCCCATCATACCTCAAAAGGACTCTGGCTGAAACTAAGAAAAATCGGAGAAACAAGCAAGGGGGCTGTTTTCCTGATGAACCGGACACCAGCACAAGGGGGAAGGAGATCAGCACAGAGAAAAATCAACTCCTACCAAATCAGAGAGCCAGAGCCTCAGAGGCCCCCAACACCTCATCACTGAAGCAGACCAAAAATGAACCCAACATGGCTCAGGGAAATTTTGCCGAAGAGGGGGCGGAAAGAATGTCAGAGTCACATGTTGGGTCATGATATGCAGAGACATTTAGCTTACCCATAACTGTGGGCTAACTCCACAATGCATGACCCATATACCTCAACAAGGAGGGGCCTAGGGGAGGGGATTGGTCACGGATGAGCCTAATAATGGTACCAAACTGACTGTATTTGCTGAATACAGAACTGACTAATAAAGAAAAAAAATTGAAAAAAATAAGAATTGTACCCTGAGATGGGGAGACCCAATGAAAAAAAAAAAAATCCAAAACTGAGAAATTGCCACGAAGTCTACCTAGTTTCACAGTGGAAGTATCCAATGAAAACATAGAGGAAACAACAGGAATTGAATCCCAAATGAAAACACAATGAGCTATATGACCCTGACAAAGCGAGTTGCTGCACTGGCAGCAAATCATAAAAAAATCACACATATGAAATGCATACAGCCTTCATCACTAAGCATTACTTAACTGGAGAAAAACAGAGAGACCTCAAAAAATAGATAAACCAATTGAAGGTGAGTCAAAAACTAGGGAATCTCGATAACAAGCTGATTAAGCTTAATGAAAATATCAAATGAAAGAATTAATTCTGAGAAACTTAAAGAAAATCAATCCTCTATCTGAAATTGGAACTTGACAAAGGGGTGGATACTCTACAGGAAAAGACAACAGGAAATATAAAGCAAATAGAGCTTATAAAAGCCTCCCTAGAACAGCTCACTAGCAGAGTTCATCAGGTGGAAGACAGAGCATCAAATCTGAAAGACAAGACACAGGAAACAGTTTAGGAGTCCAAAAACTTTGATAAGTTCCAAAAAATCAAGTGAACATAGCATGATGGTACTGTGGCATACGCTAAAATGAACAAACATCCAGATCATGGATATACTAGAAGGGGAAGAAATTCAGGCCAAAGGCACTGACAAGATCTTCAACAAAATTATTGAAGAAAACCTCCTATTGTCTCAAAAGAGAAACCAACCCAGATAAAAGAAGCTCACAAAGATAAAAGAACTCCAAGCAGGCTGGACCAAAGAAGAAACTCTCCAGGGCAGATCATCATTAAAACTCTCCTCTAAGCAGAAAGACAGAAGGAACATATTACATACACAGGCAATTCTATCAAAATTACCTCATATTTCTCAGTGTAAACTCTGAAAGCCAGATGGGCCTGGAATGGAGCCTTTCAAAGTATAAAAAATTATGACTACTAACCCAAACTACTGTATCCAGCGAAAGTATCACTCATAATAGATGGCAAAAGGAAAACTTTCCATGAAAAAAGTCAAATCTATGATCATATGAACACAAAGCCAAACCTACAGAGAATATTTCAGGGAACATTCCACACAGAAGAGTCAAACAACCAATCTCAACAGCCCACAAGAAAGATCACAATAAACAAAAATTGAACAGGCTCAAAAATATATAAAGCCCAAGAATGCATCAAACTCCATAAAACCTCTCCAACATGATAGGAATAAAATTAAACCTCTCAGTTATAATCTTAAATACTAATGGTCTTATCTCACCAATCAAAGACACAGGTTAACAGTGTGGATCAAAAAAATTGGCCTTTTATCTGCTTTTATCAAGAAACTCACCTCACCACTAAGGACAGATATATCCTTGTGGTGAAAGGATAGAAAATGATTTTCCAAGCATATAAACGCAAGTGGTTGTGGCTATATTAACATCTGATAAGATAGACTTCAAATGAAAAGTAATCAAAAAGGACAGAAAAGGTCCATTTTTGCTAATTAAAGCAACAATCCAACAAGAGGACATTGCCATCAAAAATCTGTATGCACCAAACACAGGTGCACCATAGTTTATAAAACAAAACTTACTTGACAATAATCTAGATATGAACAGCAATACCATCATAGTAAGTGATGGGTATGGTGCAAAAAAACAAATCTAATACAACTTTTAAAAACCCCTCTAGAATCCTTCATTAACAGAGCCAATCATGTGGAGGACAGAACCTCTGAGCTGGAAGACAAGAAAGAAGAAATTGATCAGGTGTCCAAAAACTTTCCAACATTCAAAAATTCATGCAACACAATATAAGGGAACTGTGGAATACTATAAGATGATCAAATATCTGGATCATAGGCATACCAGAAGGGGAAGAAATCCAGGTCATAGGTATTGAGAACATATTTGAAAAAAATTACTGCAGAAAATTTTCCCAATTTTGCAAAAGAAGGGACCATCCAGATACAAGAAGCTTACAAAACATAAAACATGCTGGACCTAAAAAGGAACTCTCCAAGTCACATCATACTTAAAATTCTAAACAACAAAAACAAAGAGAGAGTCCTAAAAGCAGCAAGAGAGAAACAACTCATCACATATGAAGGCAATTCCATCAGAGTTACCTAAGATTTTCCTGGGGAAACCATAAAATCCAGAAGGACTTGGAATGGAACACTTCAAAGCCTAAAACACTATGGCTTCCAACACAAACTACTGTACCCAGTGAAAATATCCATTATAATATATGGAGAAAGGAAAACTTTCCATGTCCAGAGCTAGCTCTATGATTACATGAACACAAAGCCAAACCTACAGAGAATACTTCAGGAAATATTCCACTCAGAAGTATCAAACAGGCAACTTCATGAGCCTATAAGAGGAATAACATAATAACCAACACTAGAGCAGGGATGAAAAAGTGCAAAGTACCAAACTCCATGAACCCTTCAGCATGGCAGGGATTAAATCAACTTCACCTTTATAACTTTAAAAATTAATGTACTTAACTCACCTATAAGAGGACATAGAGCAAAAAGGAGCCTTTAATCTGCTGCCTTCAAGAAACCCATCTCACCACTAAAGACAGACACTTCCTCAGGGTGGAATGATTTTCCAAGCAAATGTAACTAAGAAACAAGTTGATGTGGCTATATTAATATCTGACAAAATAGTGTTCAAACCAAAAGTTATTAAAAATTATAAAGAAAGATACTTTTTACTCATCAAAGAACAATCCAACAAGAGAACACCACAATCATAAATGTACATGCACAAAGCACATGTGCACCAGAGTTTATAAATCTTACTTGACAATAAATCAGAAATAAATCCCAATACCATCATAACAGGGGATCTCAGTATCCCATTATCATCATTACACAGATCATCAAAGCAGAAAATCAATAGATAAGTAAGAGAGCTCAGCACCACCACAGAGCAATTAAACCTAAAACACATCTACAGAAAATTCTACTCCAATTCTAAAGAATACACATTCTGCCCATGGAAACTTCTTCAAAATAGATCATATATTAGGGCATAAAGCATATCTCCATAAATTCATGAAAATTGACATAACTTCCTGCATCATATCAGAAAACAATACATTAAAGCTAGAAATTAACAACAAGAGAAACAACAGAAATTGCAACAGCTCCAAGGTACTCAACAACATGCTATGAAACAATGAATGGGTTGTAGAAGAAATCAAAAAGGAAATTGTAAAATTTCTTGAACTGAATGATAATGAAAATACAACATACCAAACCTTATGGGACACAATGATGGGATTTTATAAAGCACCACATTTCCCCCAAGGGGAAGTTTTATAGCACTAAATGCCTTCATAACAAAGACAGAGATATCTCAAATTAATAATCTAACCATCCACCTAAAAGCATTGGAAGAAAACAACAATCCAACCCTACGAGCTCCAGATGGAAAGATATAATTAAGATCCAACAAAAATTAATGAATTGGAAACTAAGAAAGCAATTAACAAAATTGATGAAATGAAGAGCTGGATCTTTGAAACAATAAACAACATTTAGAAACCCCTGGCCAACTTGATCAAATGAAAAAAAGAGAAGTCTTAAATTAACAAAATTAGAAATGAAAAGGAGGATGTCATAACAGACATCAATGAAATTAGAAGAATCATGAGGATACATTTTCCAAACCTATGCTCCACAAAACTGAAAAATCTGGAGGAAATGGACCAATTTTTAGACACATATGTACCAAAACTAAGTCCAGAACAGACAGATCTCATAAACCCATTATACCCATTGAAATTGAAAATTTAATAGAAAAACTCCCTCCCTCCAATGAAAGTCTGGAACCTGATGTATTTTCAGCCCAATTCTACCAAACCTTCAATGAAGAACTAAAACCACTTTTTCTTAAGCTTTTTAAAATAATCAGAGAATAGGGAGCCATCTCTAACTCCTTCTATGAATCTAGCAACATCCTAATACCTAAACCAGACAAAGATACAATATGAAAAGAAAACTATAGGCCTATATCCCTGATGAATTTGGATCCAAAATCCGGAACAAAATCCTTGCAAACCAAATTCAACAACACATCTGAAGCATTATCCACCCCAGTTAAGCAGACTTTATCCCAGGAAGGCAGGGATGGTTTGACACATAGAAATCAATTAACGTAATACACCATAAGTAAACATAAGAAGCACATGATCATCTGAATAGATACAGAGAAGGCCTTTGCAAAAATACACCACCACTTCATAATCAAAACACTGGTGAGACTAGGCATGGAGGGTTTATATCTCAACTTAATACAAGCAATATACAAAGCACCCAAAGCCCAAATCACACTAAATAGGGAAAGCCTCAAGGAATTCCCACTAATATTGAGAACTAGGCAGGGTGCCCACTCTCACTACTGCTCTTCAACATAGTACTGAAATCCTAGTCCAAGCAAAAGGCAGAAGAAAGATATAATGGGGATATAAATTGGAAAGGAATTCAAACTATTCCTATTTGAAGATGACATGATCCTATGCATAAGTGACTTGAAAAACTCTATCATAAACTTCCTAAAGGTGATAAATTCATTCAGCAAAGCAGAAAAAAACAAAATCCACATCCCCAAATCAGTAGCCTTTCTATACACAGTAGATGAATATACAGAGATTCTTATCCCACTGAACCTATGTGGGCCTCAGTTTACTTTGGAGAATCTGTTTTCCTTTTTCAGAAGGCAGCTACAACTGAGGAGATAAACCACCCCTTGCATATCAGCCAGGGCCCAAGTGAAACTACAGAGGAATTAGTGAGATGAGCAAGAGTTCATCTTCAATAGTGAGCTTGTCAACCACTGCCAGAGTCATGGAGACAGACACCGAGGATACCAAAACACACCAAAGCTGAAATCCAGAACCAGAACATGTGGAGAGCACAACACTAAAGGAGACATAAGACATATGTGCCATGACTTGGGGAATTTTACAAAAGAGGAAGCAAAAAGATTGTAAGAGCCACACAGTGGAAAAGAATGTCCAAAGGCGTAGACACCCCATTACAATGACTGACTGATGCTCTCACATCTCATAACCCTAGGGGAATACCAACAATCCCACCAACAATAGCCCTCACTGGAATGGGGGCAGGGGGGATGGAAATGATGGTACTAATATATGATGTGTGCACACAAGTTTCTACTTAATGTGGTAAAAATAAATAAATTGAAAAAAGAAGAACAATATATAAGATCTATTATTATAAACAGGGGATGAGACATTTTTGCAAACATTAGTAACAGCAGAATCATATTTAGTAATACTTGAATTTACCTTAAATATAAAATCATTTAATAGTGTATTTATGTATGTGCACATGTTTTAGGTCTTCCTTAGTGTTGTACTCTCAACAGGTTCTAGATTTCTGCTTTGGTGTTATATATTTATGTTATATTTTTTGCTTAGTTCTTAAATATATCTTAACTAGAATTTTAATAACCTTTTAATAATGCTTTTATTTTATTAGTATTTATAATATCATTTATATCTCTATTTAGGATCAGGTTAGGAGAAATTTCTAATATTTCCATAGAGAAAGGAAATTAGATCTGTACTTTAATGGCCCCCAAGTCTAATCTCTGCCAATACGTCTATCATTCCACCTTTCAAGAATTGAGACTCCCATATTTTTCAGGAAAGGGTTATTGATCTGGCTTTTTAGCCTGAAGTGAGACAAAGAGGGTGCTTTTTCGGGGGGGGGGTTTCTATTCTTGTTGACAAAAGTCAATAAAAGGGACCTGAGATAGATCGAGTTTGACCCTCTGAGGGGGAATTGATGAAATTGTAAAGATGTCCCATTTTTTCTTTTTCATTTTTAAAAGTTATTTTATTATTATTATTATTAACAACATATCTTGTATGGTTAAATCATGTATTAATACTCTCTTGTCCCTCATCCCTGCTACAATTCTGCTGGGAATCCTGTTCAGTAGGGTTTCAGGTATTCCCTGTGGGGTTGTGGGTTATGCATTGTGGGATCAGCAGTCGGTTTTTCTATGTACGTGTGGTGTGTGGGGGATGCCTCTGCAAATGATGTCTCAACCTGTGGCTCTTGAAACCTTTCTGCCCACTCTTCTGCAAAATTCCCTGAGCTGTGGTGGGTGACTTTTAAGTCTACTTCAGTGATGAGCTCTTAGGAGCCTCTGGTACTTTGGTAGGTGTTGAGTATACACAGGGTCTGTCTCCACCCTGGTGATGATTATCAGGTTCAGCAGGGAAGAGGCACTCTTGCTTGTCTCCCCAATTCCTTTGTGGTTTCAGCTGTGGCTTGGTTGAAGAGCAAGAAGTAGTTTATCTCCATGGATTTTGCTATCTTCTGCAAAAGAAGAAAAGATTCTCTAACGGAGAGTGAAGTCAGCATAGTTTAGATGTGATATGCATTATTAATTTAGGGAGAATTTGATGTATGTTAAAAGAGGGCTTTTAGCCAAAGACTAGTGAGAGTTTGACAGTGGAGAGCATAATCTTTATCTCCATAGGATTCTGATCCAGTTCCCAATTCCAGATATGGGGTCATTTACAATGAGCAGATCTCTTAGCAAATCAGAAAGTTATTGGTTACCCACCAAGGTTGTGTGCCAGTATCACACTGGCTTGTACATCCTGTCAGGGTGTTTGCTTCTGAGTAGCTTAGACCTCTGGCTGCTCAGACCATTGTTGGCCACTTTCCCTCAGTAGCACATTTAGCACTTTCAGCACTAGAAAGGCTAACTGTCTGGATACTGGCTTTCTTCTGGATTCCAGCGAGGTCTCTCCATGTTCTGGGTTGGCAGCACATGGTGTCTTCAGCAATAGGGTCTTACCTTTTGCCTCAGGTGCATAATCAAGTGCTTTGACAGCAACCTCTCTTGTATTGAGGACCTCGTAGGTGTCTCTAATCAATAGGTCATTGTGGTTAGCAACTGATTTCTGGTACTGGGAGTTATAGGTCAGACAAATTAAAAAAAAATATTTAAGCTTAGGCTTAGTCCCACCTTCTCCAGGTTCCATTTCAGTCGCCTCCCCCTTACTCCTGAGAGAGTTACATCTTTTAGTCTATCTCCAAGGATAAAGGTTTCTGTGGTTCTAGTTAATTCTGGATTTAGTTTTGTGTTTGTTTCACCCTGCTTTTCCTCCATCCAAGCCCTTCCATCTCTATTGTCTGGGTCTTGAGTTGCCTATCATGTATGGCAGTGACTTGAACTGATCCAGTGTAGGCACTGCTGATAAGTGAGTCCATGTGGAATTTGTCTTTCTGTGATTGTGTGAGTTGACTGAGTATGACCTGTTCTAAGTATGTCCATTTTTGTCTACAAATTTCATTGTATCATATTTTTTCTTACTGCTGAGTAGAATTCCATCGTGTAAATATACCACAAGTTTGTTGTCCATTCATCCAATAATGAACACCTGGGTTGATTCCAGTTCTTAGCCATAATGAATTGAGCAGCTATCAGCATGGTTGAGCAAATATTTCTATAGTGAAACATGGAGAATTTAAGATAAATGGCCAGTATGGGAATAACTGGGTCTGTTGGTAGCTCTATTTTCATCCTTTGGAAGAATTTCCATATTGAATTCCATAGTGTTTGTACAAGTTTACATTAATACCAATAGTGGATGTGAGTTTCTCTTTCCCCACATTCTCCCCAACATTTGTTGTTGTTTGATTTTTTTTAATTTTTTTTTGTTATTTTTATTTATTTATTTGACAGCGACAGAAAGAAAGAGGCAGATAGAGAGAGGGAGAGAGAATGGGCATGCCAGGGCCTCCAGCCACTGCAAACGAACTCCAGACGCCTGTGCCCCCTTGTGCCTCTGGCTAACATGGGTCCTGGAGAGTCGAGCCTCGAACCGGGGTCCTTAGGCTTCACAGGCAAGTGCTTAACCGCTAAGCCATCTCTCCAGCCTGTTGTTTGATTTTTTAAAAAATAATTGCCATCCTTACTGGGGTAAGGTAGAATCTCATGGTTGTTTTAATTTTCATTTCCTCAATGTTTAGGGATGTTTAATATTTTCCTAAGTGTGTGTTAGCCATTTGTATTTCTTCCCTATTCATTTCTCTGCCCCATTTTTGGAGTGGGTTGTTTGAATTTTTATTGTTTAGCTTTTTGTGTTCTTTGTAGATTCTAGATATTAGGCTTCTGTCAGTGGCATAGCTGCAAAAACTTTCTCCCATTCAGTGGATAATCTATTGGCTCTGCTTATGGTATGTTTGTTTGTGCAAATCTTTTTAGCTTCATGAGATCCGATTGGTTGAGTGATTGTTTAATTTCATGGGCTACTGGGGTTTTGTTTAGGAAGTCTTTCTCCATTCCTAGATCATGAAAAGATCCTCCTATTTTTTTATTCCAGTAGGAGAAGGGTTACAGATCATATATTGAGGCCTTTAATCCACTTGGACTTGATTTTTGTGTATGGTAAAGTGAGTGGGTCTAATTTCATTTTTCTGCATATGGTTATCCAATTTGTCCAGCACCATTTGTTACAGATGCTGTCTTTTCACCAGTCTATGCTATTGGCACCTTTGTCAAAGAGCAAGTAGCTTTAGTTACTTGTTCTAAGGTCCAGGTCTTCAATTCTATTCCACTGGTCTATATTTCTGTCCTTATGCCAGTACCATGCTGTTCTTGTTACTATGGCTTTATAATATAGCTTTAGAGTTGGTATGGTGACACTTCCAGAGATAATTCTTTTGCTGAGGATATGTTTGGAAATCCTGCTGCCATTCCATATGAATTTTGTGATCATATTCCTATCTCTGTAACGAATGATGCTGGGATTTGTACTGGTATTTCACTAAATTTATATTGCTTTCGGGGGAGAATTGCCGTTTCACTATATTAATTCTACCTATGCAGCAGCATGGGAGGTCTTTCTATCTTCTCACATTCTCAATTTATTTCTTGAATTTTTTAATGTTTTCATTATAAATGTCTTTCATATTCTTAGCTAGTGTTATTCTAATGTATGTAAAATTTTGTTGCATTGAAAATCAGATCACATCCCTGATTTTCTTTCTCTGTATATTGGTCCTTTTCATATAGAATGGCTATTGATTTTTGTGTGTTAATTTTGTGTGCTACCAGTTTTCTGAAGGAATTAATCACCTTTTTGACATGAGGACTTTTGGGTCACTTATGTATAGGATTGTGTCATCTGCAAATAGGGCTAAATTGACTTCTTCCTTTCCAATTTGTATCCCTTTTATCTCTTTCTCCACTCTTATTGCTTGGGCTAGGACTTCTAGTACTACGTTGAGGAGCAATGGTGAATGGGCACCCCTGTCTTGTTCCTGATCTCAGTGGGATTCCTTGAGTCTTTCCCCATTAAGTATTATTTGGGCTTTGGGTGATTTATATTACATCCTTAATTATCTTAAGGTATAAACCCTCCATGCCTGTTCTTTCCAGCATTTTGATCACAAAGTAGTGTTGTATTTTGTCAAAGGCTTTCTCTGCATCAATTGAGATAATCATGTGGTTCTTGTGATTAAGTTCATTTATGTTGTGTATTACATTGTCTGATTTCTGTATGTTGAACCATTCCTGCATCCTTGGGATGAAGCCTACATGATCAAGATAGATAAGGCTTTTGATATGCTGTTGAATTAAGTTTGTGAGGATCCTTTCATCTAAATGAATCAGGGATATGGGACTTTAGTTTTCTTTTCTTGTATCGCTGCCTAGTTTTGGTATTAGGGTGATGCTACCCTCCTACAAGGAGTTGGGTAGGATTCTCAGCACTCTGATTATGTGAAATAGTTTGGGAAAATTTGGTTTTAGTTCTTCAATGAAGTTTTCATGGAATTCAACTGAGAAGCCATTGGATCTTAGACTTTTCCTTTTGGGAAAGGTTTTTGATCACCTTTTCAATTTTGATGGATGTGATACATTTGTCTAGGAGGCAAATCTGCTCTGGTTTCAGTTTTGGCATGTGGTATGTGCCTAGGAATTCATCCATTTCTTCTAATTTATAAAATTTTATGGAGTAGAGGTTTTGGAAGTAAGTCCTGGTGATTTTTCCAGTTTCCTTGATGCATATAATAATCTCTCCTTTTTTTCGCTTGATCAAATTGGCCAGGGTTTTATCAACCTTGTTTATTTTTTCAAAGAACCAGCTCTTTGTTTCATTGATTTTTAAAATTGCTTTCTTGTTTCTTTTTCTTTTTCTTTTCTTTTTTTTTTTTTTTTGAGGGGGTTAGAACTAGTCACCATCTTTTTTTTTCATTAGTTATGTACACAATGTATACAGTCGTGTTCGTACCATCATTATCCTCCTCTATGACCTCCCTTCTCCACAGGGACCCTCCTCGTTGGGGAATATGGGTTGTGCATTATGGGGTTAGCCATAAGTTATGGCTAAGAGGCAATGTCTATGTGCATAATTACCCAACACGTGGCTCTAGCATTCTTCCCATCCCCTCTTCCACAAATTTCCCTGAGCCATGTTGGGTTCACTTTAGGTTGGCTTCAGTGATGGGGTCTTGGGAGTCTCTGTGTCTCTGGATATCTGATTTGGTAGGAGTTGATTTTTCTCTGTGTCTATCTCCTTCACCCTTGTGCTGGTACCAGATTAACCAAGAAAGCATCACTCTTGCTCATTTCTCCAACTACTCCTAGTTTCAGCTGGGACCCTTTTGTGGTGTGATGGGCTTGTTCTCTCCTTAGAATATGCATCCATCTGAAAATGAGAAACAAATTTGACAATGGAGAATGAAGTTAACACCAGATAAAAAGGATAACCTTTGTTTTCTTAGAGATAATTTAATAGGTGTAGGCCACGATTGGTGAGAGCTTGATAATGGAGAGTGGGCTTGTTTTTGGATATGGTTCTGACTTTAATCCCAGCTCTAGCTATAGGTTCTGTTACACAGAGCATATCAGTTAGCCAAATGAAGAGCAGTTGGTTTCCCACCATGGCTATATGTCACTATTACACTTGGGTGAGCAACATGTCAGGTTGTTTGCTGCTGAGTAGCTTAGACCATGAGTTGCTTGGACAGATGTTGGTCATTTTCCCCCAGTTGCTCCTGTAGCACCTTCTGGCACTAGACATGCTAACTGTCTGGGGACTGACTCTCTAGATTCTAGCCAGGTCACTCTTATGTTCTATCCCAACGGCATATGGTGTCTTCAACAGTAGGGTCTTACCTCCAACCTTTGTTGGGTTATTGAGTACTCTGACAGAAATCTGTCTTCTTTTGGGAAACTTTGTAGGTCTCTGATCAACAGCTCATTGTGGATATTAGCCACATGCTGGTACTGGGAGCTGCAGGTCAGTGCCCAAGAAGAGAAGGAAGGAAAAAGATAAGTAATATAAAGGAGATAGAGAGAAGAAGGAGAGAGAGAGAGAGAGAGAGAGAGAGAGAGAGAGAGAGAGAATGAGCACAATGGGAGAAGATTAATGTCAGTCTTCATCATACCTTCTCCAGGGCCTTGTGAGTCAGGTGTTCCCTCTAAGGGCCTGCTGAAGGTTCAACCATTTAGTCTGTCTTTTAGGATGTAGAATTTCATGCTACCGTTGCCATTGGGTCAAGTTTTGTGTTCCCAATCCTCACCCTTACCCTCCCCTCCTGTCCCACCCACCCTATTGTCTGGTTCTCAAAATGCTTACTAGGCATGTTGGGTAGATTCAGGTTAGGAGTGGTAGATGAGTGAGACCTTGTGATGATTATCTTTCTGTGATTGGGTGAGTTCACTGAGAATGATCTTTTCTAGGATTGACTATTTTTCTTAAAATTTCATTATCATTTGTCCTTTCTACTGTGTAGAATTGCATCATGTAGATATACCACATCTTGGTTATCCATTTGGCTAATGATGAACATCTGGGTTGATTCCAGCTCCTGGCTATTATGAATTGAGTATCTATAAACATGGTTGAGCAACTCTCTCTGATCTGAGGTGTGGAGCTTTTAGGATAAATGCCCAGTAATGAAATAACTGTGTTTGTTGGTAACTCTGCATTCCCACCAGCAGTGGATGAGGGTTCCTAGTTTTCCCCATCCTCACCAGCACTTATTTTAATTTTATTGTTTTAATGTTTGCTATCCTTGCTGGGGTAAGATGGAATCTCATAATTATTTTAATTTGCATTTCCCTGATGTTGAGGGATGATGAACATTTTCTTAAATATGTTTTTGTCATTTGTGTTTCTTCCTCTGAGAACTGCCTGTCCAGTTCTTTGCCCCATTTTGTGAGTGGGTTGTTTGACTTTTTATTGTTTAGGTTTTTGAGTTCTTTGTAGATTCTAGAAATTAGACCTCTGTCAGTTGGATAGCCAACACATATTTTCTCCCATTCTGTGGATAATCTATTGGCTCTGCTTATTGTATGTTTGTCTGTGAAGAAACTTTTCAGCTTCATGAGATCCCAATGGTTGAGTGATTGTTTAAGATCCTATGCTACTGGGGTTTTGTTCAGGAAGTCTTTTCCCATTACTATATCATGGAAAGAAAACTATAGTCCTATTTCCCTGTTGAACTTAGGCACAAAGATACTGAACAAAATCCTCACAAACCAAATCCAACAACACATCAAAAACATTATCCCCCTTGATCAAGTAGGCTTAATCCCAGGAATGCAAGGGTGGTTCAACATATGGAAATCTGTCAATGTAATACACCACATAACTTAGCTTAAACACAAAAAACACATGATCATTCAACAGATGCAGAAAAGGCCTTTGACAAAATACAACATCACTTCATGATCAAAACATTGGAAGGAATTGGTTTGGACAGTTTATATCTCAACATAATAAAGGCTATATATAAAGCTCCTGAAGCCCAAATAATACTTAATGGAGAGAGACTGGGGAATTCCCATTGAGATCAAGAATAAGACGGGGGTGTCCACTCTCACCTCTGCTCTTCAATATAGTACTGGAAGTCCTAACTCAAGCCATAAGACATGAGAAAGAAATAAAAGTGATACAAATTGGAAAGGAAGAAGTTAAGTTAGTTCTATTCACAGATGACATGATTCTGTACATAAGAGACCCGATAGTCTTCATCTCAAAACTCTTAAAGGTGATTAACTCCTTCATTAAAGTAGCAGGATACGAAATCAATGCACAAAAATCAGTAGCCTTTCTATGTGCAAAAAACAAAGATGCAGGGAAAGAAATACATGACATTGTCCCATTTTCAATAGCATCACCAACAACAAAAATACCTTGGAATAACATTAACCAAGGATGTTAAAGACCTATACAATAACAACATAAAAACACTCAAAAAAATTGAGGAGGACTTGAAAAAATGGAAAGATCTCCCATGCTCCTATATAGGCAGAATTAACATTGTGAAAATGGCAATCTTACCAAAGGCAATTGTGGTGGTTTGATTCAGGTGTCTCCCATAAACTTAGGTGTTCTGAATGCTAGGTTCCCAGCTGATGGACATTTGGGAATTAACATTTCCTGGAAGGAGTGTATTGTTTGGCATGGGCTTATGGGTGTTATAGCCAGTTTCCCCAAGCCAGTGTTTGGCCCACTCTCCTGTTGCTATGGCCCATCTTATGTTGGCCAGGGGGTGATGTCCACCCTCTGCTCATGCCATTGTTTTTTCCTGTCATCGTGGAGCTTCCCCTTGAGCCCGTAAGCCAAAATAAACCTCTTTTTCCCACAAGATGTTCTTGGTTGGGTGATTTCTAACAACCATGCAAACCTGACTGCAACAGCAATATACAGATCTAATGCAATACCAATCAAAATCCCAACATTGTTATTCAGAGATAGAAAAAATGATCTCAAAATTCATATGGAAAGGCAGAAGACCTCAGATATCCAAGCATATCCTCAGCAAAAGAAACACCTCTGGAGGCATTACCATATCTGATCTAAAGCTATATTACAATGCCATAGTAATAAAAAACAACATGGTACTGGCAAAAAAACTGGAGTATATGCCAAGGGAACAGAATTGAGGACCCAGACTTTGATATTTGACAAAGGCCCTAACAATGTAGACTGGAAAAAAAACAAACAGCATCTTCAACAAGTGCTGCTGGACAAACTGGAAAACCATATGTAGGCAATTGAAACTTGATCCACGCATCTCGCCATGGACAACAATCAAGTCCAAATAGATCAGAGACCTCAACATAAAACTGGAAACTCAGTTACTATTGGAAGAAAAAATAGGAATTTTTCATAGATTTTAATTCATTAATTTCTGCTCTGATATTGATTATTTCTTGCCAACTGGAGCTCTTAAGGTTGGATTCTTCTGGTATTTCTAATACCTTTAGCTGTACAGTTAAGTTATTAATTTAGGTTATCCCTGTCTTTGCTATGAAGGCATTTAGCACTATCAATTTTCCCCTTAGAACTGCCTTCATTGTTTCTCATAAGTTTTGATAAGTTGTGTTTTCATTATCATTTAATCTTAGGAATTTTACAATAAAGTTTTTGATATCTTTCATGGCCCATTCATTGTCTACAACTGTGTTGTTTAGCCCTGGAGACTAAACAACTCCTGCAGCTGGTGAAATTCCAGATGTGCTTCTTGATGTTAATTCCTAGCTTCAAAGCATTGTTATTTGATATAAGGCAGGAAGATACTTCAGTTTCCCTGAATTTATGCCGGCATGCTTTATGGTCTAACATATGGTCTATTTTGGAGAAGGTTCATCTTGCTGCTGAGAAGAATATGCATTCTATAGAATTGGGGTTGAAAGTTCTGTAGGTGTCCATTAAGTCTAGTTGACCTATGGTGTTGTTAAGATTTGTTATTTCCCTGTTGATTTTTCTCCTTGAATGATCTGTGTATTGATGATACAAAATATTGAAGTCCCTAACTATGATGGTGTTGGTGTTTATTTCTGTTTTGTTGTCAATTAGGTATTTTTTTAAATATAAACTGTGGTACAACTGTGTTTTGCACATATAGATTTTTAATTATGATATCCTCATGTTGGATCATTCCCTTGATGAGTAAGAAGTGGTTTTCCTTGTTTCTTATTTCCATTTGCTTGGAATGTCATTTTCCATCCTTTCACTCTGAGGGGGTGTCTGTCTTTAGTGATAAGGTGGGTGCATGAAGTCAGCAGATAGAATGATCTATTTTTCTGATCCACCATTGTTAGCTTGTGTCTTTTGATGAATGAGTTAAGACTGTTAATGTTTAAGGTTATAATTGTGAGGTTCAATTTAATCCCTGCCAGGATGGGGTGCTTTAAGGGGTTTGGTGCTTTTTTATGCATTCTACTTTTTTGAGTCTGTTCTAGTTTGGTTATTGTCATCTTTTTCTTATAGGCACTTGAGATTCGTTATTTGACTCTTCTGTGTTAAGTATTACCTGAAGTATTCTCTCTAAGTTTGGCTTTGTGTTCATATAATAGAGTTGACTTTTTCATGGAATGATTTCCTTTCACCATGTCTTATGTGGTCTTCTTGTATCTGGATGGGCCTTCAATAATTTTGTTGACTATGGTCTCTATGCTTCTAGCCTGGATTTCCTCTCCTTCTGGTATACTCATGATCCAGATGTTTGGCCATTTTAGAGTATCCCACAGTTCCCTCATAGTCCATTCACATGATTTTTTGAACTTACCAATGTTTTTGGAGTTCCTATCAATTTCTTCTGTCTTGTCATCCAGGTCAGAGATTGTCTTTCCCATGAGTATCTCTGTTAGTGAAGGGTTCTAGGGATGTTTTTAAAAGCTCAATTTTCATTTTATGCTGTGCTATTTTGCATCATGTCCATCTCTTTTTTGAGGTATGATTTTAGTTCAAGGTCTAACTTTCCTGATGCTTCCTGGAATTCATTCTTGCATTTGACGAAGACTTCATTAAGCTTAACCAGCTGGTTATTGAGATCTTCCATTTGTTGACTCACCTTCAATTCATTTATATCTCTTTTGAGGCTTCTGTGGATTTCTTCAACTAATTTAATCCTAATGACAAAATCTGAGTGTCTAAGACATGCTTCTGCTCAATTTCATTTATGCAATTATTGGTTTTCTGATGGCTTAATTCCAGTTCATCAATTCTTTTGATCAATGTCACATTGCTTGCTGTGTTTTCATTTTGGGATTGATTTCCTGTTGATTCTTCTGTGATTTCATTGGAGGCTTCCACTGTGGGAGGAGGCATCTTTAATGGAGATCTCAGTTTTCTGACTTTAATTAGTTTTTGTGTGTTGTGGTCTACCCTTCTTGTGAATTTTTTTTTAATTAATGGGGAAGCAAGTATTTGTCCTTGTAGGATCTTCAGTGAGTGTTCTATTTTTAATGTGAACCAGATAGATTGGTATATGATGGGGTTATAACTTGAGATGAACAGATGTGGAGATTGCAAGTACATCAAAGGTACCTGGGGAACTGGGAGATGGGAAGCTGAAAGCACTGCCTATTCACTCCACTTGCATGCACTCTTCAGGACATGGGGATCAGGGGTTGGGGAATCAGGAGCTGGGAAGCTACAGAGCCAAGGTCAAGAGGCCAGTTCATATAGTTGCCTATGCACCCTCTGGCTCAGGGGAATAAGGATTTGGGTACCAAGGAACCAGTCAATCTGGAAACCCAAGCAAAAGGCCTGCTTCAGCAGCCCACACACAGTGACCATGCCCGCCCTACCAAAGCCAGCTGCAGTGGTACTGAGACCAGGGAACTGGGAAGTTGGTAACAAACCGGATGCTCTGGCCTACTCACTCCATGCACCCTCTGGAGCAGGGCATCAGGGAGTTGGGGTCTCAGGGGCCATTCCACCAGGAAGGCAGAGCAAGGGGACTGCTTCTGTAGCAAGCGTGCAGGATACACACATCCCCAAGCCAGCAGCAAGGGAACCAAGACCAGGGAACTCTGGTGTACCATTTTCTTACTGAATGTACATAAAAAGTTTAAACAAAAAAAATGCCACAGTTTAAATAAACCTTGATTTTCTTAAACCCAGTTTTTCCAAAAGCTTACCCAACATAGTAGGAAACCTAGGTATAGCTAAATCTAACCTTGATATGAGGCTTGGCAATATAAATACATTTACCTACTTATTATAGTTGAGTCTGAATTACATAACCATTAAGGCAAGAGAAAATACAGAGAACCAAACTTCTTGTGTTAATCCATTTCATCTCAGGAAACTCAAACCTTTTTCAATTTAAGTCTCACAACATTTTAGTAACAATTTTCATACTCTTTTTTATAACATACTTTGCTTTCTAGTTTGTTCTATCTCAATTTCTATTTAAAACAATCTTTTGCCATACAA
Organism: Dipus sagitta; assembly: GCA_036346955.1. Taxonomy (NCBI): domain Eukaryota; kingdom Metazoa; phylum Chordata; class Mammalia; order Rodentia; family Dipodidae; genus Dipus; species Dipus sagitta. The sequence goes on from CM070787.1 coordinate 45,158,451, forward strand.
AGTCCTTTCTGATCTGAAAACACGTCCCCTTCTTTTAATCATCTTCACTGTAAACACAATTTATATTTGTAATTTTACATCTTCTTTTATTGGATCATCCCTTTCTGTATTTTTTATTATTACCATTGTTATTTTAAAATTTTAGTTATTAACATTAAAATCCAGGATGCTGTACTTGACAGAAAACATGTATACTTTACAGTTCCAGCCACATGGGAATTTTTCTTTTTTAATTTGTTTTTCAAGGTAGGGTCTCACTATAGCTCAGGCTGACCTGGAATTCACTATGTAGTCCTCAGAGTAGCCTTGCACTCAGGGTGATCCTCCTACTTCTGCCTCCCAAGTGCTGGGATTAAAGGCATGCACCACCATTCCCTGCCACATGGGTATTTTGAAAGCCCACCAAAGAGTAGCCTCTGCCTTGGCCCAATAGTCCTATCAAGGGGAGTTGCAATTCTCATGCAATTTACCATGGTGAAAGAGAGAGAGGACACAAGATCCAGGAGTTAATCCAGGACCCACTGCTACTTCTCATTGCCTCCTGGGTTGCAAGAGGGTCCCTGCTTTGTGTACCTGTCCCAGGTTTGGGTGACAAATGTTAGGAAAAAAAAAAAAAAACAGGGATGCCTCAGCTCAACAGCTGAGACAGGCTTTATTCAAAAAAGGGCTCTGATCAGGCATACCAGCAGCCAGTTCCTTTCTAGACTATGGGATAGGTGGGGTCATTGGAATACTCTGGTTGCAGGGTGGTTCACCTTGCCTTGGGGCTTGAGCCATTACACAGGAATGATGATTTGACAAGTGGTTTGGGCCATGCCAAGAAAGTGATAATTGGGAGGGGTGGTATGAATCACTCTTGGGAAACAGTTATAATGAAATGGCATTCAGCATCCAAAAATGGAGACATTCTGGTTCTAATAGAAAGTGCTAAAAGAATTATGCAATCAATAGATTTTAAATAGCCATGCTCTTTATTAAACTCTGTTTCAAAAGATATTTGAACCTTTAAAGTGGACACAAAATAAAAATGAGTAAATAGGAAATATAAGTGTTTATTTTTCCTACTTTTATGGAGCCTAGATGCATATAAGGTGACATTATCACTTGGAAAGCAAAAAAAAAAAAAAAAAAAAAGTAACAAGAGAAAAGAGGTTTTTGAAGATACAAAACAGAATATCGTCAAGTTTGAGAAATGAGATGATGTAAGGAGAAACAAGTAGATGAATTATAAAAAGCAGAGATTCAGAATAATCCCCCAAATAAATGGAAACATGGAGTACTACCAAGGGTGGGGACCAAGTGAATCAGTAAGAAAGTAAGACCCTGAAATTCAGTAAGTAATATCAAAGCTCTCCAGGTGGGTAATGGTGATTAAATTTATATGTCCCATCATTTCCAAATAGATTACAGCTTGAAATATTGCATGCAAATAATTCAGTAGAAAATATTTTACATTAAATTATCAAGCACTTTTATAATGATTTACTGTTACATAATATTTGTCCATGTTTATGGGTTACATTGTACACAACGCATAATGAAATCAGGGTAATTAGTTTCTCCATCATCTTGAGTATTTATCATATCTCTACTGTGAGTACATTTACAACCCTGTATCCTATCAGTTTGACATATGCCCTATATTATGTTTCATTATCACCCCCTGCTGTGTCACAGAGTACAAAAACTTGTGTATCTTATGTAAACTTCACCTGATGACCAGCTTCTCCCCACCTCCCCACAACATGGATGAATCTAGAAGACCATGAATCAAATAAGATAACAAAGAAAAACACCACTCATACATGAAATCTAAGAAGTGTTTTCTCATAGAAATTGAGAATAGAAGAGTAATTTCCAAACCCGTGGAGAAGAGAACACTTTCTTAAATAGGTAACAAAATTAAAAAGATTTTTCCACATTAAAATAAAATTTTGCATATGAAAAAAATCATGAGATATAGTTAAACCAGAAGCTGCTGACCAGGAAAAGCATTTAATACTATGAGTCAAATAAGATTTAGTCATGGTTAAAAACAATAGTTAAATCATGTAATGCTTCATATGTGCCAGACACTGTGCTTAGTGTTTCACATAAAAACTCATTTAACTGTCATGAAAAAAAAATGTAGGTGCCATTATTCTTCCCATTTATCTAAGAGGAAATAAAATCATAAAGAAACGAAGAGATGCCACCAGAATAAACAGTATTAGCACGTGGTAAATTTGAGCTATACAGAGAGATTGACAATCAAAAATTAAAAAGATAACCCAACATAACACAATTCATGAATTCAGTTTAACTATTAGTGACAAAATACAAATTAGAGTACGAGGTTGCAATTTCCTATCTATTGAAACTAACAAAACTTTGGGCTAGAGATATGGCTCAGTGGTTGAAGGTGCCTGCTTACAAAGCATGATGGCCCAGATTCAATTTCCAAGTGCCCACGTAAAGCCAGATGCATGTACAAAGTGGCATATGCATCTGAAGTGCTTTTACAGTGGCAGGAGGCTCTGGCATGCCCATACACACACATTCTCTCTCCCTCTGTCTGTCTGTTCCTCTCTCTCTCTCTCTCTCCCTCTCTTCCCTATGCTCCTTTCTCTCTGTTGCTCTCATAATGAATAGGTAAAATATTTTGAAACATTGATAGAATCTTAAAAGTCTGCCATTATCAACTGTTGACAAAGCTATAGCAAATTTTAATGCACAACGGACAACCAGGAGACTATAAAAAATACAAACCCCACAGATTCAGAGCTTTGGAGCCAGTAACACATGCACAAACAAGAAGTAATATACAAAGATGTTCACTGAACCACTGGATATAGAAATCACAAATGTTAAAGTTACAATTTTGAAAGTTTCAGAAGGATCTATTCAACCTGAAGGAAATGTGTATCTATATAATAAAAGCACAAAATGCAGCTATATGTTGTTTGTGTCACATAGGTACAAACTAGATATATTTTAAAAACAAATAGGATGGCAAGGAGTACTGTGAAAGGCTGTCTTCTGGACATTACATGCCCATTAAACTCATGGACTCCCTGCATCAACATTCGACTTTGGATTTTGGATTGACTCACAAGATTCATCTCCTTCCAGAGTAGCTCTTGGCAGTTAAGGTTGCTGGAGGAGCCCGAGAGGGCATGTTCTTCAGTGGTGCAGCCACTGGTAAGCTGTCTATATTCAAGTAAATAGGCCTCACCCATACTCATGCAAGCAATTTTAATTTAATTCAGAAGGTCAAATAACAGCAGCAACAACAATGATAAAACCCACCATTAAGGAAGTAGAAAAGAGATTCCTTGGGAGGAAAAAGGGGTTATTAAGTGGGAGGGGTAGAAGAGAGGGGAAAGGAGATGAAAATGCTCAAAATACATTATATACTTCTGTGAAATTTTCAAAAATAAAATAAGCAAATAGGAATAATTCACATGAACATCAGATGAGTAATTATCTCTTAGGAAAAGAAGAAAATAGAGATTGAGCTTTAATTTTATTTCCCAAAGAAAAATCTTACAGGAATCAAACTTGAAAAAATATTAGCATCTATTAAGTGTGAGGGAGTCATTTACATTGTCCTTCATACTTTTCTCATGTTATAAATATTTAAAATTTATCCTCAAATTAATGATTCTGTGAAAAGAAAAAGGAGATAACTCTAGCCATAAGGACGATGTTGCAGACACACCATGAAAGGCAGATGCTATTGAGTGAGTAGCAAGTTAAAGAAAGATTATATTTTCTCTAGAGAGATTTTTGCACCAAAGAATAGAGATTAAAAGTGACATTCAAGTTTGATAAGGTAGAATTAATAAATGTTGAGCCCTTAGTCTAAGCATGCATACACACACACACACACGTGTGTGTGTGTGTGTGTGTGTGTGTGTGTGTGTGTACAGACATAGTCAGCACAGACTTATTCAAGATTTTAGTATGTTTATTTATATTTATTTATCTTTCCCACAAACCCCTCATATATTTCACTAAGGACACTTTGCTTATTTCTCATGTCTATAAAAACATCTGAGATTATGATCCTTATAAAACTTAAGTGAACCCAGTGTTATAGTTACCTTTGTGTTGCTGAGACAAAACACCCAAACAAAAGCAGCTGATGGGAGGAAAGGGTTAACTGTAGTGTGCAGTCTCAAGGGGAAGTCTCAACCTGCCAGGAAAAGGATGGCAGAGCAGAAGCTGGACTTTCACTTTTCTTGAGCTTAAAAACTTTTCGTTTTATTTTGCTTGGAAACATAGCATTGGTTCCACTGCTAAATAAATCTGCATTTTTGGAATACTAGAACAATTGATGGATTCAATCAACTTTGTAAAATCTCTCTCTCTCTCATTCTTCTCCCTGTTTCTCTCTCTTTTTTTCAGGAAAAAGAAAACACCCAGCTGGGCCCATCCCAGTGGAAGTAGTAGATGTGTTATTTCAATTGAACTGTCTGATCAATCCAGTCAGATAAATGGTTTTAACTATTTTTCATCTAGTGAATTAATGAACAGTTTAATTAAACTGAAAAGATTCATGGGTTTCTTGAGTATTGCATGGACAAAACCACCACAAAAGTCAACACCTGAAAGAGCTGGGTCTCTGGGAGTTTGAGGCCAGCCTGAGACAACATAGTGAATTCCAGATCAGCCTGGGCTAGAGCAAGATCCTACCTCAAAAAAGAACAACAACAAAAAGAAAGAAATTGTTATATTTAGATGAAGATTTATAGAGACTTTACATGGATATACTGTTGCACACTATACTAAGGAACATAAGGGCTTAGAAGAAGAAAAGGATACAGTTCTATCTAAGTAGACAACCTCACAAGTCAATCAGAATTGACATAGGTCTTTCACCTATGAACCAAGGTCTTAAAATTCTTAGATGTCTTTATCTTGGTTTTTTTTTTTAACACTGTCACTTGGTAAATACTAGTTTATACTGATTTTTTAAAATCCTCTGGAATTATAACTCCTGTTGATTTTACGTTTTACATATAATAACAATGTTTTATTCTGTTCAAACTTATTGAAGATTTTTCTCTATTTTATGGTTATTTTTCACAAAGAAGCAAAGGTTTCATTCACTATAGAAAAATTACCATATATCCAATGAGGAGTTAGCAACATATGCACATTACAACGTGGGTAGCAGGCAGTGAGTTAGGATTACCTATTAGTGACATGACTTGTTCCCATACATCAGCCTCTCCATTCAAAACATGACCCAGCAAAATCTGAAATCAAAGTATGCCACAGATTATCAGAGTCATCTACAGACAGTCAAAACTGAATATATGAAATCCTTAAATACCAAGGGTCTCCAATACAAATGTAAATCCTTAATAAATTTCACTGAAGATGTAAAAAACAATTATTATAAAAATTTGGAGGAAAAAAATCCCTTCCCAGCAGAACTACTAAAAATATTCATAAAACTGTTAAATATTCATGGCAGATTTAGAAGCTGCTTCTGCATTTGCTGGGGTGATAATTTGATGTGAATGACTAAAAGACCCTGACTCTGTAAAATACAGCGGAGTGATTGAGGAAGTTGTCAGACATCAACTTCTAGCATCCACATGCACACACATGTGCACAGGTCCCTACATCATGGGCACCCCCCCCCACATACACACATGTATGTATTCCATACACACACAAGAAAAAAACAGAAAAAAGATGAGAAGGAACTGTCTTTTATCTAAATGACCTCTTTTCAAGTACAGGAAACTGGGAAAACACTCAACTGCCTTTGTCTTGACAGACATTTAACTGTTTTTAAAGTGCAAGGAACCAACATGGTACCAAGAAAACAGGGAAAGTGTTTTCAGGAGAAGAAAATAAGAGGATCAAATAGGTCACTTTGCACAACAATCAAATACCTCACAATGTGCAGAATGTATTCCCGACTCACACATAGGGGGATAGTGTTTAAAAAATGACACAGGAAAAAGATAATACCGAAAAATGAGGTCATGTCTCTCCACACAGCTGAAATCAGTAGCTAGAAATACTGAGACTCACAGCTTGAATACATGATTCTTTTCACAGACAGTGTGACTAACTTCATACTGAGATCAAGTTTGGCTAGCAAGCCCAACTAAGGAGTTCAACTGTTAGTTCTCAGGCGGTGCCAGGTAAATTAGATAGGGAGTTACTAACCAAAGAGGAGTTCTTTTTTACCACCTTTGATATTGCCTTACATAGAGTTATAAAACTTTACAGTAACAAATTAGCCTATAATTAACTAGGAGATTTGGCTGGGTATGTAGAAAGGCACACAGATGTCTCTGATTTCATAATAATTTTCGAGGGAGGCTGTAATAAAAATATGTTCAGCTGTTTTCTCAGAACATTTAGAAATGAAAGTTACTGAAGCTCATTTGGCCATAAATACATTGACTATGATTTCAATCTCCCTCACTAAAATATTTCCCCACACTATCTAGAACTGGTTTTTATTTTATCTCACTAAAAATCAGAATAGATGAGGCTATTCAGATAAACTCACAACCTCTAGAGAATAAAATGAAGTTAGGAAGAATGCTAATTAAATTACCAGATTTTGAGTTAGTGAATTTAATGAGATAATGTCACCACTTATGCCCAGTTGAGAACATGTCTACCTGGACAGAATGATCTCCTTCATGGGGCAAACAACACATGGCACTCTGGGAGGAGCAAGAGGGACAGGAAGGGAGTACAGGAAGGGAGAGCTATTTGGATCTGCAGAGGAGGAAGGAAGATATCAGATGGCTTTCTCATGACCTGTCCTATACATCTGTTATTAAAGAAGCTACTTTCTTCAAGCTAATATATTTCCCAGAAAATCATGATTCCTTCATTATTAATTGTAAGTAATCTATAGATTCATGTACACCAATGTCACCAGGACTATAATTATACAAAACTTATTGAAGCCCTATGATAAAATGGACATTCTATAAGGTACTTTATGTAAAATATTTATGCAATTTTTTAAACAGCGGTAGTGTATAATCCATGCTTCACAGACAAGGAAACTAATTTACCCAATATTGGTTAATTTTAAGTAGAATAAGCAGAACACAAACTCAATTTTCCTTCCTTCGGGGGGGGGGGAAGCAGCTACATTTTATCTGAGTCCCTGCATTTTGTTTGACCTGATCATCTTTCTATATAGCTGACTCTGGGTTTAATCTTAATTTCTTCTCTAATTTAACAGCTCTTAGCATATTCTTTTCAGCACTTTTTGTTTCCTGTGTGACCAGTGTTTTCTGACTTGCTGTGGATGAGTTCTGGTAATCTTCTGTCTCCAGTGGCCTTGACCAACTGGCCCACAGTAGCAAGTTAAAAGAGAAATTACCCTTCAGCCTAAAAGAGAAAATACCCTTCAGCCTAAAAGAGAAAATACCCAATGATGGGTGAAGATAGAGGAAGGCTTGCTGACGCCAAAGAAAATCTCTTCCATTAGATTTTGGACTGAGAGTTAACAGGTACCAAACAGAAGGTATCTTTTGAAGTCTATACTCTTCCATGAACTTCATCTGTTATTTAACTTATCTCACAAAATCAGCTAAAAAATGATACTCAATACTTGGCCTGGGTAATTTTTTTCAATCTATAAGTAGTAATCACATGCTTTTATTAATTTTAAAAATTTATTTTTAAAAAATTATTTGCATATGTGTGGGAAAGGCATGCCAGGACTTCCTGCTGCTGTAAATGTATGCACATCTGGCTGTACATGGTGAGCAGCTGGGGAAATTGAACCCTGGGCTAGTAGGCTTTGCAAAAAAGTGCCTTTCACTATTGAGCCATGTCCTCAGCCTCCATAATCAAATTCTTGTAGAGTTGCTTTGAAGTTTATAGGTTAAAAAAAAAAAAAAACATTTAGCCCTCTTTTCATAATGTTGGTATTTGCTAAAAACTGGTTTGTTTCTTCTGGGTAGAAATCAAAGTTTATTTAAATTTAGTTAAACAAGCCGGGCGTGGTGGCGCACGCCTTTAATCCCAGCACTCGGGAGGCAGAGGTAGGAGCATCACTGAGAGTTCGAGGCCACCCTGAGACTACAGAGTGAATTCCAGGTCAGCCTGAGCTAGAGTGAGACCCTACCTCGAAAAACCAAAAAAAAAAAAAAAAAAAATTTAGTTAAACAAAATCCTGTGTCTGTGTTAGTATGATTAATATTTGAGTAATGAAACTAAAGCCACTATTGATCTTTTCACTTGTCCTTAGAGCCACAAGCCCAAGTACAAAAGAGGCAGCAGACAGGTGAATGGAGCTCACTACAAGATAGAGCTGCTCCTGGCTGCTTCTCCCACACACAGATAACAGGTCTGCGTTGGCTTCCTTGCCCCAGGGATAAGAACAATTCTTTTGAAAGAAAATGAAAGTGGTAACATTGACTTGAGCAACCATTTACTCCCTTGGAAACATATGGATAGCTCGTGCACCACAGTATGTTCATAACTATACTAGTGGTAGCCTAAAGCTCTGCCATTTGATAGAATGGCATGAGGAAATAGTCTTAACACCATTGTAAAATTTAGAATGTTAGTTGTTCAGGGATTTGAGAGGAAATATCCTCTCAGACTGAAGTACTTATTGGTACATATAGTGTACTCTCAATTCTCTAAGACAGGGTTTACTAAGTACAAAGGTGGTGCCAAACATGGCTTCAAACATTCAACATTGACTTCAAAATGGGAAGTTCCACTGCACATCCTAGTATCACTCCTGCCTCTCCAATTTCCACAAAACTCAGCTTATGAGCAGAATTGGAAAGGTCAGCCATGTCCAGGGCATAAGAACAATGTGGCCCACATACACTGGATACAAGATCTCTTTTTCCCAAGTCAGAATGATATCATGTAAGTAACAAAGACAGAATTCAAATTAATTTATACCTAGGGGAGTTTATTGATACATATATTGAAACTCCACGAAGATGAATGTAGTTACAGGGATAGCTGGACTTATTAACATCCTCAGGAATATTCTCTCTCTCTCTCTCTTTCTATCTGTGTCTCTCTCTGTGTGTGTGTACGTGTGTGTGTGTGTGTGTGTGTGTGTGTGAGAGAGAGAGAGAGAGAGAGAGAGAGAGAGAGAGAACATGATTAGAAAGAGAAAGAGTGATAAAGTGCTGGGCCCAAATCTTAAATTCAAAATTCAACAAGTCTTCATGAATGTGTATATCTTGCCAATATGTCAGTCAAGACAGTGAATATTTCTACCACCTGAAAAAGTTCTTTCATGCCTCACTCATGGACAAATGCTTTCTAAACTGTATTTACTCAACATCACCAATCTCAAGATAAGTTGAAACTGAATTCATATACTCACTAAAGGAAGGCTTCAGTTGTTCTAAACATTGAAATGTCTTCTCAGATGTTTAAGCAGTATTAAATTGATTGATTTACTAACTTACTAACTCAAATGCTATATAATAAATGTGTGCCTTATAATCTCATTAAGCCATTACCAGTTTTGTATGCTTACCAGGGAGTTAATAAAATATCAATAAAAATGGCACTTTAGTGTTCATGGCATTTGCTATTTCAAGACAATTTTTTAGCTATATTCTCATTTTCTTTTTATTTATTTTTTAACATTTTTTGAGAACTTCCATAATTATAAACAATAAACATGATAATTATCTTCCTCCCCCACTTTTCCCTTCACAAATAGACCCTTAATCTTACCCCTCTGCCTCTCAATTAGCTTCTCTTTTATTTTGATGTCATCATCTTTTCAACCTATTATGAGAGTCTTGTGTAGGTAGGATCAGGAACTGCAAGGTCATGGATATCCAAGTCATCCTGTGTCTGGAAGATTGCATTGTATGTATTTCTATCCTTCCTTTGTCTCTGTCATTCTTTCTGCCACCTCTTCTGTAATGGACCTTAGAAGGTGTGATAGAGATGACTCAGTGTTGAACATTCCTCTGTCACTTCTTCTCAGCACTATGGTACCATTTGAGTCATTCCAGTGGTCACTGCCATCTGAAAAGAAAAGCTTCTCTAACCAAAAGTGAAAGTAACATATACATATAGTGTGTGTGTGTGTGTGTGTGTGTGTGTGTGTGTGTGTGTGTGTGTGTGTGCATGTGCGTTTCCAAGGAGAGAGAGACAGAGGGAGAAGCAGAGAATGGGTGTGTCAGGGCTTTGAGCTGCTGAAAATGAACTCCAGGTGCATGTGTCACTTTGTGCATCTGGCTTTATGTGGGTATTAGATAATCTAACCTGTGTTATGCCTGGGTTTTGCAGGCAAGAGCCTTAAGTGTTCAGAAATGTCTATGGCTCTGCTCTGAAAAAAATTGGTTGTGCATCAACTTTATGTAAATATGAGGTAGCCTTTATTTTTATTTTTTGGTTTTTTGAGGTAGGGTTTCACTCTAGCCCAGGCTGACCTGGCATTCACTATGTAGTCTCAGGGTGGCTTCAAACTCACAAAGATCCTTCTATCTCTGCCCCCCAAGTGCTGGGATTAAAAGCATGTGCCACTATGCCTGGCTCTATATTCATTTTCAAATGAAACACAATTCATTTCTCCAATTATCACTATCAAAGAGAAGTAAACCTTTATTGGCCGTGATGAAGCATTTTTGCTACAATAACTATAATTTGCTATTGTCGTTTGACGAGTGATCAGTCCCTGTTTACTCTGGTAAGTGACAATAAGTGGGGCTAAAAATAATTTGCAACACTCCTGAGTCACCTTGGTGAATGTATGGAGCATAGCCTGACATTATTTGAAACAACTGCAATTTCTAAGTCTCAAGATCCATGAATTTGATTTGTTATCCTATATATGCAGTGATACTTAAACTGCACATCCCCAGGAAGCATGAACTTGGGAGCAGTCATATCTGCTTGTTAGGTGGTGGGTGTTCTCATTCAACACAAGACTCATGGTGACCAACAAGCTTAGAGTAGTGCAGAGTCAAAAAGAAATGCTTTCTGTTTTAAGATACTTCAGAGATTTCAGTGGACAGCAACTGTAACAAGTATGTAACTCACAAATTGTATCACAAATATATATGTAAACATCTTTTTCGTAAAGCTTGTTATGAAGAACAATATCAATGAGATGTAAATTTTTCTACATGTGTGCATGTTTGTGTGTGGGGGCGGGGGGGGTTATGTATATATGCAGGTGAGCATGAAATTATGTTTGGGTTGAGGACAGCCATGAGTATTATGCCTCTGAGGAATATTGTCAACATTTCTTTGAGTATAGCTCTCATTGGTGTGGAGCTCTTCAACTAGGTTAGACTGGTTGGCCAATGTGCCCCAGGAGCATCCTGTCACCACCTCCCAAGCACTTGAATTACAGGTGCATTCTACCACACCCAGCATCTTCATTTGGGCTCTGAGAGACACACTCTAGTCTTCCTATACAAGTCAAGCATTTTACCAGATGAATTATCTTTCCAGTCTATGATGGTCAAATTCTTTGTTTTATTTATTATTTATTTTGGTTTTTCAAGGTAGGGTCTCACTCTGGCCCAGGATGACCTGGAATTCACTATGTAGTCTCAGGGTGGCCTCGAACTCATGGCGATACTCCTACCTCTGCCTCCCAAGTACTGGGATTAAAGATGTGCACCACCACTTCTGGCTTATGTTATTTTATTTTTTATTAGTTATGTACACTGTGTACAGCCATGTTGGTACCATCATTAGCCTCCTCTCTGTCCTTCCCCCTCTGAAGGGACCCTCCTCATTGGGGAATGTGGGTCATGCATTGTGGGTTTAGTTATGTGTAAGAGGCAATGTCTCTGTGCAAAATGTCTCAACATGTGGCTCTAACATTCTTTCCGCCCCCTCTTCCACAAATTTCCTTGAGCCATGATGGATTTGTCTACTTCAGTGATAAGGTCTTGGGAGCCTCTGTGTCTCCGGATCTCTGGTTTGGTAGGAGCTGAGTGTTCTCTGTGCCTATCTCCTTCACCCTTGTGCTGGTACCACGTTCACCAAGAAAACAGCACTCTTGCTCATTTCCCCAGTTACTCCTGGTTTCAGTTGTGGCCCTAGTGAGATGCAATGGGCTGATTCTCTCCTCAGGATCTGAGTCCATCTGAAAAAGAGAAGCAAATTATCCAATGGAGAGTGAAGTCAGCAACAGATAAATGGGATAACCATTATTATTTTAGAGAGAATTTAATAGGTGTAGGCCCTCTTGTAGCCCACAATTGGTGGGAGCTTGATCATGGAGAGTGGGCTCAGTTTTTGGATATGGTTCTGACTTGTTTCCCAGCTCAAGCTATGGGTTCTGTTCCACTGAGCAGATCAGTTAGGCAAATCAAGCGCAGTTGATTACCCACTATGGCTGTGTGCTAGTATTGTATTTGTGTGAGCATCACCTCAGGTTGTTTGGGGCTGAGTAGCTTAGACCATGAGTTCCTTGGACTATTGTATTCAGCTATGCTTTGTCAGCATTGGAACCAAGTTTCCTCAGCCTTCTAATGTGGACCAAAGACCAGTGGCTCTCCAGGAAGCCTTCAGTCCTTCAGTGCTGAATTATTACTGCCAAGGCATTCAGTCTCATGGACTGAGCAGGTACTTTGTCTCCCAAGCCTGCAGACAGCAATTGTTGGACTTCTGTAAGCTAATCTAATAAATTCCCTTTTAAATATCAACTCATTCTATCAGTTTTGTTCTTCTACAGAACCCTAATTAGTACTGTGGTATTATAACTAGGTCCCTGTTGCCAGAGCTCAGCTCACTCTCTTGCTGTTATATTCTACCTGCTCTGGCAGAAGTGATGTCTCATCTTTGGAAGGATTAACTGAAGTCTTTCCTCCAGAGTCAGTCCCCAGTGGTGGGCTATATATAAATAAGCTCTAAAAGAACACAGTCGCTTTTTTTCCCCACTGGATGCCTGTGCTACCTGCTGGGATAGAAGCAGTTTGTGAGAGGCTGGCTGCATTTTGCCTGTGTCATGAGAACTTGAGCAGAGCTGAATCAAGAAAAATAACTGGATTGGTATGAGTAGGATGTGGCACAGAAAGGAATGAATGTTTGGGCTGAAGATCATAGCTACTTTAGCTGAAATTGTTTGAGAGATTACCATCATTGAGATTGGACCACCTGCTTTACATTGGGACAGTAAAGAGAATGCTGAATCTTTTGAAAGTAGGAGCCCTGGATACTGGAGGAGTGTTCTACTCTTCAAAATTGGCTTTGTTCGCCACTGAATTAGCAAATTTGGTAGCCCACCTGGTAGTATGGGAGCATAACAAACTCAGGAAAGAAAGGGTCATTGGGTTTGAAATGCAGTTTGTTATGTGGAAATGGCCACTAGACACTAGGCAGGGCTGTTAGAATCCCTATATTGAAGCCTACTGGTACCAGGAGGACAAACCAGCAGGGTTGCAGTAGGAGACTCTAGGACTTTTTGAAATGCCAAGACTGGGACAGCTGCTTAGGAGAGGTGTTGGCTCAGGATACAGCTTTCCCCAGGCTCTGAGCAGACCACGTTGAAGGGTGAAATTGGAACCTCAGGACATGCTCACTGGTTACAGATATTGGACTTGGAGATATAGGATTTGATGTTTGCCCTGTTTGTTTTTCACTGGTTCAATCTTTCCTTGATACACTCAGTAGAATCTTTTCCAATGTGAATATTTATTCTGTGCTATTACGTGCTTTTAATCTTATATGTTCACATTTAAGAGACCCTGCACTATTGGGACATTTGAACAGTATTGAGATTGACAAAAACAAACAAACAAACAAAAAAACTATAAGGACTTTCAAAGTTCAATTGAATGTACTGCACTTTATATCATGGACGATAATCACTTTATAGGGGGCAGGGCTGAAAGTGGTAGAATTTTGGCAGGTGGAGCTTTGCTGGAGGAGGTGTGTTGCTAGAGTGGGTCTTGGTATTTATTAGCCTCTAGCTTGTCAGTGTTAGTGGGTTAACTCTCCTGCTGTTGTTTCCACCTGCTGTGGCAGAGTTCAGCCCCTGCTCATGCCATGCTTTCCTCTGCCTTCATGAATTCCCATCTAGACTATAAATACTTTTTTCCCATAAGCTGTTTCTGGTCAATGTTTCATTGCAGCAACTGGAAGGTAACTGCAATATAGCTATAATTATGTAACTTTTTAAAAGGTAGTATAATTTTAATTGGAGGGTGAATTTTAGAAAACTATCACCATGTAAGATATAATACAAACTTAAACTAAAATTATCTCAGTAGTAATGTCCTAATTATTTTCAGAGCATGTGACATAATAGTCCCTGGGTCCCTGGGTCTTTATCATCCTGCCTTTAAATTTAAACAACTCTATTATTACCTGTAGTGTTATGAGAGGTTTTGTTGCAAGAGACAGTCACTTACTATCCTAGACCATACATCATAAAGCCAATGTACCAAAGCCAATTTGTTCCTTATCCCAGTCTCTGTAACTCCCGTATTATGAAGCATAATAAATTTAATTGGTGGCATTAAATTCACAGAGGGAAAAGTCTATGAGGTAGGTTAGTAGAATGTTCAGGTGCACAGTTTGTTGGATTAAGAGCAACCAATGCTACTACATCAATGTAGCTCTGGGGTCAGGACAAACATATCAGCAGTGGAGAAAAACAAGCCTAGAACTAATTCTCAACTTTATTTTAAACAAAGGTGCTAAGACCATTCAATATGGAAAGGCTAACCTGTTTAACACACGGTGCTAGAACAAATGTATTTCTACATGTAGATGACAAGAGTGAACCTCTATCCTACATCATAAACCAAGATGTGTGAACAACCTGGATCTAAGAGCTCTACTCCTTAAAAAAAGATGCAGGAATAAATATTAAAAACCTCTGATTTTTCAGTTGATTCTTAGCCTTAAGGAGAAAAGACAGTGCACATAAATAAGACATTATAAAAATGACAACATTTTGTGTACCAAAGACATGATCAAAAAGGAAAAGGTAACCTACAGATTGGAAAAAAATTGTCAATCACGTATCTGATATGGGCTTAAGAGCCGAAATATATGAAGAATGCCAACTACTCAACAACAAAAACACAACTCAATTCAAAAATGAACAGTGTAGTTCTGGAAAAGTTTGAATGAACTGCAAATCCCTAGAGCATCTGATGGAGGTGGGGAGAAAATATGAATTTTAAATATCTGAGCTAAAGTAATTATAAAAATTTATTTTTTAAATGAAGAGAGGATTTTAATATACCTATTTCCAAAGAAGAGACACAAATGACCAGCAAACTAGTGAAAAACTAATTCTTAAATTCTACAATGGTCTATGATTTAAAAATGAAAGCAAATGTTGGTGACAATTAGGAGGGATTGAAGCCCTCAGATATTACAGGAGAGACTAATATAATTAAACAGTTGTAGGAAAGCTGTATTTTTCCTCAAAAAGTTTAAAGTAGAATGCATATGACCCACATTTTTCATTCTCATGTATATATCTCAGGGAATTAAAAAACAGGGACTCAAATACAGGTATAATCATGTTCATGGAGTATAATTCACAATATCCAAGAGGAGAAATAAGCATTCCTAACAGACTGAACAAAATAGGGCATATATATGAGAATATTATCAAACCTTGAAAAGAAATGAAGTTCTGATGCTTGCGAAAATAGGAATAAACCTTAAAGATATGCAGAGGAATGTGAGCTTTACAAGCACTGTATAAGTGCATTTATAAAAAATACATAAAGTGAACCAACTCAGAACCTGAAAGATGAGAGATGGGTGAGGATTGACTTTGGAATAGCAGGGAATTACTGTTCAATGGATAACTTCTGTTTGGAGTGATAAAAAGATTTCATAAATAGTGAAGATTTGGTACATCATGCTGAATGTAATAAATGCCACCTGAAGGGAACGCTTATTGGTGAGAATGGTTGTAATCCTCTCACATCCTCACTTCCACTTGTACATCATTGATGGGAATTCAAAACTGGTACAGATATTTAGGCAAACAGAACAGTGGTCCCTCAAACTTTTAACAATAGGACCATGTGAGACTATGATCCATAAATCCCACTTCTATGTATATTGTCAAAGGAAATGAAGTCAGCACTTGATGGTGTTGGCTCTCCTGTCTTTATTGAAGCACTATTCACAGTATTCAGAATGTGGAAACAACCTAAATGTCCTTCAACCTATGAACGCTTAATTAAAATATGGTACAATGGAATTCATTCAGCCTTAAAAAGGAAGGAAGTTCTGTACCATGCAATAACTTAGATAAGCCCTGAGGTCATTATGCCAAGTGAAATAAGCTACTTCCAGAAAGTTAACAAGTATCTAAAGTTGTCAACTTCATAGAATTGAAGGATAGAATTTGGCTTGCCAAGGGGTAAGGGGAACAGGGAAGTGGAATGGCTAATCAATGAACTTAGTTTCATCTAAGCAAGTATGAATAAATTGTAGATGTGTTTGACAACCTTGTACCTGGAGTCAACAATACCCTTAAAACAAAATGTAGAGTGTTCATCTCATGTTATGTGCTCTTGCTATCATAAAATAAAACCTCAACAACAATTAAGATGACAAATGTTACATTACATATTCATCATAATAAACAAATAAACTACCAGAAGACTGGAAATAAGGATACCTTAAAATATAAGTTGAGTGATATTTACATGTGACACATTAAATATGCATAACTGGTAAACAGAGCAGTACCCAGTTGGCACAAGTGTATGCCACAGAAACTGGGCTCAGAGATGCTGACTGGTTCAAACAACTACATTGAATATCTAGCATAAAAGTAGCAATGCTCAGGCTGGAGAGATGGCTTAGTGGTTAAATGCTTGCCTGTTAAGCCTAAGGACCCCAGTTCGAGGCTCAAGACAGATGCACAAGGGGGTGCAAGCGTCTGGAGTTCATTTGCAGTGGCCGGATACCCTGGAGCACTCTCTCTCTCTCTCTCTCTCTCTCTCTCTCTTCATATGCCTCTTTCTCTCCCTGTCTGTCACTTTTTAATAAATAAATTAAAATTAAAATTAAAAACTAGCAATGCTCATCTCTGAAGAGCCAACGAGGAAGGAGGTGTGACCAGGGTTATTACAGCGTTGATCTATCCACAGATTTGTGGGACAGGGAGTCATTTTAGAAATGAGAACACCAGGGCTCAGAGAGCTGAAAAGATGTGTCAAAGAATGATCTCAGACTGATGCTCACAGTCTTTACCACATCTCCTCTGGTCCTGCTACCATACAGAGAAAAAAATGGACATGAGAAACCTGATTTGAACAAAATTCAACTAAAGGGAAGCACCAGGGCTATGGCAGTGATGAGAAGATGCACAAACAACGCTTGATTTTAGCTCTTTCTCACCAGACTGCTCGGTGAGTCAGGCACTTCACAATGCTGCTTTCC
Organism: Dipus sagitta; assembly: GCA_036346955.1. Lineage (NCBI taxonomy): Eukaryota > Metazoa > Chordata > Mammalia > Rodentia > Dipodidae > Dipus > Dipus sagitta. The sequence continues at coordinate 45,175,800 of CM070787.1, forward strand.
ATGCAGTGGATAGAGAAACAGGCAGGTCACGAGGTCAGGGTTGAATGTCATGGCATCCATTGACTTCTATCCAGAAATTCAGTGTGATCTACGTCTATCAACTAACATGTATGAACCAAATTTTGACAGCCTGTGGGATTTTAGCCTTTGTAAAATAGATAGTGAAGACATATTTGATGAAATTTTCCTGAAATAGTGGAATGAGTTAGTATATTGAAATGGCCATATCCTCTGTACTACTAAACATCAGTGCATGGTAGTCACATTAATTGCTTAGACTCCATCCACCTCCCCCAAAGCTGACACAACACACCATTCTCAGTCTTGCCATACTTATGCATACCTTCCTTCAATTCCATCCTACTGCACTTCAAGGCACTACTGTGAACACTATGGCATTCTATCTTACTCAGTCTTACTTCCCAATTGTAAAGCCTCATTTGAAAGTTGGCTATTGTGAAGGGTTACTAGCCATGCTCCATGGTTTTCTACCTGCACCCCTTCTCCTGACTTTCATGAAAGAGTAGGGCTAGCACACAGACATGAACTGTGCTAGCAAGTGACTCTAGACCTACAGTCATGCAATGACTGAGATAGGAAACTTACTTCTCAAGCTCTCATGCTATTTAGGGTCCGTCATCAGCCTAGTAAACTTTGTGCTTGATTGGGATTAATGTTGATCATGAACTCTCCATCTCTCTTCTGTTCTTCAGGGAGACATTAATGAACAACCCAGAAACCCCCTCACAGAAACAACAAGAGTTCATTCTTATCCCTGTCAAACTTTGACCTTTAAGAACAGACATGTGTTGTAGTGCTTCCAAATACTTGCCAATAATTAAGAAACATAGAAGCTTATATCATTACTTTATAAAAAATAGGCCATCTGTGGAACACTCATGGGGAAAAAAAATAAGATAAAACAGATAAACAATGCATGTATATCCCAGGTGCTTCCTCAGAGTAACTGGAATATTCTGTTTCTGGGAATGATGGAGTTAAAATCAACAGTGTTAAAAAAAGAAAACACAAATAATCTTGTGTGCGTGTGTGTGTGTGTGTGTGTGCATGTGTGTGTGTGTGTGTGTGTGTGTATGTGGTGTAAAATATACTTGAGATTTTTCTGTATCTTTCAAGAATCCAAAAAAGAAAATTAATCTACTCCACTATTTCTAACTTTGTCCTTTAATATTTATTCAATGGACTTTCTTTTTCTGAATAACTTTTGATTTAATATCTTCTAGAAGTGAACCACAGTACTAAAACTTTGACTAAATTTATGCCATGTTAATTATCCAGGTGTGGTGGTGTACACCTTTAATCCCAGCACTTGGGAGGGACATGTAGGAGGATCACTGTGAGTTTGAGGCCAGCCTGAGACTACATAGTGAGTTCCCAGTCAGCCTGGGCTAGAGTAAGACCCAAACCCAACAAAACAAACAAAAAAAATTATGCCATGATCTAATCTAAAAGATTCCTAAAAATCTTGTACAGGATCTTTTCATTTCATTGATGAGAGCATCTCACCTTTACTAAGTAAAATACAGATAATTAAGTTATTCAAGTAACTAGAATTCCAAAACTCTGCCCTCAGGTACAGTTTGATCCAGGAGTCAACTGACAGCCTCAGGCCTTCCTTTCTTTCCCCACCTGTTTTGTCTCTTTCTTTTTGACTTTGTGTTAGTGTTGTTTATCACAAGACACGGGAGAGGGTATGATGAAGACTAATCTTAATCTTCTACAGCTTCCCTCCCTCCCTCTCCCTCTCCCTCCCTCTCCCTCCCTCTCCCTCCATCTCCCTCTCTCTCTCTCTCTCTCTCTGTTCTCTCTAACTCTTGTATATTAGTTATTTTTTTCTTCCTTTTCTTAGTGGGCACTGACCTGTAACTCCCAGTACCAGCATGTGGCTATCATCCACAATGAGCTTTTAATCAGAGAGACCTACAAGGTTTCCTAAAAGAAAGACAGATTTCTGTCAGAGTACTTGATGACCCACCAAAGGTTAGTGGTAAAAGCCTACTGCAGAAGACACCTTATGTGGTCGACATGTAAAATGGAATGGCATGGCTGGAAGCTGGAAGAGAGTCAGTCCCCAGACACTCAGCTCATCTAGTGCCAGAAGGTGCTACATGGGTGACTGGGGGAAAATGACCAATATCTGTCCAAGCAACTCATGGTCTAACCTACTTAGCAGCAAATAACCTATCATGAAGCTCACACAAGTGCAATAGTGGCACACACCCATGGTGGGGAACCAACTGCTCTTGATTCGGCTAACTGATCCCCTCAGTGGTACAGGACCCATAGCTGGAGCTGGGATACAAGTCAGAACCATATAGAAACATAAGCCCACTCTCCACTATCAAGCTACCATCAATCGTGGGCTACAAGAGGGCCTACACCTATTAAATTCTCTATAAAAAAACTAAGGGTTATCTCATTTGTTCTGGTTCTAACTTACTCTCCGTTGGAGAATCTGCTTCTCTTTTTCAGATAGATGTAGATCCTAAGGAGAGAGCCACCCCATCATACCTCCAAAGGGCCCCGGCTGAAACTAAGAAAAATTGGTGAAACAAGCAAGGGTACTGTTTTCCTGGTGAACCGGGTACCAGCAGAAGGGGGAAGGAGATCAACACAGAGAAAAATCAACTCCTACCAAATCAGAGAGCCAGAGCCTCAGAGGCCCCCAACACCTCATCACTGAAGCAGACCAAAAATGAACCCAACATGGCTCAGGGAAATTTTGCGGAAGAGGGGGTGGAAAGAATGTCAGAGCCACATGTTGGGTCATGATATGCAGAGACATTTATCTTACCCATAACTGTGGGCTAACTCCACAATGCATGACCCATATACCTCAACAAGGAGGGGCCAAGGGGAGGGGTTAGGTCATGGATGAGCCTAATAAAGGTACCAAACTGACTGTGTTGCTGAATACAAAACTAATTAATAAAAAAATTTAAAAATAGAATCACATTTTCTTAGGACTCTCCATGGTGATAGAAACATGTCATTCAATCTACACTTATAGGCATTGTTTTAGGATTCCTCAATATTCCAGGGAGGGCATGCATATATACTACCTCAAGTAGCCACACTTGGGTTATAGATTCTCACCCTGAGGAACATGCATTCGATATTATCTGATATATGAGGATAAAAAGTGGGAGAAGTTGAGGAAGCAGAAACAATTTCAAGTTTTTGGCTCAAGTGCTTGTTGTGTAACATAGTAAACTCTTCAGAGCTTCATTTAAGTTTCTTTGAGTGACTGAAAACCCCAGAGTAATCCCGCTCTCTGCATTGGTGCTCCTCCATCTGTGGTGTTGGGATATTCTGTTACGTGGTTTGTAGGCTGTGCTATTTACACTTAATGCTGCTAAAATGCTCAGGGCAGGAAACATGCTATATAAATGCAAAGTATCAATAAAAATTGTGTGAAAGAGGTATTCCCCAGCTGACAGAAGGAACAGCAGACCTGCAAAGACACATCAAATGCTATAAAAGAAATGCTAATTTATTTTCCCTCCTCACTCCCTAATTTAAAAATTGCTTTCCCCACATCTCAGAGTGACTGCACTTCTCTCACTTGGCTATCTAAAACTTATCATAGCAACTTTTTTTCTTTCCAACACAGCCATTTCTAAAGGGTGACCGAAGAGTTTGTTAGAATTCCAATACAGTGACAATGTACTCTTTGTTTTCACTCTCAGACCAGAGAAAAATTGATTTTTCAAGTGCCTCTGATAAAGAATGGCAGTCATTTGGATTTATATTTTGTCTTCTAGAAAATAAAGAGAAGTGGTTTGGGTTAAAGTTATAAATTCTCCTATTTAGTCCAAAAAACAAAGTCTAGGGCTTCACAGGACACAGGGAGATGAGTGAAAACCCAGCACCACACAGACTCTTGCAGGATGAGCTGTAGGAGCCTCACCTGATGGTGATCGATATGACCATAAAGGTTAGAAGAATTATTAATGTGCACACTGAAGAGCAATGGCTGGTGGAGGAGGCAAGCCAGAAGAGCTCTTGGTCGCTGACTTCTTACATAAATCACCACATGAAATGGCTTACATGTGATGGATCATCCTTTTCAGCTGCTGTTGCAGGTTGAAGAGCAGGTCAATGAGCTTTCAGTTTTCAGTAAGTCTCTGTTTGTGGTGGGGGTTTTCATTTTGGCTCTGTTTTGACTTTTATTGATCAAAACCAGTTTTAGACTAAAGATTTTAAGGAACATCTTGGAAAGATAATTTTCATTAATGAAGAACTAGCGAGCATGAATGGACAATAATATACAAAGAAGCAGGTGAAAAGCAGATAAGATAAACCATTAATTTGAAAAAGGGATACAGTAGTTGGCACTCTGTGGTTCCCATGATACAGATACTGTTCTGACAGCTTTACACTTGTTACACAATTTAGGCCTTACTCTATAGGTAGATGCCAATAATCCTCTGAAAAATACGAAACAAAGGTACAGATACAATTACAGAAATTTCCCATGTGCATGTGAAATGGATGGGTGGATGGATGGGGAGATGAATAGATGAATCATTCTGTAATAGTGTTTACTGAAAAATTAATGGTTATCTTCTCTGGAGATTTGAGTAGGTATATTATTATGAATGCCTTTAAAATGCAAAATATCACAAATATTTCTCAATCAAAAATAAATATTTCTATAATTAGAAAATACATATCAATTAGTATTGTTATTGTTGGAAAACATGTTTCTCATATGTGGAACATAGCTTCATTCACCCTGATGATTCAGTTATCCTATTGAATATTATATCTAAAAGTTTCATACAACTCGAATTTAACTAGTTCCTCATGGATGGAAGCTTATCTTCTGTACTGGTCTTCCCTACTTCCCTATTCATTTTCTCAGAGACTAGAGAACCACATACTCAATCATCCAAGAAAGAAATCTGGGAGTCACCCCATACACCTCACCCTATTTTTCCCAATATTTTCAGTTAACATTCTTGGTATTTTTTCTGTCAACCTGATTTTCAAGCCAATGCCTTCCTCTCATTTGTCCTTTCTCCACTGATATTTTAAATAATTTAGTTAATGCTCTAAACATATCCTGTAGTACTATTGGGATCATTTCCTAACTGGTCCATTCAGCATCTATACTACTAATTCTTCTACCTTCCCTTCTAATGTATTTACCATCTTGTCTCTAAAGCTATCTTTGGGAGGATATGATTGCATCATGATCCTGCTTACAATTCTTTCATTTTTACTTTTCATAACAAGGGGCATTTTAATCCCTGGCATTAAACAGAAGACCCTTCATTATTTGTATCCTTATTTACAGCACAAGCTTCTCATTGACTCTATTACTTTTCCAATTGCGTGAGCTTGCAGCATGTACATAACAATATGTAACTAAACATGACCATATCTAACATTGATAAAAGGCAGGAATATATTCTGAGAATTGCATCATTATATGACATCATCATTGTGCAAATACTGTAGAGTGTCCTTACACAGATCTTGATGGTATAGACCATCCACTCAACATGGCTTCTGGGTGCTTTCAGGAGACTCAGTAAACACTCATATCTGAGACTGTTATCAGTTAACATAGAAGACAGATTTACCATAAATTATTTTACATGAAGAAAACATAATCTCAGATAATGATGTAAAGTATAATGAATACAAAAACAACCCTAGTTACATCTATAATTATAATTGACGTGTATTGTGTACTGTAGATAAATGCATTGCTATGTATTACTGTACCTTTATTGGCAGGACAAATAGGTTTATTTCCACATTATCACTACTAATTCATGAGTAATGTGTTACACTCAATGTTTAGACAGCTGTGATGCTACTAGGCAATGGAACTCTTTCAGCTCTGTTATAATCTTATGGGATCAAAGTAGTATAAGCATCAATCATTGACAAAAATATCAGCATGTGCCATGTGCCTACACTGTCTTCCTACCACAAATGTTATTCCATCTGTGTGAAATGCTTTCTGATGGACTTAGATCTTTCTACCCTTGGGCTCTAGAACTGAACATTTGTTATTCAAGTGATACTGACTAAGCACTTCCTATGCATCAAGCATTTTGCCAGTACTGATGATGGTAGATTAACACTAGACAGAGCTATACTCTGCCAAGGTGAGTCACTCTTTCCTGTTTCTCAGGAATACTGATTCACTCAAAACATCCAGATCAATAACACGCCCAAAGCCCAGGTCACCCAGGGCAGCCGGTATCCTGATTCCTGAATCTAATAAATTTATGGTCAAGGAGGGACTCCATTTAATAAATAGCACTTAGAAAATGAATAAATAGAGGAGCTACCTTTAATAGCACCAGAGATGACCATTAAACCACCTTTTATATTAACATAACTTTATGCTACAAGAAAACTTGAAACAGACTGTATGATTAATAAAATATACTGAGTAATTAAATGTACTGAATTCAAATCTTAATATCGGCAGAATCACATTGCCCAACATATGAAACACACAAATAGCCAGGACAGCACTGGGGTCCCTGGGAGGAGGCACATAGAAAAGGAAAAAAAAATCTTTGTCCTCCATCAATGCCAGTGGACACTCAGCTTGAGTCTGTCCATGACTCATTCCACAGGAGGAAAGGTTCATAGAACTAGTTTTAAGTGAAAGGCTATAGAAATATGAGAATAAAGGGTTCCTTAATTTCTCCCACTGAAAGGCTTCATCATTCTCCACTGTAAAATGATAATAATAAAGGCATCTAATTCATAAAATTGTATGGGGATAAGTCATTTAGATTGTGTGTGTGTGTGTGTGTGTGTGTGTGTGTGTGTGTGTGTGTGGTATGTTTGGAAAAGTACCGGTCACATGGGCCACTTCAAAAATATGAGCTCATGTTACCATTGCTGCCATCTTGCATCCTCACTACTTGTTTTAGTATAGAGCACAAAAGTACATAGAGACCAGCAGGAGGAGTGCCCTATTTTTGTCTAACTCTAATACCAGAGTTATAGGACATTGGTAGAAACATTAGGTTGGTTTCAAAGTCTTCTTTTTTTCCCCTACATGTACTGAAAACAAAAAAGTTAGATTGAAGCTTCAAATCTACCTGACCTTAACTCATACCACTAAATGTTCCCACATTATAGGAATAGGTTTTTAAAAGATGGACTGGTAACAAAATCAAATCCCTTTTTTAAAACATTCTAATACAATATATTCTATGCTAATAAACTCTAATAAACTGATTACTTTTCATACTTTAAACAAACATCAATGAAATAGAAAATCATGGTGAGGTGATACTACTCACATGGATTTGAATGAGCCCTAATAAGGAAAGAGCAAAAATTCCATCTTTTGTCACAAGGCTTAAACACAGTCTGATATTTATGTTCTAGAAATAGAAATGCAATCATGCCCTTAAAAAATTAAACATGGATAATAATCAACCCAAGCATATGCATTGACATGCTTCTGGCTCTCTTTAAAAAAAATGTTTATCACTCAACGATGGAACAAAAATACATCCATAGCCAGGCACCAACATTGCAAATGGATGAAGCAGATGTGTCCCTGAGAGTTCAGCAGTTCAGAGATCCAGACTGGGTGCTCCCCTGTGCATGTTGCCAGCACAACACCTCCCTTCTCCTCATGATCTTCCCAAAATGTATGGAGTCAAGGAGCGGAAGTTAATATTAGGAGCTATAACTGAGCCACAATATCAGTTACTTTGATGGTAAATGAGAGGCTAAAATCTGAAGAATAGTAGATTTTAGCAAAGTGTCACCAGGCAGAGGAGGTAGTGTATGAGGTGAGAAGTAGGGGGGGAGGGTCTATTCACAGGAATGAGAATAGGTCAAATATCTGTTCACTAGAGAAGCTCAGGAATACTTATCTATGACCTTTTGCCAATCTCCTTTCCAAAAGTCCCACTATTCATAACAGAGCAAATAAGAACATGGCAATAGATGTCATAGGATAAACTACATCCCACATGCCAACATTCTAATAGACTTTCCTAACTCTTTTACCTTACCCCCACCAGCAATAAAACAAATAATCTCTGTGCATGTGTTTGTGTGCTCACATGAGTCCTAAATTTTCATTAAAACGTTCTCATTAGCAATTTCTGGATTATTTTACCATTGTCTGATTAAATAGACATGGAAATAGTTAACTATCTGCTTACTGGGTTTCCAGTACAAATCATGGCTGAAAGTAAATCTTTCAATTGTCCTAAAGATAAATGTAACATGGGTTACTCTGTAGCTTGACATCTCTTGAGCAATTTTCACAAGAAAGCATGGGATCTAGGAATATAAATTGTAGTGCTTTTACCTGTGTCATGTCAGGTACAAATATGATTATGCAATTTTCTTACTTAAACTCTTCAATGATTAGCCATGGCTCTGATATAAGAAACCAAACATCCCTAAGAGCCTTAATTAAACTGAGCAAAAGTGGAAGGCAACTAGATCTTTATGTCCCAGGCTGGCTCTCTCTTTACTTTCAATGCCAAGCTCATTTGTATTTACCTATTCCTCCAAATAGCCAAGTACCGGTTGAAGAGATAGCAGTTAGTGAAGTATGTACTACACAAGCATGAGGATGTGAATTCAGATTACTAGGCCCCACATGCTGAGCATGGCACCACATATCTGTAATCTCAGCACTGAGGAAGTAGACGCATGTAGAGCCCTGTGGATTGCTAGATAGCTAGTCTGTCCAAGTTGGTGAACTATAGTAAAAGATTCTGACTCCAAAACATAAGGGCTGGGCAGATAGTTCATCAGATAAGAATGCTCATGAAAACACAGTGGCTTAAGAGGGTCTGAGACCACCTGAATTCCATTCCCAAGGACATATGTAAATAGATGGTCGTGGCCACACATATTTATAATCCCAGTCTTACGGGTCACAGAGATCTGAGGATAACTGGGGCTTGAAGAAAATGCAGCTCCACATTCAAAGAGAGACTATGTCTCTAGGAAATAGAATGAGTGCTATAGAAGGATACCTGATATTCTCCTCTGGCCTCCACATACCTGCAAGCGCATCTGCACATACACATGCATAAAACACACACACACACACCATACTAGACACACATGCAGATACATGCATGTGAACCTCCACTACACATACACTTTTACACAGATAGACACACATACACAAATGTATTCATACACAAATAGACAAATTTTTCACCTCAGAGCCTCACATACACTGTTCTGACTTTTTGCAGGCTTCCACTGCCTTGTTTCATAGTCTCAACTCATATATTCAACTTTTTTTTTGAGCTGCAATCAGCAGTTACTTCCTTCTGATGCTTCTCTTGCTCTCCTAGACAATTTGGGACTCCATTACCATTACTTGCCATATAATATTTTCCCCTTGTAACTCTCTTTACAATTGCAATCATCTTGGTAATTATTTCCCTAATACATGTCCTCCATAACAGGCTAGAGGAATTTTAACTCACAGATCGTCTTGTATTCCTAGAAAAGTGGCCATCATCAAGGATTTTGGGAGACATCTGCGCTGCATGACTGCATGAGTTGTGCCTGGGCAATGGGACAGTACCATGATGCTGCATATACAGGTGTATCCAATGCTCATTCCACATTAGTGACCAGCTGAACCATGCATTCTTCCCATATTTATTTCCAGGGCTATCTGTTTAAATATAACATACCAATCAATGGAGCATTATGTAGAGAATTTCACTGTCTACCATTTAGTATGTCCTTGATGTTAAATTATAAAGAATTTTGACACTTTCACTTTTCACATGCTTATCCATAAGTCTCCCAAGTAAGTCTTTTTCAGTAAACAAATGTCAATTTTTTAATATTTTTTTCTAGTTTTTAAAATATATTTTATGTATTTGAGAAAGACAGAGATACACAGAGAGAGAATGGGCACACCAGGGCCTCCAGCCACTGCAAACAAACTCAAGACGTGTGTGCCACCTTGTGCATCTTTGCAACTCCAGAGGCCACCCAGTAATCTCACTTATCTAAGAGGGAAAAGGAAAAAACAATGTTCGAACAACTTTTGAGAATATAACTTGAGAGACACCAAAATGATTTATATGGCTAATGCTAAGACACTGAATTGTTACTCCCTCTTAGAGAATCCCATAGCCTAGTTCTGCTGACTAGCTTTCATTCCTTCTCAAGAGCCTTTCTTAACATCTGTAATAAAATTTCCAACTCTGCTTCATACCAGTTAGTCCTGAAATTCTTTTTAACATTAAAGCCACAAATTCTAGGTTTGTTTTGCCCAAGTCAAGATCCCTAAACTATTAAGGGAGCACCCTAAGCTGCTGAGGGTGACAGTGTAGACCAGTGTCTCTGTCCTCTTACCATTTAAAGTTTGAGCTTATTTCAGCATTAAACTGGTTCAAATCCATGCCATCTCTTACTTGGACTGAAATCAAGGCTAGGAGCTATTTTCCTGCACCTTGAGACCTTCTGATTAATCTGATCCATTGTCATTTTCTTAATTATATTAAACCTCCGAGATACTTCAGGTTATACTTAAGCTTGTGTGTGTTCAATAGCCCTCAAAGAACTTACATGAGATGATTTAAAAAAAAATAGGTCAAAACATATTCCTGAACTCTTTTAAGTTTCTACCTTTCAGGTTGATAAATCATTTCCCACTTGAACACTGTTAAGTTAAAAAAAAAGTTCCCTATGAGGGATGTGATGAATCACAATATTTTTCCCCTCCAAAAGAAGCCAAGAATTAGGTAAAATTAGTCTAAAGCTATTTCTCCTTTCTGGTTATTGTCTGCACTTAGTGCTCTCCTGGAGTGTCTGACAGCTTTATTTATTTAATCTTTACTGCATTCTTGTCTAGAGAGCCAAATTAAGGGGGAGTCAGCTGGACAGCTGCCTGGGACATCAGTTCATAACGCACATTAAAACAGCCCCAGAAAAAAGTATAAGTATAGTGCTAGTTAACTCAGCTTTCCACAGGAGACTACTAACATAATTGGCAAAAGCAAGCAACATGCTCAAGTGGAAATTGGGAAAACACTTTTACTGGTGCTGTACTTCTCAGCTGAGTTATTCTGCAAAGAATAATTGCAAATTGCATGTTGCAATTACAGACTGCTCCAACAGCTTTAAGACAAGCCAGCTGACACTCAGTCGGCTTGCTAATACTGAAGCATGGCCAAATGCTTCTTTGTATTTTCATTTAGGAAAATGAGTGATATAGTTTATTTTCTAAATTTCAGCCCTTGGAATATAACCCCAACATATGTGTTAGTTTTACTTAAATACAAAATGCAAGTGAGAACAAAAATGGGTAAACAGTAGGAACTTATTTGTCAACCTGAAAGACAGAACATTTAAATTTGAGGTTATGTTTTGAAAACACTTTATACTATGTGACTGATCTCTTTTCTTGCTGATGATGAATACCAAAGGCTCTCTAATCATGGGTGGTGGTTGGATGGTCAACCATGAAAAACAGAGAATTCTAAATACATTAAACAATGTCTAGGAAAGAAGGTATGTCAACAAAAATCTAATTCTTTTGGTCATAACTGAAGAAATGTTTCTACAAAGCATTTAAATGGATTACCATTATTATTTTAGAGAGAATTTAATAGGTGTAGGTCCTCTTGTAGTCCAAGATTGGTGGGAGCTTGATACTGGAGATCAAACTCATTTTTTTGGATATGGTTCTGACTTCTCAGTTCCAGCTATGGGTTCCATTCCACTGAGCAGATCCATTAGCCAATTCAAGAGCAGTTGGTTACCCACCATGGCTATGTGCCACTATTGCACTTGGGTGAGTATCATGTCAGGTTGTTTACTGCTGAGTAGCTTAGACCACCAGTTTCTTGGACAGATGTTGGCCACTTTCCCCCAGTTGTTCATGTGGCACCTTCTGGCATCAGACAAGCTAACTGAGGGCAGACTCACTTCCAGATTCCAGTTAGGTCTCTCCATGTTCCGTACCAACAGCATAGGGTGTATTTGGCAGTAGGGTCTTACCATTAACCTTTGGTGGCTAATCAAGTGCTCTGACAGAAATTTGTCTTCTTTTGTGAAACCTTGTAGGTCTCCCTGATCAACAGCTCATTGTGGATGTTAACCACATCCTGGTACTAGGAATTTTATCCAGTGCTGACTTCACTCTCTATTGGAGAATCTGCTTCTCTTTTTCACATGGATGCAGAACCTAAGGAGATAACCAGCCCATTTCACCTCTCCAAGGTCCCAACTGAAACCATACAGTAGTTGGGGAAATGAGCAAGAGTGCTACTTTCTTTGTGAACCTGGTATAAGCACAAGGGTGAAAGAGATAGACACAGAGAACACCCAGCTCCTACCAAACCAGATATCCAGAGACACAGAGGCTTCCAAGACCTCATCACTGAAGTAGACCTAAAACGAACCCAACATGGCTCAGGGAATTTCGCAGAAGAGGGGCCAGAAAGATTGCTAGAGCCACAAGTTGGGATGTTATGCACAGAGACATTGCCTCCTCCTCATAACCGATGGCTACCCCCACAATGCATGTACCACAATCCCCAAGGAGGAGGGTCACTTCGGAGGAGGGAGGATGAGGAGGAGGCTAATGATTATACCAACATGGCTGTTTACCACTGAGTATGTACATAACAAATAAAGATAAATAAATAAGTAAAATAAAATAAAATCTTATAAAAATAAAAACATAAAGAGTATTTAAAGAATATAAAATTGCAGGTACACTTCCATATTGTTAGGGAGACATGTATAGCTATCCTAGGCCAGCATAAGGTTTAATCTAGTTACTGGTATACCATATCACCCTGTCACAACAAACATCCAGAGGTTAAAGTTTTCAAAACATCATTTCAGCAAATAATTTTGACAGAATACAGAAAGAAAAAAATAGGGATGGGGGAGAAATAGAGAGAATTTTTATCTGGGGTCCTTGGAGTTTAACAATATCTTAAAATTGTTGAAAACTGTCCTTTCCCTCTTTTATTTTCATGTTTAAATATAGCAGAAATAGGTGGAAGTCCTACATGAAGCTTTAAGTGGAGGGAAAATGCAGAGAATGCTGTGCAATTGGATAACATACATGAAGAGTATAGAGTTTTCCTATGACCTGACTGATAAGATAGAGAGCAACACATAATATGGGTATTAATATTGCTTGAGGTCACATACTTCCTTGAAAATTCATAAGGGAGGTCTGTAACTGCTTTTACCATAATGCACATACAAACCAAATTTAAGGCTCAATATCAAAGAGCTTATGGGTTCTTGTGTCACAAAGCTGAGATTAACATTCAACATTAACAGAACAATCTTAAGTTTTATATAGGCATGGATTCAGGTACTGACTGCATAACTCCTCAATGCTCCATCAATCTTAGAATACCCACATTCAACATAAGCCTACATATATGTACCTTAGAAGGTAGCAGTATGATTGTAATCAGGTATTTTTAACAGAAATTTAGATTCACCTATCACATAGTAAGCATTTTCTCTGTGATGATTGTCATGGTGAAGACAACAACATGGAAAAAGATTTAAGGTATGGTGTTAACGTCCAATCAGAGGTAGAAGAAACCAGAATTATGTCCAGTAGAATATTAATTATTCCATTACTCAGAGCTACCTCTAATAAGATTGTTTCTTTTCTTTTGTGATATGGATGCTTTCATCATTGTAGAAGAAAAAAAAAGGCGGCGGAGGGCTGTAAGTCAGTCAGAAGCCCTGTTGGGTTTATGTATACCTGGAAGATAGTCACATGGTATGAGAGAGGTGAGGAAAGAGCAGAGCATGAACAAACCAATGAACCTGATCTCTGTTGGCTCTAAGCACTGGCATTTGTGAACTGTCAACCTTATTAGGTGAGATTCCTTCATTCCTGCAACAGACAATGCAAATAAATATGCTTATGGTTGAGAGCATAATAACTGCATTAGAAATTGATGAGTGTTCAGTAGATGTGCTTAGAAGGTTTTACTCCTTTTAGCACCAAGTAGTTGTAAAATATCTTAAAAAGTCTGCTTGCACTAAGAAATTTCCACAGAAAATGTACTTTTCCATCGAAAAGAAAGACACTGAAAACTAAAGTATACAGTGTTCATTCAAGGTCACTTCCAATATCCCTTTCAAGGCAAATGAGAATTCTAGAATAAGGAAGGAGGTATGAGAGAAAAAGGTATTCAGAATATATTACATCTCAGGCACTGTACCAGAAGGATGCCTGCAAATCTGTCCCGGCATCATGAACACATTCTTCAAATGACAAAGCCATTCTCTCTGACAAGCTCTTGGGAAGCAACACATCTCAGTGTATCCTTCTGAGGCAGTCTTAGAGGTAGGGAGGGAGGGGTAAGGAAAGGAATAAGATGGATGCATCTAGGCTACTGACTATCATTGTGAAAAATAAAACAAGAAAATCAAGCTATTGAATTGAAGACTTCTTAGCTTATACTTGTAAAAAAATACATGAATATTGCTACTTGTGATCAAGAACATGATTGTGCTTGCTAATCAAATAACACATGGGTTCTGTTTTAAAGTGGTAATTAGCTGATTCTTGGCAATAGTATATCACCAGAAGTCATGCTTACTATTTGAATGGAATACAAACTTCAAATAAGTACAGTGCATTTCCCACTCTCAGCTTAGCTGCCGAAAAGCACATAAATTAGGTCGCCATCTGAGTCTCCCTGCACCCTGCTCCAGTTCTCCACATATTACATTTTTAATGATAGCTGGGAGTTCTCACTCCTCTGTGTTAGGGTGTGTTGACAGAAGCTTCCATTAATGCACTGTCACAGGAATGCAATAAGAAAGACCAAGACTTGTTCTTATTTGTTGTTTGTTTTTGTCCTTCCAATCTGTAAAGTCATGTTTAATATCTAACTATATGTTTTTATGATAAAACATTAAAGTACAATTCCCTGATCCCCTCTTCTCTTACCTCTACTAATAATCTGTTTCTCATCCTACTTTTCTAACTAGCACAGATGAAGTTTCTTTTCCTACTAGGAAACTCATAAATGTCATTTTTAATTTCAAAAACTATCCCGGCAAATGTGTTTTGTAATTCACTGAGGCCCCTGTGTGGTTGCATGCACATGCTCCCCATGATGACCTTCTGTATGGAGTAGATATACCATTGTGCTGGAGACTAGAGCAATGGAGCAAATGAAAGAGGGCCAAGTCAATGGCATTCCTAAAAGTAAGCATGCTAGCAGGTGTTCTTATTGCTATTACAGTCATGATGGTGGCAGCTCTCACTTATGAGGTGCCAGCAGCATGCAGGTACACTGCTAAGTGTATCATATGTATTATTTCACTTAAGCCCCTCCACAGCTCCATGTGGTGGCCATTGCCCATTTTCTGGATGGGCAATCTGAGGATTGGCATATTAGAGTAATGTGGTGTAATTTGAATGGAGGCAGAATTCCATCTGCCTCGTCTGATTCATGTCTAACGCTGTACTACAGACCATCCCAGCTATGTCAGCCCACCACTGCTGTCAATGACACAGCCATCTCCACCCCACACAATGCAGAGAATTAATGGGGCAAGAAGCAGCAAGTAGGCTTTCCTGTTTTCAAATTGGGAGAAGCATTTCTTCTCATTTCTCTCATGAGCTGATGTTATGCAAGGGATGGGGCCCGAGTGTGTTTTTCCATTAGTGGGGAAGTATTTGGCATTTCTTCTTTTAATAAACCAAAAAGATCTTAGAATTCTAGGTTTAAACAAGTCTAATGTTGTAAGGACTGCTAAGGAAGTCCAAACTACTTTTCATGATCCCTCCTGGAGTGGAGACCCACTGCCTTCCAGGGCAGTGCACTCCATGTGGGTCATTCTCAGTGCGATGGTAAAGCAGAAGTGGTCCTTCTATTTCTCTGCCCAGGTGGCATGCAAAATCACCTTAAACAAACTGACCCTTTATGAAGGAAGCTTACCCCCACAAATGACTCTCAGTTGTACAAATGAAAAGTGGAACTGCACAAGGGTTGTCTTATGCAATGTCATGAAAGTAGATTCCTCCCAATGTAACAGTAGGCCTTCCATTGTTAAGTGGTGGATAAAAAGCATAACCTTTAAGAGGAAAATGTCCTGCTTTCTGTGACTTGACATTGGTGATTTTACCTAATCCAAGAAGCTTTCATTCAACACAAACAGACAGACATGCATTTTGGGGGGGCGTCATACAATAAAAAAGTTTATGTGCCTTCATAACTTCAATATATTCATCAATAATCGCCATGTGACTATGTGTCCCCGAATCTTCCTTTTTTAAAACTTGTATCCCTTTATTTCCTTCAACCATGCCTTCTGAGATATGTGTCATGCTGCCCAACTTCTATAAAGTACTCTTGTTAGTCTATACCTCATTTTTTAAAGTTCTCATATAAAACCCACTACAGCAGCCCAATTCTGTCATAACAGTAGTCACTCATTCCATCTCCACAACAGAAAAGGATGTTCTCTTCCTTACAACAAAGCCAATTAACCCTAGAATGCATACCACCTTGAATAATTCTATCACTCAAACGACTGAATTCCCTATTGTAGCAGACAGCTTCAGGTTCACCGAGATGAACTTCCAGACTAGGCACAATTATAGAGGAAGGGATTTATTGAAGCTTACAGATCCAAGAGATGTTCCATAATGGCAGAAGAAGCTGGCCTGCTTTCACAGGACCAAGCAGAGAGAAAAGTAGCACATGCCTAAAAAGCCAAAAGCCACACAGCACAGCATACTTCAGGAACTCCAGATAGCATATTTTGCATATCTTTAGATTGAAATCTCAAACCCACCACCATACCTTAAGATCCATCCAGTGAAACCACCTCCAGCCAGGCAGCTGCAGATGCAAACTACAAAGTAATAAAACACTGAATATATTGGGGGCCATCTATTCTATTTTGCCCCTGGCCCCCAATAGATTCATAACCATCACACATTGTGAACTGTACTCCTTTCAATTTCAAAGTTCCCCACAGTCTTGACCAATTTAAGATAGTAAGTCTTGTAAAATCAAATAAGTTAAGTACTTAAGCTCCTCAGTAGCAGCTTCTGTAGCAGACAGCTTCAGGTTCCTTGAGATGAACTTCCAGACCAGGCACAGTTATAGAGGAAGGGATTCATTGAAGCTTACAGATCCAGGGGAAGTTCCATAATGGCAAAAGAAGCTGGCCTGCTTTCACAGGACCAAATTAGAGAGAGAGAAGCATATGCCAAAACAGCCAAAAGCCACACAGCACAGCACACTTCAGGAGCTCCAGCTAGCACACTTTGCATATCTTTAGACTGAAATCTCAAACCCACCACCACACGCCCAGTGAAACCACTTCCAACCACAGATGCAAACTACAAAGTAATAAAACACCAAATATACTGGGGGTCATCTATTCAAACTACCACACCTAGCAAATAAAACCCACAAAATGTCTTTATGTTATTATACTTTGATGCATAATTTCTCCTTTATCTTTCAATTTATAGTTGGTATTAAAGGCTCTCAAGACAGAAGGCAATTTCAGATTATATTTTATCTTATATCATCTATCCATCTATCATCTATCAATCTATCATCTATCCACCTACCCTTCTAGGTTATTTTCCTATTTCCTCCTTCAGTATGTTCCCAGTCTTTCAAGAGGAAAGTCTCAGTTAAATGAAGAAGAGTTATGGGAATAGGAGGGGACAGAAAGGGAAGGGTAGCAAGGAAAAAGGAATATGATTAATGTATATTATATACTTTAATGAAAATGGCCTCATGTAACCCTATATAATACAAATAAATTTAGAAATGAATGAATAAGAAGCAGCTTTCAATTAGGAAGGTCAAGGATATGACCTATGACAATGGTCCTATGACAATGGACCCCATGCCTCTAATTCCTCTTAACAAGATATTCAAATTATTTAAAGGGATATTCAATGAAACATGATATATGCTGAGAGAATCCAGACTAATAAGAATTTTAAAATTGGGAAAATTTAGTTACTATTTTTTATAAATTATGTGCTTTAGTGTTGACATTCCTTATTGATTGATTGAATCAATGCAGAGTTACTAAGCATTTATTATATGTCAAATGCCTATAAGGCCTTGAGCCTCCAGAATAAATCAGGGCAGCCTGTCATCATGGAGAACCCAATCTGACAATAGTGGTGGGACCAAAAGTGGAACAGTGCAGTGCAATATGGCAGTAATACACAAAGACAAAAGAGTCAACTCTGTTCAGCATTTGGGTATAGAAGTGTGTCGGGAATATAGAAGTGTGTCTGGAAAGCTTCCTGGAAAGGTTAAGATTCTAGCTGAATTCTGAAGGGTAAGTGAAAATTAATCAGACTAAGAGTAGAAAACAAAGATTTTTGGCTAAAGAAAAATAGTACGCCAGATTATGAGCAGGCAATTTTAGATCCCAACATATAGGACAGATAGAAACTTCTCTATTTTTCTTGCTCTATTGTTTTGGAGCTTTTTTAGACAGTGGAATTTTTATTTAAAATAAAAACATCAGAGACGATTTGCAGACACATGCCAAGTGGTGTGACATCAAGCTCAGATAACCAGGTCTGGGGAGATGGCTCGGTGGGTAAACTGCTTGCCATGTAAAACATGAGGACCTAACCTGTGGCTTTTACTGATAATCCTAGTGCTGGCTAGATAGAGACAGGAAGATCCTCCAGCTTGCTGGCTAGAGAGTCTAACAGAATTGTTGAGCTCCAGGCTCAGTGAGAGAGCATGTTTCCAAATATAAATTGAAGGGACAAAACTGATGCCATGACAGGCTTCAGTAAGGTGCCACCCTAACTAGGCCTAAGTTTCAGTTTCCTGGAGAGGCAGGCAAGACTTCTGGGAAAAACCACAAACAAAGGGTTGTTAATCAATAGTGACCCTGACATGTGGCTGGGAGAGATAGCTGCCCAGGAGCCTGAGTCAGTTCCTGGAGACATGTCCAAACCTGTCCCTTTTGCGCATTTTGCCTCAACCAATCAAAGACGTACAACTGTAACTGCTGCTTGCCTAGCCAATCACGTTAGAAGATTACTTAACATGCCTGGAATTCCCCTAGTTGTGCTTAAAAGGGGCCTGCATGCTCCTCTCTGGTTGCCATTTTATATGAATGGTTGACCCCCTCATGCTGGCTGATTCTGCAGAATAAACGCTCTTTGTTTTTACAAAGTATTTGAGCCTGGGGTCTTTCTTCAGTGATTCTCGTACCCTTACAAAATTAAAATTGAGGACAACACCTGATGTCCACTTCTGGTCTCTATGCACACGAGCATATGCACATGCACCTTCCCCCTGTACACACATACACACATGAAAATATGATGTGGGAGGACTGAGAGACTTGCAAATGGTGCCCCTCCAAAGGGGTAGGGTGCTGCTTAGTGCCTGGCACTTGGTGCCATAGGGAATGTAGGTACTATATTACATATATGATATTTTGTAAATAGAAACTAAAATCCCAAATGTTTTAGGGGGAGGGAAGAATCATAAATTTAAAAAGTTTAGCAAGTCCAATATAGGTGAATATTTTAAGTTAATCAGCTATCTTGCCCACCAGTCGTCAAATTTTACTTTAGGATCTGAAAAGACAACTTCTTAAAAATTCATGGTTAGTTATCCTCTGAAACCTCAGGACTGACTTTCAAATTTCACTCAGGTAATGGCATATATAATTCAGGCAGAAGTACAAGTGAAAATATTTCCTCTCTCCCTTCTAGATAACTTCTGTGACATCAAACATACCTAGCCATTTGCCTTTTTTTCCCTAAATTGCAACATGGTTTCTCCTCACAGCCACCAGGACAAGCACATACATTAAGTGGCTTATAAAAGTAGGCATCTGCTAAGAATTTGTCACTGTGATTAATGAAAGTATAGCCAAGTGTGCGAAGAAACCTGCTTGCATACCCTCCACCATGATGTGATTTTTTGAGACTATCTTATCACAATTAAATTCCAATTTCACAGTTTACTAATCTTTTATAGCAAACATGACAGCATTCATAATGCCAAAGAGTGTAGAGGAGCTGACATGCCATTTATTGTGTGGCTGCATATTAAATTCCCATGTGAAAAGTAGGCAGGACAGGGATATACATGGCTTGGAAGGAATTTAAATTAGCTTGCTAGAGATTAAGCATATAACTTTAAATGGGTTTTCCTACAAGAATTTCTTTTTGCACAAGTCTAGAAATAATTCATTAAGCTCTTATCATCACTTATTTGAATTACCTTATATTTGTCTGAGGGTCATGTGATTTTCGGTGGGAAGGTTAAAATTATTAGAGAATTGTTAGGGAGTTGTTACATTGTGACATGACTTATTACCTACAGATGTGTTGGGCCACATTCAGACATTCTAGTATATATGTGGACTGCAGGCTATAGATTGGACATTGATGCTATAGATGGCCAAAGAAACAATGAAGTGCTAATGGTAGAAAACAAAAGCAAAATAAAACCCAAGAAAAAAATATCTAGGGAACAAGAAATGCTTGTACTTAGGAAGTTTGTTGGCATATTACCCTTGTTTATTACAAATCTGACACAGAGAAGAGAGAAAGAAAGATACTGGAGGGGCTGGAGAGATGGCTTAGCAGTTAAGGTATTTGCCTGGGAGCCAAAGGACCCAGGTTCAATTCCCCAGTACCCACATAATCCAGATACACAAAGGGGCACATACGTTTGGAGTTCATCTGCAGTGGCTGGAGGCCCTGGTGTACCCATTCTCTGACTGTCTCCTCCCTATCTCTCTCTCTCTTTCTCTGCTAGCAAATAACTAAAATAAAGTTCTTTAAAAAAAGAAAGATAAGGGAGAGTGGTTTAATAGCATCACAGGGTTTATTCTGGCTAACACCAACAGAGGGTATCTCCCATCGAAGCAGTCCACATTCTACTTGCAGACTAGGGCAGTTATAAGGTCCTTAGGAGGAAGTAAGTGGGGTGATGAGAGCAGAACGTTTTTCAGCTAACTAATAACATTAGAGGAAAAGAAAATGCAAGTGGCTGCTACTGATCCCATTAAGTGGAAGGAGGTGGGGGTAAAAAGTTTCAGTAGAGAGTAGAGAGTAAAAGGTAATTATTGGAATTTCCATTCCAAGAGGGATGCTTGCTAGAGTTCACATTCATGACTTGTTTTTATTAGTTGTTCAGTTTGGATGAAAGGACAGGGTCATCTCATGGAGCCTGTTGGTACCTTAATTGACAGAAGAAGAGGGTTTTCTTTTAATGTACATGGAATAGATTTATTTATTTATTTATTTATTTGAGAGTGAGAATGGGTATGCCAGGGCCTCTAGCCACTACAAATGAATTCCAGATGCAGGCACTACCTTGTGCATCTGGCTTATGTGGGTCCTAGGGTATAAAACCTGGGTCTTTAGACTTTGCAGGCAAGCCGCTTAACCACTCAGCAATCTCTCCAGCCCAAGGATATTCTTTACTTGTTGGTTACTAGGTTTCATTCAGGAGTTAAGTTTTTAGACAGACTTGGTAATAAAGTAGAGTCAGACAGGATCCTAGCATGAGAAGCAAATTGTAATAAAGGAGACAGAGGAAAGGTACTATGCAAGGCAGCCAGCCACTGAGTGATGACAATTGTCTCCAGGCATTTACTTGCCATTGTTGTATGTCTGAGACTCAGTGTCAGGACTTGTTTGTGGCATCTCAGCTCACATCAGACTGGTTGATATAGAAACAACATTCTTCTTGTTGAAATAGACAGGTCCCCCCTTTTCAACCACTATGAGGTTGAGGGTACAATGTCTTTGGATGGTGACTCATGCTGACAGTATATTTGCTTTTGGAGGGTTATAATCACAGCTTATCTCATCTAGAGCATCATAAATAGCATTAAAGAAAAGAGGTTGCAATTCTGATGTTTCATTTATCTTATTGTGGCTGGAGAAAAGCATCCAACCAAAAGCAGATTATGTGAGGAAAGGGTTCATTTCAGCTTACAATCTCAAAGAAAAGCTTTATCATGGCAGGAAAAGCATGGCAGGTCTGAGCAGGCAGGCTGGTTACATCTCCACACCAGCGTGAAGGCAGTAGTCCAAGTGAGCTAGCTCTGGAATATTGGCTGAATATACCTCCCAGTCAACTCTCAGTGACACACCTCCACTAGCAAGTCTCAACCTCCCAAAAGCTCTATTGCTGGAGCTCAAGTATGAGGCTTAATCATAAACACATGATATTATGGTCCACCTTGCATTCAAACTACCACATTCCACACCTGGCCCCCACAGACTTATGTTCATGCACATGATGCAAATTTTGTTCAGTCCAGACCAGAGTCTTTACCAGATAAACACTGTTCAAAAGTCCAAAGTATCTTCTGACAGTCTCAGTCTCTTAAGTATGAGCCCTGTAAAATCAAAACACAAGTTATTTACTTCTAACATATAACAGGACACTGTAAAAAGAAGACAGAGCAAGGAAAGCCTGGACTAATGCAAATTCAAAAACAGGCAGGACAAATTCCAAAGACTCTATGCCCAGTGTCTGGGACTTGTGAGAAAATCTTCTGCATGCAACAACTCTGTCCCTCCAGTTGTGCTGTTTACAACCTGGGCAGAATCTATCCTGAACCTACAGATTTTCTTGATGGCTATGCTATTAATCCTGGCATCTCCAAAATACTAGGGTCTCCACCACAACCCACAGTTCATCTTCACAGCTCAATGCCATGTCCTCCATGGCTTCCACACAGGGACTCTGACCTTGCCTCATATTACCTAGCATCCATCTCCAGCACTGTGTTGCAATCTAATGACCTTCTGCTTTCTGTATTTGTCTTACTTCTAAAACCAGAACCAGGTAAGCTGCTAAATTTGTTAACTTGGAGGGGGGGGGTAATAAACTGGACTGGAGTATCAGGAAACTCCATCATCTTTCTATAGCATACCCACTCCCACTTTAAAAGGATCAGTGTTCCTTCTGTGGTCCTGTGCAGAGCAGCTGGCCCATGCTCAGTGGCGGTGAACTCTCAAACAATTGTAGCTGAAGAAGCTACAGTCTCTGTGCCAAGGATTCAAACCTGCTCATATTTTTCCTGTGTCAAACTTTATCCCTTTCATATCCTTCTGCTCTATTTATTTTTCTTCCACCAAACACACAACAGTCCATGACTAGTAAATCCAACTCTCCAGTTCTTAGGACACAGGCAGAATGCAGCCAGCCTCTGCAAGAATATCACATGAATTGCTTCTAGCCCAATCCCAACAAAGACCTTTGTCCCTTCCAAAAGCTCATAAACCAAGCCTTCACAGTTAACCCTTCTCTCAGCATTTAAAACTTTCATCAGAATGGTCAATCAAGCTCTGCTTATAGCACCACAAGGCTTCTTTACTCCAGTGTTCCAAATACTTTCATATTCCTTTTTCAAACCAGCTCCAAAGGATGAAAAACATAGAGGCCAGGCTTATCACAGCAACGATCCCACTTCTCAGTACCAATTTTCTGTAGAAGGGATAGAGATGGCCAGTTGAGTGATGGGGCAATATTGTCATATCTTTAACTTCTTAATGTGGGTTTAATGTAGGATCAGGAGCCTTCCCATTTAGTAGTTTAAGTCAGAGGCCAGAATCTGCACTCTTACATCAG
Organism: Dipus sagitta; assembly: GCA_036346955.1. NCBI lineage: Eukaryota > Metazoa > Chordata > Mammalia > Rodentia > Dipodidae > Dipus > Dipus sagitta. Next base: position 45,199,418 of record CM070787.1, read on the forward strand.
GAGGATGAGGAAACATATGTGGCATGCTGTGGGCTGGGGGATGGATGAATCAAGTTAGCTAGGGGCTATAGCTGAGGGACCTATAGATATAAAAATAGAACTGTTTACTGATGAAGAAACAGGTATTTTTGAAACCATTGGAATTAGATATGCTTGAAAGTTAAATAGGCAAATTAAAGACTGAATTGGCATGGTCAGAGAAGTGTCCATACTCATGATATTAGAAGGCAGGGAAACCTCAGTACAAGTGAGCCCTGGCACACAAAAGAATGAGTTTTACCCAACAGGAAGTAAATAATATCTTATGTATAGGTATAGTCTAAAAGGAATATAGAACAACAACCTGGAACATGTGGTACCTCAGCTGGTCACAGCTGTGCCAAGTCATATACAGAGAAAGATAAGTAGCTGGATATTTTTAAAAATCAAATATAGCTCAAGATAATTTTGGCTCTTGAAATGCAGCATTTAAATCTCCCCAACTGCTGGAATAAGTTGTTAAAATACTAATAAAACAGATGTGGCTTCTTCTGGTAGTTTCAGCTTTTGGCCAAACATCACATTTTGTGTATTTGGTAATTATTGTCATTGTCACACATTATTAGGGTAGTGATTCCTAAGGTGGAACCCATGTTTATTGGATAAAAGACTTGTTCCAATGGACAGATCTATTTACAGCTTTTTGGCATATTTTATAGAATTTTATTGTGCCAATCATCTTTGATCCACTAGAGCACTAGAGGCTTTGTTGTCGGTGGTGGTTTTATGAGGTAGATTCTCACTCTAGTCCAGGATAACCTGAAATTCACTATGTGGTCTCAGGGTGGCCTTGAACTCATGGTGATCCTCCTACCTCTGCCTCCCCAGTGCTGGGATTAAAGGTGTGTGCCACCATGCCCGGGTTACCAGAGGGTTTTTTTTTTTTTTTTTTTTATCTATCCAGTAAACAGTCTCCACCAAATGGGAAGACACAAGCTCACAACCTGGACAAAATCTCATCATAGGCTTAAACCTCACTAAGAGAAGAACAACATTTGAGAAAACTCTAGCTGGTCATGGTGGCACAAGCCTTTCAGCACTTGGAGGCAGAAGTAGGAGGATCAGTGTGAGTTTGAGGCCAGCCTGGGACTACACAGTGAGTTCCAAGTCACCCTGGGCTAGCCTGAGATGCTATCTCAAATAAAACAAAATAAAAACAAAAACACATTATGGTCTGGGGAGATCATTCACTGGTTAAGATGCTTGCTTACAAATCCCAATGACACTGGTTGATTCTCCAGTACCTACATAAAGTCAGATGAGCAAAGTGGCACATGCATCTGGAATTTGTTTGAAACCACGAGAGACCCTGGCATGCCCAATGTGCTCTTGCTCTCTCTCTCTCTCTCTCTCTCTCTCTCTCTCCTAGCAAATAAATAAATTTAAAAAGTTTTTAAAATACATTAGCAAAATAAGAAAACTCTACTGATACAAGAAGAGAATCAGCCACCGGATTTAGTTTAAACATTGAAATTTTGACCCTACAAACCTAACAACTTCCACTAATCCTTCAGTTCAATGCTCATAATCATTTTACAGCATACCTTAACCTTTGTTGCAGTCAGGTTTGCATTGCTGGCAGAAATCACCTGACCAGGAGCAGCTTGTGGAAAACTAGGTTCATTTTTGTTTACAGACTTTAGGGGAAGATCCATGATGGCTTAAGAAAATGATGGTATTAGCAGAGGGTGGCCATCACCCCCTGGCCAACATAAGGTAAAAAACAGCAACAGGGGAGTGTGCCAAACACTGGCAAGAGGACACTGGCTATAACACCCATATGCCCAATACACTCACTCCAAGAGGCATTAATTCCGAAATCCCCATCAGCTGGGAACCTAGCATTCAGAACACCTAAGTTTATGGGGGACACCTGAATCAAACCACCACAACCTTCTAGTTTATTTTCATCTGGAATAATCCTTTACCTTGCAAAGTCCTTTCTCGTCCTCAAACATGTCCTTTTCTTTTAATCTTAACTGAAAAACCCTATATATTTGTAAATCATATAACTTTTTTGGATGGCCCTTTACTATATTATCATTATTTATAATGTTATTATTATTATTACCACTACAAAATTTAGAAACCATTTTAAAATTAAAAACTGGGAAGCTGTATCTGAAACACAGAAAGTATACATTTGGGGTCTTAACAGTTATAAAGCCAGAAAAAAGCACATAAATAATCCTGTGTTTTAGTAAACTGAGACTGATTAATTCATAAAAGATTTAACTAACTATTAAAAAGAGTTTATAAGCCATCTAAAATGACCTTTCAATTGAATTTGTGAGGCAATTTGAAAAAGTAGGATTAAAATGTGGCAATTCTGTTTGCACTTAAAACACCTATCCATCATTGTATTAAGCACAAACAAGCATCTTTCTTTTAAATCCCAAAATGCAGATGAACTATTTTAAACACATTGTAGAGGGTTTTTAACAAATTAAAATACATGTTCACATTGTAAAATTAGAGCACTTAATGGTCTTATAATTTAGTATGTAGATTTTGGACATTAAAAACAAATAAAGACAAACTACATGAAAATAACATGAACACATGATGATGACTGGCCAGCCTTAGATACATGACAAAAAAACATGTAATATAAAGAGGAAAGAGACATCTTTTTTCTTTAAAATTCTAGTAGCAATACACACACACACACACACACACACACACACACACACACATATATATATATTAACAAGACAATGTTATCATATCAACCACATTTTTAAAGCATGACTGTGCACTTGAGCAAAGACTAAGCAGAGGACAGGGAAACTCAGAAGATGCTGTTTGGACCAGAGGAAACAGACAGAAGATGAGCAGGAGAGGTTTAGCAAGCAAGTTTGTTTTACTCACCCCATATCTCAGTGACACCTACAAACAATGCAGGGTTTGAGAACACTAATCATCATTCTTAACCCGCAGGAGGCTTAACTTGGAGACTGCGGTGACAGAAGAATCAATGGCCGGCGAGACCACACCCAGAGCCAGTGGCTGAAGAGGATTAAGGAAAGCAGACAGACAAGGGAGTGAGCAAGATTCACAAGGGAGATAGGATTTCCAAGCAAGAGACGCAGTCTGAGAGGTACTGCCATTTGCAGTTGCATTGTGTGAAGGAGCATTGTGTGGAATAGCACTGCATGGAGGAGCACTGTGTGGATGAGCATTCCGAGAAGGAACAAGAAACCCACTGTGGGTCCTAACTTGAGCTGACCAGAGATTCTAGCACAGGGAGAGAACAATGCCCAGTGCAGGCAGATAGGTCATGGAAAAAAGAAATTTCTTTTGAGAGAGAGAGAAGAGAGAGAGAGAGAGAGAGAGTATAGACACACCAGGGCCTCTTGCTATTGCAAACAAACTCCAGATTCATGTGTCACTTTGTACATCTGGCTTTATGCTTTGCATTGCAAGCCATTTCCTTAGCCCTGGGAAAAATAAACTGAGCTGAGATAAAGCATGAAATTTCAAGTGATTTCAGAGCAAGGAGGTCCAGGGCGTTTGCCCTGTGGAAGGTACAGCATTTGACTCAGAGCTGAACTGTTCCAAGAAGACAGTTGTCCAAGAATAACTGGATCAATTTTTTAGCCTATGTGGGGCAGAAAAAAGGGTCGAGGCTACTGCAAAGGCAAAAGGAAAGGGAGGAAATGAAAAGCGTGTTCGTCATGGCAAAAGAGGACTTGGAAGGCAGGACAGGAGGATTGGAAAGAGAGATGGAACAAAAATACTAAAGGGCTTGGTGCCAAGCTCCTTAGATAATTCTTTTTCACTGAAGTTAATGGGCATTATCTAGCATTGGTTGTTGTCAGACAGGAGGACAGGATTTGGGAAAGGATAAAAGGCTTGGATACAGAGGACCTGAGACCATTTCCCATTGTATTAGTTGACTTTTGCAAGATTCTTTTGAATCTGGATGTTGAAGGTACTTCCCTTAGGCCAGCATTGGCCATTATCAATGGCATATTGTGGCCAGTAAAAAATGAATGCTTAGGTTTTATGGAGTCAGTAAGACTCAATTCAGGAAGGCTGTGGGTAAAATATCCCAGACACAAGTTGTGAGGAGGTTTGAATAAATTTTTACCCATTATGATGAGGAAGATGAGATCAATAAAACCCGATGGTAAAACAGACCACAAGAAGGGCACATCCCCACCATCAGGTGACACTGGACACTGGGAGGATGGGGCAGAAAACCCATCAATCTTCATGATACAGACCAACAGAATGATTGCAGTTACTTCCCAACTAGTGTGGCAGGCAGGCTGAAGAGAGAACTATAAGAACAGAGGGAAGGAACAACACTGATTCAGAGTCAAATGATCAAGGTGGAATTAGCTTATAGTGGATGTGGCAGGAGCCATTTGGGGGAAATGAGTGGGGATGATATGAGAAGTCAGGGAAGCGATAGGAGATGATTTGTGGAGGAAGTCTCCGATGTGGTGTGCATGCCAAGAGTCCGTATACAGACCACCAACTACAAGGTACAAGACTGACACATAGAAGAGAAAAATGACAAGAGTGGCTCAACAACAGAACAGGATTTATTCAAGGTAAACACCTATGAAGGGGGGGGGGGGAGTCTCTGGTCAAAGATCCTGAACCTACATTCTGTTCAAAGACTGTGGTTTTAGGAGGAAGGAAATGGTGTGATTAAGGTGAAAAGTTTTGCAGCTAGCCAGTCCCATTAACCCAGGAAATAGTAGTGGCTGTCACTAATCCCATTAGGAAAATGGAAATGGGATGGCTGATCTGGTTAGCAGGAAGGAAGTGAGGGCAGAAAGTTTCACTTTAGAGTAGTGAGAAAGAAACTAGCTCCTTTAGTTCTGGGGATTTTCCACTGCAAGATGGAGTCTCCTAGGTCTAACAGTGCAGGCAAGATATTTGCTCACACACCAGCCCGAGAATATTTTCGAAAGAACTCATCATAAACTATTGACTGTCAGCAGCTACAGGCAGTGAAATAGGATGTGCCAATCCTGACACAAATTTGAGCCTATTTTGAAATCAGAAAAAGCTCTCAACAATGACTACACACCGTGCTTCCAAACTTTCGGTTGCTGTCCTTAGTTGCTAAAGCTACCCGGTGGAGGGTTTTATTAAATGCCAGGAATAATTCCAAGCAGTCTGCATGCATGAATCTCCAAAGCAACGAGATAAGTAGAATTATTATCCTCCTCAATGAGGAACTTGAAGTTGAGGGAGGTGGAATAACTTGCTCAAAGGCACACAGTCTACAAAGGGAAATCTGTAGTCCTGCCTGATTTGCATGTCAGGGTTCTAGTTGCCATGATACATGGTTCAGCAGATCAAGCACTACTTGGCACAAAATACTCAACACATGACTGACAAAAGGATGCTTCTGGGGACGGTTATCAATAGTCACAGAAATATTTCTCAGTCTTCCTCCCGATGTCTCTATAATTGAAATATATGAATCACTGTAAAGTTTGAGGAAAGGCATAACACATAATGCCATACATAAATCCTTTTCACTGCATTTAAAATTATACTTGCCACTTCTTTACTATTTTTATCTTACCTTATGAAAACAAATATTCTTTTCTGTTTTGTTGTGGTACACATTATGTATTTATGTGTATTTATGTGTATTCATACATGTAAGGAAATACATAGGTGTGAGGGGGCAACATTGGGCATCTTCTATTGCTTTTCATCTTATTTATTGAGGCATGGTCTCTCACTAAAACCAGGGGCCCACCAATTCAGCTAGTCTAGCTAGACAGCTGGCCGTAGCAATCCACTTGCATCTGCCTCCAGAGCTCTGTGGTGACAGGTATGCACCAAGACGCCTGGTGCTCATGTTCACATGTCAGGCCCTCACATTTGCACATTGGATGGCTTGCATCATCTCTCCAGGTCCATAAAAACAAGTATTCTTAAACTAAATTATTTTGAGTAAGGAATTATCTGATGTTTAACAAAAGAACTTGTAGCACATGAGATGCTAGGAGCCTCCTTAATCCTGGCTAAGTCTTACTGGATATCAATTTATGAGATTGTTTTATGAAGGTATAACTTCCAGGAACAGAATTCTGCAATTTGGAGACACAAAGTAGTTTGGTATCAGTAAATCAGTGTGGTAGTTTGAATAGATGGCACCCAATATATTCAGTGTTTTATTAGTTTGTACTTTGGATCTGCCAGCCACCTGGCTGGAGGAGGTGTCACTGGGCAGTCCAGCCCTAAGGTGTTGTGATGGGTTTGAAATTCCAATCTAAAGATACATAAAGTGTGCCTAGCTAGAGTTCCTGAAGTGTGCTGTGTGGCTCTTGGCTTTTGGGCTTGTGGTTTCTCTCTTGCCTGGTCCTGTAAGAGCAGGCCAGCTTCTCCTGCCATTACAAAACTTCCCTTGGATCTGTAAGCTTCAACAAATATCCCTTCCTCCATAACTGTGCCTGGTCTGGAAGTTTATCTCAGTGAACATGAAGCTGTCTGCTACAGTCAATAAAAGAGACTTTATACTGGTTACTAGGCTTGGAGCAATATAGAGCAACTAAGGAAAACTCAAAACAAAACATGCTGGAGACCCACTGGAAAAGGATGAGAATATCTAAGGGAATGTATTGACATGTTTATAGGAAATATCAGAGTCTAAGATACTGGCTATTTAATTCCTAGTTTGGAATTAAGCACATGAAAAAGTTTTAAATAGATGGCAGACTTTTGGCTTAAATACAAATGGGATTATCTTGAATGGGTCCAACATAGCTCTGTACATAGTAGTTGCTTGGGATTTATTGAATAAATGAATAGAATGCTTTCCCATTTGTTTATCTTATATGAGAAAGAATACAAGTATCAAGATGGGATTAACAAATCAAAGGGGGCTGTGGTGTTCCTGGAGAGAGAGCTGAGAGTTCAGGATGAAAAATATTTTCAAAGTCTCATAAAGTGAAAGATCTTAGTTAATGAAGCAATGGCCCTGGCTCTTTATCTCATCGACATTTTGCTCATGTGGTACATATTTTAAATGAAGCTGAACAATTGATTAGGTCATTATGAGAAACAAGAAAGCTAAGAAATATACTCCCAAACAACCAACAGGCTAATAAATCTTGTCTTATGTTCAGTGGTGTCATCCCTGAATTATTTTGCCTATGACTTCGTGAAAAAATTACCTTGGGAAGAGAGTGCTAATTACAGTGTCAAACAGTCTTTTCTGCTCACATGTATGCAAAAAGAACACAGAGAATTCAAGTGTCACTGCAGTCAGTAGTCTGGGTCCCAGAGGTGGTATCGAGAAGTGGGGAAGCAAGTTTGTAAGAGCTGGCTGAGTGTTATGGACTCCCAGGTAATTACAAATAAGAGTTTATGGTAGGCTCCATTTTTGGGTTCATGTGTTATGCAGCATTAGGTTCTGTCATCAGAGCTGGCCTAGTACAGATTAGGAAGTGGAGTGAAGTCACTTGTGAGACTACACAGGTTCTATGTCACCATGCCATTGTGCATAACTCATAACCTTAGCAAGTTGTAATTGTGCCCCTGGTCCTGAATCTGACAAACTTAACTCCAAATGTTTCTCCATCTTCCTTTTCAATTCATTGAGATCTTCTAGGACTTAGAAACTGTATTAAACATGAAGATATAAAGTTAAAATTGGCAAAGATTTGCAAATTCATTGCCTTAAACACTCTATGCCAACACTGCAGTGAAAGATTAGTATAAATTGTAATGAGCACCTTTAAAGGAAAATTCAGATCTGTTGGTAACAGGACAATCTGAGGGAAGGAGACGAGAGTTACAGTATTCCTTTTGGATAGCAGTTCCGGCTCATATCTTATAGAACAAAAAGTATTCAGAATCAGGATATAGGCTAAGAGGAAATAATGATAGCAAGAAAGTCACGGGGCACGGTGAGCTGAGGAAGTTTTCAGGGCAGGGCAAATGGGCTAGCTTGTCTAGAACTGACTTATTTCATGGAGGAATAATTATGCCTAAAGTAAGAGAGGAAGGAAAAGAGAAACCAGAGATGACATTGGAATCTAAGTTAAGACATAGAAAAATGACAGGGGGTGTTGCAGATTCTAGAACAGAGATAAGATACAAAGAAAGGAGTATTTATGGAAGATTGTTCTGGCAGGTGTGTGTGGGATGGATTGGCAGAGGGAGGGGAAATGACAGAGATGCACAGAGAAGCTATTTCAGGAATTCCTGCAAAGTTTTTGTCTAGGGTAGCAGTCTTTATTTTCAAACCATACAATTCTTGGTGGGAAAAGCAAAATAATTCTGCTGGTTCTCACCAATCCCTTGGTTCTCTTCACGAAATAACAGGGTCATATTTACATGAACTAAGCTACAACCTCAACATTTTGTAGAAAACTTGCATTTTGGAGCTTGAAAGAGGAAAGAGGATTTTGATTGCTCATCCTGCCTTTCAGTGCTATTTTGTATTAGGCAAGATGATCAGAGACTGAGACAATGCTTAACAGAAATTTGTCTTCTGGGGAATTTATAAATTATAATTCTCTATCTGGATCCCCAAGAACCACTGTGAATTACATCTAATGTGTAAAATCTGAGCTAAAAAGTGGCTGGAAAATGAGATTATTATGTGACATGGTAAATGATCAGGATAAAGACCATAATGTTCACTAGTGAGAAGTATATATTCTGTGTGCTAGAAACATGGTGCTGTGTACATTCAATACACAATGTCTCAAATCTTCAGTTGTCCTCAAGTTAAGCCCAGGAGAACTATCCCAATTCTGTGTAAGGAGAACCCAAATGTGGAGGATTTCAAATGACTACTTCAAGATCTCAGCTTATATTAAAAAAAGTCCAGATGCAAACACCAAGCTTGAATCTAGCAGTTTTCCCCATTCTTCTAAACTTGGAAAATGACAGGAAAAAAGATGGTGTTCTAGAAACCTAAGTACAGCTTTCCACAACATGTTAGTATCCCATGAAGACATCTGAAATTTCTCTTCAAGTATGGAGATAACTTCATGGAACTTCTATTAAAATAACAAGGTCAGGGGCTGGAGAAATGGCTTAGCAGTAAGACATTTGCCTGTGAAGCCAAAGGACCCAGGTTGGATTCCCCAGAACCCACGTAAGCCAGATGCACAAGGGGCACATGCGTCTGGAGTTCATTTGCAGTGGAGTTTGTTACAGGCCTTGCCATGCCCATCTCTCTCTGTCTCTCTTCTTTCTATCTCTCTTGCTCTCTGTTTGCAAATAAATAAAAAAATATTTTAAAAAATAAAACAAGGTCAGCATCTAGTGCATGTGAATGTTGTTTAGTAATGATAAAAATTTGAACTGAATCTGTTTTGTTGATATGTTTGTAAAAGTCACCAATGTCTTTGAACAAACATCAAGATAAGTAGCATATTTTAAAGGTGTCATCTTATTACACAATATTTCTCTAGAAAGTGGTATATTACCTGCAGATTTTCTATAATAGACTTTTTGAAGCCTTAGTGGAAATAAAAATTTATGAGGTACTTCTTTATCTTTCAAACTGAAGTAATTCAGACTTTGTGAGCTGTTAAAAGATCAGATCTGCAAAAATTCATTCAACAAAGTATAGAACTTAATATTTTATTCACACTATGTGCAAATGTGAAAAGTATTTAATTGCTTTGATAATAAATTAAGCTGTTGAGGTCTATTTCTTCATCCAGAGCACCTCCCCCTACTTCTTGACCAGTTTTCCTGGTTAGCTTCTACCTTTTGAGGGAGTTTGTATATCTTCTTAGAAGATCTGACAATGAAAGTCCCTCTCATCCTCTCTATCATCCTCTTGTCTACCATACTGGAGCTCCTGCATGAAAATTAGCTTCATGATGTAAATGAGCACAATGAGTTTCAGAGAGGATTTCTTGCCTGGCTTGCATGGCATGTGGGTGATAGAAGTGAGTTGCTAGTCCAGCTTGGTTATATTCTGGATATCATGCCCTCAACAGTGAAGTGTGAGTCCTTGACAGGGCACACAGTCTGTCTTTTCATCCTCAACTATGCTAGATAGTAGAGATACTAATTCACTCAATAGTCACTCGATAAAGGAATGAAAGATCCTCCCATGAGAATGGACACTTCAGGGGCTGGGGAGATAGCTCAATAGGTAAATAGTTCAGTGGGTAAAGTTTGGGTCTTGCAAGCATTAAAACCTGAGTTCAATCTTCAATTTCCATGTAAAAAAAAATGCCATGTGTTGCAGAGCACATCTATAATTCCAGAACTGGGAGGTAGACACAGGAGGATCCCTGCAGCTCATTGGCCGGTTAGTATAGCCTATTGATGAGCTTCCAACCAATAAGGAACACTATCTCAAAATTGATCTGTTCTTGAGATACCCAAAGTTTTCCTCTAGCTGCTATATACACATGCATATGAACACACATACATGTGTGTACACAGTACACAGAAAGAAAAAGAAGGTACGAGGTTTTAGCTTGAGCCCATAGCATGTCTCTGCTTACCCACACGATTGTGAAAGAGTGAGTGAGTGAAAGTGCAGTAATGTGTAAATTACTTCCCTATTCTCTTCTGGATGCAATCCAAAAGACATGTTATCTGTAACCTGAAGAACCTTACTTAATGCAGAAAATTATTTTCTAGTCTATCTCTGGTACTCTGTTACCATTATTCACCACCTCATTCCCCCAACAACAGCTGCTACTGCCTAACTGGCTTGCTTTGTTGTCACTCCTGTTGCCAAGGGCAAGCTCATGTCTCCCAAACAGCACCCAGAAGAGCTGCACACAAAGCTTCCAGTAAGTTCCTAATTCTTCCATATTTAATCAAAACCTCATCTGCCTCACTCCATAGACCCCTTAATATAGTCTTATTTCTCATAATTTCTCAATATGCATCCTTTTAATTTCCTCATGTCACAACATATATATCACGCTTATGACAATATTTCTGAATTTCATTAAATAGCCCCTTCATAATTTGCAGGGAACTGTAGGAGCTGATAAGTGACATGTTGACAATTGATTTTATATGGCATACAAACCAACTAAGAAGGATTTGAATTTTTTATTATAGTTTTAAAAAACAAAGGAATAACAACTCATGAAATGTGAAAAAATAAGAAGCTTAAAATTACATGCCTCCACATATAGTTTTATTGAAACATGCTGATTTGTTTACAAATTGTCACTCCCCATGGAGGAACATGAACAACAGAGAAACATATGACCCAGAAAGCCTAAAATATGAATGATATGGCACTTCATAGGAAACAATGGCCAACATTTGATATAATGGAATAAATTAACGATATGAAATTATTTAGCATATGCTGTGCATGAGACACATTCACTATCTATTCCTTATTTCACTGACGCCTTCCTTCTATGGAAGGTGGCAATTATTTCCTTCAAAATGGAGAAGAGACTGCTTAGATCCAAAAACAAAATTAAAAATATTTTGACTCCATAATTTATTCATTATTTTTCTCATACTATCTATTAATAGATAGATAGATGATAGATAGATAGATATTCTGAGAATCAATGAGTTTATTGCTTTTTATATTTTTATTTCATTATATTTGTATGAAAGAGAATAAGAGAGTGAGAGCAAGAGAGTGAGAGCAACAAGACAGGGGAAGAGAGAATGGATATGCCAGGGCCCCATGTGGCTGCTAATGAACTCCAGATACATGTACCACTTTGTGTGTGTTTACATAGGTACTAAGGAATTGAGTCCATGTCAACAAGCTTTGCAAACAATAACTTTTAACTGCTGAGCTATCTCCCCAACCCATCAATGAGTATATTGTTGAGTATAAAATCATATAGTACACAAGGGATACATAAGTGATATGGGATATCAAGCAATGAAGTGGCCCTAGAGAAACCAGGTTGATTTAGGAAGAACTGATTCCAGGAACATAGAATTTTCATCTCTTTCTTAATTCCCAGTGTTAAGTGGCACATTTTTTAGAAAACATTAAACAATTGGAAATCCTTTCAGGCAGGACTTCAAATCTTTCTATTACTCTTGTCTTTTATCTGGTGACCAAATTGCTCTTTAAACAAATGTAATATTTTTAAAGCACAATGTTGCCTCTTGAATTTTATATGCAATTTTGAAATCAGTATATCAAATCCATCTGAGCTACCCAGGGTTATAACCTTTTATTTTCCAATACATTTAAAAGGGATCAAAGATGAAACAAAGAAAGAAAGATCCATTTCTCTATAAGAACCTTTATTGTGATATCTCTTGGCCAAAACTAAGGAGACTCTATAGGAATGAGGAATATAGACCAAATAAATCCAGCCATCATAACACAGGTAAACTCATGGGACTTATATAGATATATTTAAACATAGATGAAATAATGCATTTTGACTGCTGGTGAATTCTGACTCGCATAGGGAATTCATCCTCAATGTGGTAGTTACTAAGCTGAATCATAGTAAAGGTCCCTGACCCTGGGCTTGCCTCTAATCACAAAAGTCAAGCTTTCTCAATCATTATCATATTTTATACTCTCTGAATTTGCCTAATCCTCACAATGGCCTTGTGATGTGGTTAATATTAACTCTAACCTTGTTTCATATATGAGTAAAGCAAAGTAAAAAAATGTTGGGAACTTGGTCATTACCACTTGTCTATTAACAACGCCAGGCTTGAATAAAGAGATTTGAATCATGCTGGCCTGTTTCCTCGAGTTTCATAGCCCTTTCATCAAGCAATTAGTAGTATGTATATATTTTAATCAATGTAATTAGTACACTTTTCCAACAAAAGCATGTTTATTTGTGGTTTTGGTATATCTTTAAAAGTTAGGATTGTCAGGCAGATAGAGTGGTCCACATACTTTGGATGAAAGCATTTCATTTAACAGCTCTGTGGATAAATAAGAAAAAAAGACAGCAGAATTTCCTTGTGAGAAATTTCAATATTATGTAGCATAGTCTTAAATGCTTAGTATTTACATGATGATCCTGAAAGCATCTCTCCATGGCTACAACTTGTCTGCAAGGTAATTTCCCATCCTTAACAAAGAAAGATGATCAATAAAGCAACAGATTATTATGCTTTAACTATAGCAACAAGCACCAAAAAAATCAATATGGAGTCATTAATCTAGTCAGAATTTAGACTGAGAAGCTAAAAATTATCAAGATTGCAATGAATTTTTGTAATGACATCCTCATTGCAAATCTATTTGTGCAACTTTAAAATAACAAATCCTAAGGACACAAAAAATTATACTGAGAGGATAAAAATCAAGGAGAAAACAAGGTTCACTCTGAAAAGGCATTAGGGGAAGATAAAAAAGAGCAGTTCCAATTTCCTCATTTTCATAGTCTCATTTACTTTGCTAATGCATTGGTACCAAATATCACCTTTTTTATTTTTGGTTTTTCTAGGTAAGGTCTTGACCTAACCCAGGCTGACCTGAAATCTCCTATGTAGTCTCCAGCTGGCCTCTAACTCACAGTGATTCTCCAACCTCTCAGCCTCCTGAATGCTGGGCTTTAAGCCACTGAGCCACCATGCCTGCCTTCATCTTTTATTTTTATAGAAGGAATGTCTGTTTTTTGCACACTTTCTATTCTCTCTCTTTTTATTTTTTGAGGTAGTGTCTCACTCTAGTCCAGGATGACCTGGAATTCTCTACATAGTCTCAGGGTGGCCTCGAACTCATAGCAATCCTCCTACCTCTGCTTCTGCTGGGATTAAAGGTGTGAGCCACCACACCTGACTATTCTCTCTTTTTTTGTAGAATGGATTTATCAAGTCCAGTAAATTACAGAGGAAAAAGGTTTGATTTGGACTTTGTTCTAAGCTTATGTTTAAATTATAAAAGAAAAACCATGAAAGGTTATGGTATTAATTACTTTTCTTATTACTATGATTATTTACCTAACAAAAGCAACTCAAGAAAGAAAGGGGTTACTTTGGTTCACAGTTTAAGGGATTAGTCCAACAGGGCATGGAAGGCATGGTGATAGGAGCATGAGGCAGCCAATCACATTGCACCTGCAGTCAGGAAGAAGAAACAGAGAGAGAAAGAGAGAGGGAGAGAGAGAGGAATGCAGAGAGAGGTGCTTAGCTCGCTATCTCCTTTTAATTCAGTCCCATACCAACCCCATTGATGGTACTTTTCATATCCAGTGTGGGTCCCTCCTCTGGAAACAACCCTCCCAGGCACATGCAGAGGTATGGATTCCATGGTGGTTCTAAAAAAATTTTGTCAATTTGGCAATGAAGATTAACCATCACTGGTATGATAGCCTGCAAGATAACAATTTACTTCTTAAGTTTCATACAAGAGAATTTTGGAGCTTCATGAAAGCAATAATTTATCTAGAATGTATGAATTTTGATTCCTGCTACTTTCAGACAGCTGTCAACGTTATGAGCACAATTAAGTAGAAGGCTGATTGAATTTACCAGAAAACTGCAACCTCTAAATTAATTACCACTTGGGAGATGGCCTTCTATGTCCTAATGATATATGATAATTGACTTAATCAGAAGGACATAGACATTACTTTGTTATTGCCTTCACTTATTTAAGGAAATTTCTTTACCTTCCTGGATAAATCCATGAATATCTTAAAGAATTGTTTATTTCCTTGAGGTGGTATTTTAAGCTCAACAAATCCTAACAGAAGATACATTTTCTTTAATAAAAACAGAATAATTGATGCTAAACTATTCCAAATTGTTCTTTGATGAAGTTTGTATTACTGCTACATTATATACCACTTTCATTATAGTACTAGACTTGGTTACAATTGCTTTATGAAAAAGTATTGTCAATAACACAAGAGTAAGTTGCAAAAAGGGAAAGTCAAAGTAATGTCGACTGCATTATCACTACATATGCATTGTACTTTCCGTCTGTTCTGGTGGAGGATGGAGTCAAGGATACATAGAAAATGTTTCCTACCTGAAGTAACCTCAGTAACAAAAATGGGAATTTGTAAATATCACAGTTTTACAAATTAATTAAAACCAATACTGTATAGAAATGTAATCCTAGCCATTTAAGTATATTGAGAGAACTTTCATTCTTGTTACAGTGGTGCTACATCTATTAGTCTGCCAAGGAAAAAGAAAAACTGAATAAAAGAAGCCCAAAACACTGAAGAACAACAAAAATAAAACAACAGAAAGAAAACAACAGGCACACATTGGGATGAAGAGGAATGAGGGTAAAAGGAGTCATATACCAAACACTTCTCAAAAGGTACAGTCCTGCAAATGATTCTGTCTGTATACCTTTTATATCAGATGCCAGTCTCCAGCTCATTGTCTAGGGCACTAAAACTTACATACAAACCTGCAGTTTGACTGCCCTGAAGAACTAGAAGATAGAATTTGAAGTAAGTGGAGAACTGGGGAGTCATATCCTTATGAGGATATATAAAACCCTATATTTTGGGCATAACCTCTACTTAGTATCTAACTGATCTTTTAGGGGACAGACTATAAGCAGCCCAACCAACCTCTGAAAAAGCAGCACAAAATCTCAGCCACCATCAGTTACAGAGGAGGGACAGCTTCCAAATTTTAATTAATTTAACTCTTATCTAAAATTTTCTCAATATTTACCAGAATATGATAGGAAATAAAGTTCCTACAAATCATCATTGATTAAATCAAGTATCACACTATCAGTAAAAGTCAAAACAACCAAGAGCAAAGGAAATGAATGTTCTGACTTTGAGACCACTCAGGTGTTGAATTAGCAAGAGTATGCTCAAGTAATTAATGTCACTATGCCAAAGGTCATAAAGAAAATTTTCAATTAGTAAATGTCAAATGGGAAGTCCCACCAGAAAAACAGAAAGTATACAGAGCAACATGAGAGAAATTTGAGAACTAAAAGCACAGTACATGAAAATAATGAGCTAGATATAAGAAAGTAACATTGAAATCATCAGTTGAAAGTATTTAATCTTGAGGCTGGGGAGATAGCTCTGTGAACAAAGCACTTGCTACTCCCATGTGAGGACCAGACTTCAGATATCCAGCAGCCATGCTAGGTGTGTATTATGGCTCAGCTATAATCCCAACACAGGAGAGGCAGAGACAGGGCATCCCAGAGGTAAGCTGACTAGCTAGAATAGTTGAATCAGCAAGCTCTGGGTTCAGGTAAGAGAGCCAGCTTCAATAAATAAAGTAGAGTAACTGAGAAAAACTCACAATGTCAACTTCTAGCCTCATTGTGAACATGTATACTCATGCATAAACACAATGCAATACACACACACACACACACACAGAGAGAGAGAGAGAGAGAGAGAGAAAGAGAGAGAATTTAATGTTGAGAACAGAGTTATGGGTAAAGTTTAGGGGTAATAAAAAAACTAGCCTCCGAGACCCATGGGTCAATATCAATCTAATTTGTAACTAATTAGATTTTTTTTTTGTGGCAAGCCCAACAGACTGGCCTTTTTTAATGCAGGAGAGTCAAAGTGAGAACAAAAGCATGTGTGAGAAAGAATTGGTGTGCTAGGACCTCTAGCCACTGTAATTGAACTCTAGAACCTTCTGCCACATGCGACCTTGCACACTTGTATCACCTTAAGCATCTGGCTTATGTGGGACTTGAAGAGTTAGACATGGGTCCTTAGGCTTCAAAGGTAAGTACCTTAACCACTAAGCAGTCTCTCTCACCCAGTAATTAGATTCTTGAAGAGAAGAGAAAGAATGTGGTAGAAAAGAAAATACCTCATAGTAGAAAATATTTCTAAATTTTGATCCAGGACACAAATTTATAGATTCAAGAAGGAAAACAGAAACAAAGGACAAACATAAAGAAAATCCACACATAAGCACAACATAATCAAACTTTAAAAAATAACTTTTATTAAGTAGAAACTTTGTATGGACACATCACGTGTTGGTGATATCATTTCCCTCCTTCCTGTCTCCATTCCACTGAGGGCCCTCCTCAGTGGGATTGCTGTCATTCACCATGGGACTCTTAGGTATGAGTTGTGAGAGCAGCAGTCAGTCATTGTAGAAGGGAGCAATGCCTCTGTATATTCCCTTCACCCTGTGGTTTTTATGATCTTTCTTCCTCCTTTTCTGCAAAATTGCTTGTGCATTGGTGGCTATTTTTTAAGTCTATTTTAGTGTTGAGCTCTGAGAAGCATCTGGATTTCCACTTTGGTGCCATTTGAGTGTCCTCAGTGCGTAACACCATCACCCTGGTGCAGGTTGTCAGGCTCACCATGGAAGCAGCACTTTTGCTCCTCTTGCCAATCAGTCTGTGGTTTCATCTGGGCCCTAGCTGATGTATAAGGGGTGATTCATCTCCTGGAAGTGAGCCAGCTATCTTTTCATGTCCTAATGATAGGTTTTGCTTATCCTTGTTTCTTGCTTCCTTCTGAAAAAGAAAGACAGATTCTCCAATGGAGAGTGAAGTGAACATAGACTAAAGGGAATAAATAGAGAAATTCTGATGGGTGTAACCTCTCTTTTGGCCACAGACTAGTAGGAGCTTCTCATTGGAGTCCATAACCTTAGTCTTCACAGGATTCTGACTTGGCTCCCAGTTATAGCTATGAGTTCCTTTCCACTGAGTTGATCTTTTAATCAATCTACATTGGGTGCCACCATTGTACAGGTGTGTATATCCTGTCAGCATGGTTGCTTTCATATTGCAATGTCCCCTTCTTGCTCACAGCATTGTTGGCTATTTTCCCTATGCAGCTCATGTAGTGCTTTCTAGCATGATATGGGCTAACCATCTGGGAACTGGGTTTCTTCAAGATTCTAGCCAGATCTCTCAATGTTCTGAGTTAACAGCTTGTGGTGTCATCAGAAATTGGGTCTTATTCTTTACCTCCGGTGGGTAATCAAGTGCTTTGGCAAAAGACTGTCTTAGTTTGGGGACCTCATAGGTCTGCAATCAACAGTTCAATTTGCATTATAACCGATTTCTGGCACTGGGAGTTACAAGCCAGAGCCAAATGTTTTAGGGTTAGACTTCACCCCACCCACTCCAGGGCCCATCTTAACCAGATGATTCCCCCATACTCTTATTGAGGGTTATATCTTTTAGTCTACTGTCCAGGAGGAAGGTTTCTATGGTACCAATTCCTTTTGGATTTAGTTTTGTACATATCTCCTTCCCTTTCATTCCCCTCCCTCAAACATTTCCATCCCTATTATCTTTCAGGTATACCTGCAACTCAAGCTGTTCCAGGTTAGGACTGCATATGAGGGAGAACATGCCTTTTATATTCAAACATTAAGAAGAAATCTCAAATGTTCTATAAACACAACATATTGTGTGAAAGGGAGTGAAAATGCCACAGACTACTGACTTTTAATCAGAAAATGAAATTCAAAAGAGAGTGGAATGGCATCTTTAAAGTGCTGAAAGGAAAAGAAAGCCTTCAGCTCAGAATTCTATATCTACCCAGCATGTTCTCTAAGAGTAAATGTAAAGTAATAGAATTTTAGCTTAAAGAAAACTAAGAATTTATCAGTAGACCTACACTTAAAAAGAAAAATAAACATTAAAGTAAGGTTTTCAGCAAGAAGGGAAAATATTTCTTGATACTTGGGAAAGGGCCTATGAACACAAGGAATGTTAAGTGTGTACATAAATATAAAAAAAAATTCCTTAGTTCCACCGAATATCTTTAAAACACAAATGGCTATGTAAAGCAAACATTACGAGATTATAGTTTAGGATTTATATTGTATCTAGATGAAATAAATATGACAGCTAGAGTAAAACGAATATGTGGGTGGGTAGAATTTATGTAGTAGTAAAAATATTTCAACATAGGTGAAGCAACTTAATATTAAATCCAAGTTGACTGTGACTAGTTAGGAATACATGTGCCTATAGCAATTCTTTGAAAAATGACCCAAACAGGTATAAAGAAGTATGGTGTGACAACTAACAGGCAAACGAAGCACAGTGAAATGCCACAGAAGCATAGAATTTTCAGAGATATAAGAGATAGTAAAATACAATGTTTGATATAATGCCCAAAGCTATACTAGGAAACCTTAGACCACCCATTTAACCTCTTTTAGATTACTCAAACACTTTCAAATTATCATTAGGCATCTCACTGCCCTTATTTTTCTAGTGTTACATCATACGTGTATGGAACAAAGCCTCTCCCCTACCATACAAACCTCTATTAGCTTTAAGTTAACCATCTGACCATCTGCTGTATCTCTACAATGGCTTTACAGCAGAATTATGTTCTCTTCCTTCCCATACTACTCTGGAGGGACCATCTCTCTTCTCTTCCTGATTCTCCCATTCTCTGGAAACCTACTCTGTCTTCATTTCATGGTCCCACTCCAACCCCACCCAGTATGATCAGGGCTCTCACCATGACTGCCTCCCAGTGGTAAAGGTGGGATAAAGTATAATTATGTAGAAATTATTAGCCTGGCTTTAAATAATGCAAAATAAGCTATAATCTATGCCATTGTTATATATCATTGAAAGTATATCCTGCTTACAAGAAGTCCACAATATGTGAATTTCTATGCTTACCTCAAATGCTCTTTTAATTTCTACATTTGATTTATCTCTATCTGGAGTGTATTCCATATTGATCCACTGAGGGTAGATTCCTAAGGTATAATTTCTGCATAAAAAAAACAAGCTGAAGCATGGACAACATGTTCCAAGCAGCACAATGTCTGGGATGTTGGCAAGAATTTATTTCTCTCTTAAAGACTTGTAAAATGTATCTTTATAGGCTACAATTTGACAGTTGTGATTTCCTATAATGAAACTTGATACTGACATACTGTGTATTATTCAGTGTATAGTTTTATATTTAATTATATCATAATATCAAAAAGTTTATACGTATCATCTAGTTAGGCTTGCTTTGCTTGCTAAAGATTTGTGATAATTAATGATGAAACTGTAACTCTGTTTTGGTTTGGTTTCATGAAAAAATAAGTCATGTTCAAAACATTATTTTGCTTTAATTATAAGACAGGTTCATTGGTGATTAAATAAAAAAAAAAACTAAGATACAGATGGTGTTTAAACTAGCATTAAGAAAAAACTCAGTAGCAGAGGCCAGTAAGCTAAAATAGAGATATAAAGGGAAGAGAAAGGAAGGGAGGAGGGTAATTAATAGGTTGGTATTGTATATATGTAAGTAGAAGAATAGATTAACGGGGGTGAGAAGGCCCAAAGTGAGGTCGGGGGAAGAGATTGAGTAAAGGAAAGGTAGAGGGAGGGATAATCAAAACCTCAGAGGATATAAATAAATCATATGGAATCCTCCGGTTTTGGACAATGGAACACTCAGGAGCCGTAGATCGTTGCTAGAAAATTTTCAGTGCCACGGATGGGATACCTTCCAGTGAGTTGTTGGCCAGGGAGGTCCCTGATGCCCCCAAAACATTATAGGCCATTGCCAAGGCCCTTGGTTTCCCACCAGGAAGAGATAGTAAGACCCTATTGCTGAAGACTCCACATACTTGGGCTGCAAGGCCACTGAGAAACCCTGCTGGAAGTGAGCTGATAACCTCCTCCATGTAGACCAGCTGACAGAAAGCTGGAAGAAGCCATTCTACATGCAGTTCAATGGGAGAAAGAAATACCACCAGTGAAGATACTCAACAGTGGACACTGCAAGCCTTATAATTGGCCAACCAGGCCAAATGAGCCAATGGGTGCGATCGTGGCACATCTATCATGGTGGAAACCAACTGCCCTCCAATTGGACTGGAGACCTGCTCCAGTATCAGTATCAGGGAATACATCCCTGATACTGAAAACTTAAAATGGGTAGTCATGAGCCCTAGCAGTGGAACATCTGCTGATGTCTGGATAAATGTATATATTATGCTTATCAAACTGCCCAGTAAGCTCTTCTCTTAATATTCATACCCTTATATTAATGCCACTCTCATTTTGGGTAGATGATCTTCTCTTTTCAGATGGCAGTGACCTTGGGATGACACAGAAGGTACCATAGTGCTGGAAAGAAGTGACTCGAGTACTGAGTAACATCTCAATCACACCTTCTAAGGCTCAGGGTCTAATGTGGAAGAGGTGGCAGAAAGAATGTAAGAGCCAAAGGAAGGGCAGGACTCCTTACAACGTGCTCCCTCCAGACATAAAATGGCCTGGATATCCATGACCTCATAGCGCCTGACACTACCTGCACAAGACCATCATAAGAGGAGGAAAAGATCATGACACCAAAATACAGACTGATTGAGATGGTGAGGGTATATGATGGAGAATGGAATTTCAAAGGGCAAAGGGGGTGGGGAGGGTATTACCATGGGATATTTTTTATGATCATGGAAAACATTAATAAAAATTGAGAGAAAAAAAAAGATTTCAAATACTATTTTGAATGGCTACTGTTCTAAGCTACTCCATGTAGAGAATTCATCAGGTCACAGGTCTTCTTCAAGCAATGTTAGTAATAGAGACAAGAATGTACTCAAATAACTCATTTAGTATATTACCAAAATCACAGCACTGACTTTATTAATGACAAAATGGATACTGGTCAAATAACAGTTGACTTACAATACCTTGAAGCAGGAGTTGTCATTGTGCCTTTGGTAAGTATCTGGGACAACTTGTCCATCCCAGTTCTCCATCCTGGAGCTGCTCCAGTGCAAATTAATCTCTGAAGTGTATGTAAGTAGTGCTTAATGAGATAGGAACAGAAACTGGGAATAAGCACTTAGGCACATTTATAAAATTTTGATTATGTCATTTTATGTCTGTTGAGTATAATGTATTGAGTCTTGTGCTTTTATTACTAATTTTATTGACATTAAAAATGAATTATGGATGTTTTATGTACCTAAATTTACAAGTTCTAGAAAACCTTGAAGACTAAGCCAATTTTTGTGTAAGTCATCATGAAATCACAGATCAATTTGCAAGAACTCCTGCATCCAGTTACATACACTGTGAAAATCAGGATGTTGCATGTAGCCAGCTACCTTATGAGGGTGGCATTGTATCCTACTTTCTATTTTGGAAATAAATATAACAAAAACCAGTTTGTGATTCTTGGAAAACTATTAATTTCTTTATCTTTTTCTAACTATCAATTTAATGTAGTCCTAAATTGCTCATGATTTAGTATGTTTTTTTGATTTTACTCTACAAATTTTTGCTATCTTTTTTGAGGTATAATTCACTAAATATCAATGTGTACATTCATTTTAGGAGTGTAGTTTGATGTAGTCATGTAATCTCTACAATTAAGAATGATAGAAGTTAGAATGATCCCCTAAACAATTATGTGGTTTCTAGGTATTTTAATTTATTTAAGTTTCATTTTTTAAGGTTATATTCTTATATTCCATCACCCCATGCCATTCCACTGAGGGCTCTCCCCCTTGAGATTTTGATATTCACTGTTGTGTCCTGAAGGCCTCAGTGAATTCCTAAGGTGGGGGGACCAGGCTTGGGCTAATCCCACCCACCCTGTGGCTCTTACAATCTTTCTGACCCTTATTCTACAATGTTCCCTCAGCCTTGGTAGGCATGTTGGAAGTCTGATTTAGCACTGAGTTCTCTGTAGCCTCTACATTTCTGCTTTGATTAGTTTTGAGTGACCATAGTATCTGTCACCATCTCCTTGATGCTGGTTGTTAGGCTAGCAATGAGAACAGTACTTGTGTTGCTGCTTCCTCTACAGTGTCTTCTGGGCCCTGGTATGTATGGTGGAAGTGATTCGTCTTGTAGTAGGCAGTTATATATCTTTTCTTATTGTATTGATGAGTTCTAGATCTCCTCAGTATTCTCTGCCATCTGTAAAATAAAACAGATTCTCCAACCAAGGGGGCATTTATATTAAAGGTATAATCATAGTCATTTTAGAGGCTTTTTGCTGTGTATACCCGTTCTTAGCCAAAGAGCAGTGGAGGCTTCTCTAGGGAGTTTTTGATCCATGGGATTCTAACTTGGTGCCCAGTACTAGGTATGATTTCTCCTCCATGGAGTGGGTTTCAGGTCCAATCCAAGAATAGTTGGTTATTACCATAGGCTCTCTGCCACTATTGCACAGGTATATACTTCTTGCCTAGCTGTTTGATTTTGTCACTTTCAGGATCTGCTGCTTATTTACACTATTGGCAACAATTATCCCCCAGAAGAACCCATAGCACTTTCCAGCACCATGATGGCTACCCAGGAGGGAACTGGTTTCACTCTCTGTTCTAGCATGGTCTCTCCATGTCCTGTGACATCTGTTGTGTCTTCACCAATAGGGTCTTACCTTTTAGTTCTAGCAGGAAGCCAAGAGCTTTGGCAATGGCATCTATCATTTTGGGGACCTCACAATTCTCCCTGACAAACAGCTCACTGTGAAGGGTAACCCAGTTCTGGTCCTGGGATTTATCAGCCAGAGCCTACAGTTATAGGATTAAGCTTTCTTCACCTTCTACAGGGCACTTTTGTCCAGATTTCCCCCTCCTGCCTTATTGAGAGTTATATCTTGTAGAATGCTATCCAGACTGAACGTTTCTCTGGTACAGATTTATGTTATTATTAGTTTTGTATAATTCCTCCTCCTTTCACCCTACCCCCAAGACCTTTCTACCACCTGTATCATTCATTCGTTCATTCTTTCTTTCGTTCATTCCTTCCTTCCTTCTTACTTCCCTTCCTTTCTTTTTAAAATATTTTATCTATTTATTTGAGACAAGGGAGGGGAGAGAGAGAGAGAGACAGAGAGAGAGAAAGGCAGAGAGAGAAAATGGGCATGCCAAGGCCTCCAGACACTGCAAATGCATTCCAGATGCATGTGCCACCTTGATCATCTAGCTTATGTGGGTACTGGGAAATTGAACCTGAGTCCTTAGGTTTTGCAGACAAGCACCTTAACTGCTAAGCTATCTCCAGCCCTCTTCCCTTTCTTTCTTTCCCTCAACTTGCTTGATGAGTAGTGCCTCCTTCTCTCCCTCCCTAGTTTCCTTTTCTCCAGGTTTCATTCTAGTTCCATGTCAATATTATAGATGCTTACTATTGCTTAAGATAATCCAAACTGGTCCAGGATAGGAACCACATATAAGAGAGAATGTATACGGCTTGTCTTTTTAAGTCTATGTGACCTTGCTTAGTATGATTTTTTCCAAGTCCATTCATTTTCCTGTAATTTCCATTGTTTTATTTTTCCTTATCACTCAGTGAAATTCCACTGTGTATATGTCCCACATTTTCGTTCACCATTCATCTGTTGATGGTCATCTAGGCTGATCCTAGTTCCTACCTAATGTGAAAAGAATAGCAAAAAGTATGTTTCAGCAAGGGTCTCTGTGGTAAATAGTAGAGTCTCTAGAGGGTCTATGCTCAAATATGGTATAGCTGGACCTAATGCTAGATCTATTTTTGGCTTTTTGAGGAGTCTCCATATTGATTTCCATAGTGGTTGTATATTTGTGCTCCCACCAGCAGTGGATGAGGGTTCCTCTTTTCCCACACTTTCTCTATCATTTGTTATTATGTGATATCTTGAGGATTGCCATTCTTACTAGGGTGAGATGGACTATCAAAGTTTTAAGTTTTAACTTGCATTTCCCTGATGGATAAAGATGCTGAACAACTCTTTAGGTGTTTATTGGCCATTTGTGTTTCTTCCTTTGAGAACTGTGTTCAATTCCTCTCTTGATTTTTAGTTGTTTAATTTTTTGAGTTCTTTATAGATTCTAGATATTAAGCCATTGTCAGATGTATAGCTAGAGATTTTCTCCCATTCTATAGGTTTTCTATTGACTCTGTTGATGGTTTTCTTCTCTGTACAATAGCTTTTTAGTTTCATGAGGTCCCAATAGTTGAATGCTTGTCAACCCCCCTGGGTTTCTGGGGTCTTATTCAGAAAGTCTTTCCCTATGCTGATATCTTGGAGTGTTCTTCCTATTTTTTCTTTTAGTTATTTTAGAGTTTCAGGTCTTATGTTGAGGTCCTCACTCCATTTGGAGTATACTTTTAAGAAATGTGAGAGAAGAGGGTCAAAATTCATTCCTCTAAAGCCTGGGCATGGTGGCGCATGCCTTTAATCCCAGCACTTGGGAGGCAGAGGTAGGAGGATTGCTGGGAGTTCGAGGCCACCCTGAGACTCCACAGGTGAATTCCAGGTCAAGCCTGGGCTAGAGTGAGACCCTAGCTCAAAAAACCAAAAAAAAAAAAAAATTCATTCCTCTAAATGTGGCTATCCACTGTCTCTTTTCCAGTGCACATTTTGGCCCTTTGCCAGTGATCAGGTAACCATTATTACTAGAACTTATACCTGGATCTTCTGTTCCATTGATCTATGTGCTTGTTTTTATTCCAGTACTGTGATGTTTTGATTAGTATGGCTCTATACTATAAATTGAAATCAGGTGTAGTGATACTACCAGAGGTCTTCCTTTTGCTTAGGACATTTTTGGCTATTTGAGGCCTTTTGTGCTTCTATGTGAATTTTAGGACTGTTTTTTTTCTAACTTTGTACAGGTTGTTGCTGGGATTTTGATTAGAATTGAGTTGAATCTGTCTATTGATTTTGGTAAGATAATCATTTTAACAATATTAATTCTTCTGATCCATGATCATGAAAGGTCCATTCCATCTTCTTATGTCTTCCTTCAGTTCTTTCTTGAGTATTATTACGTTTTCATAAAACATAAAACTCTTCCACTTGGTTAGGTAGATTCTAAGGTATTTTTTGTGGCTATTATAAATGAGACAGCTTCCCTGATTTCTTTCTTCACATGCTTGTCATTGGTATATACAAAGGCTACTGATATTTGTGTGTTGATTTTATATCCTTCCACTTTGCTGAAAGCACTTATCCCATCTAGGAGGTTTTTTGTTTGTTTGTTTGTTTGGTTTGGTTTGGTTTTAGAGATAGGATATCTCTGTAGCCCAGGCTGATGTGGAATTCTCTATGAAGTCTCAGGGTGGCCTCCAACTCATGGGAATCCTCCTACCTCTGCCTCCAGAGTGCTGAAATTATAGGCATGTGCCACCATACCTGGCTCCCTAGGAGGCTTTTTTAAACATTTTTTTTATTGACAACTTCCATAATTACAGAAAACAAACCATTCCCTCTCCTCTCACTGTTTCCCCTTCACAGTTCTGCTCTTTATCATATCCCCTCCCTCTCTCCATTAGTCTCTCTTTTATTTTGATGTCATCATCTTTTGCTCCTATTATGTGGGTCTTGTGAAGGTAGTGCTAGGCACTGTGAAGTCATGGATACTGAGGCCAATTTCTATTTGAACAATTTCATTATAAGTAGTCCTACCCTTTCTTTGGCTCTTACATTCTTTCTGCCACCTCTTCCACAATGGACCCTGAGCCTTAGAAGATATGCTAGAGATATTTCAGTGGTGAACTCTCTTCAGTCACTCTCAGCATTATGGTGCTTTTGGGCCATCCCTGTGGTCCCTGTCATCTGAAAAGAGAAGATTCTTTAACGAAAATTGTAGGTAGCATTAATATATGGGTACGAACATTAAATAAAGTGCTTAGAGGGAAATTTGGTGAGAATAATATAAACATTTATCCTGACAAGAGCAGGCATTACACTCCTAGGGCTCATGACCTCTGCCATCATAGGCTATTGATTAGGTTTTCAGTACCAGCCATGTATTCCCACCCATAGAGCAGGCCTCCAGTCCAATTAGAGAGCATTTTGTTTCCCCCATAACAGAAATGCCACTATTGCACCCTTTCCGTCATTTTGGCCAATTTGGCCAAACTTGAAATTTGCAGTGTCCACTGTTTTCACTGCTGATGACTTCTGCTCCCATGGGGTTGCATGCAGTTCAGCTTTTTCCAACTTTCTGTCAGCTGGTCTACAAAGAGGAGGTTTACAGCATTTCCATTAGTCTCTCTTTTATTTTGATGTCATCATCTTTTGCTCCTATTATGTGGGTCTTGTGAAGGTAGTGCTAGGCACTGTGAAGTCATGGATACTGAGGCCAATTTCTATTTGAACGATTTCATTATAAGCAGTCCTACCCTTTCTTTGGCTCTTACATTCTTTCTGCCACCTCTTCCGCAATGGACCCTGAGCCTTAGAAGATATGCTAGAGATATTTCAGTGGTGAACTCTCATCAGTCACTCTCAGCATTACGGTGCTTTTGGGCCATCCCTGTGGTCCCTGTCATCTGAAAAGAGAAGATTCTTTAACGAAAATTGTAGGTAGCATTAATATATGGGTACAAACATTAAATAAAGTGCTTAGAGGGAAATTTGGTGAGCATAATATAAACATTTATCCCGACAAGAGCAGGCATTACACTCCTAGGGCTCATGACCTCCGCCATCATAGGCTATTGATTAGGTTTTCAGTACCAGCCATGTATTCCCACCCATAGAGCAGGCCTCCAGTCCAATTAGAGAGCATTTTGTTTCCCCCATAACAGAAATGCCACTATTGCACCCTTTCCGTCATTTTGGCCAATTTGGCCAAACTTGAAATTTGCAGTGTCCACTGTTTTCACTGCTGATGACTTCTGCTCCCATGGGGTTGCATGCAGTTCAGCTTTTTCCAACTTTCTGTCAGCTGGTCTACAAAGAGGAGGTTTACAGCTAAGCTCCAGATTGAGTTCTCAGTGACCTTGAAGCCTAGGCATGTGGCTTCTTCAGCATATATATATATATATATATATATATATATATATATATATATATATATATATATATATATATATATATATATATATATATATATATATATATATATATATATATATATATATATATATATATATATATATATATATATATATATATATATATATATATATATATATATATATATATATATATATATATATATATATATATATATATATATATATATATATATATATATATATATATATATATATATATATATATATATATATATATATATATATATATATATATATATATATATATATATATATATATATATATATATATATATATATATATATATATATATATATATATATATATATATATATATATATATATATATAATACCATACCCTTAAATCCTCCCCTCTCCTTCCTCCCTTACAGTCCTTTTCTAGCTTACTGGTATCTGCTACCGAGTTTTTGGTTTCAGCTCACACACAAGTCTAAACATTTGTAGCTAGGATCCACATATGAGAGAGAACATGTAACATTTGGCTTTCTGGGCCTGGGTTACCTCACTAAGTATAATCCTTTCCAGATCCATCCATTTCCATGCAAATTTTATAATTTCATTTTTCTTTACTATTGAATAGAACTCCATTGTATAAATGTACCACATCTTCATTATCCACTCAACAGTTGAAGGACATCTAGGCTGGTTCCATTTCCTAGCAACTATGAATGGGGCAGCAATAAATATTGTTTAAAAAGTATCTGTAAGATAGTGAGAAGAAGGGTTCTTATGATATATGCCTGGCAATGGTATAGCTTGGTCATATAGTAAATCTATTTTTATCTGTCTCAGGAACCTTCACATTGATTTCCACAATGGCTGTACCAGATTACATTCCCACCAACAGTGTAGAAGGGTTTCTCTTTTCCCACATCCTCACCAGAATTTATTGTCACTTGTTTTCTTGATGATATTCATTCTGTCAGGAGTGAGATGGAATGCCAAAGTAGTTTTAATTTGCATTTCCCTTATGGCTAAGGATGTAGAACATTTTTAAGATTCTTATATGACATCTGTATTTCTTCTTTTGAGAACTCTCTAGTTCCATAGCCCTTTTTGTAAGCAAGCCCAACAGATTGGCCTTTTTATGTGTGTTTGTGTGTGTGTGTGTGTGTGTGAGAGAGAGAGAGAGAGAGAGAGAGAGAATTGGCATGCCAGAGCCTCCAGCCGCTGTAATCAAACTTCAGATGCTTGCACTGCCTTGTGTATATATGAAAACTTGTGGGCTTATGTCATCTTGTACATTTGGATTACATGGGTACCTGGAGAGTCAAATATGGGTGCCTAGTTTTTACAGGCAAGTGTCTTAACTGGGTTGTTTAATTTCTAGTTTCCAGAGTACTTTGTATATCCTAGATATTTATCCTCTGTCAGATGTATGGCTGGCAAAGATTTTCTCCCATTCTATAGGTTCCTTTTTGCTCTATTCACAGTGTTCTTTCCTGTACAGAAGCTTTGTAATTTCATGAGGTCCCAGTAGTTGATTAGTGGTTTTAAACCCTGAGCAATTGGGGTTATGTTCAGAAAGTCATTGCCTATGTCAATATGTTGAAGAGTTTACCCTACTTTTCCATTTAGGAGTTTTAGGGTTTCAGTTCTGATTTTAAGGACTTGATTCTTGTGCAAACAGATAAGGATCTATTTCATCTTTCTACATTTAGATATCAGGTTTTCCCAACACTATTTGTTAAAGAGGCTTTCTTTCCTCAAATGAATATTTTTGGCATTTTTGTCAAAAATCAGATGGCTGTAGCTGCCTGAATTTACATCTGGGTCCTCTATTCTGTTCCACTGATCAATTTATAAGTATTTGTGCCAGTACAATGCTGTTTTTGTGACTATGGCTCTGTAATATAGTTTAAAATTGTTTATGGTGATACTGCCAGCCTTGCTTGTATTGCTCAAAATTGTTTTGGCTGTTCAAGATTTCTTGTGCTTCCAAATGAATTTTAGGGTTTTTTTCTATTTCTGTGAAGAATGCCACTGAAATTTTGATGGGGATTACACTAAATGTGTAGAATGCTTTTGTAAGTTTGATATTTTCAAAATATTGGCTTTTCCAATCCAAGAACATGGATATCTATCCAATTCCTAGTGTCTTCTGCAATTTCTCTCTTGAGTGTTTTAAAGTTTTCATTGTCTGGAGATCCTTCACTTCCTTGGTTGGTTTATTCCAAGGTACTTAATTTTTTTGAGGCAATTGTGAATGGAAGTGGTTCGCTGATTTCATCAGTATGCATGGGATACAATGAAGGCATTCCTAAGAGGAAAATTTGTAGCTTTAAGTACCTGTATTAAGAAATTAAAAAGGTTGAGCGGAGAGGTGGCTTAGCAGTTAAGGCACGTGCCTGTGAAGCCTAAAAATCCAGGTTCGATTCTCCAGGGCCCATGAAGGTGCATGCATCTGGAGTTTGTTTGCAGTGGCTAGAGGCCCCGGTGTGTCAATTCTCTCTATCTTTCTCTCTCTCTCTCTGACTCCTGTTCTCTGTCTCTAATAAATAAATACAAATAATAAATCTTAAAAGAAAAGAAATTATAAAGGTTGCAAGTAAACAGCTTAATACTTCACCTTAAGGCCTTGGAAAAAGAAGAACAAGGCAAACCCAAAAATAATAGATGGGAAGAAGTAATAAAGATAAGGGCAGAAATTACTGAAATAGAATTAAAAAATTACAAAGAAATAGTGAAACAAAGATCTGGGTTTTTTTTTTTTTAAAGGATAAACAAGATTGATAAACTCTTAGCAGATCTAGGAAAGGATAAGAGACACAAATTAATTAAACAACAGATGAAAAGGGCACCATTACAACAAATACCAAAGAACTTCAGAAAACCATAAGGACCTACTTTAAGACCATGTATTCCACAAAGTTTGAGAATCTAAAGGAAATGAATGATTTTCTAGGATTATATTAAATCAAGATGAGATAAACCATTTAATTAGGCTTATAATAAATATGGACATAGTTGCAGTCAGGTTTGCATTGCTGGAAGAAATCACAGACCGAGAACAGCTGTGGGAAAAGGGGATTATTTTGGTTTATAGACTCAAGGGGAAGCTCCATCATGGCAGGGGAAATAATGGCATGAGCAGAGGATGAACATAACCAACAGCAACATGAGAGTGTGCCAAACAATGGAAAGAGGAAACTGGCTATAACTCCCATTAGCCTGCCCCCAACAATACACTGCTTTCAGGAGGTGTTAATTCCAAAATCTCCATCAGCTGGGAACCTAGCATTCAGAACACTGAAGTTTATGGGGGACACTTGAATCAAACCACCATAGACATCCAAGCAGTTATCAAAAATCTCCCAACTAAAACAAATCCAGGCCCAGATGGATTCACTTGTTAATTTTACCAGACCATCATGGGAGAACTAACACCAATGCTTCTCAAACTTTTTCACAAAGTAGAAAAGGAAGGAATACTACCAACTCATTCTACAAAGCCAGCATCACCTTGATAACAAAACAAAACAAAGACAGAATAATAAAAGAAAATTACAGAGCATCCTCCCTCATGAACATACATGCAAAAATTCTCAACAAATATTGACAAATAGAATACAAGAATATATTCAGAAAATCATTTGCCCCAAGTAGGCTTTATCCCAGAGATGCAGAGATTGTTCAACATATACAAATAGGTAAGTGTAACATACTATATGAATGGATTTAGGACAAAAATCACATGACCATCTCAATAGATGCAGAAAAAGCATTTGACAAAATCGAACATCTCTTCATTATAAAAGTCCTAAAGAAACTGGGAATAGAAGGATCATATCTTAATGTAATAAAGTCTATTTAGGACAAACCTACAGCTAATATAATAATAGATGGGGAAAAACTTGAAGCTTTTCCAGTAAAATCAGGAGTAAAACAAGGGTGTCCACTGTCCCCAGTTTTATTTTAATATATTACTGGACATCTTATCCATAGCAATAAGGCAAGAGACATTCATAAAATGGATACAAAATTGAAAGGAGGAGACCAAGTTATCATTATTTGCAGAAGATATGATTCTATGCATAAAGGACCCTAAACCTTCTACCAGCAAGCTGTTAGAGCTGATAAACACTTTTAGCAATGCAGTAGGATACAAAATAAGCTCATAGAAATCAGTAGCTTTTCTATGTACTAACAACAAACATGCTGA
Source organism: Dipus sagitta (assembly GCA_036346955.1). Taxonomy (NCBI): domain Eukaryota; kingdom Metazoa; phylum Chordata; class Mammalia; order Rodentia; family Dipodidae; genus Dipus; species Dipus sagitta. The sequence goes on from CM070787.1 coordinate 45,231,240, forward strand.
ACATGAAACCCAGCTTTTTGATAGACTTTCCCACAATCTTTTCCTAGCAGCTATAGCCATTGCCAGCTTGAACCAACTCCACTGAACACAAGGAGAAAATCTCCCCAGAGAAATTGGGATTATTTTTACATATACACATGTGTGTATAGCGTATGTTATTTGTACTGTGTGTTGTATGCATATGAGTATGCACATGTGTGTGCCTATACACATGTGTGTGGAGGCCAGAGGAGAACATCACGTCTGCTCTCACAGCTCATGTTTGCATTTCCTCCTCTCAACCCAGAGCTGCTGTCTCTCAGCAAGTCACATCAGTCTTCAGTTGACACCTAACACACAGACTATTTGTAGCCATGCACAGCTTTTTACATGGGCTCTGGTAAGTCAAACCTGGTGATCTCTTTCTAAGAGACCCTCATACTTACATGATATTTACATGGAAAGTCCTATTAAGAGAGGAACCATCTCCTAGCCCAGGAATGAGGATTCCACTGGACATAGCTACCTTTTGCTCATGTATATGCAAATATTACCTTCACATTAAAAATTGACTTTCATATATGGATATCTGTAACTTCATTATGTATTTCAGTTGTGAAGTTCTACACAATAGCTGAATTGTGCTCAAAACACAGCCAAGCTATACCTTCATGCCTGTGATTTGCAGTGAGAAGAGCAGCTATGTCAACCAGCCTCAAAACAGTTTGCAAAGCATTACCTTCCCAACACCAGCAACATTATCTGGAAACTTCATAGAAATGGGTATTCCTGGTCCTTATCCAGGCCTGCTGCATCAGTACCTCTGGAAGCATCTTTATATGTAACAAAACAATCCTCCTGTTGATTCTGATGCATACTGAAAGAACCGCTCTAACTGGGAACTACTCATCCTAACTCATGGAGATGGTATGCTTTGGTGGAAGGCTTAAAGAAAACAAAGAATGGAGCTGAAGGTGATCAAAAGTGCATAAATTAAATATGCATCTTTGAGCCATGGGTGGTGGCACATGCCTTCAATCTCAGCACTCAGAAGGCAGGGGTAGGAGAATCACAATGAGTTTAAGGCCACTTTAAGACTACATAATGAATTCAAGATCAGCCTGAACTACAGTGAAGCCCTACTTTGAAAATAAATAAATAAATAAAGAAGAAGAAGAAAAGAAATATATATCATTGATTGCATATTTACCCTACATGGAACTAGAACACTAAAGTGTATTTCTCCTATGCAACCATAACTTGGTACCCAGTTGGGCATCTTTACCTCTTGTCCCCTTCCTACCTCTTCTCCCCAGTCTGAGAAGAAAGGGTTAAGAATGTTCTCATCACAAAGTAATGGCAACCATTTGAGGTGATCCATGTAATTACCGTGTTTTGAATAGCATGAAACATGTATGTTGTGCTTTGAATGTGAAATGTTCTCCATAGGTTCATGTGTTTGAAAACTTGGTCATCAGCTGGTGGCTCTGCCTAGGAGGTGGCAGAACCCTAAGAGGTGGCGCCTTGCTGCAGGAAGTGGATCACTGGGGGCAGATATTGAGGTTTTATAGCCCAGCCTCACTTTCTTGTTTGTCCTCTGCATCCTGGCTATGAATACAATATGACCAGTGGTCTTCCTGCCCCTGTCTGTACACAAGCCTTCCCACCTTGATAAAATGTATCCTCATAAATGTGTAAGCCAGATCACCCCCTCCATTTCCTTTCTTAAACTGCTTCTTGTCAGGTATTTGTTCACAACAATGAGTAAAATAGCTGATATCATATACACAAATCAAAATACCTCATTAATGATACCTCATTAATATATATGACTAGCATATGTCGATTAAAAGTATAAATTTAAAAATATTTTAAATTTTCAAAAATGGAGTTACCTCTCTGCATTCCCCACACCTGTCTTCTCCATTTTCAGTTTCCTTCACATATATGGCTGGGTCTTTCAGCCAAACTTAGTCATTCTGACTAGAAAACCAAAATAATATCTCTTCTAGCGATGCTAACACTTTAAGGGGGATGGTGATAGTGAGCTTAGTAAAAACCTGATGCTGGAAATTGAGACATCTACTATGTATCTCCAAGTCTCATAACATGGAAGAAAAAGATCTGCAATTCATATTTGAGAAAGGCTCTTGTCTGGAGATCTGAGAATTTCTCTCCCTAAACCCTTCAGTGTCAGTAAGGAAGTACTGTTTGCATCTATCATTTAATTTATCCATTTGTTCCTTTAACCATTCATTAGGAAATAACAACAAAGCAAGATTAAAAACATAGATGAGTAAATCTTATTGGCTAGCCTTGTGTCTAGTTTTAAAGTAATAAAATTCCTATCCTGTCTTCTGTTTTGTTTTTTTTTAAAAAATGTCATTATGGTATTGTATTAGTTACTTTCTAGTGGCTGGGACAAAAGCAACCAACCAGAAGCAGTTGATTAAGGGAAAGGGTTTAATACAGCTTACAGCTCCAGAGAGTAGAGTTCATCATGGGGAGAAAGCATGGCAGGAACAGAAACTGGTGTCTCAGTGTTACTTTAGCAGGGAGGAGGGAGACAGAGAGAATAGCACATCGGGCCTGACTAGAGTACCTCAAGCCCTGGTCCCTGCACCCACCATGGTCCAAACAGTGACATAATTCTCAAGCAAATCTCTACCTCCTAAAGGTTCCACAATCCCCCAGAAGAACATCATAATCCAGAGATTATGAATTCATACACGCAAGCCTTTGGGAAGCATTTTATATTCAAACCACGGCAGCTATTTCTCATAACTACTGGATAGATACATTCAAACATGAACAAATTACACTATAAGTTTTAAGGAAGTCGTGACTATATTAATATAACCATGATATAAATATGTCCATAATTTTTTTGAGGCAAGGTCTTATGTAGCACTGGCCACAAGCTTGCTGTGTAGCTAAAGATGACCTTGAACTTCTGCCTCCACTTCCCAAGTGCTCATATTGCAAGCATACACCATCATGTGGGTTTTATGAGGTGCTGAGAAGCAAACTCAGGACTTTCTGTATGCTAGACAACCACTCTACCAACTAAGCTATATCCTCAGCCCTGAGGTTTTCATAAATCTTAACCTGAATATTTACTTAGAATTTTTAAGTGATTTTTGGTATATTTATAAATTGAATTTTTGACCCTGGAAGCCAATTAACAATATACAAAGTTGTTTGCATAAGCAATTCAGGCATAAGACACAATTTAAATGACATAATTTAGAAAAAGCTTGCTTTTAAAAAAAGTTAAAGCATATCTCTAAATGTCTGGTTTCTTTTTAATGGGAAAATGATTGAAAGGACCCATCTTAACAGTCACTCCAGTCATCTACATACAAGCTGAGTTGTAATTTAATTATTTTCCTTTCTAGTAATTAACTTGAATGTCTAATCATTCAACCTGAGTGTGTTTGATTCATTAAGCAGCCTGTTTGAATTTTAGTTTGCTCCCCCCTAGTGTATTATATCTTCTTGGTAGTAAGAGACATGGGCACACTGGGAAGGATAAATAGTTCTGGCCACAGTGCTTACCCCAGAGATGCTGGGGAGATTTCTGACAAAAATTACTCATTACCTGATCCACTAATAAATTAGCCAGGTTGAGTTACACCTGAAAGGCAGATCCGGCACAACTCAGGAGATATTAGGAGTGGTTTCCATGAAAACCATCAAGTGAAAATAAAACAGCAAATGTTGAGAGAAGCTGAAAAGTACAATAAAAAATACCATGGTTGCACATGCTGGAGTTTATGTGTATTTTGACAGTAATTTGTAAAAAGGTCAGTTTTCAGTGATAAAAACATATGCTATAAAACTCAGCATGAAAAAATTCTGAACTTATGAATCATGTGAATTAGAGAAGATATTGCTTTCTGGGTGGTTAGAAATCTCCCTGCTATCAAGGAAAACCTCAAACATCTACTTCTCTAGTAAATGAGTTTATGTTTCTGAAATGATAAGCCAGAAATTAGTATTTGGGTAAGATTATGCTTAATTTATGAAGTTTGTTATTCTAGATGATCAGTTGATATAAAAGCATCATATTTCTGCCATTATTTTCATATACACAGAATGTTTCTTTAAATTTTCAGAAGTTCTTGGTCCTGAATAGGTCAGTATTACCTTGACATTCAAAATTAATTTACAAATATACAAACAGTGTATTTGGATGATAAAATTCTATATAATAACTGAGTGCTATTCATGACAGTCTAGTTATAGTGGCATCCTTGAGATTTACAATGACTCAAGCAGCAGGGCAGAGCAATGAGAAAGCTCATAGGTTTTTACCATAGTTATTCAAAGCCATGTTTATAGCTGCTCAATTCACAATACCTAAAAGCTAAAATCAACCCAGATATTCATCATTTGACAAATGAATAATGAAGATGTGGTACATATACACAATGGAATTCTACTCAGCATTAAGGAAAAATGTTACAATGAAATTTGTAGTAAATTGGACAGACTTGGAACAGATCATACTAAGCAAACTCACACAAGCATAGAAAGACAAGCTATGCAAGTATTCCTTCATCTGTGGTTCCTAAACTGAAACAGCTTGACTTTCTGGCATACCTGACAGACAACTTGAGGGACAGACAAGAGGGATGGAAGGGTTTGGGAGGGGGCCTGGGGAATGAGAGTTTGTGGGGAGATATGCACAAATCCAATATGAATTGGTACTATAAAAAAAATCCTCCCTCCTGATTTATAGATTAAAAGGTATAACCCTCAATAGGAGCATAGAAGGGTCATTTGGTGAGAAGGGTCCTGGAGAGAGTGGGATTAAGCCTAACCCTAAAACACATGGCTCTGGCTTGCAATGACTAGAACCAGACATTGGTTACAATCCACATTGAGATGTTGATCATAGAGACTTACAGGTCCCCAAAACAAGAGAAGCTTCTGTCAAAGCACTTGATTACCCACCTGAGGTAAAGAAGACACTGCACACTGCAGATGTAGAACATCGAGAGATCAGCTGAATCTGAAAGGAAGATAGTTCTGAGATGGTTAGCCTGTATAGTGCTGAAAAGCACTACATGAGCTGCTGGGGGAAAATGGCCAACAATATTGTGAGCAAGCAGGGGACACTGCTTTATGAAAGCAACCAGCCTGACAAGATATACACACCTGTGCAATAGTGGAACACAGCCTGAGTGGGTAACCAATGGCTCTTTGATTGGCTATGAGATCCACTCAGTGGAAAGAAACCCATAGACAGAAATAGTAACCAAATCAGAACCCCATGGAGACCAAGATATTGTACTCCAATCAAAAGCTCCCACTAACTGTCATCCAAAAGTGAGGTGAAGCTCATCAAAATCTCTCTAAATTAACAAGGCTTATTCCCTTTAACCTATCCTGATCTCATTCTATGTTGGAGAATCTGTATTTGTTTGTCAGAAAGCAGCGAGAACCTAGGACAACCATAATCTACCAACAAGACACAAAGGCCGACTCCCTGACAGAGGATGAACCACCCCGCACACAGCAGCCAGGGCCCAGGCAAAACCACAGAGTTGCTGGCGAGATGCGCATGTGTGCTGCTTCCACAGCAAGCTTGATAACCTGGGCCAGGGTGATGCAGACAGATACTGAGGACACTCAAAACGCACCTAAGCAGAAACTCAGGAGCTGCTGAGAGCTCAACACTAAAGTAGAATTAAAGCACACCCACCAAGGCACAGGGAAGTTTGCAGAAGTGTGCGGGCTATAAAGGATATAAGAGCCACAGGGTAGGAAGGAATATGTTGAGACATAACCCTCCCGACAATGACAGATGTCTCTCACGACTCATAACCTACAACTGCATGATGAATACCAGAAATCCCACTAAGGAGGGCCCTCAGTGGAATGGGGGTGAGGTGGAAGGAATAATGGTATCAACATACGATGTGTCTATACAAAGTTTCTACTTAATAAAGAAATGTGGTGCAAAATAAATAATAAATAAATAAACAAACAACTCCTCAAAAGCAACCACAGACAACATGTAAACAAACCATGATGGCCATATTCCAACAGAACTTCATTGACACTAAAAATCATACTTTAATATAATTTTAACATGCCATAAAACATTATGCTTCTGATATGAAAACAAAACATTTAAAGCCGAGTGTGGTAGGTATACATGCAACACCAGAACTCAGGAAGTTGAGAAAGGAGGCTCATGAGTTTGAGACCAGCCCTGGCTACAGAGAGAAACTCTGTCTCATAAGAAAAACAACAAAATCATTTAAAATGCAAAAGCCATTCTGAGCTTTCAGGCCAGGGGAATAAAGTTTGTTGACCCCTGGGCAGATGTACTATAATGTAATTTATTCCCAATAAGGGACATTTGGGTTGATTTTAACATCAAACAGTGCTTCAATAGATAATACTGTACATATGACTTTTGTCACCTGTAAAAAGACCTGAGTCTACATTCCTCAAAGGAAAATTCTTGGTTCAAAGGGGGGTTGCCTTTATATTTTTAATAGATATTCTAAAATGCTATGAAACTAAGGTTGTATCAATTTAAATTTCCAGAGAGAATGTAAACCTGTTCTCCATGACATCACCACCAAATTCTGTTAAGCTTATGTGTTTGTTCATCTAAGAGGTAAAATATGAATAGATTTAATATCATTTTTCTCCTAAATGGAGTTGATGTTTGTTTTTATTGGTTAAGAGTCATATATTTTCTTTGCCGGGCATGGTGGCGCATGCCTTTAATCCCAGCACTTGGGAGGCAGAGGTAGGAAGATCGTCATGAGTTCGAGGCCACCCTGAGACTACATAGTGAATTTCAGGTCAACCTGAGCTAGAGTGAGACACTACCTTGAAAGACCAAAAAACAAAGCAAAACAAAAAAAGAGAGAATCATGTATTTTATCTTTTTCTCACATTTTAAATTAGGTAATTGTTTTTTCTTATCAATTTCTGGAAGTCTTCATACGTGAGGAAGGCAGATTTGTTATTTATTTATTTATTTATTTTTAAATTTATTTTTTAATTGACAATTTCCATAAAGGCACATTTGTGAGCCTACTAGGATATAAAGAAAAAAAATATTGTTGTGAGTTTTAATGATTGATACAACCCTGTGCAGCACACACGTGTCTGACGGTATGAAGTGGTCTTTATCCAGAACTGCACCGCAAACATTTTTCCTACTTTGTCATTTCCACTTTGGATTTGGTTATGTTGACTCTTGATATGGAAGCCTTTTTTATTGTAAGTATTCAATGGAGCCATCAATCTTTTCTTTTTGTGTAAGACTTGCTCAACACTAAGGTTATAATGTGGTTCTTCTATTTTTCCTTCCAAAAATTAAATAATTTTACTTTTTATACTTAAATATTTAATGCATTTGGGATTTTTCTTGGTAGTAAGTATAAAAGATAAATCCAACTATATATATATATATATATATATATATATATATAAAATGTTCTGTAATGCTAGGTATAGAAACCAAGGCCTCATGCATGCTAGGCAAGTGCTCTGCCTTTGAGCTGTATTCCTAGCCCTACTACTGGATTATCTTTTTCTAAAAATATAATTTCAATATTGTTCATATTCCATAAAATTTACCTTAGTCCTTTCAAAATTTGTTATGATGGGCTGGAGAGATAGCTTGCATTTAAGGTGCTTATCTGCAAAGCACCCATTCTCTCCATCAGTCTCTCTTCTATCTCCCCTTGCTTGCAAATAAATAAATAAATAAGTAAAATATTTAAAATTTTTAAAGGATAACCTATAAATAATAGTAACCATAAGAGTCTTCTCATTTTATTTCGACTGTTAGTCATAAATAAGACAAATATTTTTCTGCTGCTTGATGTTGGTTTTAAAATTGAGATAAATGTAGCTTGGTAATGTCAAAACTGCATCCAGTTCCCTGTTATTGAATGTTTAAAAATCACAAATATAAATACTTCATTTTCTAGATGCCTTAAATATGGCTTTGGTTCCTAGAGTTTACAGTCAGTGTTTATATCCTCTTCTCCCTCTCCTAATTTGTTTTCCCTTCTTCACAGCCCCCCAGTGCACCCACCTTCTGATAAGCAGGTGATATGCTTCAGCCCACACAGCTTTGTGTTGCTCTCTGCAGCTTCTGGAAGGCTCTGGTTTCTTGGACTCAGCACATTATATCTGTCATACAGTGTCCCTGAAAAAAGGAGTCACCAGCATTTCGGCTCACTCATCTTTTAGCACCAGTATGATATCCAGAAGCAAATTGTTATCTCACATCATCAAACTCAAACAAGTACAAAATCCTTTCTAAAATATATAAGCACTGCCAAAATGAATCCCTGCAAATTGTTTGTTCTCAAGTAGACGTTGAACAGTGCCTAGTTATCTTTCCATTATTCTCTAGATAAGAGGGCTTTATTAGTATCCACAACTGCCTTATTTCTTCATTCTCTATACATGCTGAGAGCTAATACCTGGTTTTTCTCTTCTTCAGTGGGAACTGTGACATGTAACTCACATATATCACTTCAAATTATCTTCCATGCACACTAAGAAGGGGGGTGCCAGGGAACACATGGCGAGAAGTTGTGAGGATGGTCTCTTAGCCTACGTAACAGTTTGAAGATCCCCTCGACTTCCAGCCTTGCCATAAATTGCTTGTCAGGAATGACAAGGAATATATTCAGAGAATTAATTAAGACCTGCAATAGGCATGAAATGACATACCTTGAGATATCATTCACATTTGATTATTGGGACTACCCTACCCCAATAAGACATCATTCTACTGCTGTAAATTAGATGCCTTCTCCAGCACTTATGTTGAAACTTAATTGCCACTGTAACCATATTGAGGGGAAGGTTACCTAATAAGTGGTTAAGCTACAAGGGCATGGCCCTCATAAATGGATTAATGCCATCATCCAGTTGAACCTAGCTTTACCTATGCTATATGATACTGTGTTGTCTCCCTGTCCATGACTCTTAATATGTGCCTTGTTATAGCTACTGCAGGCCAGATATTTCACTAAGAATTTTCATTTGTACTTTTACTAGTAACCAATTCCTACCATTATCCTATTTTGTGAGTAAAATCTCAGAGTCACATTATGAGTAAACATTTCATCACTTTTCCCTCCCCCTATGCCTTCTGTCCTTAAGACGTCATCCTGAACTCTGCAGAGACAAGAGAAGCCAGACCACAGAATTTGATCAGACTCCTGCCTTGGATCTCTTGCCCACTCTACCCTTATCATAGAGGGAGTCTCTTGATCCATATCATTGGCAATCATGTTTGAAGGCTTACCCTGTGTCTATTTCAACATCAAGAAACAATCCCAGAAATAAATGCATAGTGAAAATTCGGGCTATAAAGATTTAAGAAGCTATGTGAGAAATAAAAGGATGCTATCATAAGAGTGTTATAAGGAAGCCAGTGGCGCTAGATGAAGTTGGAGAGGGGAACACGAAGCAGACAGCTGAGTGCTTGCATCACACTGTGAAGACGATCTATTTTATCCTCACTTATCATAGGAAGCCAGTGCAGCAGGGTACGGCACAGACCAGTTTACATGGAAACAAAAAATCACAACATGCTGGTGATTGCTGTAATTGCATTTGAGCCTAGTGCAGTGAGAACACATAGAAAAGGTGAAAACTCTGTACGTGGAGATAGAGGACTTCTCAGAGAAAACACCTGGCTTGACAAACAAAATGTGAGCAATGTTGTTCAAAGATGACTTGCATTGAAGGATTTTTTTAACCTCTTCACAGCAACAAGGTGCCACAATCTTTTTGCATAAACTTATGTTAAATAAGCTTCCTAAAAACCATAAATTCAAAATTTTATTCATTGCATTCACTTAAAGAATGAACTCAGTGATAATATGAACATGGAAGTCCTATCTCAAACAGAATCAGGGGGTGTTAAATAAATAATAAAATTTTAACCAAACTCGGCTTACAGCCCAGAAAGCAGCAACATTCAAACAAGCAAGGGAACATGGGCGGAGGGTTACAGCAAGAAAGAGCTGGGGGAACACAGAGAGGAAGGAGCAGCTGGTGTGTGTTGGGGGCTGGAGGGTGGAGAGGGAACCAGCATTGACTCTGAGTCCCAGCCCAAGCTTGCCAGCTCATTGTGGGGCTGGTACTGAACAGGTTCCTGCTGGAGAACAAGTCCATTCTCTGGGCTTAAATAGGCCAGGAATCTCAGAATCAACCTCAGCTAGAGCAGAAGTGCTTATTCCCCAGAAGAGCAACTAATTTAAATATGGCAATTAATATGCAAGTCGCAAAAAAAAAAACAGGGGGGGGCAGTGTTCATTCTCTCCAGTATCTAGTTGAAGTGTCCAGTCCTCTCTGCTCATCCTTCACATTTCAGATACTTGGAATTAGACATTGGATTTTCAATAGCAGGCTGAGTCAGGGGATCAAAACCTCAGCACATAAGTCTGGAAAGCCTGTTTTCCCACCACCACACCTTGGGAAAGTCTGTCATTTGCATTGCCTGTCTAGCAAAGTTGGAGGGCAACGATCTCTGCATATCTCATAGTTGGGGACCATGGTTTGGGGCCAGGGTTGTGACACAGACTATGGAAGCTTTGTCCAGCTGCTTCTAAAGCTGCCTGGGGAAAAGGAGAAGCCCACCAGCTCAACAACTGCTGCTACCAGGCCCCCTGCATTGGTGGGGATAATAACTCTAATTACAAATTCTTGGCTAGCTGGAGACCTCCTAATCATTCTGTCTTTCAGAGACCACTGACTGGCAAAAGATGACATGCAGGTATCCTCGCATTCACTGACTTTGGCAAGACTATCTTCAATACATGTCATGTTTCAATAGCATTCTCCCATTAGAAATCAACTTTTTCTTACTCCTTGGATTGTTTGCATTTGGCATAATTTCTACAAAAAGAGATAATTTCATTCCATAAAAATGAAGATATAAGTCAGTTAAACAGTTAGAAAGAGAAATACAACAAGCCATGGTTGCGGACAAGTCACCATGGAAACCAAATCCAGATTGGAATCCACTTTCATCTCCCTTGAGTTAGTAACTCATAAGCCTCATCTTCACTGAGGTAGAAAAAAAAAAGAGAAATGTCAGAATAAAGTCAACATACATATATATGATGTATATAAAGATATACACATCTGTCTGTCTGTTTAGTGAATTGTGAATAATTCTCACATAAAGACATCTCTATTCTGTGCCTGTCCCATATTTCTATTAATTTAGATAGATATGGTCAGTTAATTGAAACAAGATAGAACCTTTATACTTCAGGTAATAGAGAGCCACAAGTTTCATACAGCACATCAGCGAACAAAAAGCTTATTACTACATTCATGCAATGTTTACTCCCTTGTTCTATCAAACTAGATTTCAAGGGTTTGTACAATATTTTTAAAGAAAAACCTCCAAATTACATAATTATTCAGCTTTTCTTGTGTTATCAACCTCATAATTAAATAGAAAACATAAAACACAGATCTTGTACATTGAAATTTAAAAACCTCTCCCATGGTTTCTTCAGTCTAAAATAAAGCTATTCTTTCTCGACCATTTCCTCGTGTACTGGGAAATTATATTAGGAATCACTTTTTAGTTTCTATGACAGCAGATATGACCAAGTCCTTCCCTATGTAATCATTCTGGGGCTATGCTCTGTGTTCTTCCGGAACACTACAGAGAAGGTTCACATGAGAACCCATGTGAGTTTCCTTTCTAGGTAGTATCTGATGAAATAGATGGTTCATTGATATCAAATGATGATTTGGCACTTTCCTTGGCCTTCCACAGAGAGCCATTTTGTGGGCCCAAACTCACCTAACATAGATTCTCCCATGGAAAACAGTTAAAATTTATGACAATAATATGTTGGGTTCCAGTGTGACATCTGTACCTTTGAGCAAAATAACAGATCTTTATGTTAATTTTTAGTTTTACTAGGTAATACCTGAATTATTTATTCCATCTAACTGGGCAAAAGTTTCAAGTATTTTTTTTACAACTATTCTTGGGACAATAAAAAATGTCCTACTACCAAGATGAAATTGTTAAAGTAAGTTGCTGTGTTTGCATGAGTAGTCACAATGAAACAAGGTGATGTCACTCGCAGTTTTGAAGAGCAAACACCAATAACACAAGAAATCTAGTGTTAATGGCAATATACTTGATGCGAAAACCTTTCTCTTAGACCAAGCAGTTCACACATGCATCATTAGTAAAATTTAAGCAAAGCTTCTGAACTTCAGAGTTTTAAGTGCTCAACATGAGTCACCTTGGACTTCTCCCTGTGAGACTCCTCAATATTAGTCAGTTTCTCTTATCATAACAAAACGTATAGGGCTGGATACTTTATCAAAGGAACCTTAGCTTACAATTTTGTAGGCTGAAAGCCTAACAAGCATGGTGGTGGTTCTACTGAGGGCCCCTGCCTATATTATACCATGCAGTACCACAAGTATGGGTGCTAGTCTCTCTCCCTCTTTGGAAGTCACCAACATTCAATCATGAGGCACAATCCTGATGAGTGACTGTATTCCTAATCACTTCTGAAAGAGCCCAGCTCTAAAGAGAATAGTTGGATTGTGGTTACCTTTCTCTTAACACCTCACAGTTCGGAATAAATTTCAACATGAGTTTCTACAGAGAAGAAATCAGATTCAAACCATAGAACCTTCTTATTTCATGAATTACTTGGGATTTTGCTTAAAGACACTCAGGAACTTACTAAAAAAAGTCAAAGTTAGGGAACATTTTTCACCTTTATCCAAACAATCTGTGTTTTCATACCTCAGATTTTACAGTAATCCAAATTGGGTCTTTTTTTTTTTTTTTTTTTTTTGAGGTAGGTCTCACTCTACCCTAGACTGACCTGGAATTCACTATGTAGTCTCAGGGTGGCCTTGAACTCACTTGATCCTCCTAGCTCTGCCTCCCAAGTGCTGGGAAAAAGGGCTTGTGCTACCATGCCCAGCTTCAAATTGAGTCTTTTTGTACTGGAGTGTTGGGGAGAGGGTTGGATGCTGTAGCTTGACCTGTACCAGCCTACTAAAATTGTAAGCATTCGTTCAAGAGCTGCCAGGGTAGCTAAGTACAAAATCACTGCTTACCTAAGAGCCAAGGACTTAGTTTTCTCCCCCTACCACCCAAAACTGCTTCTCTGGTTCATTCAGCCTAATGACGTAACTGACATCAAGACTATCTTTTATCCTTTTCTGTTAAGTGTCTACAGAGTCAGCATCCAGGAGAGCTGGGTTTTAGTCTTGGAATTATTGCTTATACTTGCACAGTATAACTATCCTGCCTCGAGTTCAATTACCTTCTTTAGCCTGCAAATATCAAGGATGGGAGAGAGCTCAGTGGTTAAAAGAACTGGCTTGTAAAACCTACCAATGCAAGTTCAATTTCCCAGTATCCACCCCACATAAAGCCAGATGCACAAAGTGGCACATGTACCTGGAATTCATTTGCAGTGGCAGGAGGCCCTGGTATGCCCATACCCTCTACACATCTCTCTCCTTTTCTATATTTTTCTTTCTCTCTGTGTCTCTCTCATTGCATATAAATAAATAAAAAGTCCATAATGTCTTTTAAAAATACTATTATCTGGGTCTACTCAGGAGTCCATTATGTGAAATTTGGTCTCCAAATTCAAGGAGTCTATACAAATATATATGTTTGATTTTGTGTGCATATATTTGGGTCTGGAAAGATCCATAACTTAGACAAATTATCAATTTCTGTACTATGTGGTTTTTAAAGTTTGTTTCAATTTTTAATATTGTATAAAGTATTCTCTGAATGGACATTTCAAAACATTTGTACAATAACATGTTTGGCCATTGTTCTTTCCGCTTAGTCTTCAATTGACCTAAAACCTGAAGAATCATGAACACTTGATATGAACTATATACTTGTCACTAATCATAAAATACACAAATCACTGGCACTTTCCCTGTTACTTAATTTTGCAGCTGTTCTTTCCTGGGCTGTACAAAATTTCCTTGTCCAAATTATCAGATAGTTGCATACCAGTTACCTCTGTGGACTTCCTCTCTCACACGCTACAATATAGATCTGGAGAGAGCAGCACCCGTGGAAGTGGAGGACACACAAGGAACATCTCTTTATAGTAAGGTCTGTCAGCTGAAGAATGCACAGGCCAGGGATGCTGAATATCTTTAGAACAAAGTAAACAAAGGACATAGATCAGGAATGCAAAAGCAAGCATGAGTCACAATCTAAAACAGATTGTGTGAGCAGTACAGGTTATGAACATGCTAGGGTGACAAAGGACTGTTTTCATTTTTTATTGTTTATGCCATTCAAAAAGTTTTTAGGTTTATAAGGGAGATATTAAGTCAATTTAATTCTAAATACAGGTTTAATTATGAGCTCAGGTCCTTTTGGATCTACACTGTCATGCAGATGAATAATGACTACTGGTACTGTTGTGACGTCTACTGTACCCGCCAATACTGCCATAATGAAGGCAGGTTTTGCCTGCCATTTTACTGGGAGCTTTGCAAGTATCAATTCACTTAATCTTTATAGCATCCTTGAGACTGTAAGTATTATCCTCATGATATAGATGATTAATCTCAGAGAAACAGCATGTTTAAGTACTCTAGTGCATAACCCAGACAGCCAGGTTCAAATGCAGTACACAGCTATGAACCTTACTTACAGGATGCATTTGGACTGATTATAGTTTTCTGAAGCTGACATAAAAAGTTACCATTAAACAACAGAATCTATTCTCTTGTAATTCTGTAACTCCACATCTGAGTCCCTGTGTATCCTTTTCTTATAAGGATACAAGCCATTGGATTTAGGTATCATCCTAGTCCAATACAATCTCATCTTATCTTCTTTTATGAAGCAGGGCCTCATTCTAGCCCAGACTTACCGCTCACTTATTCTGTAGCCTAGGTTGACCTCAGACTCATAGTGGTCCTCCTACTTCAGCCTCTTGACTACTTGGATTAAGGGCATGAACCATCACACTCAGCTCAGTTAACTTCATGTTAGATGAACTGATTGCACTGCAAAATCCAAATAGGGTCACATTCTAAAGCTCTGGATGGAAATGACTTTTGAGTACGATATTATTCAACCCTCCACCATAACTTTTAAGTAGTAACCTACACAGTGAAACATTAATAACTATAATTTAATATTAATAATTATAATTACTAATGAAGGGTTATTTATAAAGCAATATATGTCATACTGAATTGTATTAGTTGGAATATAACAGTAGTAAGAACTGTGTAGTCCTTAAGCTCCCCCACTGTATTTGGATTGTGAACATCAATCTCATTAGTGTGTGTGATGCTACTGTCTCCAGAAAGCACCTTTCTGGGTGGTATGTTGAATTGCACTTCAGCTTCAAAGTCCTGAGAATACTTTCAAAGCTGGGATGACAAGGTCAGGTCAACACTGAACTTGATTTACTTCAAGCTGAGATTTCCATCTTTAATAAAAATAAATAAAAGTGAATGCATGTTCAAGAAGGAAAAAAGGTAACAAGATAGTCTGGTCAGTTTTAGTTTTTGTTTCAAATCAAAACCAGATAACTCCAGTGGTTATGAGAGTCACAGGCTTTCAGTCTATTGGTCCCGAAGCTGAAGGGAAATAGATGTGGTACCTGCTCCTTTCCAATGATGCTCACTGTTGCATCATTGGAAAATGGGAATGTGCTTAGAGAACATGGAAGAAGAGGTGGGGACAGAATAACTAGTTTCTGCAATACAATATTAAATGGAAAATGACCCCAGCTTTTCTTAGTTCTTCCTATTGTTCCTGTATCTCCCAGACTCAGCCTTTGCCACTCAAAGATCATACATCATCTGTGTGAAAACAAGAAGACTTGATATACTGTTAAATATGTAAGGAAAATCCTGAATCTTAGCCCAAATTCTCTCTGTCCTTTCAGAGCAGGCAGAGACAGCAATGACCTCATGTGACAATACCTTCTGATCTGGCTAGAACTGCTTTTCTATAACATACTGAGCAAAGACCTAGTGATACTCTGGACTCTGGTAAAAATTACCTGCCATCTGTATATTCATTTCATAGATGGTAAAATGGATGGAATTCAAAAGAATTATACTACCCAGGCCCAGAAAGACAAATACCACAGTTTTTCTTTCATATGTAGATCCCATTTTTAATGTTTGTGTGTATTAAAATAAGGGACATGACCAAAAAAAAAAAGATTTTTATACATCATTTTGGCACCAAGAATCAAGATATGTGGAATTTTTTTTCATGAATACTTGAGTAAAATTAATGCCCAACAGGGTTTGGGAGATGGCTCAGAAGTTAAAGATGCTTCTTGCAAATTCTCTGGCCCAAGTTTCATTCCTCAGTACCCATGTAAAGCCAAATGGAAAAGATGGCACATGCATCTGGCTTACATTTGCGGTGACAAAAAGCCCTGGCATGAACATACATACATAAACACACACACACACACACACACACACACACACACACACACATTCACTAATGTACATGCAATAAATGTATAAAATTAATGCTCAAAAATAGTTCATGTGTTAATCTTAAAATTAAATGAAGCTATTGTACAGCAAGCAATGAAACATAAATTATGAACATCTCCTTTATTTAAACTTTTACATTCTTTAAGAGGGGACTCTATATAGCAATGCCAAAATAAATGAAGTTCCAAAGCTATCCAAAAGTAAAGATTTTTAGTTCAAGCTTTGGAGTTACTCTTCAAGTCCCAAGCCAATCAGATTTTACAGTTAGATGTTTACTTTTATAAACACCACAAGGCCTTGGGAGTTGCCTGGTGTGTTGACTAAGCAAGTAGAAATACTTCTAGTAGTTTTTAATGAAGGGCCAGAGGAATCAGTGCCATTGTTATGACATCACTGTACCATGTCCAATTTTCTTCAGTAGTGTAATAATATAAAATATATAATATAACAATAATAAAATATAATAACAATATAACTAATATAATATAATAATATGAATAATGTAAAACATAATAATAATAATGCTTCAGTAAATGATCCCCTTACCTATGCCCATGCAAACAATCCCATTTAAACTCATTGGGTCACAGAAAAGGACACGAAAACAGAGGGAGGACTGCTTGGGAAGAAAAATGGATCAGACAAAGGAAAAAGGGTAAAAGAGGAGGTAATGAGGTGAATATAATCAAAGTACATTAAATACACATATGAAATTATAAAAATAAATAAAAAGAACTGTATCAGGCTAGATAGATGACTGAATGGTTAAGACGCATGTCTAAGAACTCTAAGGAACCAGGTTCAATTCCCCAGTACCCACGTAAGCCAGATGCACAGGGTGGCGCCTGCATCTGAAGTTTGTAAGCAGTGGCTAGAGGCCCTGGCATTCCTATTCTCTGTCTCTTTCGCTCTCTCCCTCCCTCTTTCTCTCCCTCCCTCTCTCTTTCTCCCTGTCTCCCTCTTTCTTTTTCAGTCTCTCTGAAATAAATTACTAAAAATAAGAAATATTTAAGGACTATGTCTATGTTGGAAATGGGAGGCATAAATTGATTTTAAATTTGATTTTAAAGATCAATAATCAATTATCAGTTCATGCTAACATTCTGTGTGAGTGTTGAATAGACTTTGAATAAAATAGAGAACCTGCTTTAATGGAAGCTACAGTTTTGGACACATTGAGGTGGCAGGATATGAGAAATGGCTGTATCTCCTCATTCATTACTCTGTTTCTGTTATGTCCCTTCTAATTAGGTAGAGTCCTCAAATGTGCTTGAAGTGTAAAGAATTAACTATGCAAAAAGCAGGCAAAGGAGCAAAATTAGATTTTTCTGGTATTAACTATTTCATATGAGGCCTAAATAATTTCTGAGAGATGGTAAAGATATTATAATATGTCTATAACAATAGACATGGTCTTTATTCTAGATTTTTTTGAAACAGAATATCATATAGCCTAGACTGGCATCTACCTTCTATGTGAACTACTGATCCTCCTACCACTGTTTCCTAAGTGCTGAGCATTACAAATGTGCACCATATACTTTTAGAAGGAGTGTTGTTTAACTGTCATTTGCTCCCATCTTTTCTAAGATACTCTGTCTTCTTAAAGATATTTGAAAGCATAATTTCTACCACATATTTTTGTACATACTTCATGTGCATGCCAGGCATGCCAGGCAAGCACTCTACGAAACCTATAATGATGAGGATTTGATTGATTGACTGACTTTCTTTGAGACAGAGTCTCACTATGAAGCTCTAACAGGGCCTGAAACTTGCTATGTATACTAGGCTACACTTAAATTTACAGACTATCCTCCTGCTTCTGTCCTTAAATGCTATGATTATAGGCATGTACCATCATGCTCTGCTTTAGCTTCTTAACTAGAGGAAGAGAGATACATGGAGATATGAAGTCCCTCTGCTTTGGAGGTTGACGCTCATCATACCTAAGCAAACATGTAACTATAGACACATATTACTTTTATAATAGCAAAGGACATAAATTAAGAATGCTAGCTAGTACAAGTCATCAAATGGGAAAACAGTTGTGGTTTAGAAGAGCCTAGAAGATATAATTGTAGGATTATTTACAGAGCCCTGCATGATACCGCCTTCTGATTTCATGTCATAACACTGTGATTGAAGGCTTCAGTGTCAGAGACAAATTTAGATGTCCCACTTAGAGATTATGGTAATCACCCTGTACTGTCTGTTGCTGAATCCCAGCCTATGTGAAATGCACTGCATCCAAATGAAATGACAATGTGAGAAAAAACAGTATAAGCTTTATTTTTCTCTTACCTCTTCAAGAAAGTTTAATTTGTTTTTGGTAGGTCAATCTTTTTAAAATAAATAATATTTAGAGGCTAGAGAGTTGACTCAGCAGTTAAGGACCCACGTTCAATTTCCCAGGACCCATGTAACCCAGATGCACAAGGACAAGCATGTTTCTAGAGTTCATTTGCAGTGACTAGAGGCCCAGAACCACCCATTTTTTTCTTCTCTATTTGCCTCTTTCTCTATTTGCCCACCTGTCTCTCTCTCTCTCAAATAAATAAATAAATAAAAATAAACATTTAATGCAAACATACTTTGTTTTTGACATGATTAAGAAAAGCATAATCCAACAACTAAGTCCACAAAAAAAAAAAGAGATAGCTCATCAGTTAAGGTACTTCCCTGCAAAGTCTAATGACTCAGGTTTGATTCCCCAGTACCCATGTAAAGCCACATGCACAAAGTGTTGCATGTATCTGGAGTTTGTTTGCTATGGCTAGAAGACCTGGCACACCCATTTTCTCTCTGTTTCTCTGTCTCTGTCTCTCTCTCTCTCTCTCTCTCCTTGCAAACAATCAATCAATTTTTTTTAAAAAAAAGAGATAAAGGAAAAGCATGTATATTAAAAAAAAAGTTCTATTACAATACACAGCCTAATTTAGCTGTAAACAAAACAGAGGCCACTATCATGCATATCCACTGGGAAAATTTTGTATAGCATTGTAGTATGAGGTAATAACAAAATCCATGCTGTGTGTGTGTGTGTGTGTGTGTGTGTGTGTGTGTACATGCATGTAGAGGACAGAAGACAACATTTAGTGTCATTCCTCAAGCACTTTATCCACCTTTATGGAGATAGTGCTCTCATTAACCTAGAGCTCACCAAGTAGGCTTGACTGGCTGGCCAGCGAGCCCCAGTATCCTTTACTTCTACCAGTCCAGTGCTAAGCATGTGCCACCACTCTTGGCTTTTGACATTATTTCTGGGAATAAAACTCAGGAGCTCATGCATGTAAGATAAGCCCTTTACCCAATTAGCTGCCCCCAGCCCCAAATCCACTTGTAAATGAAAGCCAATCTATACTAACACCTGTTTATGAACCATCCACTTTCTTCACTTTGGTTCAATGTTTTTAGTTACAAAAATAAAATACACTTAGAAATATTTAAAGTAATTCAACACAAAGGAGGATGTTTTTGTTATTTTTCTTAAAGGAATCCTATAATCATCTCATCAAGTATCCTAAAGTGTGTTTAAATACACTATGACAACCCTATACACACATGTGTACATAGAGCATTTCCTCATAAGTAAACTGGGTGGCATTGCATACAATTCTATGATTCAACAATATAATGCCAACATCCTCCCATTGTCTGATG
Source organism: Dipus sagitta (assembly GCA_036346955.1). Lineage (NCBI taxonomy): Eukaryota > Metazoa > Chordata > Mammalia > Rodentia > Dipodidae > Dipus > Dipus sagitta. The sequence continues at coordinate 45,251,394 of CM070787.1, forward strand.
CATATTTCTCCTTTTAACATCTACTTAAATGTATACACATACCTATATCACAATTGCACACATAAGTAATCAATACTTATTGTTAAATCCCAAACAATACAGAAAATTATAAGGTAAAAACTAAACAATCTTGAATTCCAAATTTCCATTTCCATATCCTGCAACTAAGCATGCCAAACAGACAGCAACTTACTGTAAAAGTCATGTTAGATATGGAATACTGAAGCCTCATTTTCAGGAGTCTCTCTGAAGTTTATATTTCTGTACAACACACTTTTCCTTACTGTAGAGTGAAAATATGCTTTGATGCTCAGAAGGCATTCCCTTCCTAATTCTTATCTTTCAAAGCTGTTTCTTTTATAGAATTTGAAGTTTGTTTTTTCTAGATGAGGCTTTAAAACAGTTTGTCAAGGTCTCTAACATCAAGGAAAGAAAGAAGTTTGAATGTGATTGCTTTGAATTTGCATATTAATCTAAATAATTTAAATTTCAAAAATATTGTGCCTATATACAAAGGGACATGTCAATCTCTTCATAATTTATTTATTTATATGTATATGTGTATGTTCATGGAGACACACAGGCCTCTTGCCTTGCAAATATAATGCCACACTCTTTTGCATTGGCCTATATTGGAATTTTGGGATTTGATCCCTGGCCTCAAGCTGGCAGGCTTTGCAAGTAGGTCCCTTTAAACACTGAGCTGTCTTCTCAGGCCCCGCTTGTCATTCTTTAATCCATATCTTTTTATGCCTTTTAAAGATTTTCAATGATTTTTATTTTTTGCATGTGTATATGTGTGGTATACATGCATGCATGTGTGTGGGCACATGTGTATATGCAGTACATGTACACATACATGCCTTTGAAGGCCAGAGGTTGATGATGTGTGTCTCCCTTTATTGCTTACCACCTTGTTTATTGAGAAATGGTCTGTCACTGAGCCCAGAGTTCACTGATTCAGCTGTTCTAGTCAGTTTGACCTGAGGATCTATCTGTCTCCACCTCCTGGGCACTGGGTGCAACATCATGCCTGGCAATTACCTGGGGACTGGGAGGGCAGAACTCAGACCTTCCTGCTTCTGCAGCAAGCACCTTACCCACTGAGCCATCTGCCCAGCCCTCAGTACTTACTGATTTCTGTTGTGAAGGCAAGAATTTTATTCATTGCATGTTAACAATGTTATTAATGTATAATGTACAAACAGTCATATATACATATTTGCAGTATGCTATTTGATAAGCTTGAAATATGTTCTATACTTGTAGAACTATGCCCACAACTACTATAATGCCATGCCTCCAAATGTTACCTCTTTTTAATCTCCACTGATCTGCTTCCTAGGGATCAGTCTGGATTTCCTAGAAGATCATGTAAACGGGCTAATACTACTCTATGCATTCTGATCTTTAGTTCCTTTACCTCATAACAATTATTTTGAGAGTTATCTCTATGCTGATTAGTTTGGCAATTTTTTTGGCATGTTTCTACATCATTATCCATGAAAACTATTTATCTAAGACAAATGAAAGCTTATATCCAAAGCTTTGCATATGAATGTTCATATAACTATATTTGCAAACGGATATCCAGTTACTCCAACATCATTTGTTGCTGTCACTATAGTTCTATAGAGAATCTGGATGACAGGAAGTGTTAGCTCTTGAACTTCTGTTTTGTTTGTTTGTTTGTTTTGTTTTGTTTTGTTTTGTTTTGCTTCAATTTTACATTGACTAAATGGAGGTTTTGACTTTTTAAAGAGACTTTAACAATCAGTTTCTTAATATTTACAAAATAATTCCCTGGGATTATGGTTGGGAGTTGAATCTTTTGACTAAGCATAAAAGACCTTATTTATTAATAAGGATTCTACCTAACCACGAACACACATACACAGCAGGTCAAGACCCACGAGAGAACTAAAAAATCAGTTTTGTATGTGCATGTGAATGTGCATGCCTGTATAGTTAAGTACACAGAATAAACATATCAGGCTTTCAGAGTTCATTACATGTAATGAAGATCATTATTTTGTAAAATATTTTAGCGGTGTGTATTTATTATTATTAGACTCAATAGAAAAAAATCAAAGGTGCTTTGTTATGAGAAATATTTATTCTAATATTATAGGTAGGAAGTCAGAAACACACTCATACCAAGAAATAGCTTGCCTTTCAAAAAAAAACTATATGCCTATATTCTGGGCAAATTAGGACAAAAAAAAATCTCTAAACACAAATTTAATGTCCCACTACATAGTATGGTGAATCAAATCCCTTGTTTAGCTTAACTAGTATCCATGCATAATGACAAACTTACAATACAACAGATACCATACCATGGTGAATAGACCTGTGAGGTAAGTTCTTTTTCTTCACCATCCAATATAAAGAGAAATCAAGGGAGAAGCATGTGCTCTATGCATACTTACCACTTCTGGGGAAAGTGGGCTGGGGAAAGTCACGTGGCACAAGGCATTTTAGCAGGTGTTGAATTAAAAAAATAGTTATTTTAGGAACTACAACTCATAGAGATTGTTCTGTCATCTTTGATGAAGCTGAGTGACTTTTAATGCCATGTAACTCATGATAGGAGGAAATAAAACATCTCCCAATAGGTTCCAAATCTAATTTTCTTTCTACTGTACTTTCCTATCCTAGCTTCGGGCTAGTTTATACAGTCTTTGGATGAGAAGAAACCCAAAAATAAGTACTAGAAAGAAAAGAGAGACTCAGAGAAGGGAGATGAAGTCCCAAATAAAAACCTGAATAATTTGATGGTTTTATGCAGGACTGCCTCAGGTAGCGAATGTGTTTGTTAGTTCCCAAATCCTTGAGGGCGTGGGACATGGAATCTTAACCATGTCTAATACAGAAGATCCTTTATAAGACACATGTCCTGACCATGATGAGGAAATCTGAGTTCCAGAGAGGAGAAACAGTAATGCATCAGCTAAGTAAAGAATAATTAGGGATTCAATTCTTAGAGCCTACTTCTTGGCACATAGATTTTTTTCTTTGATAGCTTTCTCTTTTCTATATAAAGGTGAATTAAAACGAGAAAATACAACATTAAAATACCCCAAATCTACAACAGACAAAAATAACCTGCAAGCGGTGTTAGCCATTCTTGTGCAAAACAATCACAAACTGGTAGAAAGGCTCACCACCTTCTAAATGTGGCCTCAGAGCAGCCCAGATGCTCTCAAAGGAGGGAAATCACCATTCATCTCTTGAACTAACTTGACTTCCTAGCCAATCCTTATCTGCTACTGTGCTAATGCACTACTGGGGAAACTGGACCCTGTAGATATTTGGTACAAAAATAAGCTCACGAATTTAGGATAATTTCCACCCCTAATAAAATTTTACATTAGAGTTGTTAGATGCATATTTCCCATCATCAGAAAAAATAGACACCAGAGGTTGTCTTGGTTTAGAAGAATTCTCAGGAAAATACTATTCCCTGAAGAAACTAATGATCCAATTTTGTTGGAAAATGTTATTACTCACTGTTTTAATAGGCAAAGAGGATAAAAATGAAAGAGCTGGTAAACCCTACTTGGCTTCTCTTTAGTTCATGATTTCATCTATTGTGAGATATTGCATGCTTATGAATCCACACCCAGACTATAAGCTAGCCTGCTTCGTAGGCTTTGTACAGCCCATCAAACAGAACCCCAGGAAAGCAGGAACCTGAGGACCAGGCTAATGGAGATGACATGTCTGTCTGTATTCCAAAGATAAAGTATAACGTACTCAGTTATCTATTTCCCGAAATCTTTTAGAAGTGATTTTGCAGCAAGAGTATTTTTGTTTGTTTGTTTGTTTTAAGTTTTAGGGTTACCACAACCTGCACTCAAATCCCAGTTCTGACATTTCCTTTTAATACAGTTTTGAGACTTTACATAGGAAAGAAACTTTATATAGGAAAGCCTCTTCAATTATAAAAGGTGGATGTTCACATGCCCCCTTCATCTTCTTGGAATATTTTTCAAAGGCACTATGCAAAATATGTAAGAAACAGAAGAAAATCCAATGAAACAATTTTTCTTTTAGCCTCCAACTCACAGCCACTCAGTGCTTCTCTTTGAAACACCATTTCCTTATTCATATGATTCTTTCTGGGGATATTCAGTGCTACTATAAATGCGCACATAGCTACACACATACATATTTTGAAATTACATCTAGCTTTAGGCTTGTCACCATACACACACACACACACACACACACACACACACATAGTGTGTTGATATGCATGAAGCATCTAGTCTAGGATCATAGTGTTAGCAGGTTCTTCAAAGTACTTTATGGAACATTTTGACATCACTGGTACTCTCATTCAAGAAGCAGTACTTGGGAGGAAGCCATCACCCACTGAGGAGGAACATCTGACATACCACTCAGCTGATACGCTGTGTGGTACTGATGATGATAGTCATCTGCTTCTTTTCCTTACACTGCCAGAACATCATAAATTATATTTTCTGTAGCAAACCTCCATAGTGGAAGGAAGGCATGAGGGTAAGCAAAGTTGAAAACAACTGGCTAGGTCTTGATATCAAAGAAAATGGTTGTAAGTAAAGGGAGTTCAGATGACGTTTGGAAGAGGAATTTTAAGCAAGAAAGAGAAATTACTGAAGTCTACTGAGAATAAAAATTTCAAGACTTGTGAGCAGAGAGGTTGCCTAGTAGTTTAAGGGGCATGCATGCAAAGTCTAACAGCTTGAGTTCGATTCCCTAGTACCCATGTAAAGCTAGATGTACAAGGTGGCACATGCATCTAGAGTTCATTTGCAGTGGCAAGAGGTCCTGGTACACCCACCCATTCTCTCTCTCTTTCCTTGCAAATAAATAATAGATATAAAATGTTTTTTTAAAAAATCTCAAGATTTATAGACACTAGTCTTAAAACCATTGCATATTAGATTTGGACAATCTCCATACAGAAAACATGACTGATTCTTGCCACTTCTCAAGTTCAATTCCTTTTACATGTAGCTTTTCCATGTTTCCCACCAGAGCTATAATGTATGTTAATCCCTTTGTAATTCTGGTCTTATACATCTGACATGCTTTATAGAAAAGAATGTAGACAGTGATATAGAATTTAGGTCAAATTAGGATAGATACTGAACATTTGAATTTGTTTATCTGAGATTTTGTCATTACTGAGAGAGGACAGAGAGGATCTAACTTTGGCCATCTTTGGTCCAAGAAGGTTGAAAGCCCCATGGGACATCAGAACTTGATATCAACCATGGGCAGATTAACTAAACACCAGTCATTTTGAAATTCATGAATCTGTGTACATGACCAGTGAAATTTGAGGGGTTTATTGTACAGTATCATCCTGGGTAATCTGATTCATATAGCTTCAGAGATTGTTATGTTCCTAAAGAGGGAAGAACTTTCTGCCTCAGATAAACATAGTAACAGACAACAGGAATTTGTAATATGTTGTATTATATTGAACCTAATTCAACAACTTATTTTCAAATGAAAATTTCCCTATGTTGTGAGAGGTCAAAGTTCTTGCCTGATATTACACAACATAGCAGAATTGGATATTCTTCTGTCCTAAGCTATGGGGGCAATAACAATGAGACAGGGATTCTCCACTTTGTCATTCATGACATTTTGGGGCCATTTCTAATCTCTACTGAATAGACCCTATCCAAGTCATAAAAAAAATCTAAAAATGTCTCCAGACAATGCTAAATGTCATAAGGAAAAAACCTGACCATGGTTAACGATCAACGAGAAACTACCTTTTAACTGCTGAAAAGACACATTCTGATAAAATGTAAGGCTCATATCTGACATAAATTTTATCAAAAGTATTCAAGGCAGTGGCAACCACAGTTATCAATCAAGTAAAATAGCATGGAATTCAAATTATCCACCATCATCAACCAGAATAGCTTCAAGCAAATTCTTTGAAGAATGCTTTTAAGAAATGGCATCTTAGATGTTCAATCTCATGTTCCACCTTTGTCCTCTAAGACAGGTTCTTTTAATCTCTTTTACTTATTTGAGTTCTGGAAAGACATCTATAGTTCAGGAATGAGAACATTTCATTTCTTGGTCAAGATTTTCCTGAATTTTGATTAAGATTCAAACACTATTAGTGTACTCATCAGTAGGGGTTGTCTGGTCACATACACCTCTACACAGTACAGTAGTGGTATGGGCCTCAGCACATACTATCTCACTGACTCCTATAGATATTCCTTATCTTATTAATTCCTGATGGGTTTTATAATATTGCTTATCTGTCTGGGCACACATTAGAATCTCTTGGAATGCTTCTGTGATTTAGGTGCCCCGCCTCATACCAGAACATTTAAATCTGACTTCGGTGATATGGCTAAATACTAATATTTAATGTCTTCAGAATATCTCTGAGAATTCCAATGTGCATCCAGGGTTAAGAAATTCTTTAAAGCATCTGTCAGTTGACATCACATAGATACTCAGAGCTGCTCTCCATACCAAGAACATCATTCAACATCCTTACTGTGGTCCAGAATCTAGGCTCTGGCATCTGTGTGCATCTGTTCAATCACTGCTCAGACTACTCTGCCCACCATGCTGGCCTTCCTTCTCCACATCATATACTTCAGGTACCAACCTTGCTTCAGAAACTTTCACTCTGAGATGCTCTCCTCCTGTAACATTCTTCTCCATTCTTGCATGGCCTGCAGCCTGACTTTGCCACTTTCTCGTAGCTGCCTTTGCTGATCTCCCTTTAGAAAAGGGAACCCTGTTGCTCTATCCCTTGAACTTGCTGTATGTTCTTTATAGCACTTATTAACATCTAGTTTAGATTTGATTAAATTTTGTTTATTATCTCTTTTTCGTGAAAGTGGGAACTAGACATGCTTTGGCTCACTTAAGCAGCCCCATCACTTAGAAGGCACTCAGAATATATTTGCTAAAAGATTTTAACAAATGAGAACCATAAACATATATGTGATTATTGATTTCAGGCACTGAAATACGATTGCCTTGTTCATTCACTGGTTAATTCTCATAATTCTCATTATCTTTAATTAAGAGATTAAGGATAAGAACTGCTAAGAAAAATACTCAAGGCTAACCCCTAAATTCCAAGACTATTATTAGATTGCAAGAGTTTTTTTTTTTTTTTTTCCACTCCGTAACATGTTTGTTCCCTCATAGTGACAGTCTTCATCTATTTTTGGGTTATGGCAACTTAAAAACAGGCCTTTTACTTAAGCCCATTCCTTAGCTGAAGTATAGTGGGGAAAACTGAAGCTGAGGGGCAAATGGGGTTTGTAATGGCCATCCCCTAGATCTAACTGTAAATACAACTAGAACTCCTTTATCTTAGTTTCCTTGCTTAGAAAATGGCTGGTTTGAACAGCAAGGGTTCTTTAGAACACTTCTGAACTTTGAAACTCTACAGGAGACAAAACTGCCCTTATTCTCCATTGTTACAGACTGCCAAACAACTAGAGGGTGGGCTACGATATCATTAATGTTTATATATATGTAAATGGGAGGATGTTAGAGAGGATACCAGGAAAGGGTAACAAGAGGTAATGAGAAAGGGGGAAAGGACACCAGGAAACATAGTATGAAAGCAGAAAGGAGCCTAAGTTGGGGACAAACCATAAGAGGGAGGAAGAAAGAAGATGGGAAACAAAATAATTGTTTGAAAACATTGTAACAAAATCCAATTCTTTGTATGCTAATAAAATGTTTTTTAAAAGTAGCATTTCTCTATCTTGTAATGACATTGGGGGGTCATCTCTAATCTCTATTCCAGGAACATCCCTTTTCTCCATTGCAAAGAGAGTCAGAGAGGAATGGGAGAAAGGAAGAAGGATAGAAAAAGAAAGAAGGGAGGGAGAGAGTAAGGGAAGGAAGAAATAAAGAAGTAAAAAGGCTTTAGGCCTCACCATCACATCTGGAACAAAACTGTCCACAGCTGAGTCGCAATTATCCACTTGACTATATAATATTTCAGGTCAATACAAGGACTCCGTTTCTAGCCAATGCAGCTTTCTGAAAGGTGACCAGACTTCCATCAGAAATGTTAAGTCTCTCTCATTGTGAGGTTTAACCTTAACTGTAGGGATACATTTATCTTTAGAGGAATACTCCTAGTTTCTTCCTGGTTCTATGCTTTTCTGCTTTTATTAAATACTATGTTGGATAACTAATTATCGTGCTGTCCTATCACCACTGAAAGGAGTGTCCTCTCCGTATATTGTGTGAGATCTGGAGAGGGGTGTCTCAGCAAGTCTAGGAGTACTATGGCCACAGTCATGCAGTGTTCTGCCACAAGAAAGTAGTCACCACCATGCCCTGTCCGTAATTCTGCACATCACCAACTAGAGGAGAGTAGCCTGTCAGGATTCAGACGTTCCAAAGAGCAGACAACCTGGATTCCAGCCATTGGCTTTATTATCTATCTAGCGACAATTTGCACTTGAAGTACTTCATGGAAAGTAGATCTGGGATGGAAAAGATCCCAAGTTATTTATTTATAAATGAAAACTTCATCTTCTAAGGGCTTTTATAGGAATCTTCTCACTCAGGACTGAAGTGAGTTTTCCATTTCAAGACTTAATTCTCTTAAGGGCTTAAATGTTTTCACTGATGCTCCAGAAATAACAAAAATGTATGGAGTGATGTCAGCAGCAGTGGTGCTCAGACACCAGTCCACACTAGGAAGTAACAAGCAAGGTTATTCTGTTGTTGAAAGCAAACTGCAAAATCCCTGTAAGATTTTCCTTTAACTCGCCATGATTAAGTGGACATTTCATTTCATTTTTATAACTCATAACCTTAGTATAATTATACCACAAATTGTTATTCTTTGCGGAAGAGGGGGCAGAAAGAATGTCAGAGCCACATGTTGGGTCATGATATGCAGAGACATTTAACTTACCCATAACTGTGGGCTAACTCCACAATGCATGACCCATATACCTCAACAAGGAGGGGCCAAGGGGAGGGGGTAGGTCATGGATGAGCCTAATAATGGTACCAAACTGACTGTAAAAAAAATAAAATAAAATAAAAAATAAAAATGAATAAAAAAAAAGGACTCATAACTTCTCATAGTCTACTCAAAAGTGGTGAAATCTGAATGATGTTATCTTCTGTTCTCCAGAAACAAACTGCAGCTTCAAAGAATTATTTCCTAAAGGCACAGTTGCTGCTGATGTTCTTTTTTTTTAAATTTTTATTTATTTATTTATTTGAGAGTGACAGAGAGAGAGAGAGAGAGAGAGAGAGAGGGCATGCCAGGGCCTCCTGCCACTGGAAATGAACTCCAGACGTGTGTGCCCCCTTGTGCATCTGGCTAACGTGGGTCCTGGGGAATCAAGACTTGAACAAGGGTCCTTAGCCTTCACAGGCAAGCACTTAGCCACTAAGCCATCTCTCCAGCCCGCTGCTGACATTCTTGAAGAAATACTAGTGAGGGGTTTTGCTCAGCTGCTTAACTAGGTACAAAGCATAGGTGCTTGCCCATCTGCAGAAAGCAGCAGTAGTGTCCACCTGTGAAGACTGCCCATGTAACACACTACGGTGACTGCAGCTACACATTGAGAATCTCATTCATGTATCAGTTTCTAACCTTCCTTCTCTATAACTCTCTCTAATCCCAATTTTTAAAAAATAATGAAATTAAATTGCATGTCAGGATGTCTCAATACATGTTTCTCCCATTTTCTTTCTGGAATTATTATGGAAATATTTTGACTTTTTCTTCTTTGATGTATGTTTTCCTTTACTGCTATAACAAAATACCATAATTTTAATGGCTTAGAACAGCATAAATCTGTAAGTTGGTATGGGTCACACCATAACATGCTAAACCCAAAGTGCTGGCAGAATTGAGTCTACTTACAAATGTTGTTTCTTTCCAATGGAGGACTAACATGGTGTAATCATTTCCTTGCTATAAACTAAGGGTAATTCCCATCTTCTAGAGGCAACACGTGTGCCTCACTGGTGATATCTTTTTCTACAGGCTATGCCAGCTATGGCTGATTGATCCATTATAACCTAGATTATGAAAGTGAAACAAATGAAGTCCTGGTGCTGAATAGTGAGGCCTTCTAGAGCCAGATGGGACTTCCACAAGGTCTTTATACTAACAGTGGCAATGAAAGACCCTTTCCCTTGTGAGTATGTTAAATAGACAATCTAGAAATCTCAGCTTTGGGTAATAGAACTGTGTCTTAGACTAAATATAGATATGCTTTATCTGAGACTGCTGGATATTAAAATCTAACCTATTTGCTTTGTCAAATGTATAACACCATTATTAGAAGGAATCCACTTTCAGAAGTAAGAAGTATTTGTGTGCAGTAAAATACATTTGGAAATTTTATTAGTAGTAAAAAATAGATGAGCTACATTTGAACCCGAAGATAGCTTTATTGCAATTCTGTCTTACTGTTTTGAACAACAAAATATTATAGAAGTTCCAGTGAGTGACTTGTTTACTATTTCTAACCTTAAAGTAGAAATTGGTTTTCAAAAGTTCTGTTTCTTAAAGAAGAGTAAATATCTGTGTTTGTACTTATGTATGCATTGACAGAGAAAATATGCATAATACAAAAAATAGATAATAATCCTAATCCAAAAACTTTTTGAGCATTAACAAAAACTCTTAGATTTTGAATAATTTTAAATTTCTGGATTAATGAGGCTCAGCTGATAAAGTCTGGCTAACATTTCAAAAACTGAAGAAATGAAAGTAATTTGGAACACTGGCCCCAAGCATTTCAGAATAAGCAATGCTCAATTGTATATTACATTTAATTGTATACATGAACACAATATATATAATTTATGCCCAGAGAGATGAAAGATATTCTGACTCATGTTAGAGAAAAATCTAGGATATTAGCAGTTTTTTGATTTTAATTTTCAATTCTGTCCCAGAAAAGTTAAATTCCATTCTGTCCTTAAAACATACTAAGTGAAATAAATATGAGTCTTCATTGCATCTGAACAATGATCAGAATGCCTTCTTCATATTCCAAGGGCTTAGACTCTTTAACTCAGATTCATACATTTTTCTGGAAAAGGCTTGAAAAATGAGTTTCACTCACTTGCTTCTATGGTAGCATAGAACTCTATTCTGCTTCCCATTGCTTGTTTCTAAGGTGGACAATTGTCATTGTGTCACACGGAAATTGGGATTCTGGGGTGCTTCCTGGAACCCCAAGCCCTGAGTTCATTTCTGCAAACTAACTAAAGAATTGGAAATTCCAGATTCAAGAGAATTATTTTTAAATACCATATTTTATTCAGATTTTACAAAGGAGTAAGGAAAGGGGAAGGCTGGGAGGTCAGGGGAGATGAAGTGGGGAGAAGAGAAGTATACCACATGGAACCCAAAAGTCCATGTTGGCCATGTCTAGATCAGGAGTCCATGTGACCAGATACAGATCTGAGGATAAAAGCATGGAGAGAAAAGAAAGTTCAAGGAGGTTACAGGGGAGTTACAGTCAAGATGGCATCCACCTAACCACACATCACCTCTTGGGGAAGGAAAGGCAATTTCTTTGGGGTTCTTAGGGGTTGTAGACCCGAGTAGACCTCCAGTGGGAGGGTGCAAAGAAACAAAGTAGGGAATCTGCAGACTCCCACACTCTCAGGTAGCCCACCAGTCCCCCAGTCCCCTCAAGCAGCCATCCCAGCCACAGCACAAGATGCTGTCCCAGCTACTGGTTCCTCCTGCATAACCTGCAGGCTAAGTGGAACCAGGTCAGCAGACTAGTGTTTTCCCTCCCTTTGCTTTCCTGCCACTGGAGACCTCCATGCACTACCATCATCCCACCTGCTGCACCATGCAGAGACCAGGTCCTCCTGCATGACCCACAGGTTAAGTGGACCCAGGTCAGCAGGCTAGAGTTCCCCATCCCTTGGTTTTCCCACCACCAGGGACCGTCCACGCATTTGACTGATCGACCATTCCACCTGCAACTCATTCCCCCCACGTATCAACTGACCCACAGCAGTCCCATATACCCACGCAGCCATTTCACAGGACCCGGCAGTTCCATCCACCCCTTACTCTGTGGTCCCAAGGGACCCAGTAGTCCCATTCCCTCACCCCTCAGCATCACAGAACCACCATGCTATCCTATCTTCCTTCCCTTTGCCACTCAGCTGCAACACCAGTCTGCTTTGTCTCATCCCCCCTGCCCCTGTCCCTATGGGCCACCTGACCACGCATTCCCATACCCCAAACCACCAACCAACAAACCCCTTCAACAGGTCCTTGTGCCCCCACAGGAGTATCCCAGGCTCCTTCCTTCTGAATAGATAAGCCCTATTGCCATCAGAAGCCTAAATGAAGGAAACATAAAAGAGAATAACCACTGAAGACACTTCAAAGGTAAACTACAGCTTCCTCCTAAATTAAATGATTCCTACACTGAAATGGGCAGACCACAGTGAAAAAGGAATAACATGAAAATCAAATGCAAGTAGATCCAATAAGATAGCCCAGTCCCAAAATTGGTGTCTTTACTCAAAACATAGAAGACACAATAGGATCAGAACACCAAAATGAAGACACAAGCTATGCAACCCTGGCCAAGCAATTAGCAAAACTTGCAGAAAATCAACAAAGGGCCAATAATTGTGTGAATTCTGTCCTTGCTAGATTAGACATAATAGAGAAGAACCAGGAAGGGTTCCAAACACAGTTTAATGATCTGAAGGGGAGAAAAATAGAAAAGAAAAAAGAGAGAGAGGACCTCAATAACCAGATGTCTAAGCTCAATGAAGACATAAATAAATGTGAGGATGAATTTCAAGAAGCATTGAGAAAATCAGAAAATGACATGAAATGGGAACTCAACAGAGGGATGGAAACTATACATTAAAAGGCAGTAGAAAATATAAACCAAATTAAACAAGTCAAAAACTCTATAGAAGCTCTCAAGAATAGAGTCAACCATATGGAGGATAGAAATTCACAACTGGAAGACAAAACAGAAGAAACATTTCATGAGTTCAAAAGTTTCAATAAGTTCAAAAATTTTTGTGAACAGAACATGAGAGAACTGTGGGATACTCTTAATCGTCCCAACATTCAGATCATGGGAATACCAGAAGGGGAAGAAATTCATACCAAAGGCACAGAGAACTTATCCAACAAAATTATCAAAGAAAACTGTCCTACTTTCTCAAAACAGACTGGAAAAAAGGAGAAATTGTGCAAGACATATTATCATCAGGACCCTAGACATTGATAACAAAGGGAATGTCCTAAAATCAGATAGGGAGAAACAACACATTACATATAAAGGTAACCCATCAAAATTACTTCAGTCTTCTCAATGGAGACCCTAAAAGCCAGAAGGGGCAGGAATGGAACACTGCAAAGATTAACAATTTATGGCTTCCAACCCAAACTACTCTACCCAGCAAAAGTAACCCTCATAATAGATGATGAAAGAATAATTTTCCATGATAAAGTTAGCTTTACAACTATATGAACACAAAGTCAAACCTACAGAGTACTTTAGGGAATTCTCCACAAAGAAGATTCAAATAACCAATCTCTAGTGCCTACAATAAGCAGATCACAATAACCAAACTCAGAGAAGACAGGTACACACACACATAGAAGTCCAAGAAAACATCAAACCACATAAACCAACACAATAAGGCAGGGATTAAATTAGAGCTCACAGTTTTTACCCTAAACATTAATGGCCTTAATTCACCCATCAAGAGACATAAGCTGGTCTGGAGAGATGGCTTAGTGGTTAAGCGCCTGCCTATGAAGCCTAAGGACCCCGGTTCGAGGCTCGTTTCCCCAGAACCCACATTAGCCAGATGCATAAGGGGGCGCTCGCGTCTGGAGTTCATTTGCCATGGCTGGAGGCCCTGGTGTGCCCATTCTTTCTCTCTCTCTTTCTCCCTTTCTCTCTCCCCCTTTCTGTCTGTGGCTGTCAAATAAATAAATAAAAATAAACAAAAAATTAAAAAAAGAGACATAAGCTAACAGAGTGGATTGGAAAACTGGGCCCCTCAATCTGCTGTCTTCAAGAAACCCATCTCAACTAATAAAGAAAAAAAAAAAACCCATCTCACCACTAAAGACATACACCTCCTCAGAGTGAAAGGGTGGAAAATGATATTACAAGCAAATGGAAATAAGAAACAAGCAGGTGTAGCAACACTAAAATCGGATAAAATAGACTTCAAACCAAAAGTAATCAAAAAAGACAAAGAAAGCCACTTCTTGCTTATAAAAGGAGTGATCCAACAAGAGGATATCACAATCATCAATATTTATGCACTAAACACAGGTGCACCACAATTCATAAAAAAAAAAAAACCTACTTGACAATGAAACAGAAATAACCACCAACACCATCATAGCTGGGGGCTTTAATACTCGACTATTAGCAATAGGTAGATTATCCAAACAGAAAATTAACAGAGAAGTGAGAGGGCTAAACAAAACCATAGATCAATTAGACCTAACGGGCATCTGAAGAATATTCTACCCAAAATCCACAGATTACACATTCTTCTCAGCAGCTCATGGAAGTTTCTCTAAAATAGATCATATATTGAGTCACAAAGCCTACCTCCATATATTTAGGAAGCTTGACATAATTTCTTGCATGATGTCAGATCACAATGCTATATTGCTAAAAATTAAAAACAAAAGATATGCCAGGAACCCCACTAGCAACATGAAACACACGTTTAAAAAATAAATGTGTATTGGATGAAATAAAAAATGAAATTGTAAAATTTCTAGAATTGAATGACAAAGAGAACACAGCATACCCAACTTATGGGACACAATGAAGGCCATCCTTAGGGGAAAATTCATAGTGCTAAATACCTTAATAATAAAGACAGAGAGATCCCAAATCAATAGCCTAACCATACATCTAAAGGCATTGGCAAAACAAGAAGAATCCAACCAAAACGCTCCAGATGGAAAGAAATAATTAAATCAGAGCAGAAAATAATAAATTGTTTTTTTTTTCTCTTGCGCAAATCTTTTTTTATATATATTTTTTCTTTTTTACTAGTTAGTTTTGTATTCAGCAAATACAGTCAGTTTGATACCATTATTAGGCTCATCCGTGGCCTACCCCCTCCCCTTGGCCCCTCCTTGTTGAGGTATATGGGTCATGCATTGTGGAGTTTGACCACAGTTATGGGTAAGATAAATGTCTCTGCATATCATGACCCAGCATGTGGCTCTGACATTCTTTATGTCCCCCTCTTCCACAAAATTTCCCTGAGCCATGTTGGGTTCATTTTTGGTCTGCTTCAGTGATGAGGTGTTGGGGGCCTCTGAGACTCTGGCTCTCTGATTTGGTAGGAGTTGTTTTTTCTCTGTGTTGATCTCCTTCCCCCTTGTGCTGGTATCTGGTTCATCAGGAAAACAGCACACTTGCTTGTTTCTCCAATTTTTCTTAATTTCAGCCGGGGCCCTTTGGAGTTATGGTGGGGTGGCTCTCTCCTTAGGATCTACACCTATCTGAAAAAGAGAAGCAGATTCTCCAACGGACAGTAAGTTAGCACCAGGACAAAAGAGATAACCCTTACTTTTTTTATAGAGAATTTAATAGGTGTAGGCCCTCTTGTAGCCCACAATTGATGGTAGCTTGATATTGGAGAGTGGGCTTATGTTTGGATATGGTTCTGACTTGTTTCCCGGCTCTAGCCAACGGTCCCGTACCACTGAGGAGATCAGTTAGCCAAATTAAGAGCAGTTGGTTCCCCCACCATGGCTGTGTGCCACTATTGCACTTATGTGGGCATCACAACAAGTTATTTGCTGCTAAGTAGGTTAGACCATGAGTTGCTTAGACAGATATTGGTCATTTTCCCCCAGTCTTCCATGTAGCCCCTTCTGGCACTAGACGCGCTGACTGTCTGGGGACTGACTCTCTTCCAACTTCCAGCCATGCCATTCCATTTTGCATGTCAACCACATAAGGTGTCTTCAGCAGTAGGGTCTTACCACTAACCTTTGGTGGATCATCAAGTACTCTGACAGAAATCTATCTGTCTTTTAGGAATCCTTGTAGTCTCTCTGATCAAAAGCTCATTGTGGATGATAGCCCCATGTTAGGTACTGGGAGTTACAGGTCATTGCTCACTAAGAAAGGTAGAAAAAGATAACTAATACACAAGAGTTAGAGAGAAGAGAGAGATGGGGGAGAGGGAGAAGGAGGGAGGGAAGATGTAGGAGATTAAGGTTAGTCTTGATCCTACCCTCTCGCTCAGAGGAGAAAAACAATTAAGAAAATTGATGAAACAAAGAGCTGATTCTCTGAAAAACTAAACAAGATTGATAAACCCCTGACCAATTTGATTAAACAAAAAAGAAAAAAGATGCTTCAAATTAACAAAATTAGAAATGAAAGAGGAGAGATCACAACAGACAAAAGTGAAATTGGGAGAATCATTAGGACTGATTTCAAAAAACTCCACAAAACTGGATAATGTGGAGGAAATGGATGAATTCCTGGACACATACCACCTACCAAAGCTAAATTCAGAGCAGATTATTTCCTAAGCACACCTATCACACCCACTGAGATTGAAAAGGAGAGTCCATGACCAGAAGGCTTCTCAGCTGAATTCTATCAAACCTTCATGCAAGAACTGAAACCAATTTTTCTCAAACTGTGCCATATAATTGGAGAACAATCGGTATCACTCTAATACCAAAACCAGGCAGAGTGTCACAAGAAAAGAAAACTATAGGCCTATTTCCCTGATGAACTTAGATAAAAAGGTCCTTAACAAAATCCTCACAAACCGAATTCAACAACACATTATCCATCTTGATCGAGTAGGCTTTATCCCAGAAACACAGGGTGGGGTCAACATGCATAAATTTGTCAATATAATACACCACATAAATAAGTTTAAACACAAAAACCACATGATCATTTCAACAGATTCAGAAAAGGCCTTTGATAAAATACAACATTACTTTATGATCAAAACATTGGAGAGAACAGGCATGGACAGTTTATATCTCAACATAATAAAGGCTACATATATAAAGCTCCTAAAGCTCAAATAATATTTAATTGGGAGAGACTGAAGGAATTCCCATTGAGATCAGGAACAAAACAGGGATGTCCACTCTCACCTCTGCTCTTCAACATAGTATTGGAAGTCCTAGCTCAAGCAGTAAGACAGGAGAAAGAAATAAAAGGGATACAAATTGGAAAGGAAGAAATTAAGTCAGCCCTATTCACAGATTACATGATTCTATACATAAGTGCCCTGAAAAACTCTATCTCAAAACTCTTAAAAGTGATTAATTCCTTTAGCAAAGTTGCAATATACAGAATGAGTAGCCTTTCTATATGCAAAAGACAAAAATACAGAGAAAGAAATTAGTGACATTGTCCTATTTTCAACAGCAACAAAAAAGTAAAATAATATAAATTAATAATAATAATATAAATAATACAATACCTTGGACCTCCAATGCCCTTGGATAGGCAGACTTAACATTCTGAAAATGGCAATCTTACCAAAAGCAATATACAGATTTAATGAAATATCATTAAAATCCCCAACATTTTTCTTCACAGAGAGAGAAAAAAGGATCTCAAAATTCATATGGAATGGCAGAAGGCCTAGGATATCCAGTCACATCCTCAGCAAAAGAAACACCTCTGGAGGCACCATCATACCTGACCTAAAGCTATATTACAAAGCAATAGTAACAAAAACAACATGGTACTGGCATAAAAACAGGATTACAGACCAATGGAACAGAATTGAGGACCCTGGACTTTGGGTCAAGCAACTACAGCTACTTGATATTCAACAAAGGCCCTAAAAAACAAAGTCCCTAAAAATCTAGACTGGGAAAAAAGACAGCATATTTAACAAACTGGATAACCATATAGAGGAAAATGAAACTAGATCCACACATCTCACCATGCAAAAAAATCAAGTCCAAATGGATCAAAGACCTCAATATAAGATGGGAAAATCTTCTACTACTGGAAGAAAAAATAGGAGGAACTTTCCATGATATAGGAGTGGGAAAAGACTTCCTGAACAAAACCCCAGTAGCTCAGGAAATTAAACAATCACTCTACTGTGAGGATCTCATGAAGCTGAAAAGTTTTTTCACAAACATACGATAAGCAGAGCCAATAGATTACCCACAGAATGGAAGAAGATTTTTGCTAGCTATACAACTAACAAATGCCTAACTTCTAGAATCTACAAAAACCTCAAAAACTTAAACAATAAAAAAACAAACAACCCACTCACAAAATGGGGTAGAGAACTGAAGAGGGAGTTCTCAGAGAAAGAAATACACGCTTAAGAAAATGTTTAGAAAGAAAAATGAAGTTATGAAATTTGCAGGAAAATGGATGGATCTGGAAAGGATTATACTAAGTGTGGTAACCCAGGCCTAGAAAGCCAAACATAACATGTTCTCTCTCATGTGGATTCTAGCTAGAGAAGATTGGACTTCTCTGTGAGTAGGACAAAAACTCAGTAGCAATGGCCAGTAACCTAGAAAAGAGATATAAAGATAAGAGAAAGGAAGGGAGGGTGGTACTTGATAGGAGGGTATTGTATATATGTAAGTAGAAGAATAAATTAATGGGGGTGAAAAGGCCCAAAGTGAGGTCAGGGGAAGAGATTGAGTAAAGGAAAGGTGAAGAGAGGGCTAATCAAAATCTTAGAGGATATAAATAAATCATATGG
This sequence comes from Dipus sagitta, assembly GCA_036346955.1. NCBI lineage: Eukaryota > Metazoa > Chordata > Mammalia > Rodentia > Dipodidae > Dipus > Dipus sagitta. Next base: position 45,270,132 of record CM070787.1, read on the forward strand.
AAACCTACTTTTTTGGACAATGGAATACTCAGGAGCCTGTAGATTGTTGCTAAAAAATTATCAGTGACAGGGATGGGATACCTTCCAGTGAGTTGTTGGCCAGGAAGGTCCCTGATGCCCCTGAAACATTATAGGCCATTGATGAGGCCCTTAGTTTCCCACCAGGAATAGATGGTAAGACCCTTTTGCTGAAGACTCCACATACTTGGGCTGCAAGGCCACTGAGAAATCATGCTGGAACTGAGCTGATAACCTCCTCGATGCAGACCAGCTGACAGAACGCTGGAAGAAGCCATTCTGCATGGAGGTCAATGTGTGAGAGAGAAATTGCCAGTGAAGATACTCCACAGTGGACACTGCAAGCCTTATATTTGGCCAGCCAGGCAAAATGAGGCAATGGATGCAATAGTGGCATGTCTGTCATGGTGGAAACCAACTACCCTCTAATTGGACTGGAGGCCTGCTCCATGGGAGGGAATACATCCCTGATACTGAAAACTTAAATCAGGGGTAGTCATGAGCCCTAGGGCTGTAACATCTGTTGCTGTCTGGCTAAATGTATATACTATGCTTGTCAAACTGCCCACTAAGCACTTCTCTTAATGTTCATACTCTTATATTAATGCTACTCTCACTTTTGATAGAGAATCTTCTCTTTTCAGATGGCAGTGACCTTGAGATGACTCATAAGGCATCATGGTGCTGGAAAGAAGCCACAGGAGTGCTCAGTACTGCAATATCTCTATCATACCTTCTAAGGCTCAAGGTCTATTGTGGAAGAGGTGGCAGATAGAATGTAAGAGCCAAAGGAAGGGTAGGACTCCTTACAATGTGCTCCCCCCAGGCACAAAATGGCCTGGATATCTATGACCTCACAGTGCCTGACACTACTTATGTAAGACCATCATAATAGGAGAAAAAAAATCATGACATCAAAATTAATGAGAGACTGATTGAGAGGGGGAGGGGATATGATGGAGAGTGGAGTTTCAAAGGGGAAAGTGTGGGGAGGGAGGGCATTACCATGGAATATTTTTTATAATCATGGAAGTTGTTATAAAAATTTTGTGGTGTAAAAAAACAAATAAAAATTAAAAATAAATCAAGAAATAAAACAAGATATATGCGGAAAATAAAAAAGTGGAATATAAGATGAAATTTGGTGATTTGAATTTGTAAATCAATTAACCCTAGAAGTTTGCATTTCTTATACTCTTTCTTTGGATTTGCCTTTTTCAATTGTATGTGGTTGTATGTGTCTCTTATTTATACCAATATATTTGGAATTACAAATGTGAAAAAAAAAAAAAGAAAATGTTCAGCATCCCTAACAGTCAGGGAAACACACATTAAAACAGCTATGAGATTCAACCATACTCCAATAAAGATAACAAACATTTAAAAACCAAGTGAAAACAAATTCTGGTGAATATGTGGAGAATTAGGAACCCTCATTCACTGGTACAATCACTATGGAAAGCAATGTGGAGACTCCTAAAAAGATTGACTATAGAGTTACCAACAGACCCAGTTATTCCTTTAATGGGCCTTTACTCTATCAGTTCCATGCCTCAGTTCAGAGAGATGTTCTCAACCATGTTTATAGCTGCTCAATACATAATAGCTAAGAACTAGAATCAACCCAGATGCCCATCATTAGACAAATGGAAAACCAAGATGTGGTATATCTACACAATGGAATTCTACACAGCAGTAAGGAAAAATTACATGATGAAATTTGAAGAAAAATGGTTAAACTTGGAACAGATCATTCTCAGCAAGCTCATCCAATCACAGAAAGACAATTGTCACATGGTCTCACTCATCTGTGGCTCCTAACCTGAATCTGTCCCAGTTGCTGATATACCTAATAGGCATCTCAAGGAATGGACAATAGGGAGGGTGGGGCAGGAGTGGACCCAAATGAAATTGGTACCATAAAATCCTATATCCTGAAATACAGACTTAAAGGTTGTACCTTCATCGGATCCTAAGAGGGAACACCTGAATCAAAGGGCCCCAGAGAGGGTATAATGAAGACTTACCTTAATCTTTTCCTGTTTCTCTCCTCTTGCTCTCTTCTCTCTTTCTCTTTTGCATTACATATCTTTTTCTGCCTTCTTTTCCCTTGGCACTGGCCTGTAACTGCCAGTACCAGGATGCACTTAACATCCACAATGAGCTGTTGATCAGAGAGACCTACAAGGTTTCCAAAAAGAAGAGAGGCTTCTACCAGAGCACTTGATTACCCACCAAAGGTTAATGGTAAGATCCTACTGCCAAAGACACCATGTGCTGTTAATACAGAACATGGAGCTACCTGGCTGGAATCTGGAAGAGTCATTCCCCAGACAGTTAGTTTTCTAGTGCCAGAAGGTGCTACATGAGTGACTGGTGGAAAATGGCCAACATCTGTATAAGCAACTTGTGATCTATGCTACTCAGCAGCAAACAACCTGACATGATGCTCACCCACGTGCAATAGTGGCACATAGCTCTTGAATTGGCTAACAGATCTGCTCAGTGGCATGGAACTCATAGCTGGAACTGGGAAACAAGTCAGAACCTTATCCAAAAAAAATGAGTTCACTCTCCAATAGCAAGTTCCTACCAATCTTGGGCTACAAGAGGGCCTACACCTATTAATTTCTCTCTAAAATAATAATAGCTATCCCATTTATCTGGTTCTGACTTCAATCTCCATTGGAGAATCAGCTTCTCTTTTTCAGATGGATGCAGAACCTGAGGTTAGAATCAGCCCATTGCACCTCACCAGGGCCCCAGTTCAAACCATAGAATAATTGTGGAAATGAGTAAGAGTGCTGTTTTCTTGATGAACCTGGTACCAGAACAAGGGTGAAGGAGATAGACACAGAGAACACCTACCAAACCAGATATCTGGAGACACAGAAACTCCCAAGACCTTGTCACTGATGTAGACCTAAAATGAACCCAACATAGCCCAGGGAACTTTGCAGAAGTGGGGGTGGAAAGGTTGTTAGAGTCACAAGTTGGGATGTTATGCACAGAGACATTTCCTCTTCCTCATAACTCATGGCTACCCCCACAATGCACAACCCACATTCCCCAATGAGGAAGAGGGTCCCTTCGGAGGGAGGAGGACAAGGAGGAGGCTAATGATGGTATCACCATGGCTGTTTACACAGAGTACATATATAACTAATAAAGAAAAAATTTAAAAAGTAACAGGGCTGAGCCGGGCGTGGTGGCGCACGCCTTTAATCCCAGCACTCGGGAGGCAGAGGTAGGAGGATCACCGTGAGTTCGAGGCCACCCTGAGACTCCATAGTGAATTCCAGGTCAGCCTGGGCTAGAGTGAGACCCTACCTCGAAAAACAAACAAACAAACAAACAAAAAAAGTAACAGGGCTAGAGAGATTGTTCTGTGGTTAAGGCACTTGCCTCCCAAACCTAAGGACCCATATTTGATTACCCAGTACCCATGAAAAGCCAGATGCACAAAGTAGCCCATGTGTCTGAAGTTTATTTGCAGCAGATGGAGGCCCTGGCACACTCATTCTGTCTGTCTCTCTTCTCACTCCCTCTGCTTGCAAATAAATAAATAAGATTATTTTTAAAGAAAAAAGGCAGTAAGTTCAAGGAGCTCCTTCCTTGTGGGGAGCTGGAGAGGATAAAGACCCCATGCAGAGAGTAAGGGTTAGGGGACACTTCCAGCTGGGCCTGGGCTTGAGCCTGGGTTGAACCAGTCCAGGCCCAGCTGAGGAAATAAAACTCACCCCCAGCTGGAAGTTCCCAAGTGATCAGACTAAGACACTGCCATCCCGTGCAAAGGCATTTATAGCCTTAAGGTGGTGGGCTATCTTCTGGCTGAGGTGAACCAAAGGGCCAGCTGGTTGGTTAGGGCTGGGGACTATCTCATGAATAGATTAGCTCTGGCACCAAGTTCTGGGAGCTGAACTTGACCAACCACACTGTTTAAATCCTATGAAAGACCTCCCTCCCAGTAAGGGTCCTGACTCTTTGCGGAAAACCAGTTCTTTGGAACTAGGCAAGAGATAAGCAATCAGATCATCTTGGATTTTTAACAAGTGCAAACTTTTCTGTCCTTTTCACCTTCAGGGGTCCAGTCACCTTAACTCTACCCCCCCTCAACTGACTAATAAATTTCAAAGGCAACCATGAGGCTGGATCTTCTAGGCTATAGAGCTTTGGCAGAAATATGTCAATTTTCCTCTTTGGGAAAAAGTCTCTTTAGGCATTTTCTTCCAGTAGCTTGAAGTGGGAAACTGTTGAGTATATCCAGCACTGCCATGACCTTCTGGGGCATGTGAAGAAGGTCGTGTGGAACTTTTGGTATCTGGAAAAAACAATGAGATAGGAAATTGTAGGTGCTGAGAAGTATATTTCCACATTCTAGGTGCCTTTCTTTTGGGTTTCTTTGCCTGATAAGCAGGTGTGCTATGCTTTCAAGAACGATCTTAGCGGGACTGGGGAGATGAGGTAGCTCAGCATCTAAGTGTTTGCTTGCAAAGCCTGAGAGCCTGGGTTCAATTCCCCAGCTACCCACATACAGCTAGATAGGCACTCTCTTGCAGTGGTAAGAGACCCTGAAGCTTGCTCATGCTAAAACATACACACACATGCATTCAACTGAGTAAATAAATTTAAAAATGAGATTCATTTCAGAAGAGTTATTCCTTGCACTAGAAGTAGGATTAAAGGATTGAGTTATAATCTAAATTTGGGAATAGCCACCAGCTGCTGTCTGAGAATTGCTTTGTATATAGGCTAGGCTAACCTTTAAATGAATATATTAGATAGGATTTCCTAGAGAAACAAAATGGTACAATGCACCTACTCCTGGATCACACATTTCATCTCCAATTTAAGGGCTCCTAGGAATTCAGTCTATTTTACAGATCCACATGCAAAGAGATGCAGAGGTGGGGAAGGCCCTGAGGAGAGCCAACATTGTCTTCCATGGCAATAACAGCTGCAGAGAGACTATAACAGTTTTCTCTGACAATGCATACTTGATCTCAAGTATTGGTACAAAAATCCATTCACACCATGGGGTCTGGACCTGCTTCCACTAGGGTTGAAGAAGCCATCTTAACTATCAAAAATAACTAAAATGAATAACTAACTAACTAACTAACTAAATAAATAAATAAAATTAGCAGCAGCACTTAGGAGCTCAACCAAGGTCTTCCCATACGACCTCATATCAACTTATAGGATCCCATGCTTTCCCAGTCAATGTCTTTAATTGTGATGCTCTGTCAGGCTGGGGGATCAATATGTACTGTAATTTACTGACTCAGTTTTGAGGCTCTTTATTTAATTTTCAGCAGTTTCAGACCTGAGGCTACAGGAGATGAGGATCTCCCCCTTGAGCACACACAAAGTAGCTTAGGCCCCTCAGCAGGACGTGAGCTGGAAATCAAATCTCTGAGTATGTCTTTGTCTTTTATTAGGTTGTTCAGTTACATTAGCAACAACAAACCAACTTTATTATATCCACTTATTTTCCAAAAGTGTTTGTAAGCATCTTACAGAATTACTTATCTCCTTTTTCTTTTTTTCCCTGTGTGTATATGGTGTGGTATGTGTGCTATAGGAGATGTATGGTGTATGGAAATGTATGCAGATGCATCCCATGTCTGTGCGTGTAGAGACCAGAGGAGAATTTTGGGTGTCCTTTTGTTACTCATTCATTTATTTCTTTAAGACTGAGTCACTCCCTCAACCTGAAGCTGCTGTCCATCAGCAAGCTCCTATGACTCTCTGATCTTTACCTGGCCCTGTCTCCACTCTTCCTCCTTTCCCCACAGACAGGGGTTATAGATACACATGGCCCTGCCTAACTTTATATGTGAATTGTGCATAGTCTAACTTGGAATTATGTGCATGAGAGGCCATCATGCTTAAGTGGCAAGACCTTGTAATTTTGGAGCCATCTCTACAGCCCTCTCTTTGCCCTCTCTTTGTTCTTGTGTATGGCTGACTAGTAGTATCCAATGCAAATATCTTGTGTGCCTCTATCACCACTTCAAGGAAAGGACTATACATGCTTTTATACTGGAAATAAATTCAGTAGCATCTTTAAACTTAATCAGGTTAGAGAACAAACTCCAGAAAGTACAATAGCAAATCTGAAAATTCAAACTTAAAATCTTGTTCCTATAGTACAAAATACAGTACAAAAATCTGCATTAATAAGAACTGGTAAGAGATATGGATCATTTCTCACCACTCTTCACTATACATGCTTCCTTTAATGTCACTATTCATTTTACAAGATTTTACTGGTTCAGGTTATCATGGGGTATAGGGATCAGAGTGGCCTTATACACTGCTTCTATAAATTATATATGCTGTTGAAGAAACAACTGAATAAACTTCAATTATGTCAGTGAGTCTAGGAAATATGTAATTTTGTTATGTATATATATATATATATATATATATATATATATATATGTAATTACATACATATGTGTGTGTGTGTGTGTGTGTGTGTGTGTGTGTGTGTAATTTAGCAAATGAAATGACTTGGTCTATCAAGTTCACTGTTCAGTCTTAGAATGAAAATATCTTTGGGGAGTAACTAACCTGGTTGGAAGATCTCTCATCCATGTACTGTGAAAAACATAGCACTTATGCCAGGCATGGTGGAACACGCCTTTAATCCCAGCACTCGGGAGGCAAAGGTAGGAGGGTCGCCGTGAGTTCGAGGCCACCCTCAGACTACATAGTGAATTCCAGGTCAGCCTGAGCTAGAGACCCTACCTCGGAAAACCAAACCAAACCAAACCAAACAAACTAACAAAAAAAAAAAAAAAAAAAAAAAAAAAAAAACCAGCACTCTGCCAGCCATGAATCATCACTTTAACCACTTTAAGAAAGAGACTATCCATCAGAGGGTCAGCATACCTCATAGACGTTTCACAAAACTGCACAGGTAAATGTGACAATTGTGATGAAGAAGAGAAAATAGAAAAGCTATCTCTCAAACTTCACAAAGCAGAAAAGGGAAACATCCAACAATAAAATATATCTAGCAGCTGTTCCATAAATATTCTTTTGATGCAGAACTATCTGCTAAAGAGGAATTTGAATAATAAGAACTGCTCCATAAATATAGAGAGAATGTCTGAATTTCTAGATAGGTTTTGGCTAGATGCCCAAAGGGGAACTAAAATGAGGTCATTGAAATCATAAAATGTCCTGCTAAGTGCTCAGCAAAGGGACTGAAAAACTTTGTGAGGCACAGCTATCTTCCTATAGTCAGGGCTTCCACTTTTTTTTTTTTTTTTTGCTTAAGGCCTCAGTAATTTTAGCTTTACAAAACAAAAGAAGTCATTGAATATTGAATTTCGATGCCAATAAATATAAATTTCTGAGTGGGTCCCTTCCAATCCTAGACCTTTGCAGGAGAATACATTTCTTCCTAAAGGGTTAAATGGCTAGTGTTTCCCACCTACTCTGACCTAATCTCGCAGTTAACTCCAGAGAAATGATGACAGTCTCTTCATGGATGCAGCTTCTGTTCATGCCACCTGCCCTACCTTGTGACCTATTGTTTCTCTTCCTACTGTCTCTCTCCTTCTCACTTTTTCTCTCTCTTTGCAAATGAATACATGTTTCTTTTTAATAAAATAGATTACTTGGAAGAAGGACAGGGATGAGGCACAGTTAAAAGGCATATTATGACATGTGAACAGAAGGGAAAATATAGGGGGAGGAGTTAGTAAGAAGAGGAGAAGGAGTAGGAGGGGGGTTGGACTCAACAAAACAAATTGCATTTGAAAATGTCATAATTTAATTTAAAAGTATGGAAAGCTAAATAAAATACATACTATAGCTCACCAGGGGTTTGATTTTGCCAGAAAACTCAATGGGAAGAGAAGCTTAGATTTTTTTATATTTTTAATAGGATACCTTTTAAATTATTAATTTGTACTTTGTTCTATCTACATTTCCCCTTCACCATTATGAGACAGCAGTCTGCTATTTTTATCTTTTTTATCTCAAGGGTATTTATGCCACTGAGTGAAAGAAGAGGCTGCATTTTGTTCTCAGATAAAACAAACAAACGCAAACAAACAACCAGAATAAAAGATTGATTGTGCCAACTGAACCAGACCAGGGAGGAAGACAGTATAGAGGTATATAGTGGAAAAAGGATTCATCCTTGATATGGAGGAGAGCATATGTGGTGATATGTAGACTGCAAACAGAATCATGAAGAAAAACTTGTATGCCCAGAAACACTCTCCAAGGTAGGAAATACAACAGAATTCTAGGACCCTCACACACATCCAAGTAGCTTCGAGAAATAATTATGTCATGTTGCCCACAAAGTTAACAAAAATCATTCAAGATCTGTCATTTTACAAGGCTTAGCCAAATCCTTACACCACTGGCAAAAGAGGCCAACTTATTCTCTCTGTCCCTCTCTCCCAGAGCATGTGAAACCCAAAGACTCAAAAACTTAATTCGCAATGAGTGATTGGAATGCGGACTATGGGTTCCCAGAAATGGGAGGCCTCCATGCCGCAGAAAGTCCGATCGAACAGGACTAGCCATCTTTATGAGTACAGACTGAGCTCTTATCACCGGCAGTGACAAAACTCCAACTTTGCCAATAGAATGCTTACTTGGGGGTTTATTGGTACCCGCAAACTAACTTGAGCACACATATATTGAGTTAATTTCCAACCAGTGTTTGGGGACACCTTCTCTCTTTGGTGGTTTTAAATGTGTTCTCTACAAAATTCAAGTGTTATCATGTGACAGTATTGAAGGGTGGTGCCTTTTAATCGTTGATTAGCACATGAGGGCTCCTTCCTCATTAGAGGGATGGGATCAAAAGGGGCTTCATGTAAATCTCATTTCTTCTCCTTCCACTTTGCCCTGTGATGCCATGGCATTCTTCCTGTCTGGAGAGCATCGTCTTCACCAGGCAGCATAACCCTTACCAGGCAATGAACCTGCTGGTGTCTGGCTTGACCTTCAGTTTGCCAGACTTCTGGGGAATAACTTTCTTTTCTTTAGAAATTGCATCCTCAGATAGTCTGTTATAGATGCACAAGTAGACACTGAGAGAGTTTTAAAACAAATACAGCAAAGATGCTTACAGTATAATAAAAGTATTGTTATCATCAATATCTACATAAGTATATAGCTCTGGTCTCTTGAAAATTTTACTAGCAAGGCTCAAAAGAGAAATTTCCTAGACATCAACCTTATATTGAGGATGTTTAATTTGCTTTAATTGGACTTTATTTCACAAATGGGTAGATTCAGTATAATATCTTTCCCTTTAACCTGGGAAAAAATAAACCTATATTTTTCCTAGCAGAACACTTAAAATGCTATTTCAATGTGCATGGTAAATACATATTAAGGACTAGAATACAATCTTTGTGTGAACCTGAGACTTGAAAGAAATAGCTTTCTGTACACTTAGTGGGCCATTGCTGCCTACTTCCACTTAAGGGACATTTGCTCACTTACTTGCTTTTATGAGTACATTAGAAAACACATTGAATATGTAAATGAGCTTTAAAAGTAAAAGAAAGCAATGTTCTGCAAGTTCAAGTTACTTTTATTGCACATAATCATTCACAGGGTTTAGAGTCTCTGAGTGTTTTTAACTTCAGCAGTTGCTCTTATTTTAATCATGTGCCAATGATATATATTTGGAGGTATATGTGTGTATGTATGAATATATATTATTATGTATGTATGAATATATATATATATATATATATATATATATATATATGTATATATATGTGTGCATATATATGCTATTTGATAAAACATTGAAACAGTTGCAAAGTGGCTGGTGAATCACTGTCATCCCATACTCCTTGCCATCTTCACCTCTCTGATCCATAAGCTGCCCATGGATTCAGCAGCTCCCAAAACAAGGGCCCCCAGAACCCCACAGTCTTACTGCAAGTGGATAGACCCTCTGCCATAACAGCCATTAAATAATACAACAAAGGCCCATGCGGACTGTTCTTTCCTGTCCTTTGTCCGCCAAGAGAAAGTTCAACCTGCAGCTCAGTCACGACGCCCTTCATGTCCACTGCGTATATAAACTGGTTGTGCTAGTCGTATTTCCTTCAGTCGGAGTAGTGATAATAATAAATACCTGAGGTAATCAATTTAGAAAGAGACAAGGTATATTTTGGCTCATGACTTTAGACATTTCGGTCTATGATCAGCTGAACTTTCAGCCTGTGTGGCATGTCGTGGAGAAATACATGGTAGAGCAAAACTGCCAAACTCATGGCCAGGAAGCAAGGGGGCAGTGTGAGAAGGAAGAAATTGCCAACTTCATGTCCAGGAAGTAACAGAGAGGAAGAGGAGGGAAAGGGAAAGGGAAGAAGGAGGAGGAGGAGGAAAAAAGGAAGAAGATGGGAAAGAGAAAGAGGAGGGAGAAGGAGGGAAAGAAGGAGGAATAGGAGGAGGAGGGAAAAGAGAAAAGAAGATAAGAGAGGGGAAGAGAGAGAGAGAGAGAAGAGGAAAAGGAGAGCCTGGAATCTCCTGTGTGTTTTGATGGGCTTCTCTTGTGGCCTCATCTACCAACATCACCAAGCTGAGGACCAAGCCTTGTATTTTGTGGTGGGGTAGGAAAAGAGGGAGGCTCCAAGATTCCAACTGTAGTACTGGTTAAAGGACAAATGAGTGTGACCTAATTCAGTCTTGAGTATTACTGGAATCACTAGGAAGGGACACCAGCTACTCACTGAGAAATGAAGGCAACAGCCTCTGGACACACACTTTGCTACCTTACTGGGTGAGTCTTTGGAGAATAAAAGAGAACAGAGAAAGCCAATTTCATGAGTGGTGAGAGTTTAAGTGAGCTCCTGGATCCTGTTACTTGATGCTACCTACATCTATACCTATACTTCTCAAGTAAGAACCCCAAAACTATCAAACTTCAGTTTGTATATCACCTGGAGCAGAGTTCTTTTATACCAGACTTACTCTGTTATCAAAGCAATAGAAAGACACACACACACACACACACACACACAATATAAACCAGTATCTCTAATGAATGCAGAAGCAAAATTTCTCAATAAAATACTAGCAAATCAAACTCAACAGAACATCAAAATGATAAATTCACCATGTTGAAGTTGTTTCATGCCAGGGATACAAGAATGGTTCAATATACACAAGTCAATAAATGTAGGATTAAAATCCATGAAATCAGATTAACAAGATGGCTGAGTGGTGGTTAAGGTGCTTGCCTACAAAGCCAAAGGATCCAGTTTCGATTTCCCAGTACTCAAGGATAGCCCAGATGCATAAGGTGGCACGTGCATCTGGAGTGAATTTGCCTAGGTGAGAGGCTCTGGTGTGCCCCTTCTCTCCATCTGCTTCCTTCTTTCTCTGTCTAATAAATAAGTAAATAAAACACTTTTAAAAAGTAAGAAATTATCTCTATAGGTACAAAAATCATTAGATCAAATTTAGCATTCTTCATGATAAAAATATGTGATAAATTAGGTATAGAAGGATTGTAATATCAATGTAATAAAGGCTTTATTTGACAAAGTCATAGTCAATAGACTGAATGGAGAAAAGCTAAAATCATTTTCTCCAAAGTGAGGTACAGAACAAGATTGTTCTGACTACTCTTATTGAAGATAGTATTAAAAGATTTAGCCAGAGCAATTAGGCAGGAGAAAGAAACAAAAAGAATACAAATAAGAAGGGAGGTTGTCCAGTTATCTTTTATTTTTTGCATGCGATATGATTCTCTACAGAGAAAGAATCCACCAAATTACTATTAAAACTCTTAAATAGACAACATACAAAAATCAGTAGCTTTTCTATACACCAATAATTAATTTACTGAGAAATAAACCATCAATCAATTGAACTTCCAATTTTAAAAGCAAACAAAAATGTGCAAGCCTTTAATCCCAGCACCTGGGAAACAGAGACAAGAATTGCCATGAATTCAAGGCCACCCTGAGACTACATTGAATTACAGGTCAGCCTGGACTAGAGCAAGACCCTATCTTGAAAAACAAACAACAAAAACCCAAAAATTTAAAACAAAAAACACAACAGGGGTTAGGGAGATAGCTGAGACATCTGCTAGCCCAAATATAATTCCCTAGCAAGCCACATAAAGTGGGCCACAAAAAATGGTGCAAACATTCTGTTTGCTATGGCAAGTGACCCTGACACACACATGAGATCATGCGTGCATGCACACACACACACAGGAAAACAAATTAAAAAATATATATCAGGCAGGACTGGGAAGGTGGTTCATTGGTTAAAAATACATTAGTAATCTATAGGTGCATTGGATTGTGGAGTCAGGAGAAATCTGAAGCAAATTGGCCAACAATCGTGCTATGTACAGTGACAAAAACAAAATAAGACAAAAACAAATGATAAATAAATGGAATGCAAGGAATGACACCCAAGCTTGTCCTCTGATCTCCACATGCACACCATGGCACATGTGCAACTATACACACACACACACACACACACACGCATTCACACACAACTCAGAATATATTTAATCAAGAAAATAAAAGAGCTTTACAAAACCAAAATTTTAAAGGGGGATAAAAGAATTTGAAGAAGATAAATAAATGATTTAAAGACTTCTTATAATATTCATCAAAATGCCAAGGACAGCTGGGCATGGCAGCCCATGACTTTAATTCCAGCACGTGGGAGGCAGAGGTAGGAGGATCATCATGAGTTCAAGACCACCATGAGACTACATAGAAAATTTCAAGTCAGCCTGGACTAGAGGGAAATCCTACCTCAAAAAATATATAAAAAATAAAAATAAATAAAATGCCAAGGACATTCTTCACAGAACTAAGAACAATAACAAAAACCTTCATTTTATTGAAAAACAAAAAAGACCCTGAATAGCCACAGTAATCTTGAGGAAAAAGAATCACAGAGAGATAGCACAGTGGCTACTTCCACTTCCGGTAAAGATGGCGGCTTAGGAACCACACCAAAGCAGCCTAGGGGAGAAAATCCTAAAGAATACCCAGCAAAATACACACTTTTGCTAAAAAGTGAGGTGTATAAGGAATTAAAATGACAGCAGAGAAGTAGGAGAGATCCAGAGCATCCAGAGCCCACACAGGCAGGTCTAAGTGGCTCCGGCAGCGGCAGCTCCGGCTCCAGCTCCAGCATTGGCAGTGCTGGCTCCAGCAGCAGCAGCAGTGGCTCTGGCAGCAGTGGATCCAGCAGCAGCAGCAGGAGCTCAAGCTCCAGATCCAGAAGCAGAAGCAGCAGCAGTGGTGGCTCCAACAGCAGCAGCAGCGGCTAGAGCACCAGCGGATCCAGCAGCGGCAGCTTCACCACCAGCAGCGGCAGCAGGGGCTCCAGCAGTGGCAGCTCCAGCAGCAGCGGTGCCAGGTCTGTGGGGCCACAGCTGCCAGGCTCAGCTTGCCCCACAGGAAAAGCCAATGCCCAGCTCCAGAAAACAGAACAGCGGTCCAGCGATGCAGCCAGCCTACTTGAACCCACAGGGCAACAAAGATGGATGCAAGCAGAGCACAGCATAACTGAGACCAAAATCATCCAAAAAGGTAACTGGGATTGCACCAGGGACAGGTCTCACTTGGTCACAAGCTGACTTTGAACTCTCAATAGACCAGAAATTTTAACCTCTTTGTTCATAGAGGATCTGGTTGTTATAATACCTACTCTTGCATAAAGACTTGGTGCTGTTTTTCATTGAAAGTGTACATTGTTTACTTAAATTTTAGAAACTATCTGTATTTGGTTCCACTCAGCATACTTGAATACTCTCATAGCAGGCAAACCCAACCCCTAGGAACACTTTTGTAGATACTCTGAGAGTCTTAAGAGCCACACCTAACAACTTAAGCTCCTACCCTGAAGATATATAACATCATATCAATTGATACAGCTAAGAATACCCAGATAACTAGAAAATCCAAGCATTAACTTAATCCAAGATGCAAAAATATATACATTATAACACAAGAAACACTAAAATTCAAGACAATATAAATCCACCAAAAAGTATTAATGCATCAGAAATGACCTCCAGTGAGAACGAGTTAGAGGAAATGCCTGAGAAAGATTTCAAAAGAATGATTGTAAATATGTTCAAAGAAGTCAAAGAAGTTGAAGGAATCAAAGAGGAGATCAAAGGAATCAAAGAAGACACAGGACACCAATTTAATGAAATAAAGAAGTCAATACAAGACATAAATAAGGAAATAGAAGTAATAAAGAAAAACCAGTCAGAATTACTAGCAATGAAGAACACAGTTAATGAAATAAAAAAAAAAAAAACTGTGTAGAAAACCTCACCAATAGAATGGATGAAGGAGAGGACAGAATATCTAAGCTAGAAGACCAGGTGGCAGATCTAATACAGTCCAACAAAGAGAAAGACAAACTAATAGAAAAGTATGAATGGGAATTTCAAGATATTTGGGACACTATGAAAAGATCAAACATAAGAATTCAGGGCATAGTAGAAGGAGAAGAATTTCACTCCAAAGGCATAGTAGGTGTCTTCAACAAAATCATAGAAGAAAACTTCCCCCAAATTGGGAAAGAGGTGCCAATGCAAATACAGGAAGTCTTTACAGCCCCAGCCAGACAAAACCTGAAAAGAACCTCTCCTTGCCATATTATAATCAAACTACCAAACACACAATCCAAAGAAAAAATATTGAAAGCAGTTAGAGAGAAAAATCAAGTTACCTACAAAGGCAAGCCCATCAAGATTACAGCAGATTACTCAACACAAACTTTAAAAGCCAGAAGGGCTTGGAGTGGTGTATTCCAAGTTCTGAAAGATAACAACTGTCAACCAAGGTTACTTTATCCTGCAAAGCTATCCATTCAAATAGATGGAGAAATAAGGATATTCCACAACAAAAGCACGCTAAAAGAGTATTTGAAGACAAAACCAGCTCTACAGAAAATACTTGAAAGAATCCTCCATGTCGAAGAGAAGGAAAAGCACACATATAAGGAACCAGGAAAAAACAAACAATACTCAAATACTAGTTAACACAAGAGAGCAAAGGTAGAACCAGAAGTACAAAAAAAAAATGGCAAACATAAATACATACCTTTCAATAATATCTCTTAATATCAATGGCCTCAATGCCCCAACCAAAAGACATAGGTTTGCAGACGGTTAAAAAGCAGGACCCTACAATTTGTTGTCTCCAAGAAACTCACCTTTCTACAAAGGATGGACATTATCTTTGGATGAAAGGTTGGAAAATGGTGTTTCAAGCAAATGGGCCTAGAAAACAAGCAGGGGTTGCTATCCTAATATCTGAAAAGGTCGACTTCAGGCCAACATTAGTCAAGAAAGATAAGAAGGTCACTTTATATTGATTAAGGGCACACTCCAACAGGAGAACATTACAATCCTAAACATATATGCACCTAACATGGGGGCTCCCAAATTCATCAAACAAACACTATTAGAACTAAGGTCACAGATAACACCAAACACAGCGGTAGTGGGTGACTTCAACACCCCACTCTCATCAGTTGACAGGTCATCCCGGGAAAAAATAAACAGAGAGGCATCTTGACTAAATGAGGTCACACAAGGAATGGCCCTAACAGATATCTATAGGGCATTTCATCCAAATGCTGCAGAATATACATTCTTTTCAGCAGCACATGGAACATTCTCTAAAATAGACCATATATTAGGACACAAAGCAAATCTTAACAAATTCAGGAACAATGAAATAATTCCTTGCATTCTACCTGACCACAATGGAATCAAACTACAAATCAATAGCAAGAAAAGCTATAGATCATACAAAAAATCATGGAAAATAAGCAATACACTACTAAATGATGAATGGGTGAATGATGAAATCAAGAAGGAAATCAAAAAATTCATAGTCAAATTATGATGAAAACACAACATACCAAAATCTCTGGGACACAATGAAGGCAATTCTAAGAGGTAAATTTGTAGCTTTAAGTGCCTATAGTAAGAAATTAGAAAGGTTGCAAGTAAACGACCTAATGCTTCACCTTAAAGCCTTGGAAAAAGAAGAACAAGGCAAACCAAAAATACAGATAATAATAAAGATTAGGGCAGGGCTGGAGAGATGGCTTAGTGGTTAAGCACTTGCCTGTGAAGGCTAAGGACCCCAGGTTCGAGGCTCAATTCTCCAGGACCCACGTTAGCCAGATGCACAAGGGGGCGCACGCGTCTGGAGTTCGTTTGCAGTAGCTGGAAGCCCTGGCGTGCCTAGGCTCTCTCTCTCTATCTCTCTGCCTCTTTCTCTCTCTGTCTGTCACTCTTCAATAAAAATAAGAATAAACAAAAAAAAATAAAAAAAAAGATTAGGGCAGAAATTAATGAAATAGAAACAAAAAAACAGTCCAAAGAATCAATGAAACAAAAAGTTGGTTCTTTGAAAGGATAAACAAGATTGATAAACCCTTAGCAAATCTGACCAAAAAAAGAGGGAAGAGACACAATTTAATAAAATTAGAGATGAAAAAGGGAACATCACAACAGATACCAGAGAAATTCAAAAAATCATAGGGACATACTATAAAAACATGTACTCCACTAAGTATGAAAATCTGAAAGAAATGGATGATTTTCTTGATTTATGTGACCTACCTAAATTAAATCATGATGAGATTAATAACTTAAATAGACCTATAACAAGTATGGAGATCTGAGCAGTTATCAAAAATCTCCCAAATAAAAAAAGTCCAGGCCCAGATGGATTCACTACTAAATTTTACCAGACCTTCAGTGAAGAACTAACACCATTGCTTCTTAAGCTTTTCCATGAAATATAAAAAGAAGGAATTGTACCAAACTCTTCTACGAAGCCAGCATCACCCATATACCAAAACCAGGCAAAGATAGAACAAAAAAAGAAAATTACAGACCAATCTCCTCATGAACATAGATGCAAAAATTCTCAACAAAATATTGGCAAACAGAATACAAGAGTATATCAGAAAGATCATTCACCCTGAACAAGTAGGCTTTATCCCAGAGATGCAGGGATGGTTCAAAATATGCAAATCAACAAATGTAATACATTTTATAAATGGACTAAAGGACAAAAATCATATGATAATCTCATTAGAAGCAGAAAAAGCATTTGACAAAATCCAACATCCCTTCATGATAAAAGTCCTACAGAGACTAGGAATAGAAGGATCATATCTCAATATAATAAAGGCTATTTATGACAAACCTACAGCCAACATATTACTAAATGGGGAAAAACTGGAAGCTTTTCCACTAAAATCAGGAACAAGACAAGGGTGTTCCCACTTTTATTTAATACAGTACTGGAAGTCTTAGCCATAGCAATAAGGCATGAGACACACATAAAAGGGATATAAATTGGAAAGGAAGAGATCAAGTTATCATTATTTGCAGATGACATGATTCTATATATAAAGGACCCTAAAGACTCTACCAGCAAGCTGTTAGAGCTGATAAACACCCACAGCCATGTAGCAGGATACAAAATAAATACACAGGAATAAGTAGCCTTCCTATATGCTAACAACAAACACACACAGAATGAAATCAGAGAATCACTCCCATTCACAATTGCATCAAAGAAAATAAAGTACCTTGGAATAAACCTAACCAAGGAAGTAAAGGATCTCTACAGTGAAAATTATAAAACACTCAAGGGAGAAATTGCGGAGGACACTAGGAAATGGAAAACATCCCTTGTTTCTGGATCAGAAGAATCAATATTGTATCAAAAGTAATCTACATATTTAATGCAATCCCTATGAAAATTCCAATGGCATTCTTCATGGAAATAGAAGAAACAATCCAAAAATTCATTTGGAATCACAAAAAAAACCTCGAATATCTAAAATAATACTGAGCAACAAAAATGAGGCTGGTGGTATCACCATACCTGATTTTAACCTGTACTACAGAGCCATAGTAACACAAGCAGCATGGTACTGGCACAAAAGCAGACATGTAGATCAATGGAACAGAATAGAGGACCAGATGCAAGCCCAGGTAGCTATAGACACCTGATATTCGATAAAAATGCCAAAAATACTCATTGGATAAAAGACAGCCTCTTCAGCAAATGGTGTTGGGAAAACTGGATATTTATCTGTAGAAAGATGAAAATAGATTCTTCTCTCTTTCCATGCACAAGAATTAAGTCCAAGTGGATTAAAGACCTTAACATCAGACCTGAAACTGTGAAACTGCTAGAGTAAAAAGTAGGGGAAACCCTTCAACATATTAGTCTTGGCAAAGATTTTCTGAATATAACCCCAATTTCTCAGGTAATGAAGCCACAGATTGACTTGCTGGGACCTCATGAAATTACAAAGATTTTGTACAGCAACACTGTGAATAAAGCAAAGAGGCTACCTACAGAATGGGAAAAAATCTTTGCCAGCTATACATCTGATAGAGGATTAATATCTCAGATATACAAAGAACTAAAAATATTAAATACTAAGAAATCAAACAAGCCAATTAAAAATGGGCTATGGAACTAAGTAGAGAGTTCTCAAAAGAAGAAATACGATTGGCATATAAGCATCTAAAAAGTGTTCTACATCCCTAGTCATCAGGGAAATGCAGATTAAAGCTATGTTGAGATTCCATCTCACTCCTATCAGATTGGCTACCATCATGAAAACAAATGACCATAAATGCCAGCGAGGATGTGGAAAAACAGGAACCCTTCTACACTGTTGGTGGGAACACAGTATGGACCAACCATTGTGGAAATCAGTGTGGAGGTTCTTAAGACAGCTAAAAATTGATCTACCATATGACCCAGCTATAGCAATCCTAGGCATATATACTAAGGACTCATCTCATTTCCTTAGAAGTATATGCTCTACCATGTTTATTGCTGCTCAATTCACAATATCTGGGAAATGGAACCAGCCTAGATGTCCCTCAACTGATGAGTGGGTAATGAAGATATGGCACATTTATACAATGGAGTTCTACTCAGTGATAAATAAAAATGAAGTTATGAAATTTGTAGGAAAATGGATGGATCTGGAAAGGATGATACTAAGTGAGGTAACACAGGCCCAGAAATCCAAGTGTCACATTTTCTCTCTCATATGTGGATCCTAGCTACAGATGACTGGGCTTCTGTGTGAGAAGGAAAAATCTCAGTAGCAGAGGCCAGTAAGCCAGAAAAGAGATATAAACGGAAGAGAAAGGAAGGGAGGGGGTACTTAATAGGATGGTATTGTATATGTGTAAGTAGCAGAATCAATTAATGGGGGCGAAAAATGCCCAAAATGATGTCTGCGGAAGAGATTGAGTAAAGGAAAGGTGGAGGGACAGTTAATCAAAATCTAAGAGCATATAAATAAAACATATGTAATCCTACTTTTTTGGACAATGGAACACTCAGGAGCCGTAGATTGTTGCTAGAAAATTTTCAGTGCCAGGGATGGATACCTTCCAGTGAGTTGTTGGCCAGGGAGATCCCTGATGCCCCCCAAACATTATAGGCCATTGCCGAGGCCCTTGGTTTCCCACCAGGAATATAGATCGTAAGACCCTATTGCTGAAGACTCCACATACTTGGGCTGCAGGACCACTAAGAAATCTTGCTCGATCTGAGCTGATTACCTCCTCTATGTAGACCAGCTGACATAAAGCTTGAAGAAGCCATTCTGCATGCAGTTCAATGGGAGAAAGAGAAATCACCAGTGAAGATACTCATCAGTGGACATGCAAGCCTTATAATTGGCCAGCCAGGCCAAATGAACCAACTGGTGCAATAGTGGCACATCTGTTATGGGGGAAACCAACTGCCCTCTAATTGGACTGGAGGCCCACTCCATGGGAAGGGAATATATCCGTGATACTGAAAACTTAAAACAGGGGTAGTCATGAGCTGTAGGGATGTGATGTCTGCTGTTGTCTGGCCAAATGTATATACTGTGCTTATCAAACTGCCCAGTAAGCACTTCTGTTAATGTTCACACCCTTATATTAATGCTACTCTCACTTTTGGTTGAGAATCTTCTCTTTTCAAATGGCTGTGACCTTGGGACAACTCAGAAGGTATCATGGTGATGGAAAGAAATGACTGCAGTGCTCAGTACTGC
This sequence comes from Dipus sagitta, assembly GCA_036346955.1. NCBI lineage: Eukaryota > Metazoa > Chordata > Mammalia > Rodentia > Dipodidae > Dipus > Dipus sagitta. The sequence continues at coordinate 45,290,253 of CM070787.1, forward strand.
AATATCTGTATCACACCTTCTAAGGCTCAGGGTCTAATGCAGAAGAGGTGGCAGAAAGAATGTAAGAGCCAAAGGAAGGACAGGACTCCATACAACATGCTCCCTCCCGACACAAAATGGCCTGGATATCCATGGCCTCACAGTACCTGACACTACCTGCATAAGACCATCATAAGAGGAGGAAAAGATCAAGACATCAAAAGTAAAAGAGAGACTGATTGAGATGGAGAGGGGGTATGATGAAGAGTGGAGTTTCAAAGGGGTAAGTGGGGGGAGGGAGGGTATTACCATGGGATAGTTTTTATAATCATGGAAGTTGTTAATAAAAATAAATAAATAGAAATAAATAAAATGCCAAGGACGTGCTTCACAGAACTAAGAACAACAACAAAAACCTTCAGTTTTATTGAGAAATACAAAAGACCCTGAATAGCCACAGTAATCTTGAGGAAAAAGAATCACAAAGCGATAGCACAGTGGCTATTTCAAGACACGCTGCAGAGCTATATTAACACAAATAGCACATAGACCACTGGAGTAGAAGACAGAACCAAGAAATACACTCACACATCTGCAATCAACTGCTGCTTAACAAAATATTCAGAAACCTATTTTGAATAAATGACAGCCTTTTTTGACAAATAGTGTTAGGAATCCTGAATATCCACATATAAAAAAAGCCTGAATGACTTCTATTAACCACATCATTCTAAGTTTACCTCAATAGGAATCAAAGATGAAAAGCATGACCTGAACCTTAAAGTACTAGAAGAAAACATAGGGGAAACTATTCAAGAAATTATACAGGCTATAATTTTCTAAATATGATCACAAAAGCACGGAAACCTAGAGCAAAAATTAACTAAATAGTTTCTGCATAGCAAAACATATAACCAACAGAGGGAAAATAAAGCATAAGACTCTGGAGAAAAGTATTTGCTCACTATTCATCTGACAGAGTATTAATATCAGGAGTATATACGTATGGGCTGGAAAGATGGATCAATAGTTAAAGCCTAACAACTAGAGTTTGATTCTCCAGTACCCAAGTAAAGCCAGAGGCACAAAATGGTGCATGAATCTGGAGTTCCATTTGCAGTAGCTTGAGGTCATGGTGTGCCCATCCTCTCTATTTGTATCTCTTCTGTCTATTTATCACTGCTTGCAAATAAATAAATAAATAATAAAAATTTTAAAACTTGACAAGTAGTCTAATTAAAAATAGGCAAATTGAGGACGAGGGAGATGACTCAGTGGGTAAAAGCACTGGCTATATAAGCATGAAGAACTGAGTTCAATCCCAACACCCACATAAAGAGCAAGGTATGGCCACACACCCCTGTAATCCCAGCATTGAAGGGGGCAGAAACAAAAGGATCACTGGGGCTCATTGGTCAGTCAGTCTAAATGAACAATATCATGAGCTCCAGGTTCAGTAAGAAACACTGTCTCAAAGACAAAGTGGAAAAACAATAGAAGAGGGTACCTGAAAACATACTCTGGCCTTCACACACATGTGCATGTGGCACAAATCTGAACATGTACACACACACATACACATACCATATGCACATATATACCACAATACTACACATACAGCAAAAACTGTGCAAAGTGCCTTCAAAAATACAAATGGCCAATAAAAAAATGAAAAATATTTGTGGTCATTTGAATCAAATGTCCCCCCTCATGTATTTTGAATGCTTGGTTCCCAGATGGAGGCAATTTAGGAGGAGGAGCCTTGCTTTGGGTGCTGGCCTGAGGTGTGTTAAAGACAGCTCCCCTTTGCCAGAGATCTATTCACTCTTGCTGTGACCGGAGTCCAGTCTGGTCACCAAGCAAGCCAGGTTTCCCAAGATCTTACCCAGATTTGCCAGGAAGTAGCACATACAAAGTAGACCCTATTCAGGCTCAAGTGCACCCACCCCCAAAAGAATGGATAGTCTTCAATTCCATACCAACCAAGATCAACTTAGATCAAGCCACCCAACACAGGCTATACAAGAGCTGCTATTGCTGCATCCTCAGTGAAATAACACACAACACAAAAGTCAAACCTCAAGAAGTATTTTAAACAAACTTAATGAGACCATGAACAAAAGGCTGATTGAATGGGAAGAAACTAGACCAAGAGTAATCAATAAAAAAAAATATATTTCTTGAAATAACACTAACCAAGGAAATGAAAGAGCTATGCAAAGAAAACATAAAAACACTGAGGAAATAAATTTAGGAGGACACAAGAAGATGGAAAGACCATCCATGCTCATGGATTGGAAGAATTAATATTGTGAAAATGTTCATCCTACTAAAACATTATGCAGATTCATTGCAGTTCCAGAGAAAATTCCAGCAATGCTCTTTACAGAGATAGGAAAAAGAGTCTATAATTCATATGAAAGAACATGAGGCCTAGGATGGCCAACAATATCCTCAACAACAACAACAACAAAACGTCCAGAGGTATCACCATACCTGATTTCAAGATATACTACAAAGCTATAGTAGCTAAAACAGTATGGCACTGGCATAAAACAGATACACATATCAATGGAATAGAATAGAAGATCCATCTCAAGCAACTACATCTACCTCATCTTTGACAAAGGATCCAAAAATACAAGCTGGAGAAAAAAAGAAAAACAGTATCTTCACAAATAGTGCTGGAAAAACTGGATAATCACATGTAGAAGAAAGAAATTACACAATCCTCTCTCATCATGCACAAAAGTCAACTCAAAATGGATTAAGGACCTCACTGTAAGAACTGAAACTCCAAAACAACTAGCTAAAAAAGCAGGGAGATATATGATATAGGAATAGGGAGAGACTTCCAGAATAAGAATTACCAGCACAGGTAATTAGAGCAACATTCAACCAATGGGAACTTATCAAACTAAAAATCTACTATATAGACAAGTAAACCACCAACAGAGTTAATAGACATCCCAAGGGATAGGAGAAAGTCTCATTAGCTATACGTCTGACAAAGGTCTAATACCTACAAAGAACTCAAAAAAAACTTAAATATTAAAAAAAATCAACCCAATCAAAAAATGGGGTAGAGAATTTAACAGAGAATTGTCAATGGAGAAGTACAAATGCCATTATACACTTAGAGATACTCAACATCTTTGGTTATCAGAGAAATAAAAATCAAAACAACTCTGAAATTTCATCTCACTCTAGCCAGGATGGCATTCATCAAAAAAAAAAAAAAAAAATCAAATGAAAACTAATGCTGGCAAGGCTATGGGGAAGGAGAAACCCTATCCACTGTTGGTAGGCATGCCAACTAGTGCAACAACTGTGGAAATTTGTCTAGAAATTCCTGTAAAGGATAAAAGTAGATCCCCCATTTGATCCAGCAATACCACATCTGAGCATATGCCCTAAAGATCCCACTCTTTACTAAAGCAATACTTGCTCAGCCATGTTAGTTGCTGTTCAGTTCATAATAGCTAGGAATTAGAATCATCCCAGATACCCATTAACTGATGAATGGACACTGAAGATGTGGCAGATATACATAATGGATCTACTCAGCAGTAAAGAAAAATGAAATAAATTTGTAGGAAAATTGATGGAATTGGAAAAAAAAACACTCTAAGTGAGGTTGCACAGGCTCAGAAAGACAAATGTTGCATGTACTCTCTCATCTGTAGTTCCTAACCAGGATCAACAGGAGATGAGTGAAATGACAGTAAGCACCAGGAATATGGGCATAAAAATAGAATGAGACCAGTAGAGAGAAAAAATAGGGAGAGAGGAGGAATGAGTTACCTGACAGGTTAGGGGAGGGGTAGGAAGGGCTTAGAGGAATAGGGGTAAGGATGATGGGGAGGGAATTACCCAAAAGTTAAGACAACATGAATCATCTCCATAGAAACCCTCATTCTCACTAACATTCTACAAGATAAAATCACCAATAAAGGAGGAGAGAAGACAGTCCACACAGAAAGTAGAAAGAAAACTTTAACCTTAAAACCATGGGCTCTGGTGGGTAAATCCCAGGCCCAGAGGTTTTTCTTTTTTTTTCCTTTTTTTTCTTTTCTTTTCTTTTTTTTTTTTTTTGCCCCTCACAAATACCTATGAGATCTGTGAAACAATGTGAGCCATTGCCAAAATATTTATTACCTGCCAGAGCTAAAAGATAAGACCCTATTGCTGAAGACACTACAGACTATGGTCATAGAACATCAGAACACCATGCTGGAAACTGAAAGGGAAACCGGCTCCCTCTGGCTAGACTTCATAGTGCTGGAAAGCCCTAGGGGAGCTGCTGGAGGTCCACTCTCACCAACTGCATGAATAAGCAGGGGACCCAGCAGATTATGAAATCAGCCAGCCTGAAAAGAAGTTTACACTTGTATAATAGTTGCATGTAGCCTCTGCAGCAGGTAACCAACTGTTCTCTGATTGGATATGAGGCCTGCTCTATGGGAGAGAACTCATATCTAGTACTGGAAACCTAGTCAGAATCCCATGGTCAGGAAACTCAGAGTTCAGAAAATAGCCCGCACTGCTCTCTGGAGAACAAAAGTGGGCTTGCACATATATATATATATATATATATATTGAATATATATATATATATATATATATGTATGTATGTATATTTCAAATAACTTTGCATATACTCTTTAACCCAAGCTGATCTCACTCTTGGTTAAAGAATCTGCCTCATTTTACAGATGGCAGAGAAAATGGAGAAGAAAAAAGAACCACTGATAAGACAAGAAGTCTGATTACCATGAGACATGTCCTCTGTACCACAGCTGCAAGGGTCCAGGAGAAACTATAGAGGTAGTGGTGACATGACTTCTGCTCTCTCTGCTAGCTTGGCAACCAGTTCCATGGTGATGGTGTCAGACACAGTGATTAATCAAAACCTATCAAAGCAGAAATCCAGTGGCTACCGAGACCTCAACACTAAATCAGATGTCAACAGGCCTACCATAGCACAAGGAACATTGCAGAAGAGGTGGGGTGGAACAATTATAAGAGCTGCAGAGTGAGTAGGAATACCCTGAGGCACTGTCCCACACCACCCCATAGGAACTGAATGAAGCCTTCATGACCCCACAGTGAATACTGTAATACCACTGAGAAGGGTCCACAGAGTAACAGGAGCAAGGATGAGGGGCTAAAATAGTATAACCTGTCTATAGATATAGATATAGATATAGATAGATATAGATAGATATAGATAGATATAGATAGATATAGATATAAATAAAAGTATAATGTGACACTATCCTACTCCAGTCTCAGTGGATACAATTAAAAATATTAATAGCAACAAATGCTGGTAATGGTGTGATAGATAAAAACCCCAATCCCAATGCACTTGGTGGGAATGCAAATTAATATAAATATTATGAAGACTGTGGGAGATTCTCAAAAATATAAATCTACCATTTGATCTAGTATCCCACTTCTAAGTATATATCCAATAGAAATGACATATCAGAGATTCCCATGGTCCAGAGCAATCAGCCTAGGTATCCATCAAAAGGTGATTGGATTAATGAAAATGTGCTACTTATATACAGTGGAATTTCACTTAGCTGTAAAAATTACGAAATTAAGAAATTTTTAGAAAAGAAGATGGAACTGGGAAAGGTTACAGTCAGTGAGGTAACCCAGGCCCAGAAACACAAGCATCACAGGTTCTCTCTCATGCCTGGATCCTAACTTTTCTTTGTTTCTTTCTCCTCCCCCCCTTTTTTTTAGAAAAGAGTAAGAATGAGAATTGATGCTCCAGGGCCTCAGCCACTGAAGTTGAACTCCAAACACTTATACCACCTAGTGTCATGTGCAATGGTGTGCTTGGCTCCCCTTTCTGCTTCTGGCTTACATGAGATCTGGAGAGTAGAACATGGGTCCTTAGGCTTTGCAGGCAAGCGCCTTAACCGCTAAGCCATCTCTCCAGTCCCAGATCCTCACTTTTAATGCTTATATATAAGTAAACAGGGATGTGTGTGAGAATTAGACAAGAGACCATGTACAAGGGAAAACAGGTGATGAAAAGGGCAGACAAAAGGAAACCTGCAGCATGAAAGTGAATAAGCTACTATAGTGGGGCGGGGGGGGAGAGAATAAGCAGAAAGAGGTAGAATAGGAAAGAGAAATGAAAAATAAACTTCTTTGAAATACAACATAATAAAGCTGAATAGGGGCTGGAGAGATTGCTCAGTGGTTAATGCATTTGCCTGCAAAGCTTAATGACCTAGGTTCAGTGCCCTAGTACCTACATAAAGCCAGATGCTCAAAGAGACACATGCATCTGGAGTTAGTTTTAAGAGGCTGGAGGCCCTGGCATGCCCATTCTCTCTCCCACTCTCTGTTTGCAAATAAATAAATGAGAACAAAATAAAGCTGCATCATTTATATGCTAATGAATTAAATAAAAAGAAAGCATGTTACATAAACAGAATGGAACTCATTCTACCACAGAGAAAAATGAAATGGATGGAACTAGAGGTCATTATGGTAAAAACAAAGACACAAGATAAGCATGTAGGTTCTCTCTTGTATGTGGAAGATGAAGGGAAATGTAAGCCTTCATGTTGACTAATGACTGATAGAGGCCGGGAGGGCAGACAAGAAGTGCATGCTTCACGTGTATGTAGCATATGTAGAACTATCCGGGTAAACCCCATTAGTATGCAAATCGATGTAGGCTGACCAGATATAGAACAACAAACCTTTAAAATTGTTTTCCGTGTTCAAAAGGTGAAGAACATCCATTTCTAACCCTTCCAGCTGGATTTTTCCTCTTCAAGTCAGTCTCTACCATTCAATATTATTAAAGTCAAGAAGACAACAAGTTCACAGGAAATACCATTTAGGAAAGATTACCTCACTGGGATCTCCAAAGGTAACCTGAGGCCTAGACACTTTATAACAGCATCTCAGAGGACCAGCTGCAAAAGGAAGTAAGAAAGAACCACAGAAGAGAATTTAGTAAACTCTGCTATAGACTTACCTAATTTCTACCTGGACAATTACCTTCTGATTAGGCCACCTGCTGGCCCCAAGATTCAAAGAGCAAAGTGGACCCATGTAGGATGAACAGCCTTTGTTCATCATTTTCTTACATCACAAAGACAATGAGGGAGGAAGAACAGGAAGGAAAATGAGTGTTTAGAAAGTGGAAGTGAAGTTTTTTTTTTTTTTTTTTTTTTCTCGGTTTCTTACCAAAAGAAGGAAGAAAAAGACTGTGGTAGCTGTTATGAATAGAACTTGACTATGCTTAGATTCTGCACTCGTGAAGTCATATGAAGAATGGATCATAGAACAGTTCTCAAAGTGAGACTCTTGGCCCAATAACAGCATCCATCACCTGGAAGTTTCTTGGAAAGATAAATCCTTGTGCCCTACTCCAGATGGAGTGAACCAGAAATGCAGGTAAGCATTTACCAAGCTGGGAGCATGATTTTGATGCTGGTGGATGATTGAGACAAATGATTGATATCTCCCACTGAGCTGCCAGTGAGTTCCAACTGGAGCTTTCTAAACTCTCCAGAAAGCACTCCATACCAGAAAAAATCAGAAACCTTGGGGATGGGAACCAGCTAGGAGTGACTTATTCAAACTCTCTGAGTGCCTGCCAACTTGAACCAAGAAGAGTCACTGATTTAGGGTGTCACTGGCTCCATGTAACTCCCACCCCTATGGGACTCCAGGCCAGTGGTATTTACTCTTGCTGACAATCTCTTCTTCAAATTAGATGTAGATGGAGGATGAGAGGTGGAGTCAGGTTTCACGTCTACAGTGCACTCACCATTACAGGAATTACTGGCTCCTGGCAAAGGAACCTCCCTTCTCCATTACTGCCTATCACACTCTTCTTTTGTGAATTGATGTGTGGTATGTATGCATATGTGCATGTGTGTTTATATGTGTATGCATGCTCATGTGTGCATGTAAAGGCCAGAGCTAATGTCAGATGTTGTGGTGGTTTGATTCAGCTGTTCCCCTAAACTTAGGTGTTCTGAATGCTAGGTTCCCAGGTGATGGAGATTTGGAAATTAACACCTGCTGGTGGGAGTGTATTGTTGGAGGTGGGCTTACAAGTATTATAGCCAGTTTCCCCTTGCCAGTGTTTGGCACACTCTCCTGTTGATATGGTCCACCTTACCATCATGCCAGGGGGTGATGTCCACCCATTTCTCATGTCATTGTTTTCCCTGCTATCGTGGAGCTTCCCCTCGAGCCTGTAAGCCAAAATGAATCTCTTTATTCCCACAGCTGTTCTTGGTCAGGTGATTTCTACCAGCAATGCCAACCTGACTATAACAGTGCACTACCAATACAGGAGCTGCTGGCTTCTGAACCTCCCTTTTCCATTACTGTCTATCATACTCTTCTTTTGTGAATTGATGTGTGGTGTGCATGCATATGTGCATGTGTGTTTATATGTGTATGCGTGCTCATGTGTGCATGCAAAGGCCAGAGCCGATGTCAGATGTCTTCATCAGTTTCTTTCCATGTTATTTTTAAGACAGGGACTCTCACTGAACCGGGAGCTCACTGATTTGACTAAAGCTGGCTAGGATGAAAGCCCAGGGTTCCTCCTGTCCCCAGCTCCCCAACCTTGGAATTATAAGTACCTGCCACCATACCCAGCTTTTACATGGTGCTATGGATCCAAAATCAGGTCTTCAGGGCTATGAGGCGATCATTAAGAAGATCATTCACGGAAGAGGGGGAAGAAAGATTGCTAGAGCCATAAATTGGGTCATTATGCACAGAGACATTGCCTCTCTCCTATAACTGATGGATAACCCACAATGCAATACCCACAATCCTCATGGGGGGATGACAGGGAAAAGGCTAATGATGGTACCATCATGACTGTATACACACGATATACATAACTAATAAAAAATTAATTAATTAATTTTAATTTAGAAAAGACAAAAAAAAAGAAACAAGCCATTTCTTCATACTATTCTATCACATTTTTCTTTATTTCCTTTATATCATTACCTGATCAGTAATTGTGTTTTTATACAACCATCTCCCTAGGGAGAACTATATCCATAAGAGCACTTTTTTTTTTCTTTTAGTCAGCATTGCTTCAACAATGCCTCCAACTAGTTCATGCAGGCAATATAGTAAGAACTGAAACAGTTGTTTGTGGAAGGTACTCATTTTACCATATCCATAACAGAATAGGGTGTCAAAATCCTGCCTTAGTCATTGTATTTCCTCGAATTGGCTATCCCTCATTACATAAGTGGAAGTGCTCAATGCAATGCACCCCAGGATAAAGAAAAGACATGTATTAAACCCACCTTTCAGGCTAGTCCATAGCATCCTAAACAGAGTCAAAATTCTTGGTTTTTACTTGCTTATCAAGTGGAATAAAACTCTGAAATTTTGTTGCACTCTAACCCCTGCAGATTTACATGGCTCATTCTTTCCAAGTTTCATTTTATACAAGATCATCTTTGAGAAGAATTTCTATTGACCTTGCCCTACTTTCTCTGGTTGCTGTTCTCAAAATTCAGCTTAACTTTCCTTCTGGTGTGGCCATAGTGATCCATCATTTGCATAAATGAACAGAACTACCACTGAGTCCAATATCAGAAGCAGGTGGGAAGTATCTCATATTTATTACCTGTCATCTTTTTCCTTAAAAATTCATTTTTCATTAGATCACATAAACTCATAGAAGTAACTTAATAAACCCACTCATGCACCACCTCCCTAAGGATTGTATCATATTGTTGAGTCACTGGAGGTATAATTCAGCTTTAAAACTGATTACAAAGACATCTATAGCCATGAATCTACAACAGTGTTATTGTATACCTTGCTTAGGTTTTGTTTGACATTACACACAGCTGTAGAAGAACATGAGAACAGTTTACATAAAAAATATTTCCAGGGTTGGGGAAATGGCTTAGCAGTTAAGGTGTTTGCCTAACCCAGTTCGATTCTCCAGGACCCACATAAGCCAGATGTACAAGGGGCACATGCATCTGGAATCCATTTGCAATGGCTAGAGGCCCTGGCATGCCCATTCTCTCTCTCTCTGCCTCTTTCTCTCTCAAATAAATAAATAAAATATTTAAAAAATATATCCTAAAAGAGTTCAATACATTTTACAACCTAACCCCAAGAAAAAGGTCACTTTTTTTCCCTAAACACTAATACTTTATTAGAAACACTATATATAAAAGGCAGGACTGCGGAGATGGCTCAGTAGGGAAAGTTTTAGTGATGCAAGCATAAGGACCTTAGTTCAGATCTCCAGAATTCAAGCATAAAGTCAAGATGTTGTGGCATCACCTTTAATCCTATCACTAGGACAACGGAGACAGAGGGATACCCAGGGTTTGCTGGTTAGACTATTCCAGCCAAATCAGCAGTGAGCTCTAAGCTCAATGTAAGGTGCTACCTCAACAAATAAGGTGAAGAGTGACTGAGGAAGACACCAGTGTTGACCTCCTGGCTTCGTACATATGTGTAAACACTGGCATGTGCACTTGCATACACACAAGTGTGTCCACACACATATGAACACATATAAACACATGTACACACAGTATGCACACATACATATGCAAAAGCAGATAAATAATGAACTTTTTCTAACAGAATATCACTAACATTTTGAAACAAGAAGTTTTGCTCACCTGAGTATCTATTAGCATACACTCTATACAGGAAATCCTTTACATGGGAAAACTTTTACTATCTTCTATGCATATCAATTCCTAAATTTAAAAACCAAGATTTTGCCGGGTATGGTGGTGCACACTTTTAATCCCAGTGTTTGGGAGGCAGAGGTAGGAGGATCACCAAGAGTTCGAGGCCATCCTAAGACGACAAAGTGAAATCCAGGTTAGCCTGGGCTAGACAGAGAGCCTACCTGAAAAAAAACAAAACAAAATGAAACAACAACAAAAATTTTTTTAAATCAAGATTTTAAAAAGTAGCTTTATTCAAGCATAATTTGCAGACACTAGACTTTACATATTTAATGTATACAATTTGATAAGTTGTAAAGTAGGTGTTTACCCATGAAGTCATCACCAAGTCAGGATGATGAGAATGTCCACTGCCTTCAAAAAGACTACTGCAGCGAGAGGAAGGGTGTGTGATGGTTTTATGACCCCACCCTGAGAAGGCAAAACTTCTGGTTTGGAAAACTAAGATGCGAGATTCTGTTCTTAACCACAGTTTAAACACTTAAAATAAAGATTTTTCACTATAACAAAATTGAGGATACATATTTCTCCCCTTCTTATGGCATTCTGTGATTCAAGTATGGCGTCGATCCATAGGAATGACCACCGCCTCTTTTCACACACCATAGCATCCTTAAGAATGATCATGATCTCTTTCTGCACAGGACATCTCCCATGCTGGCAGACGTCTCCCATCATTTTGTTTTTCTCTCTAAAGTGTGGCAGCACAAAAAGAAAACTAACACTGTTCCAACTTATATATTCACATCTAAAAACCACTGATAAAAAGTGGTCAAATAACAATTAAACATTACAATGAGCAATATTCCGTAACAATGTATTCTACTCAGCAAAAAATTGATTAATAAAGTATTTTATGCCGGGTGTGGTGGCTCACGCCTTTAATCCTAGCACTCGGGTGGCAGAGGTAAGAGATCGCCATGAGTTCAAGGCCACCCTGAGACACCATAGTGAATTCCAGGTCATCCTGGGTTAGAGTGAGACCCTACCTCGAAAAACCAAAAAAAAAAAAAAAAAAAAAAAAAAAAAAAGTATTTGATATGTGTTAAGTATTTGAAATAATACTAAAAGATTTGTGATTATGTAGCATGCATCCTTAAAATAGTGTAGCCTAAACTGAGAAGATTCACATTAGCCAGATAGAAAACTTCAAACCAAGAGTCAGGGGAAAATAGATTAAAATAATAGGATCATACCACACCTCTGCCATCTATATTGCTTTTTCTGAGTTCTAATTAATATTAAGTGTAGAAGAAATCAAAGTAAATGAGTATGAAGAAGTAGCCTGTCGTGGGTAAATGTTATTGTAATCTTTGAAAGAGCAAGAGACCATTTACAGATTAGAAACAACTTTTGTACATTGGTGGTGGAATTGTGAACTGGTATACCACTGTGGCAAAACAAACAAACAAACAAAAACATTATGGAAGCTCCTCCAAAGATTTAAAATAGACCTACCACAGGAGCCTACTTCACCTTCCTTGGCATTCATTCAAAGAATATGAAGGATACATCTCAAAAAGATATTTGCATTTTTCCATGGATCAGTGAATAAAGAAATTTTGACACACACATACACACACACATATGGAGAGAGAAAGAACATGTAATATTATGCTGCCTTAAGAACTGAAATCCTGGGATATAGTGATGGCTCCACAGTTAAGGGGCTTACATGCAAAGCCTAAGGACCCACATTCATTTCCCCAGTACCCACATAAGCCAGACGCACAAAGTGGCACATACATCTGGAGTTCGTTTGCAGTTGCTGGAGGCCCTGGCATGCCCATTCTCTCTCTATCTGCCTCTCTTTCTCTCTCTAAAAAACAAATAAACAATATTTAAAAATTGAAACCCTACAATTTGTGACAATGGTATAAACCTAGATGATATTATGCTAAATAAAATAAAATAAACCAGGTACAGAACAGAAAGTGTTGTTTAATTAAACAATGAAGGCTAACAGCTGATGTTAAAGGAGTGAACAGTTCCTAGGGGTTAGGGTGTACAGAAGTCAGGCGATGATCAAAGGGTACAAACTTTAACTGTATCTAGATTCAGTTCTGTCATCTGACATGCAGCATGGTGACTATGGTCAATGAGTTCAGCTCTGGGATCTGACATGCATGCAGCTTGGTGCCTATGGTCAATGAGTTCAGTTCTGTCATCTGACATGCAGCATGGTGACTAGGTCAATGAGTTCAGCTCTGGGATCTGACGTGCAGCTTGGTAACTTCAGCTAATAATACTCAACTGCTTTCTTGATTTGCTTAGAGCAGATTTTAAGTCTTGTCACCGAGCATTCAGAATAGTAATTGTGGGTAGAGATTGATGTACTAATTTGTCTAGGGCAGTCATAAAATGTGCACATTTTTTAAATCATGTTTTCTGCCTTGCATGCATACAGTTTTGTCAACTGGATACTTTAAAATCTAAAGTCAGCATTTTGAAAAATAACAAAATTGATAAGACAACATTGTTCACAATTCTGATGTTGGATAGCAAGAAAATTATACCAATCTCAAATATAAACAGTGAAACTACTGTGGGAATCAGTATGGAAAGTCCTCTAATTACTGAAAAATAGAACTACCATGTGACCCAGCTATACCACTCGTATACCTGAGGGACTCAAAATCAACATAACACAGAGATACTGGCAAATCCATGTTTACTGCTGCACTACTCACAATACCAAGGAAATGGACCAGCGCAGATGTCTGTCAGCAGATGAATAGATAAATAAAATGTGGCGCATATGCACAACAGAGTCTTACTCCTCCAGAAAGTAAAATGAAATCATGATATTTTCAGGGAAAAGTAGATGGAACTGGAAATTATTAAGCAAAGTAGTATAGACTCAGAAAGACAAATACTGCATATTTTCTCTCATATGGAGATTCTAGATTTTAAGGGCTATGTGTGTGTGTTGTTGGTGGGGATTATGTGGTGTATGGGTATAAGTCATGACACTAGAAAGGGGACCATGAGAGGGAGAAGGTTTAAGAGGATAGGGGAAGAAAGAGTGGGGAATGGGATACATGTGACTTGAAAACAGAATGGGGGCTCCTGGTGGGAAAAGGGAACTAGTAAGAAGAGAATCAGGGAGATGGGAAGGTGAAGATTACGAAAATTCCATAATGAAACCCTTTATTTTATATGCTGAAGTTTTAATATAGTAAATGAAAGCAGGAGGGAAACTATTTATGTGGGGAAGAGGACCAATAAGAGGAAGTGGGACATAATGGAGGAGGAAAATGAATAACATGCAGATAAATAACAACAAAGTATATTAACATATATGTAATACATTTGTCTTCATGAAGCCCAGTACATTGAATGTTAAGTTAAAAACTGAGTAAAAAGTTAAAGAACCTATTTTCTTTTAAAAATAATTTTATTTAAAGAGAGAGAGAGAGAGTTGGTGAGCCAGGGCCTCAGCCACTACAATAGAACTCCAGACGCTTGTGCCACCTAGTGGACATGTGAGACCTTACGCTTGCCTCACCTTTGTGCATCTGGCTTAAGTGGGATCTGGAGAGTTGGACCTGGGTTCACAGGCAAGCACCTTAACTGCTAAGCCATATCTCCAGCCCAAGAGCCTATATTCAATCATATTGAAGCACATTAAATATTAAGAACCTAAAAGGAGATATTCCAGCACAGTTTGGTAGCACTTAGGAGACTGAGGTAGGCATGTAGATTGCCAGAGTTTGAGGTAAGCCTGAGCCACATAGTAAGTTCCAGAAAAAGATGAGCAATGGATTGAAAAATTGTTTAAACAATGTTTTACATAAGTTTATTCTTACTGTGAAATATAAAAGGTTTCTAAAATAAATTGAGGAATATAGATATGCTATGTTAGCAACCAAAATCAATTTTCAGGGAAAAGAACTGATACACACATGTGAATGTACTTAGCATGTATTGGCTTTTGACAGCAGATCAAATGATGGTGATGATTCTAAGGTTCTCTTTGGATGAGAGGTCTTAATAAGTGACACCAATAAACAATGTTTAACAGAGCAATGTGGTGGTGTACACCTTTAATCCCTGCGCTTGGGAGGCATAAGTAGGAGGTCACCATGAGTTTGAGATCATCATGATACTACATAGTGAGTTCCAGGTCAGCCTGGGCTACAGCAAGAACCTACATTAAAAAAAAAAAGAGAGAGAGAGAGCAATGTGGAAGGCAGGCTGAAGGTTTACACAGGGCTATTCTCTTTCTCACTGAGCCTTGAGCATTTAGCATTACCCTCTACAGGGAGCAGACAATGAATTTATATCAGATAAGTAAATGAAGCCTAAATAGACACCACCAAGACACAATTAACAAATACAGAAAGGAAAGGTTGTGAACAGACATCCTTATGAGGAAACGTGCAAAAGGAAAGAAATGACATAATGAAGTATTCAGCCATTATTATTTCTATAAAACAGTAGTTTAAATCTAAATCCAAAATCAAGCTAACCAAAAGCTGTGCATTACTAGCAGCATTTTTTATGTATAAAACCTTTGGAAATGGGATGCATATTTATTTAAACATGTCTCCCCCTTGGATCCAGTAATTCAATCATGTGAAATTTAACTGGAGGAAGTATTTTTTTTATTTAATTTTTAAATTGTTTTTTATTAATAACTTCCATGATTATAAAAAATACCCCATGGTGATACCCTCCCTCCCCCCACTTACCCCTTTGAAACTCCACTCTCCATCAAACCCCCTCCCAATCTCAATCAGTCTCTCTTTTACATTTGATGTCTTGATCTTTTCTGGAGGAAGTATTTTTTAAAGAGAGACATAACAAAAAAAAAACAAAAAACAAAAAACAAAAAACAAAAAACAAAGAGTTCATTGCAATAGTATTATGCCATCAAAACAATGAGTAAATTTAAGTAAACAACGAGTAGTTTTCATAATCAAAAATATGATGAAATAAGACAGAAATTGAATATGTCATGTTAAAATTTTTGATTTTTACTTATCTATTTGTAAGCAGAAAGAAACAGAGAGAGAAGGAAAGAGAGAGGAAGGTCATGCCAGGGCCTCTAGCCATTGTAAATGAACTCCAGACACATGTGTTACTTTGTGCATCTGGCTTTAAGTGGGCCCCCCGGGAATCGAACCGGATTGTTAGGCTTTGCAGGCAAGCACCTTAACCACTATGTCATCTATCTAGCCTATGTTGAGAAGTATAAAAAGCAGGTATGTAACCACTATAGATGCTATATATGAATTGGTATGGATGTGTATAAAGACTGGAGAAACACATAGGAAACTATGATAGTATTCTGTTAGAAGTGATGAGTTTTCTTCTTAAGTCTCTTTTAAGGTTGGTTTAATATTATCTTCATAAAACCACTCAGCAAATATGAGCAGTATCCAACAACCCTCATAAGGAAGCCACTCTCAGTTTTTGCACTTTTTCTTTAATCACATCCTTTTAGTTGTTATTTATTTTTCAAGTTATAAAAATCCTGATCAGTTTGCCTAAATCACCTGGAGGTTGTTTGCCCTGCACCTTTCCTAGTAAAAGTCATCTTCCCTGAGACTCCATCAGGCAGGACTGCAGCCTGGACCTGCTGAATTTCCGAGGTCAGAACCTTGAGTGCACATGTGTAAACCCAGCCTTTGTGACTAAATATTGAGGCCCCTCTAGACTGGAGGGCATGACACACCTGCGGGCCTTGAGGTCCTTCTCCTCAAGTTTTACCTTCTGATGTTGTGAACAACATCATTGCCTTATTAAAATAATGAAAGTGGGTGGAGGAAAGCCTTGAGACCTCACGTTTTAATGCCTCCGAGACAGAAGGCTGCTTAGGTATTAAACTTTATCAAGAGTGTAGAGTGCCCTGCCTATTGACTGCACGTAAGCCCCTTTATAGTTTAATTTTCTAAAGATGTGAGGACAAAATGAGATCACAGGGTGTAGCAGTCAGCTTCAGGTTCGCTGAGATGAACTTTTAGACCAGGCACAGTTATGGAGGAACGGATTTATTGGAGCTTACAGATCCAGGGGAAGTTCCATAAAAGCAGAAGAAACTGGCCTGCTTTCACAGGCCCAAGCAGAGAGAGAGAGCAGTACAAGCCTAAAGGTCAAAAGCCACAGCACACTTCAGGAACTCCAGCTAGGCACACTTTGCATATCTTTAGATTGAAATCTGAAACCCACCACCACAACTTAAGATCCACCCAGTGGCATTGCCTCCAGCCAGATGGCTAGAGATGCAAACTACAAACAAATAAACAACTGAATATATTGGGGGCCATCTATTCTATTCAAACCACCACATTCCACCCCTGGCCCCCAATAGATTTATAACCATCACACATTATAAATTGTACTCAGTTCAATTTCAAAGGTCCCCACAGTCTTGACCAATTTAAGATATGAAGACCTGTAAAATCAAACAAGTTAAACACTTCTAACATATAAAGGCACAGAGTAAACATTTTCAACTGGTATAAGACACAGCAAGGAGAGACTTAATGCAAAACTCAACCACCATCAAACAAACATCAAACTTCTGCAGTTCAAGTTCAATATACCCAGAGACTAACAGTCTCCAGACTTTCCAATTCTGCCCCTCCAGCTGGGCAGAGTACCCGGGGAACACTTCCATCCCAGGCCAACAGTGTGCTCTATGGTAGCCCTTGTACAGTCCTGGTATATACAAAACATCTTCAGGTCTTCATGCAAACCATGATCCATCTTCCAAAGGCTCTTTCAGCCTATCAGGGCATCATGCCCTACCTCATGCCGCATCTCAGCAGCAACTCCTGGAACCATGTGCAATTCATGACCACTCCATGCATTTTTCATGTTTCTGAAACCAATACCAGGTGTTCAGGACACAGCCATATTCTTAATTCAGGTACGAAACAAATCATAGCCTTGAAAAGCAGGTTCCTTCTCCAGTCAACTCTTTCCAAAAGTGTTTGCATTTCTATGATAGTCTTTCCTCAGGCATCCTTTCCATTGTTTTAATGTAAAGCAGTTGGAACATCTTCCTTAAGATTGCTAATGTGTTTGACAATAGCAGGCTCAGTAACCTAAAACCAGTCTCAGTGCCTGTAATTTTAACTTTCTTGAGGTTTTCCATCTTAAAATCTTAAATCTCTCAGTCCAATATCTCTAGCCAAGCACATCAGTCCATTACAAATTTAACCTTGATCAAACTCTCTGGGCCTGGGCAGCAGGACGCAGCCAGCCCTTATGCCAGTTCCAACAAAGTCCTCTGTAGTCTTTCCTTCCCCTTAGAAAGCTCATAAGCCAAGCCTTGAAGTTCAATGCTGTCTGCACTTAGCATTCTCAGACTCTCATCAGAATAGTCCATAAAACTTGGCTTACCACTCCAGAAGACATCTTCAGTTGCAAGCACCAGGTCCATGCCTATTCCTCCAAAACAAAGGTTCCAAAAGATCAATATCCACATGGTCACGTTCATCTCACCCCACTTCTGGTGCCAAATTCTGTATTTGTTAGGGTTCTCTAGAGGAACAGAACTGCTAGAATGAATTATTTTAAAAGGGGATTTATTGGATCAGCTTACAGTAGTCCAATAGCAGTTGCAGGCCCGAGAATCACCAAACCTGGTAGTTGCTCAGTCCTCGTGGCCAGATGCCTCAGCAGTCCCGACTCGGCACTGCAGATGGTGCAGGAAAGCCTGGAGGCTTCCTGAGGAGCCGCTGGGCTTCAATCCACGGGGGTCTTCAGTTGATGCTGGTCTTTCGTCCGCACTGGTCTTCAATCCACGCTGGAAGGTAGCAAGCAGCTCCTAAGGGAGGGCAGGTCATATGTTCATCCAAAACATCTTCTTCAGAATCTAACACTTCGATGTCCCCAGGTTCTTCAGGGTCTTCCCACACATCACCATCCCAAGTCACAGGATCCCACTCTTTTCCAATCAGTGCCCTCACTTAACTTGTGATAGTTGGTGAGGCTGGGATTTGAATTTACGTTGCAAATTAGCCAATCTCACAATGAGAGCTTGGGTTTGGTTTTCTGCAATCCGAGCCCTGTTCTGGCTAGAGAGGAGACTCTCCTCCAGGGCACCCTTAGAAACCTTGAGATCATGTATGTGGGTCTTAAGATTAGAATTTTCCTTTTTGAGCTTCTGCTGTTCCCTCACTAGTTTGTCCAGAGATGCCAAAAGCAACCAACCAGCCTCATCATTGGTCTTACTTTTCCACAAATACTCAAATGTTTTAAACACAGAGTTACTAAATTCCTCGCTCTTCACAAGACATGACTCAGGGTCATCAAATACATCTATCTCATGTAGTTCTTGAAATAGTGCACACCATGGATTATTAGTGCCCCCCTTATTTCCAGGAAAAGCGCTCTCCTTATCACCAGTAGGGCCTTTAGCAGCATTGAAATTGGAGAGCCAACCCCAGATAGCACTAAGCCCATTAGAGAAACCCATCCTTACAATTCTGTTTCTCTAGAACCACTTCTGGTACCAAATTCTGTAGCAGTCAGCTTCAGGTTCGCTGAGATGAACTTTTAGACCAGGCACAGTTATGGAGGAAGGGATTTATTGGAGCTTACAGATCCAGGGGAAGTTCCATAAAAGCAGAAGAAACTGGCCTGCTTTCACAGGCCCAAGCAGAGAGAGAGAGCAGTACAAGCCTAAAGGTCAAAAGCCACAGCACACTTCAGGAACTCCAGCTAGGCACACTTTGCATATCTTTAGATTGAAATCTGAAACCCACCACCACAACTTAAGATCCACCCAGTGGCATTGCCTCCAGCCAGATGGCTAGAGATGCAAACTACAAACAAATAAACAACTGAATATATTGGGGCAATCTATTCTATTCAAACCACCACACAGGGGAAAGCACTTTAAAAATGAAACAATTAGAAACAGAAGGAGGGATGCATTAGTCATATTCAGCCAAGACATTATTTGTAAGAATATATCACAGAAAGTCCTACCTGTATTGCCTCCAATACCTATCACCACTCTAGAGCGGAGAGGATAAGCTGGGTTAGCCTTCCACCATACCTGCTCCCTGAAGCCATGTAGCCAAGCAAGCTGACGCATGGGTCGTCTGAGAACGGAAG